>JBBDGP010000146.1:1493750-2987500 GCA_037952835.1 Lithobates septentrionalis | reverse complement strand
ATGCACCAAATTATCATCCTGTACCCTTTCTATCGCACCTATTTAATATCATTAACACCCACAAAATGGGATAAATTTTTATATGTGGGGACTCCAACCAGGTCCTCCTTCCATTTCTTGACAAAACCCCTTATACCCCACCACGAACACAAGATGCTAGGTCTTTATCTCAACTTCTTTCTAGGCACAATTTGATTGACTCTTGGAGAGAATCTAATCCAGCTAAAAGAAATTATACATATTTTTCTAATCCACATAAAACTTTTAGTCGCATAGACCATATCTTTGGCATGGTTCCTGAAGTAATTTTATCTAAAATTATCCCTATACCCTGGTCAGATCACAATGCAGTTTATACCTCAGTGGCTTCTACTATACCCAAGGGGTATGACCCTTCATGGTATCTTCCAGATGTGCTACTTAAACACCCCTCCCACTGTTTAACAAACCAACAGGCTCTAAATGACTACGTAGAACATAACACAAGTGATGAAATCTCCTCACTCACAATTTGGGAGGCACACAAACCAGTTCTGAGAGGAATACTTCAGCAACAAGCAGGTATACTCAAACGGGATCGTGTAAAATTGGCTAAACAATTAGAAACTGAATTTAATGCATCATTCGTAGCTTTTCAAAACAATCCTAACCAGAAAGGGAAAATTCGCTTAGAGAAAGCCCGCCTAGAATATAATCTTTTCTTAACTGAATCTGCTGACAAATCCCTCAGGAAAACTAAGCATATGTTTTATAAGAATTCCAATAAACCAAGTACTCTCATGGCAAGGGCATTAAAGTCTATCAACAAATCTTATAAACCTATTAGACTCAAAATAGCAGACAATGTATACACCAGTAATCCTCTTAAAATCGTACAGAAATTTAGCTCTCATTTGAAAACTCTAAACACAGAGACAAATAAAACTAACATTGAGGAAGCTGATGCCTTTTTTTCACGTATCAACCTACCCAAAATGACGGAATCCCAAAAATTGTCAATAGAAAAACCCATAACTAGCGATGAAGTAGCAGAGGCTATTAAAACATTAAAAATAAATAAAAGGCCGGGACCAGACGGATTCACAGCCCTTTATTATCGAACTTTTACAGACATTATCTCACCTATGCTTGTTGAAGCGTTTAATGACCTATTAAATAATAAATCCTTTAGACAAGAATCATTATTGGCAATCATCTGTATGATTCCTAAACCTCACTCAGATAATACTCTATGTACAAATTATCGCCCCATATCCATGTTGAACATGGACATTAAAGTGTTGGCAAAAATTCTAGCAGCCTGCCTTAATATGATCATTGGTACCCTCGTACATCGTGACCAAGTAGGCTTCATGCCCTCCCGACAGGCAGGTGACAATGTACGAAGAGCAGCCCTCTTGGCACACATAGCTAAAAAACGTCACATACCTGTTTGCTTTCTCTCACTTGACATAAAGAAGGCTTTCGATTCTATTGCATGGCCTTACTTGAATTATACCTTGCAGAAATCGGGATTCGGTCCAAATTTTATAAATTGGATTATGGCTCTATATAACAAACCTAAAGCGTATGTCAAATACGCAGGTTATAAATCTGACTTCTTCAACATTGAGAGAGGCACAAGACAAGGATGTCCCTTATCCCCATTGATATTCACCCTCCTAATAGAACCACTCGCACTAGTAATTAGATCTGACCCCACTATAACAGGGATAGAAATGGGAGGATTTCAACATAAGCTCTGTTTGTTTGCAGACGATATCCTCCTATTTCTTTCATCTCCACAAGTGTCAGGCCCAAACCTAATCCCAATTCTCAATAAATTTGCTAACATTTCTGGTTTATACATAAACCCTAAAAAATGTTTAGCATTGAACATATCTCTTTCTAACATTGAACTGACTTCAGCTAAAATTAGTCTTCCTTTCACATGGTCGAACAGATCAATCCCATACTTAGGCATACATCTTACAGCATCATTAGCAGATCTATTTTCAGTTAATTACCCTCCAATTTTAAAACAATTATCAAACTTAATGAAATCATGGTCTCATCTTCCATTATCGTGGTTCGGAAGAATCAACGCGGTAAAAATGACGATACTTCCGAAATGATTGTACTTATTCAGAGTATTACCAATTCCTATTCCAGCTTATCACCTAAGAATATTACAAAGGAAAACATTGTCATACATATGGGGTTCCTCCAAACCACGCATACAACTACATACACTATATCTCCCAAAATTAAACGGAGGCCTAGGTTGCCCTAATTTTGCTTATTACTATAGGGCTGCACACATAGCAAGCCTGGCTAAATATCATGCGTATCAGGAGACCCCTTTATGGGTACATATTGAAGCCACAGAATGCAATCCTATTCCAATATCAAACTTACTATGGATCACTCCAGAAGATCGCATAGACCTAAAGAATCCAATTACTAAGCACTACATTTCCCTTTGGGATAGATTCAAAAAGAATAACCATTTACAATCATCTCATAACCCGATGTTGTCATTCTATAAAAATCCTGCTTTCTATCCAGCATGGATATTCCCTAATTCCTTTAAAGAATGGGTATCTAGAGACGTACTGTGTATGTATAAATTTGTACATTCCTCATCATTCATCCCTTTTTCAACCCTTTGTGAGAGATATGGTCTACCACAGTCGGAATTATTTAGATACTTCCAAACTAAAAATTTCTTTGCACCCTTAGTGTCTCAAACATCCCCATTAACACATATGACTAGTTTCGAAGAAGTTTGTAAAAAAGATCCACATGCTAGAGGCACAATCTCTACTATATATTCTCACCTGCTGGTTCATTCCAGTAAAGACAAATTATCCTATGTCCAGAAATGGGAAGAGGACCTTGAGCGTACTTTTGATAATTCAGATTGGAAACAAATATGGTCAACAACAAAAACAGCTTCCCCTAATATATTGGCGGTTGAGGCTAATTATAAAATTTTAACACGCTGGTATCTAGTACCTACTAGAGTAGCAAAATATGTGCAAAATTATTCGGCGCAATGTTTTCGGGGTTGTTTGGACCCTGGCACATACCTTCATATCTGGTGGTCGTGTCCATTAGCTCAAATATTCTGGAGGGGAATTTTTAACATTGCAACTAACCTTATTGGGAAAACAATCCCTTTCGATCCAGCAATGGCCCTTCTCAACTTAAAACCTGAATTCATAACGCATACCCAATTCAAATTGTTGGTATATCTCTTCACAGCAGCTAAACAGACTTTAGCAAAATCTTGGAAATCACCAACATTAGATATAAATGAAGCAAAAGCTAAAATGAATTACTATATGACTCATGCCAAGATGATAGCTATAGAATTGGACACGATCCCCAGATTTGAGGTAATATGGCAGCCTTGGATTACATATTCCATGCCAACCCTAGATAAGAGTGTTCTACTGCCATGGTAGTTGTGATAACATGATATAGGCTATATTTCAGCCCTAGTTGTTGTGGTGACTTTCGGCCTGACCTCGCGGATTCTTTCCCTTAACCTTCTTCTCTTCTCCCCTTCCTACTATACTTTCTATCCTTTCTTTTCCTTATACTATATTATTCTATGATATTGAAGCTCTAATTGATATTTAAATAATAATCTCAATTATTGTCTAGAAATAAAAATAAAACAAGGCAAACGATGTAGCAGAACTTGCATAACTCATTTAATTCTATTCTTTTGAAATGGACAAAGACTCCAAAGTTATTTTTCTCTCCTATTTCTTTATTTCCTTTTAAAATATATTGCCTTGTGTTAGAATATATTGTCTTGTTTTACGATATTATTAATGAATTAACTATTCTTTAATTGTAAATGAGCTTCCTTATACTGAATGTATGTTATTATTCAATGTTATCTGTACATAATCTCCGTACTCAATAAAACAATTTTGACAAGGAAAAGTCTATAGGTATATAACACTCATATAGGCAGCAGAAAGTGGCAATGGCACTGCTAGCAAAGTATAAGACAGTTGGATCAGCTCACCCAACCTGTACAGTACATGAATGTATCCACTTCATGGATCAGATGGAGGGAAGTGCAATCCTTACGTGTGTGTAGCTCACAGGGGACCAGGCTCTTGTGTCCAGGATCGGTATCCAATTGTCTCTTGCTGGGGTGAGAGTGATCTGTGATTGGCCAGTCTAATCCACCAGGGGGGGCAACTTCAAGCCAACAGTCAAACAAGAGTCAGTTCAGCAAACATATAGCCACACTCTTTTCATGCCAACACAGAATCGCAGTGGTTACCCCTGCTCCCTGGTGGATTGGCTGCTTATGCTCAGAGGCACACCTGAGGCTGAAGAGTTGCTGTGTGTATTCCTTTGTGCACTTTTTTTGAAAGTGGCCAATATGTTATTATACTACCTACAATGAGATCGCAGTTACATGCCTTGTCTATGGCTGAGCCTTGCTGGTTCCTATGTATTCCCTGTGATCGCACACAACCTCCCCTCCAAATTTCTGTGGACCCACCTGGTGACTTCCCTTGATGTCTCCTCGAGCCATATGAAAACTGGTGGTCCGTGGAAATTCCCTGAAAAAGCCAATGTTGGCAAAACTTGTTGGGATATGACATCAAGCATTGATCACTTCCAATACATGGACACCAGTGATCAACAATAGTATTTGTATCATGCTTTGCCACTAGTTTGTATCCTATGTTTTATTGAACCCATTATTTTTTGCTGTTTTGTGTAATAAAATTTATATTTTTAAATAAAATTTGCATACTCCTTTGATATAAGCACTGCTATAATCCCAATCATCCTATTATTGTCCAATCCAAATCAGTGTTTATTATTTAGTCTGTAGAAAAGTTATAGAGTCCACAAAGTATGGTATCTGGTGGACACAGCTGGTTACAGGTCGCGCCGTGGTGCCTTCTGAGAGGACGTCCATGACAGATATTGTTTTCACATTTTAGCTAAGTCCTGTTGAGTAGTTATTAAAAATGGTAAGTAATTGGTTTTGTATAGGTTGGAGGTGGGTGTTGTTAGGGTTATTGCCAGATATGGAAGGGAGGAGGATGCCCACAGGTGTGGAAGTTTAGATTGAAGAAGAGCTTTCATGTTGTTAGGGCTGGGCTCAGCCCTTCCTTCTCAGAGCTGGCCGCTCAGCTGTCGGCTAATTGCCAGCTCCTATATCTCCACAGTTACTCAGCTGTTGATGATATCCTGCTCGTCAGTCTTGCCTACTTAAGCCACCCAGCCCAGAGGATCTCTGCCTTTGCCTTGTTCAACATCACAGAGATTATCTCCTGCGTTCCTGTTTAAAGACTTGCTTGGCTGACATCTCTTCTGGCTCCAGATCCTGCTTGCTGTTCCACTACATTGATGACTGACTTTCTGGCTTGGCTGACTATCCATTCCGGTTACTGAACTTTGGCTATGTTTTGACTATGTTTGTTCTATTTACTTTTATTATTAAACAAGTGTGATTTAATTGTACTTCTGTCTCGGTCTGATTTCATGGCTTCTGACACATCTGCACAGGTATAGAAAGCCATGACCAAGGATGTTAGACTTGGATTTGTTTACCTCATAAAATGATACTGGATTGAATATCATCAATACTTTATGTACTGCAGGGTCAGCCAGGGTCAACATAATATCATCAGCAAAAAGTATAATAACATGGGGGTCTCCTTGTCAGGGCTGGGCTCAGCACTTCCTTCTCTGAGCTGTCTGCTCAGCTGTCGGCTAATTTCCAGCTCCTATCTCTCCACAGTTACTCAGCTGTTGATGATATCCTGCTCATCAGTCCTGCCTACTTAAGCCATCCATTCCAGAGGAGCTCTGCCTTTGCCTTGGTCATTATCACAGAAACTCCTGCAATGATTTTCAAGACTTGCTTTGCTGACATCCCTTCTGGCTCCAGATCCTGCTTGCTGTTCCACTACATTGATCCCTGACTTCTGGCTTGGCTGACTATCCATTACGGTTACTGAACTTTGGCTATGTTTTGACTATGTTTGTTCTTTTTACTTTTATTATTAAACAAGTGTGATTTAACTGTACTTCTGTCTCGGCCTGATTTCATGGTTTCTGACACTCCTTTAACAGTCATCCCTTTGAAAAGGGCATGTGATCTTATTTTTTCCGCTAGGGGTTCCATAACAAGTGTAAATATCAGCGGAGAAAGTGAACACCCCTGCTCTGTACCATTAGTAATTAAAAAGCTCTTGGAGAATAAGCCTTCAGTATATACATGGGCCGACCGATTTGTGTATAATGCTGAGATGGCCGAGAAAATTTTCCCATAAAAGCCAAACTTCTATAAAAGCTTTGAGAGGTAGCCCCAATGGACTCTGTCAAGGGCCTTCTCTGCATCCAAAGAAGGGAGCAGAGAAGGTCTTTTAGTCCATTAGGCATAATGCATTAGATTAATAATGCACCTACTGGCATCTGGGACCTGGCATCCTGGCTCAAATTCCACCTAGTCTGATCTTACAAATGATGGAAAATGACAGAGAAGCCTATGAGTTTGGCGTAGATCTTTAGATCTACTTTAAGTAATGATATAGGTCTAAAATTCTGTGCGTATACTGCTTCCTTACCAGGTTTAAGCATTGCTATAATAGATTCATCCAACATTTCAGATGGGAAGGAAGCCCTGGACACGGCAGCATTGAACACTGACTCCATGTGTGGGGACGGTATGAGTAGTACTCAGATGAGAACCCACCTGGCCCAGTGGATTTATTTTGGGAAGAGTTTGAATTATATCAGTAATTTCTTTAGTAGTAAAAGGTTGCTTAAGCATACGCAGCTCCTCAGGTGATAATTTAAGTAAGCAGACTGAAATCCTGCAATATTCTCTGTAGTTGGTTAGGGTATAGAGGAGTATTTCTGGAAGTTGTACAAGGATCCATAGTATACACTGAAAGCATCCACAATTTCTTGAGGATTAGTTAGTTTTATACCAGTAGTGTGGTGAAATAAATGTGGAATTTTCTGTTTAACCCTTTTTTCTTGCAGTTGTTGTGCGAGAAGTTTACCAGCTTTATTGCCATGGTGGTACCAATTAGATTGCATATGTGTAATTATATTATGATACTGGGATAGCAGAAGCGATCTAAGGTCATGTCTGATTTGGTGTAATTGTGATAGTAAAGAAGCTGATGGGTTCTGTTTATGTGCCTGTTCTAACTATTTTATAGAAAGGAGAAGGCTATCAGGCTGCTGTGCTCTGCACCTCTGAGAAATAGAAGTCAGTTTAAGCAAATGGCCTCTGATAAAGGCCTTGTGTGAATTCCACAGTATGAAAGGGTTCCCACTGGAGGGGGCGTTCATTTAAAAAAATCAGTACTTCTTGTATCTTTAGCTTATTTTCAGGTTGTAACATCATTAAGACATCATTTTGCCACCTGTTATCCCTAGTTTCCACTTGGGTCCTTCCCACCGTGATAGACACTGGGGCGTGGTCAGACCACATAATAATAATATCTATGCCAGATCTGCTAACATAATGATGCATGAGTAGGTATGGTGAACATGCAAAAGAAGTAAGTAATCCTCTTCTGTTGCGTGTTGACACCCCCACACATCATATAACTGGGAGGTATCAAGAAAATGAGCTAAAGTTGCTAAGTTGGAGCGGTTGCGGAGCGGGTCTGAGGTGTCCATCAGCTTGTAGGGAACAGCATTAAAGTTCCCACATAGGATGACATGTCCTTTGTATAGGGATTGCACTTTCTTCCAAATCTTTCTCAGAGTGGAGACAGGTTTCACATTAGGAAGGTATACATTTAAGATAGTATATGTAGTGGTATTAATCGTGCACACCAGCACCAAATAGCAGCCTTGTGGGTCAGATGTTAATAGTTCAAGTTGGAAGGCTATTGTATCCTTTATTGCCACTAGAACTCCCCGTTTTTTGGAGGGTATGTTGAAGCAGAAAATATGTGGGTAGTTTCTGTGCAGGAATTTAGGTGGATTTTGTGCCTTGAAGTTTGTCTCCTACAGGCAAAGTATGTCACATTTGAGTTTGAGTGCTTCTTTCCATACCATGTGGCATTTACCTGGACTGTTAAGGAAGGTGTTCTTGACCTGATGTTGGGGTCGAGGCTAGAAGTAAAGGCAGGCATATCTCTGTAGGGCGTTCAGGAGGAGCAGACGGACTTGATCAGAGGAGTTTGTAGACTAAAGCGGTGGGGAGGTAAATCTGAGATACCAGAATCAGAATAAAATAGAAAAAAAAGGAGAAAAGAAAAATGCTGTAACAAAATCCAGCAGAATAGAGAAAAATGTATGATTCCTTATTGAAGTCTGAGCATATTGAAAATAGCAAATTAAGGGGGTGCAAGAAAAAAAAGTAATCAAAGATTGGGCCATATGTGCTCACCAGAGCCAAATCTAATGTTGTATAGGTGGTAGTTCACTAGAGCTCAGTCATTAGATTAAGCTTGTGTATCCAGAGGGTCTCGAGCAGGTGAGTGGGAGGAGCCTGGTATAGACATTTTGCTCTCCAGGATGTGCCACTACTTCAGCACGGCGATACCCTCAATCATAGATGATATAGTGAAGGTAGAATTATCTTTGGTGATAAGGACTTTTGCAGGGTATTGCCACTGAAACAATATACTGTCTTTGTGTAAAGGCTTAGTAATCGTGGCTTCTTTTGCTGCATCGTATATGCTGATACATCAACAAAGATTGAAAGTCCCTGGAGGCAATCTGGTAGTTGAACTGTGTTTTTCACAACAGCCACCAGATTTTCCTTGATGTGGAAATAATGAATGCAGGCAATTGTGTCCCTGGTAGATGAGCTGCAATATGTGTTGGCTTGGGTAGCCTATGGATACGATCAATTGTCAATTCTTCCAGGGGTGCATCAGGTAGTGCTTCTTGTAAGATCTTAATAAGATATGCTTTTAACTAGGTGGTTTGACCAATTTGGGTATTCTGTGTATTTTAACGTTGCTCCTTCTAGATCTGTCTTCCAGATCTTCCAGCTTTGATCTATTCCAGGCCAGATCATCCTCTTGTTGAGTGTCAATCAGCTTATTAAAGGTTGACATGAATTCGCCCATTCTTTCTTCAATATGAGTCACTCTGTCTCCAACATCAGATTTAAACTGCTGAGCCAGAGACACAATATCTACGTGAATTGTGCTCATTAGGGACACCAACATATTTTTTAATGTGGTATACAGGACTGGCTGACCATTGGTAGGAAATTCTAGAATGGAATCATGTAATTTTCATGCGTCATCTAGAACCATGTCTGTTTCACTCACCTCCTGTGCTGGCTTAGGTAATGGCTGCAGCTTGGCTTTAACTTTCACTGGGCTGGAGGAAGCCTGAGAGGATGATCCCTTACATGGGTAAGAGTGATCATTGTCAGCAGACATGACATGAAGCCCAGGTGTGCCCAACCCTCTGACAGCTAAAACTGCCATGTGCTGATGCCCAGAAGAGCCGCTATTAGCTCCGGTAAGCCACTGGTGTGTGGAGCAGTTGTCTTATACAGCCATCTTCTCCAGCTGCTGGCCACGCCCCCATTTTCTACTTTAACCACTTCAGCCCTAGAAGGTTTACCCCCTTCATGACCAGACCATTTTTTGTGATACAGCACTGCGTTATTTTAACAATTGCATGGTCATGCGACACTGTACACAAATGAAATGTATGTCTTTTTTTCCCCTCAAATAGAGCTTTCTTTTGGTGGTATTTGATGACCTATTCGGTTTTTAATTTTTGCGCTATAAACAAAAAAAGATCGACAATTTTGAAATAAAACAATATTTTTTACTTTCTGCTATAAAACATATCCAATAAAAAAAATTAAAAAGTCTAATTTCTTCTTCAATTTAGGCCAATAGGTATTCTGCTACATATTTTTGGTAAATATAAGAGCATATTGATTGGTTTTCGCAAAATTCATAGCGTCTACAAACTATTGGATGTTTTTATGGAATTTGTATTTTTTTATTTTTTACTAGTAATGGCAGCAATCAGCGACTTGTAGCGGGGCTGCGACATTGCGGCAGACAAATCAGACACTAAGTGACACTTTTGACATTTTTTTTGGGAACCATAGCAGTGATAAATAATATGTACTGTAACTGTACTAATGACACTGACAGGGAAAGGGTTAAGGTCAGGGGCAATCAAAGGGTTAAATGTGCCTCTAGGGAGTGCTTCCGAACTGTGGGGGGTTCTTGTACTGTAACAAGACAGAGATCCGTGTTCCTGCTTAGCAGAAACACAAGATCTCTGTCTTCTCCTGTCACAGAATGGTGATCTGCCTTGTTTATAGACTGCTGTTCTGTCTGCCTCGGGAGCGATCAGTGGTTCCCGGCAGACATGGGGTCCAATCACAGCAGGGGCTGGCTGCTGGCGGCACACATGCGCGCCCCAGACCAGGAAGTGCAAAATCACGTACAGGTACTTGATTTCACGCAGAGAGGCCACCCTGCTGCAGTAAATGTACGTGGGGTGGTCCAGAAGCGGTTAAACATGAACTTTGTTTCCTTTCTTACTATTTTCAAACTATTAATATGGTACTTTGTTGTATCTAAATAAACTTTCCAAAGGCTCCAATGCAGTTAAACAGGCACTGGAGTATCCAGCTGCTATATATTTAAGATTAAATCATTTATATGACAGGGTAACCTAATTATGTTCTGTTTGAAGGTGATAAATAAAATTATCTTTTGAACAAGCACACTTCATTGAATACTTAGTCTACCTGAACTTTTACAGTAGGGACTATGTGTGCAAAATTATTGAGCTCACTCTAAATTTTTACCTCACTGGGTTTGTAATTATCACTGAATCTATGCTCCTTAATTTATTTGTAATCAAGATCTGTCTAATTAACAGAATAATCCATTAAAATTAAGGTACAATTGATTTTATGTAAACTATCAGACAGTGTGAAAGCATTTAGTATAGTGTAAGTAATTTTATTAGCTTAGAATTGTTTTTTGGTGAACTTTACTTCTGCTAAGCTTTTCCATTACAAGTTTTGTGTGACTAACAAGCTGTTAAGCAAAGGGTCTCTTTATACAGTATAGTACAAATACTTTACAAAGAATGTACACTACCGTTCAAAAGTTTGGGGTCACATTGAAATGTCCTTATTTTTGAAGGAAAAGCACTGTACTTTTAAATGAAGCTAACTTTAAACTAGTCCTAACTTTAAACAAATATACTCTATACATTGCTAATGTGGTAAATGACTATTCTAACTGCAAATGTCTAGTTTTTGGTGCAATATCTACATAGGTGTATAGAGGCCCATTTCCAGCAACTATCACTCCAGTGTTCTAATGGTACAATGTGTTTGCTCATTGGCTCAGAAGGCTAATTGATGATTAGCAAACCCTTGTGCAATCATGTTCACACATCTAAAAACAGTCTAGCTCCTTCCAGAAGCTACAAAACTGACCTTCCTGTGAGCAGATTGAGTTTCTGGAGCATCACATTTGTGGGGTCAATTAAACGCTCAAAATGGCCAGAAAAAGAGAACTTTCATCTGAAACTCGACAGTCTATTCTTGTTCTTAGAAATGAAGGCTATTCCATGCGAGAAATTGCAAAGAAATTGAAGATTTCCTACAACGGTGTGCACTACTCCCTTCAGAGGACAGCACAAACAGGCTCTAACCAGAGTAGAAAAAGAAGTGGGAGGCCGCGTTGCACAACTAAGCAAGAAGATAAGCACATTAGAGTCTCTAGTTTGAGAAACAGACGCCTCACAGGTCCCCAACTGGCATCTTCATTAAATAGTACCCGCAAAACACCAGTGTCAACATCTACAGTGAAGAGGCGGCTGCGGGATTTTGGGCTTCAGGGCAGAGTGGCAAAGAAAAAGCCATATCTGAGACTGGCCAATAAAAGAAAAAGATTAAGATGGGCAAAAGAACACAGACATTGGACAGAGGAAGACTGGAAAAAAGTGTTGTGGACGGATGAATCCAAGTTTGAGGGGTTTGGATCACAAAGAAGAACGTTTGTGAGACGCAGAACAAATGAAAAGATGCTGGAAGAATGCCTGACGCCATCTGTTAAGCATGGTGGAGGTAATGTGATGGTCTGGGGTTGCTTTGGTGCTGGTAAGGTGGGAGCTTTGTACAGGGTAAAAGGGATTCTGAATAAGGAAGGCTATCACTCCATTTTGCAACGCCATACCATACCCAGTGGACAGCGCTTGATTGGAGCCAATTTCATCCTACAACAGGACAATGACCCTAAACACACCTCCAAATTGTGCAAGAACTATTTACAGCAGAAGCAGGCAGCTGGTATTCTATCGGTAATGGAGTGGCCAGCACAGTCACCAGATCTGAACCCCATTGAGCTGTTGTGGGAGCAGCTTGACCGTATGGTACGCCAGAAGTGCCCATCCAACCAATCCAACTTGTGGGAGCTGCTTCTAGAAGCGTGGGGTGCAATTTCTCCAGCTTACCTCAATAAATTAACAGCTAGAATGCCAAAGGTGTGCAATGCTGTAATTGCTGCAAAAGGAGGATTCTTTGATGAAAGCAAAGTTTGATGTAAAAACAATGTTATTTCAAATACAAATCATTATTTCTAACCTTGTCAATGTCTTGACTCTATTTTCTATTCATTTCACAACGTATGGTGGTGAATAAGTGTGACTTTTCATGGAAAACACAAAATTGTTTGGGTGACCCCAAACTTTTGAACGGTAGTGTAGGTGACCCCAGTCATTTAATATTACTTATAAGTAAAAAGTAATAAGATTCCGGAAAGAAAAAAAACAGATTTGTTTGTTGAAAAGAACCCTCAATAGAAAGGAGTGGAGTAATTTCACCAGAATTGATTCATCAAAGCAAGTTACTGATTTAACCTTTGATTCAGAATTTTTTTTGAAAAATGCATGGCTTTGTTTTCAAACATCATCCTTTCAGGGATCACCAAAGCCAACCTTAGTGTTTAGCCTAACCCTTTGTTTTTTAACAGTTACCAGGCGATCACACAACTGAAAAATAAAGGTAATCAACAAAGGATTTGGGTTAACATTAACATTAAGGGGAGAATTGAAGTTAGGGTTCCTCTTGATCAATTTCAGATAGGGGAGACCGACTGTTGGTTGGTAAAAAATATCCCTATTGTTGTCATCTTTGTAAACTACACTTGAATCTAAAAAAATAGGACTTATGCAAAAATGAGATTGTGTAAAACAAAATAAAGCCTCCGTGTTAAGATTATCAAATGTTACTGTATGAACAGCATAAAAGTATTAGCCAAATAGGCTGGGTAATCACATTTTTCAAAGATGATCTTTACTACTTTTATCCTTTTTATAATTTTTTTCCCAGCAATTCATTTTTATCTGATTCTTCAGAATAGGGTCCATACATGATGCACAATTTCTATCAATTACTGATTAAATCTATCTGAAAACAATGCATACATCAAAATGAATATATATATATATATAGATTCTGAAAATAAATTCATAATGTATTTAATACACTTACAAAAAGAGATTCATAGCCACCAAATGTGCTACAAAGGAAGGCTGTTTTTTCTGAAATATTAACATTACTGTCCCTTTTACATATGTTAACAAAAGGAAATTTGTTTAGAATTTCAGCCTGTGTACATTTTTGCAACCTCGCACATAAATTGTTTACATTTGATTTTCATGTATCCTATTGCCAGTGGCAGAGGACCAGGGGTAGAAGATGTTTCAGTTTTAACCAGGGACCTACTTTTGCAGGGCCCATATATAGCCATAACAAAATTCCTTCTACAATGCCTTCACCTTGAACAAGTGTCCAGTGAAATTTTTCTCTTTAGAGGGACATACAGTACAATGTAAAAGGAGATATAGTAATTGGGGGTGATGATGACATTTTATGAGGGTTGGTGGTAGGGATGAGCTTCGTGTTCGAGTCAAACCCATGTTTGGCTCAAACATCATGTGTTTGGTCATTCGCCGAATTACGAACGATATGGTCCATTTGCGCCAAATTCGATTGGCGCATCACGGCCCATAATTCACTGCAGCATCGCAGTGCATTGCTGGCTGATGATTGGCCAAGCATGCATTATGACCCGCATGCTTGGCCAATCACAGCGCTGTGTGTACAGAGAGCTGTAATTGGCCAAAGCCAAGGAGGCTTTGGCCAATTATGGCTCAGGGGGTTTAGTACACACCCCACACTATATAAGGCCACCTGCATGTCGGCCCTGTGTAGTGTGTTCCGGCTGGAGAGAGAGATAGACAGAGAGAGACAGTGTCATTTGATTTAAGTTAGATTAAGTAGTAGGCAGGTCGAGTCAGTTATCTGCACTTACAGTGTATTGTGTATATATATGCATCCCAGGTGTTGTGTATATATATATATATATATATACACTGTATTCAGTTTAGCTAGATCCTGTTCTTCTCTTCCTAATATACTGACAGGCAGGCAGGTGTTTTTACAGTATTTCCAGTTACTGTACTGTGTACCCTGCACAGTTGCACCTACAGTATAGCTACCTGCAGCCAGGTGCTTGTGTAGGCTCTTTGAAGTATTTCCAGTTACTGTACTGTGTACCCCGCACAGTTGCACCTACAGTATAGCTACCTGAAGCCAGGTGCTTGTGTAGGTTCTTGAAGTATTTCCAGTTACTGTACTGTGTACCCCGCACAGTTGCACCTACAGTATAGCTACCTGCAGCCAGGTGATTGTGTAGGCTCTTTGAAGTATTTCCAGTTACTGTACTGTGTACCCCGCACAGTTGCACCTACAGTATAGCTACCTGCAGCCAGGTGCTTGTGTAGGCTCTTTGAAGTATTTCCAGTTACTGTACTGTGTACCCCGCACAGTTGCACGTACAGTATAGCTACCTGAAGCCAGGTGCTTGTGTAGGTTCTTGAAGTATTTCCAGTTACTGTACTGTGTACCCCGCACAGTTGCACCTACAGTATAGCTACCTGCAGCCAGGTGCTTGTGTAGGCTCTTTGAAGTATTTCCAGTTACTGTACTGTGTACCCCGCACAGTTGCATCTACAGTATAGCTACCTGCAGTCAGTTGCTTGTGAAGGCTCTTTGAAGTATTTCCAGTTACTGTACTGTGTACCCCGCACAGTTGCACCTACAGCATAGCTACCTGCAGCCAGGTGCTTGTGTAGGCTCTTAAAGTATTTCCAGTTACTGTACTGTGTACCCTGCACAATTGCACGTACAGTATAGCTACCTGGAGCCAGGTGCTTGTGTAGGCTCTTGAAGTATTTACAGTTACTGTACTGTGTACCCCGCACAGTGGCACCCACAGTATAGCTACCTGCAGCCAGGTGCTTGTGTAGGCTCTTTGAAGTATTTCCAGTTACTGTAACTGTGTACCCCGTACAGTTGCACCTACAGTATAACTACCTGCAGCCAGGTGCTTGTGTAGGCTCTTTGAAGTATTTCCAGTTACTGAACTGTGTACCTCGCACAGTTGCACCTACAGTATAGCTACCTGCAGCCAGGTGCTTGTGTAGGCTCTTGAAATATTTCCAGTTACTGTACTGTGTACCCCGCACAGTTGCATCTACAGTATAGCTACCTGCAGCCAGGTGCTTGTGTAGGCTCTTTGAAGTATTTCCAGTTACTGCACTGTGTACCCCGCACAGTTGCACTTACAGTATAGCTACCTGCAGCCAGGTGCTTGTGTAGGCTCTTTAAAGTATTTCCAGTTACTGTACTGTGTACCTTGCACAGTTGCACCTACAGTATAGCTACCTGCAGCCAGGTGCTTGTGTAGGCTCTTGAAGTATTTCCAGTTACTGTACTGTGTACCCCGCGCAATTGCACGTACAGTATAGCTACCTGCAGCCAGGTGCTTGTGTAGGCTCTTTGAAGTATTTACAGTTACTGTACTGTGTACCCTGCACAGTTGCACGTACAGTATAGCTACCTGCAGCCATTTGCTTGTGTAGACTCTCTGTGCAGTATTTCCAGTTACTGTACTGTGTACCCCGCACAGTTGCACCTACAGTATAGCTACCTGCAGCTAGGTGCTTGTGTAGGCTCTTGAAGTATTTCCAGTTACTGTACTGTGCAACATGCGGTAGACTTGGTCGAGTGGATGACCAAGCTGTGCTCATCGATCTCATCCTCTCTCACCCAGACTCAGGGTACTTTGTCTGGCAAAGCAGCTGCCAACGCGGCCTCTTCCCTCGGCTCAATGGCATCAGTGACTCCTTCCCTAACCCCACCATGTCCTCCTGAGGAGTCCCTCGAACTGTTTGACCACAGTGTTGGGTACATGCTCCAGGAGGATGCCCAGCATTTTGAAGGCTCTGATGATGGTACTCAGCTAGAGGAAGGCAGTAACGTGAGCCCAGACAGAGGGGGTGCCCAAGAAAGACAGCAATCTGGCAGTCATGTTCCCCCTGCTGCAGCATACTGCCAGGTTTGCTCCAGTGATGAGGAGGGAAGGGATGATGAGGTCACTGACTCCAAGTGGGTGCCTGAGAGGAGGAGGAGGAGGAACATCACCAACGGGGCAGGATGCCCTTCAGGGGCCAGCCTAAGGGCAGCACACTGCATCACACCACAGAGCTCTGCATGTGCAGGGCGCTGCTGTCTCTGCGCATTGTTCTAAAAGTTCTTTGGTGTGGGCCTTTTTTGAGATGAGTGCATCAGATCCCACCACTGCTATTTGCAACATATGTCTCAAGCGTATCTCGCGTGGCCAAAACATCTCCCGCGTGGGCACCACATGCTTGACCAGACATATGTTGACCTGCCATGCAGTTCATTGGCAAGCGTACCTAAAAGACCCACACCAAAGAACAAAGAGGACCTCTCCTTGCTCCTCATCAGCTGAGATCTCCAACCCCACTATACCTTCAGTCCTCTCTGAGACATGCACTGAGAGGAATGAAGGTGTATAATTAGGTGTGTCAAAGCCAAGTACTTGCGGGCAATCTACTATCGGTATAGAGTGAAAAAAATGGGGTGGTTGGCGCTACCTAAGAAAACCTAAATACTGCTGTATATTAGGAAAAACCACAAGAGGTATTTTAATGTAATAGAGAATTGCACACCAGTACCCATACCATCTCAATCAATATGTGAGATATTCTTCCACAGTGACTGGTGTGGAATAGATGTGGAGAAGCCCCTAGATACCTAGGCTAAAATTTGTTAAGTGTGTAGTAATGTGTGGTAAAGGAAGGACTGGTATGCATATAAGCTGCCTGTATAGGTACAATATGTAGACGAGGAGACCTCAATGTATGTACTGGTATATACTCTTACGTCTACATAGATAGATACATAGATCAAACACAAACAATCAGCCAAGCGGGTACAATACAAATCAGACAGTGAAGCTTGAAAACGACATATGCTGTAATATGCAAATCAGATTGGTATATAATAGTCCCATAGGCATTTATCTGCATCAAACTAGAACATCATCAGGGTGACTTTAGTGCTTAAAGATGTTTCCAGGTAACTTCTGTGTTCCCCCTTCAGACTTCCTACTCACCGACTCCAAGCACCCCTACAGGGGTAATAGGCATGTAGTGCTTTATATGGAGGTCACTGCTCCCTGTTGTCTGTGATGGACACCCCGGATGGGTCCTGGTTGGTTAGTAGATGCTGTTGTGCCCTCATATACCAAAAAATGAAAAGAGAGCTTCCATAGTGTAGTAGAATAAAAAAGCGTCTGTTTATTTAATTAAAAGCATATACAAGGAACAAACATCCAGATGCCGTGTGTTCCTAACCTAATCTACTATCGGTACACCAACGTCAGATTGTACCAGGCAAATTTCTCTGCCCCAGCTGCTGCACCGCAGAAAGAAGTTCGCACCTAGCCATCCACATGCCCAGCTGTTGAATGCTAGCTTGGCAAAATTGCTAGCACTTCAACTGATACCTTTGCAGTTGGTAGACTCTGCCCCCTTCCGTGAGTTTATGGAATGTGCGGTTTCTCAGTGGCAGGTTCCCAATTGCCACTTTTTCTCATGGAAGGCGATTCCGTATCTCTACCGGCATGTGTAGAAGGCAATGTCTTGGCCTGGCTGGACAGGTTCTTGGGTAGGTACCTGGGCTTACAGGATATCCTGAGGCAGGCCAGGAAAGTCTTGTGCATTTCTGCCGGTCATATAATGCCAGTGCTCGGCTGGCAGACCTCCAAAAGGAATTTAACCTGCCCAAGAACCGCCTAATCTGTGACATGCCCACCAGCTGGAACTCAACGTTGGCCATGCTGCAGCGGCTGCACTTGCAGAAGAGGGCCATCAATGAGTACCTGTGCAACTATGGCACCAGGACAGGGTCAGGGGAGCTTGTTTTTTTCCCCCACGCCATTGGGCCATGATCAGGGATGCATGCACTGTCCTGTCACCATTTGAGGAGGCCACGAGGATGGTGAGCAGTGACAGTGCATGCATCAGTGACACTGTCCCCCTTGTCCACCTGTTGGAGCACACGCTGCGTGGAATAATGGACAGGGCACTTGAGGCAGAACAGAGGTAGGAAGAGGAGGACTTCCTTAACTCTCATGGCCCCCTTTATCCAGACAGTGTTCCTGCATGCCCGCTGATCACACAGGAAGAGGTCGAGGAGGAGGAGGATTGTGTCAGCATGGAGGTGGAGCCTGGCACTCAGCATCAGCAGCAGTCTTTAAGGGATCATTTACAGTCCCAAGAAACCCATGGACTTGTATGTGACTGGGAGGAGGTGGCTGCGGATCATGTCGTCCTTAGTGACCCAGAGGACTCCGGACCGAATGCCTCAGCAAACCTACGCTGCATGGCCTCCCTGATCCTGAAAAGCCTGTGGAAGGATCCTCGTATTCGTGGTATCAAGGAGAGGGATCAATACTGGCTGGCAACCTTCCTTGATCCACCTTACAAGGGTAAGGTTGCGGACCTTATCTTGCCGTCGCAGAGGGAGCAGAGGATGAAACATCTTTGGGATGCCTTGCAGAAAGGTCTGTGCAACGCGCTCCCAGAGACTGGGAGGTTACAAACTCCTGTTCCTGTACAACGTGTTGCTGAGGCTTCGGTCGGTCAAAGGAGGAGCGGTGGAGAAGGTGGTTGTCTGACCGATGCGTTCAGACAATTTTTTAGTCTGCAGCCCCAAGGTATGATCGGTTCCAGCAACCATCGCCAGCGTCTGTTTTACATGGTGCAGGAACACCTAGGGGCAAGATCTGACTTGGACACCTTTCCCATCGAAAATCCTCTGGGTTACTGGGTCTTGAGGATGGATCACTGGCCAGAGCTTGCACAGTATGCAATTGAGATACTGACCTGTCCTGCATCCAGTGTTCTTTCGGAACGCACATTCAGTGCTGCTGGAGACTTTGTAATCGATCACAGGGTGCATCTGTCCACCAACTCGGTCGATCGACTGACCTTCATAAAAATGAATCAGTCTTGGATCACCACCAGCTACCAAGCACCTGATGCTGATGTAACCGAATATTTTTTTTTTGAAATGTCAGATCCCTTCAAGACTGCCTATGCTAATGCTGAGTGACTAGCTTGTTATGCTGAGTGATTATCCTCTTCCTCCTCAATGATCATGCTGATAGCTTGTAAGAACATTTTTGGTTTTGGGCACCGCCACCAGTGGCTAAGGCCCTAAATTTTCAGCCCCTGTTTAACAGGGGCGTGTAATTACAATTTTTGATGCAATATTTTGCAGGAGGGCTCATTCCTGCTCTCCAACTAGAATATCTGTGAGGGGTTGCAGTGTTGTGGCACCAGCACCAGTGCCTAAGGCCCAATTTTTCAGCCCCTGTTTAACAGGGGCGTGTAATTACAATTTCTGATGCAATACTTTGCAGCAGGGCTCATTCCTGCGGTCCAACTAGAGTATCTGTGAGGGGTTGCAGTGTTGTGGCACCAGCACCATTGCCTAAGGCCCAATTTTTCTTCCCCTGTTCAACAGGGACATGTAATTACAATTCTTGATCTAATATTTCACAGCAGGGCCCGTTCCAGCACCCACCAAGACTAATGCCCCGTACACACGGTCGGACTTTGTCCGGACATTCCGACAACAAAATCCTCAGATTTTTTCCGACGGATGTTGGCTCAAACTTGTTTTGCCTACACACGGTCGCACAAAGTTGTCGGAATTTCCGATCGACAACCACGCGGTCACGTACACCACGTACAACGAGACTAGAAAAGGCCGGTTCAGAACCAAGCGCGGCACCCTTTGGGCTCCTTTTGCTAATCTCGTGTTAGTAAAAGTTTGGTGAGAGACGATTCGCGCTTTTTCAGACTCGTGGCTTTCATATCGTTTTCTGCCGTTCAGTTTGTGCTTGTGGGTTTGTATCTGCTCTTCAGTGCGTGCAAGCAAGTTCCGCGTGACTTTAGTCACTGTATTCTTGTTCGTTCGTTACTGGTTTTCAGGTCGCTCTTCACAGGCCTTGCTGTTCTTCAGTGCGTTCTGTTACTTCGTTCTGAGCAGCCGACCGTTTTCTAGCCATGTTTCGTATGCGTACTCCTCGTAGAGTTCGTGCTGTGCGGGGGCTTGGTGTTGGGGTCCTGACCTTGACACAAGTCCAGTCCATAAACAGGGTGGGGAGGAGTTCATGGACCAAGAATTGGTTGCTCCAGCGTGACCAGTTCTGTCATATGCCTTTGCTCTGTGAGATCCGTGAGAATAATCCTGATGATTTCAGGAACTTTCTCAGGATGACGGACCCCGTGTTTCACCGTCTGTTGGCTTCGCTGACCCCCTATATCAGCAGGCAGGATACCTGCATGAGGCAAGCCATCACTTCGGAGCAGAGGTTGGTCGCTACCTTGCGGTATTTGGCCACAGGGAGAAGCCTGCAGGACCTCAAGTTCTCGACAGGCATCTCCCCCCAGGCTCTGGGGATCATTATCCCAGAGACCTGTTCTGCCATCATCCAGGTCCTGCAGAAGAAGTATATGAAGGTAAGATTTTTATCCTTTTATATCACATTTTATGGTATTGAATGTTTGCTAATATATTGTATTTATTTCCTCATTCCCTAATTACCATGATTGTAATATGCTGTGAATGTCCCCTTTGTCCTCACGCATGCTGTATTTTTATGTAATTATTAGTTTAGGTCCTTCATACATATTTGCCCTTCAATAACCTCCCCAGCATGGTGTCTCCTGGCCCTATATTCACCTCATGTAGTCACTTAACAATGTATTTTTTCAGCTCCATAGTAATGCTTTACCCCAAACACCCCCTAAAATGTTTGGAAATGTTATTTTTGATTTAAATTCAGGCAGAGGGCCAGAGGCTTTTTTTTGTGGTGTCCCCAATTTTTTTGTAACCCTCCCTCCCCCAACTGCTAAGTCAGCTGATCCCAATTCTCTATCTATCCTCAATCATCTATCTGCTGACTTTGCCAAACCCATACACACTATACCCATCTCTTTAGTGCTCAGATTTATGGATGAATTGCCCAAAGCATGTAGTGCAAGGGCCTGCCTGTATACTTTCCAATGGTACTTTTTAAAGTTCTTGTATCCTATTATGATCTTGATAGGTAATAGCAGAATGTCCAAATGTGCTCAAATGTGTACAGTGTGTATTTATATCTTTGTATTATGACACTTCTTACCTGTCCAGTGGGCTGCCAATAGTGTAACTAAGGAGGGGCTGTTCCAAGTAATACCCATTATTTAGGCATTCATCTCTAAATGAAGTGAAGTGGGTTACCTGTCCAAGAGTTCCCCCCCTATAATGTTAGAAATGGCCCATGAGAGGGGGGGAGGGGGAATATGATAGGTGTACCTTATACTTTGTTGTTGTTAAATTCCCCTTAATAAATGCTATCTGGAGGTTGCCCCATAATGTTTGTGTCTAATCTGCTTGCCATGTTTCTGTGAAAAAATAGTAATGTTTATTGTTTTTTCCTCAACAGTTTCCTTCCACGCTACAGGAATGGCAGACTGTGGCCTCCCACTTTGCCCAGCGGTGGGACTTTCCTAACTGCGGAGGGGCAATTGATGGGAAACACGTCCACATTGTCCCACCACCCAACTCGGGGTCGTACTATTATAATTACAAGGGGTTTAATAGTATAGTGATGTTGGCGGTGGTGTCGGCTAATTACGAGTTCTTGTATGTGGACGTGGGGAAGAATGACCGGATGTCCGATGGTGGAGTGATCGCCCAGACGGAGTTCTACAGGCGTCTCCAGAATGGCAGCTTGGACTTGCCACCTCCAGAGGACAATGTTGAAGGTCTCCCATTTGTGTTCGTTGCTGATGAAGCATTTGCGCTGGGGGACCACCTGATGCGGCCATTCCCGATGAGGACCCTCACCCCGGAACAGAGGGTTTTTAATTACCGGCTGGCCAGAGCCCGAAGAGTGGTGGAGAACACATTTGGAATCCTGGCCAGCCGGTTCCGATTATTTCTGACACCCATCCATATGGCGGAGTATAAACTGAACCATATAATACTTGCCTGCTGTGTTCTCCATAATTTTCTACGAAAACATTCAGCCAACTATGCTGGCTCAGTTGGGCCTGAGGCCAGAATCCCAAATCCATCGACACTGACGGCGCTTGAAAGCGGCCGTCCTGGCTTGCCCTCCCTGAATGCCCGTGATGTCCGGTTACGATACCTGGAGTTCTTTGCGGGTAGGGGGGCTATCAATATGCCAGACAATCTGTGACACCTTTTTCAAATAAAAAACAACCAAAAGAAATTCTTTGTGACCATTTACTGCTTGTGTTTGTTTTAGCTGACCCTGACAGAAATGTGTGGAGTGCAGAAAATGGCGTGATTGGGTAACCTTATAAAAAACACTGTTGGCTGGTACTTCCTAAATGCAAAAACACATTTCACTACAAGTGCACTTGCAACTGCACTGAACCTGCACTTGTAGTGCAAAGTGTATTTTCCCTTAGGAAATAACCCCCATTTTTGCATAAAACAGCAATTACATCACCCCAAAAGTGTTGTAGTGTTGAGACAATAATCCACACATTCTTGAGTAAGGCACTTTTTTATACCTGCACAATCACATGTGCATTTACGAAAGGTTTTTAAAACAAACCAACATGTTTGTTGTATAACAATTTTTGCAGTAGCATTATCAAAACTCGAAATAACAATTTCAGATAAAACAGGCCTGTGTAAAACCAACAAGAAAGCCAAAAAACTTGAACTTACAAAGTTCACATTAGGTAAAACCTGAAGGCTATATCAGACATCAGTATTTAGGAACTGTGTTTGATATTGCGTTCAGATGGGGGGAAATCACCCCTGGAAAAGCCAAATTTGGAAGATGCACACCAATTTACGAATGTCAACATGTGCTATCTGCCATCACGGGGGATCAAGGGACGTGTTTTGGGGGAGCAAGCCCTTCCTCAACGCTACTTTATAATTGAGGAAGGTGTTGCACCCCCAAAATGCGTCCATTGATCTCCCATGATGGCAGATAGCACATGTTGGCACTCTGTGTGCATCCTCCAAATTTGGCTTTTCTAAACATTTTAAAAATTTTTGGAAGATTGGACCACAATAAAACAGGTGATTTTGTGGGGTTTAAATTTGCCCCAAAACATCAATGATGTTATTATTTTTTTTAATAACATCACTGATTTGTTTCTGGATGTTTTGCAATTGGAGATTACACCCCATGATCTCCCCTATCAGGATCTGGGCACTTTCTGAAGTAAAGCGTTCAGGATCCCTCACATCACGATCACCTAAAAAGAGATAAAGAACAAAAAAAGGTCTCAAAAATCTGCCACCATCCATCTCGTTTACCTGAGTCTGTGGTCGCAGACACTCACCTGTTGTGGTGCCAATCTCCACCACGTCTTCTTCTTCCTCCTGCTCTTCTTCTTCGTTTGGGGGTATTTCACCTTCTTCCATAGGTGGGGGGTCTGTGGTCTCCTCAGATGAGGGGTGTCCTCCGAGTCTTTTCTCCCCTATGTAAAACAAAAATGGTATACTTAGCACACAGATATTTGATGGCAGAACTAGAAATAGGAAACATTGCTTGGAAGTGGGGTACAATTGTCAATTTTAGCCGAGTTCCAAGATGTATATTTTTTTTATTGCCCTTTGTCAAGCTGCAATACTTTACCTGTTTGGTACAAGCTTCACAGATGGAGACCCCCCTATAGTATACACTGGAGCACCTGTGTGCCCCCCCTAATAAAAATGGTGTTCTGGGGTCCCACACTAGTGCTCCAGTGTCCAGATGTGAAAACAGCTGCTCTGTGTCCTCTCCATACACAGAATCTAGTTGTCATTTCATTCTAGTAACAAACCCATCTACACAAACAAATATTTGGCATCAAAGTAGGCCCCAAAAAATGTGTGAAAATGCATATGGCCTAAACAATGGTGTTCTAGGGGCCGAAATAAAAATGTTTGATACGAACGAATAATGGGCCCATGAACATTAAAGTTGCCCTTTTAAACGTTACAATTAATAAAAGCATATGGAGCAGAATGAACGGAATAAAGACAGAAAGAATAGGAACACAGCACAACTACTTACTTTTTTGCAGCACTCTCCGGATCTTTCGGTACTGCTCTGGCTCTCTCAACTTCAGGTCCGACCACTGCTTCCTGAGCTGATCTTTAGATCTTCGTACCCCGAAATTCCTCTCCAGACCCCGGACCACTTTACCAATGATTTTGGCCTTTCGGATGTTGGGGTGGGGGTAAGGCCCATATTTTCCGTCATAGTCGGACTTCCTCATGATGTCTACCATCTCCAACATCTCCCCAAACGACATATTTGTGGCCTTAAAACGTCTCCTTCTGGATTGGGACGTGCCTGGATCCGGGCTTTCCTCCTCCTCCTCGTTGCTAGAATTAGCATGCACCTGCTGTAACTCTGCCATCATGCTCTTCACCCACTGCGCCGAACGAAAAGGGGCGGGGAATAGACTAGAAAGAACGTCAGGGGCGGGCAGAGTTACACGCATGCGCAGTGTGTATAAAGCGTAACACGCGTGTGTATTACGTACGATCTGTGAGCGGAGGAAGAAGCATTGCACGCGCCGATCGTAAAAACGAAGGTAAGAGACAAACTTGTGCCTATACTGCTTCTAGATTGAGGCCTATATTGTAACAAGATTAGGAGAGTTTTGTCTGACATTAGGCTTTGTCTTGTGTTGTGTCTTGCAGTGAACATGGATATCTTATTAAAAGATACTGACTTCATGTCATTATTCCTCGAGATGCTAAGGGAGCTGCCCGGTCTGTGGGAGATTACCCACCCCCATTTCAAGACCCAAGCAAAGAGGAAGGCAGCACTGGAGCAATTGTTGGAAATTGTGAAGCAGGTGATCCCCACGGCAGACATCAACTATTTAAATCAATTCATTGGTAGCCTGAGGAGCACATATCTGAGGGAGCGCAAGAAAGTCCTGGATTCACAGAGATCCGGAGCAGCAGATGACATCTATGTCCCCAGGATGTTGTACTATGACAGGCTGCACTTTCTGGCAGGCCAGACTGAACCCAGGCTATCCCTCTCCAGTCTTCCTTCCACGCTTCCTTCCCGTCCGGCTGAGGCTTCTGATGCCCAACCTGGGCCTTCCAGGCGATATGTGGAGGAGCCCAGATTGAGCCAGGTATAGCATTCCTCTAAATATTTCTGCTTGTCCAATCAATGATGTTAACTAGATGTTAGTTGGGAGTACTAATTTATGATTGTGATTGATGATGCAAAAACTAAAACCATGTCTCTTTTTCATACACAGGGAAGTCTCAGCCAGGAGGTGGCCGGGCCGAGCCGGCTGGCTGATATCAAGGTCCCTCCACCCCCCCTGAAAACAGAAAGTGGCAGTAGGAGGAGTACCCTAGAGGAGGCTGCTATCAGATTCTTTTGGAGGGCTACAGAGGTCCTGGGAGCACCCCACACCATGCAGGAGAACATTGCTGCCTTCATAGCATATAAAATGCAGAGGATGGAGGAGGGCCAAAAAGCCATGTGTGAGGCCCTCATATCGGAGGCTCTGGAGAAAGGTATGAGGGGCCAAATTACACCTCAAACACACCTTTGCGATGGTCCTCCTCCTCCTCCTCCTCCAGGTCCTCCCAGTCCTCCTCCTCCTCCAGGTCCTACTCCTCCTCCTGCAGGTCCTCCTCCTCATCCTCCCTCTCCTCCAGGTCCTTCCAGTCCTCCTCCAGGTCCTACTCCTCCTCCTGCCACATCTCCAACTGCACAGCCACAGCCGGGAAGGAAGCATGAAAGGAAGACCAGAAAGTGAGGACCCTGGATCCAGTCTGGTCGGCCAAAAAATGCAGCCTCTTGTGGTACCACATCCTGGAGACACAGATGTCATTTGCTGCTATCCGGATCTCTGTGAATTCTGGACCAGACTGCCCTCCCTTACATATGGACTCCTCAGGCCACCAATTTTGATGTTGAAGAATTGATGATTATGTGGACGGGGGATTATGGCGGTGCTAGGGTCAAAAGGTGTAGGGGAGAATGATGAATAAGAAAAAAGTGTAAAAGACAAAAAGTTACAAAGTTTATTGATAATCTTACATAGGTAAAAAATACATTACAAGCAATTCATGTTATTTTTTAAAAAAATAATAGGTACATGTACTGTAAGTGACCCTAAGAATGATAAGGTAGGCCAGATGAAAAATGTCCGTCGAAGAGGGGGGCTCAATTTCCTACATGTTTCGCCAAGGCATTGGCTTCTTCAGGGAACAAGAGCTCACAAAGTGGATATATAAAACAATTCTGTGTGATGAAAATAGAAAACATCATGTAAACAAGATTATTTGACAGTACAGTAGTTAATATACACAAGAAAAAGTTGATACTGTGGCTGAACAGTCATGCGACCCACAGGCTCCACTAACCACCGGTGATGCAAACGTACCTGGGACGTCGGCGCCCAAGAGGGAGGGAGGAGGAGGGGAGGGGGAATACGGCCGCCAGAAGACGTCCCCGCAGGGGAGCAAGCAGGCCGCGCCGTAAATTATGCCTGCAGGGGGCGTACAGTAGACCTGGCAATGGAATGTAAAGACAAAAGATGAATAATGGTGCACTTTATAATAGTAACCTAGAGACAAAAAATTGCACATCAATGCATTATGCTAAAAAAGATATGTAAAGTATGTATATGAGTAAGTGTATCTATATCTCTAGGAAAAAATGCAAACTTACATGTTTGTTTAAAAACAGTAGAGTGGAATGGTCACAGAGTGCCTGCGAGTAGGTGCATGCACACAGCAAGGAAAACGCCAAGGTGGACAGGATCTGCAATCAGGTGAAAAAGAGCCTAAATAAAGGAGTGGATAGCATTAGGGGTGTTGCTAATGGTGACTTAGACCATGTAAAATAGTTATGCCGGTACTTACTTAATAAAGTAAGCTGTAAGGTAGAAATCTCATAGCAGTGCAGTCACAGGCATGGAGTGCCTAACCCTAAAGTTTTGGATTGATTGAAAGGGGCAGTAATCGCAACATGTCCTACACAGGGTAGAGATGGAGGAAGGAGAAATTAGGACATTGAGATTTTACTGGGCAAAGACAGGGCTGCTAAAGAGAGTAGGAGCGTGTTACCTAGTCCGCCATAGCGCAGACACTGTTGCTTAGAAGGATCAATGCTGACCGGCAGAGTAAATGGCAAATCCAAGGTGGCTCCTAAAAAATGTTTGGGAACATGGTAAGTAATGCCCTTGGGGAGACGTAGTGTTAAATGTCTTAAAAGACAGAAATTACCTTCTTGCTGTGTGCAGAGCGAGTGCAGGCACGTCCCTCGTCCAACAAGGAACTGAGGGACTGGCCGGTTACTTGTATGCCCCCCACACCTGATCAGATGATGATCAGGTGTGCGGACGCCTAATGAGGGGCATCCACGCCTGCGCACAGCGCGGTGCCTCGGAACTACATGTTCCATCATGCACCGCGCGCGCATGCTCAAGACATACGGACCGTATGGCGAATGGGAGAGCGGACCGCCTCGGAATGGGAGGTACCAAGGCGCCGCCTCCTCCCATCAGCCGATGGAAACCAAGGGGCCAGAAAGTCTGAGACCGACGTGGACACCCAGGGGCAGACGGAGGTCTGCCCTGGGCGTCCGTACAGACATGAACAGTGCTAGCGATGCCACCCCCAAGAGGGGAGCCAACGCCGCGACCAACCACCCCCCACACCTCCCCCCAACCCAAAGAACACCAAGACACCAGAGAACGAGTGCAGTCCGGCAGTGGGGCACAGCGAGCGCATGAGAAACAGTGGGCTGAGACACAGGGTGGGGGGACAAAGGCCCAAACTGCCCGACAATCCACAGGGGTCACTGGGGAAAACAGGAAGTGCCTGTGTGTCAGCACACAATGTCCAGCCACAATGTGCATAATTTGCATAGAGGACCACTGGGTCCTGGTAGAACAGTGAAACTTGTAATCAATAGGGAAGAACAACAACAATCATATGACGTAGGCTTACATACAGAGGCAAATGTGTCAAAGGAATGTGTTCATGCAATGTCGAAAAAGACTTTACATGTCTATAAGTACGAGGAAAGATTTATGAATTAAACAGGGATTTGAAAGACATTGGATCAATGGGAAATAATGGTAGGGAGGGAATACATTCATAACATATACCAATGTCACAGTGATCTCAGATATCATAGAGGGAACTGTGGAGGGAACCGCAAATGGAGCCATGGCAAAAGAAAGAAGAGTCAGAAAAACCTTTTCTGGTTTTTCTGACTCTTCTTTCTTTTGCCATGGCTCCATTTGCGGTTCCCTCCACAGTTCCCTCTATGATATCTGAGATCACTGTGACATTGGTATATGTTATGAATGTATTCCCTCCCTACCATTATTTCCCATTGATCCAATGTCTTTCAAATCCCTGTTTAATTCATAAATCTTTCCTCGTACTTATAGACATGTAAAGTCTTTTTCGACATTGCATGAACACATTCCTTTGACGCATTTGCCTCTGTATGTAAGCCTACGTCATATGATTGTTGTTGTTCTTCCCTATTGATTACAAGTTTCACTGTTCTACCAGGACCCAGTGGTCCTCTATGCAAATTATGCACATTGTGGCTGGACATTGTGTGCTGACACACAGGCACTTCCTGTTTTCCCCAGTGACCCCTGTGGATTGTCGGGCAGTTTGGGCCTTTGTCCCCCCACCCTGTGTCTCAGCCCACTGTTTCTCATGCGCTCGCTGTGCCCCACTGCCGGACTGCACTCGTTCTCTGGTGTCTTGGTGTTCTTTGGGTTGGGGGGAGGTGTGGGGGGTGGTTGGTCGCGGCGTTGGCTCCCCTCTTGGGGGTGGCATCGCTAGCACTGTTCATGTCTGTACGGACGCCCAGGGCAGACCTCCGTCTGCCCCTGGGTGTCCACGTCGGTCTCAGACTTTCTGGCCCCTTGGTTTCCATTGGCTGATGGGAGGAGGCGGCGCCTTGGTACCTCCCATTCCGAGGCGGTCCGCTCTCCCATTCGCCATACGGTCCGTATGTCTTGAGCATGCGCGCGCGGTGCATGATGGAACATGTAGTTCCGAGGCACCGCGCTGTGCGCAGGCGTGGATGCCCCTCATTAGGCGTCCGCACACCTGATCATCATCTGATCAGGTGTGGGGGGCATACAAGTAACCGGCCAGTCCCTCAGTTCCTTGTTGGACGAGGGACGTGCCTGCACTCGCTCTGCACACAGCAAGAAGGTAATTTCTGTCTTTTAAGACATTTAACACTACGTCTCCCCAAGGGCATTACTTACCATGTTCCCAAACATTTTTTAGGAGCCACCTTGGATTTGCCATTTACTCTGCCGGTCAGCATTGATCCTTCTAAGCAACAGTGTCTGCGCTATGGCGGACTAGGTAACACGCTCCTACTCTCTTTAGCAGCCCTGTCTTTGCCCAGTAAAATCTCAATGTCCTAATTTCTCCTTCCTCCATCTCTACCCTGTGTAGGACATGTTGCGATTACTGCCCCTTTCAATCAATCCAAAACTTTAGGGTTAGGCACTCCATGCCTGTGACTGCACTGCTATGAGATTTCTACCTTACAGCTTACTTTATTAAGTAAGTACCGGCATAACTATTTTACATGGTCTAAGTCACCATTAGCAACACCCCTAATGCTATCCACTCCTTTATTTAGGCTCTTTTTCACCTGATTGCAGATCCTGTCCACCTTGGCGTTTTCCTTGCTGTGTGCATGCACTTACTCGCAGGCACTCTGTGACCATTCCACTCTACTGTTTTTAAACAAACATGTAAGTTTGCATTTTTTCCTAGAGATATAGATACACTTACTCATATACATACTTTACATATCTTTTTTAGCATAATGCATTGATGTGCAATTTTTTGTCTCTAGGTTACTATTATAAAGTGCACCATTATTCATCTTTTGTCTTTACATTCCATTGCCAGGTCTACTGTACGCCCCCTGCAGGCATAATTTACGGCGCGGCCTGCTTGCTCCCCTGCGGGGACGTCTTCTGGCGGCCGTATTCCCCCTCCCCTCCTCCTCCCTCCCTCTTGGGCGCCGACGTCCCAGGTACGTTTGCATCACCGGTGGTTAGTGGAGCCTGTGGGTCGCATGACTGTTCAGCCACAGTATCAACTTTTTCTTGTGTATATTAAGTACTGTACTGTCAAATAATCTTGTTTACATGATGTTTTCTATTTTCATCACACAGAATTGTTTTATATATCCACTTTGTGAGCTCTTGTTCCCTGAAGAAGCCAATGCCTTGGCGAAACATGTAGGAAATTGAGCCCCCCTCTTCGACGGCCATTTTTCATCTGGCCTACCTTATCATTCTTAGGGTCACTTACAGTACATGTACCTATTATTTTTTTTAAAAATAACATGAATTGCTTGTAATGTATTTTTTACCTATGTAAGATTATCAATAAACTTTGTAACTTTTTGTCTTTTACACTTTTTTCTTATTCATCATTCTCCCCTACACCTTTTGACCCTAGCACCGCCATAATCCCCCGTCCACATACTTATCAGCTATTTGACTATTTTGGGGATGAGGTGCTGTATCCCATGGTACCATCTAGCCACCCTTACATTTGTTGAAGAATTGATGTCTGCCATGGGGGTCCCAGGCTTCGCTAATTTCTCATGTTGATCCAGTGTTGCCTTCCTCATTGTTTGGTTCTGATCCCTTAATAAAGGATTTTTGTTTTGAATTATACTCTCCTATGTGTTTTCCTTCAAAAATGACAGTTTGTTTGTGAGGATTCAGGTACATTTCAAATATACAATGTGAAATGAACAAGGGACACCAACAACAAAAAATCTCCTGGAGATTAAATAATAAAAGATAATAATGGTGTTGGGGTAACTTGACACACAAAACACACACAAAAATATTCTGGAGTAAAAATAAAAATAACATTGAACAAAGATCAGCCTTGGAAAAAATCCAAACATTAAAGAAAAAAAAAGGCTTAAAATACAAAAAAAACCCATAAAAAATATAAAACTGTCAGATGTGACAACTAATAACAATATATTGAGGGAATCCCACTAAAAAAACACAAAGAAAAGTTTGTGAGAAGTGTGTGTGAATATGAGCATCAAAACTACTTAATTCTTGTCACATTATAAAGAAGAAGAGAGTGCGCTGTATTAAACAATTTTGAACATTGCAGCGTGACGAAAGTGCTGTATCCATTGCGAACGCTAAGTTTACCAGAACGAGCTGTCCCGTGTCGGAATTTCTTCTGAGCATGTGTGGCACTTTGTGCGTCGGAACAGGCCACACACGGTCGGAATTGACGCGATCGGATTTTGTTGTCGGAAAATTTTATCTCCTGCTGTCCAACTTTGTGTGTCGGAAAATCCGATGGAAAATGTCCGATGGCGCCCACACATGGTCGGAATTTCCGACAACACGCTCCGATCGGACATTGTCCATCGGAAAATCCGACCGTGTGTACGGGGCATTACTGTGAGGACTTACAGTGTTGTGGCACCAGCACCACCACCACAAAAGGCCCAATTTTTCTGCCCCTGTTCAACAGGTGCATGTAATTACATTTCTTGATGTAATATTTCACAGCAGGGCCCGTTCCAGCATCCACCAAGAGTAACTGTGAGGACTTACAGTGTTGTGGCACCAGCACCACCACCATCACCAAAGGCCCAATTTGTCTGCCCCTGTTCAACAGGGGCATGTAATTACAATTCTTGATCTAATATTTCACAGCAGGGCCCTGTAAGGGCTTACAGTGTTGTGGCAACACCAACACCTTAGGCCCAAATTTCTGCAGAGTATATAGGGCAGGCCCCTACTCTCAGACATCCAACTTACAAATTACTCCTACTTGCAATTGGAAGGAGACAACAGGAAGTGAAATGAAATCTACCCCTAGGAAGGGAAATTCTCTCCTGTAAGAGTTAATATGGGAAAAACGTTTCTCCTTTCCACTGATGCTTTATCACCAATCCTTGTTTCAAAAACCCCAAATTTTCTAAAAACATGTCATTGGGACAGAAAGTGAGGTGAAATCTTCTGAAGAGGAGCACAGACTGCAAAACAAATGTCACAGGGATGACAACCCTTCCCTGTGTTTTCCAAAAAGCTTAAAATAGATTTTTTGGCTGGAGCTAAACACGTTAAAAATGTACCAGTTCAAAATTACAAACAGATTCTACTTAACAACAAACCTACAGTCCCTGTCTTGTTTGCACCGCCTGTATACTGCTGTTCAGAGCATATAGGGCCTGGTGGCCCCACGCCTTTCCTTTTTTTAATTTGGGTGCGGGGTCCCCCTTAATATCCATACAAGACCCAAAGGGCCTGGTAATGGACTGGGGGGTACCCATGCCATTTGTCTCACTGATTTTCATCCATATTGCCAGGACCCGACATTACATTAAAGCCGCAAGCAGTTTTAAATGACTTTTATTCCTTTAAAAATGTCATTTTGTGCATGGACTGTTCTAAGCACGGGAAACATGCGCCACTTTACAGGCATACTATAGACACCCCAAAGGTACGATATTTAAAGGAATATTTCACTTTTTTTTTCACTTTAAGCATCATTAAAATCACTGCGCCCGAAAAAAATGCAGTTTTTAAAGCTTTTTTCCATTGATACATGTCCCCTGGGGCAGGACCCGGGTCCCCAAACCCTTTTTAGGACAATACCATGCAAATTAGCCTTTAAAATTAGCACTTTTGATTTTGAATGTTCGAGTCCCATAGACGTCAATGGGGTTCTAACGTTCGTGCAAATTTTTGGTCCGTTCGCAGGTTCTGGTGCGAACCGAACCGGGGGGTGTTTGGCTTATCCCTAGTTGGTGGTCTTTAGGTATAGGAGGTAAGCATCTTAGTTGAGGGTGGAGGTGGTTTAAAAGGGAAGTGGAAAGTTAAGTCTTGGGGAAATAGGTAAAAGATTGGAGGTTATGGTGTCAAGGTTGTGTTAAAATTAAATTTTTTCCTTTCATGAATATTATCTTACCAATATATGACTCGGAGGTGAGCCACCACTGCTCCAGCTGACCTACTTCATTATAAGCATACATAGCTCCTGCAGTTTAAATACAATAAAATAAGTGCAGTGTCTAACACCCTCACATCTCAGGGTAAGAACCTACTTGATAATGCACATATAATGCACATATACCACCCCCTGATCCATGCTCTCTGATAACCTTGCATTTGTTCCACTGTGTATAGCCACTCACAATACACAGGGCATGAATTCCCCCGTCAAAAGGAGGAAATTGTTTAAGCTCTATCATTCTCAAAAGATAGATATCCTTCTGCTCCAAGAGACCCACTTTCCTACCTCATTTAACTCTTCCTTCCTATACCAGCATTATCCCCAATTCTTCTTATCCAACGCGGTTAATAAAATGGCTATATGTAGCTATATGTTTCTCAAAAAATCTAAACTTCTCTCAATCGGAAGTCCTTAGGGACCTCTTAGCCAGATATATCCTGGTGAAGGGTACAATAGATGGGACATTTTATTTGTTCGTCTCTTACTATACCCCAAACAGTGGTCAAGCCAATTTTTTCTCCTCTAAGATTTCATCCCTTAGACCTCACCTAGAAGGCGTGACAATTCTGGGGGGAGACTCAAACTTAGCATTCAACCAATTGCTAGATAAATCTGGGAAGGGTCTTCCACGCACAAAACAACCTCCCAAACAAAGTCTAAAAATAGCCAACCTTCTATTCTCATCCAGTTTGATTGACATCTGGAGGGAACTCAACCCCCGCTCTAAAGACTACACCCATTATTCTGCTCCACACCACACCTATGCCAGGATAGATCATATCTTCATTCAAGCATCTCAGATACCATAAGCTACTAGATCCATCATTAGAGACAACCCCCTCTCTGACAACTCTATGGTTCTACTATTCCTGCGGCTCTCAACCATTTCCAATAAACAATAAACAATTTACCTTACATAGTTACATAGTAGGTGAGGTTGAAAAAAGACACAAGTCCATCAAGTCCAACCTCTGGCGCCTATAAAAAGTTTGCATCCACATTGTCACCTTATCTGGTCTGTTTCTTTCTCAGATCAGGCTCCCCCTTAGATAAAACCTTGAACTTAGCATACATCCCAGTCATACCTAAGCCTGGTAAAGATTCGAGCACAATCAGCAACTACCACCCAATTTAATTGATAAACAATGATCTCCAAATTCTAACAAAAATATTAGCCAACAGACTGTCTTCCTTCATCAATATGTTCATAAAGACCAGGCTGGTTTTATCACGGGGGCACAGGGACCTGACCAGATAAGGAGAGCCGTAGACATCATCTCCGTACTCAAATCACAGTGGGACGCCGGCCCTCCTCAAGAGGGCTTTTTGCTCTCCATAGACCTCCAAAAGGCCTTTGATACAGTTACACGGCCCTACATCTTTAATGTACTAGAAAGATGGGGCTTTGGCCCCAACTTTCTGGGTATCCTACATTCCCTCTATTTGAATCCCAGTGCCCAGGTGTGACTCCAAGGATGCTACTCCGAGCCCTTCAACATTGAAAAAGGCACTAGACAGGGTTGCCCTCTTTCACTCCTAATTTTTTACGATTGCCATAGAGTCCTTGGCTATAGCTAACAGAATCCACCTCGAAATTAAAGGAGTATTTTGTGGGCCCCAGGAACATAAATGCACTCTATTCACGGATGATCTCCTCCTCTTTGTCACCTCCCATCTTAAATTACTTTACCAATTTGGAAATGCATCTGGCCTCCAAGTTAATATATCAAAGGCACTGAATATCTCAGTACCCCTATATTGCTTTAGCGTCTGCAGGGACACTTTCCTTTCACCTGGAACTCTTCCTTTATTCCATATCTAGGTGTCAACCTTGCTCCTAATTTCGAGCTCTTATATTCATCTAATTACCCTCATATGTTCAAAAAACTGTCAGCGGAACTTTCCTCATGGTCCAAATACGTCCTATCCTGGCTGGGACGAATTAGCTCCATCAAAATGACATTACTACCACGTCTTTTATATCTCTTTCGATCTTTGCCAACTCCAATCCAATATTTTAAAATTTATCTGAGGGTCCAAAGGAAGGCATTGCTCTAATGCCATGTACACACGATAGGATTTTCAACAAAACCATGGATTTTTTTTCCAAAGGATGTTGGCTCAAACTTGCCTTGCAAAAAAAAACTTGTCTTGCATACACATGGTCACACAAATGTTGTCGGAAATTCTGAACGTCAAGAATGCGGTGACGTACAACATGTAGGACGAGCCGAGAAAATGAATAGCCAGTGCGGCTCTTCTTCTTGATTCCGAGCTTGCATGGACTTTTGTGCCTCGGAATTGTGTACACACGCTCGGAATTTGTTGTCGGAAAATTTGAGAACCTGCTCTCAAACATTTGTTGGCGGAAGTTCCGACAACAAATGTTCTGTGGAGCATACACATGGTCGGACTTTCTGACAACAAGCTCACATCCAACATTTGTTGTCGGAAAATCCTATCGTGTGTACAGGGCATAGACTCAATAATAGACTCAATGTATAGACTCAAAACGCAAGGAGGCTTAGCGCTTCCTAACATATGGTGGTACTACCAGGGAGCACAATTAGCCCATATTTCCATTGCATACTCCCGTGGTCCCAAACCAGACACACAGATGCAAATGGAGCCCAATTCTTAATGACACCCCAATCAAGGTAAGCAGATGTGTGTTTTGTTGCACGACAAAATGCGCCAAAATGAGCACTGAAAAAAAGCATGAAAAATTGCTCCACGACAAAAAGGTTCTTGCGCTACATTGGGGCGTTTATCAGGCATAGGGTAACCCATTCAAGTGAATAGGCTTCCATATGTGCAACACACATTTATACATGGAAAACGTGCAAAGAAAGTGAGTGGAAACACAGATTTTAACAATGCTCATGTGTGAATGCAATATGCTTGGCAAATTATTTTTTAGGCAGCAAGGATGACCTGGGAGGAGAGGTGAGCATTTAAAAAAAACACTTATTATGGCAAATCCGCATAGGAATCACTTCTTATCTACTACTGATGTGACTTCTGTGAGTTAACATAGAAGTCTCTGGGGCTGAAATCACACTGGAGTCACACCAAAGTAGTGCAGGAACCTTTTCCAAAATTTTAAAATATACAAAATGGTGTTTGATGAAGATAACTGACCCACATCCCTAAACTCAATATTTAACAACAAAATAGATTTACCTCTAATTGGGACTTTGAAGGGGCAGAACTTCTCTACAAATCAACCCGTAATTATAGAAAAATAATGTTATTTTATTGGAAAAAGTTAAAAATAGTTGGATATACAATACATAGAAAATGCAGGATGCAGATACAAAGATATGCAATATTGAAAATGCAGTTGAGAAAAAACAAAACTTTGTTGAAAAGATAGAGCAACAGAGATAAACCAATGCATTTTGAGTCTGCGATAATATGCGGTTACAACAGGACGGTAATACATCTACAATTGATAAAAAACAGATACAAGAATATATACATCGTATATTAAACATAACATCAAAAAGTTTTTTCAAAAACTTCTTAATTTTATGTTTAACAACTGACCATACAATTTGCATAAAAGTTCAGAGATCTTGCATCCAAATTAAAAAGACTTTAGGAAATTCTGCAGCTTCAAGTCAACCAGTACGGGTCTAGAAAGAGATGAGTACACACAAGGAAACAATCCAAGACTCAGAAAGCTGTCACTTCACAAAGGGCGCTCAAGAGTGGCCCCCATGGAGACCCACATAGAGCCCGGAGCGACAAATATGGCTAGGGGTAAAAAAGAAAAGAGATTGATTCAGTGTAACAACCACAGAGATGGAAAAATTTCCTTTAGAAATGATTGCATATGTGTCTGAGCAAATCATACATACGTAGCCTATTTATGTGTGATGTATATGCAGGGAAGGACCTACTGGATGGTATGAAGCCACAAACCTCAGGCGAGAGAAGATATACTTCCAATGGCCCAGGTAGACAATACAAGGTCTAGAGTGAGAGGAGGGAAAGAAACAGGGGACACTATTATGTCACCCCAAATCATGCATATGTATGTACCCCATCTAATAATACCAATCTCTAGAGGTCTATGTGTGGCTATGTATTCCCCCCAAAAAACAGAGGGAGGAGAGGCCACAAAGTTAATTATTTGACTGGGTGATTACCTTGTTTGGAGCTTGATGCCTGTGTGGTCCTGTCACCCTGGATGCGCACCATAAAATGGTGTGTGGCTTATGAGCCAATTTATATGGAGGTATAGGGGGTCTGGTATCCAATCCTGGTGAGAATGTGGGGAAGGGCCAGATCTATGGAGCACCCCCCAAGTGGTTGGTGCACAGCGGCACCTCCACCAAGCTGCCTGATGGAGAGTGGAGAGCATTCTGCATCAAGGGACGCCGGACGAGGCGTGGTGATGTCATGACACCTGGTGGCGCTCCACGTCTGCGTCTCGCAGCGCACGTCCAGAATCATGGTAACCACGTGAACGTGCCTCCACAACTACCAGTGGGGAAGAGGCTGAGCACGTCATACGAGGTGTGAACGGCCCCCGTGCGCTGAGTGAGAGACAGCAAAGAGCGAGTGCTTAAAGTGCGATCAGTCATCCGAACACAAACAGGAAGGCAGAGAGGCAAATATGTCAAAAACACAGAAACCAAAATACATAAAATTATTATTATTACTATTATTATTATTATAAACGATTTACAGTATATAGCACCAACAGTTTACGCAGTGCTTTACAATCTAGAAGGGGGACAGCACAATTGCAGTACAGTTCAATACAGAAGGGACAGGAGGGCCCTGCTCGTAGAGCTTACATTCTAAAGGGAGGGGGTGGTGGTACAAAAGGTAATAGATGCGGGGAATGATTTGATGGGGTTGTTAGGTGGGTGTGGGATAGGCTTAAAATACTATAAAATATCATAAATAGATTATTAGGAGATATAGAACTATGTTGTTATGTAATTATATACAATGCCTTAGTGACAGATTATGGACAATAATTGTTAAGAACTTTTAACTGCCGGAGTGAGAAATACCCTGAGTCGCATGGTTTAGGACAGGCACCATTGAAAACAATGTGATTTACCTTGTCATGTGATTCTGTGCCACTTAAGTCACATCAGAAGTTGCACTGGTTTGTACTGGTTACTCATCTTTAGAGCAAGTTTCAAGATTCACCCCTAGTTCCCTCAACAGAAAAATTGTAAAGTTAAGTTCTCTTGTATAGTCATATAGCTTTGATATAATGAAACAAACAGTTCATACTATTTGGCACACCTAGGGCTTGCACAGTTGTACTTCTAATCACTACTCTCAGTGGCCCTTGAAAAATATGCTGTTACTGGCAGCACAGAATAATTACTTCTCACTAAAAAGGTGCAGTGTCACTTTAAGGTGCTATTCATATAAATGTAGATATGACAAGTTTATTATTAATAAAATTAGTGCAAAAATATGAAGATAATTGAGAATAAAAGCAATCAAACCACAGGTAGGCTGAGTCTAGGCTTGTGGTGTCATTTTGGTTTCTGTATACTGCGATTTTCCTATGTGAGTGGATTACTCTAATACATTTTTCATGATTTTAACATTTGTTGCTGCTGAGTTTGCCTCTTTTTCCTGTCTTTATCTCATATGCCATATGAATGGAGCCAGAGCAGACCTGAGTAGCTGTTGGAGGTATTGTGGTTGGGTCACCAGGAGGCATATTTAAAGAGTAACTCCACTTTCGTGGGGAAAAAATTAGCAAATAAAGAAAAAAATAATATAGCATGTACAATTGCAAAACAAGTCATATTGTAATTCAATGTTATTAAAAATTACCTCTTATTTTCAATCTGCAGCTGCTGTAATTTTCTATAAATGCAATGCAATACGGCTACATGGAGTTGTTCTGTACACAGAATGTGTACTGACCACTCCTCAGAAACATAATTTCCTGCTTGAGTGTTTGGCTCACCAATTTTCCCAAAAATCTACCTAAGATACAAGTCAGATTTCAGGCTTCCCCTGCAACAAAAATGTCATTTTTGGTGGAATATTTCCAATAGAAACATGTCAAAAGGGATACAGGCCCAACAGCTTTCCTCATTAGTGCCCTGCAGCTGCCACAGCTGACTGATAATTATGAAAACTATTCCCATTAGACCCACTCAGCAGAGAGGCACAGACAAACACACATGGATTTCTTCAGAATAACAAAAGGTAGGAATCTGCAACAAAGGGAGTTACGCTTTAATCTCTATAAGTTGCAGGCTTTCCATCTGTTTGGAGCCAAATCAAACCTGAATTGGGGATATTAAGGCTGTATCACAGCAAAGTTCAATTGATTTGTTTATTGAGATCTCCCCACTTGGTAAGGAGTGTGTGAACACTGGTGTCATTCATTTGGAGGCCACTTATCTTTTGGGTTGATTCACAGTTGGATATTGTCAACTTTGGGACTTTTTGTGCTCTGTTTTACATATATGGGCATTTTATTGATCTTTGATTGTTTTTACTCTTAATTATCCTTATATTTTTGCACTAATGTATTAATAATACATCACTGTTGTATCTACATTTGTATGAATAGCACCTTAAAGTGACATCACACCTATTTAATGATAAGATTTTTTAAATGATCTAATATTCAGATATGTCAATATTGCTGCTGCCACATATCTTTAAATTGTACACAAAGCACAGAGAATCTCTTTTTCTTTTGCTCACAAAATAAATAGTAGATAATATAGTACAATAATGGTAAAATCGCTAAAAGTGCTAAAACTCATCTCAGGTTACAAAAAAAAAAAAAAACTCACGTTCTCCTTTCACTCCATCCTCTCCTAGCTAGTCTTATCCCAAATACTTATTTGAAATGGTAGTCACTTGACAGGGCAGATTCAATTGTTCCTTCTTTTCCTCTGCAGTGTGGGTGGGCCCCCCTGAGTCCCCATATCTATTCCCAGTAATGTAGGCACTGTGTATTTGCTCATGAAGGTTGGTAACCACACTAAAAGAGGCACCACAGAGGGTCATGTAGAGATTCAGGTAAGTAATTACCTGGTTTAGAAGCTTTTTTTTAAATGTCAGATTAATCTTTAATTGTTTCTTAATTGGGAAATTGGACATTTTTTTCAATTTTGCCTAGAGTTTTGCTTTCAATAAGTACGTTATAGTTTAAAGATAGATTATCACGTGCTGTATATGAATCCTAATGAAATGCTTTCTTCATACGAGCTTCACAACTATTATAAACAACCCAATTGTTGTTAAAATCATAAAATATATAAAAATGTTTTCTTTTATTATTGCGTGTTTGTCAACATAGAATTATCCTTATATGGCCTCTAGTGTATATATCAAGATTCTGATTTTCTTTACCAGATGCTGTAGACACACAACCTTTGGTGCCCATAGCAACACCCCTCCATAAAAAAAATAAATAAAAAAAAACATGGAATTGATTTTTTGTATTTGGCCTATCACCAATTGTGAGGGTGTCAGAGCAGTTAAAAAGATTTTTTCTGTTTTATTTTAAAGTGAATTATTACTAATCAGAACTTTTGCAACAAAACAATTCAATTGATGTTGGATCCCTATTATTTAACCATGCAAATAATATGAAAAGTATTCATCAAGTTCAAGTTTGTGTTAAAACAGAGCTGTCAGCTCTGTGACAGGTTCTTCTTTGTTAAAAACAGGAGTACAGGCTGTTCACATACTGTAACAAATTATAAATCACTGTAATTTGACTTTGTGACACCATTACATAACACTATTATAAAAAAGTTTGATTTATTTTCATGCACTGTACAAACGCATATTATATATAGGTTTTGTCAGCTGAGGTAAAAGTCATAAACAATATATTTATACAATAATTCTACTAGAGCTATTAAAAAGTATAGTTCGTTTTCAGTTAATACATATGTATAGTTATTTTTGCACTGCTTTACTAGTTTCAGATTTTGGGCAAGCTGCACACACTTAAAAAAAGCTCCTTTGCGCACAGGACATATGTAACACATCCACTCTCTTTGCCCTGCTGCTGGGACTTCCCTTCCAGTGTACAGCAATTCTCAGCTCTGAATAATCAAAGCCAAAATTGCTTTGTACACAGAGCAGCTCCCTGCAGCTATAGCTGTCAAAAAAGTAGCCTGAGTGTTTATGAACAGGTGCTATAGAAAGATACAAAGTAACACAATGTTACTTTCTTATTATCCTGTTCATTCATCTGCAGATCAAAGGGATGAACGTCAATCTGCAGGTGATGACAATTAAAGCAACCTAACAAGTAAAACGTGTTTTATAAAATGTTCTCTGTTTAACGCCTTACTAAACCTTAGTTTACTCTAATCAGCCCTAATTACCCCCTTGTTCTCCTTCTCTTCTCAACTCTTGTTTTCCTTCTAAATTATATTTATTTGTTGCTATTTTATTAATGATTAATATTTAAACTTTTTTTGTTTTGTTAGTGTTTTTACACATTCAACATACATTTACAAATTTCCCATCTAACCGGTTCCCGACTGGCTCACGTCTATTTATGGGGGCAGAATGGCTTCCCTGCTCGAAGCCCCGTATGGTGGTTTCATATAAGAGCCACCAGAGGGCGCGCGTGCCCGCTGCACAGTGCTGCACAGTCGTGATCACCGCCAGCCGCGCATGATCTTGTGCACGAGCGCCAGCTCAGGGATGTAAATACACAAATCCCTGTGCTGTCAGAGGAGATGAGACATGTTGTTTGTTCCTAGTAAGTAGGAACAGTGATATGTCTCCTCACCTACCCATACCCATACAGTTAGAACCCACTGAGGGAAAACACATTTAACCCCTTGATCTCCCCCTAGTGTTAACCCCTTCCCTACCAGTGACATCTATACAGTAATCAGTGCATTTTCATAGAACTTATCACTGTATAAATGTCAATGGTCCAAAAATGTGTCAAAAGTGTCCGATCTGTCCGTTGCAATACCGTTAAAAATACCACAGATCACCGCCATTACTAGTAAAAAAAATAAAATAATAAAAATGTCATAAAAATGCCATAAATTTTTCCCATAGTTTGTAGATACTATAACTTTTGTGAAAACCAATCAATATATGCTTATTGTGATTTTTTTTTACCAAAAATATGTAGAAGAATATATATTGGCCTAAATTGATGAAGAAATTTGTTTTTTAAAAACATTTTTGGGGATATTTATTTTAGCAAAAATTCAAAAATATTGTTTTTTTTTTTTTTTCAAAATTGTCGCTCATTTTTTTTTTTATAGAGTAAATAATAAAAACCACAGAGTTGATCAAATAGCACCAAAAGAAAGCTCTATTTGTGGGAAAAAAAGGATGCAAATTTCCTTTGGGTACAGCATTGCATGACCACGCAATTACCAGTTAAAGCGACGCAGTGCCAAATTGTAAAAAGTGCTCTGGTCAGGAAGGGGGTAAAACCTTCCGGGGCTGAAATGGTTAAAAAAGCACAAAATTGAAAAAAAAACAAACAAAATTTATTTCATTTGTAAATAACTTTGCAATGCTTTGTACCAGAATGATAATTTTAGTGTCCTTTTAAACAGGACAAACTACAGAATAAATGTGCACTCTTTATTTGCAGTAACACTAATTATTCTTAAACTAGCACTGCCCAAATAAAATGTGAGTTTGGTTTAGTTTTATTATGTTTTATTGTCTACGGATTGCAAAAAAAAACATTGTTTCGAGACAATATCACAAAAAGAAAGCCTTCTTTGTCTTTATTACCTTGTTATTTTGAGTAATGAATGACAAAAATATTGCTGAATAACTGGTCCAGCACCTGCACATATGGTGGACCTTTACAGCAGTCCCTCTGTTCTGGACTGCTGTATTTAGCATGGTTTCTGTGTTACTGAATACTCAAATTCAGCCCAACCCAACCATAGCACTTTTAAACACCTCCCCAAAGATTTCACACTTGCACAATTCAAGCTCCTTTTGTATGTAACCACTGCCTCAAAGCAGACCTTTGCCAAAGCTTGAAAAACCCCTCATTATGCACTCTTGAGATGAAACACAGGATAACCAACTTATGATTAAGATTGAGCTGAACACCCCCTCCCCCCCAGTTCGGTTCGCACCAGAAAATCCGAACAGGCAAAAAATTTGGAAGAACACACAAACAACGTTAAAATCTATGGGACATGAACATGAAAAATCAAAAGTTTTTACACTTGATAAAGGAGCGTGCATGCCCGCTGTGAGCCTCGCGCATGCTCAGAAACGCGTAGTGGATCCCTGTCAACTTGAACTGCCCGAGTGACATCTACACCCACGTGTGCTTGCTGGAACGCGGAAGTGTCCATTCAGCCTTAACGCACTGCAGCCGGCGTCTCCGTGCGGAGGTCCGCGGCCATCCGCCCGGCTTACATTTTAGCCATTCACACACGGATGTTTGACGATACTTGGACCCAGTTCTCTTTGGAAGCTGCAACCCACAAACCCTGATGTAAGTGCTTATATGTGCTTTTTATATATTAATAAACACTTATAGGGTGTACACACGGTCGGACTTTGTTCGGACATTCCGACAACAAAATCCTAGGATTTTTTCCGATGGATGTTGGCTCAAACTTGTTTTGTCTACACACGGTCGCACAAAGTTGTCGGAAAATCCGATCGTTCTAAACGCGGTGACGTAAAACACGTACGTCGGGACTATAAACGGGGCAGTGGCCAATAGCTTTCATCTCTTTATTTATTCTGAGCATGCGTGGCACTTTGTCCATCGGATTTGTGTACACACGATTGGAATTTCCGACAACGGATTTTGTTGTCGGAAAATTTTATCTCCTGCTCTCCAACTTTGTGTGTCGGAGAATCTGATGGAAAATGTCTGATGGAGCCCACACACGGTCGGAATTTCCGACAACACGCTCCGATCGGACATTTTCCATCGGAAAATCCGACCGTGTGTACGGGGCATTATACTTAAGAGGCGCTTTCTCTTTGTTTCTTAATGCCAGACCTGAAGGGTCTGGTTTGGATTTTGGGGGAACCCCTAAGCCATTTTGTTTTTAATTTGGCACAGGGTTCCCCTTAATTTCCATACCAGACCTGAAGGACCTGATTTTGGTGGGACCTCACACAATTTTTTTAAATTTTTGGTTCGGGGTTCTCCTTAATATTCATACCAGATCCAAAGGGCCTGGTAATGGACTGGGGGGGACCCATGCCCTTTTTTTTAATGAGTTTTATTTATTGCCAAGACACAACAATTCATTACAGCCGCGATCAGTTTTAAATTAAAATTTTTCCTTTAGAAATGTCATTTTGCTGTGGTACTGTTCTAAACACGGGAATAATGTGCCAATTTACAGTATACTACAGCATACTATGGACACCCCCAGGCACAATATTTACTTTAACGGTGTTCCGGCCGAACATCTGAACAACCAAAGTTTGGCCCGAACTTATGCTCGGGCCGAACCGTTCGCCTCCTACCTCATGATACACAACAAAGTTGAGGCCACACTGTTGTCAAAGCATTTAAAAATCTGGTAGCCATGGGTAGATAAATATTTGTCATCGAATTTTGACCAATCACTGCTGGAACCCTAACTGCTATTTGTGGAACAAATATATCACCCCAGGCTGCTGGGGCATAGGACGCTGTCTGGCCTGGGAGAGGCTCCTAACATGTCCTTCCTTCTCCTTCCTGCTCTTTTTCCTCTTTTTCTTCTCCTTTTCTTTCCTATTATTTTTATCATATGTTGTATTTTCTTTCTGCTACACAATTTGTTATCAGTCACTCCAAGTAGGGTATTTGTGTACTTCACCTTCCCTGTATGACGGGGAACCCATGTATGTTACTTTTGTTATATTGTGCTCTATGATATCACCTATTCTGCTGTACCACCAAATGTACATCTCATAAAACCTGTAAAATATGTGACAAGAGAGTGTACCGAATTGTACTTTCGTACATGCTTTGTTAATGCCTGTACACTGCTCTGTTTTCCTCAATAAGATTTTTGAACAAGAAAAAATTGCTCTGGTTCATAGGGGGTGAACGTCTGTGAGAGTTGAAGTGGTTAAAGTGGTTGTAAATCCTTACATATAGCTAGTAAAGTGTCTAGCCTCCGGTGGTACAGAGATGAAACAAATCCTCCTGTACTGCCTTCTAAAACACACAGATCAAAGGCTATTTGTCAACAGTAGAAGGCAGGGGGCAAGGCTCTGATTTCACACACTGCACAGCTAAGAGAGGAGAGATCTGTGTAACCTCAGAGTTGATTGGAGGGAGGGGACACAAATACCTTCACACAACACACAGGAAGACATACACAGCTAAGGATATCAATCACAGGCTCTGTACTGGAGGACCCCTCCCCCACTCCCCTTTACCTGTATCTCTTGGAGTCAAGAAAACCTTTCAGCAGTGAGTCATGCAAAAAGCAAAGAAACTAGACATCAGAAAGAAATAGTGTTTGAGACAACTGAACACTAAGGAAGGATGTGCTTTGTTCGTTTTACCCGCCAAAGCTTTACAACCGCTTTAACTTAAAACAAATATGTCTCTAGCATGAAACAATGTTGTGCTGTTTTAAAGGGGAAAGCATTTGTACTAGGAATGAGCTGACAGAGTTGGGTCCAAACCTAGGTCCTAGGTTTGGGCCTAACTGTAGCTGTTCTGCATTTAGATGAATGCTTGAACTTTAGCCCATTTAGACACCTGTTCAGTGGGAGAGGTGCAGCATTTATAAACAATATTTCTACCGCTTCTATATATGTGACAACTTCTCATTGTCACTGGTTCCCAAGGAGCCATGGGTGCTTGCACCCATTACGTCCCTAGGAACTAGCGGATGTCTTGGAGAATCCCACCACTTTTAAGTTAAGGGGCAGTAATAGCAATGACATCACTGCTTAAACATGGCCATGTCCATACTGTATTTGGTCAATGATGTCTCCACTATCCCTCCTTTCTCCCTTATATAGCTTTGACAGCCTGGGGAGCTGGCCACTGGCCATATTTTGACAGTTATGTCACTGCTTGAAATTGCTTAAAAGGAGCATGGATTCCTGTGACCTCACTGGTTCCTAAGGAGATCACAAGTACTCACAGTGTCCCTAGGAACCACTGTCATGGGGAATCCCTGCTCCTTTTAAGTAAAGGGGTGGCAATAGCATGATGATTTGGTCAATGATGTATTCAATATCCCTGCCCCTTCCCTTAAAATACCTGATGACAGCTTGGGAAGCTGTCATTTAGCTAGTGTCACCATTGCAGTCACATGCACCAGGTTGTACATTTTTTAAGTGCCTGTTAGTGGCAGGCTTTGTGATTGACAATTGATTTGCAATGAGGGACTTTTTTGGGGGATTTTTATATTTTTAATGAAGGACTTATCATAAGCTTGGGTGTCTTTATTTCTAGGTGACAACTTTTTTTTGTAAATGAGTAAAGATACTATGTACCCCAAACTTTCCTTTGTCCTCAACAGCATGGGGATTGATATGGTTCAGCGGGGGGGGACAAGCCAATTTAGAGCCACATTAAGAGTCTGGCAAGGATATTAGTTATGCCGCGTACACACGACCGGACTTTATGGCATACTTTGTCCGGCGGACTTTTCAACGGACTTCCCGAATGAATGGATTTGCCTACACACGATCAACCAAAGTCCGACGGATTCATACGTGATGACGTACGACCAGATTAAAACAAGGAAGTTCATAGCCAGTAGCCAATAGCTGCCCTAGCGTCAGTTTTTGTCCGTCGGACTAGCATACAGACGAGCGGACTTTTCGACCGGACTCGAGTCCGTCAAAAAGATTTGAAACATGTTTCATTTCTAGGTCCGTCAAACTTTTGGGGAAAAAAGTCCGCTGGAGCCCACACATGATCGAATTGTCCGACAGACTTCGGTCCACAGGACCAAGTATGCCGTAAAATCTGGTCGTGTGTACGCATCATTAGACTTCACTTTTTTGTTTTTTGGCATGTAGCCCCCCTTTAAATCTATACCAGACCTGAATTGTCAGTAATAGATTACCTGGGGGACTTCATGCATTTTTGTTTGTGTGAGATACCTCCTTAAAATCATACCAGACTCAAAATGGTCTAGTATGTGATTTGGGATGAAACAGTGTAAATTGTCGGCAAATGACATACACTGCCCTTCCAAAGGTCCTCCAAAATACATAGCAGACTCTTTAGAGAAGTGGCCATCAACCCTGTCCTCAGGGCCCACTAACAGGCCAGGTTTTATGTATTACCTTGGGGGAGATGCAGACTAGAATACTGCAATCACTGAGCAGTAAATTATATCACCTGTTATGCCCTGTACACACAGTTGGACATTGATCGGACATTCTGACAACAAAATCCATGGATTTTCTCCGACGGATGTTTGCTCAAACTTGTCTTGCATACACACGGTCACACAAAGTTGTCGGAATTTCCGAACGTCAAGAACGTGGTGACGTACACCACATACGACGAGACTATAGAAAGGCAGTTCCATACCAAGCGCGGCACCCTTTGGGCTCCTTTTGCTAATAGTTACATAGTAGGTGAGGTTGAAAAAAGACACAAGTCCATCAAGTCCAACCTATGTGTGTGATTATGTGTCAGTATTACATTACTTATCCATGTATGTTGCGGTCATTAAGGTGATTATCTAATAGTTTCTTGAAGCTATCAATGCTCCCCGCTGAGACCACCGCCTGTGGAAGGGAATTCCACATCCTTGCCGCTCTTACAGTAAAGAACCCTCTACGTAGTTTAAGGTTAAGCCTCTTTTCTTCTAATTGTAATGAGTGGCCACGAGTCTTATTAAACTCTCTTCTGCGAAAAAGTTTTATCCCTATTGTGGGGTCACCAGTATAGTATTTGTAATCTCATGTTAAAGTAAAAGTAAAAGTTTGGTGAGAGACGATTCGCGCTTTTTCAGACTCGTGGTTTTCTGCTGTTCAGTTTGTGCTTGTGGGTTTGTATCTGGTCTTCAGTGCGTGCAGCGAGTTCTCTCTGATTTGTCATTGTGTTCTTGTCCGTTTGTTACTGATTTTCAGGTCGCTCTTCACAGGCCTTACTGTTCTTCAGTGCGTTCTGTTACTTCGTTCTGACCAGCCGACCGTTTTCTAGCCATGTTGCATGTACATACTCATCGTAGAGTTTGTGCTGTGTGGGGGCTTGGTGTTGGGGTTCTTACTTTGACACAAGCCCAGTCCATGAACAGGGCGAGGAGGAGTTCATGGACCAAGAATTGGTTGCTCCAGTGTGACCAATTCTGTCACATGCCTTTGCTCCGTGAGATCCGTAAGAATACTCCTGACAATTTCAGGAACTTTCTCTGGATGACAGACCCTGTATTTCACCGTTTGTTGGCTTTGCTGACCCCTTATATTAGCAGGCAGGATACCTGCATGAGGCAAGCCATCACTCCAGAGCAGAGGCTCATCGCCACCCTGCAGTACTTGGCGATGGGGAGAATCCCGCAGGACCTCAAGTTCTCGACAGGCATCTCCCGCCATTATCCCAGAGACCTGTTCTGCTATCATCCAGGTCCTGCAGAAGGACTATATTAAGGTAAGATTTGTATCCTTTAACATCACATTTTATTGTATTTAATGTTTGCTAATGTAATGTAATGTATTTCTTTCCTTATTCCCTAATTACCATGATTGTAATATGCTGTGAATGTCCCCTTTGTCCTCATGCATGCTGGTTTTATTTGACATTTTTTTTGTCCTTCATACATGTAGCAATACTCACGGTGGAGCTGCTGGTTTAAATGGGTCTGTTACCTTCACTTTGCTTCCCTCTGTTTCACCGGCACCGGATCTAGGGGTTCCGTTGAGTTTACTGCTGGATGACACACGCAACAACACTGGAGTACGTTTTCAATGCTTTATTGAACAGGCAAACTTTAGGAAGTAGCAGGAAAGAGGCAGAAAAGGAAACTTTCAGGAGAAACTCAAATATCTTCTTACAAGATCTTAGCAACAAATGTCCAGGTAGAATTCAGATAGTTATGTGGAATACGTTCCCCTCATGGGATGCACTCTTTGCTCGTCTGCATAGGCCTCTCTCACCGGTCTAGCAGCCAGCATGCAGCACAAATCTAAAGTCTCTGCCACAGACTCAATTGGGGGGGGGGGTAAATCTGCACAGTCCTCTGCCACAGGATGTATCAGATCTTCTGCAGTGAACAGTCAGTCACAGTGCCTGAACCTTTAAGCCGAACCGGCGACACTATGCTGTATGATTACTTCTTTTGGATACGTCCTTCAACCGAGTCACCAGGCCCCTCTATAGACCAGCACGCTGCATGATCTCTCCAAGATGGGTCCTCCCTGGGATCTCCTCGGCTGTGCAGCTTCTTCACAGGACCGACAGCTCAGGACCATTCCTTGGCCGCGGTGGTAGGCCCCAGACAAGCCTCTGGACCCACCCCTGCACCATAGCATTGTGGGCCTCCCAATCGGAGGACCACGAGGTAGCTCCTTAATGCATACCTGTCGGCCAGGAGGGCCAGCAGGTGGCTGCTAAAACGACCCTAGAACATGGCGTCTGTCCCATAAAATACCCCCTTCCCAGACTGCAACTCGGAGGACCACCTCCACCGAGCTTGTCTCTGAGACAGAGGAGCATCTATACACTTTGACACGTTGCCCTTCCAACACTGACTAATGGTAACAGCGACACCCACCGCTCAGCACGGAAGCACACATAACGTCAGCCAAGCTGGAACAGAGGCAAACTTTAACCTTCCTAACACACAATTTACTAAATTTACCTAATCTGCGGTAGATTGAAAATCTACCAGCGCTACATACATATTTGCCTTCACTTGCCTCCCCAGCATGCTCTCCTGGGCCTATATCCACCTTGCCTAGTCACTTAACAATGTATTTTATCAGCTCCATAGTAGTGCTTTACCCTAAACACACCCTAAAATGTGTAAAAATGTTATTTGTACTTTAAATTCAGGCAGAGTACCAGAGGCTTTTTTTTGGGTCCCAAAATCATTTGGAACCCTCCCCCCAACCGCTAAGTCAGCTGATACCAATCCTCTATCTGCTGACTTTGCCAAACCCATACACACTATACCCACCTCTTTTGTGGTCAGCTTTATGGATTAATTCCCCAAAGCATGTAGTGCAAGGGCCTGCCTGAATACTTTCAAATGGTACTGTTTAAAGTTTTTGTATCCTATTCTTATCTTGATAGGTAATAGCAGAATGTAAAAATGTGCTAAAATGTGTACAGTGTGTATATCTTTGTATTATGACACTTCTTACCTGTCCAGTGGGCTGCCAATAGTGTAAAGTAAGGAGGGGCTGGCCAAAGTAATACACATTATTTAGGCATTCATCTCTCAATGAAGTGGAGAGGGTTACCTGTCCAAAACATCTCCCCTCCCCTAAAATTTTTAAAATGGCCCATGAGAGGGGGTGGGAGGAATCTGATAGGTGGACCTTATACCTGTATCTTTAAATAATTTAAATACTCCCTAAAATAAATGTTATACTGATGCTGGCGAAGAATGTTTGTGTCTATTCTGTTTTCAATGTTTATGTGCAAAATGATTAATTTTTGGTTCTTGTTTGACTCCACAGTTTCCTTCCAACCCACAGGAATGGCAGACTGTGGCCTCCCACTTTGCCCAGCGGTGGGACTTTCCTAACTGTGTAGGGGCAATTCATAGGAAACACATCCACATCGTCCCACCACCCAACTCTGGGTCATACTATTATATTATAAGGGGTTCAATAGTATTGTGATGTTGGCGGTGGTGTCGGCTACTTACAAGTTCCTGTATGTGGACGTGGGGAAGAATGGCCGGATGTCAGATGGTGGAGTCATCGCCCAGATGGTGTTCTACAGGCATCTCCAGAATGTCAGCTTGGGCTTGCCACCTCCAGAAGACAATGCGGAAGGACTCCCATTCATCTTCATTGCGGATGAAGCGTTTGCGCTGCCCAGCTTGAGTCAGGTATAGCATTCTTTTACAGATTTCTGGTCAATAAATAAATGATGTTTACTAGATGTTATTATTGATCACTAATTGCTGATTTAATAAAGTGTTTTACATATCAATAGACAGTAGTGGGCAAAAATAATTGGGACAAGAATGAAAAATGCTGGGCTCAGAATGATAGTCTGTTATATTTGTTAACATTCAATTTGCAACAGTCATGTGGTGAAAATTGTGTGTAATTGATGAAGAAAAAACTAAAACTATGTCCCTTTTTCATACACAGGAAGACCTCAGCCAGGAGGAGGCTGTGGAATGTGGCACACAGGAGGAGGCGGTGGTTAGTGGCAGCCAGGAGGTGTCCGGGGTAAGTGACAGCCAGGAGGAGGCGGGGGTAGGTGTCAGCCAGGAGGAGGCTGGTCCCAGTAGGAGCCTCACAGAATCGCAGGTCCCTCCCCTCCGCCTTCTAAACAAAAGACCCAGGAAGGGGAGTAACGTGGAGAAGTCAGCGCTCAGGCTGATTCAGGAGGCTTCTGCTTCCCTCAGAGCCACCCCCACTCGTGAAGAGGCCTTTGCCTGCATGGCTGCCACAAAACTGCAGGACATGCAGGAGTGCCAACGCCTCATGTGTGAGGACCTTCTTTATAAAACATTAACTAAGGGGGAGAGGGGCGAAATCACACCCAATACCCACCTGTGTGAGTTGCATCATCCTCCTCCTCCTCCTCCTGCCACACCTCCAACACCTCAGAAACAGCCTGGAAGGAAGCATGTAAGGAAGACAAGAAAGTGATGGCCTGGGTTCAGTCTGGTCTGACAAAAGATGCAGGCTCTTGTATGACCACAGCCTGGGGACAATGCATGTCATCTGCTGCTGTTCATGATCTCTTGGACTTCTGGACCAGATTGTACTCCCTTATATATGGACTCCTCAGGCCAACAATTTTGCAGTAAAGTAATTGATGTGTGCCCTGGGGGCCAAAGGCTTCGCCAATTTCTGCTGTTTCTCCAGCATTGCCTCCCTCTTTCTTTGGTTAGAACCCCTTAATAAATTTTTGGTTTGTTCAATTATACTCGCCTATGTGTGTTTTCCTTCAAAAAGAACAGTTTGTGAGGAGGCAGGTACATTTCAAAAATACAATGTGAAATTAACAAGAGACACCAACACCAAGCAACCTCCTTGAGATTAAATAATACAAGATAATAATCGTGTTGTGGTAACTTGACACACAAAACACACCCAAAACTATTCTGGAGTTAAAAAAAATATATACAAAAATAACAGGAGATCAGGATTTAAAAAAATAAAAACAAAAAAAACAAAATCTAAAAACATCCAAAAATGTAATTCTTTTCGGGATATGTGACAAATAAAAATATTATATTCATGAAATCACAATAAATAACAAAGAAAGAAGTTTGTGAGAACTCTGTGTTAATATGAGCAGCAAAACAACTTCATTCTTCTAGCATTATAAATAAGAAGAGAGTGCGCTGCATTAAACAATTTAAAACATTGCAGCGTGACGAAAGTGCTATATCCATTACGAACACTAATTTTACCAGACCGAGCAGCTCCATCTCGGAATTTATTCTGAGCATGCGTGGCACTTTGTGCGTTGGAATTGTCCACACACGGTTGGAATTGACGCAAACGGATTTTGTTGGCAGAAAATTTTATAGCCTGCTCTCAAACTTTGTGTGTCGGAAATTCCGATGGAAAAAGTCCTATGGACCCCACACACGGTCGGAATTTCCAACAACAAGCTCCGATCGCACATTTCCCGTTGGAAAATCCGACCATGTGTACAGGGCATTAGTGGGCCCTAAGGACAGGGTTGATGATCACTGCTTTAGAGGGTCTTTGTGCTGTTTTTGTTTTTTAACAAAGAAGCCTACACTGACAGCCATTAAAGTAATTTGTTAGCAATTTAAAAGTTTTAGTTTGTAAATGTCAGTGCTACAAAAAATCACTGCTCCTGGAATTTTTTTTTTTTGCATTAGCAAATGTTCGTGGAGTAATTCCCACTGCCATGATAATTTTAATTTGACAGCTTTGTCTCTCATTGTTTTCAATGGGGTTTGGGTTTAGCGAATCCTTTTAAGTTTGCAGAACTCCTGCTGAACAGAACCAAGGGCATCATCACTAATCAGTGCTCCCTGGTGTGGGCAAATTCTGCCTGCCTCTTCCAGCCTCTTTGTATTGGTCAGTGAGACTTTTCATCATAGTGGTGGCTAACAGGGATGTGTGGGAGGCAGAAGTGAATGGGCAAGCTTTGACACTGGTTGGCAAAATCTATGTCTGAGCTGTATGGTCCATCATAATGATAGTTCTTGAACGCTGTTGCCGAAAGGTATCACTTCTAGGTACAAACATTTTGTACCTAACAGCAATTTTTTTTAAATAATTTCTTTATAGCTGAAATCAAGCAAACAACTAAATAAAGTACAGTAAAGAAATATGATTTGTGTTTCTGTCCATCCACTCCAGAGATTTACACAGCTCTGCCATACCATTAGATATCATCTTTTAGTGCCGGTGATTCCCTACACCATAAGAACGATCATAGTGGCTGTTCCACCGCTTGATCGTTTTTACGGGCGGCGAGAGGAGACGCCCCACCCTCCCGCCACCCTCCGGTGCTTTTACCGACTCACCGCTTCCATCGGTGAGTCAGAGACAGGATCCGCCAGCCCTGGATGGTGACCATAGAGATTTTCGGTGGACCAGATGGTCGCCGGAGTCTCTATGATCGTTCGGAGGCGCGATGTTATGACGTCACGCCCGACCTCTGCATTCAAACGAACGGCGCCGCCTCAGCTGGGAAGCTGTAATTGTTATTTTTTTTTTTATTTCAGGCTTCCCAGCCTAGAGGTGAGATGTGGGGTTTTATTGACTGATCATGCCATATTCCTATTACAAGGGATGTTTACATTCCTTGTAATAGGAATAAAAGTGATCAAATTTTTTTGTTAAAGTGTCAAATAAAAAAAAAAGTAAAATTAACAATTAAAAAACAAAAAAAATTTAAAGCACCCCTGTCCCCGTGTGCTCGCACGCAGAAGCGAACGCATACATAAGTCCCACCCACATATGAAAACGGTGTTCAAACCACACATGTGAGGTATCACCGCAAACGTTAGAGTGAGAGCAATAATTCTAGACCTAGACCTCCTAGAACTCAAAACATGTAACCAGTAACATTTTTTAAAGCGTCGCCTATGGGGATTTTTACATATCAAAGTTTGGCGCCATTCCATGAGCGTGTGCAATTTTGAAGCGTGACATGTTAGGTATCTATTTACTCTGCGTAATCTTTCACATTATGGAAAAAAATTGGGCTAACTTTTTTTTTTTTTTCTAAAGAATTTTTCCAAAAAAAAGTGTTCGAAAATTTGCTGAGCAAATACCGTGCAAGATAAAAAGTTGCAACAACTGCCATTGCATTCCCTAGGGTCTTTGCTAAAAAACATATATAATGTTTGCCAGTTCTATGTAATTTTCTAGCAAAAAAATTATGAATTTTACATGTTGGAGAGAAATGTCAGAATTGGCCTGGATGGGAAGTGGTTAATTCTTGTAGTTATTAAATTATTAAATGTTTTATAATAATATGCATATTTTTATAGTGTGTATATATATTCTTGATTGTTTTTTAGTTTAATTAAACTACAATAAAGAAAAAAAAATATACATATATATAAATTAGGGGCGCACAAGTTTAGTCAGGCCTAGGGCAGCACAAAACCTAAATACACCACTGGTCCTCCCCCTCCTTCCAGTCTGAGCTCTGCTTTACAGAGGACTGTGAGCAGCTGATATCAGGTCATAACCAAGTACTTACATTACTTGCATTTAATAAATACATTTAACACTGTAATAATGAATACAGATCTGCACTAATTTTTGTCTTTTTATCTGTGTGGAATGCACATTTATCCATGAACATAAAGAGCCAGACAGGGGCTTAGGTGGATGTACCCGTACATCCTCCACTACAGCTGCTCATGAGCACCTGCTAGAGAACGCAGCAGCAGCCTTTGTGATTGCTTGTTCCCGTGAACACAGAAGATCACAGGGCAGAATACAGGATCACCGTACTATGCGATCACTGTGTCCAATCACAGTGATCACAAATGTAAACTAAAAAGGCATTGGCTCTTTTTTACCACTCACAGAGACCATACGTGAGAGGAGAGAGAGAGATGTTTCATAGATTTCTGTGAGTGATTTCAGTGTCTGTGACAGTTTTACATTAAAAAAAACACAAGTGAAGCTAGCTTACAGTGTGCCTGATCGCTAGCACACCAGTGCACAGTGTGAATAAAACAATGCAGCAGGCCACCTGTCCCAGCCACCTGTTCCAGTGTAACCTGTCGTACCTGTCCCAGTGTCACCAGTGCGGCCAGAAACAGTGTACCTTATCACTATCAACGCTGGTCAAACTAACAACAGACCAGTGCCACCAACCGGTGTCCCTGATTGCTGTCATGTCCATGTCAGTGACCCCAGACCAGTATACACCAGCAACAGTGTTCCTGATCACCGCGACACCTGTACTAGTGTCAATAGAGTCAGTGAAGCCAACAATACTGTTCTGATCACTACTTGTGTGTGTGTCAGCAGAGCCATTCAAGCCAGCAACAGTATTCTTATCATGCCACACCAGTACAGTATCACCAGGACCTGTGTCCTGAACGCCATGTCCAAAATAATGTTCACAAGTGAGGTGGACTTTCGCATTCTCAGAATGACATATGAGAGTTACAGGGAGGAGCTCTTATTGTCAGATTTGCATTCAGAGGATGAAATGGTTCTTACAAAAAGAGCCAGGCATAATGAACAGCTGCAGGCAAGCACCAGCAACACAGTACATCGGGCCACCCCCATCAAATCATTCTTTGCAGCTATTACCTTTTGTACCACCACCCCCTCCCTTTAGAATGTAAGCTCTACGAACAGGGCCCTCCTGTACCTTTTGTATTGAACTGTACTGTAATTGTGTTGTCCCCCTTATACATTGTAAAGCGCTGAGTAAACTGTTGGCGCTATATAAATCTCGTATAATAATAATAATAATAATCGGGCGTGGCATAATGTGCAAGGGGCAGAGTCAGTGACGTAGGACGTTTTCTCTAGAGAGTCTAGAGAGTGAGCCCCACACTTAAGGGGACAGTGTTAAATATTACATTGATACATGGCTATTGTTCCACAAGCTGCAGCCTTCATGTATGTTGCTCCCAGTGGTGGTCTAAAGATGCTATTTATCTGTAGTGCACTTTTTAATGTGAGTGTATTTTTAATCCTTCTAGTTAATAAATAGGTGACATTTTATAGAAAGCACTATGATCGTTTTTATGCTTTGATTTCTGGGTATTTCTGTATTTCCTGGAATGTGCTTTCAATTGGATTATATGGAGTGGAGTTTCCAATGGTCTTGGCATATTTAATATATCCCTCTAAGGAACATGCGCGTATGACCTGCTGTATACAGGTCGGAAAGAGAGATGAACAGTTAATGGTGAAGGAATGTACAGCATGAGGTGTTTTCTTTCATGGAGGATATGAAATAAGGAAGATTAGAGACTGTAATCTAACACACACACATGTGGATTTTAAAGATAATTTATTTTGGTTTTGGTGATTTTTATTTGTTATATATTTCTTTTTTTTTACAAATACATTTTGGATATAGTGCAGTGCTGAAACATTCTAATTTATATACATTGAACTGTGTGGCACACTTATAGATTTGAACAGCAGCATTTTTGATATATCATATAGTCACATAGTTATTGAAATACTAGGGGTGTGCGCTATTTTTTTTTGAGTCACATACCTTCTAATTCAGCAGCACCTATCATCTCCCCATTTACAGTACAACCAGGCATTCAGGTAGAAATTTTAAATGTTACACCCCTTCAGTTTTTTATTTGTTTTGCACCAAAAATGTATTCGATTTAATTGTGGACCAATGTAATCTGTGTGCCCAGCAGTACATCAACAGTAATCCAAGTTCTATTTATGGCTATTCATTTAAGTGGAAGCCCCTCACAGTTGAAGAATTTAAAACCTTTTTTGGCCATACCCAAAACATGGGAATCACAAAAAAAAATAACAGCAGTCCTATTTGTCCACACATGCCATTCACTATATTATGACCAGATCATGCTATAAGAAAATTATGACATTTCCCTCTGCCCATCCCAAAGTCACTGTGAACACAAGTTTTACAAAATTAAGCCACTTAGCAAATATTTTTCCCAATAATTGTCTGAAATGTATACTACTTCCCCCCCCCCCCCAAAAGAAAAATCTCCATTCATGCATTGCTCATACATTTTAGGCAGGTTGGGCAACAGTATATCCACAGTAAAGTGCCAGATGCGGGGTAAACTTTCATAAACTTTGTGAGACATTCAGAAATTACACATATAACTTCTACATTTATGAAGGGAAAGAGCCCCATGAATGTGTGACTTACTTGGGTAGCAGCAGAAAAATTGTGTGGGTCCTTACTTTGTTTTCTCTTTCTTATGGAAGGATTCTGCTAGTATTCTGAGATGTTTATTTCTGTATTCTGGGTCTGAGCATATTTTGTGGTATTTCATGGCCTGGTTGTGTATGATGTCCCCTTTGGTGTGCTGGGGGTGGAAGCTGGAACTGTGGAGTTGCATCTGTCAGTGGGTTTCCTGTATTTTGAGATGTGTAGCTTGTCATCCCTGAGGGATACTGTGGTGTCTAGGGAATTGACATGTGTGCTTCAATAATGCCTTTTTAGTTTGATTGATGAGTGAAGAGTTTTGATCAATGAGTAAACTTTTTTTAGATTTTCTTCACCTTCTATCCGTATGTTAAAAATGTAATCAATACAGTATAGTGATTGTATCTATATGGTAGATTCCTTCCATAAGAAAGGTTACAAGGACAAAACCATGAGTGCAAGCATAAACATGGCCCTGAAAACCCAAAGAGAAAGGCTCTTATAATACAAAGAGGAAAATAAATAACTGTGTACCTCTAGTAACCATATACAATCCAGCACTAGAAGGGATAAGAAAGATAACCAAAGATTTGCAACCCATTATAACAGAGGATGAAACGCTGAAAGAAATACTCCAACAACCCCCAATACTGGCTTTCAGGCAACCACCCAACCACCCAACCACAGAAATGTCATTATGATTATGAAGTCACAAATATATGAATATTAAGTCACAAAATGACTTTTTAGATTCTTTTAGACCCTGGATGTCTCATTAAAGAGAACTTATCACCCAAATCATCACATACGGGACTTTTTTGTTCCCTATATAATAAAAAAAATGTAAACTAAAATAATATTTTTTTAAATAGTAAAAAATCAAAGCTACACCCAAGCAAATAAAATCCCCCCTAAATTTTTTGAGGCCCCCACACTCCCTCATATACACATGCACAAACGTAAACATCAGCGGTGCCTACACATGAAAATGCTGATAGCGATACACATGTAACATATCACCACACATGCCAGAGAGAAATTTTTATAGCACTAGACCTCCTCCGTAACGCTAAACTGATGACCTATAGGGGGCTTTTAAAATGTCGCCTATGGAAAATATAGGGTACTGAAGTACCAGGGGCGCACGCAAATTTAGGGTTTGACATGTTGGATATCAATTTACTCAATGCAACCTCATCTTTCATATTTTGGGAAATTTATTGCGTTTTTGTGTGCTAAAATTAAGGTTAGTGTATTTTTTACTGAAATTTTGCGTTTCCTAGACCTTTGTGGTAATATTGTGTGACATAAAAAATTAAAACTACCATTATTTTATTCTCTAGGGTGTCTGCTTTCATAAAATATACACTGTTTTTGGGGTTTTATGTAATCTTTAGGAATAAAATTATTTTTTAAGCATGTGTGTGAAAAATGCAAAAATGGCTATGACATCAAATGACTCATAAAATAGAAAGTTACCTACTAAATGTAGGCTCTGATTTGTGAGGTCTAATCCTTAACAGAATTTACCAGGTATGGCCAAGTCTGTTTTATTTTGGCATTTAACACTGCATCACATTTCTGAATGACTGAGGTAGAGAGCTGGGCAGATGATATCACATTCCCCACCTCAACCAATTTAGAGAAAGTTTTGTATTCATTCATAGACATGGACATGAAGTTCTTGACCCGCTGTCAAAACACAGCGCTGTATACTGTATGTTGCTGAAATACAGTTTATGCTGCATGTAAAGCAAGTGCACCTGTTAGTGCAGTAAATAGCTTAAAACTACAGAAATAGGTGACAATGTTATTACATAGTTACATAGTAGGTGAGGTTGAAAAAAGACACAAGTTCATCAAGTCCAACATATGTGTGTGATTATATGTCAGTATTACATTGTATATCCCTGTATGTTGCGGTCGTTCAGGTGCTTATCTAATAGTTTTTTTAAACTATCTATGCCCCCCCTGAAACCACTGCCTGTGGAAGGGAATTCAGATAAAACGTATGTCAAGAGCGCTCAGAATGTCAGGACCAGGCAAATAGTGTCTTTATTTGAAACGTGTCCATTTTGATGACATATTTCCTGTTTGCGGTCCATGCTGGTTGTTGTCCCCTCCCGCTGACATCATTTCCGGGATTCATGCTCCACGCTGACTCAGACAACGCGATTGCTTCACCAGTGTTCCCAGAGCCTGGGGTGTCCACCTGCTGGTTATCCTGGGACCTTCTGCTGCTGCATATCGTTATCCCTGAAAGCTGTGATACACTGGGACCTCCTGATGCTGGATCACCTGCTTCATACATCCATGTTATGCCTCTTCTTATCCTTGATTCTGTAAGTGTTTTTAATCTTGTTTGGGGATATTAAAAGTTTTAATTCTGCACTTAGGGGCGCCTTTTTTTCTTTTATTTATTTTTATGTGGAAGGGAATTCCACATCCTTGCCGCTCTTACAGTAAAGAACCCCCTACACAGTTTAAGCCTAAACCACTTTTCTTATTTTAATGAGTGGCCACGTGTCTTGTTAAACTCCCTTCCGCGAAAAAGTTTTATCCCTATTGTGGGGTCAACAGTAGGGATAAGCTTCGTGTTCGAGTCGAACCCATGTTCGACTCGAACATCGGCTGTTCGGTTGTTCGCCGAATTGCGAACGATATGGGCCGTTCGCGCCAAATTCGTGTGGCGCGTCACGGCCCATAATTCACTGCGGCATCGCAGTGCATTGCTGGCTGATGATTGGCCAAGCATGCACTATGACCCGCATGCTTGGCCAATCACAGCGCCGCCTAAACAGAGAGTCGTAATTGGCCAAAGCCAAGGAGGCTTTGGCCAATTATGGCTCAGGGGATTTAGTACACGCCCCACACTATATAAGGCTGCCTGCACGGCGGCCCTGTGCAGTGTGTTCCGGTGTGCTGAGAGATAGAGAGAGAGAGAGACAGTGTCATTTCATTTGAGTTAGCTAGATCAGGCAGGACAGTCAGTCAGTTAGCTGCACTTACAGTGTATTGTGTATATATATGCATCCCAGGTGTTGCATATATATATATACACTGTATTCAGTTTAGCTAGATCCGTTCCTGTTATCTTCCTACTGACAGGCAGGCTTGTCTTGTTACAGTATTTACAGCTACCCAAAGAAAATTACTGGTGTTCTTTTGATCCTATTAGTACCACAGTCAGGCAGCTAGACTATTTACAGTTAGTGCAGTGCGTCCTGCTCACAGTGTTCAGCTAGATCCGTTCCTGTTATCTTCTTACTGACAGGCAGGCTTGTCTTGTTACAGTATTTACAGCTACCTGAAGAAAATTACTGGTGTTCTTTTGATCCTATTAGTACCACAGTCAGGCAGCTAGACTATTTACAGTTAGTGCAGTGTGTCCTGCTCACAGTGTTCAGCTAGATCCGTTCCTGTTATCTTCTTACTGACAGGCAGGCTTGTCTTGTTACAGTATTTACAGCTACCTGAAGAAAATTACTGGTGTTCTTTTGATCCTATTAGTACCACAGTCAGGCAGCTAGACTATTTACAGTTAGTGCAGTGCGTCCTGCTCACAGTGTTCAGCTAGATCCGTTCCTGTTATCTTCTTACTGACAGGCAGGCTTGTCTTGTTACAGTATATAAAGCTACCTGAAGAAAATTGCTGGTGTTCTTTTGATCCTATTAGTACCACAGTCAGGCAGCTAGACTATTTACAGTTAGTGCAGTGCGTCCTGCTCACAGTGTTCTGCTAAACCTACAAGTTAGTGGGGTGCGTCCTGCTCACAGTGTTCAGCTAAACCTACAAGTTAGTGGGGTGCGTCCACCTCACAGTGTTCAGCTAAACCTACAAGCTAGTGGGGTGCGTCCTGCTCACAGTGTTCAGCTAGATCTGTTCCTGTTATCTTCTTACTGACAGGCAGGCTTGTCTTGTTACAGTATATAAAGCTACCTGAAGAAAATTGCTGGTGTTCTTTTGATCCTATTAGTACCACAGTCAGGCAGCTAGACTATTTACAGTTAGTGCAGTGTGTCCTGCTCACAGTGTTCAGCTAAAAATACAAGTTAGTGGGGTGCGTCCTGCTCACAGTGTTCAGCTAAACCTACAAGTTAGTGGGGTGCGTCCACCTCACAGTGTTCAGCTAAACCTACAAGCTAGTGGGGTGCGTCCTGCTCACAGTGTTCAGCTAGATCCGTTCCTGTTATCTTCTTACTGACAGGCAGGCTTGTCTTGTTACAGTAAATACAGCTACCTGAAGAAAATTGCTGGTGTTCTTTTGATCCTATTAGTACCACAGTCAGGCAGCTAGACTATTTACAGTTAGTGCAGTGCGTCCTGCTCACAGTGTTCAGCTAAAACTACAAGTTAGTGGGGTGCATCCTGCTCACAGTGTTCAGCTAAACCTACAAGTTAGTGGGGTGCGTCCTGCTCACAGTGTTCAGCTAAACCTACAAGTTAGTGGGGTGCATCCTGCTCACAGTGTTCAGCTAAACCTACAAGTTAGTGGGGTGCGTCCACCTCACAGTGTTCAGCTAAACCTACAAGCTAGTGGGGTGCGTCCTGCTCACAGTGTTCAGCTAGATCTGTTCCTGTTATCTTCTTACTGACAGGCAGGCTTGTCTTGTTACAGTAAATACAGCTACCTGAAGAAAATTGCTGGTGTTCTTTTGATCCTATTACTACCACAGTCAGGCAGCTAGACTATTTACAGTTAGTGCAGTGCGTCCTGCTCACAGTGTTCAGCTAAACCTACAAGTTAGTGGGGCGAGTCCACCTCACAGTGTTCATCTAAAGCTATATGGAGAGTGATGGATGAAGGGCGCGTGATCAATAGCTCACATCAAAACATATAAAATGTATTCAAAAGAAATTAGAAGCAAATAAAAGCAATTGAATAATACCAATACTACGTATCATGCAAACAGGTAACAAAATATAAAAGGCATGGAAAATTAAAAATGGGTTAAAAATATCATAAGCCCATGTTGAGGCGGGTGTTTAGAGTTGGCTAGAAGCCAACAATTTTCATCTATTGTTACAGCATTCGTTAGCTCGATTACTTCTCTGCTATCTTTGAGAAAAGCAGGGTATTTTCTGGTCAGTGGTTGTAGAAAATAATCCAGGTATTCACCTAGTCTAGAAAAAAGTGATCCAATCCCGCTGACTATTGGCCGACCGGGAGGCTTGTCACGATTCTTATGTATCTTGGGCAATTGGTATATCACCCGTGGTCCATCAGGGATAATGTATCTGGCCTCTTTTTTCTTTAAAATACCTTCCTCGGTCGCTGTTTTGATTAAATTCTTCAATTTAGCCTTAAATTTCTTGGTGGGGTTGTTCTTAAGTTTTTCATAAGTTTCTTGATCTCCTACTAATCTGTTTAATTCTTCTAGATAATCGGTTTTGTTTAATATTACTACCCCTCCCCCCTTGTCAGCTGACCTAACAACTATATTTTTATTTTTTGTTAGAGACTCCAAACCTCTTTCTAGATCTTTTTTACGTCTCTGGGGTCTAACAACAAGATTATCCAAATCCTGTTCTACCAGAGATTTAAACACCCCAACAAAATGGTTGTTATTAATCTGGGGGTTGAAAATAGAATTATTTTTCAGAGTTGTGTGCATATATTCCTCTTCCGGGGAACTTTCTACGGTTTCCTTACCAGAAAAATGTTTTTTGATATTGATCTTCCTAATAAACTTCTGTAAATCAATGAACACATCAAATTTGTTCAAATTACTTTCCATAGCATACTTTAAACCTAAATCTAAAACTTTTAATTCTTCTTGAGAAAAAATGGCATCACTTAAATTAAAAATTCCTTCCATTAAGTTAGTCTTTTTCGCTTTCCTTTTCCCTCCTCTGCATCCATTTCCATTTTGGAAATGCTGATAGCAAGAAAAGAAAGGAAAATGAAATTAATTGAGGCCAATATTAATGGGATCAAATCCAAATTGGGTCCTCTCATTACTTCTGGTGAATGTAAGGATAAATTAAAACAGCTTCAAGAATTTGTAGACAAACTTGATAGAGATACCCAAAAGAAAAAAATTAAAAAATTTATCAGAGATACCAATGACTACAAATCCAATAAGGTCTACAAATGGCAAGAAACGGGGGAGGAGCAAAATAATATATCCAACCCCCCAGAAACAGAACCAGTTCGAGTATTGGATACTATCAAAACTCCTGCTAGAAAATATGATGGCTCATATAAAGACCTCTGAAAATCCCCTCTTTGATTATTGGGATACCATCCTCTTCCTCGGTTGGCTGGGGGACGGTGGTCAGACTGATTGTAGGCCCAAGGCCGTCCACCATGCCCTCCTCCTCTGTTGTTATATCCCCTTTGATTATGGGAACCCCTATGGCCATAGTCACTCTGGCCATAGGGTCCCCTTGGGGATGGAAAGGGGTGGTCATAATCAAGGGGTTCAAAACGGTTGTAGGTGGGTATATCATACCCAGATGTTGATGTACCATAATAGTCATAAGACTGACTATTGCCAATGGCTCTCCCAGGGTCTTTATATGAGCCATCATATTTTCTAGCAGGAGTTTTGATAGTATCCAATACTCGAACTGGTTCTGTTTCTGGGGGGTTGGATATATTATTTTGCTCCTCCCCCGTTTCTTGCCATTTGTAGACCTTATTGGATTTGTAGTCATTGGTATCTCTGATAAATTTTTTAATTTTTTTCTTTTGGGTATCTCTATCAAGTTTGTCTACAAATTCTTGAAGCTGTTTTAATTTATCCTTACATTCACCAGAAGTAATGAGAGGACCCAATTTGGATTTGATCCCATTAATATTGGCCTCAATTAATTTCATTTTCCTTTCTTTTCTTGCTATCAGCATTTCCAAAATGGAAATGGATGCAGAGGAGGGAAAAGGAAAGCGAAAAAGACTAACTTAATGGAAGGAATTTTTAATTTAAGTGATGCCATTTTTTCTCAAGAAGAATTAAAAGTTTTAGATTTAGGTTTAAAGTATGCTATGGAAAGTAATTTGAACAAATTTGATGTGTTCATTGATTTACAGAAGTTTATTAGGAAGATCAATATCAAAAAACATTTTTCTGGTAAGGAAACCGTAGAAAGTTCCCCGGAAGAGGAATATATGCACACAACTCTGAAAAATAATTCTATTTTCAACCCCCAGATTAATAACAACCATTTTGTTGGGGTGTTTAAATCTCTGGTAGAACAGGATTTGGATAATCTTGTTGTTAGACCCCAGAGACGTAAAAAAGATCTAGAAAGAGGTTTGGAGTCTCTAACAAAAAATAAAAATATAGTTGTTAGGTCAGCTGACAAGGGGGGAGGGGTAGTAATATTAAACAAAACCGATTATCTAGAAGAATTAAACAGATTAGTAGGAGATCAAGAAACTTATGAAAAACTTAAGAACAACCCCACCAAGAAATTTAAGGCTAAATTGAAGAATTTAATCAAAACAGCGACCGAGGAAGGTATTTTAAAGAAAAAAGAGGCCAGATACATTATCCCTGATGGACCACGGGTCCCTGTGATATACCAATTGCCCAAGATACATAAGAATCGTGACAAGCCTCCCGGTCGGCCAATAGTCAGCGGGATTGGATCACTTTTTTCTAGACTAGGTGAATACCTGGATTATTTTCTACAACCACTGACCAGAAAATACCCTGCTTTTCTCAAAGATAGCAGAGAAGTAATCGAGCTAACGAATGCTGTAACAATAGATGAAAATTGTTTACTTGCAAGTATTGATGTAGATTCTCTCTATACCAATATTCAACAAGAACATGCATTACAAGCAGTCGATTGGGCCTTGGGGCACACTGATATGAAACCCAAACAAAAGAAGTTTATTCGGAAAGCTCTTGACTTGGCAATGAGCCACAACTATTTCTGGCATCAAAAAGAGTACTACAGACAAAAGAAGGGAGTTGCCATGGGGGCCAAGTACGCACCCTCAGTGGCTAATCTGTTCATGAGCTTCTGGGAGGATGAAGCCATTTATCAATCCAACATACCAGAGCTCAGATTATACAAGAGGTACATAGATGATATCCTGATTATCTGGGCAGGATCACCGGATTCCTTTCGGGAATTCTTGGCCAGGATAGGAACCAACTGTTTCGGTATCTCTTTCTCCGAATGTTTCAGTTGTCATCAAATTAATTTTCTAGATTTGACATTATTTAAAGAGGGGAACAAACTACTCACTCGTACCTTTTTTAAAGATGTCGATAGAAATGGGTATATTCCCTTGACAAGCTGCCACCATCCTAGATGGCTAGGAGGCGTCCCAAAAAGCCAACTACTTAGGATTAGAAGGAACTGCAGCAACTTAAGTGATTTCAACTCCCAAGCCAGTGTCATTATGAAAAGGTTCCAAGAAAAAGGTTACAGCCCAGAAAGCCTAGAGAGAACGAAACAAATGGTCGAGCAAATGGATAGAAAAGATCTGTTTAAGCCAAGAGAGAAAGGAGTGCGTAACCATAATCTGTCTTTTCTCACTGGATTCAATAGGCAATATCGTGACTTTGAGAAAATTGTCAAAAGACATTGGCCCCTCCTTCTTCGGGACAATGACCTGAGGAATGTATTGCCAAAACAGCCCAATTTTGTGTACACCAAGCCCCCCACGCTGAGGCTCCAATTAGCTCATAATGTCATAGACCCCCCCAAAAAGGCATGCACCTTTCTGGACAGTGTGGGGTTTTTCAGTTGCGGAAGATGTACAATGTGCAAAACTTCCAAATTCCGCAGGCGGAAAACCACTCATTTTAGTTCCCTGACAGATGGTAGATCTTATGAAATTAAAAAATTTATATCCTGCAGCACCACACATGTTACTTACCTTTTATCTTGTCCTTGTAACCTTCAGTATGTAGGAAGAACCACAAGACAATTGAGGGTGAGGCTCCAAGAACATGTGAACAGGATAAAAAAGGGGTATAAGCTTCATGGCCTTTCCAACCATTTTAGGTTGTTTCACAATAAAGACCCTAGTCTGCTCACTTTCTGTGGGATTGATAGGGTTGAGGGGCACTGGCGAGGCTCCAATCTCAGGCAAAACATATCACAAAATGAAACCCAGTGGATACATAGATTACGGACCCTACATCCCCTGGGCCTGAACATCGAGCTAGACCTCAACTGTTTTTTATCCAATTGGTAGCTACAATTTTTCCCCTTCAGCAGTCTGTGTGTGTTCTTATATATATTTTTGTGGGTCCTTCTCCATATTCAGAATTGCCCACCGGAGTGTATATACAATGGAATACAAAACTTCCTAGCATGAACCCAACAACCAACAGGGTATTACACCTTTTTAGTACCAGGAATTGGCTATTATTTGTATTTGATCATTATTCGTATTTGACCCCTTCTTTTATTTAATTAGTTATATTATTTTTATATACTTTATAAATTTTTTATTTTTATTATATTAGCCAATATCCTTTTTTAATTGTCCTATTTTTAATTGCCCATTTTTTCGTATTATCGTTTATTCATAATTTTATTAAAGATATGTTTATTGTGAGAAAACATCATATATCAATATCATGTAAGCATTTTTGTCTAAATATCCTGTTGGAATATACTTTATGTCTATGTAGGACAATAAGAGTCAATGTAATGTCCTATATAGGTTGATAGGTTGTATATGTATGTATATTTGTTGCCATGGGGATCGGAGATGTTGTGTCTCCGGTTTTTGAATAAAGTTTTCCTAAGTGCAACAGGATATGATGACATAGGAAGGAATGGGTGATACTTCATCCATTGGCCGTAACAGGCCGTCACTCATTGAGCGCAGTATAAATAACTCATAGCCTGAGCTGGATGTTAAGTCTTTGATAACGCCCTGGGGGAGGGGGCGAAACGCGTTGACGCAACATCCGGCTCACGCCCGCTTACTCGAGAACCAGTGACATCACTTCCTGGTGTTGGTGGAACGCACGCCGTCCGGCAGCGAACACCGGCCTATTTTCTGATCGCCTGCTCTGCACAAGGATTCCGTGAGTAGCGCTTTATGCGCAGGTGATCTCACGGTGCCATAGGTTTTATGCTATGTGTTTTCTTTTCTCCCTTTGGTGTAATGCGAGGTGTGTGATTCCAAAGACCTCCTCTCAAAACATCACCGGCATCAGCCTATTTGCCATTCAAGTTCAACATATGAACAAATAAGCTTGAAGTCTGCAGATTGTTCTCATGTGAAGGAACTGTGGGATTTAATAGCTTCTATGTTGTTGATTTTGTCTAATTTTCTATATAGATTTATTTTATAACTCACAAATTTATGGTATCTTTCAGTCTTAGGATAAATTGATCTGGATTTTTTGTGACTGATCCAGACCATTTCCCGTTTATGTTTCTGTATTCACCTCTAGTGACCTAGTGGTGGCAGTGTACCTGGGCACAGTTTTGCACTTATTTTCATCCAATATTCACTCTATGTGGTTTTGTGCAATAATCATTCATGACATGTGACTTTATAGAAATCACAGTCTCAGGATAAATTGATCTGGATCTCTTGTGATTGGTCTAGACCATTTCTCATTCACGTTTCTGTATTCACCTCTAGTGACCTAGTGGAGGTAGTGCGCCTGAGCACAGTTTTGTACATATTAATATTCACTCAACGTGTTTTTGTGCAATAACCATTCACGATATGTGATTTTATAGAAAAATTATATTTTTTTACATTAGTACCCACTTGGTGAGTTGTAAGCGCAGGTCCTCTTTCTTTCATAATTTTACTAAAAGTACTAGCACTTTTTACCTAGCAGCTGCAACATATTAATTAATTAGTTTAGTATATATCCACTTGCAAGCGCTGTTTTTTTATTTATTTAAGGGCAGCACATTGACTGCATCACACCCCAAAGATCCACATGTGCAGGGCGCTGCAGTCTCTGCGCGTTATTCAAAAAGTTCTTTGGTGTGGGCCTTTTTTGAGACGAGTGCATCAGATCGCACCGCTGCTATTTGCAACATATGTCTCAAGCGTATCTCGCATGGCCAAAACATCTCCCGCTTGGGTACCACATGCTTGACCAGACATACGTTGACTTGCCATGCAGTTCGTTGGCAAGCGTATCTAAAAGACCCACACCAAAGAACAAAGAGGACCTCTCCTTGCTCCTCATCAGCTGAGATTTCCAACCCCACTAGACCTTCAGTCCTCTCTGAGACCTGCACTGAGAGGAATGAAGGTGTAGAATTAGGTGTGTCACAGCCAAGTACTTGTGGGCAATCTGCTTTTGGTACACCGACGTCAGATTGTACCAGGCAAATTTCCCTGCCCCAGCTGCTGCACCGCCGAAAGAAATTTGCTCCCAGCCATCCACATGCCCAGCGGTTGAATGCTAGCTTGGCAAAATTGCTAGCACTACAACTGCTGCCTTTTCAGTTGGTAGAATCTGCCCCCTTCCGTGAGTTTGTGGAATGTGCGGTTCCTCAGTGGCAGGTACCCAAACGCCACTTTTTCTCACGGAAGGCGATTCCGGCTCTCTACCGGCATGTGGAAGGCAATGTCCATGCCTCGCTGGACAGGGCGGTCAGCGGTAAGGTGCATATTACCACTGACTCATGGTCCAGCAGGCATGGACAGGGACGTTACCCAAGTTTCACGGCGCATTGGGTGACTCTGCTGGCAGCTGGGAAGGATGCAGGACAAGGTGCAGTAGTTTTGGAGGTTGTTCCGCCACCAAGCCTCCAAAATGCTAATGATTGTGACACACCTCTCTCCTCCAGCCCCTCCTCTTCTTCTTCCTCCATGGCCTCTTCCTGTGCTTTGTCCTCGGAACCAGCGGTGCTCCGTAGCCGTTCAAGGGGCTACGCAAGTACGCAGGCCAAAAGATGCCATGCGGTGCTTGAGCTGGTGTGCTTGGGGGACAGGAGCCACACTGGGGCAGAGGTTCTGTCAGCTCTGCAGGGGCAGGTTCAGAGGTGGTTGACGCCACGCCAACTTAAGGCAGGAATGGTGGTTTGCAACAATGGCACCAACCTCCTCTCTGCCCTCCGACAGGGACAAATGACCCATGTGCCCTGTTTGGCTCACGTCCTTAACTTGGTGGTGCAGCGGTTCTTGGGCAGGTACCCGGGCTTACAGGATGTCCTGAGACAGGCCAGGAAAGTCTGTGTGCATTTCCGCCGGTTATATAATGCCAGTGCTCGGCTGACGGACCTCCAAAAGGAGTTTAACCTGCCCAAGAACCGCCTAATCTGTGACATGCCCACCAGGTGGAACTCAACGTTGGCCATGCTGCAGCGGCTGCACATGCAGCAGAGGGCCATCAATGAGTACCTGTGCGACTATGGCACCAGGACAGGGTCAGGGGAGCTTGGTTTTTTTTCCCCACGCCAGTGGGCCATGATCAGGGATGCATGCACTGTCCTGTCACCATTTGAGGAGGCCACGAGGATGGTGAGCAGTGACAGAGCATGCATCAGTGACACTGTCCCCCTTGTCCACCTGTTGGAGCACACTCTGCGTGGAATAATGGACAGGGCACTTGAGGCAGAACAGAGGCAGGAAGAGGAGGACTTCCTTAGCTCTCAAGGCCCCCTTTATCCAGACAGTGTTCCTGCGTGCCCGCCGATCACACAGGAAGGGGATGAGGAGGAGGAGGAGGAGGAGGAGGAGGAAGATTGTGTCAGTATGGAGGTGGAGCCTGGCACTCAGCATCAGCAGCAGTCTTTAAGGGATCAGTCCCAAGAAACACATGGACTTGTACGTGGCTGGGAGGAGGTGGCTGCGGACCATGTCGTCCTTAGTGACCCAGAGGACTCCGGACCGAATGCCTCAGCAAACCTACGCTGCATGGCCTCCCTGATCCTGCAAAGCCTGCGGAAGGATCCTCGTATTCGTGGTATCAAGGAGAAGGACCAATACTGGCTGGCAACCCTCCTTGATCCACGTTACAAGGGTAAGGTTGCGGACCTTATCTTGCCATCGCAGAGGGAGCAGAGGATGAAACATCTTCGGTAGGCCTTGCAGAAAGGTCTGTGCAACGCGTTCCCAGAGACTGGGAGGTTACAAACTCCTGTTTCTGGACAACGTGTTGCTGAGGCTTCGGTTAGTCAAAGAAGGAGTGGTGGAGAAGGTGGCCGTCTGACCGATACGTTCAGACAATTTTTTGGTCCGCAGCCCCAAGGTATGATCGGTTCCAGCAACCATCGCCAGCGTCTGTTTTACATGGTGCAGGAATACCTAGGGGCAAGATCAGACTTGGACACCTTTCCCACCGAAAATCCTCTGGGTTACTGGGTCTTGAGGATGGATCACTGGCCAGAGCTTGCACAGTATGCAATTGAGCTACTGGCCTGTCCTGCATCCAGCGTTCTTTCTGAATGCACATTCAGTGCTGCTGGAGGCGTGGTAACCGATCACAGGGTGCGTCTGTCCACCGACTCGGTCGATCGACTGAACTTCATAAAAATGAATCAGTCTTGGATCACCACCAGCTACCAAGCACCTGATGCTGATGTAACCGAATCATTTTTTTTGAAATCTCAGATGCCTAAAAGACTGCCTATGCTGATGCTGAGTGACTATCCCTGAGTAATTATCCTCTTCCTCCTCAATCATCACGCTGATAGCTTGTAAGAACATTTTTGGTTCTGGGCGCCACCACCAGTGCCTATGGCACAATTTTTCAGCCCCTGTTTAACAGGGGCGTGTAATTACAATTTTTGATGCAATACTTTGCAGCAGGGCTCGTTCCTGTGTTCCAACTAGAGTGTCTGTGAGGGGTTGCAGTGTTGTGGCACCAGCACCAGTGCCTAAGGCCCAATTTTTCTGCCCCTGTTTAACAGGGGCGTGTAGTTACAATTTTTGATGCAATACTTTGCAGCAGGGCTCGTTCTCGTTCCTGCGTTCCAACTAGTGTGTCTGTGAGGGGTTGCAGTGTTGTGGCACCAGCACCAGTGCCTAAGGCCCAATTTTTCTGCCCCTGTTTAACAGGGGCGTGTAATTACAATTTTTGATGCAATACTTTGCAGCAGGGCTCATTCCTGCGTTCCAACTAGAGTGTCTGTTAGGGGTTGCAGTGTTGTGGCACCAGCACCACCACCACCACCACCAAAGGCCCAATTTTTCTCCACCTGTTGAACAGGGGCATGTAATTACAATTCTTGATCTAATATTTCACAGCAGGGCCCATTTCTGCACCCACCAAGAGCGAGTGAGGACTTAGAGTGTTGTGGCACCAGCACCACCACCACCACCACCACCAAAGGCCCAGTTTTTCTGCCCCTGTTCAACAGGGGCATGTAATTACAATTCTTGATCTAATATTTCACAGCAGGGCCCTGTGAGGGCTTACAGTGTTGTGGCCACAACAACACCTAAGGCCCAAATTTCTGCTGAGTATATAGGGCAGGCCCCTACTTTCAAACCTCTAACTTACAAACGACTCCTACTTGCAAACAGAAGGAGACAACAGGAAGTGAGATGAAATCTACCTATAGGAAGGGAAATTCTCTCCTGTAAGAGTTAATATGGGAAAAACATTTCTCCTTTCCACTGATGCTTTCCAATCCTTGTTCCACAAAAAAAAACAAATTCTCAAAAAGCATTTGTCATTGGGACAAAAAGCGAGGTGAAATCTTCTAAAGAGGAGGAAAGACAGCAAAACAAATGTCACAGGGGTGATAACCCTTCCCTATGTTTTCCAAAAAGCTTAAAAAATATTTTTTGGCTGGAGCTAAACACGTTAAAAATGTACCCGTTCAAAATGACAAACAGATTCTACTTAACAACAAACCTACAGTCCCTGTCTTGTTTGCACCGCCTGTATACTGCTGTTCAGAGTATATAGGGCCTGGTGGCCCCACACCTTTCCTTATTTTAATTTGGGTGCGGGGTTCCCCTTAATATCCATACAAGACCCAAAAGACCTGGTAATGGACTGGGGGGTACCCATGGTGTTTGTCTTACTGATTTTCATCCATATTGCCAGGACCGGACATTACATTAAACCCGCAAGCAGTTTTAAATTAGGTTTTTTCCTTAAAAAATGACATTTGGTGCAGGGACTGTTCTAAACACGGGAAACACGCGCCACTTTACAGGCATACTATAGACACCCCCCAGGTACGATATTTAAAGGAATATTTCACTTTTTTTTTTTTTTACTTTAAGCATCATTAAAATCACTGCTCCCGAAAAACGGCCGTTTTTAAAAGTTTTTTTTTGCATTGATACATGTCCCCTGGGGTAGGACCCGGGTCCCCAAAACCTTTTTAGGACAATACCATGCAAATTAGCCTTTAAAATGAGCACTTTTGATTTTGAACGTTCGAGTCCCATAGACCTCAATGGGGTTCTAACGTTCGTGGGAACTTTCGGTCCGTTCGCAGGTTCTGGTGCGAACCGAACCGGGGGGTGTTCGGCTCATCCCTAGTCAACAGTATGGTATTTGTAAATTGAAATCATATCCCCTCTCAAGCGTCTTTTCTCCAGAGAGAATAAGTTCAGTGCTCGCAACCTTTCTTTATAACTAATATCATCCAGACCCCTTATTAGCTTTTTTGCCCCTCTTTGTACCTGCTCTATTTCCAGTACATCCTTCCTGAGGTCTGGTGCCCAGAACTGGACAGCATATTCCAGATGAGGCCGGACCAAAGTCTTGTAAAATGGGAGAATTATCGCTTTATCTCTTGAGTTAATTCCTTTTTTAATGGATGTCAATATTCTGTTTGCTTTGTTAGCAGCAGATTGGCATTGCATGCCATTGCTGAGCCTATCATCTACTAGGACCCTCAGGTCCTTTTCCATTCTAAATTCCCCAGAGGTACACCCCCTAGTGAGTAAATTGCATTCATATTTTTGCCACCCAAATGCATTATTTTACATTTCTTTACATTAAATCTCATTTCTCATATAGTTGCCCACCCCATTAATTTGTTCAGATCTTCTTGCAAGGTTTCCACATCCTGCGGAGAAGTTATTGCCTTGCTTAACTTAGTGTCGTCCACAAATACAGAAATCTGTTTACCTCATCGTCCAGGTCATTTATGAATAAATTAAACAGGATTGGACCCAGCACAGAACCCTGGGGGACCCCACTTCCCACCCCTGACCATTCAGAGTATTACCCATTTATCACCACCCTCTGAACTCGCCCTTGTAGCCAGTTTTCAATCCATGTACTCACCCTATGGTCCATGCCAACGGACCTTACTTTGTACAGTAAACGTTTTTGGGGAACTGTGTCAAATGCTTTTGCAAAATCCAGACACACAATGTCTATGGGCCTTCCTTTATCTAGATGGCAGCTCACCTCTTTATAAAAGCTTAATCATGGCTTCTATTGATTTATCATGGCTGCATGAGTATAATGCAAGTTTGTTTTTTTTACATAATGGATCTTTATGTGTTAAAGTCAAATACATTATAGTAAAAATGCAATGGAACCATTTTAAAGCCAAATCTCCATTAAGGGTGTAGATACTTTTTCACTAAGTCACACCCTCTGCTATTATTATTTGCTCCACAATGCTTATACTGGGTGGATCCCCTTACCGCTTTCTTTACAGACAGGTGGGCCAGGGATCACAACTGTCATTTAGTGACAATAGTTTTTTTTTTTATATTAATTTTGCTGAAATGCATCCTAAAGTTGCACTTTATGTAGTAGCTCTTTCAGGTTCAAGGCACTCTCCACACATGTTTTTAAAGTAATTCTGTATTTTTAATGTTCACATTAACCACTTGCCTACCAGCCGCCACAGTTGTACTGCGGCAAAATGGCACGGCTGGGCGAAAAGACGTTATGCAATGACGCTTCGCCCTGTGGCCACTAGGGACACGCATGCCCCCTGCTCACCCACGGAGCCGATACGAGTGCCTGGCGGTTGCGATCACCGCTGGGCTCCCGCGATCACTCAGTGCACACGGAGAACCGAGATCTGTGTGTGTAAACACACAGTTTCCGGTTCTCTGAGGAGAGAAGTGACAGATCGTCTGTTCATACAGAGTATGAACAGAGATCTATCTCTTCCCCTAGACAGTCCACTCCTACCTTCAGTTAAAACACACACTAGGGAACACATTAACCCCTTGATCCCTCCCTAGTGTTAACCCCTTCCCTGCCAGTGACATTTTTACAGTAATCAATGCATTTTTATAGCACTGATCGCTGTAAAAATACCAATGGTTCCAAACATGTGTCAAAATTGTCCGACGTGTCCGCCATAATGCCGCGGTCCCAATAAAAATCGCAGATCGTCGCTGTTACTAGTAAAAAAAAAAAAAATTATAATAAAAATGCCATAAAACTATGCCCTATTTTGTAGATGCTATAACTTTTGCGCAAACCAATAAATATACGCTTATTGCAATTTTTTTTACCAAAAATATGTAGAAGAATACATATCGGCCTAAACTGAGGAAAACAATTTTTTTTATATATATTTTTAGGGGATATTAATTAGAGCAAAAAGTAAAAAAATATTAAGTTTTGTTTTCAAAATCGTCGCTCTTTTTTTGTTTATAGCGCAAAAAATAAAAACCGCAAAGGTGATCAAATACCACCAAAAGAAAGCTCTATTTGTGGGAAAAAAAGGAAGTCAATTTTGTTTGGGCGCAACATCGCATGACTGCACAATTGTCAGTTAAAGCGGCGCAGTGCCGAATCGCAAAAAGTGCTCTGGTCAAGAAGGGGGGAAAATCTTCCGGGGCTGAATCGGTTAAGCCCATTACTCTCCACTGAACTGTATTATTTAGATTATTTTTTTTGCATTGGTACATGTCTCCTATGCCAGTGCCCAACAATCATGCCTTTTTTTAATGAAAAGCTTGCAATCTGGCCTTAAAAAAAAGATTACAAGGTTCAGCCCCCATAGACTTCAGTAGGGTTTTGGCTCTATGTTTGGAGATTGTGGATTTTTGTCAAGTGTTTGGCGAAGTTGCAGCAAACTAGACTTTGATCTTTGATCATCACTAGTGCTGATGTTTCCACTGTGCTGGGTATAATGTGTGCCATGTTCAGTGTTCTGGGCATAGTATGCGTTTCTGTGTTTAGTGTGTTGGGTATATTTTTTACTGCTACAGTCTGTATGTGCTTCTGAGGTCTGTGTTAGTTGTGCTGGGAACGATGTGTGCCATGTCTGATGTGTTTTGTTTGGAGTCAGTCTCTATGTGATGAGGTATTTTATGTCCATCATTTGCCTATCATTTGATATGAACTGCTCTGCCCCCTGTGCTGGATACAGTGTTTGTAATGTCCACTGTGCTGCGTATAATGTGTGATGCTGTATACTGTGTCCATTGTTCTAGACATTCTCTGAAATCATTGTAGTGTTCTGTGTACTAAGTATAGTTTACCTTGCTGTGTACTCTGTCCAGAGTACTCTTTATGGTCTGTGATGCTTTATTATGTGACCATTGCACTGGCTATGTTTATTTTGTTATGTGGTGTGTTCAGGGTGGAATTTTTTGCTGTAGCTACTGTCAAAAATGTATCTGAAAATAACATGTATCTGATCTATTTGGGATAATGTAAAAGCTATTGCTTGGATAATATTTAATAAAGCAGTTAACAAGCAATGTAAATTAATAAAAAATACTATACAGTGTTGAAAATTGGCATATGACTATGGTACATCTCATCATAGTAGTTAGGCTTTATATCTATCAGATTCCTTTGTACTAAGCTGATTTAAGTTTCTATTGTATATTAAAAGAAAAACATGCCAAAAAGTTAAGCATTGCTGGGAAAGTAAGTGCACTTAACAGAGAATCATAACTATGCTTCTGGCCACGATAGGAACCAGTGATGATCAGCTCTGAACTAGGGATGGGCTATGCGTTCGACTCGAGCATTGGCTGTTTGCCTGTTCGCCGAGCAGCAAACAATTTGGGGTGTTCGCAGCAAATTCGAAAAGCCAAGGAACACCCTTTAAAATTCTATGGGAGAAATCTAAAGTGCTAATTTTAAAGGTTAATATGCAAGTTATTGTCATAAAAGTGTTTGGTGACCCGGGTCTTGCACCAGGGGACATGTATCAATGCAGAAAAAGTTTTAAAAAGTTTTTTAAAAAGTTTTTTCGGGAGCAGTGATTTTAATAATGCTTAAAGTGAAATAATAAAAGTGAAATATTCCTTTAAATTTCGTACCTGGTGGGTGTCTATAGTATGTCTGTAAAGTAGTGCATGTCTCCCGTGTTTATAACAGTCCGAGAGCAAAATGACATTTCTAAAGGAAAAGAAAGTAATTTAAAAGTGCTAGCGCTAGTGCTGGCTATTAATTAATTGTCGGTCCCGACAATACACATAAAAGTCATTGAAAGTAATTGAAAAATAAAAAAAATGCGTGCCCCCCCCAAAAAAAATTCCATTACCAGGCCCTTCAGGTCTGGTATGGATATTAAGGGGAACTCTGTGGCAAAATTTTTTAAAAAATGTCATGGGGTTCCCCCCAAAAATCCATACCAGACCTGAAGGGCCTGGTATGGATTTTAAGGGGAACTCCGCGCCAAAATTTAAAAAAGTGGCGTGGGGTTCCCCCAAAAATCCACACCAGACCCTTATCCGAGCACCCAACCTGGCAGGCCACAGAAAAAGAGGGGGGGAAGAGAGAGTGCCCCCCCTCCTGAACCGTACCAGGCCACATGCCCTCAACATGGGGAGGATGTCCCCATGTTGATGGGGACAAGTGTCTCATCCCCACAACCCTTGCCTGGTGGTTATGTGGGTCTGCGGGTGGGGGGCTTATCGGAATCTGGAAGCCCCCTTTAACAAAAGGGACACCCAGATCCCACCCCCCTATGTGAATTGGTAAGGGGTATATTGTACCCCTACCATTTCACAAAAAGAAAGTGTCAAAATGTTAAAAAACCACAGGAGACGGCTTGGGACAAGTCCTTTATTAAAAATTATTAAATAAATAATAAAAAGAGATTCCTGCGATGTAATCCAATAAATCCATGCTCCTACTCCAGCGATGTAATCCAATTCTCGATCTCCAGCGATGGATGATCTCCAGCGATGGATGATCTCCAGCGAGGAACAGGCACAGGATCCTGCCTCCACCAGAGGCACCCAGCCAATGATGTGGCGCTAGCTTGACAGCTCTTATGTAGCTAAGGGCGGGGCCACCCGTCACATTAATCCGTCTGACAAGGGAAAATGCCGGGTTTTCCCAGTGGCGTTTATGGGTGACCCCGCCCCCCTCTGATGCAACGAGAATCCTGCATGTGGCCTGGTACGGTTCAGGAGGGGGGCATCCCCCCTCTTTTCCTGTGGCCTGCCAGGTTGCGTGCCTGGGTCTGGTATGGATTTTTGGGGGTTCCCCTTAATATCCATACCAGACCTGAAGGGCCTGGTAATGGAATTTTGGGGGACCCCCATGCATTTTTTTTTTAAATTTTTCAATGACTTTCAATGACTTTTATGTGTATTGTCGGGACCGACAATTCATTAATAGCGGGCACTAGCGCTAGGACTTTTAAATGACTTTTTTTCCTTTAGAAATGTCATTTTGCTCTTGGACTGTTCTAAACACGGGAAACATGTGCTACTTTACATACTATAGACACCCCCCCAGGTACAAAACTTTTTTTGCATTGATACATGTCTCCTGGGGCAGGACGCAGGTCCCCAAACACTTTTTATGACAATAACTTGCATATTAAATCACACACATAGGTTGGACTTGATGGACTTGTGTCTTTTTTCAACCTCACCTACTATGTAACTATGTAACTATGTAACTATATATATTAACCTTTAAAATTAGCACTTTTGATTTTTCATGTTCGTGTCCCATAGACTTTAACGGTGTTCGCGTGTTCAAATGAATTTTTTGCCTGTTCGCATGTTCTGGATGCGAACTAAACAGGGGGTTGCTCGGCCCATCCCTACTCTGAACAAATACTTGAATCTCTGCATGCAGCATAGTGAGATTAGTAAAGTCTAACTTTACCCTGTAAGTCACTGATGTAGCTCTACAGTATTTCATTTTAGGAAAAGGAAACTAATCCTTTTGGACCTTTTGTTACAATTCTCACCTCACATAACCTTAAACATTTTGGCATTCATTAAAAAATTATGAAACAATACCTTATTTTTTCAGTCTTCACAACACTGACCTATTATTTGAGGATGAATTAATAACATGCAGCCTTAAGGGCTAATTTAAAAAAGGCAGTTAAAGGGTTCCTACATACTTATGAATCCAACTTTTAACTTGACAAAACAAACATCTGGTAGAAAAAAATATGGAAATCTAATTAATATATGACTTAAAGTCAAACTCATGTTTCATATAATCATCAGTAACCTACTTCTGCATAAAGAGCATTTCATCTGTTATACTCTACAGCAAGCTGTTTTGGCAGAATCACAGTTGCAAGTATTCTGCATATTCATCACTTAATAAAAATCTCTATTACACATTAAGGGATCTAAATTAGATTAGAAGGTTTCTTTTTATAAACAGAAAGTTGAAGACAAAAGTCTGAGCCATGAAAAGCTAAAATAGAAAACTGATAGCATATGTGTCCAGTACCAAATATTAATTTTAAATCTCTTATATGCTGTGTGTACTTGCTAATAGGGATGAGCTTCGAGTTCGAGTCGAACTCATGTTCGACTCGAACATTGGCTGTTCGCAAGTTCGCCGAACACCGAACAATTTGGGGTGTTCGCGGCAAATTCGAATGCCGCGGAACACCCTTTAAAAGTCTATGGGAGAAATTAAAAGTGCTAATTTTAAAGGCTTATATGCAAGTTATTGTCATAAAAAGTGTTTGGGGACCCGGGTCCTGCCCCAGGGGACATGGATCAATGCAAAAAAAAGTTTTAAAAACGGCCGTTTTTTCAGGAGCAGTGATTTTAATAATGCTTAAAGTCAAACAATAAAAGTGTAATATCCCTTTAAATTTCGTACCTGGGGGGTGTCTATAGTATGCCTGTAAAGGGGCGCATGTTTCCCGTGTTTAGAACAGTCTGACAGCAAAATGACATTTCGAAGGAAAAAAAGGCATTTAAAACTACCCGCGGCTATTGCATTGCCGACAATACACATAGAAGTTCATTGATAAAAACGGCATGGGAATTCCCCACGGGGAAACCCCGAACCAAAATTTAAAAAAAAATGATGTGGGAGTCCCCCTGAATTCCATACCAGGCCCTTCAGGTCTGGTATGGATATTAAGGGGAACCCCGGCCAAAATTTAAAAAAAAAATGACGTGGGGTTCCCCCTAAATTCCATACCAGACCCTTCAGGTCTGGTATGGATTTTAGGGGAACCCCGTGCCAAAAAAAAAAAAAAAAAAACGGCATGGGGTCCCCCCAAAAATCTATACCAGACCCTTATCCGAGCACGCAACCTGGCAGGCCGCAGGAAAAGAGAGGGGGACGAGAGTGCGCCCCCCCCTCCTGAACCGTACCAGGCCACATGCCCTCAACATTGGGAGGGTGCTTTGGGGTAGCCCCCCAAAACACCTTGTCCCCATGTTGATGAGGACAAGGGCCTCATCCCCACAACCGTGGCCGGTGGTTGTGGGGGTCTGCGGGCAGGGGGCTTATCGGAATCTGGAAGCCCCCTTTAACAAGGGGACCCCCAGATCCCGCCCCCCCGTGTGAAATGGTAAGGGGGTACTTACCCCTACCATTTCACTAAAAAAGTGTCAAAATAGTTAAAAATGACAAGAGACAGTTTTTGACAATTCCTTTATTTAAATGCTTCTTCTATCTTCCTTCATCTTCTTCTTCTTCTGGTTCTTCTGGCTCTTCTGGTTCTTCCTCCGGCGTTCTCGTCCAGCATCTCCTCTGCGGCGTCTTCTATCTTCTTCTCCTCGGGCCGCTCCGCACCCATGGCATTGGGGGGAGGCTCCCGCTCTTCTCTTCATCTTCTTCTTCATCGTCTTCTCTTCTTCCTTCTTCTCTTCTTAATTTTCTTCTCGATGCCGCTCCGCATCCATGCATGGAGGGAGGCTCCCGCTGTGTGACGGCGTCTCCTCATCTGACGGTTCTCAAATAACGGGGGGCGGGGCCACCCGGTGACCCCGCCCCCTCTGACGCACGGGACATGACGGGACTTCCCTGTGGCATTCCCCGTGACGTCACAGGGAAGTCCCGTCAAGTCACCGTGCGTCAGAGGGGGGCGGGGTCACCGGGTGGCCCCGCCCCGCGTTATTTAAGAACCGTCAGATGAGGAGACGCCGTCACACAGCGGGAGCCTCCCTCCATGCATGGATGCGGAGCAGCCCGGAGAAAAAAATTAAGAAGAGAAGAAGAGAAGAAGGAAGAAGAGAAGATGATGAAGAAGAAGATGAAGAGAAGAGCGGGAGCCTCCCCCCAATGCCATGGGTGCGGAGCGGCCCGAGGAGAAGAAGATATAAGACGCCGCGGAGAAGATGCTGGACGAGAACGCCGGAGGAAGAACCAGAAGAGCCAGAAGAACCAGAAGAAGAAGAAGATGAAGGAAGATAGAAGAAGCATTTAAATAAAGGAATTGTCAAAAACTGTCTCTTGTCATTTTTAACTATTTTGACACTTTTTTTAGTGAAATGGTAGGGGTAAGTACCCCCTTACCATTTCACACAGGGGGGGGCCGGGATCTGGGGGTCCCCTTGTTAAAGGGGGCTTCCAGATTCCGATAAGCCCCCCGCCTGCAGACCCCCACAACCACCAGCCAGGGTTGTGGGGATGAGGCCCTTGTCCTCATCAACATGGGGACAAGGTGTTTTGGGGGGCTACCCCAAAGCACCCTCCCAATGTTGAGGGCATGTGGCCTGGTACGGTTCAGGAGGGGGGGGCGCACTCTCGTCCCCCCCTCTTTTCCTGCGGCCTGCCAGGTTGCGTGCTCGGATAAGGGTCTGGTATGGATTTTTGGGGGAACCCCACGCCGTCTTTTTTTTTTTTTTTGGCGTGGGGTTCCCCTTAAAATCCATACCAGACCTGAAGGGTCTGGTATGGAATTTAGGGGGAACCCCACGTCATTTTTTTTTTTTAAATTTTGGCCGGGGTTCCCGTTAATATCCATACCAGACCTGAAGGGCCTGGTATGGAATTTAGGGGGACTCCCACTTCATTTTTTTTTTTTTTTAATTTTGGTTCGGGGTTTCCCTGTGGGGAAATCCCATGCCGTTTTTATCAATGAACTTCTATATGTATTGTCGGCAATGCAATAGCCGCGGGTAGTTTTAAATGGCTTTTTTTCCTTCGAAATGTCATTTTGCTGTCAGGCTGTTCTAAACACGGGAAACATGCGCCCCTTTACAGGCATACTATAGACACCCCCCAGGTACGAAATTTAAAGGGATATTACACTTTTATTGTTTGACTTTAAGCATTATTAAAATCACTGCTCCTGAAAAAACGGCCGTTTTTAAAACTTTTTTTTGCATTGATCCATGTCCCCTGGGGCAGGACCCAGGTCCCCAAACACTTTTTATGACAATAACTTGCATATAAGCCTTTAAAATTAGCACTTTTGATTATTCATGTTCGTGTCCCATAGACTTTAACGGTGTTTGCGTGTTCGAGCGAACTTTTTTCCTGTTCGCATGTTCTGGTGCGAACCGAACAGGGGGGTGTTCGGCTCATCCCTACTTGCTAATATGTCTGAATTAATCAGCATGGCAGAATTCTGGTCCTTACAAGTACATTTATATTTTATAAACAATAACCTATCACACCCTAACAATTTATCTGTTGTAATAAAAGTTATTTTCTGTGCATTTCTGGTTCCTAAACTTCTACCTTTATGGCTGTTCTAAGTGCATAAATGAAACTCCAGACAACCAGATAAATACTCAGCTGAAATACATATAATTTTATGGTTTTATGTGGCAAAGGGTTCATAATTATGTTCCGCCAAGTTTGTGACATCTCTGCCAGACCTTATAGCCAACAATATCAGTCTACTACATAATGGTTAAGCTTTACACCTTTATTTAGAAAGCTAAACTGTTTTAGAGGAAATGTGTAACTTTCACAAAGGGCATTTGGGTAGATTCATTTCTTCTCTTGTCAAATGGCAGCATTGAAAGGTGAGATTGAATATAGATTTATCCAGACATTAGTTCTGAAAATATCTAGGGAACATAGGGGTTGATTTACTAAAGGCAAAAAGACTGTGCACTTTGCAAAGTGCAGTTGCACTCTGCAAGTGCACTTGCTCCAGAGCTTAGTAAATGAGCAGAAGCTCTGCTGATGTCCATCTAATCATGTTTAAGCAAAAATGCATTTTTTTTTTATTTTCCTTGCATGTGATTGGGTACTCTTTGCAAAGTGAAGCCTTACCTCATTTACTAAACTCTGGAGCAACTGCACTTGCAGAGGGCAACTGCACTTTGCAAAGTGCACAGTCTATTTGCCTTTAGTAAATCAACCCCATAGTATATTGCCAAATTCAAAGCAGTCATAATCACCAGCATTGGCATCTGTTTATCAAAGTCTATGTATTTTTAACATTTTCTGGGGTTACTTTCGGGAGAAAGTAGTCAGAGTAAACATCATTTAAGGGCTTTATTTGTACAAATTCTACTGAGTTTGTATCAATGAAATTGAAAGTTTGCTACTGCACATTCTTAATACATTGCTGACAAGGTAAATAAAATTTCCTGTAGTAAACTTTTATATTGATAGTATGTGGATGCAAAGCTAATTTTAGTTTTAGACTAAGACTGTATTTAATATGCAGTTTTATGTTCTGTCAACTTGTAGCGTTGGAACATTTCTCAATGTTCAAGTAAATCAATGGGCTGGAAAGTATGAATACAAACAGAAGTAAATTTCCTTGCATATTTGCTGCATCTGTCTTTTTGTGCTGTCACTTGCCGACAATACTGCAGAGCTAGAATGACACAATACTTTTTTTTCTTTTCTTTTACTGGAATGTGAATCTGTCTGTTTGGTTTGTTCTTTTCATTTTGAACAACATGTGCATTCCATTGAGTATCACTACTTATGTTTCCTAAAGTGAATTAGATGAGATTAGATTAGATACAGGGATACCCCACTTTTAAGTACACAATGGGGTTTATTTACTAAAGCTGGAAAGTGCAAAATCAGGCTCACTTCTGCATAGAAACCAATGAGCTTCTAACCCCAGCTTGTTCAATTAATCTTTGGTAATAAAACCTGGAAGCTCATTGGTTTCTATGCAGAAGTGAGCCTGATTTTGCACTTTCCAGCTTTAGTAAATAAACCCTATTGTATACTTAAAAGTGGGGTATGCCTGCACTTTATTATCAGTGTATGCAATACAATGACATGTTACATGCTTTCTCTTCGACAACAGCAGTAAATACATGCATATACTTATAGACACATACTGTATGTAGATATTTATATATATTATATATATATATTGTATATATACACACAAAATGTAAACATATGATAAAATTCTATAAAAAAAGGGAAATTTATTGTCAAATACTTACCGTAATTTTCCTTTCCTGATGGACTCCATGGCAGCCTACGTGTGGGTTCACCCCGCCTCCTCTCCAATGCTATAGGACCCCATTCCCATAAATGAGTACTCACCACTAGCTACTGCGTTCCGTAACTAGCCTACTCTTTGACCAATGGGTGGGAACTCCGTCTGCCATGGAGTCCATCAGGAAAGGAAAATTACGGTAAGTATTTGACAATAAATTTTCCTTTTTCCTGACAGACTCCATGGCAGCCTACGTGTGGGAAATAACTAGCCAACCACACGGGTGGGTATGCTGAACAAAACATAATTTTAATTTGCCCTATCAGCCGATAGCATTTTCAACCCAAAGTTTACAGAGGACAGTGAAGCAGGCTCTCTACAGTAATGAGACATGAACATATTAATAGAAGCCCATGAGGCTGCTCTGCAGATGGTGTCTGGAGCCACATGTCATGCCGCCGCCCACGAAGCTGCCATTCCCCTGGTGGAATGAGCTGTCACCGCCTTTGGAGGAACCAAGCCCTTAGCCCTGTATGCTTGCTGTATGGTCTGTACGATCCAGGCTGCGAGTGTCCTGGTTGAGGCTTTCTTCCCTATATTGCAGCCCAAATGAAGGACAAAGAGATGATCAGAACGTCTAAAGGGAGAAGTAACTTTGAGATATTTTTTTATAGCTTCTCCTACATCCAGAGGGTGAGTTTTGGTGGATCCTGGGGACCTGAATTTAGGTAAGACGATCTCCTGATTGACGTGGAATACTGAAGACACTTTCGGGTTTGAACCCAGCATAGGGATGAGAACTACACGGTCCGGGAAGAATGTCAAGAAGGGTTCTTCATGACCCAGTGATCCGATCTCAGAGACCCTTTTGGCCAAAGTAACGGCCACTAAGAAGGCAACTCTTGCTGAAAAGTCCTTGATGGAGAGCGGGGAGGGCCCCGTAGTGCTAAGTCCAGAGATTGAGTCAAGGACAAGTGGAAGGTCCCATTTGGGAAACCTGGATTTCCTTTGGAGCTTGAGCCTTGATGCACCATGAAAAAAATTGCCTAACCAAAGGATGAACTGCCCACAAAGTACCGGAGAAGGCCGATAATGCAGAAACTTGGACTCTAAGAGAGCTGATAGATAAAGGTAGATCTAGGCCCGTTTGAAGGAAGCTGAGAACATCTTGGATTTTTGGATGTCTAAAAGACCTGCCCTGAGGAGAGCAGATTCTTCCATAGACCTTATTTGTGCTAGATCTTCTTGAACTCATGAGAGTGGAGATCACTTCTGAGGCACAGCCCAGGGATTCCAGCCTCTCCCTCTCAAGAACCAGACCATCAGTCTCAGCACTGCCGGACAAGGCTGCAGGACTGACCCCTGAGAAAGAAGGTCCGGTCTGAGAGGGAGAGGCACTGGGTCCCGACAGCTGAGTTGGACAAGGAGAGGGAACCAAGGCCTGTTCGGCCAATAGGGAGCTATTGTCACCACTTCGACTGCCTCCACTCTGAGCCTCTGTAGGAATCTCATCATAACTGGAAGTGGCGGAAAGGCATACGCCCTCTTGAACCTCCACTGATCTGTCAGGGCGTCCGTTCCGAAGGCCTGACTGCAGAGGCCCCTGGTGTAAAACTTCTTCAGCTTGCAATTGCAGGGGGAAGTGAACAGATCTACTTCGGGATCGGTCTTCAGTGACAGAATCCACTTGAACGTCTCCACATGAAGGGACCACTCGTTGTTGTCCAACTTGGTACATGATAGGAAGTCTGCTTGAGTGTTTTGGACCCCTGGGACGAAGACTGCTGAGATGTCGGAAAGATTCTTCTGTGCCCACGATAGAATGGGCTCGACTTCCCGAAGGAGAATGGGACTCTGAGTACCCCCTTGCCTCTTCACATACGAGACCGCCGTGGTGTTGTCCATTCTTAACAACACTGACTCCCCTATCAGGAGGCAAGAGAAGGAGTGTAGGGCACACCAGGTCGCTCAAAGTTCCAAGACGTTCGAACCTGGGTTGGGGAGGCATGTGTCCCATTTGCCCTGAGCAAGGTTCGAGCCGCAAAGGGCTCCCCAACCGGTACCGCTGGCATCGGTCGTGACGTCACCCAAGAGATAGGAGCGATGGAGTGCCAAGTCAGGAGGTTCTTGCGCTGAAGCCACCAGAAGAGGCTGTTCCTCATTGTAGATGTTATGTGGATGATTTGATTCTTGTCCCCTGTCTTCCATTGTTGTAAGAGACCTGATTGGAAGGGATGTAATCTCCACAAGGCCCATTTGACCATGGGAGTCGTGGAAACCATCGTGCCGACAATTTTCAGGCACTGGGAGGCTCTTAGTTGCCAGGCATGTAGGGCCCGAGAAACTCTGTCCCGAACCGTCGGGATTTTCTGTAGTGGAAGGGAGATAGTGTTTGCCACTGTGTCGAACTGAGCTCCTAGGTATATTATACGTTGAGCTGGGTCCAGCTGACTCTTTCCTAAGTTCAGGAGCCACCCGAAGCTGGACAGGGTGGAGATCCCTTGTTCCCGGTGGGCCAGCAACTGCTCCCTGTTTTGGGACAATACCAACAGGTCGTCGAGGTAATGGTAAAGTTGTACCCATTTTGATCTTATGAGTGCCACTGTAGCTAGGAGAACCTTTGAAAAGACCCGGGGGGACGTTGTCAGCCCGAAGGGGAGGCAGATAAATTGAAGATGATCTGGCCCGACTTGGAAACTGAGGTATTTGTGAAACTCCTTTTCTTTTTATAAATTCTTTATTTTCTGACAGTCATATATCACATGCCACATGAAACGTTTCTTTTAAACATCATATCAGCATATACAGCTTCTTTTTATCATAGTATAGCTATTTAGCACGTTTCCTTACAAAGTAGTTCTAAATCTCTTCTGTTCCAAGGGCAAGCATATATTTCCCCCTTTTTCGTTTCCCATAGCCCTTATACCCCCCCCCCCCCCATCCCACCAGTACAAAGGAGAAAAAAAAAAAAATATACACCACCCCTCCAGGGGAGGAGGGGGGACCCCTCTCCTCAGGTCCATTCGATCTTACCTAGCCCCCTTCTCCTGTTCTCTAATTCTATACTCTACTAGGGGGGACCAAATCCTCCGATATTTCTCATCTTGTTCTTTCAGCATCATAGTCAAGTTTTCCATTTGTTGAATTTCTGTAATTCTAGCCCACCACTGGAATTTAGTCGGAGGGACTGTACTCTTCCACAGAGCCGGAATACAAGCCCTTGCGGCAGTGAGAAGGTGTTTAAGCAGGGAATTCCTATATTTTTCCACCGATAGGGGAACGTCATTTAATAAGAATGCAGCCGGATTGCTCCCAAGAGACACACCTGTAATGTCCTTAATCGTTTCCTCAACTATTTCCCAGAAGCCCTTAATTTCCTCACATTCCCAGAATATGTGTATCATCGTTCCCACCCCCCTCTTACAACGCCAACATCTATCTGATACCTGTGGATAAATTTTTTGAAGAGCTGATGGTGTTCTATACCATCTAGTAAGGATTTTATATCCTCCCTCTTGATATCTGCTAGCAATCGATGTTTTATGTACTGATTTTAGCATTTTCGCCTTCTGTTTTTGAGTAAACGTTACTCCTAACTCTCTCTCCCAGGCTTGCATAAAGTTGAGCTCCTGTGGGGCTTCCAGGCTTGTTAATGTTTCATAAAAATGTGATAAGGAGTGCCTCATACTTTCGCCATTTAAGCAGATCCGCTCAAAGCTAGTTAGCTCCCGTATTACTGAAAATGTTTTGATTTTTGAGCGGATATACGCTCCTAACTGCATGGACCTGAAATAGTCCAGGTCTTCTGTCACTTCTCCCTCTATCTCGCCTCTTGTCATCAGACGGCAGTCCCTAGAAAAGTCTATCAGCCTACTTTTCCCTTTATGTTTTAATACCTCATACCTCCGATCGATTAGGCCTGGTATGAAGTCCGGGGCGCCCAATACCGGGGTCATTGGGCTCGGAGTTGGTGAAAGATTTGTTTTTTTAAAGATCATATAAATGGAGCGGATGGTTGCCCCTGTTAACGGATGTTTTTTCACTATGGTGGGTAATTCTGATTTTTTTTATCCATGCTATTCCTTCCAGTGGAATTTTAGTCGTCGCCTGTTCTAACTGTACGTGTGGTTTCCTTACGGAGGCACACCATTCCACCACTCTCACTAATTGTAGGGCTTCCCTATATCGTACTGGGTCTGGAAAACCAATACCTCCTTTTCCTTTTGGGAGTGCTAAAATGTTTCTCCTTACCCTTGCTGGTTTACCTGCCCAAATGAACCTCAGGAACCCTGATCTAAGGTCCTTTAAAAAGTTTGATGGGATCTTTATTGGTAGTGTTTGAAACAAATAGAGAATTCTGGGCATCACGTTCATCTTTATAATGTTTGTCCTTCCAAACCAAGTAAAGGTTTCCCTGTCCCATCTCCTAAAATCTTGTTTAATTTGTCTTAACAGCGGGGCATAATTTAGTTCGAACATTCTACTAAGCTTCTTTGGGATTTTAGTCCCCAGATAACTTATGTGGGAATCTGTCCACCTAAAATTGAATTGTGATTTTATCCGGTATGTTTCAGTTGTATTCATTTCCAGCCCCATAGCTCCTTTTCCACTGGAACGTGGAAATAAGCGTCCTTCAGGTCGATTGAAATCATCCAGTCACCTGGCTGTATGGCTCTCTGGATAGTCAACAGGGTTTCCTTTTTGAATCTTCCGTGCTCTATAAATTTGTTGAGATAGGTGAAGTCTATGACTGGGCGCCAAGAGCCACCCTTTTTTTGAACTAGGAAAAGAGGGGAGTATATCCCCTGGAACTATTTGTCCTTCAGGACATGTACCACTGCTCCTTGAGTCTTCAGAAGGTCCAAATAGGACAGCAATATCTGTCTCTGTTCCTCTGCATGAGGATGAAGAGTGGAGACGAATCTGGGGGGGAGGAGTACTGGAAAAGGCCCATCTGTGGCCTGACGAGACTGTCCTTATGACCCAGAAGCCTGAGATCGAGGCCACCTAGACGTGCCGGAAGAGGAGCAGACGAGCCCCCACCCAGCCCGCCTGGGCAGGCGCAATCTCAAAAAGACTTGGCCTGGTCACGACCACCGGACGTCTGGCTTTTAACAGGCTTACGAAAAGATGCCTGCCAGGCTTGTAAGAGCGTGCTTCTCTGGAGCGCTCCGGGCTACGTCTTCTGAACTGGGGTTTCTTGCGACCAAGCATGCGCCTGTCCTGGGGAAGGAAGCCTGACTTACCACCTGTGGCCCGCGTTATGGCATCGTCAAGCTTATTGCCAAACAGTGAGGACCCCTCGAAAGGGATTTTACACTATGCTTCCTTGGAAACCGGGTCGGCAAGCCAAGGGTGCAGCCATAGGGCTCTTTTGGCCGTGACCGAAGGCAGCATAATACGAGCCAGTAGGTGGATCAGATCAATAGACGCCTCCCCCAGGAGGACCGCTGCCAGCTTCAGCTCTGCGGCTGCCGAACTTCCGGCCAGTTCCTCCGACACGCCCCTGAGGAAGGATTCCACATTCTCCGTCCAGGCTTCCATGGCTTTAGACATGGCTGCTAGTGCCAGGGCCAGTTTACAGGCCATACCAGCGAGCCCATAAATTCTTTTTAGATCCAGATCTATCTTCCTCTCGAGCCCATCCTTGAAAGACACTGCGTCTTCTAAAGGAAGAGTCACATGTTTGGCTAGACGCATAAGGGCTGCATCCACAAGGGGAGTATTCTCCAGACTCTTCACTTCTTCTGACTTGAAGGGGTATAATCTGGAGGTTTTATTTGACATGGAAGACTTCTTCTTGCTAGCAGCAGAGATGGCCGCAACCCGGAAGTGCCGTGGCAGGCTGGAACGCACAAGCGCTCCAGCTCCAGCCGCCATGAGGAGAAAAAACAAAAATACACTGTTCTGAGGACAGGGAGAAACTCTTATGGGGCGTACACACGGTCTGACTTTTCAGCTACAAAAGTCCGACAGCCTGTCCGACAGACTTCCGGCGGACTTTCGGCGGACTTGCGGCAGACTTTCTAACGAACGGACTTGCCTACACACGACCACACAAAAGTCCGACGGATTCGTACGTGATGACGTACACTGGACTAAAATAAGGAAGTTGATAGCCAGTAGCCAATAGCTGCCCTAGCGTGGGTTTTTGTCCGTCGGACTAGCACACAGATGAGTGTATTTCGGGGTCCGTCGTAGTTACGACGTAAAGATTTGAAGCATGTTTCAAATCTAAAGTCCGTCGGATTTGAGGCTGAAAAAGTCCGCTGAAAGTCCGGGGAAGCCCACACACGATCGGATTGTCAGCCAGCTTTAGTCCGTCGGCATCCGTCGGACTTTTGTAGCTGAAAAGTCCGACCGTGTGTACGTCCCATTAGGCACACCAATCAACATAGATAAACTGCCATGGTGAAAGAGATGAGGATACCACAGACCTTGCCAGCCGTTAATGCGTCTGTCCATTGGGCATACAGAGGGGACCACCCATCCACCAAGGGGAAATCCTCAAGCCTCTTAAAGCTACTCGCCCACCCATGGCTGGGCTCTGAGCTGCACCGCATAAAGGTATGCCAAATCCTGGATCCATTCAATCCTGACGTGAACAGCATGTATAGGTCCATAGGAGGAGGACAAAAAAGGAACGCAGTAGCTAGTGGTGAGTACTCATTTATGGGAAAGGGGTCCTATAGCATTGGAGAGGAGGCGGGGTTAACCCACACGTAGGCTGTCATGGAGTCTGTCAGGAAATAGTTTTTTATAAAGTACAGCGCTAGGCTTCTATGACCTGAGAACAGATCTATACAATATGTCCCAAATAACCAGATAAAAAAAGAAATCATATAACACAATCATGTCAAAATGTCATACAAATGTGTATAGAGCAGTGACATTCATCATGTTCTTGTTAGTCCTAAAAAGTCATATTCACAGCTAAAAGACAAATCTCTATCTGGGGTGATTCCTTCGCCCCACTTACCAGAAGTATAGCCTAATCTAATTAAAGAGAGGCCAGCACAGCATGAATAGCAAGTAGGATTGTGGCTGTAATACAGGAAGTGTGTTTGGCTGTTCCCGATCATCTTACTTATTCCAGTCCTCTGTGACCATCCCTGGATAGCTTGTTTTCGTGCATTTAAGGTTCGAAGCTACAGCACCAGACATCCACTTGACAAAGTCCATTTTGGGTGAAAAGCATTGGGGCGGAGCTTGGTGCTGTCAGTAGAGAGGAGCTGTGTCCTAGTGTTGCATGAGCAGAGGAGAGCTGGGTAGCCAGTGGCCTATTGAAGACTGCAGCTCTGTGTATCCTGAGTGCATTTACACAGCTGCTATCTGCTTGTACTATAATTTGATGTGTCTGTGATCTGCTGGATTGTTGTAAGTAGAATTTTATGTTTATAATAAATACTTTTTTATGGTATCACACTATATGGAGCCATATTTCCTGTATAATATCAACATACATCTTGGGGTTTGAGGTGTGAGTGCAAGTAATGGAGGATTACTCCCTGAGATGAAGCCCAAGCAGAGCAAGATTATTATCCTACTTAGGCCTCATGTACACTGCTGCTGGTAAATGGACGTTCAGAGGCAGTTGGATGATTTTTTTCAGCTGCCCTGAACTCATCCAATGTTATCTTATGTGTACATGTACACAGGTTTCATTTAATGTCGTTTTTAGGCAGTTGAGTTTAGAGGCCTTTTTTTGGAAAGCAAAAAGATGAGTTCAGATGCTGAGTTTAGAGGCATTTCAAGGCATTTCAAGCGGCAAACGCTTCTAAACGCGGCTAAACACGGTAACTCGCGTATCGTTTACAGGCATTTTTCGTTTTTGGCTATTTTGAAAAAAAAATAAAACATTTTTCAAAATATTCTAAATGCAGCATGTAAATGTGCCAAAATGGATGTTTTAAACATGGGTTACTATCTGTCAAGTTAAATTGTTCAGGAGAGGTTGTACATTAAGCCTAATGGCCCGTAAACACGGTCGTTTTTTTCCGACTGAAAATGTTCGATGGGAGCTTGTTGTCGGAAATTCCATCCATGTGTAGGCTCCATCAGACATTTTCCATCTGAATTTCTGTCACGCAAAATTTGAGATCTGGATCTCAAATTTTCCAACAACAAAATCCGTTGTCATAAATTCCGATCATGTGTACACAATTCCAATGCACAAAGTTCCATGCGTGCTCGGAATCAAGCAGAAGAGCCGCTCTGGCTATTGAACTTAATTTTTCTCGGCTCGTTGTATGTGTTGTACGTCACCGCATTCTTGACGTTCGGAATTTCCGACAAGAAATTTGTTCTCCTTCATGGAGAAATCACTCCTTTGCCCTGTACACACGATAGGATTTTCCAACAACAAATGTTGGATGTGAGCTTGTTGTCGGAAAGTCCTACCGTGTGTATGCTCCATAGAACATTTGTTGTCGGAATTTGTTTTCGGAATAGAAGACTATATATATGTATATATGTATATATATATATATATACACACACACATTACATACCTATACAATGTACACAAAAGCCCATGAAAAAAGAATAAAAATGTATACAAATATAATATAAATTATATACAAATATTATAAAAGTAAGAGAAATAACACTAATACAATATTTAAAAGATTAAATAAATGAGGTTCATTAACATTCTTGGGAGTTTTTATATGAGGGGAAGGAATAGTGCAGCTCTGAAAATAAACTGTACTTGATTGTTCTGTATTAGAGATAAGCTTCAAGGTATGAGCTTTGCCTGTTCGAGTGTTGTTACAAATGTTGGATCTTTTGCATGTTCGTTTGAAGACAAACATCATATATAGTTGCAGTATTTCTACCACTACTATATATATGACAGCTTCGATCCTATCAATGATTGCTAAGGAAGTGGGGAGTGTAGGCACCCACTGTGTAATAAGCAACCTGTTACATCCTAACCCCATTCATTTACTGGCCAGGAATTTCATATTGGTCATATTTTGTCAATGACATCACCTGGAAGACCCTGACCCTTTATTTATTTTTAGAGGAGGGGCACTAGGATATGTAATTTGCAGGGAGTCGGTGACAGGATTAGACATGTCAGCTGATCAGTGCGATTTCTTTCTTTTGGTGGGTATCAGGCAACATCCACCATGATTGAGGTGGATTGAAAATGGCTGGGCAATGTAATTGATGTTGGATCTTTAGTGTGGGGTTTTTTTTATAGCAAATGACTGCTAAGTACTCTTTACTATTCACATATTGGGAAGCCAGTATCTGGGGCCCCCTTTCTTGGGTGGGGGAGCAAGTTTTTTTCATTGTTTGTGGTCTGTTAGTTAAGAAATCCTTAATCCATGGGTGTGGGGGACTAGACCAAAGTTGTTCAGCTTGCACACCAGTTTGTGGGAGAATGCTGAAGGTATAATTAAAATCAGAAGATAGCTTTGCACCATAAGTGTTTGACTGCTTAAGATGGGTCAAGGCTTTATGCAATGCATTGGTGATAGTATTATCAGTTGATATATTCACTTAGTAGAACTGATGTTTATCCAGATCATTAGGGATGTTGGACTTGATTGTGATAGTGCAAGCCTGTCAAAGCACATCATAATCACCGGAGGTAAAGAAACTAGGCATTAATAATTCAAACATCTTGTTGATGATTTTTTGGGTACTGGGACAAATAATAGTAGACTTAAAACAGGTAGGAACAGCAGGTCATTGCAATGACAATATAAAAATGTTGGTAACAACCTTAGCTAACGATTAGTACATATTTATCAGCGTATTGCCTGATAACCCACCTGGTCCTGCTGACTTGTTAATATCACTCACTTGTCGCTCATCGGTAAAGGAATAAACAGTTTTCCTTTCCCGATGCGCGAGCCAGCTCGGCGCTGGCTCCCGCGATGGGGCTCACAGGTGTCAAATCTCGCCGATAACAGCGGTGAGATTGACACAATATCGCAGTCAACTATTGTAGTACAAGCGGGCATGTCTGTTATGGGGTGATGAGTCTCGCCCCTCTGGGTTGACAAAGCACCAGGTGTTGATTAATTGTAGGGACTGTAGCATGGTCTTGAGATTTTTAAGAATTTTATAGGTGATGCATGTTTTTCCATTAGATGTGTCAGTTAGTGGGTTTAAGGGCACATTAAAATCCCCGCCTAGAATTAGGCATCCAGACACGAACCCCTGGAGTTCCTGCACCATTCGTTGGCAGAAAGATACATGGGATCTGTTGGGGAAATATACGTTAGCCAACGTGATAGGTGTATTTTTGTATGACTCCTTCAGAAAAACAAATTGACCGTTCGAGTCCATCAGTTTTTCTTTTAGGATGAAGGGGCTTCTTTGCTTACCAAGATCGAGACCTCCTTGGACCTGGAGTCATCATTAGTGGCATGATAGGCATCTCTAAAAGAGGAGTCTGTTAATTTAGGTAGGTGGTGCATTTTAAAATGATTTTCCTGGAGAAACACAAAGCGTGGCCACCCTTTTTTGAGTTTCCTCAGTAGGGTGGTGCATCTCTGAGGTACATTCAGACCTCTCACATTATGTGAGATCACAAAGGGACCATGTCCCAGTGCTGTGTACACCATCTGGTGGACTCAGAAGGAAATGCCCAGGAGTGACTCTGCAAAACAAAACTGGAGAGAGCAAGTCAATATCCAGACAGAGACACTTTGTATGAATAGTAGAAAACACTATGCCAAAGAAAAAGAACAGGAAGAAAAGAAGAAAGAAGAAGGTTTAGAAAGGTGGATATGAGGAGCTGAAGATATCCCTTTTCAGACAGATTGTACTATCTCAAAAGGTGATAAAGTAGTGCACCCCATACCAAACAACTAGGTATAGGGACACTTGGCAGGGGAAGAGGGAGGCGACTAGCGACCGGGTGATTGGTCGGTTACCAGTTTCGACCATTATTAAAAGTTGAGCAGAAAAAATTAAACCAAAAACAGAAACTAGGTTGCAACACACACAGCCTTCTATCATTATTCATATAATTCTAATCAAGTATTAAATCTACCCGACCATTTAGCATTAACAGGTAATCACGTGGGCATTAAGCTAGGGTTAACAGCCCACCCCCGGAATCGGTCCCCCCAGCCCAGCCCCCGTGAGGTGATGGGCAGAATTGGTTCTGTATGCGAAACCTCAGGCATGAAGGCAACTGTTATGCACCAAACGTGCTGGTCACAAATGCGGCCACACATGGGGTGAATGCAGTCAACAGCCATATGTGATTACTATGTTCAATAGGCAAGTCAGTAGGCAGCAGTAGGGAATATCTGAAGTTTCAGGTTGGGATACTCTGGATTGTCCTTTATTCGGCGTGGAGAGTGGGGATCTCAGAGGGCTTCTCTCCAGTGGGGCCAGGGCAAAATCCAAGTAGCAGTCCGGTAAGGCTATGTGGCCCAAATTTAGGGCCTCACAGAAGTCCTGTAAATCATTGGGCGTGCACAGGATATGTTGTTGACCATTCCAGTATACAGTTAGAGCAAATGGGAACCTCCAGGTGTTTTTTTTAGTTCCCTTTCCCTCAGTTTCTCCAGCAGGGGGCACAGTGCTCTATGATTTTTCAGAGTAATTTGTGAGAGATCCTGAAACAGCATAACGTTTGCTCCATGAAATATTATCTGTTCTTTTCTCCTGGCTTTGCACATAATCTCCTCCATGAGGATAAAGTTCTGTACTTGGTGGGGCGGTGTCTGGGCCCCTCGGTTGGAGTGCTTTGTGTGCCCTCACAATATCAATCCCCATATCCTCCTGTCTTTCCAGCAAGCTGTTAAAGACCTATTGTAAAGCAGGGATGATTTGGTCTGGCTCCATCGTCTCAGGGATTCCCCGCACCCTTATGTTATTCCTTCTGCCCCTTTTGTCCAGGTCCTCAATGTGCCTGTTCATCTCAATAAAGTGATAGGTTTATGTAGTGGTAAACTTTTCCAATCTCTGGATAGCACTATCCCTGTGTTTACCCACCACCTCAGCTGAAGCCATCTTCTCAGTCATGACTAGGAAGTTCATTTCAAGTCAGTTATGGCCGCTGAGAACGTGGACTTAATGTCTGCAGCAAACACGGACATATCAGCGTAGGTAAGTGGGTAATCTGAGCGGGATACCCCCCTACCTGAGTCCTCAGGTGCAGATTGAGAGTCCTCACTGAAGTCCTCCGCGTGGTGGGACAGCGCCATCTTGGAGCTCCCCACGCTGCTGCGGGCCTCTGGTTTTGTTTTAAATATGTTTGCGATGTTTCTGGCCGAGTGAGCAGCAGATCCTCATCTCGGGCGGGAGTGCGGGGTGGTGTATAGTCGTTTGCCCAGCATCTGGTGTTGGAAGGTCAGGTATTAGGCAGGAAAAGGTTGAGAGTGGATGGTGTCAGCTTGGCTATCTTGAAGGCTCTTGCTTCCATCACGGCTTGTGGGGCTATTGATTTTAATTTTCCTCATTTTTATCTGGACTCTTTCAGTAATTTTTGATCACACATTCACAATCTTTTATGCACTTTTAGTGAATTGATGTTTATTTTTAATCACAATGTATGCACTAGAGCACTGCACTATTGATTTTTATAATTTGTTAAAGCGGGGGTTCACCTATCTATCGTTTTTTTTTTTTTTTTTAGTTCATTCACAAACTTTTCTTCTCAGCATTACATACTCACATATTGTGTGTAATATGTCCGCTTATGTCAGATTTTGTCGGAAAGAATAACTTATATTATTCACTGCAGGCGGTTTCCATCTTCATTGTGGGCATTTGAAGCCCACAAGCATTTATTTCCTGGATGTGGTGAATGCTGTGCTCCCAGCATTCACTGCTCGTTCCCGCACATGCTCAGTGGCATCCTGGGAAGCCTGAGACTAGCTCCCAGGAGTCTGGGAGAGGCTTGAAACACGCCTACTCCTATGGGAGGAGAACCAGGAAGTGCAAAGAAGAATAGAAAAATAAAAGGTAATTACGGCGATTTAAATTTTTTTTTTTAAACGGCATGTCAGCATCTAGGCAAGGAAGAGAATACATACAGATATTGTTCAAAATTTGGGTGGAACCCCGCTTTAAGTGTTGAGTATCAGGACACAGTGTACAGCTGCTATTTTCTCAATTTTTCCCCTAGCGCAGGTTCAACTTTTCTTTTTGATAGTGTAAAAATTAACAGCCACTAGAAAAGCTTTGGCAAATAGTAATCAGTCAGCTGCACTCACAGAAAGTCAATGTGGCTGATTTACTGAAGGCGTAAAATATGTTTACTTTGTGAAGGGATTTTTCCCTTTGCAAGGAAATTTTCATTTACAGTAGTTTAGCTAAAAAGGAAGAACTGTGCTGACTTCTATATTCAGTCATGTACAAGCAAAAATCCTCTTGTTATTTTCCTTGCGTGTGATTTATCTTGAATTTTCACTACATTCAGTGAAAATTCCCTTGCAAAGTCAAAATTACCTTTACAAAGTAAACATGCTCTACTCCTTAAGTAAATCAGCCACAATTTTTCAACCATCCTTCAATTTTTTCATCAGGCCACTACATATTGAAGTGATGAATAACTGATTCTTCATTGTATAGCATTAACATTTCTGAGCTTACACAAATGTCTTTTTTGGCCATAAGATGTCACAGGCTAGATAGATAAGTCTGTGCAGCATATTAACAAACACCAGAGCCTCAAGACACAAATTCTAGTAAATATTCCAAAAACAGAAAACTATCTCTGAAATAAATGACATGTGGACCAAGAGCATATTATAACCTCTTCATATACAGTACATCAGTATTATGAAAAATAGTTAAATGCATCACTCAGCTTGACACACTGCAAAATAGAAACAGTAGCCCTTATTGTAAGTGAGTGTATGCATAAACAGGAGAGGGCTATGTGCAAAGTCAGACATTATTTTTTTATATTTGAGATATCTAGTGACATCAAAAGACCACGATAATACAGTATAATGTAAAAAAAAATAGAACAAAAGTAACTGAGAAATAATGCTTGTAACTAATTTTGACATGATTTATAATTAAGAGCTCATTATTCATGGTGGCAAGTCAAAAGAATCAAAGAGGGATAACATTTACAGTTAGAAAGATCATAAGCAGCAGGCAAAGCATACCATCCTAATATGTTCTTTTGGGGCAACATCATTCATTTTAGAAACCATCTGTGCCTCCAACTACAGATCATTGATAAAAAAAAGAAAATATTTTTAAAAAAAGTAATGTAAAAGAAAAAAGGAAATGCTGAATTGTATTGCTATATGTGTTAACATATTTTATCAGAATACAATCATTTTTGAAATAGAAGTTCTTTAAAAATGACACATGGTACCTGGAGCATGGAAATTTGTTTAAACTCTCATTATAGTTACTTTAAATATTATGAGGTTAGTTGTAAATTCCAAGTTATAAATGAAGACATAGGGGAGCTTGGTTCCCCAAATGTTACCTTAGATAGGCTAGGAGCAGATAAGGTAAGGTGCACATAAACCCACTCTGATTTAATGCCTTTTGTTAAGGTATAGGTAATGAGCTCAAAGTGTATGCGTGGATGAAAGGAAAAAGTTTTAACAGCACCACACTCCTTGAGTATTCTAATACAAAATGGGTATTGGATAGGAGTGGGATTTTAAAGGTACTACACCGTCAACATAACCATTAAAATTCAGTCATACAAAACCATTTTAAAATCCATAGACAATTTCACAAAAATGTTCTTGTTAACACCCTCTATAATTATTGTATTTAGGTATTATTATTTAGGTATTAAAAAGTCCAGATATGTAGCACTTAATCAAATGTATAAAAGGACATTCAGATCAAAATAGAATAATAGGTAAAATCCATGTAATTAGATGGAGAAAGCAGATGAAAGCCCACATCAGCTTCAGTGCAGCAGGAAATGCACACACCACCATTCACAATTGTACCTAAACCTCTCAATTAGGTAAGGCTCACCGAGATAATAGGCAAAGAAAGTATAATTAATTTAATTCCCAAGTATGGCAAACATATTCATGGCTAATTGGAAGGAGGATGTCAGACTGGAATTGGTTATCTGGAAGAGGTATATTTATGATGTCCTCCTCCTTTGGGATGGTGACATGCAGTCACTTTGCCTCTTTATTGATAAACTTAATGTTAACACATTGGGTATAACTTTGCAATATTAGACCAGTAAACAAAAAATCAATGTCTTCGATTTAAACATAGAAGTGTAAGATGGCTCTATAATCACCTCTACGTACTTCAAGGATACTGACCGGAACAGCTATATTAGCCAGGGGTGTCATCATCCTTCATGGCTTAGATCAAACCTTACGTCATTTGGACTTAATGTTGAATAGGACATGAATTGTTTTTTCTTATTAATAGCAGAGTTGCCCTTTTTTGGCTCTATTTTTCCCAGAAGTTCTATAAATTAGTTTGTGATTTATTTTTTATTCAATGTTTTTTTAAAGTGTTTAATAAGGTTTAATGTACCTAGTTGAGGTTTTAAATATTGTTTTTTAACATATTATCCTGTGCTGACCGGCCTGCTGAACCTGAGGTGCTTTATTAGTTACTGCTGGTGTGTAGTGGATTCACTTAGTGGGTCTCGATGTTCTGCAGGTAGACCATGACATTAAACATGAATTATTGGTGATATTTTTTTAAATGTCCTTTTTAATATTTAATGTATAACATTGTCACATATTGCTGTGGATTGTGTGTATTGATTATTGGTCATCATTACAATCATTATATGGTGTTCTGCATTCTATACACAATATGGTGCTGATTTCAGATGTGAGTGTATGGTACCATGGAGTGGTTGGTATCATGGAGTACTGTTTGATGTTTCACCCGTATGTTGCTATCGACCCACTTGTGGATGGTTTTTGTTTTTTATGATTCATTTCATGTATGTTATTGTGGTTCAATGTTTTTCATTGAATTTTAAATTAATAACAGTATAATAGGGCGTACACGCGGTCGGACTTTGTTCGGACATTCCGACAACAAAATCCTAGGATTTTTTCCGACGGATGTTGGCTCAAACTTGTTTTGCCTACACACGGTGGCACAAAGTTGACGGAATTTCCGATCGACAACCACGCGGTCACGTACACCACATACGACGAGACTAGAAAAGGCCGGTTCAGAACCAAGCGCGGCACCCTTTGGGCTCCTTTTGCTAATCTCGTGTTAGTAAAAGTTTGGTGAGAGACGATTCGCGCTTTTTCAGACTCGTGGCTTTCAGATCGTTTTCTGCCGTTCAGTTTGTGCTTGTGGGTTTGTATCTGCTCTTCAGTGCGTGCAGTCAGTTCGTATCAGAGTTTTCTGTGTGATCTTGCCTGCTCGTTGCTGTTTTTCAGGTCGCTCTTCACAGGCCTTGCTGTTCTTCAGTGCGTTCTGTTACTTCGTTCTGAGCAGCCGACCGTTTTCTAGCCATGTTTCGTATGCGTACTCCTCGTAGAGTTCGGGCTTGGTGTTGGGGTCCTGACTTTGACACAAGTCCAGTCCATGAACAGGGTGGGGAGGAGTTCATGGACCAAGAATTGGTTGCTTCAGCGTGACCAGTTCTCTCATATGCCTTTGCTCCGTGAGATTCATGAGAATAATCCTGATGATTTCAGGAACTTTCTCCGGATGACAGACCCCGTGTTTCACCGTTTGTTGGCTTCGCTGACCCCCTATATCAGCAGGCAGGATACCTGCATGAGGCAAGCCATTACTCCGGAGCAGAGGTTGGTCGCTACCTTGCGGTATTTGGCCACAGGGAGAAGCCTGCAGGACCTCAAGTTCTCGACAGGCATCTCCCCCCAGGCTCTGGGGATCATTATCCCAGAGACCTGTTCTGCCATCATCCAGGTCCTGCAGAAGTTGTATATGAAGGTAAGATTTTTATCCTTTTATATCACATTTTATGGTATTGAATGTTTGCTAATATATTGTATTTCTTTCCTCATTCCCTAATTACCATGATTGTAATATGCTGTGAATGTCCCCTTTGTCCTCATGCATGCTGAATTTTTATGTAATTATTATTTTAGGTCCTTCATACATATTTGCCCTTCAGTAACCTCCCCAGCATGGTGTCTCCTGGTCCATATTCACCTCATGTAGTCACTTAACAATGTATTTTTTCGGCTCCATAGTAGTGCTTTACCCCAAACACCCCCTAAAATGTTTGGTAATGTTATTTTTTATTTTAATTCAGGCAGAGTGCCAGAGGCTTTTTTTTGTGGTGTCCCCAAATATTTTTTAGTAACCCTCCCCCAACTGCTAGGTCAGCTGATCCCAATTCTCTATGTATCCTCAATCATCTATCTGCTGACTTTGCCAAACCCATACACACTATACCCATCTCTTTTGTGGTCAGATTTATGGATGAATTCCCCAAAGCATGTAGTGCAAGGGCCTGCCTGTATACTTTCAAATGGTACTGTTTAAAGTTTTTGTATGCTATTATTATCTTGATAGGTAATAGCAGAATGTCCAAATGTCCTCAAATGTGTACAATGTGTATTTATATCTTTGTATTATGACACTTCTTACCTGTCCAGTGGTCTGCCAATAGTGTAACTAAGGAGGGGCTGTTCCAAGTAATACCCTGTATTTAGGCCTTCATCTCTCAATGAAGTGAAGAGGGTTACCTGTCCAAGATTCCCCCCCCCCTATAATGTTAGAAATGGCCCATGAGAGGGGGGGAGGGAGAATATGATAGGTGTACCTTATACTTTGGCGTTGTTAAATTCCCCTTAATAAATGCTATCTGGAGGTTGCCCCATAATGTTTGTGTATAATCTGCTTGCCATGTTTCTGTGAAAAAATACTAATGTTTATTGTTTTTTCCTCAACAGTTTCCTTCCACGCCACAGGAATGGCAGACTGTGGCCTCCCACTTTGCCCAGCGGTGGGACTTTCCTAACTGTGGAGGGGCAATTGATGGGAAACACGTCCACATCGTCCCACCACCCAACTCGGGGTCATACTATTTTAATTACAAGGGGTTTAATAGTATAGTGATGTTGGCGGTGGTGTCGGCTAATTATGACTTCTTGTATGTGGACGTGGGGAAGAATGGCCGGATGTCCGATGGTGGAGTCATCGCCCAGACGGAGTTCTACAAGCGTCTCCAGAATGGCAGCTTGGACTTGCCAGCTCCAGAGGACAATGTTGAAGGTCTCCCATTTGTGTTCGTTGCTGATGAAGCGTTTGCGCTGGGGGACCACCTGATGCGGCCATTCCCGATGAGGACCCTCACCCCGGAACAGAGGGTTTTTAATTACCGGCTGGCCAGAGCCCGAAGAGTGGTGGAGAACACATTTGGAATCCTGGCCAGCCGGTTCTGACTATTTCTGACACCCATCCATATGGCGGAGCATAAACTGAACCATATAATACTTGCGTGCTGTGTTCTCCATAATTTTTTAAGAAAACATTCAGCCAACTATGCTGGCTCAGTTTGGCCTGATGCCAGAATCCAAAATCCAACAACACTGACGGCGCTTGAAAGCGGACGTCCTGGCTTGCCCTCCCTGAGTGCCCGTGATGTCCTGTTACGATACCTGGAGTTCTTTGCGGGTAGGGGGGCTATCAATATGCCAGACAATATGTGAAGCCTTTTTGAAATAAAAAAAACAAAAGAAATTCTTTGTGGACATTTACTGATTGTGTTTGTTTGAGCTGACCCTGACAGAAATGTGTGGAGTCCAGAAAATGGCGTGATTGTGTAACCTTATACAAAGCACTGTTGGCTGTTATTTACTAAATGCAAAGACACTTTTCACTACAAGTGCACTTGCAACTGCACTTAAACTGCACTTGTAGTGCAAAGTGGATTTGCCCTTAGGAAATAACCCCCATTTTCTCATAAAACAACAATTACATCACCCCAAAAATGTTGTAGCGTTGAGACAATAATCCACACATTCTTGATGAACAATCTTTTTAATACCAGCACAATCACATGTGCATTTACCAAAGGTTTTTCTGACAAAACAACATGTTTGTTGTATACCAATTTTTGTGGTGGCATTATCCAAAATCAAAATGCGCATTTTATAGAAAACAGGCCTGTATAAAAACAACCAGAAAGACACAAATCTTGATCTTACAAAGTTCACATTTGGTAGAACTGGAAGGCAATATCAGACATCAGTATTTATGAACTGGGTTTGATATTGCGTTCAGATGGGGGGAAATCACCCCTGGAAAAGCCAAATTTGGAAGATGCACACAAATTTCCCAATGTCAACATGTGCTATCTGCCATCACGGGGGATCAAGGGATGTGTTTTGGGGGAGAAACCCCTTCCTCACCACTACTTTATTATTGAGGAAGGGCTTGCACCCCCAAAACGCATCCATTGATCTCCCGTGATGGCAGATAGCACATGTTGATACACTGTGTGCATCCTCCAAATTTGGCTTTGGGAAAAATCACAAAAACATTTTGCACATTGTAGCACACAAAAGAAGTAAGTGATTTGGAGGGGCTTTAAACTCGCCCCAAAACATCAATGATGTTTTTATATTTTGGAATAACATCATTGATGTTTTGCTTGATGATTTCCAATTGTAAATTACACCCCATGATCTCCCCGATCAGGATCTGGGCACTTTCGGATGTGAAAGGATCTGGATCCACAACCTCACGATCACCTAAAAAGAGAGGAACCCCAAAATAAATTTTGTTTCCAAAAAATGCCGCAATCCATCTCTTATCTGAGCCTGTGGTCGCAGACACTCACCTGTTGTGGTGACTAGTTCCACCACGTCTTCTTCCTCCTGCTCAGCTTGTGTTGGGGGGATTTCACCTTCTTCCAGAGGTGGGGGGTCTCTGGTCTCCTCGGATGAGGGGTGTCCTCCGAGTCTTTTCTCCCCTATGTAAAACAAAAATGGTATAATTAGCACACAGTGATTTGATGGCAGAACCATAAATAGGAAACATCGCTTGGAAGTGGGGTACAATTATCTATTTTAGCAGAGTTCCAAGATGTAATTTTTTTAATGCCCTTTGTCAAGCTGCAATACTTTACCTGTTTGGTACAAGCTTCACAGATGTAGCCCCCCCCCTATAGTATACACTGGAGCACCTGTGTGGCCCCCCCGATAAAAATGGTGTTCTGGTGTCCCACACTAGTGCTTCAGTGTCCAGATGTGAAAACAGCTGCTCAGTGTCCTCTCCTTACACAGAATCTAGTTTGCATTTCATTCTAGTAACAAAGCCATCTACACAACCCAATTCTTTGAAGACAAGTATAGGGCCTCAAAATGGTGGCCAAATGCATATGGCCTAAACAATGGTATTTTAGAGTCCGAAAGAAAAATGTGTGATCCGAACGAATAATGTGCCCATGAACATGAAAGTTGCCATTTTAAACTGTACAACAGTTCCTAAAAGCACATGGAGCAGCACGAACGTAATAAACACAAAAAGAATAGGAACACAGCACAACTACTTACTTTTTTGCAGCACTCTCCGGATCTTTCTGTACTGCTCATGTTCTCGTAATTTGAGGTCCGACCATCGCTTCCTGAGCTGATCTTTCGATCGGCGTACCCCGAAATTCCGGTGCAGACTCCTGACCACTTTCGCCATGATCTTGGCCTTTCGGACATTGGGGTTGGGGTAAGGCCCATACTTTCCGTCATAGTCGGCCTTCTTTAGGATGTAGACCATCTCCAACATCTCCCCAAAGGACATATTTGAGTCCTTAAATCTCCTTCTGGATCGGGACGTTTCAGGCTCCGGCCTTTCCTCCTCCTCCTCCTTGTTGCTACAGTTAGCACGCACCTGCTGTCTATCCACCATGTGCTCTTCCCCCACTGCGCCGAACGAAAAGGGGCGGGGAATAGACTAGAAAGAACGTCAGGGGCGGGCAGAGTTATACGAATGCGCAGTGTGTATAAAGCGTAACACACGTTTGTCTTACGTACGATCTGTGAGCGGAGGAAGGAGCATCGGAGACGCCGATCGTGCTAACGAAGGTAGGATCTAAACTTGGGCCTATACTGCTTCGAAATGGAAGCCTATATTGTAACAAGATTAGGGGAGTTTTGCCTGACATTAGGGTTTGTCTTGTGTTGTGTCTTGCAGAGAAAATGGATGGGTTCAACGACCACAATTTCCTGCCCCTGTTTATTGACAAGTACAGGGAGCTGCCCTGTCTGTGGCAGGTCAGACACCCATATTACAACCATAAACAGAAGAGGCAGGCAGCGCTGGAGAAACTGCTGGAGTTGGTGAAGCCGGTGGTCCCCACAGCAACCATCCCTTATTTAAAAGCTAAAATTGGTGGCCTGAGGAGCACTTATCTGAGGGAGCGCAAGAAGGTCACAGATTCCCAGAGGTCCGGAGCTGCAGCAGATGACGTTTATGTCCCCAGGCTGTGGTACTACGAGAGACTGCGATTTCTGTCAGACCAGACTGAAGTCAGGGAATCCCTCTCTACTCTTCCTTCCATACCAGCTGAGGCTTCCGATGTCCAACCTGGGCCTTCCAGCCAGGAAGAAGTGGAGGAGCCCAGCTGGAGTCAGGTATAGCATTCTTCTACAGATTTCTAGTCAATAAATAAATGATGTTTATTAGATGTTATTATTGATCACTAATTGCTGATTAAAAAAAGTGTTTTACATATCAATAGACAGTAGTGGGCACCCAAAATTGGTACAAGAATGAAAACTGCTGGGCTCAGAAGGATAGTCTGTTATATTTGTTAACATTCAATTTGCAGCAGTCAGGAGGTGAAAATTGTGTGTGATTGATTGAAAAAATACTAAAACTATGTCCCTTTTTCATACACAGGAAGACCTCAGCCAGGAGGAGGTTGTGAAATGTGGCAGTCAGGAGGAGGCGGGGATTAGTGGCAGCCAGGAGGGGGTGGGGCTAAGTGGCAGCCAGGAGAAGCCTGGGACCAGTCGCAGCCTGACTGAGTCTCAGGTTCCTCCCCTCCGCCTGCCACATAAAAGGGCCAGGAAGATGACTCCCAGTCCTGTGCAGGATTCAGCATACAGGCTGATCCAGGAGGCTTCTGCGTCCCTCAGAGCCTTCCCCAGTCCTGAAGAGGCCTTTGCTTGCATGGCTGCCACAAAATTGCAGGGCATGCAGGAGGGCCAACGCAGGCTCTGTGAGGACCTGCTTTATAAAGTGCTACGTAAGGGGGAGAGTGGGGAACTAACACCCAAGACGGATGTCATTGAGATGGACCATCCTCCTCCTCCTCCTCTTCCTGCTGCCACAACTCCACCACCACAGCCAAAGCCTGGAAGGAAGCGTGGAAGGAAGACCAAAGAGTGATTGCCCTTGGTTCAGTCTGGTCTGACAGAAGATGCAGTCTCTTGTATGACCACAGCCTGGGGACACAGATGTCATCTGCTGCTTTCCGGATCCCTGGGACTTCTGGACCAGACTGCCCTCCCTAAGATAAGGACTCCTCAGGCCACCAATTTTGCTTTTAAATAATTGATGTCTGCCCTGGGGGCCAAGGCTTCCCCAATTTCTGCAGTTTCTCCAGCGTTGCCTCCCTCTTTGTTTATAGTTGTGACCCCTTAATAAAAATTTTTTGGGGAAATTCTACTCTCCTGTGTGTGTTTTCATCCAAAAAAGACAGTTTGTTGGTGACGATTCAGGTATATTTCTAAAGTACAATGTGAAATTAACAAGGGACAACAACACGAAACAATCTCCTACAGATTAAATATAACAACATATCAATGGTGTTGTGGGAACTTGTCACAAAAAACACACACAAACATTTTCGGGAGTACAAATCAAAATCACCAAAAAAAAAAAAAAAATAGAAACACAAAAAAAGATTCTACATTAAAGGCAAAAAAAACAAAAAATATATAAAAAAATATGTTGTCAGATGTGAGAAATCAAAATATATTGAGGGAATCCAGATAAATAGTAAAGAAATAAGTTTGTGAGAAGTGTGTGTGAATATGAGCAGCAAAACTACTTTATTCTTGTCACATTATAAAGAAGAAGAGAGTGCGCTGAATTAAACCATTTTGAACATTGCAGCGTGACGAAAGTGCTGTATCCATTGTGAACGCTAAGTTTACCAGAACGAGCTGTCCCGTCTCGGAATTTCTTCTGAGCATGCGTGGCACTTTGTGCGTCGGAACAGGCCACACACGGTCGGAATTGACGCAATCGGATTTTGTTGTCGGAAATTTTTATCTCCTGCTGTCCAACTTTGTGTGTCGGAAAATCCGATGGAAAATGTCCGATGGAGCCCACACACGGTCGGAATTTCCGACAACACGCTCCGATCGGACATTTTCCATCGGAAAATCCGACCGTGTGTACGGGGCATAACAGTTAAACATGTAATCATTTGAACATTTGATCATAAGTTACACACATTGCACAAGTACACTATCCGGCATGTCACATGCCACAAGATGTAAACATTAAATTCAGTAGATTTAAAGCATAAGTACTATAGGTACAAGAAGAACAGATTGGCCAAGAGGATATTAAGAGATTTTTTGTTTTGCAGTCCATAGTTTCCAGTTACAGTCAAATTTTTTGCAGGTTAGAGAATTGATAGCTAGTAGGCGTTCGAATGTATGGTTTCTATTAACTCGCGTAATCACTTCAGATATGTTGATAGCTAAGGTGTTTTTCCAGTTTATAAGTATAAGGGTGTGGGTTGCCAGAAGTATGTGGGTGATGACTGCACTATGTCCTAGAGGAAATCTCTCCATACCAATGTGGAGGATTGCTAGTGCGGGGTTAGGGGTTGTTAGGATTCCTGTAGTTGATGAGATCAGTTGGAACGTTTGGAACATTTGGTTCCATAGACTTGTTATGTCGGGGCATGTCCATAAGGTGTGTACCAGATTACCTATTTGTCCGCAATTTCTCCAACAGAGGGGGGATGCGTCTGGGAAGAAGGTCACAATTCTGTAGGGCGTATAGTGCCATCTGTTGGTAATTTTGAGCATTGGTTCACACAATGGGAGTGTTTGTGGATTTCTTTAAAAGCATGTTTCCATTGTTCATCAGGGAATGTAGTGTCAAGATCTTTTTCCCACCTTCTAATGGCAGCTGACTTACTAAAGGTGTGTTTGTTTTGGATGAGGTTGTAGAATAACGATATTCCTTTGGCCTGTTAAAGGGTATTTGTGTAAAAGTGCCATGCTTTGGTTGGTAATTTCATTTTGGTTATAGGGTGTGCCCTTAGGAAATGGGATATGCGCAGGCAGGAGAACGTCAAGTTTTTGGGTAATTGGTATTCAGTCATTATTTGTTCCGCTGATTTTGGTGTTGTTCCTGTAATTAGATCTTGTATATGTTTTATGCCCATTGTGGGGAGTGTTGTAGTGGCGAGCATAGGGATTTTTGCCCCTAAGAGTTCTATGGGGTAATCATATCTCGTGTGTATGTTTGCTGTCAAGTTTTTGGAGGAATTTCCATGCTTGTAGGGAAATTTGTATGGAGGGTGATTGACCGCCTGTGTCCCAGGGTTCCCAAATGTTGCCCAGTAGGAATTTGGTTGTCTTTCTGGTCGGGAGTAGGGATGAGCTTCGAGTTCGAGTCGAACTCATGTTCTACTCGAACATTGGCTGTTCGCAAGTTCGCCGAACAGCGAACAATTTGGGGTGTTCGCGGCAAATTCGAATGCCGCGGAACACCCTTTAAAAGTCTATGGGAGAAATCAAAAGTGCTAATTTTAAAGGCTTATATGCAAGTTATTGTCATAAAAAGTGTTTGGGGACCCGGGTCCTGCCCCAGGGGACATGGATCAATGCAAAAAAAAGTTTTAAAAACGGACGTTTTTTCAGGAACAGTGATTTTATTAATGCTTAAAGTCAAACAATAAAAGTGTAATATCCCTTTAAATTTCGTACCTGGGGGGTGTCTATAGTATGCCTGTAAAGGGGCGCATGTTTCCTGTGTTTAGAACAGTCTGACAGCAAAATGACATTTGGAAGGAAAAAACTCATTTAAAACTACCCGCGGCTATTGCATTGCCGACAATACACATAGAAGTTCATTGATAAAAACGGCATGGGAATTCCCCACAGGGCAACCCCGAACCAAAATAAAAAAAAAAAAATGATGTGGGGGTCCCCCTAAATTCCATACAAGGCCCTTCAGGTCTGGTATAGATATTAAGGGGAACCCCAGCCAAAATTTAAAAAAAAAAATTGACGTGGGGTTCCCCCTAAATTCCATACCAGACCCTTCAGGTCTGGTATGGATTTTAAGGGGAACCCCGCGCCAAAAAAAAAAAAAAAACGGCGTGGGGTCCCCCTGAGAATCCATACCAGACCCTTATCCGAGCACGCAACCTGGCAGGCCGCAGGAAAAGAGGGGGGGATGAGAGTGCGCCCCCCCCTCCTGAACCGTACCAGGCCACATGCCCTCAACATTGGGAGGGTGCTTTGGGGTAGCCCCCCAAAACACCTTGTCCCCATGTTGATGAAGACAAGGGCCTCATCCCCACAACCCTGGCCGGTGGTTGTGGGGGTCTGCGGGCGGGGGGCTTATCGGAATCTGGAAGCCCCCTTTAACAAGGGGACCCCCAGATCCCGCCCCCCCCCCCCTGTGTGAAATGGTAAGGGGGTACTTACCCCTACCATTTCACTAAAAAACTGTCAAAAATGTTAAAAATGACAAGAGACAGTTTTTGACAATTCCTTTATTTAAATGCTTCTTCTTTCTCCTTCATCTTCTTCTGGTTCTTCTGGCTCTTTTGGTTCTTCCTCCGGCGTTCTCGTCCAGCATCTCCTCCGCGGCGTCTTCTATCTTCTTCTCCTCGGGCCGCTCCGCACCCATGGCATGGGGGGGAGGCTCCCGCTCTTCTCTTCATCTTCTTCTCTTCTTCATCTTCTTCTTCATCTTCTTCTTCTTCTTCTTCTCTTCTTCCTTCTTCTCTTCTTCATTTCTTCTCCGGGCCGCTCCGCAGCCATGCTGGCATGGAGGGAGGCTCCCGCTGTGTGACGGCGTCTGTTCGTCTGACGGTTCTTAAATAACGGGGGGCGGGGCCATCTGGTGACCCCGCCCCCCTCTGACGCACGGTGACTTGACGGGACTTCCCTGTGACATCACGGGGAATGCCACGGGGAAGTCCCGTCATGTCCCGTGCGTCAGAGGGGGGCGGGGTCACCGGGTGGCCCCGCCCCCCGTTATTTAAGAACCGTCAGACGAAGAGACGCCGTCACACAGCGGGAGCCTCCCACCATGCCAGCATGGCTGCGGAGCGGCCCGGAGAAGAAATGAAGAAGAGAAGAAGGAAGAAGAGAAGAAGAAGAAGAAGATGAAGAAGAAGATGAAGAAGAGAAGAAGATGAAGAGAAGAGCGGGAGCCTCCCCCCCATGCCATGGGTGCGGAGCGGCCCGAGGAGAAGAAGATAGAAGACGCCGCGGAGGAGATGCTGGACGAGAACGCCGGAGGAAGAACCAGAAGAGCCAGAAGAACCAGAAGAAGAAGAAGATGAAGGAAGAAAGAAGAAGCATTTAAATAAAGGAATTGTCAAAAACTGTCTCTTGTCATTTTTAACATTTTGACAGTTTTTTAGTGAAATGGTAGGGGTAAGTACCCCCTTACCATTTCACACAGGGGGGGCCGGGATCTGGGGGTCCCCTTGTTAAAGGGGGCTTCCAGATTCCGATAAGCCCCCCGCCCGCAGACCCCCACAACCACCGGCCAGGGTTGTGGGGATGAGGCCCTTGTCTTCATCAACATGGGGACAAGGTGTTTTGGGGGGCTACCCCAAAGCACCCTCCCAATGTTGAGGGCATGTGGCCTGGTACGGTTCAGGAGGGGGGGGGGGCGTACTCTCGTCCCCCCCTCTTTTCCTGCGGCCTGCCAGGTTGCGTGCTCGGATAAGGGTCTGGTATGGATTTTTAGGGGGACCCCACGCCGTTTTTTTTTTTTTTTTGGCGCGGGGTTCCCCTTAAAATCCATACCAGACCTGAAGGGTCTGGTATGGAATTTAGGGGGAACCCCACGTCAATTTTTTTTAAAAATTTTGGCTGGGGTTCCCCTTAATATCCATACCAGACCTGAAGGGCCTTGTATGGAATTTAGGGGGACTCCCACATCATTTTTTTTTTTTAATTTTGGTTCGGGGTTGCCATGTGGGGAATTCCCATGCCGTTTTTATCAATGAACTTCTATGTGTATTGTCGGCAATGCAATAGCCGCGGTAGTTTTAAATGTGTTTTTTCCTTCAAAATGTCATTTTGCTGTCAGACTGTTCTAAACACGGGAAACATGCGCCCCTTTACAGGCATACTATAGACACCCCCCAGGTATGAAATTTAAAGGGATATTACACTTTTATTGTTTGACTTTAAGCATTATTAAAATCACTGCTCCTGAAAAAACGGCCGTTTTTAAAACTTTTTTTTGCATTGATTCATGTCCCCTGGGGCAGGACCCAGGTCCCCAAACACTTTTATTGACAATAACTTGCATATTAGCCTTTAAAATTAGCACTTTTGATTATTCATGTTCGTGTCCCATAGACTTTAACGGTGTTCGCGTGTTCGAATGAATTTTTTTCCTGTTCGCATGTTCTGGTGCGAACCGAACAGGGGGGTGTTCGGCTCATCCCTAGTCGGGAGTGATGATTTTTCTATTTCTACCCACAGTGGACTATCTGCAGTGTGAAACCAATGTTTGAGCTGGTCTAGTCTCGTTCCCCAGAGATAGTCACGAATATCTGCAAAACCTGAGCCCCCTACACGCTTATGCGGGAGAAGGTTGTTCATAGGGCACCTAGCTCTTTTACCTCCCCATGTGAATTCCCATATGGAATTGGACAGTGCATAGGTAGTGGGGTGGAATGGCAATTGGTAGGGAGCGGAACATATAGAGGATTTGTGGAAGGATAGAGATTTTATGTTGCTATTTTTCCTAACCAGGATATTTCTCTCTTGGACATGTCTGCTAGTTGTTGTTCCATTTTGATTATAAACGGTTTAAAGTTGGCATCTGCTAAGGATGTGGTTGTGTTGGTCAGGGTAATACCTAGGTACGATAAACCTTTTTTGCTCCATGAGTATGGTAGAGTGTCTTGTAGCGACTTTTTTGTGATATGGGAAACTCCTAGTATAGTCTAGTATCAAGGATTTGTTAAAATTAACTTTGTAGTACGAAACTGCACCAAAGTCTGTCAAAATTTTGTGGGCCTGTGGGAGAAAGGTGTGTGGATGAGTCAATAAAAGGATGACATCATCCGCGAATAAGTTTATGACGTGTTTGTCCGAGCTGAAAGTAAAACCTTTAATATTAGTGTTTGTTCTAATGGCCTCAGCTAGGAGTTCTATCATTAGGTTAAATATTGTTGGGGAAAGAGACCATCTTTGGTGAGTGCCATTGGTAATTTTGAATGGCTTGGATAGGAGATCCGATGTGTAAACTTGTGCTGATGGGCATGAATAAAGACCTAATATTGCCGTGAGGATTGGACCTTTGAAATTTAGCCAGCACCATTTCCAAATAAGTTCAGTGGACCCTGTCAAACGCCTTCTCTGCATCCATAGATAGTAGCAGAGAAGGCGTTCGTGTTTGAACAGCGTGATGAATAACATTAATTATACGTCTAGTAGCATCTGAAGTTTGTCTTCCCCTCACAAATCCCATCTGGTCGCGTTTTATGATGAAGGGAACAACATCCGTCAATCTTTTGGCTATCAATTTTGCATATATTTTGATGTCAGAGTTTAGAAGGGATATTGGTCTAAAGTTGGCTGGCTTGCTGGGATCTTTTCCCGGTTTGGGTATGGTGACAATGTGGGCTCTCAGCATCTCCTGTGGGAATGAGGAGGTTTTTTCTGCCTTTGTGAATACGCATTGCATGGGCAGAGATAGGGTTTCTTTGAATGTTTTGAAGTATTCATTGGCAAAACCATCTGGTCATGGTGATTTGCCATTTGGTAGTGTCGTTGTGATATTTTCTATTTCTTGAGTGGAAAAGGGAGCATTTACCTGTCTAAGTTGATCTTCTGTCAGGGACGGGATGTGTATTCATTGTAAGAATTGTTGTATGGTGGTTTTTGATGGTTGTGGAGTTGATGTATCAGTGTGGAGATTGTATAGTGCACCGTAGTAATCTGAAAATTGGTTCGCTATCTCCTGAGAGTTGGTAATTTGTGGTGGAGGGTATTGTGTTTTAAGTATGCTATTCTGGATTTTGTGCATGCAGAAGGATGGCTTGGGGATTCTATGGATTCTGTCCACTATAAGATCCTGTGTGGTCAGCGTGGGAACCAAAGTGGAGAACAAAGCATGGCATACTGTAGGAAGCGAGTGGCTGGTACGGACTCAGGGACGCCTCACAGTTTTATGTTGTTTCTTCTGGAAAGGTCTTCGAGGTCTGCAACTTTATCCTTCAGCCATGCTATATCCTCTCCCTGGGCCACATGTGTGTCCACCATAGTGTTGTATGTAAATGAGTACTCATTCATCTGTTGTTCTACTCTGTCCACTCTGACCCCAATAGCCTGCACCTCTTTGTAGCATTGGTTGATCCCCTTGACCATGTCAGTTTGGAGGGAGGATCTGAATGAGAGCAACATTTCTTTAAGCATGGTGTCTGATATAGGTCTGTCAGCAGTGGGGAAGTCCGTTATAGGGTCTGGAGTTGTTGGGCCTGATCAGTGTTGTTCCCTGGCGGCCCGCTTACCTCCATGTCCTGGTTGTTGTTTGACCTGGCAGGGGAGTCCATCCACTGCTTGGATTTGGCCGGGCTTCTCGCGGATGGGCTGGACGTGTCTGAGTATGATCCGCTGTGCAGGGGGTCCTGTGCGGGTTGTTTACGAGGCCCTCCATGCCTGCTATTGTGGATTGCGGCCCTGTCCGCCAGTTGTTGTGCTTGTTCACCGCCGCCATTTTGTTGAAGCCTGCGGGAATTCAACAGGAAGAAACTGAGCATCTTGTGTGGCTGAAGCGAGTTCTTTCTCCTCCGCGGCATCCCCAGGCTGCTTGTAAGTCCTGCTAGGGTGATTGTGGCCATGGATGAGCTCGGTGAGCTTTGATGTTAGTGGATCTCTCTGGCGGCCGAGCGGAGCTCTCAGCTCAAACGACCATCTTAGAGCTCAGTCGCCACGCCCCCCCATTTCATGTATGTTATTGGACATGTTTTGATTTTTTAATTTGTCTATTATGGTGTCTTATTTCTGGTGTTTGGAGTGCATCCAAGAGTGCGGGTCACTTCCAGGTGCATACAACCAGTTTACCAACTTCCGGCTACTGTGTACTTAAGGGCGTGCTTGCGTCAGCAGGCCATGCCTTTAATGATGTCTGCTGATGATGAAACGCATTAGGCGGGACCTGACGTATGATGCAAGCATGCTACTTGCCTGCCCCTTTTAACTGTTTTGTTTGGATGCTCATTTTTACTTAGTTGTCTGTAAGTTCATTTTATCAAAACCCTTTTGTACCATTCTTAACGTACTTCACAGTGGGAGTTTCTTTGCTTATTAGCCCGGTGAGTCTTACATGATTGGGAGGTTTAGGTACAATTGTGAAACCTACAAGTACAGTCCTGTGAAGGTTACTGGAGCTTCTCCATCGGGTGTTCAGTGATGATCTGTGAATATGCTCATATTAAATGCTTACATTCTATAATTTGAGAGTCCAACCTCTTTGGTAAGGAGACTTGCTGGAAACATGGTGGTGTTGTGTGCATTTCCTGCTGCACTGAAGCTGGTGTGGGGCTTTCATCTGTTTTCTTCATCCAAATTACATGGACTTTACCTGTTATTCTGTTTTGATCTGAATGTCGTCTTATACATTTGATTAAGCATTGCATATCTGGAGTTTTTAACTTTTTCATTTTTGAGCAACAAATTATTGCCAGCTGCTACCGTTCATTTTCCTTTCTTGAGGTAGTGCAGATAAATTGTGTTTTTAATTGTGAGGGTATTGACAGGGTCCTCTACGCATTTTCTTCTACATGTTTCGACACGTGACTTCTTCAGGCACTGTGTATACAGGATACCACATAGAGACCATCCACTCCACAGCCAAATCCACACCAGGGAAGCATCGCTGAGATGGATTGGGCTTCACTATGAGCCAGCCAAGAGTATGATATAACTTGTAGACCACCGCTGAGGAGGTATATTAGCCAAGATAAAATCAAAGGTCATAAATGATCCAGTCCAATAGGAGTAGCCAAAATGTTACAGAATAGAAAGAGCCAATTTGTACAAAGAATCTCTGTGTGCATGACAATGGCTCCTCAGACCATGGCCCACCCATGGTATGCACACTTCCTGAAAAAGCCATGCAGCGAAACATGTAGAAGAAAATGCATAGAGGACCTTGTCAATACCCTTACAATAATTATAGAGGATGATAACAAGAATATTTTTCTGAATTTGTCTATGAATTTTAAAATGGATTTGTAATAAATATTAACTGTTATGTTTGGCTAATTGGTGTAGCACCTTTAAAATTTCACTCATATTCAATACCCATTTTGTATTGTTAATGAGGTAAAGCCTGTTGCCTCGAGTTTTAAGAGGCAACCTCATTTATTTGAAAGCTGGGCCTTTTGAAACTCTACTGTCATCCTAGAACTCACACAAGTTGATATCAGAGGTGTCATATGTACAAAAGTGACGTCACTGTGGATGAAACGTCCATTGCTGAAAACATTTGTTTTAAGATTCCCACACAAAAACAACAGTACTCATTGCCCAAAATGTAAAGTATACACTTAAGGCAGTAGTGTTCTGCAATTACGGTATTTATCGCAGATGAGAATAAGAGAGCACCATACCTATATTAACAGTCTAAAGCAGGCCATACATGATTTTTTTTTGTTCAACAAGTGGGTTAAAGGAAAAAAAAAATGATTTCCCCATTCACATATTCTATGCTTCCCGCTAAGCTATGGTATTCTGCCGGTGAGGAACCTTCCTTGCCAGCAGAATTCAATGATCAGTGTTGCCGGTGGCACTGATTGTTCAGGAAACAAATAAACAGGCTGGTTGTATACAAGTCAATTGATAGATTGACATGTGTACAACCAGCTAGCCCATACATGGATCGATATTCATCTGGTCCCTGCTGAACCAGCCACATTTTGATCATTTGGGCAGTGACTGAAAAAAAGACAGAACACTGTATGTATATATGTATGGATGTATGTATGTATGTATATATGTATTGCCCATATGTAGCACTGAGTAGCTGTAGAAAGAAAAGTAGATCTGTTAATAAAATAATTGCCTAGTCATGTACAGTATATAAAATGCTCAGCTACAGCATGTGCAGCTCTTCAAAGCACATCATGCAACTTGCTTTGCATGTCTCCTGTGTTGTAACTGAAAAGTTCAGCTTGTCATTGATACTGGCTGTTTGGCAGTGAGCTCCTGAACAATCTGTCTGTGAACTAATTAACAATAACTCGCAGCGTACTGGTACAAATTAAACAAAATCAGCAAATAGGGAGAAAAACTAAAACTATTTGTACACCTAGACCATAGGTAAGACAACACTAATAAAAAAAAACTTTTTGTGAAGAGAACCTCTTAGCATAACTGCTCCAAATACAATTTTTTTATGCGTTTTATGTGATAAATGAAGAACAGGGGTACCAACCCTATCTGTTCAGTATTTCAGTGTAAATTCAAACTGGTAAAATTTGAAAGGCTTAACTTTGATCTTATACTCCACATAAAACACATTGACATCATTGTGTGTTTTCAACAGACTATGAAAAAAGGGAATTAGGGCATGCTAATGTATTTTTGATTGAATAGACTCCAAAGATTATTTCATATTTGATTGATACTTAAGTAAAGCTTATTTAGCTTTGTGAGAATGTATTTGCTAGCTATTTTATGATAGGGCTGCAATTTATTTCAAGTACAATAAAATGAACTACAGAAATGTCAGGCTTCCTACTGCAGGTATTTCAGGTAAGTATTATGGATTTGCATCATTTTAACATTCAGCTTGCTCCTAAACATTTACTTGCAATATATAAAGCCAATTATTTGATGATAATAAATGCTCCCAAAGTGCAAATACTGACTTGAAGACAATTTAAAAATGGTCTGCATAAAAGGATTTTAAACATTTTATTAAATAAAGTGAATAGAGACTTCATATTCACATTGTTCAATGACAAGCTAGATATATCTTACGTTAAAAAAGTGAAAAAGGTAGATTACATTATTTCTTTGCTGGCATTTTTTTACATTATTATTTGATTATTGATTGCACAATAATAAATTGAAGGACATTCTTTGTCTAAGCTATATCAGTGTTAGATTGTGTTTGTATTTTTATTGCAAATAAAGGAGAAGCTGTATGTATATACCCTTATAATTATAGACTTTACATATTTCTGGCTTTCTAAAATCCTATTGTAGAATCTTTCTTGATGACTTCTCTGCCTAGCTACCCTACTTTCTCTCTTCTGAAATCCCCACAATCATTCTTGGGGACTTCAATATCCCTACTAATAGTAACATTCCTGCAACTTCCAAACTCCTCAGTTTAACCTCCTCCTTTGACCTGAAGCAATGGATACATGCTCCTACTAACTCCGAAGGCAATACCCTTGACCTCGTCTTTTCCCACCTATGCATTCCATGCAACCTCTCCAACTATCCTTACCCTCTCTCTGATCACTACCTTATTAAAGTGGAGTTCCACCCAAAAGTGGAACTTCCACTAATCAGATTCCTCCCCCCCTCCGGTGACACAGTTGGCACCTTTCAGGGGGGAGGGGGGTACAGATACCTGTATATTACAGGTATCTGTACCCACTTCCGGCATAAATAGCCGCAGAATCTGCGGTTATTTACGCCACTTCCTGCTCCCGCCCGCTGCCTGCTGGGAAACACACACGGGTCCCAGAGGCAGCAGGGAGCATTCGTATTGCACGGCGCGACTCGCGCATGCGCAGTAGGGAACCGGGAAGTGAAGCCGCACGGCTTCATTTCCTGATTCCCTTACCGAAGATGGAGGCGGCAGCACCCGAGGACGGAGAGACGCTTCGGCCTCGGGTGCCGACATCGCGGGCGCCCTGGACAGGTAAGTGTCCATGTTTTAAAAGTCAGCAGCTGCAGTATTTGTAGCTGCTGACTTTTAAAAAATTTTCTTTCGGCGGCGCCCCGCTTTAACTTCACTCTCTCCCTCACCTCCGCCTCCTCGCCCTCCATACACCTAATGGTTACCCGTAGAAACATTTGCCATCTCAACCCTTTTCTACTCTGTGACTGACTACCTCTATGACAAAATCACACCTCTGTCCTGCACTAACTTAGCCACTTCTGTCTACAACCCTTCACTTCTAGCCTCACTGGACACACTGGCCCCCCTCACTACACACAGACTCAGACCCCATCCTCTTCAACCCTGGCAAACAGATGATACTAGAAGTCTGAAAAAACACAGCCATGCTCTTGAGCGCCTGTGGCGTAAGGCAAAGTCCCAGAAAGATTTCAGCCAGTAAAAATCTGCCCTCCAAAAATACAATTCCAGCCTTCTCACTGCCAAGCAGATCTATTTCATCACTCTCATTAAAAACTTATCATCCCGTCCCTGTCAACTCTTCTCTACCTTCAACTCTCTACTTAGCCCTCCACCGCCTCCACCTGCCAACTCACTCACTGCCCAGGAGATTGGCAATCACTTCAAACAGAAGATTGATACAATTCACAAAGAGATCTCTACTGTTCGGATACCCTCCATGCTTTACACCTCATGTCCACAGGTACAATCTATACTTCCCTCCTTCAACCCCACCACTATAGACAAGGTTGCTAAATTACTTGCTAACGTCCATCTTACCACCTGCCCTCTGGATCCTGTTCCCTCGCAAATGCTACATTCACCCTTGTCAGGCTACCTGAGGCCAGGTGACAGATGAACACCGCTGGGATCAGGAGTGCACCGCAAGGTAGTGGACCCTATGGCTGACTGCTATGAATGAGAGTCAGGGTGGTAAAGGAAGGCAGGGCCGCTGAAACACCAACACGGATCCCACCAGGGTTAGAGCATAAGATTCCCTAGGGCGCGGAGTCTAAAATCCAGCAGGTGTTCACCAGAGCCTCTAGTGGTGGGGATGGACTGGGCTGCAACCGGCTCCAGGTCACGACCCCCAGGGTCCCCTAGCTCACGCCCACAGTAGGCAACAGGAGGATAGGGATAGTAAGGGAATAAGCCAAGGTTGGGGCAACTAGCAGACAAGAACAACAGAGTACACTCCAAAGGTTCAGGGTCACAGGTAAACAGGGATAGTCAGGGACACTCCAAAAGGTCAGGGTCACGAGCAGACAGGAATAGTCGAGAACATGCCAAGGTCGGTAACAAAGACAAATGTAGAGCACATGGCAAGCAGGAAACAGGAAGCCAAACACACAATGTTGATCAGCAGGGCTGGCCTGCAGTGCACAGGTTAATATAGAGTTCTTTCATAGGAGCTTGGGTGGAGCAATGCTTAGAGGAGAGATTATAAAAGCAGTCAGGTGAGAGTGGCTGGTCTCTAGAGATGAACAGATGGTGAGAAGTAAGCTGACAGACAAACTTTATTGCATAACCATGACAACCCTCTAGCTCTATTCTGCACTCTCTTACCCACATCTTCAATCTCTCCCTCTCTGCTTGCATCTTCCCCAACTCTTTAAAACATGCACTTGTCAGCTCTATACTTAAAAAGCCCTCGATGGACCCATCCAATCTTAACAACCTACACCCCATCTCCTTGTTCCCCTTTTTATCCAAACTCCTTGAACGTCTAGTCTACAACCGATTGAGCACCTTGCTGATAATAGCCTTCTTGATCCCCTTCAGTCTGGATTTCATCCTCAACATTCCACAGAAACTGCTCTCCTAAAACTAACAAACAATCTAATAATGGCCAAAACTAAGGGACACTATTCTGTACTCCTACTCCTGGACCTCTCTGCTGCCTTTGATACGGTTGACCACCCCCTCCTCCTCAAAAAACTTCATGCCTTTGGTCTCCATGACTGTACTCTTTGCTGGTTCTCTACCTACTTATTTAACTGCACCTTTAGTGTTACCTACAATTCTACTTCTTCCTCTCCTCTTCCTTTCTCTGTTGGGGTCCCCCAAGATTCTGTATTTGCACCCCTCCTATTTTCAATCCACACCTCCTCCCTGGTCAGCTGATAGCCTCCCACGGCTTCCAATACCATCTCTACGCTGATGACACTCAAATCTATTTCTCTACCCCTCAACCCAGTCCTTCAGTCTCCTCACGTATCACTATTTTACTATCAGCTATATCAGTCTGGATGTCACACCAGTTCCTCAAACTTAATCTATCCAAAACCAAACTCATCATTTTTCCTCCCCCACGTGCCACTTCCCCTGATCTTTCTGTCAAAATTGATGGCACAACTATCAGCCCATCCCCACATGCCAAGTTCCTAGGAGTAGTCCTGGACTCTGAACTCTCCTTTAAAGGGGTTGTAAACCTTTACAGACCACTTTAACCTACAGGTAAGCCTAGATTAAGGCTTACCTGTAGGTGCAAGAAATATCTCCTTAACCTACACGGTTAAGGAGATATTTTCCTAAAAATGGGCACTGATGTCTACGGTGCATGCATGCCATAGACAACGGTGCAGGCGCACTGAGCGTGCCGTTAGTGAAGGCAATCATGCCGTCACTGATGGCTCCCATGCGCATGTGCCGGAGTGATGTCATCGCTGCTTCGGCCAGCCACAGCGCCGGAGCAGCGATACCCGCAAGTCACTCCGGGTATCATGGCGGCAATGGAGGAGATGAATGAGGGTCGCTTCGGGGCTTTGATCTCAGGTAAGTAATTCATAATGAGCTAGTATGCTATGCATGCTAGCTCATTATGCCTTTGTCCTGCAGGGGGGTTTTTTTGGGGTTTTTTTTTAGAGAGGGTTTACTTCCTCTTTAAACCGCCCATCCAACTGCTGTCCAAATCTTGCCGCCTCAACCTCCGGAACATCTCCAAAAACGCCCCTTTCTAACCAATGACACAAAAAAGCTCTTAATTTACTCCCTGGTTTAATCTCTAGCCTTGATTACTGCAACTCCCTCCTCATTGGCCTACCTCTGCATACTCTATCCCCCTTCAGTCCATCATAAATGCTGCTGCCAGACTCATCCACCTTAACAACTGCTCTGTCTCTGCTACTCCTCTCTGTCAATCTCTCCACTGGGTTCTGCTCAACCAACAAATTAGATTCAAAATACTAACAACCACCTACAAATCAATCTACAACTCTGCCCCCAGCTACATCACCAACCTAGTCTCAAAATACTAACCTAGTCATTCTATTCGTTCTTCTCTAGACCTCCTGCTCTCTAGCTCACTCATCACCTCCTCCCATGCTCGTCTCCAGGACTTTTCCAGAGCCTCTCCAAGCCTATGGGACTTCTTACCCCAATCTGTCCATCTATCTCCTACTCTATTAGCTTTTAGACTATCCCTGAAAACCCTCCTCTTCAGAGAAGCCTATCCTACCTACACCTAACAACTGTGGGGGTAATTTACTATAGCACCAAAAAATTATCCTGCAGTGCCAAAAAATATCTCTCAAAAAAGGCCAGAAAGACTTCAACTCTCAGAAACTCAGCGCTAATGCAAATGAAAAGTAACGCTATTGCCGGGAATAATGCCTGTCAGATCACATATGCTGGAATAGTGGAAGTCAATGGGGCTCGAACCTGCAAAATCCAAAGTTCTCACTGAAGGCTTATATGCAAGTTCTTTGCGATAAAAAGTGTTTGGAGACCTGGGTCCTGCCCCAGGGGACATGTATCAATGCAAAAAAAGTTTTAAAAAGGGCCGTATTTTCGGGAGCAGTGATTTTAATAATGCTTAGAGTGAAACAATAAAAGTGTAATATTCCTTTAAATTTTGTACCTGGGGGGTGTCTATAGTATGCCTGTAAAGTTGAACGTGTTTCCCGTGTTTAGAACAGTCTGACAGCAAAATGACATTTCAAAGGAAAAAAAGTCATTTAAAAGTGCTAGCGCTAGTTTTGGCTATTAATGAATTGTCGGTCACGACAATACACATAAAAGTTCATTGATAAAAATGGCCTGGGATCCCCCACAGTGCATTACCAGGCTCTTTGGGTCTGGTATGAACATTAAGGGGATCCCCCGAACCAAAATTTAAATAAAAAAATGGCGTGGTTATTAAGGGGAACTCCGCGCCAAAACTAAAAAAAATGACATGGGGTCCCCCTCAAAATCCATACCAGACCCTTATCCGAGCACGCAACCAGCAGGCCACAGGAAAAGGGGGGACGAGAGAGTGCACCCCCTCCTGAACCGTACCAGGCCACATGCCCTCAACATGCGGAGAATGTCCCCATGTTAATGGGGACAAGGGCCTCATCCCCACAACCCTTGCCCAGTGGTTGTGGGGGTCTGCGGGCAGGGGGCTTATCGGAATCTGGAAGCCCCCTTTAAGAAGGGGACCCCCAGATCCTGCCACTCCTCTGTGTGAAATGGTAATGGGTACATTTTACTCTTACCATTTCACAAAAAAGTGTCAAAAATTGTAAAAAAAACACACAGACAAAGCGTTGGACAAGTCCTTTATTAAAAAAGAAAAAAAAATTCCAGTGATGTAATCCTTCCTCGTCCCGGGATATGGAGAAAGACGCCACCATGACACGATCCGCCTCCATGGGAGGAGCCCGCTGAATGACACTAGACCTGCTGTGACAGTTCTTAAAAAGTTGAGGGTGGGGCCACCCGTGACATGCGCGGGTGACCACGCCACCTCTGACGCAATGGGGAAACACCGCCGGGTTACCCAGTGACATGTACAGATGACCCCGCCCCCCTCTGACACTACGGGGTTTCCATGGCCTGCCACGGTTCAGGAGGGGGGCGCTCTCTCGTCCCCCCTTTTTTCCTGCAGCCTGCCAGGTTGCGTGCTCAGATAAGGGTCTGGTATGAATTTTGAGGGGGACCCCCACACCATTTTTTTTTTAAATTTTGGCACAGGGTTCTCCTTAATATTCATACCAGACCCAAAGGCCCTGGTAATGGACTGTGGGGAAATCCCAGGCCGTTTTTATCAATGAACTTTTATGTGTATTGTCGGGACCGACAATTCATTAATAGCTGGTGTCTTGCCTAGAAAGTTCCCTGGTGGACAAGGACCCCCCTGTACTGTGCATGCGCTGCGCTTACGCAGTATGAATGACTACAGAGCTGCCGAAAGTCTCCGAAGTTGAACAGCTGATCGTCAGCTCTACACGGCGCCTGAGCACTACATTCTGCCCTGAGTCCAGGTTCAAGTGGACATAGAGTTAGAATAAAAATATGCCGAGCGAAGCGAGCCCGCGAGGGGCCCTGTTACAGGCGCCGTGTACAGCTGACTCACAGGTGTTCAGCTTCGGCTATTTTCGGTGGCTCGTACTGCGCAAGTGCTCCCAAAAAAACAGCAGTTTTTAAAACTTTTTTTGCTATGATACATGGCCCCTGGGGCAGGACCCGGGTCCCCAAACACTTTTTATGACAATAACTTGCATATTAACCTTTAAAATTAGCACTTTTGATTATTCATGTTCGTGTCCCATAGACTTTAACAGTGTTCGCGTGTTCGAACAAATTTTTTGTCTGTTCGCATGTTCTGCTGCGAACCAAACAGGGGGGTGTTCGGCCCATCCCTAGTTATCATGAGAATCATGGGGTACAACTTGTCAAGCAACTCGGAGGTCCAAAGTCGCCCAACTGTGAAACAAGTCATCTATATTTTAATAGAAAGGAGCTCTCATTTATGCTTGCATTTACATCAGCAGAACAAATGCAGGAAGTGATGTGTGCACATGGGCCAGAAGCAAATGTGTGGGGATGCCAAACAAATCAATGAACCCCACCCACACAAAATCTAACTACTACATCCACCCCCACATTGATTAAGCACAAGTACATATAATACCCTTATCTGAAAAACGAGCAGCACCTCCTCTTTGCTAAAGAGGGACCTCGCCATGTCCACCTAGATGGAGATCCTGACAAGCACAGGGTGATTACATCAGCAATGGTATTGTTTGTGGATTGTAAAGACACCTGTGTGAGTTTGGGTAAAGATGGAGAGTAACACGTGAAAGTGACAGAGAAAAATATATTTTACCAAAACATCAAAACATTCCACATTCTAGCATTCTTAAAAACAAAATATTTAAAGTAGAAGCAACAATGTTGCAAAGGAAAATTTATTTCAGAGACAGATACATTTCATCTCAACATTAAAAGTTTTTTTTTGTGAAAGTTACAATTGTTCCATTAGAATCAATGGCTGAAACTTGCATTGGACTAGAATAGAGCAGATTTTCACTTCCAAAAAATGCTCTCTAATTAGCTCTCATTTTGATATTTACTATAGTGCCAGCTAAAAAAGACACTTGAGTTAAAATGAGAGCTATTTTCAGGTCTGAGCATGCTCAGTTGTGTTGGCACCTAGTTGTCCAAAACGGGGAATTTTTCACTTCTCAGACTTTTAAAGATATTTCAGTGTAGAAATCACTTTTTCACACAGTTTCAAAGCAGATTATCTTTAAATAATATACTGCATATTTCAGTACCATTTAGGCAATTATATCATGCTCTAAACATTATTTCCATGTGCACTACTCCAGGTTTTAGCAGAGTAAGCATTTGGGCGCTATTTGGTTTTAGGGAACTATAGTAAATTCAATTTTGGGAGTATTTTCTCACCAGCACTATAGTGAATACCGTTTTAGCGCTAATTAGCACTAATTAGCGCTAAAGTGCCGCAAATTAGCTCTAATTAGCGGCAATTAGCATTGCAGCGCTATAGTAAATGACCCCCTGTATTTCCATTTTGTCCATCTGATCATCTCCCACAGCTACTACCCTTTGTTCCACTTGACCTTCCCTTCTAGATTGTAAGCTCTAACTAACAGGGCCCCCTGATCCCTCCTGTTGAATTGTATTGTAATTGTACTGTCTTCCCCCATGTTGTAAAGTGCTGTGCAAACTGTTGGCGCTATATAAATCCTGTATAATAATAATAATAATAATAATAATAATTTAAAAGCACTGATCTTGATGTTTTGAATGGTTTTAAAAGAAAAGGAGGGATTTTGGGCCTTATAGACCCAAGATCTCTCCATTAAGGGTACCTGTCACATGCCTATTTCTGTAACAAGGGATGTTTACATTCCCTGTGACAACAATAAAAGTGATCCAAAAAAAATTAAAAGCATCAGTGTTAAAAAAAAATAAAAAAAATGGAAAGTTCCCTTTCCCCCCTGCTCGTGCGCACAGGCAAAAACATTTGTCGGTCCTGCAAGCATGCAAACAGCAATCGTCCCACACATGTGAGGTATCACCACGAACATCAGATCATGAGCAGTAATTATAGCACCAGACCTCCTCTGTAAATTTGAAGTGGTAACCTGTAAAGCCTTTTGAAGCGTCGCCTACGGATAGTAAAATAAATCATGAAATGTTTGGTTTCTATTTACTCTGTGTAACATCATCCTTTATATTTTACCAAAAAATTGGATTATGCATTGTGTTGTTTGCATTAAAATTCAAAAAAGTGTATTTTTTCCAAAATCTTGTATTTGAAAAAACACTGCACATATATTGTGTGACATAAAAAAATTGCAACACCCACCAAATTATTCTATAGGGCCTCTGCTTTAAAAAATATATATATATAATGTTTGGGGGTTATAACAAATTTTCTAGCAAAAAATACATATTTTTGCGTGTAAACAAAAGTGTCAGAAAAATGACTGGTACTGAAGTGGACACTACCCCTGCTCCCCAGTGACTTTGCCTAGGCTGTGATTATGTCCTCAGTCTGCTGCAGGAGGAAGCATTTCCTTAGTCTCCTCTTCCTTGTATTTTAGCCTGCTGCATGCAGAAGAAAACATTTCCTCAGCCTTCTCAACCCTAATGATTAGACTTCTGCCGGCAACAGGAAGCATTTCCTCAGTCTCCCCTTTCCTAGTAGTTAGGCTGTTACGTGCATGAGGAAGCATCTAATTTTTCTCTAAAAGGTTTACCAAGTCACAGGGTTGTGTCTTGGATGAGGCCTAAAAATAATGGTATCATCCTTAACAAAAAAAAGTGAAAGGCATTGTCAATTGTGTACTGTAGGGATCAGCTCAAGGCTTGGTCTAAACACAAGTTCGGACTGAACCTTGGCTTTCCAGGCATTTGGATGAACACCTGAACATTTACCCGTTTGGTGGGAGCTGAACATCATGCATAATAGCAATATTACTACCATTATTATACATGACACCTTTCTGCTGCCAATGGCTATTAAGGACATCAATGGGTACAAAGAAGTATCAGGGGTTCTTATCTATATGCTTTCTATAGGTCAGTGACTGATATCATTAAGACAAGTAAGTAGGACAGACAACCAGGCAGCTGATATTATTTGAAGGTAAGAAACAGAAATGTGACCCTCACATTCCTCTTGTAAAAAGTTTTCTTTGAAGAATGGCAGCCAGATAATTGGAGTGTGGGATTTATGTGATATGTATTTACTCTTTGGCTTTCAGCTATAACATGGAGGCATAGGGATGTTATATATTAACAATATATCCAGATCAGAAGATAGAAGTGATTATTTTCTTTAGCATTATATTGTGTTACTTTCTTGTCATGTATTAACATTTGGACATTCTCTTCTGTTAAAAAGTTGTGAGATGTTTATTGACCGGCTTTTTTTATCAATTTCTCATGCTCTTCTCTCCAGTGATCTGTGCCAGTAGAGCTGAGTACTAGATTTACCTTTCAAACAAGCTTCTGCAAAAATTTTAGGGGGTGTGTCTGGACAGCTTTGTGTGAATGACAGAGAAAAGGGGAAATGTTCTGGTGCTGTTTAGACTGCACAGTCATATTTAGACGTCTGCTGTGAAAATGGAGGCTGTTAGTACAATGTCTATCTGATTACATATTTCTGTGAATTCAGTTTGAGGAAGTTTTTATCAGCTGCATACGTCTACAATCTCTATGCACACCAGCTTGCTCTCTTTCAAACATTCTCTTCTATAGCCTCAGGACATAAACTTACTGAACATTACCAACCTGACCTTCTGTAATATAATACACACTATCTTATACAGTGTAAATAATCAAAATGGATTTGTCAAGGAGAAATAGAACTAAAATTGCTTTAAACCTAGTTCAGTAATTTTACAATGATTTGTAAAACCTTGTATTTTACTTTTTTCATGTGATTTTCAATGCTATTATGCATTGTATACTTTCTTGTGTGAAAGAAAAAAATGTGTTATTTTTGATAGTGTATTCAATTACTTTGTGTGATGAAACTATTAATGCATCAGATAATCTATTTGTCAACTAATTGCCCACTCAAGGGCTTGCTCAGGAAATCAGTGCAGGGAACATTGATGTGGTGTTAAGTACTTTAAAAGTATTTTTACAGGACCTATCCAATAGCCAATCCAGCCTAAGTTTACTGAACACAGTTGAATAAAAGATTATTTCAGATAGAATAATGCAGATTACTGTATTTTGCACAATCACTTTGATTTTGTTCTTTGACTTTCTAAATAAACCTATACAATTTAAATTAAATAATTAAAATAACAATTCAAAGCATCACAGGGTAGGTTGAGGCTTTTTACTAAAACACAACACACTAACATATCTCAAGTCAAACACATCTTCGCTGCTTTACAATACAATTCTGCAAGGTATGTCACAGTAATGTGCCATAGACTTGAATGGGCCATTACCTATACTGTACATTCAAGTCTTTGGGTTCAGACCTATGTTAAATTGTAATTAATGTCAGTGAAATTCTGAAAATAAACCACTTAAAAATACAGTCTAAAATCTATATAAGTATACAGTATAATAAACTGCAAGCCTATAAGATATCCAAGCAGCAGGCTGAACCAAAGTAAGCAGGACAAATGGGATAAAGTATCTGCAAAATGTTTGCAATAAATGTACTCATATGTTCCTTAAAAAAAGAATCAAAGTGAGCTCAGAAAGTTAATAGTCACCATGTTATAGGGAAAATTTGCTATGGTGTAGTTATTTGTGCCTAAGCAATATTTTGAAAATGTACTTTTTGTCTTTAATTCCTCCTAAAAAAAACACAGTGCACTTCCTTGTATGTGAGTGTGCCTAGGATCTCCTGTGCCCACTGTATCTGCAGTGTGAGGTCTCTGACGACTAGTCCTAACAGATTTGGAGTAAGATTTGCCACTATTTACTACTCACTTTTTTGTTTGCTGGAAACTCTGATACTAGGAAGTAAAGCCCTGCTTCTACTAAATATGCTTCTACTGTGCATAGACGCATTACAGAACAAGGCATGGTAATCCAGAAATGGAGAAAGATCAGCTGGCGGGAAATCACAAGCAATAATGCTGACTAGTCATTTGGGCTTTGCCTGCCTTTTTTGGACACAGCTTCCAGAGTTCAGTTCCTTTCAGAAATAGTTTTGGTTTGCTAGTAGGTAAACATATATGTACTATAACTGTTCAAGTGTCTAAATTCCGTATGGTCAAAAAGGGATTGCATATATTATAGGGTATATGATTCTGCAAAGCCATAGAGCTTGTCTATTTACCAGCACAAAACATCGGTTAGACCTTTACGCTCACAGGCAACTCAGTCACTAACAAAGGAAAATGTTTCCATTCTACCCTGTGGCACTTTTTACTAATATGCCCTATGGTTTCCTTTCTAACTGCTTGTCATTGATGCTTGTTTAAAATGTAAAATGTATTTAACTTTAAAGCTTGTATGCCAAAGCAAGTCAGACATGGCATTATATCTAGCATAGTAATACAATACAGGATTCTGCAAGATGTTACAGAGAATTGCAGTTGACGGATTACATTTTGTTTAAATTGTTTTCCTTCCATTGGAATACATAGAAAGTACTCTTTTTAAAAATTCTCCTTGTTTCAATGTTTTTGATGATATCTTTAAGTGACTGAACGTTTTAATAAATATGAGATTGGAAAAGATCGAATGATCAGTGAATGAACTGTGCACTTTATGAAGCACTTTCAAGATATGTCTACACAGGTTCCTCTGGAAATTGGTAGAAAAGATATAATTTGCACATGAATGTATATTGTATACATTTTAAACTGTTTTTGTCTTAATGCATTTATTTTAAATGATGTTACCTTTAGTATCTTCCTAGCTCACAAGGAACTCCCTTCTATCTAAATTAAGCCAAGCCTTTGGATCCACTTTCTATGTGTAGTCCTGACCTGAATAATTTTAGAAAAACTGCATCATCCTTTAATCCATTCTCTGCCAGGCCTCGTGCTCCACATTTAAACTCAGGTGGCCAGACCATTTGTGCAATTTTTTCATAGTTTTTTATTTTTGCCTTACAGCTTTCAGAGCTTGTGAAAGACCCCACCAAACTAAACATTTTTTGAAAGTATAGTTACAGTATAATAAACGGAAGGTGTTACCAATTTTATTAGTGGATTCGTACATGGCAAAGTTTACAAAATTCTTGCCAAATTCCTACTAAGTATAAAAGCTAAAACTGTTTTGAGTAAATAAATAACAAATCTTTGTACATTCTACATTGCTTCTTTGTGTGAAAATGGTGAAAACTGAAGATACACAAAACTATAAAACAATTTACTCTCAAAATCTGGAGGTTATTATTTTTCACTTACAACTTTCAGAGAATGTAAAAGACCCCCCACCAAACCATACATTTTCTGAAACCACATGACCTGTAGAGTAAAAAAATGTGCTACCAATTTTTTAGGCCCCACAATTGTTGCACAAATGTTTATTAAATTGCTATTTTGAGAAAAAATCCTACTAAAAAAGTTTAAACAAAGTTAAAACTGTATTGAGTTTGAGTTGTATTAACCGTCACTCTCAATCTGACATCCGTGTAGTGGTGCACAGCCCAGAACGCAGAGAGAGTAAGCTCAGGGACATGCACCTGGACCCACATGGATGTCAATTTGTATGCAGCGGCTGTGCAGTTGCTACATCACAGTTGATATCAATGAGCCTGCCTTTACGGGGATTACACCTATGCATCCCCATGTGGGTAAACACGGCCTTGCAGAAGCATAGTGTGCCCTGTGTGAACAAGGCCTTACTATTTTGTTTTTGTTTTAATAACCAATCAGCTTCTAGGTTGTATTGTCAAACCTTAATTGCACAAGCTGAATTTAGAAGCTAATGAGTTATTATGCAAAGTTGCACCAGCTTCTGCATTTAACAGTTTTGGTAAAACCCCACAGAGTTCTCAGTCCTCAGCTGCACTGCAGATGAATAAATAGAAGTCTCTGCAAAGAGGCTCTTATTCATTCACAAGCTGAAGCATAGTAGTTTACTATGCTTCAATAATGAATGAGCACAATGAGTGATCAGTACCTATTGCTCACTCAGGAAAGGAAGTGGGTTGCTACATCACAGTTGATAAAAATGAGCCTGCCTTTACGGGCATTACACCTATGCATCCCCATGTGGGTAAACACGGCCTTGCAGAGGCATACACTGTAGTATGCCCTGTGTGAACAAGGCCTTACTATTTTGTTTTTGGTTTAATTTGTTTTACTATCTTGTACAATTTTTTGGGGGGGATGGGGGGCATTGATGAGATATCCGGGCTCTAATAAACCCTTGATGTCTCTTTTGTGAGACAGAGAAAGGGACTGAAGATATAAGGGGAGATTTACTAAAACTGGTGCACACAGGATTTGGTGCAGCTGTGCATAATAACCAATAAGCTTCTAGGTTGTATTGTCAAACCTTAATTGCACAAGCTGAATTTAGAAGCTAATGAGTTATTATGCAAAGTTGCACCAGCTTCTGCATTTAACAGTTTTGGTAAAACCCCACATAGTTCTCAGTCCTCAGCTGCACTGCAGATGAATAAATAGAAGTCTCTGCAAAGAGGCTCTTATTCATTCACAAGCTGAAGCATAGTAGTTTACTATGCTTCAATAATGAATGAGCACAATGAGTGATCAGTACCTATTGCTCACTCAGGAAAAGAAGTGGGTTTGTAAACACATGTTTATTAACCCTGTCCTACTCTCCATCCTGATTTTGATCCCCCACCTGTGCCCCAGCAGCATCTGCAGCAAGAGAAAGGGGAGAAGGGGAAGCTGACCAGCAGCACTGTGGGGGCACCAGGAGATTGGTGGGGAGGTGGTCCACTGCAGGGGAGGATCGGAGCTGGCTGGGGGATGTACTTGTATATTTTTAAAACCTCTGTGCCTTCTCTGCAGCCCCTGAAGTCAGCGGGAGGGGAGAGAAGTTGAAGCCGGAAGATGCATGGTAGTCACAGGTGATCCATGTTGCGTGGGGGATTGGTCCTGAGGAGGTGATTTGATGCTGCTGGGGATCAAAGCAGCAGGGAAAGGGGTCAAAAGAGTGGGGGAACATTTCAGCTGTTAGTCACAGCGGCAGGGGGTAAAGAGGCAGGAAGCAAAGAAGACACAGGGCAGAAAAGCGGCAGCAGCGGCAGAAAGGAGGAGTCACATTTTAAGTGGATAGTTCTGTTCAGTTGCTTGTCAGCCACTAATCACTGCTATCGGTTTGATCAGCAGAGTCTTGTTGATCAGTTTTGTAATAGGCTCATGGTTACTAAAGTGACCATAAGCTTAAAGCAGAAAAAGGAATGCCAGGTCTGTACAGCATACAGACCTGGCCAGCTGGAGGCGGATCTGTATGTCCATACACCATACTGACCTGGCAGCAAAATTGTCAAAGTGATTGTAAACAATCACTTTGTAAAACAATCCATTCCGTTTAAAATAGAAATGAAAGGCAAAATATTTTTGTATAGATATTTTTCCCTTTTTTATAAGTGGTCACATTCCTTCTGTTCTTAGCTGCATAACTGCTGGCGGGAAGTGAAGTAGCAGCACACTGAGCTTCCCAGTGAATGGCTGCGCAGCGAAGGTGTGTCAGGACAAGTCTGATCATTGGAGGAGAGTACACTGAGTTCCCAGCATAGCTGGAGAACTGACCACAGTGTGTTCTCCAGCTTAGTGTGGTCAGTTTTTAATAGGAGAGCAATAGGACTGGCAGGAACACCAGGGATTATACATAAAGAAAGCAGGCACATATCAGGAATATGAAGTTTTGGGGTAACAAATTCTTTAAGTGGTTAATATGTGTCAGTATTGAGCTGCATTGGATCATGAAAGATAATTCTGTGAATGGCTGGCCAATACTTTCATGTGTTAATTTATGTATTTATTTATTTATTTGACTAATGAGATTTTCGTTAGGAATTTTATGACAGCTATGGTTAATTTGCTTTCTAAAATTTAAATCAGCTGCCAAACCAGAACACTAATAATGTCTGATGTGTTAATATTCTTAAAATGTCATGCTGCACAGAAAAATGTGGGTTGTGAGCTTCTTCCTCTAGCCAAATTTATCAGTCCCATTGCCTTTGTAGAGCAAAGAAAACAGTGAGAGATCTATCCCATCGTGGCCATCATTTATTGCTGGCCATTCATTTATTGCTGTCCAGTAGGCATTTTAGAAATATCAAGGTGAGGATAGATTTAGAGAAAACTAAATTGAACTAATTAGCCAAGTGGTCCTGGTTACTGTTTGTTATAACAGGGTGTTTTAACTTTTTTAAGGGTGGGAATGTTTAGTATTTATCTGATATATAATTTAATGTATATTTTGTGAGTATGTGTTACACATCATGTTTATGTTTTTTGTATGCTGTGAGAAGTAGTAGTGACATTTTGTTGTAAATTTATTTTTGCAATGATAATGCATTTTATTTTATGTTACTGTTATATGTTATGAGCATGGGCTGTTCTGTGTATTCTAAAAAGTTTATATATTTTTTGCAGATGTATATCCAGACAACCACCCTGACAGTATCTATGAGTTTAAGTGCTTCAGTGTCTTTGGGAATGCTTTATATGCCCAAGGTTTACATTATTATCTTTCATCCTGAGCAAAATGTTCAAAAAAGAAAGAGAAGTTTCAAGGCAGTTGTGACAGCTGCCACCATGCAAAGCAAGCTGATTCAAAAAGGGAATGATCGACCTAATGGTGAAGTCAAAACAGAACTCTGTGAAAGTCTTGAAACAAACAGTAAGTAACCTGAAGAAATCTTCTAGTTATAATATTAATACAAAATGTAGTAATATTTTGCCACCCTAAAAATATCAAAGCATGGGATTTAAAATGCTAAAAGTAAAACCAATATTTCTAACAAATATGTCGATAGCAATGAACCCTATAAGCCTATTTGAAATTTGACCTAGGCACATATATCTGCAGCGTTTTCTTACTTCTCTCCAAAGCCCAAATGTCTTTCTGTTGCTCCGTTCTTCTGTTATCAGCAGGATAACTTCTGACAAATTCTCCAACAACTGAGATAAAACCAACCTGAAATTTGTGTCGGAGTGCGTGCAATAAATTGATTTTCAGAGAGTGTCTATTCACAGCACAGCTCTGCACATGCCTTCCTTCCTCTGCCTATGCGGAGTGGGGGTGTGTGCCTGTCCTCCAATCAGCTGTCACACAGTGTATGCCAAGAATTCACTCCCAGTTCTGAACAGGAAGAGAAAATTTATAACACGATGTTCACTTTCTAAAGAATATAGCAAGCTGAAGACAGCAGATATGCATGTAAAACTTATATAGGAAGATTTGTTTCATCCCTGTGTATCATCTGAGGTTGTTCACTTCACTGGGTCTATGTGAGGGTTTACATCCACTTTAAGTGTATATAGGAGTATTTATATACATAACTAGCGAGGAGTCTTACGCCAAAACTGCAATACATAACTAGCGAGGCGTTTTGCGCCAAAACTGCAATACACATTTATTGATAGGGTTACATAATATATGCAAATTACACACTAAATCATATTTATAAAACAGTTTGCAGTATAAGTACATTAGGTGACACTATATTTACAAATTACACACAAAACCATCTTTACAATACAATGCACAGTACATGTAACAAGTTAATTTATATCTCAGCGTCAGGTCTGTTCATACTGAGTGCTTGTGTGTCCCCAGGACAAAGAGAAACACAGTTTGATAACAATTTATTATAACCCCCTTTGCTTTCTGTATAGTGGCTAAAATATTCCTCTCTAGTTGTGTCACGTACCTGGTAGGTTGTGAGCCTGGAGTGCAGGAAAAGACCTCCCTTACAGCTCCCACTCCCGTTCCCCTGGAATGGAGACAGAGGGCCAGGAGTGAAGAGTGGTATGGGTGCCTGGCAGGATCAACAATTGCTGAAAGTCCAGTAGTGGTGGCACCCTCTGGAGTCAGTAGTCTGGGGTGTAGACTGAGGATAGAGACTGGAATGCAGGACTGGAACCAGGAACAACAGCAGGTAAGAGCCTGGAATGCTGGACTGGAACACAGCAGAAGGTAGCCTGGAATGCTGGACTGGAACCAGGAACAACAGCAGGTAATAGCCTGGAACACTGGACTGGAACACAGCAGAAGGTAGCCTGGAACGCTGGACTGGAACACAGCAGAAGGTAGCCTGGAACGCTGGACTGGAACACAGCAGAAGGTAGCCTGGAACGCTGGACTGGAACCAGGAACAACAGCAGGTAATAGCAGACTGGAAGCTGATGAACACAGCGGAGGGTCAACAAGCCGGTGGTCAGTAACGTTCGGATAGCAGAGGTACCAGGGGTAATGCAGAGGGATGGTCAGGCAAGCCAAGAGGGTCTAGTGCAGGCAGATAGCAGGATCGTCAAACAGGAAGCCGGGTCAGATAACAGGAAACACAGATCAGATCAGGTAACACTCACAGAACGCTGTAGAGCAGACAGCGGAGATGGTGTGTGATAGACCGGTTTAAATAGCCCGCCTGATAGCGGGAGTGTGCGCGCGTGCCCGTGCGTGACCGCACCCGTGAACGCGCGCGCATGCGCAGTGGAACCCGTGGCCGTGTTCCCGGACGCCTGGATCGCCGGTTACTGGCAGGATCTTCATGACATTGCCCCCCCCCAAGGGGCAGCCTCCGGATGCCCCTTGGAGAAAATTTCTCTGGATGGAATCTTTTAAAAGATTGTAACAGATCTTCAGCATGAATATTATCTTCTGGTTCCCAGGAATTCTCTTCTGGGCCAAACCCCCTCCACTTTATCAAAAATTGATTCTGGTTAGCTCTTTTCCTATAGTCCATTATAGCCTCCACCTCGAATTCCTCCTCCCCATCTACCAAGATTGGATCAGGAGGATCCGTGCTTCGGCCCGGGAATGGGTTGGAGACTGAGGGTCTGAGCAAAGACACGTGAAAAACTGGATGTACTTTTAGTGAGTCCGGGAGTTCAAGTTCATATGCAACTTCATTAATTCTCCGTTTAACGGAAAATGGCCCAAGAAACTTGGGGCCCAATTTTTTGGACGGGCAAGCTAACCTGAGGTTTACTGTGGACAACCATACCTGATCCCCAGGTGCAAGTAATAGCTCACCTCGCCTCTTTTTGTCGAAGGTTGCTTTGTTATATTCCTGGGTCCTGGTCATGGTCTCCTGTAAAACTTGGTTGTTGGAAGAAAAGAAATCCAATTTCTCCTGAACTGCGGGTACTGTACATTCTGGAAGAGAGTTAGGCAAAAATGAAGGGTGGAAACCGTAATTTGCAAAAAACGGAGTCTGTTTGATAGCAGAGTGAATAGAGTTGTTATAGGCGAATTCGGCCAATGGAAGAACAGAAATCCAATCATCCTGGGCAAAAGAAGAGAAGCATCGCAAATATTGTTCAAGGGTCTGATTTGTTCTTTCTGTTTGCCCATTTGTCTGAGGATGATAAGCTGAAGAAAATGAAAGTTCAATGTTTAAAGTTTTACATAGAGACCTCCAGAATTGGGAGGTAAACTGTACCCCTCGATCTGAAACTATATTGACTGGTACCCCATGAAGCCTGATGACTTCTTTGATGAAAGCTTGTGCCGTCTCTGTGGCTGACGGGGTGCCTTTCATTGGGACAAAGTGAGCCATCCTCGACAACCGATCCACTATGACAAAGATTGAAGTGAAGCCCTCAGCCGGGGGTAATTCTACAATAAAGTCTATTGAGAGCATTTTCCAGGGTCTATCTGGGACAGGCAAGGGCTTTAGGAGTCCCCATGCCTTTGTTCTGTGCCCTTTGTTCCTAATACAGGTGGTACAGGACTCTACAAACCTTTTGCAATCCTCACGTAGCTGAGGCCACCAAAAGGTACGCTGTACCAAATCCGTGGTCTTAGCCACGCCAAAGTGTCCAGCCAATGCATGATCATGGCAGAGTTCTAATACTGAAACTCGTAATGTCTCAGGTATAAAGATCCTATTTTCATGCCACAGTAACCCATCCTTAACTTGGAGTTCCGCTCTAATGGAAGATTCCAATCCTGCGGAAGCCTGCTTAATTTGGGAAAGCAGGTCTCCCTGAAGCAAAAGAAAGTTCCCCGGAGCCAGAATGGTGTCTGGAGGAGAAATCTCTTGGGGTTTATGAAACATCCTGGATAGTGCGTCAGGTTTGGTATTCTTGGAACCAGGGCGATAAGTGACATGGAAGGAGAACCTGGAGAAAAAGAGAGCACACCTGGCCTGACATGGCTTCAACCTCTTTGCAGATCCAAATACTCCAGGTTCTTGTGATCCGTAAAGATCAGAACTGGGTGAGCGGCGCCCTCCAACAGATAGCGCCACTCCTCTAATGCTGACTTGATTGCCAACAACTCTCTGTCACCTACATCATAATTCCTTTCTGCTGTGGACAATTTACGAGAAAAGAAGGCCACAGGGTGCAGCAGGGCCTTAGTTCCCTGTCTTTGGGATAGCACTGCCCCTACGGCGATTTCAGATGCATCCACCTCTAATATGAATGGCAGAGAGGAATCTGGATGTTTGAGTACAGAGGCGGAGGTAAAAAGACCCTTGAGAGTCTCAAAAGCTTTTTGGACCTCAACTGACCAATGGAAGCGTGTACCTTGTTTTGTTAGTTGGGTGATAGGTGTAATGATAGCTGAAAACCCCTTAATAAATTTACGATAAAAGTTAGCGAATCCAACAAACCGCTGGATTCCTTTTTTGTCTGTTGGGACTGGCCAATCTAGAACTGCAGTGACCTTTTGAGGATCCATCTTGATGCCCTTACTAGAAATGACTAACCCCAGAAATGGAATACTTTCCTGTTCGAATTCACATTTTTCAGCCTTTGCATATAGACCATGTTGTCGAAGCCGGCTCAACACACTTCTGATGTGCCTGCGATGGGATTCAAGAGAACAAGAGAAAATTAATATGTCGTCTAAATAGACGATAACAAACAGATCAAGAAAGTCACGTAACACGTCATTGATAAAGTACTGAAATGTGGCAAGGGCATTGCACAGGCCGAACGGCATCACTAGGTATTCAAAATGTCCATAGCGGGTACGAAAAGCGGTCTTCCATTCGTCTCCGTCCCTAATACAAACTAAATTGTAGGCCCCGCGGAGATCAAGTTTGGTAAATATAGTGGCCGACCCTAACCTTTGGAACAACTCTGGCACCAGGGGAAGAGGGTACCGATTTTTCACAGTAATCTTATTTAGTTCACGGTAATCCACACAAGGTCTGAGGGTCTTGTCCTTTTTCTGCACAAAGAAGATGCCGGCACCTGCGGGGGACGTGGATGGACGAATGAAGCCTCTTTTAAGGTTCTCATCAATGTATTCTTTCAGGGCCCCTTGTTCCACCTCAGTTAGAGGAAAGATTCTTCCAAACGGAATTTCAGCACCGGGAAGTAATTCGATTGGACAGTCATAGGCCCGGTGAGGAGGTAACACCTCGGCCCTCTGTTTGCTAAATACAGTGGCTTGCGAAAGTATTCGGCCCCCTTGAACTTTTCAACCTTTTGCCACATTTCAGGCTTCAAACATAAAGATATAAAATTTTATTTTTTTGTGAAGAATCACCAACAAGTGAGACACAATTGTGAAGTGGAACGAAATCTTTTGGATTTTTGAAACTTTTTTAACTAATAAAAAAATGAAAAGTGGGGCGTGCAAAATTATTCGGCCCCCTTGCGTTAATACTTTGTAGAGCCACCTTTTGCTGCGATTACAGCTGCAAGTCGCTTGGGGTATGTCTCTATCAGTTTTGCACATCGAGAGACTGAAATTCTTGCCCATTCTTCCTTGCAAAACAGCTCGAGCTCAGTGAGGTTGGATGGAGAGCGTTTGTGAACAGCAGTTTTCAGCTCTTTCCACAGATTCTCGATTGGATTCAGGTCTGGACTTTGACTTGGCCATTCTAACACCTGCATACGTTTATTTGTGAACCATTCCTTTGTAGATTTTGCTGTATGTTTGGGATCATTGTCTTGTTGAAAGATAAATCTCCGTCCCAGTTTCAGGTCTTTTGCAGACTCCAACAGGTTTTCATCCAGAATGGTCCTGTATTTGGCTGCATCCATCTTCCCCTCAATTTTAACCATCTTCCCTGTCCCTGCTGAAGAAAAGCAGGCCCAAACCATGATGCTTCCACCACCATGTTTCACGGTGGGGATGGTGTGTTGAGTGTGATGAGCTGTGTTGCTTTTACGCCAAACATATCGTTTTGCATTGTGGCCAAAAAGTTCGATTTTGGTTTCATCTGACCAGAGCACCTTCTTCCACATGTTTGGTGTGTCTCCCAGGTGGCTTGTGGCAAACTTTAGACGAGACTTTTTATGGATATCTTTGAGAAATGGCTTTCTTCTTGCCACTCTTCCATAAAGGCCAGATTTGTGCAGTGTACGACTGATTGTTGTCCTATGGACAGACTCTCCCACCTCAGCTGTAGTTCTCTGCAGTTCATCCAGAGTGATCATGGGCCTCTTGGCTGCATCTCTGATCAGTCTTCTCCTTGTCTGAGCTGAAAGTTAGAGGGACAGCCAGGTCTTGGTAGATTTGCAGTGGTCTGATACTCCTTCCATTTCAAAATGATCGCTTGCACAGTGCTCCTTGGGATGTTTAAAGCTTGGGAAATCTTTTTGTATCCAAATCCGGCTTTAAACTTCTCCACAACAGTATTACGGACCTGCCTGGTGTGTTCCTTGGTCTTCATGATGCTCTCTGTGCTTTCAACAGAACCCTGAGACTATCACAGAGCAGGTGCATTTATACAGAGACTTGATTACACACAGGTGGATTCTATTTATCACCATCAGTCATTTAGGACAACATTGGATCATTCAGAGATCCTCGCTGAACTTCTGGAGTGAGTTTTCTGCACTGAAAGTAAAGGGGCCGAATAATTTTGCACGCACCACTTTTCATTTTTTTAATTGCTAAAAAAGTTTAAAATATCCAATAGATTTCGTTCCACTTCACAATTGTGTCCCACTTGTTGGTGATTCTTCACAAAAAATTTAAATTTTATATCTTTATGTTTGAAGCCTGAAATGTGGCAAAAGGTTGAAAAGTTCAAGGGGGCCGAATACTTTTGCAAGGCACTGTACGTCCAGAAAGTCATGATATGCAGCAGGGATGGACGAATGTAGACCGGGGTCTGTATCCAGGCAGAGCAGAGCAGAGTCTTCCTGGGCATTCTGGTTTCTACAGAACTGCTGACAATAAGAAGAAGGGAAAGTAACCTCACCCGTGATCCAATTAATGTCTGGATTATGTGCCTGTAACCAGGGCATACCGAGGATTATGGGAAACAGAGGTGAAGTGATAATATCCAGGCGTAACTGTTCTTGATGTTCGTTAGAAATGGAGACGGGTATTGGAATGGTCTCCTGGGTGACAGGTCCAGATTTGATAGCGGTTCCATCAGCTAAGTGGATAGAGAACCCGTGGGCCTTGGGTAACAGAGGTATCTGATGTTGGGTGGCAAAAAGAGAGTCCATGAAACAACTGCAGGCTCCGGAATCAATAATAGCGGTTATTTGCAGAGTCCTTCCTGGAAGCTGTAGCAGAAGAGAAAGGGCAAGGTGAGTGGTACTTCTAGCCAGAGGTGCAACATAGTCTGTGGACAAAGATAAGCACTTACGGAGTTTGCTGGGACAGTTCCTGACATAGTGCCCAGGTTCCCCGCAATACAGGGTGAGAGAAGGCCGTAGGACTCCTACTTGCATTGGCTCAGGTCGATTAAACATGGAGACAGGTGGTGCGGGTGCTGAATGATGGGGAACCTTAGGGGTAACCCAAGTTGGATGGGAAGACCCCATCGCTCTCCCAGACCTACGCTCTCGTAGACGTTGATCGATCTGAATGGCCAGATCGATTAAGGCATTTAGAGTCAGTGGTGTAACCACCCTGGCCAATTCATCCTTCAGTGAGTCAGATAGTCCCATCCGGAATTGGTAGCGGAGAGCCGCATCGTTCCAATTAGTGTCCGCACTCCACTCCACAGCCACATAGTCCTCTGCCGCCCGGCGACCCTGCTGAAGGGTATGCAGGACAGTCTCCGCAGTTACGGACAGCTGGGGGTCATCATACAATTGACCCAGTGTGTCAAAGAAGGTAGAGAGGTTGTTTAAGGATATATCCTTTTGCTCCAAGAGGCGATGGGCCCAGGTTTGGGGGTCCCCAGACAGCAGAGAAATTACATAGCCCACCTTGGTTGCCTCCAGGGAAAAGGTACGTGGCTGAAGAGCGAAGAATAATTCGCAGGAGTTACAGAAGGCCCTGAACTTATGGCGATCTCTGGAGAAACGTTCGGGTGTAGGAACCTTTGGTTCTGGGGAAGCATCACCACCGTTGAGGAAGGCCCGACTGAAGGAGCAGGAACAGAGGAAGCCCCCATGGGGCTGGACAAGGTTAATACTCGTTCCTCCAAACTGGTATATCCTTGCTGAAGGTAGCCTGGAACGCTGGACTGGAACCAGGAACAACAGCAGGTAATAGCCTGGAACACTGGACTGGAACACAGCAGAAGGTAGCCTGGAACGCTGGACTGGAACACAGCAGAAGGTAGCCTGGAACGCTGGACTGGAACACAGCAGAAGGTAGCCTGGAACGCTGGACTGGAACCAGGAACAACAGCAGGTAATAGCAGACTGGAAGCTGATGAACACAGCGGAGGGTCAACAAGCCGGTGGTCAGTAACGTTCGGATAGCAGAGGTACCAGGGGTAATGCAGAGGGATGGTCAGGCAAGCCAAGAGGGTCTGGTGCAGGCAGATAGCAGGATTGTCAAACAGGAAGCCGGGTCAGATAACAGGAAACACAGATCAGATCAGGTAACACTCACAGAACGCTGTAGAGCAGACAGCGGAGATGGTGTGTGATAGACCGGTTTAAATAGCCCGCCTGATAGCGGGAGTGCGCGCGCGCGTGCCCGTGCGTGACCGCACCCGTGAACGCGCGCGCATGCGCAGTGGAACCCGTGGCCGTGTTCCCGGACGCCTGGATCGCCGGTTACTGGCAGGATCTTCATGACAAGTTGGTCACTAAACCTAGCAAATGTATATTGGGAGAATTCAAATAAGGCTTCTGTTTACGACCCATGTGAGATGTGCTAAGGAAAGACAATGGTCAGACCTTGGAAGTAGAAAACGATTCACAAAGTGAAAAAATCTAAAAATGTCTCTGCGTTGTGGTAAGATGGCCGATGTCACAAACAAGCAATATACCCAACTTATAGTGATGTAAATAATGTGTGTAGCGCCAAAAGTAAAGTGAACAAAAATCCTTAGTAAGATTAATAATTGTATTCCTCCATATTATGAACAGAAAAACTTGATGAGAAAGTTCAGTGAAACGGTGGAGACTCATTGAAAAGTTCAGTGCAGCAATGAAGTGAAAAAAAGCTCCAACACCTCCTGAAGTGAACATATAATTTCAAATTCAGTGCTCAGAAGGCAGCCACCGCATCCCAGTGGAGTGAACACTCACCGGAAATTATGACTGTCATTACAGCAGCATGCACGTCTTTAGTGTGTATCTGTCATCCAGTGAGTGATATACCTAGTAAGCCAATCCAATGATGTTTCTTATCAGGTTATGGTGAGATAACTAAAGCTAACCAGGAGCCTGAAGTTATCCTCACAGTATAGTATTTTTAACAGAATGCATGTACATATATAAAAACAATAAAAGTAGCATAAAATCCTTACATATGAAGTCACTGCCAACCCGGAATCAAGCAACGGTGTGACTTCTGCACTAGTATCTGCCCCAAAATTAAACTATTTACAGTATACCAAGAAGGAATCCAGAAATTGTTTGATGCTGAAACACACTCAATAGTTTAAATATATTCCTATCTAACTTAGATATATTTCTAATTACAATATTATTTACATCTGTTAATGGAGATTTCACATTAATTCATTATCTAACAGCCTGAAAGTAAAAGAAAGTACCGTATTTATTCTGATTTAAAATATATCCATGGACTGGGCCTCTTAGGCTATAATAGAGAGCAAGCGGAGAGTTTGGTGTACCATATAATTTCAGATACAATGACCTGTGGAACATAGCAAACGCATGGGAATATTGTTTTAGTAATTATATCAGATACATCATGTGGGGCTAAGCTAGTTCAGTGCATAAAATGTTAGCAGATTAGCAACAAATGCATTCTTTCTCTGTATTAGAAGTTTGTGGAGGATATGGAGAACTGAATTAGTGAATAAGTGTAGGTGTAATAAATAAAATGGCTGGATTTTTTGATGTTACAGTACAGTGCATTATATAGATCCAGTTGTAGGATCAAATTCATTAATTCGATGTGGTAGGTCTTTTAGTGTATCAAACTGCTTTCTCAAGTTGAACAGTCAAATACTGACTACAGCTGACAATTGTTGTGTTAAAAATCAAACAAATGCCACCTCAAGATTAAAGGGGTTGTAAACCCCCGCAGTTTTTCACCTCTTGAAAAACCTCTTGTAGTGCACCAGCCCCCCAGGGCCCCCCTTTTACATACCTGAGCCCAATCGTTCGTGCACTGGAGATCAGCACACCCACTCCAGCCAGTGTCTTGGGTCCTGATTGGATAGATTGATAGCAGCGCAGCCGTTGGCTCCCACTACTGTCAATCAACTCCAACATATCCCTTAAGCTGTGAGTGTAAGCATTGCAAGGTATCCAAAATGTTAGGTACAGGCCACCCACTACTTCTAAATCTCAGTTTTAAAAAAAAAAATTCCAGTATACAGTATATCTCAGTTACTAATTTTCACACAAACCAATCAATATACACCTTTTTGTTGGATATGTTTTATAACCGAAATTAAAAAATATAGATTTTTTTTTCAAATGTATGCTTTTTTTTGGTAATAGCGCAAAAAATAAAAAACCCAGTTGTGATCAAATACTACCAAAGGAACGCTATTTTTGTGGAAAAAAATTATATAAATTTTAATTGTGTACAGCATCGCATGACTGCGCAATCACCAGTTAAAGTAGCACAGTGCCTAACAGCAAAAAATGGCCCAGTCATGAAGGAGGTAAAACCTTCTGGAGCTTAAGTGCATAACCTTGATTGCAATGCACTCTGCTTTTCTGTTTGGAGTGCTAAGGTAAAAAGCAAAAAAAATGGATGTTGAGAGGAGCCCTTGGATATTTTTTACATAACAATCTTTAGGACTTGCGTCTACTGGAATAGGAATAGGAATTTAAAGCTCGATTGAAGCAGGTCAAATGCTGTTCAAAAGAAGGTCAACTGCAGGTTAAATTCACTTATCAGTGAGTTCCAAATGATCTCAAAAGTATTTCACACTGATATCAAACTGATGCCATAACCCCAAGACATGAAACTTGATAATAAGGTTCTGTGACCTCATCTCAAAGTTCTCATTTAAGTTATTGCTATCTAGTAATATATAATTTTAACAAGAAAGTGAGTGTGGAATGGAGTATAGTTTTAAACATACACTAAGAGAGTGGCTCAGGGTTGTATCCCGATATATATTGTGAAGGAAATGTAAGGGAGATTTTGGGACTTTAAATATACCCCTAGTGTCACCTATGTATAATTCAACATAGCATATAAGTTAACAAAACACAATTTTATTAAATACAGTTTAATAACCATATAGAATCCATAATGGACATTAGATACATCACAAAGACAACGGCTTCTTCAGGACTTGCAAAAGTTTTGTATGTTCAGAGATCTTGTTTTTAACTTATATGCTCTGTTGGATTATACATACATATGTAAGCGACACTAGGGGTATTTAACCACTTCAGCCCTGGAAGGATTTACCCCTTTCCTGACCAGAGCACTTTTTACAATTTGGCACTGCGTCGCTTTAACTGCTAATTGCGCGGTCATGCAATGCTGTACCCAAACGAAATTTGCGTCCTTTTCTTCCCACAAATAGAGCTTTCTTTTGATGATATTTGATCACCTCTGCCGTTTTTATTTTTTGCGCTATACACGGAAAAAGACCGAAAATTTTGAAAAAAAAGGATATTTTCTACTTTTTGTTCTAAAAAAAATCCAATAAACTCAATTTTAGTCATACATTTAGGCCAAAATTTATTCGGCCACATGTCTTTGGTAAAAAAAATGTCAATAAGTGTATATTTATTGGTTTGCGCAAAAGTTATAGCGCCTACAAACTAGGGTACATTTTCTGGAATTTACACAGCCTTTAATTTATGACTGCCTATGTCGATTCTTGAGGTGCTAAAATGGCAGGGCAGTACAAAACCCCCACAAATGACCCCATTTTGGAAAGTAGACACCCCAAGGAAATTGCTGAGAGGCATGTTGAGCCCATTGAATATTCATTTTTTTTGTCCCAAGTGATTGAATAATGACAAAAAAAAAAATTACAAAAAGTTGTCACTAAATGATATATTGTTCACACAGGCCATGGGCATATGTGGAATTGCACCCCAAAATACATTCAGCTGCTTCTCCTGAGTATGGGGATACCACATGTGTGGGACTTTTTGGGAGCCTAGCCGCGTACGGGGCCCCGAAATCCAATCACTGCCTTCAGGATTTCTAAGGGCGTACATTTTTGATTTTACTTCTCACTACCTTTCACAGTTTTGAAGGCCATAAAATGCCCAGATGGCATAAAAGCCCCCCAAATGACCCCATTTTGGAAAGTAGACACCCCAAGCTATTTGCTTTGAGGTATGTTGAGTCCATGGAATGTTTTATATTTTGGCACAAGTTGCGGGAATGTGACAAATTTAATTTTTTTTTTTTGCACAAAGTTGTCACTAAATGATATATTGCTCACACAGGCCATGGGCATATGTGGAATTGCACCCCAAAATACATTTAGCTACTTCTCCTGAGTACGGGGATACCACATGTGTGGGACTTTTTGGGAGCCTAGTCGCGTACGGGGCCCCGAAAACCAATCACCGCCTTCAGGATTTCTAAGGGTGTAAATTTTTGATTTCACTCTTCACTGCCTATCACAGTTTCGGAGGCCATGGAATGCCCAGGTGGCACAAACCCCCCCCCAAATGACCCCATTTTTTAAAGTAGACAGCCCAAGCTATTTGCTGAGAGGCATGGTGAGTATTTTGCAGCTCTCATTTGTTTTTGAAAATAAAGAAAGACGAGAAAATTTTTTTTTTCTTTTTTCAATTTTCAAAACTTTGTGACAAAAAGTGAGGTCTGCAAAATACTCACTATACCTCTCAGCAAATAGCTTTGGGTGTCTACTTTCCAAAATGGGGTCATTTGGGGGGGGGGGTTTGTGCCACCTGGGCATTCCATGGCCTCTGAAACGGTGATAGGCAGTGAAGAGTGAAATCAAAAATTCACGCCCTTAGAAAGCCTGAAGGCATGGCTTGGTTTTCGGGGTCCCGTACGCGGCTAGGCTCCCAAAATGTCTCACACATGTGGTATCCCCGTACTCAGGAGAAGCAGCAGAATGTATTTTGGGGTGTAATTTCACATATTCCCATGGCATGTTTGAGCAATATATCATTTAGTGACAACTTTGTGCAAAAAAAAAAATTGTCTCTTTCCCGCAACTTGTGTCGCAATATAAAATATTCCATGGACTCGACATGCCTCTCAGCAAATAGCTTGGGGTGTCTACTTTCCAAAATGGGGTCATTTGGGGGGGTTTTGAACTGTCCTGGCATTTTATGCACAACATTTAGAAGCTTATGTCACACATCACCCACTCTTCTAACCACTTGAAGACAAAGCCCTTTCTGACACTTATTGTTTACATGAAAAAGTTATTTTTTTTTGCAAAAAAATTACTTTGAACCGCCAAACATTATATATTTTTTTAATGCAAATGCCCTACAGATTAAAATGGTGGGTGTTTCATTTTTTTTTTCACAGTATTTGCGCAGCGATTTTTCAAACGCATTTTTTGGGGAAAAAACACACTTTTTTAAAATTTAGTGCACTAAAACACACTATATTGCCCAAATGTTTGATGAAATAAAAAAGATGATCTTAGGCCGAGTACATGGATACCAAACATGACATGCTTTAAAATTGCGCATAAACGTGCAGTGGCAACAAAATAAATACATTTTTAAAAGCCTTTAAAAGCCTTTACAGGTTACCACTTTAGATTTACAGAGGAGCTCTACTGCAAAAATTACTGCCCTCGATCTGACCTTCGCGGTGATACCTCACATGCATGGTGCAATGGCTGTTTACGTATGACGACAGACCGCCGCTTGCGTTCGCCTTAGCGTGAGAGCAGGGGGCAACAGGGGTGCTTTTTTTTTTTTCTTTTTTTCTTTATTATTTTTTTGCTTTTTTATCTTATTTTTAAACTGTTCCTTTCATTTTTTTTTTTAATCATTTTTATTGTTATCTCGGGGAATGTAAATATCCCCTATGATAGCAATAGGTAGTGACAGGTACTCTTTTTTGAAAAAATTGGGGTCTATTAGACCCTAGATTTCTCCTCTGCCCTCAAAGCATCTGATCACACCAAGATCGGTGTGATAAAATGCTTTCCCAATTTCCCAATGGTGCTGTTTACATCCGGCGAAATCTAAGTCATAAAATGCTCGTAGCTTCCAGTTTCTTAGGCCATAGAGATGTTTGGAGCCACTCTGGTCTCTGATCAGCTCTATGGTCAGCTGGCTATATCACCGGCTGCATTTTCAGGTTCCCTGTTGAGACAGGAGAGCCAGAGAAAAACACAGAAGATGTTGGGGGGGGGCATTCCCTCCCACTGCTTGTAAAAGCAGTCTAGAGGCTAATTAGCCGACCGCTGGCTGAAAAGAATGATACCAAGATGATACCTAAACCTGCAGGCATCATTCTGGTATAACCATTCAAATTCGTGAATGGTGTACCTGAAGACAAAAAAATGGTTAACAATAAAGCACAGTAAACAGTAAAATATAAAAAAATTGCATACCTGAAAAACAAACATGATAAAACATAATAACAATAAAACATTGCAGAATAGAATACAGTAAAAAAAGAGCAGAACAATAGAGAGAATAGAGAGAGAGAGAACAATAAAACGACAACTATTTTTTTTATTTTATATTTTTGTATGTTTTTTTTTTTTTTTTTTTACACTTTTTTTTGTAACTGTAACTTTTATAACTGTAACCGGTTCCAGGTTCGGGTCTCTCAAAATGCGATGGCATCTTGGGAGACCCTGTGAAAGTGTGCCTAGTCTGTGGAATGCTGTACCCTACGCTAATACTCAACTAGTGCATGGTAGCATTCAAAACATTCACCAATGCAAAGACCAGGATTGTCAGGACAGGAGGGACAATAATAGCGGGTGTCACGCCTATATCCGCGCTTGCTGCAGACACAACATCTTTTTTGGGGGGGTTCATTTGCTAGGGGTACTCGGGAGGATATATAAATGCCTCTCATGCAGCCGACTGCATTTGGTTGGGGATGTGAATGGGGGAAGTACGGGCGCTGCAGAAGCGGTGGGTTCCCAATTAGGATTGGCGAATGCAGCAGGAAGGGCACTATGGGCACGACGGGCCTGTGTTTGTCTTTTTGGTGGCAGCGGGACACTACTTGTGCTTGCCACCTCACCAGCTTGAACTGCACTTATGGGACTCGCCACGTCACCAAGTGTTACTGCAGTGCTGGTTTGACTACGACCGGGGTGTACTAGCCCACTGGTGCTTGCCAGTTCACCAAAACGCTACAAAAAAAACTGTTAGCGATCACAGGGATCAGGCCTGACTCTGCGAACGCTGCAGTTATGCGTTTAGTGTTTTGCAAGTGACAGTGATCGATCGATACTGCACTTGGGTGGGCTGGGCTGGGCCGGGCGGAGGGGCAAAACACAGGTGCTAGCAGGTATCTGGGCAGATCCCGTTAACACTGCGTTTGTGGGAACCCTAAACTGCTGGGGACGCTAGTTTAGATCTGATCGGATCAGATATTGATCTGTTCAGATACTATACCTCTAAGGGAGGTGTACGGTGCGTGCGTGGGTGTTAGCGGTACTGGCGCTAACCTGACGCTGCCTGGGGCAGGTGCTTGCCAGTTCACCAAAACGCTACCAAAAAAACTGTTAGCGATCGCAGGGATCAGGCCTGACTCTGCGAACGCTGCAGTTATGCGTTTAGTGTTCTGTAAGTGACAGTGATCGATTGATACTGCACTTGGGTGGGCTGGGCTGGGCCGGGCGGAGGGGCAAAACGCAGGTGCTAGCAGGTATCTGGGCTGATCCCGTTAACACTGTGTGTTTGGGAACCCTAAACTGCTGGGGACGCCAGTATAGATCTGATCGGATCAGATATTGATCCGTTCAGATACTATACCACTAAGGGAGGTGTACGGTGCGTGCGTGGGTGTCAGCGGTACTGGCGCTAACCTGACGCTGCCTGGGGCTGGTGCTTGCCAGTTCACCAAAACGCTACCAAGAAAACTGTTAGCGATCGCAGGGATCAGGCCTGACTCTGTGAACGCTGCAGTTATGCGTTTAGTGTTTTGTAAGTGACAGTGATCGATCGATACTGCACTTGGGTGGGCTGGGCCGGGCGGAGGGGAAAAACGCAGGTGCTAGCGGGGATCTGGGCTGATCCCACTAACACTGCGTTTTTGGGAACCCTAAACTGCTGGGGACGCTAGTATATATCTGATCGGATAAGATATTGATCTGTACAGATACTATACCACAAAGGGAGGCGTATGCTGCGTGCGTGGGTGTTAGCGCTACTGGCGCTAATCTGACGCTGCCTGGGGCGACGCATATCACCGCCGGGCGATCAGGGGGCTAAACCTTTATTCGGTAATAAACGGCGGGTGCCCTGACACTATACAAAATAAACAAACTAAACAGCGTCACCCGTAACGGTCATACGGTGATCAGGGGTGAAAGGGTTAATTAGGGGGCAATCAAGGGGTTAAAACGTTTATTAGATAGTATATGGGGGTCCCTGACGCTATAAAACGCTGACGGCGAACCTCAATATTTACCTCCCTAACTAGCGTCACCAGCGACACTAATACAGCGATCAGAAAAAATGATCGCTTAGTGACACTGGTGACGGGGGGTGATCAAGGGGTTAAAACTTTATTAGGGGGGGTTAGGGGGGTACCCTAGACCTACAGGGGGCTAACACTCACTGCCCTACCACTTCTAACTGTCACAAACTGACACCTAGCAGTAATCAGGAAAAAAAAAAATACTGCTTGGTGTCAGTTTGTGACGGGGGGGTGATTGGGGGGGGATCGGGGGGCGATCGGGGGGGGGGTCGGGGGTGTTTTATGTGCCTGGCATGTTCTACTGTGTGTGTGTGTGTGTTTTGTGCACTCACATGTCTTCTCTCCTCGGAAACTGCCGAGCCGAGGAGAGATGACATCACATCCTCTGCCTGTGTGTACTACACACAGGCAGGGGAGGATTCCCATTGGCTGGGAGCGATCGCCCGCGGGAGGCAGATCACGTATGGGTACGTGATTCTGCCTGCCCGTGCCATTCTGCCGCAGTATATCTGCGTTAGGCGGTCGGCAACTGGTTAAAGTCCCAAAAGCTCCCTTACCTTTCCTTCACCATCAAGTATATATAGAGGAATGAATCTAGTGCATGTTCTTGTCTGTGAATGCTAGGTGTCACAGCTAAGAAACCTCAAACATGTGCAATGCTCAGCTTCATATACAACCCCAATTCCAAAAAAGTTGGGACGCTGTGTAAAATCTGCAAACAAACAAAATGAAATGATTTGCAAATCTCATAAATCCATATTTTATTCACAATAGAAAATAGAAAACACATTAAATGTTTAAACTGATCATGTATTCCTCTGTGAGTACTAGGGATGAGCCGAACACCCCCCAGTTCGGTTCGCACCAGAACCTGCGAACGAACCGAAAATGTTCATGAACGTTAGAACCCCATTGATGTCTATGGGACTCGAACGTTCAAAATCAAAAGTGCTCATTTTAAAGGCTAATTTGCATGGTATTGTCCTAAAAAGGATTTGGGGACCCGGGTCCTGCCCCAGGGGACATGTATCAATGCAAAAAAAACTTTTAAAAACTGCCGTTTTTTCAGGATTTTAATGATCCTTAAAGTAAAAAAAAAAAAGTGAAATATTACTTTAAATATCGTACCTGGGGGTGTCTATAGTATGCCTGTAAAGTGGTGCATGTTTCCCGTGCTTAGAACAGTCCCTGCACAAAATGTCATTTTTAAAGGAAAAAAAGTCATTTAAAACTGCTTGCGGCTTTAACGTAATGTCGGGTCCTGGCAATATGGATGAAAATCAGTGAGACAAACAGCATGGGTACCCCCCAGTCCATTACCAGGCCCTTTGGGTCTTGTATGGATATTAAGGGGAACCCCGCACCCAAATTAAAAAAGGAAAGGTGTTGGGCCCCCAGGCCCCATATACTCTGAACAGCAGTATACAGGCGGTGCAAACAAGACAGGGACTATAGGTTTGTTGTTAAGTAGAATCTGTTTGTAATTTTGAACTGGCACATTTTTAACGTGTTTAGCTCCAGCCAAAAAATCTATTTTAAGCTTTTTGGAAAACCTAGGGAAGGGTTATCACTCCTGTGACATTTGTTTTGCTGTCTGTGCTCCTCTTCAGAAGATTTCACCTCACTTTTTGTCCCAATGACTAATGTTTTTTGAAAATTTTGGGTTTTCTCGTGAAACAAGGATTGGTGATAAAGCATCAGTGGAAAGGAGAAAAGTTTTTTCCATATTAACTCTTACAGGAGATAATTTCCCTTCCTAGGGGTAGATTTCATCTCACTTTCTGTTGTCTCCTTCTGTTTGCAAGTAGGAGTCATTTGTAAGTTGGATGTTTGAAAGTAGGGGCCTGCCCTATATACTCAGCAGAAATTTGGGCCTCAGGAGTTGTTGTGGCCACAACACTGTAAGCCCTCACAGGGCCCTGCTGTGAAATAATAGATCAAGAATTATAATTACATGCCCCTGTTGAACAGGGGCAGAAAAATTGGGCCTTTGGTGGTGGTGGTGGTGCTGGTGCCACAACACTGTAAGTCCTCACAGATACTCTTGGTGGGCGCAGAAACGGGCCCTGCTGTGAAATATTAGATCAAGAATTGTAATTACATGCCCCTGTTGAACAGAGGCAGAAAAATTGGGCCTTTGGTGATGGTGGTGGTGCTGGTGCCACAACACTGCAAGTCCTCACAGATACTCTTGGTGGGCGCAGAAACGGGCCCTGATGTGAAATTTTAGATCAAGAATTGTAATTACATGCCCCTGTTAAACAGGGGCAGAAAAATTGGGCCTTTGGTGGTGGTGGTGGTGCTGGTGCTACAACACTGTAAGTCCTCACAGATACTCTTGGTGGGTGCAGAAACGAGCCCTGCTGTGAAATATTAGATCAAGAATTGTAATTACATGCCCCTGTTGAACAGGGGCAGAAAAATTGGGCCTTTGGTGGTGGTGGTGGTGCCACAACACTGGAACCCCTAACAGATGCTCTAGTTGGAGCGCAGGAGCTAGCCCTGCTGCAAAGAATTGCATCAAAAAATGTAATTACATGCCCCTGTTAAACAGGGGCTGAAAAATTGGGCCTTAGGCACTAGTGCTGGTGCCACAACACTGCAACACCTCACAGATACTCTAGTTGGAGCGCAGGAACTAGCCCTGCTGCAAAGAATTGCATCAAACATTGTAATTAGACGCCCCTGTTAAAGAGGGACTGAAAAATTGGGCCTTAGGCACTGGTGATGGTGCCACAACACTGCAACCCCTCACAGATACTCTAGTTGGAGCTCAGGAACTAGCCCTGCTGCAAAGAATTGCATGAAAAATTGTAATTACATGCCCCTGTTAAACAGGGGCTGATAAATTGGGCCTTAGGCACTGGTGGCGGGACTGGCGGTGCCCAGAACCAAAAATGTTCTTACAAGCTATCATCATGATCATTGAGGAGGAAGAGGATAATTACTCAGCATAACAGGATAGTCACTCAGCATCAGCATAGGCAGTCTGAAGGGATCTGACATTTCAAAAAAATGTATTCGGTTACATAAGCATCAGGTGCTTGGTAGCTGGTGGTGATCCAAGACTGATTCATTTTTATGAAGGTCAGTCGATCGTCCGAGTCGGTGGACAGACGCACCCTGTGATCGGTTACAAAGCCTCCAGCAGCACTGAATGTGCATTCCGAAAGAACGCTGGATGCAGGACAGGCCAGTAGCTCAATTGCATACTGTGCAAGCTCTGGCCAGTGATCCATCCTCAAGACCCATTAACCCAGAGGATTTTCGGTGGGAAAGGTGTCCAAGTCAGATCTTGCCCCTAGGTATTCCTGCACCATGTAAAACAGATGCTGGCGATGGTTGCTGGAACCGATCATACCTTGGGGCTGCGGACTAAAAAATTGTCTGAAAGCATCGGTCAGACGGCCACCTTCTCCACCGCTCCTTCTTTGACTGACCGAAGCCTCAGCAACACGTTGTCCAGAAACAGGAGTTTGTAACCTCCCAGTCTCTGGGAACGCGTTGCACAGACCTTTCTGCAAGGCCTCCTGAAGATGTTTCATTTTCTGCTCCCTCTGCGACGGCAAGATAAGGTCCGCAACCTTACCCTTGTAACGTGGATCAAGGAGGGTTGCCAGCCAGTATTGTTCCTTCTCCTTGATTCCACGAATACGAGGATCCTTCCGCAGGCTTTGCAGGATCAGGGAGGTAATGCAGCGTAGGGTTGCTGAGGCATTCAGTCCGGAGTCCTCTGGGTCACTAAGGACGACATGGTCCGCAGTCACCTCCTCCCAGCCATGTACAAGTCCATGTGTTTCTTGGGACTGTAAATGATCCCTTAAAGACTGCTGCTGATGCTGAGTGCCAGGCTCCACCTCCATACTGACACAATCCTCCTCTTCGTCCTCTTCCTGTGTGATCGGCGGACATGCAGTAACACTGTCTGGATAAAGGGGGCCTTGAGAGCTAAGGAAGTCCTCCTCTTCCTGTCTCTATTCTGCCTCAAGTGCCCTGTCCTTTATTATTTGGAGGTCTGCCAGCCGAGCACTGGCATTATATGACCGGCGGAAATGCACACAGACTTTCCTGGACTGCCTCAGGACATCCTGTAAGCCCATGTACCTGCCCAAGAACCGCTGCACCACCAAGTTAAGGACGTGAGCCAAACAGGGCACATGGGTCAGTTGTCCCTGTCAGAGGGCGGAGAGGAGGTTGGTGCCATTGTCGCAAACCATCATTCCTGCCTTAAGTTGGCATGGCGTCAACCACCTCTGAACCTGCTCCTGCAGAGCTGACAGAACCTCTGCCCCAGTGTGGCTCCTATCCTCCAAACACACCAGCTCAAGCACCGCATGGCATCTTTTGGCCTGCATACTTGCGTAGCCCCTTGAATGCCTACGGAGCACCGCTGGTTCCGAGAACAAAGCACAGGAAGAGGCCACGAAGGAAGAAGAAGAGGAGGGGGTGGAGGAGATAGGTGTGTCAGAATCAGTAGTGGCATTTTGGAGGCGTGGTGGCGGAACAACCTCCAACACTACTGCACCTTGTCCTGCATCCTTCCCAGCTACCAGAAGAGTCACCCAATGCGCGGTGAAACGTCCCTGTCCATGCCTGCTGGACCATGAGTCAGCGGTAATATGCCCCTTACCGCTGACCGCCCTGTCCAGCGAGGCATGGACATTGCCTTCCCCATGCCGGTAGAGAGCCGGAATCGCCTTCCGTGAGAAAAAGTGGCGTTTATGTACCTGCCACTGAGGAACCGCACATTCCACAAACTCACGGAAGTGGGCAGAGTCTACCAACTGAAAAGGTAGCAGTTAAAGTGCTAGCAATTTTGCCAAGCTAGTATTCAACCACTGGGCATGTGGATGGCTGGGAGCGAACTTCTTTCGGAGGTGTAGCAGCTGGGGTAGGGAAATTTGCCTGGTACAATCCGAGGTCGGTGTACCGAAAGCTAATTGGCCACAAGTACTTGGCTGTGACACACCTAATTCTACACCTTCATTCCTCTCAGTGCAGGTCTCAGAGAGAACTGAAGGTATAGTGGGGTTGGAGATCTCAGCTGATGAGGAGCAAGGAGAGGTCCTCTCTGTTCTTTGGTGTGGGTCTTTTAGATACGCTTGCCAACGAACTGCATGGCAGGTCAACATATATCTGGTCAAGCATGTGGTTCCCAAGCGGGAGATGTTTTGGTCACGCGAGATATGCTTGAGACATATGTTGCAAATAGCAGCGGTGCGATCTGATGCACTCATCTCAAAAAAGGCCCACACCAGAGAACTTTTAGAATAACGTGCAGAGACAGCAGTGCCCTGCACATGCGGAGCTTTGCGGTGTGATGCAGTCAGTGTGCTGCCCTTAGGCTGGCCCCTGGAGGGCATCCTGCCTCATTGGTGATGTGCCTCCTCCTCTTTCTCTCTCCTATCAGGCACCCACTTTGAGTCAGTGACCTCATCATCCCCTCCCTCCTCATCACTGGAGTAAACCTGGCAGTATGCTGCAGCAGGGGGAGCATGACTGCCAGATTGCTGTCCTTCTTGGGCACCCCCTCTGTCCGTGCTCACGTTACTGGCTTCATCTAGCTCAGTATCATCATCAGAGCCTTCTAAACGCTGGGCATCCTCCTGGAGCATGGTCAAACAGTTCGAGGGACTCCTCAGGAGGAAATGGTGGGGCTAGGGAAGGAGTCACTGATGCCATTGAGCCGAGGGAAGAGGCCGCGTTGGCAGCTGCTTTGCCAGGCAAGTACCCTAAGCATGGGTGAGAGAGGATGAGGAGGATGAGGACGGCTTGGTCATCCACTCGACCAAGTCTTCCACATGTTGCGGCTCAACACGGCCAGCTGCCGAAAAAAAGGCCAATCATGTCCCGTGGTCACGTGCTGATGAGGATGCACCGTCTCCACGACCAGCACCGTTGCCTCTAGACACAGAGCCTGCTTGCCCTCTTTTTATTGGCTTGTGACTGTCTGCATCTCCTTGTTGGCCTTCCAGACATACTAATGGCCTGCAGTGAGATGTAGCTGCACTAAGCTGGGATATATATATATATATACTGATACTGCAGCTAGCAAAATCAACTGCCTGCCTGTAGTATGAGAACACCACCAATCTTCTACAGGTAGCTTTAGATGAACACTGTGCAGAGGTCGCACTACACTAACTTGTAGCTTTAGCTGAACACTGTGCAGAGGACGCACTACACCAACGTTAAAATAATGTAGCTGCCTGCGGTAGTGATAGGATCAGGAAAACACCAACAACCTTCTACAGATAGCTTTAGCTGAACACTGTGAAGAGGACGCACTAGACTAACATGTAAATAATGTAGCTGCCTGCGGTAGTGATAGGATCAGGAAAACACCACCAACCTTCTACAGGTAGCTTTAGCTGAACACTGTGCAGAGGACGCACTAGACTAACATGTAAATAATGTAGCTGCCTGCGGTAGTGATAGGATCAGGAAAACACCACCAACCTTCTACAGGTAGCTTTAGCTGAACACTGTGCAGAGGTCGCACTAGACTAACGTGTAAATAATGTAGCTGCCTGCGCTAATGATATGATCAGGAAAACACCACCAACCTTCTACAGGTAGCTTTAGCTGAACACTGTGCAGAGGTCGCACTAGACTAACGTGTAAATAATGTAGCTGCCTGCGCTAATGATATGATCAGGAAAACACCACCAACCTTCTACAGGTAGCTTTAGCTGAACACTGTGAAGAGGACGCACTACACTAATGTTAAAATAATGTAGCTGCCTGTGGTAGTGATAGGATCAGGAAAACACCACCAACTTTCTTCAGATAGCTTTAGCTGAACACTGTGAAGAGGATGCACTAGACTAACGTGTAAATAATGTAGCTGCCTGCGGTAATGATATGATCAGGAAAATACCACCAACCTTCTAAAGGTAGCTTTAGCTGAACACTGTGCAGAGGTTGCAATAGACTAACGTGTAAATAATGTAGCTGCCTGCGGTAGTGATAGGATCAGGAAAACACCACCAACCTTCTACAGATAGCTTTAGCTGAACACTGTGAAGAGGATGCACTACACTAACGTTAAAATAATGTAGCTGCCTGCGGTAGTGATAGGATCAGGAAAACACCACCAACCTTCTACAGGTAGCTTTAGCTGAACACTGTGCAGAGGACGCACTACACTAACTTGTAGCTTTAGCTGAACACTGTGCAGAGGACGCACTACACCAACGTTAAAATAATGTAGCTGCCTGCGGTAGTGATAGGATCAGGAAAACACCACCAACCTTCTACAGATAGCTTTAGCTGAACACTGTGAAGAGGACGCACTAGACTAACATGTAAATAATGTAGCTGCCTGCGGTAGTGATAGGATCAGGAAAACACCACCAACCTTCTACAGGTAGCTTTAGCTGAACACTGTGCAGAGGACGCACTAGACTAACATGTAAATAATGTAGCTGCCTGCGGTAGTGATAGGATCAGGAAAACACCACCAACCTTCTACAGGTAGCTTTAGCTGAACACTGTGCAGAGGTCGCACTAGACTAACGTGTAAATAATGTAGCTGCCTGCGCTAATGATATGATCAGGAAAACCCCACCAACCTTCTACAGGTAGCTTTAGCTGAACACTGTGCAGAGGTCGCACTAGACTAACGTGTAAATAATGTAGCTGCCTGCGCTAATGATATGATCAGGAAAACACCACCAACCTTCTACAGGTAGCTTTAGCTGAACACTGTGAAGAGGACGCACTACACTAATGTTAAAATAATGTAGCTGCCTGTGGTAGTGATAGGATCAGGAAAACACCACCAACTTTCTACAGATAGCTTTAGCTGAACACTGTGAAGAGGATGCACTAGACTAACGTGTAAATAATGTAGCTGCCTGCGGTAGTGATAGGATCAGGAAAACACCACCAACCTTCTACAGGTAGCTTTAGCTGAACACTGTGCAGAGGACGCACTAGACTAACATGTAAATAATGTAGCTGCCTGCGGTAGTGATAGGATCAGGAAAACACCACCAACCTTCTACAGGTAGCTTTAGCTGAACACTGTGCAGAGGTCGCACTAGACTAACGTGTAAATAATGTAGCTGCCTGCGCTAATGATATGATCAGGAAAACACCACCAACCTTCTACAGGTAGCTTTAGCTGAACACTGTGCAGAGGTCGCACTAGACTAACGTGTAAATAATGTAGCTGCCTGCGCTAATGATATGATCAGGAAAACACCACCAACCTTCTACAGGTAGCTTTAGCTGAACACTGTGAAGAGGACGCACTACACTAATGTTAAAATAATGTAGCTGCCTGTGGTAGTGATAGGATCAGGAAAACACCACCAACTTTCTACAGATAGCTTTAGCTGAACACTGTGAAGAGGATGCACTAGACTAACGTGTAAATAATGTAGCTGCCTGCGGTAATGATATGATCAGGAAAATACCGCCAACCTTCTAAAGGTAGCTTTAGCTGAACACTGTGCAGAGGTTGCAATAGACTAACGTGTAAATAATGTAGCTGCCTGCGGTAGTGATAGGATCAGGAAAACACCACCAACTTTCTTCAGATAGCTTTAGCTGAACACTGTGAAGAGGATGCACTAGACTAACGTGTAAATAATGTAGCTGCCTGCGGTAATGATATGATCAGGAAAATACCACCAACCTTCTAAAGGTAGCTTTAGCTGAACACTGTGCAGAGGTTGCAATAGACTAACGTGTAAATAATGTAGCTGCCTGCGGTAGTGATAGGATCAGGAAAACACCACCAACCTTCTACAGATAGCTTTAGCTGAACACTGTGAAGAGGATGCACTACACTAACGTTAAAATAATGTAGCTGCCTGCGGTAGTGATAGGATCAGGAAAACACCACCAACCTTCTACAGGTAGCTTTAGCTGAACACTGTGCAGAGGACGCACTACACTAACTTGTAGCTTTAGCTGAACACTGTGCAGAGGACGCACTACACCAACGTTAAAATAATGTAGCTGCCTGCGGTAGTGATAGGATCAGGAAAACACCACCAACCTTCTACAGATAGCTTTAGCTGAACACTGTGAAGAGGACGCACTAGACTAACATGTAAATAATGTAGCTGCCTGCGGTAGTGATAGGATCAGGAAAACACCACCAACCTTCTACAGGTAGCTTTAGCTGAACACTGTGCAGAGGACGCACTAGACTAACATGTAAATAATGTAGCTGCCTGCGGTAGTGATAGGATCAGGAAAACACCACCAACCTTCTACAGGTAGCTTTAGCTGAACACTGTGCAGAGGTCGCACTAGACTAACGTGTAAATAATGTAGCTGCCTGCGCTAATGATATGATCAGGAAAACCCCACCAACCTTCTACAGGTAGCTTTAGCTGAACACTGTGCAGAGGTCGCACTAGACTAACGTGTAAATAATGTAGCTGCCTGCGCTAATGATATGATCAGGAAAACACCACCAACCTTCTACAGGTAGCTTTAGCTGAACACTGTGAAGAGGACGCACTACACTAATGTTAAAATAATGTAGCTGCCTGTGGTAGTGATAGGATCAGGAAAACACCACCAACTTTCTACAGATAGCTTTAGCTGAACACTGTGCAGAGGTCGCACTAGACTAACGTGTAAATAATGTAGCTGCCTGCGCTAATGATATGATCAGGAAAACACCACCAACCTTCTACAGGTAGCTTTAGCTGAACACTGTGCAGAGGTCGCACTAGACTAACGTGTAAATAATGTAGCTGCCTGCGCTAATGATATGATCAGGAAAACACCACCAACCTTCTACAGGTAGCTTTAGCTGAACACTGTGAAGAGGACGCACTACACTAATGTTAAAATAATGTAGCTGCCTGTGGTAGTGATAGGATCAGGAAAACACCACCAACTTTCTACAGATAGCTTTAGCTGAACACTGTGAAGAGGATGCACTAGACTAACGTGTAAATAATGTAGCTGCCTGCGGTAATGATATGATCAGGAAAATACCGCCAACCTTCTAAAGGTAGCTTTAGCTGAACACTGTGCAGAGGTTGCAATAGACTAACGTGTAAATAATGTAGCTGCCTGCGGTAGTGATAGGATCAGGAAAACACCACCAACCTTCTACAGATAGCTTTAGCTGAACACTGTGAAGAGGATGCACTACACTAACGTTAAAATAATGTAGCTGCCTGCGGTAATGATAGGATCAGGAAAACACCACCAACCTTCTACAGGTAGCTTTAGCTGAACACTGTGCAGAGGACGCACTACACTAACTTGTAGCTTTAGCTGAACACTGTGCAGAGGACGCACTACACCAACGTTAAAATAATGTAGCTGCCTGCGGTAGTGATAGGATCAGGAAAACACCACCAACCTTCTACAGATAGCTTTAGCTGAACACTGTGAAGAGGACGCACTAGACTAACATGTAAATAATGTAGCTGCCTGCGGTAGTGATAGGATCAGGAAAACACCACCAACCTTCTACAGGTAGCTTTAGCTGAACACTGTGCAGAGGACGCACTAGACTAACATGTAAATAATGTAGCTGCCTGCGGTAGTGATAGGATCAGGAAAACACCACCAACCTTCTACAGGTAGCTTTAGCTGAACACTGTGCAGAGGTCGCACTAGACTAACGTGTAAATAATGTAGCTGCCTGCGCTAATGATATGATCAGGAAAACCCCACCAACCTTCTACAGGTAGCTTTAGCTGAACACTGTGCAGAGGTCGCACTAGACTAACGTGTAAATAATGTAGCTGCCTGCGCTAATGATATGATCAGGAAAACACCACCAACCTTCTACAGGTAGCTTTAGCTGAACACTGTGAAGAGGACGCACTACACTAATGTTAAAATAATGTAGCTGCCTGTGGTAGTGATAGGATCAGGAAAACACCACCAACTTTCTACAGATAGCTTTAGCTGAACACTGTGAAGAGGATGCACTAGACTAACGTGTAAATAATGTAGCTGCCTGCGGTAATGATATGATCAGGAAAATACCGCCAACCTTCTAAAGGTAGCTTTAGCTGAACACTGTGCAGAGGTTGCAATAGACTAACGTGTAAATAATGTAGCTGCCTGCGGTAGTGATAGGATCAGGAAAACACCACCAACCTTCTACAGATAGCTTTAGCTGAACACTGTGAAGAGGATGCACTACACTAACGTTAAAATAATGTAGCTGCCTGCGGTAATGATAGGATCAGGAAAACACCACCAACCTTCTACAGGTAGCTTTAGCTGAACACTGTGCAGAGGACGCACTACACTAACTTGTAGCTTTAGCTGAACACTGTTCAGAGGATGCACTACACTAACTTCTAGCTTTAGCTGAACACTTTGAGGAGAACGCACTACACTAACTTGTAGCTTTAGCTGAACAATGTGCAGAGGTCGCACTACACTAACTTGTAGCTTTAGCTGAACATTGTGAGGAGGACGCACTACACTAACTTGTAGCTTTAGCTGAACACTGTGAGGAGGACGCACTACACTTACTTGTAGCTTTAGCTGAACACTGTGAGGAGGACGCACTACACTAACCTGTAGCTTTAGCTGAACACTGTGCACTATACTAACTTGTAGCTTTAGCTGAACACTGTGCAGAGGTCGCACTACACTAACTTGTAGCTTTAGCTGAACACTGTTCAGAGGATGCACTACACTAACTTGTACCTTTAGCTGAACACTGTTCAGAGGACGCACTACACTAACTTGTAGCTTTAGTTGAACACTGTTCAGAGGACGCACTACACTAACTTGTAGCTTTAGCCGAACACTGTGCAGAGGTCGCACTACACTAACTTGTAGCTTTAGCTGAACACTGTGAGGAGGACGCACTACACTAACTTCTAGCTTTAGCTGAACACTGTGAGGAGGACGCACTACACTAACTTGTAGCTTAAGCTGAACACTGTGCAGAGGTCACACTGCACTAACTTGTAGCTTTAACTGAACACTGTGAGGAGGACACATTACACTAACTTGTAGTTTTAGCTGAACATTGTTCAGAGGAGGCACTACACTAACTTCTAGCTTTAGCTGAACACTGTGAGGAGGACACACTACACTAACTTGTAGCTTTAGCTGAACACTGTGCACTACACTAACTTGTAGCTTTAGCTGAACACTGTTCAGAGGACGCAGTACACTAACTTGTAGCTTTAGCTAAACACTGTGCAGAGGTCGCACTACACTGACTTGTAGCTTTAGCTGAACACTGTGAGGAGGACGCACTACACTAACTTGTAGCTTTAGCTGAACACTGTGAGGAGGACGCACTACACTAACTTGTAGCTTTAGCTGAACACTGTGAGGAGGACGCACTACACTAACTTGTAGCTTTAGCTGAACACTGTGCAGAGGTCACACTAAACTAACTTGTAGCTTTAGCTGAACACTGTGAGGAGGACGCACTACACTAACTGTAAATAATCTAGCTGCCTGACTGTGGTACTAATAGGATCAGAAGAAAACCAGCAATTTTCTTCAGGTAGCTGTTCACAAGCCTGCCTGTCAGTAGGAAGATAATAACAGGAACAGATCTAGCTAAACTGAATACAGTTTATATATATATATATATATATATATATATATATATATATATATATATATGGGGCGTGTACTAAACCCCCTGAGCCATTATTGGTCAAAGCCACCCTGGCTTTGACCAATTACAGCTCTCTCTACAGACGGCGCTGTGATTGGCCAAGCATGCGGGTCATAGTGCATGCTTGGCCAATCATCAATCAGCAATGCACTGCGATGCCGCAGTGAATTATGGGCCGTGACGTGCCACACGAATTTGGCGCGAACCGCCCATATCTTTCGCAATTCGGCGAACGGGCGAACAGACGATGTTCGAGTCGAACATGGGTTCGACTCGAACACGAAGCTCATCCCTAGTGAGGAACCACTATACCTCTGTTTCCCCTATTGGGGGCACATTACGTATTAGTGACATTCATGTATTGTTACCTTATATTTTTAAGATTGTCTTGGCATGGAATTTGTTGAATATGAAACGATGTATTGGCATATCCTATTTTTATCCTTTTCTGTATGAATAAAAATTTAAATTTTTTATAAATCCATTTGTGTAAACTGTCTAAACTGGTACAGAAAGTCCATATTTTCTCTGTTTATGAAGGCCAGTAGGAGGCTGGCCTTCATCCTTTTTTCCAATTATTTCTGGATGATGGTACCCCTTACCTATTTTATGTAGTTTGGTTGTTTTGAGGCCTATTTTTTCAAACTTAGGAAAAAAGAAAGGTCATTTTTAAAATGATGGCAGGAACATGTCTCAAAAAAGTTGGGACAGGGCAACAAAACCCTGGCAAAGTAAGTGATACTAAGAGGCAAAGTAAGTGGTACTAAAAAGGAAGAGCTAGAAGAACATTTTGCAACTAGTCAGATAAATTGGCAACAAGTCAGTAACATGACTGGGAATAACAATAGCAGAGAGTCAGAATGTCTCAGAAGTAAAGATGGGCAGAGGTTCACCCATATGTGAAAAGCTGTGTCTAAAAATTGTTGAACTGTTTCAGAAAAAATGTTCATCAACATAAAACTGCAAAGATTTTAAATATAACACATCTGGAAATCATAATATCAATAATTTTATCAAAAGATTCTGAGAATCTTGAAAAATCTCTGTGTGCAATGGACAAGGCCAAAATGCAAATCTGGATGTCGTGATCTTTGGGCCCTCAGACAGCACTGCACTAAAAACGGACATGATTTTGTGATGGACATCACTGCATGGGCTCAGGAACGCTCCCAAAAATGACTGTTTGTGAACATGGTTTCCCATGCAATGAAAGGTCATGCTTTATCATGCTAAGAAGAAGCCATATCTGAACTTGATCCGGAAACACTTTTCTGAGCCAAAGCTCATTTAATATGATTTGTTGCAAAGCGTAAAACTCTTCTGTGGTCAGTAGGGATGAGCTTCGAGTTCGAGTCAAACTCATGTTCGACTCGAACATCGGCTGTTCGCCAGTTCGGCGAACAGCGAACAATTTGGGGTGTTCGCGGCAAATTCGAAAGCCGCAGAACACCCTTTAAAAGTCTATGGGAGAAATCAAAAGTGCTCATTTTAAAGGCTCATATGCATGGTATTGTCATAAAAAGTGTTTGGGGACCTGGGTCCTGTCCCAGGGGACATGGATCAATGCAAAAAAAAGTTTTTAATAATGCTTAAAGTGAAACAATAAAAGTGTAATATTCCTTTAAATTTTGTACCTGGGGGGTGTCCATAGTATGCCCTTTAAAGGGGCGCATGTTTCCCGTGTTTAGAACAGTCTGACAGCAAAATGACATTTCAAAGGAAAAAAAGTCATTTAAAACTACTCGCGGCTATTAATGAATTGTCGGACCGAAAATACACAAGTTCATTGATAAAAACGCCAGGTCTGGTTTGGATATTAAGGGGAACCCCTTGCCAAAATTTTTTAAAAAATGGCATGGGGGTCCCCCTCAACCTGAAGAGCCTAGTATGGACTTTAGGGGGACCCCCAAGCCATTTTTTTTTTAAATTTTGGTTCGGGGTTCCCCTGTGGGGAAATCCCATGCCGTTTTTAGCAATGAACTTTTATGTGCATTGTCGGACCGACAATTCATTAATAGCCGCGAGTACTTTTAAATTACTTTTTTTCCTTTGAAATGTCATTTTGCTGTTCAGACTGTTCTGAACACGGGAATCATGCGCCCCTTTACAGGCATACTATAGACACCCCCCAGGTACGAAATTTAAAGGAATATTAAACTTTTATTGTTTCACTTTAAGCATTATTAAAATCACTGCTCCCAAAAAAACAGCCGTTTTTAAACTTTTTTTTGCATTGATCCATGTCCCCTGGGGCAGAACCCAGGTCCCCAAATACTTTTTATGACAATAACTTGCATATAAGCCTTTAAAATTAGCACTTTTGATTATTCATGTTCGAGTCCCATAGACTTTAACGGTGTTCGCGTGTTCAAACAAATTTTTTGCCTGTTCGCATGTTCTGGTGCGAAGCAAACAGGGGGGTGTTCGGCTCATCCCTAGTGGTCAGACAAATTAAAATGTGAAATTTGTTTTAGCAACCGTGAGCACCGTGTCCTCCTTACTAAAGAGGAGAGGGACCTTCTGGCTTGTTATCAGTGCTCAGTTCATAAACCTACATCTCTGATGGTATAGGCATTAGTATGTATGGAATAGACAGCTTGCCCATCTGCAAAGGAACCATCAATGCTGAAAGATAAAGCCAAGCTTTAGAGCAGCTTATGCTCCCATCCAGACAACCTATTTTTCAGTTAAGGCCTTGCATATTTTAGCAGGACAATACTAAACTGCATACTGCATCTGTGACAACAGCATGGCTTTGTAGTAGAAAAGGCTGGGTGCTTAACTGGCCTGCCTTCAGTCCAGACCTTTCACTAACTGAAAATATTTGGCACATCTTGAAACAAAAAATACGATAAAAAGACTCAGGACTTGGTGCTCAGTTTGAAGCAGTGGAGCTTGGTGTAAGTGGAACTGAATTAAGTGGGAGTTAAACACAAGAGTTAGAGTATACAAGTCTTGGTGTTTGGTTGCTGTCTGCTGTCTGTTGCTGTCTGCTGTCTGTTGCTGTCTGCTGTCTGTTGCTGTCTGTTGCTGTCTGCTGTCTGTTGCTGTCTGCTGTCTGTTGCTGTTTGCTGGGGTGCTTTTTGGGGGCTTTTCCTTTGACTTTTGCTGTCACTTTTTAAATAGCTCTTTTTTTTTTTTTTTTTTTCCTGGTTTCATCAGTCTATCAATTAAGGGGTGTGGTTAATTGCTCACAGGTGACTATTTAGCTGGTTGCAGGGCTCAGTGTGAGCGTGCTCAGTTTGAAGCAGTGGAGCTTGGTGTAAGTGGAACTGAATTAAGTGGGAGTTAAACACAAGAGTTAGAGTATACAAGTCTTGGTGTTTGGTTGCTGTCTGCTGTCTGTTGCTGTCTGCTGTCTGTTGCTGTCTGCTGTCTGTTGCTGTCTGCTGTCTGTTGCTGTCTGTTGCTGTCTGCTGTCTGTTGCTGTCTGCTGTCTGTTGCTGTCTGCTGTCTGTTGCTGTTTGCTGGGGTGCTTTTTGGGGGCTTTTCCTTTGACTTTTGCTGTCACTTTTAAATAGCTCTTTTTTTTTTTTTCTGGTTTCATCAGTCTATCAATTAAGGGGTGTGGTTAATTGCTCACAGGTGACTATTTAACTGGTTGCAGGGCTCAGTGTGAGCGTGCTCAGTTTGAAGCAGTGGAGCTTGGTGTAAGTGGAACTGAATTAAGTGGGAGTTAAACACAAGAGTTTAAAACAGGAGGTTATAACAGGGGTCATAGTACCTGTGTAGTGTGAGTATCTGAGTGTTGTCTGAGTAGTGTGTGTGGATCGTTAGTACTGTGTATTGTGTACCTGTGTATTGTCTTGTTGTGTACCTGTGTATTGTCTTGAGTATTAGTGCCAGGAAGCTAGCTGTTAGGTAATTTGGACAGGGTAAAATTCCCCAATCCTCACTAAATTTAATAGGTACGATGCCCGGCGGGTGTGGAGAGGCGGCTCTTTGTACATCTTGCCGCATGTATGCGTTCCTTGATCATCCGATCGAGGGCGAATACTGCTGTGCAAAATGTAAGCACATTGTTTCCCTGGAAGCCCAGGTTCTGAATCTAGGGAAGCAACTGTCAGCACTGAGAAGTCCCTCCATACTAAAGGTGAGCCAGGAACGTACATGGCAGGTGCCGGCAGGGGCCAGCACAGAGGCGGGTGGAGACAAAGAGGTGCAGGCACTAGCAAAGAGTAGATGGGTGACAGTCAGGAGGGGTAGAGGGGGAAGTGTCAGAGAGGCCGTTCCAGGACTGGAGCATCCCAATAAGTACGCTCCATTGAGTGACATTGGTGAAACCAGTCAGGGACCAGCACTGCTGGAGATGAGGGACTCTCCTAGCTGCCAGGGGAAGAACTCCTCCAGTGAGAGTGAGGGGGCAGCAAAGGGAAAGGAAAGACAGATTCTGGTGGTAGGGGACTCAATTCTTAGAAGGACAGAGAGGGCAATCTGTAACCAAGACCTGAAGCGCCGAACAGTATGTTGTCTACCGGGCGCTCGGGTTCGGCACATCACGGATCTTGTGGACAGATTACTGGGAGGGGCTGGGGAAGACCCGGCTGTCATGGTGCACGTTGGCACCAATGACAAAGTCAGAGGCAGATGGAGTGTCCTAAAGAACGATTTTAGGGACTTAGGAGCTAAATTGAGGAAAAGGACCTCCAAGGTAGTGTTCTCAGGAATACTACCGGTACATCGAGCCACACCAGAAAGGCAGAGGGAGATTAGGGAAGTAAACAAGTGGCTGAAGAGCTGGTGTAGTAAGGAGGGGTTTGGGTTCCTGGAGGACTGGGCCGACTTCTCAGTCGGTAACCGGTACTATAGAAGGGACGGACTGCACCTAAATGAGGAGGGTGCAGATCTGCTGGGGATGAAGATGGCCAAAAAGTTAGAGGGGTTTTTAAACTAGGCGATGGGGGGGAGGGTCCAGAGACAGTGATAGCCAGCGCGGAAGATATTCCAGAGGGTAGTATTGGGGGCATTAGTGGTAGGTTAACCAAAGCACAAAAACACAAAGGGAGTATAGTAGCAAGTCCTAGTTGCAATCTTGAAACACCCAATACGAGGACAATATGCGACCAGTCTAAACTATGTGGCATGTTCACCAATGCCAGGAGCATGGCGGACAAGATGGGTGAACTAGAGATACGGTTGTACAAGGAGGATTTGGATTTTGTGGGAATTTCAGAGACCTGGTTCAACAGCTCTCATGATTGGCTGGCAAACATTCAAGGGTATACCCTATACCGCAAGGATAGAGAAGGTAAAAAAGGGGGAGGGGTATGCCTATATATCAAGAATAATGTACAAGTGAGTGTGAGAGATGACATCACTGAGGGGGCTAGGGAGGAGGTGGAATCTTTATGGGTAGAGCTCCAAAGGGATGAAGCTAAGGGGAAAATAATACTGGGAGTATGCTATAGGCCCCCAAACCTGAGGGAGGAAGTGGAGACGGATCTCCTATCACAAATTGGATTAGCAGCAAGGATGGGAAGTGTTATCATAATGGGGGATTTTAATTATCCAGACATAGACTGGGCGGAGGGAACCGCGCATTCATTTAAGGCTCGCCAGTTCCTTAGTGTTTTGCAGGACAATTTTATGGGTCAGATGGTAGACGCACCAACTAGAAATAAAACATTACTAGATCTACTGATTACCAATAATACAGACCTGATAACAGATGTGGTAATACGGGGCAATTTAGGTAACAGCGATCACAGGTCAATTAGTTTCAGTATAAATCACACAAATAGGAAACATGAAGGGAACACAAAGACACTGAATTTCAAAAGAGCCAACTTCCCGAAACTACAAACCTTGCTAAAAGGCATAAATTGGGATAAAATATTAGGAACAAAGAATACGGAGGAGAGATGGGTTTGCTTTAAGAGCATATTAAATAAGGGCATTAGCCAATGTATCCCATTGGGTAATAAATTTAAAAGAGCGAACAAACATCCTGGATGGCTTAACTCCGATGTAAAAATGCATATAAAAGCAAAGGAGAAGGCCTTCAAAAAATACAAGGTTGAGGGATCATCCTCAGCATTCAGAATTTATAAAGAATGCAATAAGAAATGTAAGGGTGCAATTAGGATGGCTAAGATAGAACATGAAAGACACATAGCGGAGGAGAGCAAAAGAAATCCCAAGAAATTCTTTAAGTATGTAAACAGTAAAAAAGGGAGGACAGACCATATTGGCCCCATAAAGAATGAGGAAGGACATCTGGTTACAAAGGATGGGGAGATGGCAAAGGTATTGAATTTATTCTTCTCCTCAGTCTTCACAAGTGAATCGGGGGGCTTCAGTAACCAAAACTGCAGTGTTTATCCTCATGACACATCACAGGAAGCACCTCCATGGTTAACAGAGGACGGAATTAAAATTAGACTTGAGAAACTTAACATTAATAAATCACCAGGACCAGATGGCTTGCATCCGAGGGTACTTAGGGAACTCAGTCAGGTGATTGCCAGACCGTTGTTCCTAATATTTACAGACAGTCTATTGACTGGAATGGTACCAGCTGATTGGAGAAAAGCCAATGTAGCACCAATATTTAAAAAGGGCCCAAAAAACATCCCTGGGAATTACAGACCAGTTAGCCTAACATCAATAGTATGTAAACTCTTGGAGGGGATGATAAGGGACTATATACAAGATTTTAGTAATAAGAATGATTTCATTAGCAGTAATCAGCATGGATTCATGAAGAATCGTTCTTGCCAAACCAATCTATTAACCTTCTATGAGGAGGTGAGTTGCCATCTAGATAAAGGAAGGCCCGTAGACGTGGTGTATCTGGATTTTGCAAAAGCATTTGACACAGTTCCCCATAAACGTTTACTATACAAAATAAGGTGCGTTGGCATGGACCATAGGGTGAGTACATGGATTGAAAACTGGCTACAAGGGCGTGTTCAGAGGGTGGTGATAAATGGGGAGTACTCAGAATGGTCAGGGGTGGGTAGTGGGGTTCCCCAGGGTTCTGTGCTGGGACCAATCCTATTTAATTTGTTCATAAACGACCTGGAGGATGGGATAAAGAGTTCAATCTCTGTATTTGCAGACGATACTAAGCTAAGCAGGGCAATAACTTCTCTGCAGGATGTGGAAATCTTGCAAAAAGACCTGAACAAATTAATGGGGTGGGCGACTACATGGGTGAGGTTCAATGTAGAAAAATGTAAAATAATGCATTTGGGTGGCAAAAATATGAATGCAATCTATACATTGGGGGGAGAACCTCTGGGGGAATCTAGGATGGAAAAGGACCTGGGGGTCCTGGTGGATGATAGGCTCAGCAATGGCATGCAATGCCAAGCTGCTGCTAATAAAGCAAACAGAATATTGGCATGCATTAAAAGGGGGATCAACTGCAGAGATAAAACGATAATTCTCCCGCTCTACAAGACTCTGGTCCGGCCGCACCTGGAGTATGCTGTCCAGTTCTGGGCACCAGTCCTCAGGAGGGACGTACTGGAAATGGAGCGAGTACAAAGAAGGGCAACAAAGCTAATAAAGGGTCTGGAGGATCTTAGTTATGAGGAAAGGTTGCAAGCACTGAACTTATTCTCTCTGGAGAAGAGACGCTTGAGAGGGGATATGATTTCAATTTACAAATACTGTACTGGTGACCCCACAATAGGGATAAAACTTTTTCGCAGAAGAGAGTTTAATAAGACTCGTGGCCACTCATTACAATTAGAAGAAAAGAGGTTTAACCTTAAACTACGTAGAGGGTTCTTTACTGTAAGAACGGTAAGGATGTGGAATGCCCTTCCACAGGCGGTGGTCTCAGCGGGGAGCATTGATAGCTTCAAGAAACTATTAGATAATCACCTGAATGACCGCAATATACAGGGATATGTAATGTAATACTGACACATTATCACACACATAGGTTGGACTTGATGGACTTGTGTCTTTTTTCAACCTCACCTACTATGTAACTATGTAACTATGACTATAGAGCAGTTAGAATCCTATATCAGGAAAGAATTGGACAACATTCCTTTTTCAAAACTCTAGCAACTGCTCTCTTCAGTTCCCAGACATTTACAGATAGTTGTTAGAAGAAGAAGGAATGCATGGCCCTGTCCCAACTTTTTTAACATGGGTTGCTGCCATCAATTTCAAAATTACCTTATTTTTTTCTTAAAATGGTACATTTTCTCAATTTAAACATTTGATATGTTTTCTATTTTCTGTTGTTTATAAAATATGGGTTTATGAGATTTGCAAATTATTGATTGCATTTTGTTTTTATGTAGATTTTATACAGCGTCCTAACTTTTTTGGAATTGGGGTTATATAGCTAGACCAGAACTGCATGCAAGTCTACAAATTTAAAATTAAAGTGTTTATTTATATATTATTCATTATGTATTTGTTCATAAGTGAAAATGCTCATTGGATGGAAACCTATTGAGAAAAGTTCTAATTGTCACATAGAACAAGCTGAACTACCCTCACATCCCTGAAAATACAAAATTGAAAAGCAAGTTTCCTCTGAGTGGGACTTTAACTAGGGTAGGTAGCTAATGAGGTGTGAAACGAGTATTAAAAAGTATAAATCTTTTAATAAAGTTATTTAAAAGAGTGAGCACATACATGATATAAACAAAAATCTTGCAATGATACTCTGGAGACTGGTAAACATGCAATACGGTGAAATTTGTACAAATAAAAACCACAAAAGATCTGTTGAACTATTGGTGAGTGCAACAGAAGAATTCAACGCGTTTCAAGATTTGCAATGGTTGCTTTCTCTTCATCAGGGGTATATGCGATTTATCGCAGAACGTAAAAAAATCTGCAAATGAATAAACAAAAAACATTACATATAGATAAGTGTACAGTGGAAATGCAGCTTAATAATAGTCAACAAGCATAACATCACATCTTATCTTATAAATCATTGCTTAAAAAACTGACCGTACAAACTGTATAGCTGTTGGATTTCAATCCAGATTATTTAACTTGTGCTGCGGCTGTTAGCAATAGGCCCTCGGCTCAGTGGGATAGATCAACACATCATCCAAAATGTGGCAGATCCCAAAGCAGGAAAGGGAAATTGTCCCTCACAAAGGACACCCAGTTATGGCCCTCTGAGAGGATACCCTCTATATGGCCCCATAAAAAGAAAAGAAAGGAGGATATTTGTCCAACTGGTATACAAACTGGAATGTAAGGACATTATATAAGTTATATAAAAAACCTGTATAAAGGCCAATTGGTATATATACTGCATATATGTAAAAGGGATGCACATTTATGATATTAAAGGGAGAGACACTCTCTGGGAATGCTCAAAGGGGAGGTAAAAGGTTAACCAGTTGGCCCTATGTGTATAGATAAATACTGTGCCACAAAAAAAAGTAAATATATATATATATATACATGGATATTAGTGGAAAAATATATTTAAATGTATACAAACAATTTGTATTTACCTTGCCGAGGAAGCACCAAGGGCGGAGAGAAAGATGTCTGGGACCAAAGGCCTGCCAATGCTGTCCAAACAACAGAATACACCAGGAGATTTGCAAGGACCAAGGAATGGTCAGACAAAACAACCTGCAATCTAATGCCAAAAAACAAAAGAAAAAAGAGAGATCCAGACAAAGTAAAGTTAGGTGGAGCTAAACAAGCCTAGTGGCTGATTAGATAGAAGTGCACAGGTAAATTACATGTGCAGAGCTGTCTAAAGTCCACCCAAGTAAAGGAGAAATGAATGGATCATATCAAAAGTATGTCTACCTGATGTGTGTATGGACAGGGTAAGGCACGTCCTCACTTGATCCACCCAAGCAGCAACACAGATCAGCTGGAGGGAAGAGGGATTTTGTGTGCATGGATGATTGGCTGAGGGCCAATCAGAGCGCACACACTCTCAGAGAGGCGTGGCCTATCGTGATGTCCCCCGAGACGGCCATGCACAGATGACGCCTCCCAGTACGCCTATGGGTGGTGACAGTGACATCCTGCGTCAAGGAGCAGGCGCAGTGACGTCACGCCTTGAGTCCCGGCCAACAAGTTCGGAGCCAGTATGCAGGCTGCACCGCCGTGCGTCACCCTCCCACGGCACGCAAACAAAGGTCACCTTACCCGGAACTGGTCCGGCCATATGACACCATTTAAACAAAAGGCCGTCCCTGCTAGCAAAGCACAAGCGGCCCCTGTGCGCCGAATGGGGGAACCAAAAAGCAAGTGAGCCTGCTGCAATCACAGCGAAACATCCCAACAAGGCCTTAGGCAAAAAAGGAGCTAAAACACCAGGAGACATATGGCCATAAGGAGACATATAAGAAATGGGAATGACAATACACAAAAAGAAAAAATATATAAAAAGAGAAATGTAATCAACATCAATGGGAGATATAAATCAACATACATCGTTAATCATGACAATTGATTATATTCAACAAATCAAGACAAAAAGGTGGGAGAGAAGCACAAATAACTTAATTAGGCATCCATATTGATAAATTGGTACAAAAGACTAGAATAGAGTTGTCTCAAAAGGGGGAATGAGGTACCTTTATCGTGATTATAAATGAAATAGATCATATATACATACATATATGGGCGTTTGATGGTATATTAATTTATGTAGGGTTGGGTGGTTCCAATTCAGACCCTCCAAAGGCAAAACCCTCTAGGAATGTCCTGAAGGATAGCAACCCATTGAGGCCAGGTGGTAAGGTGGCATCTAGACGGAAAATACACCTTTGTTCATGCTGGAGCAGAGTCCTGTTCCAATCACCCCTGCATCCCTGGATGGACGCGATCGAGGATGATGAATGAGATGGGAAATACTCCATCATGAACATTGGTGACATGTTTTCCCAGAGGGAGACTAGGATTGCATGTCCGCATGGATGCAAGATGGCGGTAAGCTCATAGCCAGAATTCTTGGGCAGTTTTGCCCACATAAAAGCACCCACAGTCACAAAGAAAGAGGCAGACCACTCCAGGCATCCTGCAATTTGCAAAATGTCATGGGGAATATTTTTCACCATTTAGAAGTGTTATATTTTTGGATGTATTGATGAAACGACAATAATTACATCCCCTGCATGTAAACGTACCAAAACGTCATTTGTCCCTATGGCCACCTTCCCTAAACTCACTTGACACAAGCTGATTATGAAGTGACCTAGCCCATCTGAAGGTAAATGCCGGGGTTTTGGGCACAAATGGACCTATGATTTGGTCCATCATTAAGACCTGCCAATATTTTTGCACAATTGACTTGATTTATGGTTGGAGAACCTTGTAATGATAGATATAGGGTTTTCCCTTCTCGTTTTGGAAGAGGGGTTATATAATAAGTCATTCCAAATTCTGGTGCATGCCCTATTGTAGGCTTTTTTCAGACAGGTCTTGGAGTATCCGCAAGTCAAAAGTCTTGTCCTCAGAAGGTCAGCCTCCTTCTTGAAGACACTATTATTCGAGCAGTTCCTCCTAATCCTTAAATATTGGCTATAAGCAATGGAGGCTATGAGCGCCTGAGGGTGGAAGCTACTTGCATGTAAAATTGAGTTTCCAGCTGTCGGCTTTCTGTATAGGCTACTGCTCAACAATCTATTCTCGTCTATTTGTATTGTCACATCAAGAAAAGTAATGCTGGAACTATCATGTGCCATAGTGAAGTTAAGATTAAACTCATTATGTTTGAGCCTGATCATAAAAGGGTCTAGTAGTTCTACAGGTCCGTCCCACACCAACAAGACGTCATCGATGTAGTGCATCCACATCAACACGCGCTTCATAAAGGGGATCAGATCATCATCTCTGTTGATCGCACGTTCCTACTCCCCCAGGTACAGATTGGCGTACGATGGGGCACAAGAAGTCCCCATAGCAGCGCCCTGTACCTGGAGGAAATGGGAACCATTAAAGACAAAGTGATTATGGTGAAGAATATACCCCAAAGCACCCAGAATGAAATCCTTGGTCAACTGGTCAACCCCACTATCATGAGACAGAATATGCTTAAGGCATAAGAGCCCTCTGTCATGGGGAAGGCTGCTATATAATGCTTCATCGTCTATTGCCACCAGGATGGCCGTCGATGGGATACAGAACCCATTAATATTTTGAAGTTATTTCATGGTGTCTTGTATAAAGCTAGGAAGCTCAACCACATAGGGGCGAAGATGTGCATCCACATATTCGCTAAGTTTTTCTGTGATTGAGCCATTTCCTGATATGATTGGTCTACCTGATGGCCTCTGCATACTCTTGTGTAGTTTAGGCAGGCAGTAAAAGGTCGGTATATGTGGCTTTTTAGTTCTTATATATTCCCATTCATTTTTACCTAATATATTGGAAGCCAAAGCCTTGTCAACCAAGTCATAAAACTCCTGATGGAATTTAATAATTTTCATATACGGAATTTTCTGGTACCAATCTTTGTTATTTAAGATTTTATTACACATATCCACGTATAGAGTATTGTCCATAACTACTATGTTTCCCCCCTTATCGGATGGTTAAATGGTTATGGACAGATTACTTGTTAGTGACTTCAGTGCTTCCCTTTCGATCCTAGATAGATTGTCCTGATCAGATTGTGGGGTCTTGATCTTGCAGATCTCACTGCAAGTCAGTTTAATAAATGCTAAGACATTAGCATTTGTGCCCAAAGGTGGGAACTTGTCTGACTTCTTTTTAAGTGTCATTTTGGGTGTTGCTGGTAGTTCAGTTTGGTCATATCGCCCCAGAAGATGTTCAAGATCGATCTGGTTGATCAAATCAGGGGGATCATTTTCTTTGAGAAGATTAATAAGGGTGTCTAGGGCCTTAAGTTGTTGCGGTTCAAAGTCTGGTTTAGTAGGTATTTCTTTAGAGTATAGCTGTTTTAGGATAAGTTTCCTAGCAAACAACTGTAGGTCTTTTAAGACCTCAAATGTATCCAGATTCTGATTGGGGCAAAAACTGAGGCCACGGGCCAGAACCTGGGTTTCTACAGGGTCAAGTGTGTAAGAGGACAGGTTTATAACATTCAAGTCAGTGACAGTAGGGACTGGGGGTGCGGAACAGATAGTACTACCCCATCCCCAGTGATCGTACTGGGGAGTATTCATATACAATGCTTTATCACCTACAGATTTATCAGGATCAACATTGAATAGTGATGGAAAAGTACCAATGGTACCTACTGTGTTGCCCATCATTGTCTGGTTAAGGTTAAGGGGCATCAGAGCCATAACCATCCCTCTAACAGCCTACTAATACCTCATCCCAGAACTCTCAGTAACCTCCTGCTCCAATACCGATAAAATATCCATAGACACCATGCTAAAATCCCAAGATATGAAAACCTTATATAAAGCAGCACAAATAAAACACTTTCACAGGACTCACCCTAATCCCTATGTCAAAGTGAATAACGCAATTTGGACATATTATCAGAGTACTGCGCCACACAAGAAAGGAATATCGTGGTTCTATAAGTGCCTGAACAATCAACAGGCCACATTTAAACCTCCTCAAATTATCAAATGGGAAAAAATTATAAAAAAGGAATATCCTCTAGCAGATTGGAATAAGGCCCTTAATATGACACTGAGCTCTTCCCATTGTACATCTCATTGGGAGAATGCGTTAAAAATAACATACAATTGGTATCTGACACCAACCAAACTCAATCATATATACCCCGATATACCTGCGGTCTGCTGGCGCAAATGTGGACACAATGGGGATCTACTCCACATTTTATGGTCATGCAAGATTATTAAAATATTCTGGAGATCAGTGTCCAATTTAATCTCACACATTACTAAAATGAGCACTGATCTAAACCAAATTTCGGCTATCTTTGGAATGCAGCTAGACAGTTTCCCCAAACAGTCCTTAACAATAGTTTCCCATATCTAAATAGCAGCTTGAATGGCAATAACCAGCAAATGGAAACAAACGAAAGCTCCTAATATAGCTGAAGTTATACATAGAGTAAATACAAACTACATTTGTGAAAAGTACATAGCGAGTCAAAACAACTCAATTCATTCGTTTGATATAAAATGGTTGCCTTGGACCCAGGAATATAACTTGACTCACTTCTGAAATAGAATTTATATACTTGGATATACTTGGAACAGAAAAGTATACCAGGCTAACTAGTTAGGTGTGATTACAAGACGAAGTTAGGCGTTATCCAGTGTTTTGAAATACGTATTGATGGTAACAGTTTTATTGTGCTTAGTTTAATAGATAACTAAAGAAAGCAACCGCAAGGAGCTACCTAGTTATCTTAGTTCATATGGCATGTATGCCATTATCTGTATTTTGTGAAAAATACCAATAAAAAATATTTGAAAAGGTTAAGGGGCAACGGTGGCCCCAAAGGTTCGCTGATATGTTTTTTGTTACGTTTCTCATTTGAATTAGTTCCATTAGAGTCTCTTTTTACTTTATTGGACCTCCTAGGGCCCTTAAATCCCCTAGAGGAGACTGAGGAAATTGAGGAGGCATCCGAAAGGTCAGGGTCCACATTTTGTGTTCTTGATCTAAAATTTGGCCTTGTTTTTGCCTGCAAGTTGTCAGGTCACCTTGAGGCTAGGTGACAGATGCACTCTGTAGGAGTCAGAAGTGCACCGCTAGGTAGTGGACCCTAGTACTGACTGCTGCGGATTGAACCCTGGGAGGTTCAGGAAGCAGGTCTACTGGATCACTGACACAGATCCCACTGGGAGCTAGAGCTAGAGGAAGGAGGCAGCAGGCTGGAGCAACAAGGAAATTAAGGGACAAGCCAAGGTCGGGGCCACAAGCAGACAAGGACAACAGAGTTCACGCCAAGGTTCAGGGTCACAGGCAAACAGGGATGGTTGGGGACACGCCAAAGGTCAGGGTCACGAGCAGACAGGAATAGTTAAGAACAGGCCAAGGTCGGTAACTGGAATCAGACGTAGGAAACACAGCAAGTACACTCGAAAGCTAACACACAATGGTTGATCAGCACTTCTGGCTTGCAGTGCACAGGTTAATATAGGGTTCCCTGATAGGAGCTGGGGTGGAGCCATGCTAGAGGAGAGTTTAAAAAAGCAGTCAGGTGAGGGTCAGCTGTTCTCTAGAGATGAACACATGGAGACAGGTATGCTGACAGATAAACTCTATTGCATAACCATGACAGTACCCTCCCTCTTATGAGGCCTCCCCCTCCCCCTCCCCCGCCTGTGCCCAGGCTTAAAGGGAAACTCCAGATGGATCCTCCTCAATAGACGTGGAGCAAAGACCTCAGATGCAGTGATCCAAGACCTCTCCTCAGGACCAAACCCTTTCCAATGTACGAGGTACTGAAGAATGTCTTTACATAGCCGGGAATCCAAAACTTGATTAACCTCGTACTTTAGATTATCCTCAGAGACCGGAACCGAGGTAAGGAGAGGACAAAAGGACTTATTGAGGACTAAAGGCTTTTTAGAAATGGGTAAGGGCATGAGAAGACCATCAGAAGTCTGAGCAGGGTCCCCCAGACCCTTAAAGATGAGCTGGATATCCAACACAGGACCATCAGACTGGGTAGAGGTCAGTGGATTCCTGAGCTCAGGTTGGTTAGAAGGTGACATGTTACAAGAGTTAAGCTGGATAGCTGAAACACAAACAGAATGCAGAGAGCCCTGAACAAAAGATTGAAAACCCCACCTGGCCGAATGAGGCAGCCTATCCAAAGGATGGATTGAGCCTCTTAAACAGGTTTGAACGGACGTAGTAGCAGTAGGGTGAGGCCAGGTTACAGAAGGTCCTAAACAAGAAGCAGGAAGCTCACTGGGCATAGGCTGGTCTGGTGCAGAGGCCGACTGAACAGCATCACCAGGTGCAGCGACCACCAGAATTGCATCGCAGGGTGTAGCGACTGTGGAACTGGTGTACAAGTCAGCCTGGGTGTGTGTCCAGGGACAGGCAAAGGGAAATGGCCATGCAAACTGGAGTGACTGATCGGCTCAGGTTTACAGGTGGGCTCCTCATCCAGAGTGCCACATGACCCAGAGAGTGCCTTAGCCCGACTATTGCAGGAGACATTCCAGAAATAGCTTTATGCAGCGGGAAGAGCAGAAGATACTGGAATGCTGGCAACAGGAAGTTTCTCTTTTGGAGTAATCTTGAGTAGGCAGGGGGAGGAACAGGAGGAACCCCAAGTCAAGATCTGTCCAGCAGTCCAGTCAACATGTGGAGAATGGAGCCGTAACCAAGAGAAACCTAATATGATAGGAGATGAAGCCTTAGGTAAGACAAGGAAGGATATCCACTCCTGGTGGATTGTCCCTACCGACATCTTAACAGGGAGGGTCTGGAAGCGGATAGGGCCCCCTGGGGGAACAGTGCCATCAATCGCCAAGACCACCAATGGCGTTGTAAGGGGCAAAAGGGTAAGTCTCATGGAAGACGCAGTTCCCCAGTCCATGAAATTGCCAGCGGCTCCGGAATCCAGATATGCTGACACCGAACGAGGGGAAGCGCCAACATGAAGGAACACAGAAAGGAGAAGACGAGAAGGTGAAGGTGATATTTCAGGGTCCAATACTTCACCTTCCAGATGTATTAGCCCTGAGCATGTTTTCCGGATGAAGAGAACAAGTATCACGAATATGACCTTTGACGCCACAGTAGAGGCACAGGCCCAGAGTTCTGCGCCTAGTGCGTTCTTCGGGCAATAACTTGGTCCGGCCAAGCTGCATAGGTTCCTCAGCAGGCAGGAGGTGCTCCTCGGAATGAAGAGAAGGGACATGGAGCTCAGGCTGCCTAAAGAACGGGGAGTGCTGGCGTCTTTTTTCCAGGGCCCTCTCCTGAAAGCGAATATCGATCTGGTTACACAAGGTGATGACACCATCCAGATCAGCAGGGAGAGTTCTTCCTGTTAATTCATCCTTCACTCTATCAGAGAGGCCATGTAAAAAGGTTGCAACTAGGGCCTCATTATTCCAACTCAGCTCAGCAGTCAAAGTACGAAAATGAAGAGCGTACTGTCCCACAGAAGCGGACTCTTGACGGAGACATAAAAGGGCGCTGGCCGCTGAGGAGACACGACCCGGTTCCTCAAAGATATTCCGAAAAAGTTTCAAGAAATCAGACAGGCTAGAAACCACTGGATCATTTAGTTCCCACAGAGGGGCAGCCCAGGCTAACGCCTCGCCGGACAGGAGGGATATAATATAGGCTACCTTTGCCCGATCGGACAGGAAGTTTTGGGGCAGAAGCTCAAAATGAATTGTGCACTGGCTAAGGAACCCCCTGCAGGCCTTGGAGTCCCCAGAGTAACGGGCCGGAGCTGGCAGATGTAATGAATGTGTGGCTGCGGCTGGTGCGATAGGTGCAGCAGCAGATAGAGGTTGAGGTTGTTGAACCGGGGGTCCTAATGAGACCTGAACCTGTTCAAAACGGGATGCCAAATCCTGAAGGAATCGCATCACCTGGGTCTGATGCGATTCCTGGGTCTCAAGTCTGCAAACTAAGCCCTGCAATGGATCATCTGCGGGTGGCGGCACATCAGCCGGGTCCATGGTTGATCAAATTGTCAGGTCACCTTAAGGCTAGGTGACAGATGCACTCTGTAGGAGTCAGAAGTGCACCGCTAGGTAGTGGACCCTAGGACTGACTGCTGCGGATTGAACCCTGGGAGGTTCAGGAAGCAGGTTTACTGGATCACTGACACAGATCCCATTGGGAGCTAGAGCTAGAGGAAGGAGGCAGCAGGCTGGAGCAACAAGGAAAGTAAGGGACAAGCCAAGGTCGGGGCCACAAGCAGACAAGGACATCAGAGTTCACGCCAAGGTTCAGGGACACAGGCAAACAGGGATGGTCAGGGACACGCCAAAGGTCAGGGTCACGAGCAGACAGGAATAGTTAAGAACAGGCCAAAGTCGGTAACTGGAATCAGACGTAGGAAACACAGCAAGTACACACGAAAGCTAACACACAAGGGGAAAAAAGTGCGTGTTATACGCCGATAAATATGGTATATATTATTCAATATGTATTTGTTCATAAGTGAAAATGATCATTGAATGGAAACTTTAGCATATTTGGTAAAATTATGTTTGTAAACTATATGGAACATCATTGGTCTAGTCTGCTTGCTTACTAAAGATCACATTTTTTGCTAAATGTATATTAATAATGGGAAAAAAATTGAGCATGAGCTATTTTTTTGCTCCATAAATGGAAAATGCAGGACCAGATGAGTTTTGATAAAAATAAAATAGGTCTTACTGAGAGATGTGCTTTCATTTTACAAGATCATCATACAGAGCATCTGCTAATAAGCATTATGCAATTTTCAGCTTTGTGGAATTTTTCATTTTACTAATGAACTAGCTTCTAGCAATCCTCATATGTTTAGTTTTTCTATGAGTTTCACTCATTAGTAAAAATATGGTACATTATCTTTATATCCAAAGTGAACTTAGCAATTTAAAGGGCATTATAATGCTCTCCAATACTGTTCAATTCTTGTTAATATTTTGCACGTTCATTTTATATTATGTTTACTGCTCTCATCTTAACAATAAATACTGTCTTGTTTTCTATAAGCTATAATAATATATTATTGATGGAGCAGATGCTCCCAGCACAAAATCTGTTATCTCAAGCTTATAAGCACAGTATGACATTCTAAGAAGAATATAGATCTAATTAAATGTATATATGAGTTCATCACGGATTTGTTTTAATAGCTTCACATATATAATATTTACAACAAATGCCACAGAAATATTGACCTAGTAATAATTGGGAGTTTTTATAGTTTCAAGCAGCAAAAATAGTCCATTAAAGGCTGATTATGACTATTATAAAACTATGCAAAGGGCATTATTTAATAGAAGTAGATGCAAAGTAAGCACATTTGTTGAATGTAAAATGTAAGAAAATGTAAGAATTCTTGATTTACATGTAGCACTGACCCCTGAAGGAGCAGCTGGTATTTGATTGGGCCTGTGCTCTGTTTTTACACCCCCTATAATTTAACTCCCATTGACACAGCTGTGGTGCAATGTTAATGTGAAGCTAATAGTAAAGGATAACCCCACAATGTATAATACAACAATAATATACCTTTGTTTTCACCTGGGTATCCAATGTTCCACCCGCTGGAAATGGAATAACACTCCACACAAGTTGTACTCAACCAGGAACGAAATTTTACTGAAATTGGTATAAGGGTAGTAATTACAATATTTGCACTGTCACACAAACATAATGTAACAGTCCAATAAGTATACACAGTAGTTTGTACACATAAAGTTGCATTAACTGTGCCCTGAAAGTATGTCTCCAATTGGGACTAATGCCAGAATGGAAAACACCTTAACTCTGGGCACCTTCCCACTTCCAGTGCACCCTTATAACCACAGGAAGACAACGTTAGCAAATAAAGCACAAATGCAATTTCCAGGGAGCTCCCCCTGCTTTGTAACGCAGTCTCTCTGTTGTACTGGAGAGTGCAAGGCCTTGCAATGAAAGATGAAGTATTTTCCTTCTTCTGTCTTCTGCTAGCTATTTATGAAGTATAAAATTGTAATCCAATGGTTAAATAACAGGACTAGGTAAAGTGAATTGTTGAAAGTTATCCTTGTAGTGTAGTAACCTGCAACTGTCTCCGATGTGATTATTTTTATGTAACACAGTGCTGGTAGTATGGAAAAAGGTAGGCTTGAGACCTATCTGAACTCAGTCTTTAGTTCCTTAAGATCTCCTGTGTGGGACTACAGGTCCCAGCACACTGTGTTACAAATTCAGGTGTATAAAAGTGCATTGAGAAAACTTTGGGCAGTAGCCCTCTCACCCAACCAGATCTGTAGAGTAGAACAGCTCCACTCTGGTGCACTCAGTCTTGCTCCTTCCCGCCTGGGGTTGTTACACCGCTCCGCTCAGCAAGATGTACCAGGACCTTCCGTTGGCTATGACGGATACCTCTGGATCCTTCCCGGTGCTGCTACACCGTCTTTCCAACCCACTGGTACAAAGTGAAGTCGCTGATCGTACCGCTCTGCGGTAGGTGTAGGCCTCTCTATCCAGAACTCCTCCACACAGGTCCTCACAGGCAGGCCACGCGTCCCAAAGAGAGCTAAGATGGCCATGCGGGGGCCTTTTACAACCTACCCAGAATGCATTTCAGTGCTGAATGTGAGGTCACATGGCATTGTGGGTAGGTCAGTTCTTTGTCAAATGTAAACAAACAGTCACTTCCTGTAACATTTCTCATGTTCCTGAAATAGGAAAATAAAATAAAGTCCATTCCACATTTTGGCCACTAGATCGTGCCAAATATTAAATTATAATACTATTCATAAATTAACATTGCATTACATTAGCAGGCAAATATGCCCCCTGCTTTAAGTCTTTGTTCCCCAAAGATATTCAGAATCTTAGTCCTATTGCACATTTTTGCCTCTAAACAATTGCATAAGACTGACAGAGGAGCCTCCCACCAATTCTCATGTGATGGGGAGCTGCTCTGTGCGCTCACAGTTGACACTATAGTGTCTGGTACAGATGTGTCAAGGGTTGAGATGGGGTTATCTCTTCCTGAACTGACAATAGAAGGACCAGGCACTTCAGTATTCCTCTTGTTGGTAACTTGAGTCAAATTAGAACATTCGCCCAGTGTATCATATGTCAGTCTTTTTGGGGGACGAATGTCTCTTTTTCCTCTTTGTCTTTTGGGTATGGTAACCACTTCTGGGCAAGTATTTCTTTCCTCCATTTCCGACTCCTGCACCTCAATGCCAGTAGGGGATAAGTATTGCTCAGAGTGTCCAGACAGTGGTACAAATTCTGGGGTTTCAGGTCTAAGAGTCCCACTATCTTCATTTCTTGTCTGAGGTGAAACACCCACTTCAACGTCTGGTGTTTTAGATGGCCATAGCCAACTTATTTCCATCTCTTCTCCCGCTTCAGCTTCTGGGACTTCAGGCTGAGATCTAGTTACTGGTCGATGCACAGCAGTAGATGTAGAAGGTAGGTCTTCTTCTAAATTTATCCTAACTGCTTCTGTGAAAGGTAGGAGGTGGTTCCTATGCCAGGTCTTTACTGGTCCAGTGTTCCCTTCCGGCCTGATCTCATACACTGGAAGTCCTGGAAGTTGTCTGCATACCACATATGGCTGTGACCTCCAGCGATCAGCCAACTTGTGTTTGCCTGGGATGCCCAAATTTCTTAGTAGGACTCGGTCACCGGGCTGTAGGTCCTGAACCCGTATTTTTAAGTCAAAGTTCCTTTTGTTCCTACTTCCTCTGGTGTCTGAGGTGGCTTGGGCCATAGTCTATCTTCAAACTCCTCCTCAACCTATCCACATACCCTTGATGGGAGGTCTCTGAGGTGTGATCCAAGGAAGTCCCGAAGGCTAAATCTATCGGTAGTCTGGCCTCTCGCCCAAACATCAACCGGTAAGGTGAATATCCTGTAGTATCACTCTTGGTTCTATTGTAGACATGCACCAAGGCAGTGATATGCTTGCTCCAATGCGGCTTTTGTTCGGAGGTCAAGGTCCCCAGCATGTTGAGAAGAGTTCTGTTAAACCTCTCAGGTTGAGGGTCTCCTTGTGGGTGATAGGGAGTAGTTTTAGACTTCTGGATACCTAGTAGATCCAACAGTCTTCTGATCAGAGTACTCTCAAAGTCCCTCCCCTGGTCTGAATGGATCCGTCGAGGTAGGCCATAGTGGATGTAGAACCTTTCCACTAGAATCTTTGCCACCGTGGCTGCTTGTTGATCTTTGGTAGGAAATGCCTGAGCATAACGGGTGAAGTGACTACTAAGATGTTTCCTTGTCCACTCAGGTCAGATTCCAAACACAGGAAGTCTATGCAGACTAGATCCATTAGTCCTTGGCTCTCTAAGTGGCCCATTTGGTCAGCTCGCTGGGGTAAGGTTTTCCTCTGTATGTACTTGAGACAGGAATGACAGTAGTTCTCCACTTCGGTCCTCATGTAAGGCCAGTAGAACCTGTCCCTTACCAGCCGGAGAGTCCTTTCTGATCCCAGATGTCCATGGTGATCATGCAAGGTGATCAATACCTTTTCTCTGTGTTTCTTTGGCAGAAACAATTGCCACTTCTCTTCCGGATCTTCAGAGGGGCCCCTTCGGTAGACCACCCCTTGTTGCAATTGCAACCAATCCCACTCTTTGTGTAGTAGGAGAGCTTCTTTCTGAGTGCTCTTGAGAAGTAAATCAGGGTGTCGACTCTCTAAAGCCTTCAATGCCAGGCTGCAGAGTAGGTCCTCCTGTTGGTCTCTTCGGAGGTCTTTTCTAGTTAACTTGGGTAGACCCTCCTCAGTGAGTTGAGCAACATTACAGTAGCATTTAGGCACTCCTGCGGCTGACACTCCAACCTCTTCAGCTCTTGCTCCTACTTTTCCTTGCTGTTCCACCCCTTCACAGAGAGCTCTTACTCCTTCAGGGGTGAGTTGGATCCAGTCTTCTGAGTGGCCCTGGGAACAGTGAGGTCTTCTTGACAATGCATCAGCATCTCGGTTACCAGGTCTGTGTCTGTATTTCAGGCTGAAGGTAAATGCAGAGAGGGCAGCCAACCACCTGTGGCCGGTGGCATCCAGCTTTGCAGTGGTGAGCAAGTATGTGAGGGGGTTGTTGTCCGTCTTGATCACAAACTCTGCACGTACAGATAATATTTTAGCTTGTCCACCACAGCCCACTTCAAGGCCAGAAATTCAAGCTTGTGAGTGGGATAGTTCATCTCAGCAGGGACTAGACTTCGGCTCACATAGGCAATAGGCCTTAGATGCCCGTCATGTTCTTGGTAAAGCACTCCACCTAGCCTGTTTTTAAGCTGGCATCCACATGCAGTTCATAGGGTTTGGTAGGGTCTGCTTAGGCTAAAACTGGTCCAGTGGTAAGACTCCACTTCAGCATTCTGAAGGTTTCTTCGCATTGCGGGGTCCACTGGTCTTGGATGGACTCTTTCTTCTTCCTGGGTCCCTCCTTTGGTTTACCAGGTTTATCTGAGTCTAAGCCAGCTTCCTCTTGATTTTTCAATAGCTTAGTAAGTGGGTGAGCTATCTTGGCAAACCCTTCTACAAACCTCCGATAATATGAACAAAAGCCCAAGAATCTAAGGATCCAAGGATCTAAGCTCGGTTACATTCATGGGCCTGGGCCAGGAGGTGATGGCTTCTATCTTCTTGGGGTCCATTGCCACTCCTTCTGCAGACACGATGTGTCCCAGGTAATTTACTGAGGGTTGGTAGAACTGGCACTTTTCCATTGAGAGCTTCAGATCTTCATCATGGAGTCTCTTCAGGACTTTCTCCAGGCGCTCTTCGTGCTCTTCTAGTGTTCGGCCAAATACTATGATGTCATCCAAGTACACCAGCACCTCAATCAAATTCATGTCGTCCACAGTCTTCTCCATCAATCTCTGGAAAGTTGCCTGAGCCCCAGACAGGGCTTGTGGCATCCGATCGAACTCGAAGAATCCCACAGGGATAATGAAAGTGGTCTTCTCCCTATTTTCGGAACACATGGGGATCTGGTAATATCCACTTTTTAGATCCAGTACGCTGAACCACTTCGCCCCTGACAGGCTCTGTAAGGCATCTTCTATCCGAGGTGTGGTGTATTGGCTGGGAATGGTCCTTTGGTTCAGTGTCCTGTAGTCAATACACAACCGTAATGACCCATTCTTCTTTCTCACTAGCACTATTGGGGAGGAATATGGACTCCGGGACTCTCTGATAATCCCTGTCCTCTTCAGCTCAGCCAGCTGTTCCCTCAGATCTTCCAGATCTCCCAGTAAAATCCATCTGACCCTCTCTCGGAAGGGTCTGTCTTCTCTCAACCGAATTTTGTGTTCGGCACTCTTTGCAAGCCGCACTTCGAACTCACTTTTTGAGAAAGCAGTTCTCCATCTCAGGAGCTGGTTCTTGGCTCTCTCCATCCAGGCAGGTGTAAGTGGTGTGTTCTTTGGGTAGAACTCTTCCAGGGGAATCTCTCCGTCTCGTTCTCACATGATACCACACGGTGAGACTGGGGTTGCTTGGCTGACCTGTCCCAGCAGCACTCTGGCAGGCACCTTCACAGGCAAGGCTGTTGTGTTTCGGACACTGACGGAGATTCTTCCTTTGCTTCTCTTCAGCACCTTGGTTGACAGCACTTTGGGGATAACTTCCAGGCCTTTATCTTCTCTCTGCCTATCCGTCTCAAGGACGATGAAGGGACCGGGCTATCTCCAACTCAGCTTGATAGAGGCTTTTAGGCAGACTACCTCACCCGGTTGCACCAGCTTTTCACTCCTGTCTAGGCGCCAGATTTTTCCCACTCCTTCGGGTGGGGCCTTCTGTTCCTGCACAAGATCCTGGTACACCTGTGTTAGCATAGGGTGCACAACGGTGGAAGGGGCGCTTTTCCCCAGTAATAGTGGTGTGAGCAGTCTTCTTACCAGATCAGTGTTGGTCCCAATGATGAGAGAGCTTCTATCAGCCCCTGGGGGCCGGGGACACACCACTGCCAAAGTCTTCCCCACCACACTCGAGTCGAAAGTGAGCTTGATAGGTAGGTAACCGTCATATGGGGAAGTTCTGAGTCCCTAGGCCCCATATCTCCAGCTCTTCCAGCTTTTGTAGTGGCAGGTGTTTGAGATATTTCTCGTAAAAGTCTCTGTATAACAGAGTCACTTGAGCTCCAGTGTCCAACAGGGCTTTAGTGTATATCCCTTCTATCTGTATAGGGACAAGCGGGGAAGGTCCCACTAACTTGGGAGGGAATCCAGGTGTTTTGGCACATTTAGCCCATTTGGTGGCTTGTACCCTCACGCTTTGCTTTCGTGGAGTTTTCCTTTTCTCTTTCTGCCTAGCTGTGGCCCCAGGGGTCTGGTATATACTGGTTGGTTTGGAGTTGGCTACTGTATTGAGGCACCCAGTTGACTCTTTCACTGGGGCCCTCTGAAGTTTTTTCCGCTGGCTTTTGTCATTCTGTTTCGGATTTTGTCGGGCTCGGACATACTTGGCGGTAATGTCCAACTCCCCCGCAAACCTTTTTCTTCACCAGTTTTCCAGTCTTGGGAGTTGCAGGATCTGTCTGGGTCTTTGGTGCCAGGACTTCTTCCTTTTTTGGCTCAACCAAAGCAGAGCCATCATCTCCAACATCTCGAAAGTAATCTTCGATCTTTATTTAAATATAATCATAAAGATACATGCCACAGCATCACAAGGCAGGAAACTGACGCGTTTTACACTGTAGTCAGTGCTTAATCATAAGATATGTATTTTTATGATTATATTTAAATAAAGTTTTTTGAGTGCGGCTGTCCAGGATTTCTCGTTTACCTCTCAATTACTAGCATTGCCTGCACCTGTTACTTCCAGCATGGAGAAAATGTTTGTTCCTCACAGACCTCTTTCAGAGCGGTGATATTTTTCTCCAACATCTCCTTCTGCATCTGAAGTAGTTTCCCTAATCCAGACTCGCATGCTGGCAGATGTGGCGTAGGTAAAGGCCAAGATGTTTGGTCAGTGCTCACCATCAGGACACTGGGTTCTCGAGTGCCTTGTAGCACATCTAACTGGTGTCCTTTGGTCCTGGTTATGCTGGTGGATTGGGACTTTCTTTGTTTCTTGTCCCTTTCTACCTCCATCTTAGCTGCCTTATTAGTCTCTTTGATGAGCACCTCATCTGGTATAGAGGGATCTTCCAGGTACTGCCTCAACTGAAACTTGGCATATTCACTCCTCAGTCCTGTAGTCACGGACCTCAGGAATTTCTTCTGAATCAGTTCAGCTCCAAAGTGTTCCTCAGAGCCCTCCCCCTTCAAAACAGACAACAGACACTCCTTTAGTTCAATAGCTCTGAATAAAAAGTTCTGGGGAGTCTCCTGACTACTCTGTGCCATATTTATCAGTTGATGAAACAGTTCAGCAGCACCTTCCTCTTTATAATAACTCTTCAGTATTCTCCTGAGTTGTGTTAGTCAATCCATTTTTCATCTCTAGCATGCCTCTGATGTTTAGGCCTAGACTAATGGCATTGATCACAGCCTCTACAATCTCAGACTCCAGGTATCCTCTCTGTAGTCCCAGTTCGATTTGGTGCAAGAGGTTTGTGTAAGACAACTTGTCCTTCTGTCCCCTCTCTCCTATCTGACCATCAGTCTTGAAGTCTTTTCGGATGGTCACCTCTGGCAGGTGGTTATGAGGACGTCTTTTAATTACTGACATGGGTCTAGGTGTTACCTGACTATCGCCCAGGTCTCTGCACGTGACACTTAGTCCTTTGATGTGTTCTGCAATCGTGTTAGAGGTCACCTGAAACCTCTCCTGTATGTCATTGTATTGCTGTTTCAGGTCAGCCAGCTGTTGTTCTGACTCTGAACTCTTCCCGTGAGGCTTCATCTGTCTTGGGCTGGGACAGTCCTCGCCTGACCTGGCGGGATTTGTCAAGTGAAACCTTGTTTTGTCAGACAGTTTCACACTGGCATCTTGGAAGTTTTCAGGGACCCCTTTTCTCCATTCTAATAGAGCATAAGTGTGAGAGGTTCCATAGTCTGGTCTCACAGCTATCACCCAGGCCTTCCTATCTGGGGAAAATGCCTGCACAACTTCTTTGACCTTTTTTTTCTCCCAGTCTACCCCTGGGAGTTCAAGTGCCACGCTCGTCTCTGAGCGTGCGCCTTCCGCTTCGCACTACTGGACCACGGTGATGGGGTCCATACTAGTGTCAAGAAGGTGGGTTTGATTGCAGAGTAACAGGATCCCAGACGAGCCCCCACGTGTAGCACTGACCCCCGAAGGAGCTGCTGGTATTTGATTGGGCCTGTACTCTGTTTTTACACCCCCTATAATTTAAATCAATCCCCTTGACACAGCTGTGGTGCAATGTTAATGTGAAGCTAATAGTAAAGGATAACCCCACAATATATAATACAACAATAATATACCTTTGTTTTCACTTGGGTATCCAATGATGAAAGTTAGAGCAACAGGGTGGGATTTTACATGAGGGTGTAGGGGCCGTTCGAAACCCCTCCTCCATCCCAATTAAATAGTAAAGTAGGGGGAGAGCAGATGTGGGACTTTATACAAGGCACATGGGAGCAGAGGTATGAGTTGGGTAAAAAAATGCAATTTATTAGTAAGGAAAAATAGTTTTACAGAAATTCATACAGTACATAATTGAGCATAAATAATACATAAATAATTTTACAAAAATTCATACAATACATAATTAGGCACATGGCTCTGCATATGTTGGCACTCAGCTCTAAGGTATTGGATATTAAAAATGTAATCAAAAATAATGCATCAAAAATGACAAATACAAACAAATGGATACATGTAAATAGGAACGTTATATGCATATGGGTTCATATAGTGTACACCTATCGGTAGATTGGAGCTCTACGTCGTTACGTCGTTTCGGGGCCTTAAAGCCACTCATCAGGAGCGATACCGAGGTGGTACCTATGAGTTAGGGAGATAGCGGTGATGAATGGTGTGGATATGCAAAAGGGTAAATATAAATCATGAATATCATATTATTGGTTGTAGCTCTGGACTCACAGTAGTGTCTGCGCAGAGGCGACGCGGCCCAAGGTGCCACGCCAACCACAGATGCCCGGGCCCGAAGCTGAGGGGGCATGGTCTGACAGGCGAGACCAACCCATCGAACCCCCCAGGTGGGGTCAAAATGTGAGGACAGATGTGTGGGTGGGGGGTGGTCCCAGGATGAGGGAGGATTAGCACTGGGTGTCTGTGTAAAAAGAAACATAAATAATAAGTGTGAAGTTGAATGGAGTGAAAAACTGGGGCAGGGTGGGATGTGGGGTGAGACAGAGAAAGTGTGGAAAAAGACGGAGAGGGGGAGGGGGAGGGAAAGAGAGAGAGAAGGGAAGAAAAAGGGGAGGGGGAGGGGGGAAAAAGAGGAATATAATTTCATCATACAATTAGGGATGGAGGCACATGGGCGCTACATTGAGCAATATACATTCCCTTTAAATATCCCCTGACACTTCCATCTATCCCAAGCGTAATTTTCATTCTTATTTGCCCAGTTCATTCCAGCATGATAGATCAGATTCTGTATCCACATATTGACTGCTTCTGTTTGAGTCATTTATACTGTGCCAGGATTTCTCTGGCGTCACAGTTTAACTTTTTGTGCTCCCAGTGTGTGTGCGCGTTTTCGACGGGGTCCTCTGTTTGTCCCCGCTGGCCTGTTTTGTCCCTCCCCGAAGCTGTGACGCGCACTGGGGTTTTCCCCTCCCTCCTTGGGCGGAGGTGGGCGGGGTCTCCCCCACTGCGCGTCGACGTCACGCCTCCCGCACCAGCTGTTCGGCGTCCTGCGTGGCGCCTTATCAGCTGGTGCCTGGGATTCCACTCTCCAGCGCTCGACGAGTCTAGGGGGCCGCCCCACGGCTGGCCAGTCTCTGTGTCCAGCTGCAAGGGTCTGGGGCTCTCCCCCCGGTTCTCTGGGCTGCTGGTGCCTGACGTTGGGGGCCTTCTCTGGCGGCGTTCACCGCGGCATCGTCCCTCCTGGCTGTGGTCCCCTCCTCTGTCTTTCTTGCCCTCACCATCTACCTGCACATCTCACAGCCGGCATTCACGCCCCTACTTGCATCTGCACAGGTATGTTCTCTCCGCACTTTCAACACTCACCCCCCTTTTTCCTTTTCTTTTTCCCTCCCTTTCATTCTTTTCACCATGTATTTCCTCACTTTTCCTCTGTGTTCTCCCTCTCCTTCATCTTGTTCCCTTGTCTTACCTTTCCCTTCTTGTCCTCGCTACCTTCTGTCCCTGCTTTTAGTCCCCCTCTGCACCCCCTCTTTTCTTTTCTTTTTTCTTTCCCTCTATATTCCTCTTTTTCCCCCCTCCCCCTCCCCTTTTTCTTCCCTTCTCTCTCTCTTTCCCTCCCCCTCCCCCCCTCTCCGTCTTTTTCCACACTTTCTCTGTCTCACCCCACACCCCACCCTGCCCCAGTTTTTCACTCCATTCAACTTCACACTTATTATTTATGTTTCTTTTTACACAGACACCCAGTGCTAATCCTCCCTCATCCTGGGACCACCCCCCACCCACACATCTGTCCTCACACTTTGACCCCACCTGGGGGGTTCGTTGGGTTGGTCTCGCCTGTCGGACCATGCCCCCTCAGCTTCGGGCCCGGGCATCTGTGGTTGGCGTGGCACCTTGGGCCGCGTCGCCTCTGCGCAGACACTACTGTGAGTCCAGAGCTACAACCAATAATATGATATTCATGATTTATATTTACCCTTTTGCATATCCACACCATTCATCACCGCTATCTCCCTAACTCATAGGTACCACCTCGGTATCGCTCCTGATGAGTGGCTTTAAGGCCCCGAAACGACGTAACGACGTAGAGCTCCAATCTACCGATAGGTGTACACTATATGAACCCATATGCATATAACGTTCCTATTTACATGTATCCATTTGTTTGTATTTGTCATTTTTGATGCGTTATTTTTGATTACATTTTTAATATCCAATACCTTAGAGCTGAGTGCCAACATATGCAGAGCCATGTGCCTAATTATGTATTGTATGAATTTTTGTGAAATTATTTATGTATTATTTATGCTCAATTATGTACTGTATGAATTTCTGTAAAACTATTTTTCCTTACTAATAAATTGCATTTTTTACCCAACTCATACCTCTGCTCCCATGTGCCTTGTATAAAGTCCCACATCTGCTCTCCCCCTACTTTACTATTTAGTTGGGTATCCAATGTTCCACCTGCTGGAAAAGGAACAACACTCCACACAAGTTGTACTCAACCAGGAACAAAATTTTACTGAAATTGATATGAGTAGTAATTACAATATTTGCACTGTCACACAAACATAATGCGACAGTCCAATAAGTATACACAGTAGTTTGTGCACATAAAGTTGTATTAACTGGGCCCTGAAAGTGTGTCTCCAAGTAGGACTAATGCCAGAATGGAAAACACCTTAACTCTGGGCACCTTCCCACTTCCAGTGCACCCTTATAACCACAGGAAGACAACGTTAGTAAATAAAGCACAAATGCAATTCCCAGGGAGTTCCCCCTGCTTTATAATGCAGTCTCTCTGTTGTACTGGAGAGTGCAAGTAAAGTATGGGCAAACTGCCCTCTCACCAATCCAGTACAAGGAGGTAGGATGAGCAGGCTCTGAATTCATAGTAGGATAGGGGATAGGGATGAGCCGAACACCCCCCGGTTCGGTTCGCACCAGAACCTGCGAACGGACCGAAAATTCGCACGAACGTTAGAACCCCATTGACGTCTATGGGACTCGAACGTTCGAAATCAAAAGTGCTCATTTTAAAGGCTAATTTGCATGGTATTGTCCTAAAAAGGGTTTGGGGACCTGGGTCCTACCCCAGGGGACATGTATTAATGCAAAAAAAACTTTTAAAAACGGCCGTTTTTTCGGGAGCAGTGATTTTAATGATGCTTAAAGTAAAAAAAAAAGTGAAATATTCCTTTAAATATCCTACCTGGGGATGTCTATAGTATGCCTGTAAAGTGGCACGTGTTTCCCATGTTTAGAACAGTCCCTGCACCAAATGTCATTTTTAAAGGAAAAAATCTCATTTAAAACTGCTTGTGGGTTTAATGTAATGTCGGGTCCTGGCAATATGGATGAAAATCAGTGAGACAAACGGCATTGGTACCCCCCAGTCCATTACCAGGCCCTTTGGGTCTTGTATGGATATTAAGGGGAACCCCGCACCCAAATTAAAATAAGGAAAGGTGAGGGGCCACCAGGCCCTATATACTTTGAACAGCAGTATACAGGCGGTGCAAACAAGACAAGGACTGTAGGTTTGTTGTTAAGTAGAATCTGTTTGTAATATTGAACGGGTACATTTTTAACGTGTTTAGCTCCAGCCAAAAAATCTTTTTTAAGCTTTTTGGAAAACATAGGGAAGGGTTATCACCCCTGTGACATTTGTTTTGCTGTCTTTCCTCCTCTTCAGAAGATTTCACCTCACTTTTTGTCCCAATGACAAATGTTTTTTGAAAATTTGGGTTTTTTTGTGGAACAAGGATTGGAAAGCATCAGTGGAAAGGAGAAATGTTTTTCCCATATTAACTCTTACAGGAGAGAATTTCCCTTCCTAGGGGTAGATTTCCTCTCACTTCCTGTTGTCTCCTTCCGTTTGCAAGTAAGAGTCATTTGTAAGTTAGATGTTTGAAAGTAGGGGCCTGCCCTATATACTCAGCAGAAATTTGGGCCTTAGGTGTTGTTGTGGCCACAACACTGTAAGACCTCACAGGGCCCTGCTGTGAAATATTAGATCAAGAATTGTAATTACATGCCTCTGTTGAACAGGGGCAGAAAAACTGGGCCTTTGGTGGTGGTGGTGGTGGTGGTGGTGCTGGTGCCACAACACTGTAAGTCCTCACTCGCTCTTGGTGGGTGCAGAAATGGGCCCTGCTGTGAAATATTAGATTAAGAATTGTAATTACATGCCCCTGTTAAACAGGGGCAGACAAATTGGGCCTTTGGTGGTGGTGGTGCTGGTGCCACAACACTGTAAGTCCTCACTCGCTCTTGGTGGGTGCAGAAATGGGCCCTGCTGTGAAATATTAGATCAAGAATTGTAATTGCATGCCCCTGTTGAACAGGGGCTGAAAAATTAGGCCTTAGGCGCTGGTGCCACAACACTGCAACCCCTCACAGACACTCTAGTTGGAAGGCAGGAACGAGCCCTGCTGCAAAGTATTGCATCAAAAATTGTAATTACACGCCCCTGTTAAACAGGGGCAGAAACATTGGGCCTTAGGCACTGGTGCTGGTGCCACAACACTGCAACCCCTCACAGACACTCTAGTTGGAACGCAGGAACGAGCCCTGCTGTAAAGTATTGCATCAAAAATTGTAATTACACGCCCCTGTTAAACAAGGGCAGAAAAATTGGGCCTTAGGCACTGGTGCTGGTGCCACAACACTGCAACCCCTCACAGACACTCTAGTTGGAACGCAGGAATGAGCCCTGCTGCAAAGTATTGCAGCAAAAATTGTAATTACACGCCACTGTTAAACAGGGGCTGAAAAATTGTGCCTTAGGCACTGGTGGTGGCGCCCAGAACCAAAAATGTTCTTACAAGTTATCAGCGTGATGATTGAGGAGGAAGAGGATAATTACTCAGCGATAGTCACTCAGCATCAGCATAGGCAGTCTTTGAAGGGATCTGAGATTTCAAAAAAAATTATTCGGTTACATCAGCATCAGGTGCTTGGTAGCTGGTGGTGATCCAAGACTGATTCATTTTTATGAAGGTCAGTCGATCGACCGAGTCGGAGGACAGACGCACCCTATGATCGGTTACCACGCCTCCAGCAGCACTGAATGTGCGTTTCGAAAGAACGCTGGATGCAGGACAGGCCAGTAACTCAATACTGTGCAAGCTCTGGCCAGTGATCCATCCTCAAGACCCAGTAACCCAGAGGATTTTTGGTGGGAAAGGTAACCAAGTCTGATCTTGCCCCTAGGTATTCCTGCACCATGTAAAACAGACGCTGGCGATGGTTGCTGGAACCGATCATACCTTGGGGCTGCGGACCAAAAAATTGTCTGAACGCATCGGTCAGACGGCCACCTTCTCCACCACTCCTTCTTTGACTGACCGAAGCCTCAGCAACACGTTGTCCAGAAACAGGAGTTTGTAACCTCCCAGTCTCTGTGAACGCGTTGCACAGACCTTGCTGCAAGGCCTCCCGAAGATGTTTCATCCTCTGCTCCCTCTGCAATGGCAAGATAAGGTCCGCAACCTTACCCTTGTAACGTGGATCAAGGAGGGTTGCCAGCCAGTATTGGTCCTTCTCCTTGATACCACGAATACGAGGATCCTTACGCAGGCTTTGCAGGATCAGGGAGGCCATGCAGCGTAGGTTTGCTGAGGCATTCGGTCCGGAGTCCTCTGGATCACTAAGGACGACATGGTCCGCAGCCACCTCCTCCTAGCCACGTACAAGTCCATGTGTTTCTTTGGACTGATCCCTTAAAGACTGCTGCTGATGCTGAGTGCCAGGCTCCACCTCCATACTGACACAATCTTCCTCCTCCTCCTACTCCTCCTCGTCCTCTTCCTGTGGGATCGGCGGGCACGCAGGAACACTGTCTGGATAAAGGGGGCCTTGAGAACTAAGGAAGTCCTCCTCTTCCTGCCTCTGTTCTGCCTCAAGTGCCCTGTCCATTATTCCACGCAGCATGTGTTCCAACAGGTGGACAAAGGGGACAGTGTCACTGATGCATGCACTGTCACTGCTCACCATCCTCGTGGCCTCCTCAAATGGTGACAGGACAGTGCATGCATCCCTGATCATGGCCCACTGGCATGGGAAAAAAAACAAGCTCCCCTGACCCTGTCCTGGTGCCATAGTCGCACAGGTACTCATTGATGGCCCTCTGCTGCGTGTGCAGTGGCTGCAGCATGGCCAACGTTGAGTTCCACCTGTTAGGCATGTCACAGATTAGGCGGTTCTTGGGCAGGTTAAACTCCTTTTGGAGGTCCGTCAGCCGAGCACTGGCATTATATGACCAGCGGAAATGCACACAGACTTTCCTGGCCTGCCTCAGGACATCCTGTAAGCCCATGTACCTGCCCAAGAACCGCTGCACCACCAAGTTAAGGACGTGAGCCAAACAGGGCACATGGGTCATTTGTCCCTGTCAGAGGGCAGAGAGGAGGTTGGTGCCATTGTCGCAAACCACCATTCCTGCCTTAAGTTGGCGTGGCGTCAACCACCTCTGAACCTGCCCCTGCAGAGCTGACAGAACCTCTGCCCCAGTGTGGCTCCTGTCCCCCAAGCACACCAGCTCAAGCACCGCATGGCATCTTTTGGCCTGCGTACTTGCGTAGCCCCTTGAATGGCTACGGAGCACTGCTGGTTCCGAGGACAAAGCACAGGAAGAGGCCATGGAGGAAGAAGAAGAGGAGGGGGTGGAGGAGAGAGGTGTGTCACAATCATTAGCATTTTGGAGGCGTGGTGGCAGAACAACCTCCAATACTACTGCACCTTGTCCTGCATCCTTCCCAGCTGCCAGCAGAGTCACCCAATGCGCCGTGAAACTTAGGTAACGTCCCTGTCCATGCCTGCTGGACCATGAGTCAGCGGTAATATGCACCTTACCGCTGACCGCCCTGTCCAGCGAGGCATGGACATTGCCTTCCACATGCCGGTAGAGAGCCGGAATCGCCTTCCGTGAGAAAAAGTGGCGTTTGAGTACCTGCCACTGAGGAACCGCACATTCCACAAACTCACGGAAGGGGGCAGAGTCTACCAACTGAAAAGGCAGCAGTTGAAGTGCTAGCAATTTTGCCAAGCTAGCATTCAACCGCTGGGCATGTGGATGGCTGGGAGCAAACTTCTTTCGGCGGTGCAGCAGCTGGGGCAGGGAAATTTGCCTGGTACAATCTGACGTCGGTGTACCAAAAGCAGATTGCCCACAAGTACTTGGCTGTGACACACCTAATTCTACACCTTCATTCCTCTCAGTGCAGGTCTCAGAGAGGACTGAAGGTATAGTGGGGTTGGAAATCTCAGCTGATGAGGAGAAAGGAGAGGTCCTCTTTGTTCTTTGGTGTGGGTCTTTTAGATACGCTTGCCAATGAACTGCATGGCAGGTCAACATATGTCTGGTCAAGCATGTGGTACCCAAGCGGGAGATGTTTTGGCCACGCGAGATACGCTTGAGACATATGTTGCAAATAGCAGCGGTGCGATCTGATGCACTCGTCTCAAAAAAGGCCCACACCAAAGAACTTTTTGAATAACGCGCAGAGACTGCAGCGCCCTGCACATGTGGAGATTTGGGGTGTGATGCAGTCAATGTGCTGCCCTTAGGCTGGCCCCTGGAGGGCATCCTGCCTCGTTGGTGACGTGCAGCCTCCTCCTCCACTCTCCTATCAGGCACCCACGTTGAGTCAGTGACCTCATCATCCCCTCCCTCCTCATCACTGGAGCAAACCTGGCAGTATGCTGCAGCAGGGGGAGCATGACTGCCAGATTGCGGTCCTTCTTGGGCACCCCCTCTGTCCGTGCTCATGTTACTGCCTTCATCGAGCTCAGTATCATCATCAGAGCCTCCAAACGCTGGGCATCCTCCTGAAGCATGTACCCAACACTGTGGTCAAACAGTTCGAGGGACTCCTCAGGAGGACATGGTGGGGCTAGGGAAGGAGTCACTGATGACATTGAGCCAAGGGAAGAGGCCGCTGCTTTGCCAGACAAAGTACCCTGGGCATGGGTGAGAGAGGATGAGGAGGATGAGGACGGCTTGGTCATCCACTCGACCAAGTCTTCCACATGTTGCGGCTCAACACGGCCAGCTGCCGAAAAAAAGGCCAAGCGTGTCCCACGGCCACGTACTGATGAGGATGCACCATCTCCACGACCAGCACTAGACACAGAGCCTGCTTGCCCTCTCTTATTGGCTTGTGACTGTCTGCCTCTCCTTCTTGGCCTTCCAGACATACTAATGGCCTGTAGCTGCACTAAGCTGGGATATATATATATATATATATATATATATATATATATATATACTGATACTGCAGCTAGCAAAATCAACTGCCTGCCTGTAGTATGAGAACACCACCAACCTTCTACAGGTAGCTTTAGCTGAACACTGTGAGGTGGATGCACCCCACTAACTTGTAGGTTTAGCTGAACACTGTGAGCAGGACGCACTGCACTGTGGTACTAGTCTAGCTGCCTGACTGTGGTACTAATAGGATCAAAAGAACACCAGCAATCTTCTTCAGGTAGCTGTATATACTGTAACAAGACAAGCCTGCCTGTCAGTAAGAAGATAACAGGAGCGGATCTAGCTGAACACTGTGAGCAGGACGCACCCCACTAACTTGTAGGTTTAGCTGAACACTGTGAGGTGGACGCACCACACTAACTTGTAGGTTTAGCTGAACACTGTGAGCAGGACGCACCCCACTAACTTGTAGGTTTAGCTGAACACAGTGAGCAGGACGCACCCCACTAACTTGTAGGTTTAGCTGAACACTGTGAGCAGGACGCACCCCACTAACTTGTAGGTTTAGCTGAACACTGTGAGCAGAACGCACTGCACTAACTGTAAATAGTCTAGCTGCCTGACTGTGGTACTAATAGGATCAAAAGAACACCAGTAATTTTCTTCAGGTAGCTGTATATACTGTAACAAGACAAGCCTGCCTGTCAGTAAGAAGATAACAGGAACGGATCTAGCTGAACACTGTGAGCAGGACGCACCCCACTAACTTGTAGGTTTAGCTGAACACTGTGAGGTGGACGCACCACACTAACTTGTAGGTTTAGCTGAACACTGTGAGCAGGACGCACCCCACTAACTTGTAGGTTTAGCTGAACACAGTGAGCAGGACGCACCCCACTAACTTGTAGGTTTAGCTAAACACTGTGAGCAGGACGCACCCCACTAACTTGTAGGTTTAGCTGAACACTGTGAGCAGGACGCACTGCACTAACTGTAAATAGTCTAGCTGCCTGACTGTTGTACTAAAAGGATCAAAAGAACACCAGTAATTTTCTTCAGGTAGCTGTATATACTGTAACAAGACAAGCCTGCCTGTCAGTAAGAAGATAACAGGAACGGATCTAGCTGAACACTGTGAGCAGGACGCACCCCACTAACTTGTAGGTTTAGCTGAACACTGTGAGGTGGACGCACCACACTAACTTGTAGGTTTAGCTGAACACTGTGAGCAGGACGCACCCCACTAACTTGTAGGTTTAGCTGAACACTGTGAGCAGGACGCACCCCACTAACTTGTAGTTTTAGCTGAACACTGTGAGCAAGACGCACTGCACTAACTGTAAATAGTCTAGCTGCCTGACTGTGGTACAAATAGGATCAAAAGAACACCAGTAATTTTCTTCAGGTAGCTGTATATACTGTAACAAGACAAGCCTGCCTGTCAGTAAGAAGATAACAGGAAAGGATCTAGCTGAACACTGTGAGCAGGACGCACTGCACTAACTGTAAATAGTCTAGCTGCCTGACTGTGGTACTAAAAGGATCAAAAGAACACCAGTAATTTTCTTCAGGTAGCTGTATATACTGTAACAAGACAAGCCTGCCTGTCAGTAAGAAGATAACAGGAACGGATCTAGCTGAACACTGTGAGCAGGACGCACCCCACTAACTTGTAGGTTTAGCTGAACACTGTGAGGTGGACGCACCACACTAACTTGTAGGTTTAGCTGAACACTGTGAGCAGGACGCACCCCACTAACTTGTAGGTTTAGCTGAACACTGTGAGCAGGATGCACCCCACTAACTTGTAGGTTTAGCTGAACACTGTGAGGTGGACGCACCACACTAACTTGTAGGTTTAGCTGAACACTGTGAGCAGGACGCACCCCACTAACTTGTAGGTTTAGCTGAACACTGCAAGGTGGACGCACCACACTAACTTGTAGGTTTAGCTGAACACTGTGAGCAGGACGCACCCCACTAACTTGTAGGTTTAGCTGAACACTGTGAGCAGGACGCACCCCACTAACTTGTAGTTTTAGCTGAACACTGTGAGCAAGACGCACTGCACTAACTGTAAATAGTCTAGCTGCCTGACTGTGGTACAAATAGGATCAAAAGAACACCAGTAATTTTCTTCAGGTAGCTGTATATACTGTAACAAGACAAGCCTGCCTGTCAGTAAGAAGATAACAGGAAAGGATCTAGCTGAACACTGTGAGCAGGACGCACTGCACTAACTGTAAATAGTCTAGCTGCCTGACTGTGGTACTAATAGGATCGAAAGAACACCGGTAATTTTCTTCAGGTAGCTATAAATACTGTAACAAGACAAGCCTGCCTGTCAGTAGGAAGATAACAGGAACGGATCTACCTAAACTGAATACAGTGTATATATACATATGCAACACCTGGGGTGCATATATATACACAATACACTGTAAGTGCAGCTAACTGACTGACTGTTCTGCCTAATCTATCTAACTCAAATCAAATGTCACTGTCTGTCTCTCTCTCTCTCAATGAATGCCGAAACACACACTACAAAGGGCCGCTGTGCAGGCGGCCTTATATAGTGTGGGGCGTGTACTAAATCCCCTGAGCCATAATTGGCCAAAGCCTCCTTGGCTTTGGCCAATTACGGCTCTCTGTTCAGGCGGCGCTGTGATTGGCCAAACATGCGGGTCATAGTGCATGCTTGGCCAATCATCAGCCAGCAATGCACTGCGATGCCTCAGTGAATTATGGGCCGTGACGCGCCACACGAATTTGGCGCGAACGGCCCATATCGTTCACAATTCAGCGAACGACCGAACAGCCGATGTTCGAGTCGAACATGGGTTCAACTCGAACACGAAGCTCATCCCTAATAGGGGAATGATGTACAGCAGACCGTGATGGGGTTGGCAGGAAACCACTGATAGTATGGGTGTCTCTGTGCCTCTGGTTGCTGAAGAAGGCTGTGTCACAGGGTATCTGGCGCTGGTGCAGAATGGTCACTGGTTGCTGTGGGTGGAAGAGCTGTGTTTCTTTGTCTCTATGCAGAAGCAGCAACGGAAGCCCTGGCAGGGCAGCTTGTTCATATGTTAATAGAGACAAAGGCCTTCTTTGGTCAGTGGATGTGGGAGCCTGTAGGGAGAACTTGTTGTAATTCACAAATTCTCTTTAAACAAAGGCAGGCCACCAGATATCTGGGCCCCCCTATGTAAATGAGTTTGGGGTATACAGTGCCCCTTTTTACCCATTCACACAAAATTTAAAAACTAAATAAAAAACACACATAGCGTAAAAAAGGTATTTTATCAGACCCGCCCTCCCCCCAAAAAAAAAAAAAAAACATGATATGATTCCAACATTAATCATGCCCTCCAGTAATGTAGATCCATCATCAATCAGAATGAAGGATATCCTGACAACCCACGGACAGGAATATGATGACCCCCACACCAAAATTCTCCTTTAAGACTTGCTGCAAATGTTCAGCTGCTGAAAATAAACAAACTGGCGCAGGATGCTTCTAACATATTTGCATTGACAGCAAATTATGACCATACGTAATTAATATTGTCACCCAGGATCCCCCCAACATTTCATTTTTAAGCATAAAAAGACTGACTATTTGAACTGCTGATTTTTTTTTTGACCACCTCATTACTGGATACCTTCACGCTTATGCTGCCCATGCCTTTTTTACGTTTTCAATGCTGTCACACTTTGACAATTACTCAATCATGCAACAATGTAACCAAATTAAATTTGTATAAGTTTTTTTAAACAGACAGAGCTTTCTTTTGGTGGTATTTTATCAACCCTGTGTTTTTTGTTTTTTGCTATATAAATAAAAAATGCAGACAATTTTGACGTTTTTCTTTCTGTTTATAAAATTTTGCAAATAAATAATCTCTCTTCATAAATTTAGGCCAAAATGTATTTTGTTACATTTCTTTGGTAAAAATAACCAAAATAAATATATGTTATTTATTCTGTGTGCAAGTTATAGAGTCTACAAACTATGGTATATATGGAGGAAAAAAATGCGCTACATCAGAATAGCAATAATGATTAAAAAATATCCAAATTGAAAAGTCCAAACAGCAGCAGCTTATTTGCAAGATACACAAAATATAGAATGGAAGAGAGAAGCTGCGCTATATATATCTAAACCACCAATGGCTTAAAGATAACAAAGTCCATAACAAAACACCCAGGTGAGCTTGATCCAAAATTAAAGTGCTGCCACCTAATAGAAAACTCGCTTATCAGATGGCAAGCAAAAGCATACAGATGGCTATAGCCCAGCCACGGCCTTTGCTTGATATAGAGTGTCCAGACTGGTATACCCTGATGAGTCAACTGTGCACCGCAATCCACTGCGATCGTGGATGTCCGGTAGTCCCGGTAACTCAACGGGGTATAAGAGAAAGACTAACCATAGCGTAATAACATTTAGGATGATTTATTTAAAAAAGAAGTATTGCACTTACATATCAATGAAGTAAAAAGCGCTTAAAATACAGAGCCGGCCAGCTACAATAGAAAACCCCGTCCTCCTAATCGAACAGCGTGGTGACATCAGCACGTATCCTCCTCCAGACGCGTTTTGTCACAGGTTGATGTTATCAATGGGGAACGGGTGCGTGCTGAACCACCACTTAATATATAGACACCAGGCCTCGTTCTGAGTCCCGTGAATGGAGTCACAAATCGCCATCTTGAATATGGGCAACTCGTCAAATACATTAGCTAATGTATTGGAAAGCTGAATTTAACCAAAAAAAGTGCATAGCAAAACACCAAAAGGACATTTGGATGTACCCCCTAGTAACAAGATAATATAAATTTAATATAAATGTGACAAAGGAATAAATAAATATAAATATTCCTAATAAAAAAAAAATATAAATATAATTAATATAAATATATATAAAAAATGTGACGTAAGTGAAATATTGTTTTTAGGAAGGAATGACTGGGTGTTCCTTCAATAATTAAATACAAAACAACCCAACATTCCTGACGTGAAACGTGAAAAATCATAATTTGGATTATAATAATCATAAGTGACAATATAAGTGCACTCATTTATTGGAGGCTAGATGCAACATCAATACCCACCCATTAGGCGGTGACAATAAAGATTTGATCTTAGTCGTAATCCACTAAAATTAAGTGTTAAACCCAACCAAAAAATAAATTAAATTAAATAAAAAGTTATGATTTTTTAAAAATATTTTGATGACTAACAAATAGATGTACCCTTGAATTTGGTGTACACATTATTCAATTCAGTAAATCAAGCCAAACAATTTAGGTTTTAGAATCACACTACTGACCCACTCACGAGACTAAGATCAAGTTTACATACGAAAACACTAGGAATTGTCAATAAAGGCATTTATATCAACATCGACATTTAACCCATATGGAACATATGTTTTGACCCTATGGATCCATGACATTTCTAATTTTGAAATTTCATGTACCAGGGAACTTCCACGCCAGTTGGGACAAAACTTATCGATCCCCAAAAATAGGGTGTTCGTGGTATCTCTATCATGCACCAAAAGGTAGTGCTGAGACACTGAGTGTTTCCTAAAGCCAGACTTTATGTTGGTAATATGTTCATTGAGCCTGACCTGTAGGGGGCGTTTAGTGCGTCCTATATATTGTAGGCCACAAGGGCACTGCAACAGATAAACTACACCAGTTGTAGAACAAGTAATAAATGGGAAAAAATATTGAAAGGTCTTGCGAGCCACAAATGGGTTAATGCCTCTAGAGTGAATTTCCTAATGAAGGCAAGCTGCAAACACTAATCACGTTTCATATCCGTGTGTGTAACAAAATTCATCAAAAACTGTGTCTGCGCTAAACTAAGAATCACTAATAAAAAATATGTGAAAAAAGCAAATATGAGTATTAAAAATTGCAAATAATAAATATAACAATCATACGTGCTATCTATCTGTGATAAATAATCAAGGTGCAACATGCATAAAATACAAAATCCAAGTGCTCATAGAAGTATCAAAAGTGTATTCACTTCTCCAATAAAGTGATTGCAAAGTTCATAAAGTTCATAAATAGCAAACGCAAAGTTCATAAATAGCAAAACTCAAAGTGCATAGAAATAATGTCCATTATAAGTGATATCCATTGTGCTCATCCAAAACAGTGTGTACAGGGATATAAAGCATGTTTCAGTGCTCTCCATTGACCCCCAACAGCATATGCGCTCACCTCTGAGCGTGTGACACAGTAACTAACCTATGTCTAAACATGCATGGGAGCCACTCCTGGGCTCTAAAAAGCATGCAGGCGCTGACCTCCAACTTGCTCAGATAGCATCACGATTCTGTAAGATGGAGATGACAGATAGCCACCTTCCAGCTGTGCAGTCTCTGACGTGAGATGTCTGACGTTCACACAGTGATGTAACCACAAGGGGAGAACCGACGAAGATTTGGTGCTGCTGATTCTACCCTTACCTCATCCGCCTCAGCCAGCCGACACGGCCGCTCTTACCATTCAAATTCCCGACACCTAAGCAATAAATGGGGTGATCACATGTTGTGCCTGGGTACTTGTAGATGTAAAACTATGGGTACGCCTATGAGTGCAACTATTAAAGGAGCAAACACGGCACCTCCTGCATTGGTAAAAACCTTTTAGTTGGTCAAAAAAGGTTAATTTCTTAGTGGGGGGGTCTAAGATATTCGGAGCTACTCTATTCCTAAGTGAGGAAGCCCCTCTAAAAACTACTTTAGGCCTATCAGGTAGAACTCCCTTCAAAATGGTGTCATTGTTGACAATGTGCCAGTGTTTAGAAATTATTTTTTTAATACTTTGATGCTGAAGGGAATAAGTGGTAACAAACGGTACGCCAATATCAGAAGGGGAATCAACCTGAGGCAATTTTTCTTGATTCATATCTCTATTCATATCTTTAACAGTATTGAGCACAGGTAACAGACTATCCATAGAATATCCTTTTTCTAGGAATCTATCAGTGAGGGTCTTGGCTTAAATCAAAAACTCTTGCGGATCAGAGCAATTCCTACGTATTCTCATATACTAGATTTTTGGTATTGAACTTAGCCAAGGACGGTGATGTCAACTATCCATAGAAATGTAGGAATTGCGATCAGTGGTTTTGAAAAAAGTGGAAGTGGACATAATACCATCCTGAATAGTTAGAGTGAGATCCAAAAAATGAATCTGCGACTGACTCATCTCGAAACTCAAATGTATACCCCGATCATTAGAGTTTAAGGAGGACATGAATTCCTGTAAGTCATGACTGTCACCATCCCATAGGAGGAGGATGTCATCTATATATCTAGCCCACAGGACTAACTGGGGTCTCCTGTGGGCATAGATGACATCCTCCTCCCATTTGGCCATGAATAGATTGGCCAAACTGGGGGCATATTTGGCCCCCATGGCCACTCCACGGCTCTGAAGATAAAACTGAATAGAGAACCAGAAATAGTTATCAGAAGCTGCGTATTTCAGAAGCTCCATTATAAAGGAAACTTGGCAGGCCAGAAGCCCAGAATCTCTGTCAAGATAGCCTTTTACAGCCTCTAGACCTAAGTCATGTGGAATTATGGTATAGAGGAAGGTGACATCAGCTGTCACCATCCATATACCTGGTTTTAAACTAATCCCCGCAAGGAGATTCAATACAAGTCTAGAGTCCTTTATAAATGACGGCATATTACGAACTAGGGGCTGTAAGTAAAAATCAATATACCTGCCCACCCGGGACGTGATAGAGTCAATGCTACTCACAATGGGGCGTCCCGGGGGGGGGGGGGGGGCCATGTAAGATTTTTGTGAATTTTCAGCAAGTAATAGATTGTTGGCGTCCTAGGTGCGCTAGGTATCAAAAATAGGCTCTCCTTCTTATTAAGAATACCAGCTGAAAGACCCTTAGAAACTATTTTTTCTAGACCTTTCTTATACCCTTTTAGGGGGTCCGAGGGGAGTGAATTGTAGGTGTCGACATCACTAAGGATCCTGCCCATTTCGGACAGGTAATCTTTACGGTCGAGGACCACAATCCCACCCCCCTTATCTGCAGGTCTTACAACCAAATCTTTTTTCGTACACAAAGAATAAAGACCTTCTTGCATGGCCTTTGAGTTCCTAGCTTTTTTAATTTCTAATGCTTCAAGATCCCTTAAAACTACATCCCTAAAATATATATGGTATATATACATGTGAAAATTGATCCATACTGATGTACTAACTGCCTATCTTATTTTTTGAGGACATAAAATCCAGAGACAGTACAAATACTCTCTAAAAGATGATGTTTATTAAGAGGCATGATAAGTTTTTTGAAATTGTAATTTTTTGTCACAATTTTTTGGAAAAGGAAGAAATTAAATAAAATGTGTTTTTCTTCTTTCTTCACTAAGTTGTCATTTTAACAAGTAATGTCTCACACACAGCATAGGCATACTTATATTTACATGCCAAAACACATTCTGCTATGCCTCCTGAGTATGGGAATACCACAGAGATTTTTCCACAGCCTAAATGCATAGAAGGGCAAAAATTCCAAGGTACAGGGCCGTCTTTAAGGCAGGGCAAAAGAGGCAGCTGCCCTGGGCCCCATCATTGTTGTGGGGCTCAAAGCAGCTGCCTCATACTTGAAAAATATCCCAGTTTAAATTCCCTTGTCCCTTGAAGTTTTAGTCCCGTGCTGTGTCCTGATACCTCAGTGTGAAGTTATGTTACTAATGCTGCCCAGCTCTGCCGTGTACAGATGACTTACCTGCAGACTCTGTCATTACATGTAAATAGCCTAAATTGATATGTAAATAGCAGGGGCATTAATATGTATATCATGCCCCCCTGAGATCATATCCACCATCACTTCTGCTGCATGCTGCCCACTGAGGAGGTAAAGGGGCATGCTTAAAAGTCCTGCCTATAACTGTGGTCATTAAGTCTAATATAAGCCTGTTCTGCAAAGGTAAGCAAATCTGAGGTGGAGCCCTTTTCAAAACAACATGGTGCCACAGCACCGTGAATTTTGGTGCATGTGAATATGCACATCTCAGCAGATGCGTGAGGGTATCATTAACAATTAATGGCACTGCTGTGTCTCTGCTAAAGGGCAGCATGTTTCTGTGGTGTTGGAAAAGCGATTTTGCATGCGTTCACGACACACAAAAATGTGAACGCAGGCTAAATTTCTCAGTTACATTGTTGGTCAGTGTAAATCTTATCATTACATTGGGGCTTGGTGTACAATCCTTTTATTCACACTAATGGCCAGTGTGAAGGTTTCCCTTACATTGGTGGTCAGTGTAAATCCCTCCTTACATTGATGGTTACTGTGAATGCTCCTATTACATTAGTGGTCAGTGTAAATCCCCATTACATTGGTGGCCAGTGTAAAAATGACTCTTTATATTGGTAATTCCATAAGGACCATAGGGTCTGGTGGCCGAGCGCAAGTGCTCTTTATTTCCAGTTGTAGTCACTGCTTACCTTACATTCTTCAGATAATAAAAATATTTTCACAACTTTTGCTACTAATAAGCTTATTAAAATAGAAGTAATACTGCATGCACCTTAATTAAAGGATGAGTTCACCTTTTTAAAAAAATAAAAAATAAATGCACATATTTGCAGGTAAAAAAATGTTCATTTATTACTTTTTTTATTGGGAGCTTGGATTTGGAAAGCAATCAGGAGATTGTGGGTGTAATGCAGGGCTCTTGCAGACTCTGTGTGTAAGCTGTCTTCATCATATGTCCAAGCAGTTACACATTAACAGGAAGCATCAATGAACTACCACAGTGATCAACAGCACCATGGTAGTTCATTGAGAACTTCAAGCCGACAGCTGCAAAAGGCTGCTGGACCTTGTAGTTTTCCATTTACAGAACTCTGTGAATGAATGACATAGCCAGGTGTGCAGAGCCCCTGGAAGGGTGCGGGGGGCATGGATTTGTAACATTCTACATGTTACACCTTGAATATGAGTGTAACATGTAACATGTTAGAAAAGGTGAACTTAAAGTGGCTGTAAACCCGTTTTAAAAAATCCCCCAAAAAAACCTGAAAGACAAAGGCATAATGAGCTAGTATAGATAGCATACTAGCTCATTATGAATTACTTACCTTAGATCGAAGCCCCCGCAGCGGTCCTTGTTCACTACTCCAGCAGCCGACATCTCCCTGGGGGGGTTACTTTCAGGTAACATGGCTCCGGTGCTATGATTGGCCAGAGCCGCGATGTAGTCTCTCCCACGCATGCGCACGGGAGACGCCGGTAAAAGCACAGTACAATTGAAGCAATGGCACATGCATAATGATTTTGCCTGTAAATCATAGTATCTAACATTTGTAACATGACATGCCTGTATTAATTGTTGGATTACAATGTGATCATACTAAAACAGATACTTAAAAATAAACAGTACTATAGAACTATTTTTTAGTTGTATATGCTTTAAATAATTATTTTTCTACATAAAAAGCTGGCAGAAATATCCTATAACTTTGACTGCAGCCTGTTTTTCAAAGTGAAATGGAGAGACCCATCTGTAATGAACCAGTTGGCCTATTACCTGATTTTCAGAAAGACAGCTGGTTGATCATTTATTATGGTTTGTTGCCCATGTACACGGTTCAACTTGGAGATTGTAAATACAATTTTATATAATTTACAGTGACAAGCTTTAGCCTTTATTATAGTCTTCACAGGATACAGGACATGTTTGATGGAATGCTTAAAGTGTATGTCAAGCCAGAAACTTTTTTTCTAGTTTTGGATAAAGTGGAATGGTTAGAACTCTAAAAAAAGATTAATGCCGCGTACACACGAGCGGACTTTCCAGCATACTTGGTCCGGCAGACCAGAGTCCGCCGCACAATCCGATCGTGTGTAGTCTCCGGCGGACTTTTTTTTCCCAAAAGTCCGCCGTACCTAGATTTGAAGCATGTTTCAAATCTTAGTCCGCCGGACTCAGTTACTGACGAAAATCCCGTTTGTCTCGTTCGTCTGTATGCTGGTCCGGTGGACCAGATACGACGCAAGGGCAGGGTATTGCATCTCGCACTCGCTGCAATAGGAAAAACACATTTTCCTATTGCGGCGAGCGCGGGGCATACCAGGCCCTAAGGTCTGGTATGGATTTTAAAGGGAACCCCCTACGCCAAAAAAACGGCGTGGGGTCCCCCCTAGAATCCATACCAGACCCCGATCCGAGCACATAGCCCGGCCGGTCAGGAAAGGGGGTGGGGACGAGTGAGCGCCCCCCCTCCTGAACCGTACCAGGCCGCATGCCCTCAACATGGGGGGTGGGTGCTTTGGGGGAGGGGCGCCCTGCGGGGCCCCCCCAACACAAAGCACCTTGTCCCAATGTTGATGAGGACAAGGGCCTCTTCCCGACAACCCTGGCCGTTGGTTGTCGGGGTCTGTGGGGGGGCTTATCGGAATCCGGGAGCCCCCTTTAATAAGAGGGCCCCCAGATCCCGGCCCCCCACCCTATGTGAATGAGTATGGGGTACATGGTACCCCTACCCACTTACCTAGGGAAAAAGTGTCAATAATAAAACACACTACACAGGTTTTTAAAGTAATTTATTAGACAGCTCCGGGGGGTCTTCTTCCGGCTTCGGGGGTCTTCTTCTGACTTCGGGGGTCACTCTGGTTCCTCTTCTCCCGGCGTCTGGTTGGTTCTTCTCCGCTCTCTCTGGCCTCTTCTCCCTGTGTTCCAGTTCTTCGGCCGTCTCCTCCGCTATCTTCATGCCGCTCTTTTGCCAGCGGAGGCCTGGACTTCTGGCATCTGGGCTTCTTCTCTTCTTCTCTTCTTCCCATCTTGACACGACGGTCTCTCAGGCTGGAATGCTTTCTGAGCACTCCGATGTGACTTATATAGGCAGGGACCCCGCCCCCTTATGCCGTCACAGTCCCTGGGCATGCTGGGACTGTGACGTTTTCCAGCCTGAGAGACCGTTGTGTCAACATGGGAAGAAGAGAAGAAGCCCAGAATCCAAGAAGCCAAAAGTCTGGCAAAAGAGCGGCATGAAGATAGCGGAGGAGCTGGCAGAAGAAGTGGAACCCCGGGAGAAGAGGCCAGAGAGAGCGGAGAAGAACCAACAGGACGCCGGGAGAAGAGGAACCAGAGGGAGAAGACCCCCGAAGCTGGAAGAAGACCCCCCCGGAGCTGTCTAATAAATTACTTTAAAAACCTGTGTAGTGTGTTTTATTATTGACACTTTTTCCCTAGGTAAATGGATAGGGGTACCATGTACCCCATACTCATTCACATAGGGTGGGGGTCAGGATCTAGGGGCCCTCTTATTAAAGGGGGCTCCCGGATTCCGATAAGCCCCCCGCCCGCAGACCCGGACAACCAACGGCCAGGGTTGGCGGGAAGAGACCCTTGTCCTCATCAACATGGGGACAAGGTGCTTTGTGGTGGGGGGCCCCGCAGTGCGCCCCCTCCCCCAAAGCACCCAACCCTCATGTTGAGGGCATGCGGCCTGGTACGGTTCAGGAGGGGGGATGCTCGCTCGTCCCCACCCCCTTTCCTGACCGGCCAGGCTGCGTGCTCAGATCGGGGTCTGGTATGGATTCTAGGGGGGGACCCCACGCCGTTTTTTTGGCATAGGGGGTTCCCTTTAAAATCCATACCAGACCTAAGGGCCTGGTATGCCCCGCAACGGGGCTCGCAAGGTGTCAATCTTGCCGCTTTTATAAAAGCGGCGAGATTCACTTCCTTTTCTGGTCCCGTTGTACCCGAGTCACGTTCAAAATGGAACGGACTTGTCCGTGTGTGGGCAAGTCCATTCATTCTGAAAGTCCGTTAGAAGAAGACGGGCAGACCTAGCCTGCCGGAAAGTCCGATCGTGTGTAGGCAAGTCCGTCCGTTTAGGTAATCCACCGGAAAGTCCGGCGGAAAGACCGTCGGACCAAGTCTGCTGGAAAGTCCGCTCGTGTGTACGAGGCATTACCTTCACTTTCTGTCTTGCTGACCCAACAAAAAAAGTAATGGTGTGAGGTTCTCACAAAAAAATAACAGACCCTTATATTTGAATGTTAAGGGGCACCCCCACAAAAAAACAGTATGGGGTCAATCCTAAATTCCACATCAGATTCTTGTGACATCATTACCTAAATATGGTCATGTCAATTACGTCACCCGGGACTTTTGTAGAAAATTTTATTAAATGCTACACATATTTCTTTTACTCTGTACTCAAGATTTCACATGTATTTTTTAGGTATTTAGGTATGACATGCATCCCATATATGCATGTCTATGTCTATCAGAGTAACGTTTCCTTTTATTTTCAACATTTGGATGTAGTAATGTAGTGTTTTTCACAGTCTGTTCTATTTTAAAGGGTCCCTTTGGAACCTTCGACTTTGTCAAATAAGTATCCCATTCAAAAATAGTACTTGTGAAATTCATGCACTTTATTTAGCCAGAGGGTCAGACCACAGAGATTTGCTCTACTAACTGTGCATTTCTTATTTCTCTGTCATACATTTCCTATCATATCTCACTGTTCTCCTTATCACTGATCAATTAAATTATTCCTCTGGTCAGTCATGAACCCCATTCGAGATAAAGCCCCCCCAAACTAAAATCCCATACTCACAAATCGAACATGTTCACTGTTAAAAATGTGGCATCATCAGGGGTAACATAATTATATGCTCAGTGCATAGTGCTCAAGTTAAAACCCAAATGGAATCATTAGATGGGATTCTCATGTAAAAGAGTCATACGTTGTAAAAGCAGCCCGCAAAATAGAAAATAATGTGAAATACACTGTCACTACACCCTAATGTTGAAGATAAAAATAAGCATTACTCTGATTGGCATAGAAATGCAAAAAGGCGATATGTGTCATACCAGTAATGCAAAAAAAAAAAAAATCACCCTGAAGACTGCACCCGTTTGTTTATATTTAGTGCCAGGAACTTGGAGCTGTCATTCACTGTGAGTGTAGCAATTGGAGTGGCAGTGCAGGCAGTTGGCTTTGTTCATTATGATTGATGAGAAGTTGTGAAAAAAAGGGTGATGTCATTTTATACTGTAGCCTTTTTTGTGAATAAGTAAGGGTACTATGTAACCTTATTGATTCAAACTGGAGGAAGTATCTGGAGGCTCCTTATTCTACATATTTTTAGGTTCATAGGCCCCCTGCCTGCAGGCTCAAACAACCACTGATCCATTGATCCACGTTTGTGGGGAAGAGACCCTTGTCTTCATCAACAGCCTGGTATGGTTAAGTAAGTGGGGCTTGTGTTTTCCTTCCTTCTAGCCTGTCAGGCTGCATTCTTGGTTCAGGGTCTGGTGTGGTCTTTGAGGTTAACAATTTGTGAGGCCCACACCATTTATTCTTGTGTCAGGGGCCTCTTACATTCCATACCCAACCTGAAGGGTCTGATATGAATTTTGGGGGAACCCATGCCTTTTTTTTTGTACAGAATTCTCGCTCCCTTTGTTTACATTCCCCTGTCAACCAATATTCTCTAAGTTTGCCCCACTTACTGATTATGCTCCCTGTGGTAACAAGGATTTTTTAGATCAGCGGGGGGAACAGAGATATCCCCCTCCGTTCCATCAATCATCTCGAGAAGAACCATGGAGACAACCCACACCATACACACCTCCAAACGCAGGCCCCCCTCGAAAACTAAAAGAAAGAGAGGAAGGAGAGGGGGTAGGCGAACACAAAAGGCCCAAACCACATTAGGTGTTGGCATATACAATCTCAGTCATGTTACGCTCAATGATGATGAAACCAAAGTTCTTGATCGAGGTCTGAAATTTGCACCTATTAAAAATCTCAATAAATTTGAAACTTATGTGAGTATTCAAAAATATATCAGAACTCTCAATATGAAGAAATATTTTCTCTCCCACCCTAACCAGGGATTGAGACCTTCTGTACAGAACCATTCAACATTACAGAATAGATCTACTTTTAATCCTCCTAATACGGATAATATGAAGTCTTCAATAACATGGTATCCAATGATTTGGATAAGCTCCATGTCAAGAAAATATCTGACCCATTATCCATTAAACGTGGTATTAACTCTCTGGCGGCACATAAGGATATAGTAATCCGCCCCACAGACAAGGGGGGGGTCTGGTTATTTTGAGTAAGGAATACTACCAAACAGAAATGTGTTATTTGCTTGCAGATCGTGACACTTATAGTGTCCTCAGTAAAGACCCCATGTTGGCGTTTAAAGACGAATTACATACAATTATAGAGGACGGTAAGGATCAAAGGATCCTTACTAAAAAAGAGGCCATGTATTCAGATCCCTTGTTTTGCAGGACACCTATTATTTATTTTTTACCAAAGATTCATAAGGATACTACCCATCCCCGTGGACGACCCATTGTCAATGGGATCGATTCTGTTTCCGCCAGGTTGGGACAATATATCGATTTCTTTTTACAGCCGCTTGTCATGAAAACCCCAGCGTTCTTGAAAGATACCAATCACATCATCCAAATTCTAGAAACCCTTGAATGCTCTCCTTCCACATTTTTGGTTACAGCGGACATAAGTTCGCTGTACACCATTATTAGCCATAAGGACGCTATGTCTTCTGTTGAATGGGCCCTTTCCTTGTCTTCCCTGTCGGGTAAACATCAAGAATTCCTCCTGAGTTGTCTTAATTTTTGTTTAACCAGGAATTATTTCTGGTACAATAGGGAATTTTATCTACAGACAAGGGGAGTTGCTATGGGGGCCCGCTTCGCTCCCAGTGTGGCTAATATTTTTATGGCCCACTGGGAGGAAGAAGCTGTATTCCATAATCGTCCCCCTGAACTTGTATGTTACCGTAGATTTATTGATGATCTCATCTTGATTTGGAAGGGTGATAGATTGAAGCTTGATGATTTTATTGAATCTTTGAACAATAACCAAAAAAATATATCTCTAAAATGGACGATTGACCCCGAAAGGGTTGTGTTTCTTGATTTGACTATCAGCATTGATAATGATCATTTCAAACTCTCCAACTATTTCAAACCTACCGATCGTAACTCATATATTCCCCTGGGTAGTTGTCATCACCGTTCTTGGTCGTGCAACATCCCCAGGGCGATGCACCAATGAGGATGACTTTGTCATTCAGTCTCATGTAACTGCACCAATGAGGATGACTGCACCAATGTAACTGCACCAATGAGGATGACTTTGTCATTCAGTCTCATGTCCTCACTTCCAGGTTTGAGCAAAAAAGTTATGATCGAGTTATTTTAGAGGAGGAAGTAAAAAGAGTTAAATCGATGGATAGAAGCACACTGATCTCTAATCCTATTAAGGATCTCAAAGGAGATAATCATAATTTTAAAATTGTTTTAGATTATAATGTGCAATATCGCAAATTTGAGAAAATCATACAAAAAAATTGGTCTATCCTAAAGCAGGACAAAGTTTTAGGACCTGTGTTACCGGACCGACCACAATTTATCTACAAGAAATCTCCTTCATTAAGGGATCGTCTAGCCCCTGGTGTTTTAAATCCTCCAGTTCCAACTTCCGACAGGTTATTTTCCTTTTTGGGAGGCTTTTATGCATGTGGAAGATGTGTCCCATGCAAGCACTCCAAAGGAAATATTAAAAAACTGAAAACATTTCTTGCATCAGCCACCAATAGAGAGCATGATATTAAGCAATTAATTACTTGCGACACTGTTGCTGTTGTCTATATGTTGGAGTGTGGCTGTGGGCTCCAGTATATCGGCAGAACTTCTAGACCCCCGCATGTGAGGTTGGCGGAACATGTTAATAATATCAAGGAAGGCCTTAAGACCCACAATGTGTCTAGACATTTCAAACTATTTCACCAACAGAATCCTAAGAGTTTAAAATTCTGGGGCATCGAAAGGGTTACTAAGTACTGGAGAGGGGGCAATTTTATCAGACAATTAAGTAAAAGGGAATCTTATTGGATATATGAAACCCGAGTTCTTTGCCCTGATGGGTTAAATGTAGATTTTGATACTAATTGTTTTATCTCTGATCGTTGATTTATTATGGTATTATTGTTGGTGCAGTCGATGGCCGCGGATGATGTATATATTTTAATTTTCTATTTTTCAATCCCCTATTTTTAGTTCCATTGAATACATTTTTTTATATATATTTTCTAATAATGCATATGTTCCCTTGTGGTAATGCATTTAATTAGAATTTGATTGTCAATTTTATGGTGTTTTGACATGTAATATATTTATATGAAAAATCGGTATCCATAGATCTATTTCCGTTGGTTCAGTTTGCCTCGTAAGGGGACACTCCCGGGATTGCATCCCAGTGTAGTGTACGCCGCCCATGGTTTATTTACAATTGCCATGGTAACTCACCTAGTATAAAGCGCGGGTGCCCACATCGTTTCCTTATCTGCTGAAGAAGTCCCCGCCCACTGGGATGCAACGCGTCCAGAACGAGGATACGCCGTGACGTCACCCGCGGCCATCGCGCATCCTGCTCTGCTTTGTTTACACGCTATCGATTCATGCTATACCATCCGCCACTGGAGAAGTGCCTTACTTGTAAGTGCACCATTTGTTTTATTTAATAAACCATATTATACGGAGAGCACTATTTTGTTATCCTTCTCTGTTCCATATTTATTACACACCTGGGAAAGTGCCTTGATCCACCCTTCAGTGCCCTGCTACATGACGGAAGTGATTGAAGTTTATCTGCTGTGCTCCATCCTTAATTGATCCGTAAGGGAAAGCTTGTATGACCCTCTATAATCAAAGGGTCCTTGTCATCAGGTGAGAGGTCATTCTTTGTACTGGTGGAGGGTACACTGATACTGTAAGTCACTGATGTCAGCATGCAGTTTCAACGCACCTGAGTGATCAGATTTATTGGATGTTCTATGGACTTTCTGTGTTATATTTGAACCCAAATGATTTTATTTATTGTATGTTTTACGGACTATTTTTATTTAGCGCTGCACCACCTACATATTTATTTACTTTAGGGATTTGATTGTTGACCCTGGTGTTCAGCTGCTGAGTGCTTTTTTATATTCTTATCTGCACTGATTTACTCCTTTTACAATATTCTCTGATCACTAGTTTTTAGCATTCACAAGCTAACTAATAACCAGGAGCCCTGATCAGAATGTTAACACATTTTGTAGTGGTAGTAATTCTGCTGCTAAATATTTTACTTCCTATTACAGACATTTTTTTGGCCTGGCCAAAAACAAAGTTAGTTTCCCATTTCCCCAAACTCTGAATGAACAAAATGTGGCTTGAATATGGGTTTGGCTCAAACCAGCAGCTCAACCCTACCTCAAACCAGATCAAATAGCCAAGTGTCCTACTTCAGAACAGGTCAAATGGCCAAGTGAAACAGACACATAGAGAACCACTCCTTCACCCAGCCTTTAGCTCTTGGTCTATTCTGTTCTCCAACTCCAAAAATTATCTAGGTAAGCCAAATGGTTGATAATCTCATTTCCAATTTATTTTATTACTTTGAACTCTTCTGGTGAATCTATATTTGCAATATATTCTTTATCTGTTTTTTCAGTGACTCTATCTCTAAGTCCCTTATTTCCAAAGACAAAGCAGCTGTCAGACATATAGCTTTTTCAAAGCCCAAGAACAAAGCATAATTTAAAATTGTTTAGCATATATGAAATTATCTGAATTCCTGTACCTGTAGGACTACTGTACAGGAATGCCATCTCAAGAAGCTGCTTGTATGTTAAGCTTAAATATTAAATCTAAGGCAATTAAGCATGTCATATTGATGCACTTCAGTTAGCTGGAACATTTTAAACAGAAGTCTGATCGGTGACAATAAGTAGTCAAACTAGTATAACTCCTCTCTTCACCACTCCAGAGAAAGCAAGACTGACAACTACAATAGGCTGATGGTAAATATTTTTATCTTTAACCTAGTGGACTTGAATAGCTCTTTTTTGCATGTTTTCTCTATCCCAAAACAATCCATGAGTGGCTAACTACGAAGCCTTGATATTAGGTTTTATGGTACCCCTCATAAAGCTTTTAGGCTTCAACCCAGGAGCAAGCCCTTTAGGGGACCCAACAAGTGGAAACAGTCAATGATTTCATCCTAGATGTAAACATTGCAACAGACCACGTCTGTCGGATTTAGATCAATACGCATCCAGGGCACGGGGGGGGGGATTATACTTTACATCAGAGGGGCTAGACAAGTAAGATAAGTATACTTTATCTGGAAAGTGCACCCACCCTTTAATTTTAACTTGGAGTGTACCCTAAGGACACCCATATTTTGGACACCTCGCTGTTTTATTTTTTAATACAGGGAATATTGTCATTTAGTGCACATTCACACTTAAGAATGCACCCTGCCAGTGATTACATTTAAGAAAGGGGGTTCCTATGATTAGTTATGAGTAGTCAACCCCATGGAAAGCAATGGGAAGCTTCCAGCTCTTTCAGCGCGTATGGGCATGCTTAGCTGCTAGAGCTGGCAGCCTCCCATTGCTTTCAATGAGGCTGCCTACTCACAGCTAATCATGGGAACCACCACTGGAGGTCTTGCACGTAATCTCCAGCAGGATGCATTCGCAAGTGTGACTGCACCTGTAAAGTTCACCACAGGCGGTAAAAAGACTATGATCATAGCTGGTCATTTAACACTGATAGCAAAGTAAATGCCCATTGGTGGTGCCCTTTCTTGATTGTATTTACTAAACCTTGTTGTGCTACAAATCCTACCTGCAAAAACATATTGCAATATTCCCCTCAGTATGTATAACTATAGCTCTATTATCCCCCTAGAAAGCACTCATTTTTTTATATGTATTATACTGTATACATAGACTTTTATTTTTACTAACTAAACTAGAAATGTTTAATAAAAAAAAAAGCTTAAATCCAAGTTTTGAAGGAGCATAATTAAATAAAATGTACGCACTGTCAGTTTAGCTGTAACTCTGCAAGATTGTAATATAAATTTACTGCAGCATATATTGAAAGTAAAACGTTAATGATATATATGTTGCCATTAGTCAAATAACGGCCTCTGTGAAAAATCAATGATTATTCCAAGAAGTGATAATACAATTCACTAAGAGCAGAGATATAATAACTTAAGCCTTGAATCCATTTCTTTTCCTAAAAATCAAACTAAAGTCATGAATAATTACCACATCCAGAAGTAAAAGAGATATTAAATTACATTTCCTTTGAAATAAGAAATGTCCTGAGTCAATTAGGGAAGAATGAAAAAAAAATTTCAAACAAATGGTTAAAACTCTAAAAAACGGGGGCGTGGTTTGCCTTGAGAGAAGATGGCTGCTTAAACCCTCGGCTCCCGCTCACCACAGTCTTTTCTTCAGCTTAACCTGGGGATCTGCGAATTTTTTCACTACCCACTATGGGAACTTCCTCCCGCGGAAGTTCGCAGTCACGATCCCGCTCCCCGAGGGAACCTACCGGCCGCACAAACCACACTATACCGGAGATCTTCCGCACCCAGAGGCCTAACAGGGCGGCCCCCCTTCCCGCCTCAACTCCCTCTCAGGAACTGACAGGAATTCTCCTAACTCCAACCAATCCTCGCACACCACATATGGAGAACGACGGCACATCTCTCCGCCAACCGAGTCTGAGGGATCTCCAGGCTGTGGCGGCGGACATTAAAGACACTCTGTTTTCGGCCATCTCGGACTTGCGCCATGAATTACAGGCTATTTCAGGGAGAATGCAACGCGTTGAAGACGATGTAGCACTACAAGGCTCAGCAACCAAAGCAATTCACCACAAAGTGAACTCCCATACCATGCAACTTAGAGATCTTCAACGTCATGTTGAAGATCTCGACAATCTCGGTTGCAGACACAATCTTAGAGTGAGAGGCCTACCCGAATCCGTGGACCAAGACCAACTCCTTCAAGCTGTCACGGGCCTCTTCAACCAACTCCTCGATAGGCCCCGTCTCACTCCGGTGGCTATGCAACGTATCCACAGAGCGCTCCGTCCCAGAGGCAGAGACGCAGACCCCCCACGAGATGTCATCTGCTTTGTAAATGATTATATACTCAAAGAAGAAATCCTCAAAAAAACACGAGAAAAACCGCAGATGGAATATGAGGGCAGCCATATATACATCTATCAAGATCTCTCAGCGATCACACTGCGACATCGCAGAGACCTCCGGCCTCTTCTAGATGTTCTGCGGAACAATGGAATCCGCTACCGATGGAAGTTCCCGTTCGGCCTCTCTGCCTCCCACCAAGGCCGCTCGGCCTTACTAAGAGTTCCAGAAGACCTCGATGGATTCTGTCGCACCCTGGACATCCCGCTTGTGTCAGTCCCACACTGGTATGAGGAATTCAACATTCTACCTCATACCCGTCACCCTCCAGAAGAAGAACCGATGGATGCTCACAATACCAGCTTCCGCAGACGCAGATCGCCCTCACCCATCAGACGCTATTCTTCAGAGGGACCCCGTCACCCACCTCCTAGCCCCATGACAGCGCCTCTGCCTCGCAGAGCTTGCCGGGACCGTTAAATTACCTCCATGCTCCTGAATTCTTCACCAAACGACACCGCTGACGGCCCCTGATCCACTTCTACCACCTTCTCCTTTCTACAGGGGCCTGGACCTGTCTCGACTACCTCTCCCACACTCAACAACATACCCCGGTGGAACCACCGCCTCCTCTGCTCACTTCTACAGTATCGCCCGAGACCCGATCTTCATACCTGCAAAGATCTCTCCCACTTACACAATGACTGCCTCTGACGATTACCCCTGCAAATGACTATGGACACCTTCAACTTCTTCTCCCTGTTGTTCCCCCACTTGACAGAACACCGGACCGGACCAGCCAAACGTTATTCGCTGCAGTCACCATTCTACCCAACCACCGGTTCCACTCCCGTGGAAAACATTACATGCTTTCTTCACAGATCTTTGCCTACACCGATGCTTCACATCGGCACCGGGACCTAAAGTGTATGTACCACCGGACTCAATACATACGGACCCTGTGTACCTGGTGACAATTCTGAAGGGTAACATGTTAACTGTTCAGGTTTATTGTTATAAGTTATAAGTTTTAAGTGATTACTGCCTCCCATTCCGGGAAGACACTGTCGTGATGCACCACACGCTGGCAACACATCAGAGCCATATCTTTTACGCAATCCTTATGCCAATTTATTCTCCCTCACACGACCTAATTCCTTAAGCCACAATACACTCCCTACAGTTTGGCCCTCTACTGCCATCTACTGACCCTGAGTCAGAGATATCTGTGATTCACTAAGCCTTACACCCTCATTTAAACTCATACATCACTACAGCAGAGATCAACGATGATTAAACTATGCACGACCAACGCTCACCCTCGCACTGAATACAACAGGGTACAACGCTTATTGATATTATAAATATAATTATTGCAGTCCGTTACTCACCTATATGTTCACACCTACGTTACTTCAGGGAAATGATTCCCCCTGGCTCTGCTGTTTAGGCCTGGTTTTACCACATATACATGCAATCCTTCCGCACTCAAGATCTAGTCAATTTGCTTTCTCTTTAATGATTAACATGTCTCTGATAACTTTCACCGCACTCCACTACGCCCATCAACATTCTACGGAAAACACTCCGTTACGCTCGGATGCCTTGCTATGATCCCTAGACCCAGGTCCACCTATATGTGCTTCCCCTTCCCACTTGCACACTGACTCTACCTCCCCCCCTACAACACAACACAAATTCCTTCACTTTCCAATTTTCACAACCCTTCAACCCACAGGCTGCCGAACTATATCGGATGCAGAAACCACGTTGTAGTTACCGCTCCCCACAGCAAAACGTTCTATCTTCTGCTATTCTTCTGCTATTCTGCTATTCCCCAGACAATCACTGCCATGAGTGTACACGCTTAACCAATAGACTACCTCTTATATACCTCGCTGGGCTAGATGTCCGCACACCCTCTATAAACTGACTACAACCCGCAGGGTACAGTGTTGAGCCTTATAGATAACAGGTTTAAGGTGAACGATTTGAGTGATCTCTGCCTCCTGTATAGGGTAGACACTGATACATAGCAACACACACTGACAACACTCGAGCTGAAGATTTCTTTCACATTCCCAAGATCTAACCCACTTCTCTCAAACTGAAGGAATTTTCGAACTTCAGCTCTCTACTGCCACCTACTGGCTTTGAGCACGTTCTCTCTACATTCCCACACAATATATCCCCTCATCCATCTTCACACACCGAAACTAACAAGACTAACATTACTTTACTCTACATCACCGCTTCTGTTACTACACTAAAACACACTAGAGGAATACACTTACTCTCATACTCATCACTACTCATTCTTCCCCCACGAATCTACACGTACATTAAATTTGTGATCTGAACTGCTCCTGCAATGTTGTATTTGCCTGGGTTGACTACACATATCTATGCCCACCGCACACAGGTTACGTTCTATTCATTTTCTATAACTAACCACTTTATACGAACACTACTATATTTCTATGAATGATCGTTATCACGCATGTTTTGCTAACCTGTTTACTTAGCCTTGAGCTTGTTATACTGTATAGACGATTAATCCGGTAACTATTGTTTATATACTTATATAACAATGTTTATTAAGATTTCTCCTTTTTTGTGCCTTCCCACCTCACTGATCTGACCCTACCAGTAACCATTACCCAAATAATCAATTCCTCCCACTCGTTCTAAGGTATAGCTCACTATTAATACGACTACTCAACTGACTTTCTCGCCATTTCAAATAGTCGGCCATCCTATCACCCATTTGACTTCACTCTGCCAAGTTCCCCAACTGGAACATTACATACTTCTTCCCCCAGTTCCACCGTATAAATAACATAAGACTGTTGGTGAGCTGGACCCCACGGACGAATTCTTCCTCCTACTGTAGTACATCTCTCAATTGATAGACCAACCCCCGCACAGTGGTTACACATATCTTATCTAGCTTCTCCTCTAACCGAAACTTCACACACCACTGATCCTATCCGGTTAGTAAATTTTTGTGATCCTAGTCACTGACTTAAGTGATTGAGATCACATTCATTACCGGTATTGTTAACCCCCTCCTACCCCTGTTCCCCTACCCACCTTGCCCACAAGCACACACCCTTCAAACCAACTAACCACCCCCACCAAAGCAGCGCATACTATCATCCTAAATACATTCACACATCTATACAATGATGAATCCGTCCAGCATCAAGCACAGCACTAAACTAAAACTGATCTCACTGAATGTAAAAGGCCTCAATACGCCTGAGAAACGTTCCAAACTACTCCTCACAATGCACCGCAACAAAGCGGATATTATTTTCCTTCAAGAAACTCACTTTCGATCCAATTCTACGCCGAAGCTACAAAATTACCGATATCCCACGGTATTTCATGCTACCAACCCGTTACACAAAACAAAAGGTGTCTCAATACTCATTGCTATATCCTGCCCCATTCAAATCACAGACTCTTTAATAGATGTGGAAGGCAGATACATATTTCTCAAAGGATCCCTTCTCAACAGAACGCTCACATTAGCTAATATATACGCCCCCAACCGCGGTCAGGTACCTTTCTTTAGAAAAATTATGAATGCACTCACAACCTTCCAAGAAGGAACCCTCATCCTGGGTGGAGACTTCAATGTTCCCCTTAACCCTACCCAAGATACATCTACCGGCTTCTCTTCACTCCCATACTCGGCCCTTAAAACGATTAAATCATTACTCAATCAGCTATTACTGCATGACTCCTGGCGCACCCTGAACCCTAATGTTAAAGACTTCACATTTTATTCCGCTCCCCATGACAGATATTCAAGGATAGACTACATCTTTTTAACACAAAAAGACTTATCCCTAATCCATCACACTTCAATTGATCCCATGCTTATCTCCGATCATCACCCCACCTCTTTAACGCTTAAAATCCCAAACACGATACCCCGCTCACAAACATGGAAATTGGATCCATCATTACTGACTGACCCCTCCATCAAGGCTGAGGTCGAATCTAACCTCAAACATTTCTTTCAAGAAAATGTTTCGAATGACACGTCCCCACTTACCATCTGGGAAACACACAAATGTGTAATCAGAGGAAACCTAATCGCGGCGGCGGCTAAACGCAATCGAATACGCAAAAAACAATATATAGACCTCACCAACAAAATCCACAGGCTAGAAACCGCTCACAAACAATCCCAAGCCCTCTCCACTATGACTGAACTGATTCAAGCTAGAAAAGATCTACTGGATATCTTAGACTTCCAAATTCGACGCAAATACATTCTATCCAAAAAAACGTTTTATGAATATGGCGACAAAGCCAGTAAAATGCTGGCTCGGGCTTTACAAGCGACAAAAGCTCGCACAACGATTCATTCCATCACTGATCCAACAGGATGCAAATTTACCAAAACCCCAGACATTGCAAAACAGTTTGTCCAATATTATAGTAAATTATATAACCTTCACCCATCTACTTCCTCCCTTGACAAACAAAAACGAACAGAAATGAGAGTAGATTTTTTGCGACAATATGGCCCTACCCCTATCTCGACCTCCGTAGCCCAAGATCTGGCCTCACCTCTAACCAGAGAAGAAATAGACCTAGCCTTGAAACAACTAAAATCAGGTAAAAGCCCCGGCCCCGATGGCCTGACAGTCGGATACTATAAAACTTACTCAGAAACACTCACCCCCTTCTTCTTACAAGCCTTCAATTCTTTCGCAACCCCTACGACACCGCCTCGAGACCTCCTAACTGCCCACATAGCAGTAATTCCAAAACCAGACAAAGACCCCTCCCTTGTTACCAATTACAGACCCATCTCGCTTCTTAATGTAGACTTAAAATGGTATGCGAAAACCTTAGCGAATCGTATATTACCACTATTGCCCCAACTTGTAGATCTGGACCAAGTCGGCTTTGTCCCGGGAAGAGAGGCGAGAGATAACACTCTAAAAGCTCTTAATATACACCATTGGCTCACATCTAGCAGTTCAAGCGGATTTATGCTCTCCCTTGACGCGGAGAAGGCGTTTGACAGGGTGGCCTGGGACTATATGTTAGAGACGCTACGGATGATAGGTCTTCCTCCAACGATGCTCAATTTCATATCGGCCCTTTACTCTAACCCTACTGCCAAGGTCCATGTAAACAACCACCTGTCGGACGCCTTCTCCGTGTCCAATGGAACCCGCCAGGGATGCCCGCTCTCCCCTCTAATTTTTATTCTTACCCTAGAACCCTTCCTAAGACGCCTGAGAGCCAACCAAGACATTAAGGGAATTACCATCAAACGTCGCACGTACAAAGTAGCCGCCTTCGCGGACGACATACTCCTCTTTCTTACTGACCCCCTCACGACAATACCTAACCTCCTTGCAGACTTTAAACATTTTCATACCCTTTCTAACCTCCAAATAAATTACTCGAAATCGACAGCCCTGAACATCACCCTCACCCCAGAAATTTGTCAACAATGCCAGCTCAATTTCCCGTTCTCGTGGAACGCTAAAGCAATCCCATATCTAGGTATTCTCTTACCAACCTCCTTGAATAACTTATACACCCTTAACCATGCAGCAATTTTACAAAAAATACAATTGGACCTTAAAAAATGGTCCACAGGACTATTTTCCTGGTTCGGTAGAGCCGCAATAATCAAAATGAACATTTTGCCCAGACTTCTATATATTTTGCAAACCATCCCCATTAAACTCCCGAAAACTTTTTTCTTAATCTACCAACAGGCCTGTACATCGTTCATATGGGCCAAACTACGCCCGAGACTAAGCTACCTGAGACTAACCGCCCCCAAACTTCTTGGAGGCATAGGTCTTCCTGATTTACGCAAATACCAACAAGCATGCCATCTTACAAGAATTATAGATTGGAACGTACACCCCACACTTAAAGACTGGATCCACATAGAGCAATCATTCTCAGACCTTCCATTGTCCCACCTCCCCTGGATCACTAACTCTAATATCCCCCCTGACTGCAAACTCCACCCACTAATCGAACCCACGCTGACCTCCTTCCACACTACCTGTAACCTCCACAAAATCTCTTCACTTAATGGCCCACTAACCCCACTGAGGATGAACCCAGATTTTTCACCAGGGATGCACCCCACCTTCTTAGCTGAACATTGGCCCCACCCTACTGTACGAGCAGAGCACTTTTTCGAAGGAAATCACTTCTTATCCCAAACAGCGCTTGCATCAAAAATGAATATGAGATCCTTCCCATTCTGGACTTACATCCAACTGAGACACTTCTTTAACAAACCTAAACCCAGACCAGACTGGTCCAGACAGACCACCACATTCGAACACCTATGCTCCAGAGGGGAACCACAAAAACACCTGATATCCCAGACATATGCACTCCTATTCACATCCCGCACACCTACAAAACACTGGACCACCAGACAATGGGAACAGGACCTCTCGTTGCTCCTTACTGATGCAGACTGGGAGAAAATATATACCTTGACCCACAAAGGATCCATTAATGTGCAAATACATGAAAACGCCTTTAAAATACTTTCAAGATGGTACAGGACACCGCTGACGCTGCATCATATTGACTCGTCAATTACCCAAACGTGTTGGAGGTGTAAAACTGAGATTGGATCGTTCTTACATATTTGGTGGTCCTGCACAAAAATTCAACCCTTCTGGAAAGAAGTACATAAATTGATCAACCAAATAACGACATACACGTTAGACTTCCATCCTGCAGCATTTCTACTTCATCACTCCAAATTGCCACTGTCGACATACCTACGATCTCTGGCCATGCACATGGTAAACGCCGCCAAGCTATGCATCCCCCTCAAATGGCGCTCGACAGATCCACCATCCATTGCAGAATGGTTTACACGCATACAAAAAACGATGGCCATGGAGGACCTCATACACCAGGCCAAAGAAACACAACCTAAGTTCGTCAAAACATGGACATGCTGGATACACTTTACCACCACTGATGAATACAAACAATACTTCACATAAAAACTGTATAGACATTACAACGCTGCTTAGAAGAAACATATATTCCTCACCCTAAAAAAAAACTCTGCCCCTCGCATCTTCTTTCCGCGAATGACAAATCCGCACACCCTCAAACTCATGACAACACCTACGAACGTAATACCTTCTGCTGACAATAATCGTTATAATCCACTTCCTACTACTTTCCCAACCCATCCCCTACTGATCCTCTCCACAAACACCTACCTACGTCTATAGTCACACAAACCTAACTTTCAAACAAACCTTAACGGGTGCATCTCATGACTAGATAATTCACGCTCCCACCCCCACCCCCACCCACCCTATAGCAACCATCATCCTTGATAACATATAAAACGAGAGTTCTAAGACTTAGTAACAATAGCCCAACTGTATAGACTCATTACAGCTTTACGGAATATTTACTCTACTAAATGACCTACTACTACGATTTATATGTCATAACTTGATTTTTTTTATTCGCAAGAACAGCGGCTGCGTCCGCAACAATATACTGTATTATATTTAAATTATCCTTGTGTTGTGCTCCCCTTGGTCTGTATCTTTCCTTGTCACTTCTGTTACAAAAAACCAATAAAAAATATTATAACAAAAAAAAAAAAAAAAACTCTAAAAAACATGTACTATACATTCTTTCTCCAAAACCCCTGAAAGAAGCCTGAATTTATACATTAAAATATTTAAGTATATGTCAACTTTGCCCATTGTCCTCTCAAGATATAAAGGGGAAACACACTGCTATTTAGGAGAAAACTTTTAGGCACTAAGAACAACCTTTAATTTCACTGTAAGCACCCATGTTTGTCAACTATTCATAAAACTTATTTTCACCCTTAAATTAATTTCAAGTTACACAATTATTTAATCTACCTACAGTAAAACCCTTTTTCCTCCCTTTCCCCTTGTCCATGAAAGAAATTTTTCTTTACATATTTTTGCCTTATAAATACCTTTAATTTCCCATAAAAGTATCTGTCATACAACCCATACAGAACCCCTAAAGAATCCAATGACAGCAAACTTTTACAAATCATTTATTGCAGGTAAGTGAAAAAAAAATGAACTGGGGATCTGCTTTAACGTGTTTCGATTTCCCTTCTCTATCACTAAGTAATTAGTGCTCAGCTAACCAAACACAACAGCAGTCAGAAGGGACCTTAATGTTTTTCAAATTAATCATACTGTATGCCTTTTCTATTGTATAACTTAAACAAGAAAAGATAGTCAGAAGCAAGTTATAAAATATAAAAAAGTAGGTAAAAGGAATGTCAAATAGTGATGTTCAAATTTGCCTGGGTTCAGCACATGGAATGCTTGCCAAACTCATTAAAAATTTGGGGAATTTCAAACTTTAATCTGCACTATATTGAAAGACGTGGAAGCTGAAAATAGTTTCTCTATTTGCATGACTAATAGACAAGAAATAGCATGTTTTTAAAATACTTTTCTTTGTAGAGCAGATCTTTTTATAAGGCTTACCATGGCCCTCCTGCCCACCTCCTAGTAGTTATTGATGCCATCAGTTGCTAGGAAACCATTTGTAGCATTGTCATTGGTTATTGTAAGACATCCACCAGATGGTTTTGAAAAAAACAAAACAAAAAAAAAAGCGTGGTGTTCCTCCTAAAAATGCGAAGGTGTCTGATATGGATTTCAAGGGAAACCCTCATGCAAAAAAAATGAGGTCCTCTCCAAAATCTGCAAGAGACCCTTAGCTGGCTGGCAAGGAAACAGTTAGCACCCACCCTTCCTGAACCATAACAAGTCACATGTCCTTAACATGGGGCCTCTTCCCCACATTCCCTTTAAAATAAGGGGGGCTCCAACACCCACTCTACATGAATGAGTAAGGAGTACATAGCATTCCTATTTATTTATTCACAAAAATGTTAGGTAGTAAAACACATACAGTCTTTTGTTAAAAAATAAAATTCTGCAGTGTAAATCTATTGTCAATCAAATCACCCAGCGATGCAGATCCATCGTATAATATTTTTCTTGTTACAGTATCTTCCCTGTAACATGGAATACTCAGACACGATTTTCGAAGTGTTAAATGTTTACAAGTCCATAAAAAGTAACCCTTAACAACAGCATTGAAGAGTAGGGATGAGCCGAACACCCCCCGGTTCGGTTCGCATCCAGAACATGCGAACAGGCAAAAAATGTGTTCGAACATACGAACATCATTGAAGTCTATGGGACACGAACACGAATAATCAAAAGTGCTCATTTTAAAGACTTATATGCAAGTTATTGTCATAAAAATAGTTTGGGGACCTGGGTCCTGCCCAGGAGATATGCATCAATGCAAAAAGAAGTTTTAAAAACTGACGTTTTTTCAGGAGCAGTGATTTTAATAATGCTTAAAGTGAAACAGTCTGACAGCAAAATTACATTTCTAAAGGAAAAAAATCATGTAAAACTACTATCGCTAGCGCCGGCTATAATGAATTGTCGGTCCGGCAATACACATAAAAGTTAATTGATAAAAACGGCATGGAATTTTCCCACAGGGGAACCCCAACCAAAATTTTAAAAAAATGCGTGGGGGTCCCCCTAAATTCCATACCAGGCCCTTCAGGTCTGGTATGGATATTAAGGGGAACCCCGTGCCAAAATAAAAAAAATGGCGTTGGGTCCCTCCAAAAATCCATACCAGACCCTTATCCAAGAACGCAACCTAGCAGGCCGCAGGAAAAGAGGGAGGGACGAGAGAGCGCCCCCCCTCCTGAACTGTACCAGGCCACATGCCCTCAACATTGGGAGGGTGCTTTGGGGTAGCCACCCAAAGCACCTTGTCCCCATGTTGATGGAGAGAAGGGCCTCATCCCCACAACCCTTGCCCGGTGGTTGTGGGGGTCAGCGGGTGGGGGGCTTATTGGAATCTGGAAGCCCCCTTTAACAAGGGGACCCCCAGATCCCCCCCCCCGTGTGAATTGGTAATGGGGTACAAACGTACCCCTACCATTTCACAAAAAAGTGTCAAAAAAGGTCAAAAAACACAAGAGACGGTTTTTGAAAAGTCCTTTATTAATTTCTTCTTCTTCCATCTTCCTTCTTCTGGTCTTCCTTCGGTGTTCTTCTTCTTCCTCCGTCTTCTTCTTCTCCATCTTCTTCTTCCTCCGTCCTTCTCGTCCCGCATGTTCCTCCAGCTTCTTCTCTGCTCCATCCACACAATCTGCCTCAGTGGGAGTCTTCCACCGTGTGATGCTTCGGTTCTTCTGACACTTCTTATATAATGGAGGGCAGGACCACCCGGTGACCCCACCCTCCTCTGACGCACAGGGACTTCACAGGGACTTCCCTGTGACTTTCCCCATGTTGTCAGAGGGGGGCGGGGTTACGTAAATGGGTGGCCCGCCCCCACTGACAACATGGGGAAAGCCACAGGGAAGTCCCCGTGAAGTCCCCGTGCATCAGAGGAGGCAGTGGCCCTAACCTCCGTTATATAAGAAGTGTCAGAAGAACCGAAGCATCACATGGCAGAAGACTCAGCAGAGAAGAAGCCGGAGGAAGATGTGGGATGAGAAGAGCGGAGGAAGAAGAAAATGAAGAAGAAGATGGAGGAAGAAAAAGAACACTGAAAGGAGATGGAGAAGAAGAAGATGGAGAAGAAGATGGAGGAAGAAAAAGAACACAGAAGGAAGACCAGAAGAAAGAAGATGGAAGAAGAAGAAATTAATAAAGGACTTGTCAAAAACCGTCTCTTGTGTTTTTTTACCTTTTTGACACTTTTTTTGTGAAATGGTAGGGGTACATTTGTACCCCATTACCAATTCACACAGGGGGGCCGGGATCTGGGGTCCCCTTGTTAAAGGGGGCTTCCAGATTCCGATAAGCCCCCCACCTGCAGACCCCCACAACAACAGGGCAAGGGCTGTGGGGATGAGGCCCTTCTCCCCATCAACATGGGGACAAGGTGCTTTGGGGGAGCCAATTTTTTATTTTTTTTTATTTGGCGCGGGGTCCCCCTTAATATCCATACCAGACCTGAAGGGCCTGGTATGGAATTTAGGGGGACCCCAGCGCATTTTTTTTTAAAATTTTGGTTCGGGGTTCCCCTGTGGGGAAATTCCATGCCGTTTTTATCAATGAACTTTTATGTGTATTGCCGGACCGACAATTCATTATAGCCGGTGACAGCGATAGTAGTTTTACATGACTTTTTTTCCTTTAGAATTGTTATTTTGCTGTCAGACTGTTCTAAACACGGGAAACATGCGCCCCTTTACAGGCATACTATAGACACCCCCCTAGGTCCCCAAACACTTTTTATGACAATACCATGCATATAAGCCTTTAAAATAAGCACTTTTGATTTCTCCCATAGACATTTAAAGGGTGTTCCGCGGCTTTCAAATTTGCCACAAACACCCCAAATTGTTCACTGTTCGGCGAACGGACGAACAGCCAATGTTTGAGTCGACTCATGTTCGACCTGAACATAAAGCCCATCCCTATTGGAGAGTCATAGTACAATATTCACATTTCAAGCTCCTAATATTGATCCACCTATGTACTTATGAACAGATCCTGAAAATGTAAACACATGATATTTATGTCTTCATTCCAACTATCTCATCTTAACCCCATTCAAGCTTAATCTCTTGGCACCGAGCATGTGCAAATACGCAGCCTCTTGGCGGCCGGGCCTTGGCACAGAGTGGCCGCATATGCATTAGCACCGACAGTGCTCTGCTGAGAGCACGCGCCCTGCACGTTACCAGCACAGTGACTGGCGGCTTACAGAAAGTACCCGATCACCGTTTGTGACAGCCAATCACGGTGGTCATGTGGCCAAAAGCACCCACGCCATCTCCTGGCGTAGCAAACCCCTTAACCACTTCAGTCCTAGAAGAATTTATCCCCTTCCTGACTAGGCCATTTTTTGTGATACGGCACTGCGTCACAATTGTCACTAACTGACAATTGTACGATCGTGTGACGTTGTACCAAAACAAAATGTATGTCCTTTTTTCCCACAAATAGAGTTTTATTTTGGTGGTATATGCTCACCTCTGCGGTTTTACTTTTTTGCGCTATAAACAAAAAAGAGAGACAAATTAAAAAAATAATAATTTCTTCATCAGTTTAGGCCAATATGTATTCTTCTACATATTTTTGGTAAAAAAAATCGCAATAAGTGTATATTGATTGGTTTGCGCAAAAGGTATAGCATCTACACAATAGGGGATAGATTTATGGCATTTTTATTATTTTTTTTTCTAGTAATGGCGATGATCAGCGATTTTTTTCAGGACTGCGACATTGCGGCAGACAGATCAGACATTTTTAACACTTTTTTGGGACCATTGACATTTATACAACAATCAGAGCTAAAAATAGCCACTGATTACTGTATAAATGTCACTGGCAGAGAAAGGGTTAATACTAGGGGGTGATCAAGGGGTTAAGTGTGTTCCCTAGGTGTGTTTCTAACTGTGAGGGGATGTGACTGACTAGAGGAGGAGCTAGATCATTGTTCCTACTTAGTAGGAACAGACAATCTGTTTCTCCTCCCCTGTCAGAACAGGGATTTGTGTGTCTACACACAAATCCCCGTTCCTGCTCTCGTGCCCGCAATCCCATGTGGCCAGCAGTGATTGCGCCCACTGACACATGCATCAGGTCCCTTGCTGTGCAGCGGGCGCATGCACGCCTGCTATGGTTCTTAAAGGAAGCCCCCATATATATACGTCAATTTGCGCAGGAGAGCCATCCAGCCGCCGTATATTATTATAATTTTTATTATTATACAGGATTTATATAGTGCCAACAGTTTAAGCAGCGCTTTATAACTTGAGGGTAGACAGTACAAACATAATAATCTTTAATACAGTAGTAATCAGAGGGCCCTGCTCCTTAGAGTTTACAATCTAAGAGGGAAGGTCATGAGATACAAGAGGTAATATTTGTGGGGAATGTGCTGATGGAGAAAATAAATGTACGGTTGTTAGGTGGGGACCAGATAGGCTTCTCTGAAGAGATGAGTTTTCAGGGATCGTCTGAAAGTGGATAAAGTGGGAGAAAGTCAGACAGATTGGGGTAGAGCATTCCAGAGGATGGGAGAGGCTCTGGAGAATTCCTGAAGGTGAGCATGGGATGAGGTGACCAGGAAGTTTGAGAGCAGGAGGTCTTGGGAGGAGTGAAGAGAATGATTAGGTTGGTATTTTGCGACTAGGTAAGTGATGTAGCTGGGGGCCAGGCTGTGGATGGCTTTGTAAGTTATAGTTAGTATCTTGAATTTAATTTGTTGGCTGAGTGGCAGCCAATAGAGGGATTGGCAGAGGGGTACAGCAGACGCTGAGCAGTTTGTGAGGTGGATGAGCCTGGCAGCAGCGTTCATGATGGATTGAAGTGGGGATAGCCTATTTAGAGGTAAGCCAATGAGTTGGGAGTTGCAGTAGTTGAGGAGAGAAATGACCAGGGAGTGGATTAGAAGCTTTGTGGTGACATTGGTTAGGAAGGGGCGTATCTTGGAGATGTTGCGGAGGTTGAGGTGGCAAATTTTGGATAGTGATAGGATGTGGGGCCGAAAGGTAAGTTCGGAATCCAGGATTACACCTAGGACCTTGGCATGGGGGGACAAGTTGATAGTTGAGCCATTGATGTTGACAGAGAAATCGAGGGAGTGGCACCTGGGGGAGGCAATATCATGAGCTCGGTTTTGGATAGGTTGAGTTTGAGTAAGTGATGTGACATCCAGGCTGATATGTCTGCTAGTAAGTTGGTGATGCATGAGGAGACAGATGGAGAGAGCTGGGGGGTGGAGAAATAGATTTGGGTGTCATCAGCCTAGAGATGATATTGAAAGCGATGGGAGGCAATCAACTGACCCAGGGAGGTGGTGTAGATTGAGAAAAGGAGAGGTCCAAGAACAGAATGGCACCTGTATATGTACAAGAGCCGGTCAGGAAGAAGTTAAAGGTCTGGCGGCAGCCGGCGCTAAGGGGTTAAATGTTAATACTATTGCTCATTTTTCTATTAATTCTTCTCTGTAAAGTATATTGCTGACGATACAAATTTTGCAATGCTTTTTTTATTCCCCACAATTGTATATACAAAGATTTCAATAAGGATCTGTGTCCAAAGACGAAGTGTTGATTGCTCAACTATTCCTAAAAACAATTACCGTATATACTCGAGTATAAGTCGAATTTTTCAGCACATTTTTTTGTGCTGAAAGTGCCCCCCTCGACTTATACTGGAGTCAAGCACTTTTCTGCAGCAAAAAATTTCATTTTCCGAACCGATTTTGGGGCCCCGTATCTCAGGGCCACTTGGAGCTAGAACCCCCAAATTTGGTATGCAAACCCAGTGGACCTGGTTCCATAACATATCCAAAGCTGAAGTTCCTAGCACTAAGTGGCCCCGAGATACAGGGCCCCAAAATCGGTTCGGAAAATGTCATTCTCTGCTGCAGAAAAGTGTTTGACATTTTCTGAACCGAATTTGGGGCCCCATATCTCAGGGCCACTTGGTTCTAGGAACCCCAAATTTGATGTGCAAACCCAGTTGAACTAGTACCAAAACATATCCAAAGCACCAAGTGGCCCTGAGATACCGGGCCCCAAACTGGTTCGGAAAATGTCATTCTCTGTTGCAGAAAAGTGCTTGACATTTTCTGAACTGATTTTTGGGGCCCTGTATCTCGAGGCCACTTGGTGCTAGAAACCCTAGCTTTGGAAATGTCATGGTGCTAGTTCCACTGGGTTTGCACACCAAATTTTGGGTTCTTAGCACTAAGTGGCCCTGAGATACGGGGCCCCAAATTCGGTCAACTGTGTCTATCTGCAGCAATGTCATTTCGGGACCCTTTGGGTTCAGAGACCCCAAATTTTGGCTGCAGCTAGGGGGCATCTAGGAACCCTTAACTACCAAGTTTGAAGTTCAGGGGACCTATGGCTGCAAATAGGCACAGTGAGGCATGCAAATGGGCACAGTGATGCTGCAAATGAGCATTGTTGACCCTCTTTTCCACTTACAGTAGCTGTGCATTTCTCACCCTCATCTTATACTCGGGTCAATAAGTTTTTCCCATTTTTTTGTGGTAAATTAGGGCCTCGACTTATACTCGGAACGACTTATACTCGAGTATATACGGTACATAAAGTTTTGATGAAGCTGATCTGATTCGTTCATAATAACATTTTGAACTGTTGCTGATACTTATTATCCCTATTCTAATTTTAAGATGAATATTGTAGTGTTTAAAGAGAGTTTTCCTTTGCACTATCATGATGCACTCCAGTTTGCTATTATTAGGACTATTTGTACATGTGACAACTTACTGAAGAAATAGAGGATATTCAGTGAAAACAATCACTGTTATAAAAAACAATCAATATACATTTCTAACTGCAGAGTTATATACATACATAACCTCTCAGTGTCAACAGTAAAAGTTTTTCCATATTGCATATTTAATTATATTGTAAGGATTTTGATAAAAAACAATTGCAACTTGCTGAAAAGCATGTCCATGTGACTATTCTATGTCTATAAAATTTAGTGGGGAATCAGGTATGTTGTCAGAATAAGCCATATCTTTGAGAGAAAGACCCTGTTAACAAATTTAAAAAAAATAGGCAAAGGCAACAAAAAAATAAAATACTTCAAATGCAATTACATTTTAAAAATAAATTGTATGCAGCATTTTTCCTTGCTATAAATTATTTTTATTCACTTTGCAATGTGCCTTTAAACTCACTAGAAAATCTGTCTACTCCAGGGAGAGGACATTCCCAGCACAGTGTCATTCTCCCTTAACTCACATAGCCCTCTCCTCTTATAGGAGTGTCTAACAACTCTAAGCTGGCTCAGCTTGTCTGTCCCTCTCCTCTTCTTCCTATATAACCTTTTATCTAGCTATCAGGTAGGAGTGAAGGGGAATACCATAGAGTCACTTAAAGTGGTTGTAAACCCTGTTACACCACTTGTACCTACAGGCTTACCAGTAGGTACTGTAAATATCTCCTAAGCCTGCACGGTTTAGGAGATATTTACCATATACGCTTGCGCCGACGTCATAGGTGCATGCGGACTGAAGAAACGGCTCGCTCATGCTGTTTCTTCAGCAGCGTGTCGTGACCGCTCAAAGAGATGTGCGGGGCCACTGCAACAGCTTTGATTTAAGGTAAGTATTTCATAATGAGCTAGTATGTGATAAAACCATGCAGTCAGCCATGTCACCTCTACCTGAGAAACCTCTAAATGGTAAGACATATTTGTAAAAAAAAAACATTTTTTTAGGCATGCTGTGTGAATGGAATCATATAGTGGGGTTCTCAAATTTGACTGCAAAAATTGAATACACTTAAGTTGCATTACAACTTTCAATTACTAATTGTCATTTTGGAATCTGTCATAGCTTTGTGCTTAGCCTAATGATTTATATAATAGGTGAACAGGTCTTAATACTTCTCTTATCAGATGTTGTCAAGGTCTTAGTAAAGATGTAAAAAAAACCTCAAATTCCTACTTAGTTTATTAAATTGAATCAGCATTTCACTTTACTAACCACATGATCCCAGTACCTAAAAGGTAAAGAAAGTACCTTACGAATAACACATACAAATTTATGAATAATTATTAATAGTTCAGTACTTGAAAAAGGAACAAAAATTGCAGGAAGGCATGACAAATTTAACAAGATTTGTACATTTATGTAAGCAAATCTTGCAAAGAAATATTATATATTGTGACATGGGGGTTGGTTAGCTCTAGCAGTAGATGCATTTATAAGTGAGTTTTTTTTTTATTAAACGCAAAACAGAAATTCCATACAACATAAGGTTTCTCCCACATGGGTTCTCATCCAGCAAAAATGCCAATGAAAATGCTAGGCCACCTGGCTATTCTTCAGCAGCACTGCTGCTATTGGCACTGGTCCCCTCAGACCTCCAGCTCTTCCATGCACACAGCGTTGAGCTTCTTGGACTCACACAGCCTTGAGTTCCGTAATGCATACAGCCCCAAGCTTCTTGGACGTATACAGCCTTGAGCTCCTTAATGCACACAGCGACTATCTCTGCACAGAGATTCTCTCAATAGTAGCAAGTCCAACTCTCCTTTGCTTGCAACTCTCACAAGACCATAATTTTAAGGGCTGTGAGCATCTGGGGACAGACCCTGCTCTTTGTCCAGACACTGGGTTGGAGATTTCTTCCCTCCTAAGGCACTTTGAAATCTACAAACGACGGAGCCCCACCCGGACATACCAAAATCTTGAGAAATCTGCAATAGCTGTTTGCTCAGCTCAAAATTAACGCTCTGTACTCTTCAAAGGTGCAAACCCAGTGTCCTTTTCCTGACCAATTCCACTCTGACAGACCCTCGCACTGTCACTATATACTGTGTGTCAAGTATAATGGGTTTTTAATTCATCAATCTCACTGGCATATTTTAAATTTATACAAACTTTTATCTGTCTGTGTCTGTAGTTGCATTGTATTTTGTTAACATCCACTTGTTTCCTAATGATAATACAAAATTTCTACACATTTCAAGGCATCAGTGATCCTTGGGCAAAGTTCATATTAAAAGACTATTGCTCTTGGATACAATGAAAATCTATACTGTGGTTACAGTTACATCAAATATAGAACTAGTTTGATGTCTAAATTTAACCAATATAAACAGTTCTAAACTTAAGATATAATGGTGCTCGTAAAAACAAAATAAAAGCATTATATTTAGCAAAAGCCCCCAATGGTACAAACTGATACACTTTTTTCCAGTGTTAGAACATGTTTTAAATGTAGTAAATGATCCTTAAATAAGATTTTAACTGCACAACTGTGTAGTGTTGTTTTTTTTTATGCTATACTGCTGGGATTCAAATTGTGCTACAAATAGTGCCTAACATTTATAAATAATGGAAACAAAAGGTGTGTGCCAATTATTTGGTGAACCCACATGTTCTACAGTTTTGTTTCCCAGGAGAGTTTGTCATATATTGTTAAAATATTTATTATTATTTATTATTAGAAAAAATGTAGCTGATTAGGATGGCACTAAGATTGTGGTTGAAATCACTTCCATCTTTCTCTGTCTGGTCCCAGTTTGCAGCTTTGTTCACTGGTCTGGCAAAAAAAATGCTCATTTTGCACCCAAATATGTAATTTCCCCCTAAAAATACACTTTTATAGATTTGTTCACTTTTTTTCTAGTATAACTGTTAGCTATTCAATACCTTATTAATGTGGCTGAAATAGTTGGCATATAAGGAAATTGCATACAAAGTTCAGTGCTTTATAAATAGGGTCATTTGTTTATGGAATTGGCCCTGCCTACCAGTGCAAACAGACATAATAAACCAATGTGAGTGAAAAGGAGATAATAAAGAGAATCGTCAGTAATACAAAAAAGTACAAAAGAAAAATAAACTATAAAAATAAGAAAATACACAAGAGAAACATTTTTAAAAAAATCATTAAATGGATAACATATTTTGCTGGAAATTATCTGATGTGTGTATAAAATGAGGTTAATTTACTAACAGAGTTGAGAATCTTCTCACAATATATTATATGAATATCATGTACAGATGAAATAAGTATACAAGGATATGCTTTTCACATGATTAAATAAGTGAAGTGAATATTAACATAAAAAATTAAGATAAATAAATAAATATTCTCAATTCCTTTAGTAAATAAGCCTCTAAATCACTGTTTACATGGATGTTGCAATAATGACCATCTAAATCAAGTGTGTGATATATGATACACATCCACTAATTATAAAAGTGGTAAAATATTTTCCACTGTACTGAATCTGTTCTTTTTGTTATTTTACATAAGGTTGACATATTTATGCTCAGGGTAACATATTGGTTTGCAAAGGCTGTTGCCTGTGAAAACATGATTTAAATTAAGTGTATTGGAAGCTATACAATCTGTTAACCTGAAACAATGAATTTTTCTTTTTGTGTCATATTGATGATATAAGTTCCTACTGAGATGAAGCTGCAGTCTCCAAAATAATAGCTGTCTCCACATTATCTGACTAGCATGTACACTTTAGGAACTAGATCCCCAAGTGCTTTTTGACTGTGTTCTCTTATTGGTAATATGTCAAATACTGCAACATTACACTACAATAATACCAAATTCGTTTTAAACAACCTGAATACCAATCTTGGGCACCATATTTTAAATATTAATACAAGGAATGGAAAAGATAATAAAAAGCAACCCCTGTTTTCTCCATACAATTTTGAGTTAATGCATTTTTTCAACACATTGCATAGGAAATGCTCCTCATTGCTTAAAGAGGAAGTAAACTTCCATCTCTTGCTTTTACCTAAAGGTAAGCCTATAATAAGGCTTACCTATAGATAGAGTAAATATCTCCTAAATGTGCACCATTTAGGAGATATTTAGTGTACATGCAGCCAGTGATTTCACTGGCGCATGCGCTCTGAAGGTATGACCACCCCTGCCGTTTCTTCAGAGCCCTGTACTGTGACATTTACAGAGCCAGGGTCCATGAACCCGGAAGCAAGACGGATGAAGATGAGAGTGCTTGCAGTGATGAGATCTCGTTGCGGGGGGATTCGTTTAACAAGTTTAACATAATGTGCTAGTATGCAGGAACTGACTGAATTTTGATCCATTTATGGACAGGCTGGTTGTACACAAGTCAATCTGTTGACCAACTTATGTACAACCAGCCTATTGGCTTTTTCCCAAACAATCAGTGCCGCCGGCTTTAGACATCAACACTGATCATTCTGATGGTGGGGAAGGCTCCCCTCTGTCAGAATACAATACTACAGCGGAAGGTGATTCCTCCATCCACATTGAATGTGTGGATCAGGGAATCATGGCATTTTCTTTTGTTCAACCCATCAGTTGAAAGAAAAACAATTCATAATGTATAGGCTGCCTTAGGTACAGCATGTTTATTCTTCTGCTAACCGACCTGTGCTTGATGCTGAGCCATGTAGCAATCACATGAACTGCTATAGTGATGCCATAGCTTTTTACCGTTCAAATAGCTGAAGTGCCCCACTTGAACGTGTCCTGTGCCACTCAAACAAGATAGTAAATTCATACCATAAACAGTGAAATACTACAAAATACAAATCTGTTTAATATACCGTAATTGTTTATATAAATATTCTAACTTATATCTCCCTGCATTTTATAGCTTCATCTACTAAGACGACGTATGTCAGCTATAGTAATCATGCAACCTGAACCAAGAAGCTTTTTACCACAATATTGAACACCAAATTTTGCAAGATGTTTTCCGTTCTACGGTCTAAACTATTTCAGAAGTTCAAATAAACAAAAAAAGGACATAATTTATGGAAAATGCCTGAATTTATTTTTTTGAAAATGAAAGTGTCAAAGTATTTTCAACAAAAGCACATGAAAGATAAAGATATACTATTGTGCACTAGAAGTGATATCAGAACAAATGCTATCATTCACAGGTGAAACTGCATTTTATGGAAGAAAAAAAAAATCTGCCATATGTTACACCATAATTGTACTTTTTTGTGACGTGTGAGAAACTTCATTCCTGTCTTCTCTTGTTCTCTCTGTATAGGAGATGAGTTTGTGCATTGTATTGGCTGATTGACATGAAGCCCTGGGTTGTGTTCAATAAATGCAATGGTTTACGCATGCACATTTTTTTATACAAAAGATATTTCTAATAATAAAGGAATGTTTTGCAAATGGTGAGACTTGTTTTCTTGCAGTGTTTCACATTTATATGTAAAATGTTGTGACTTTACATGCACAGGTATGTATTTACTAAATTTGCTCAAGCCCAAAATGTAGTATAAGCATCTAAAGGTCAAGTTTACTCAACACCATTTTCATCAGCCTAGCATTTACTAGGTAGCTATAAAAGAAACAAATATACACAGTTCTGCAATCATTAATACTTTAATAAATTAATTTTTTAAATGCAAGCAGTGTAAGTACCTAAATTTGGTATCAGCCTCTGTCAGTCCTTCTACAGCAGGACTGGAGTGAAAAAGAAATCAGAAGAAAAATCAGCCAATCAATTTATGTGCTCACAACAGCATCAAACAATACAATGCCATTGTATCTCATAAATGCAAATAATAGAGAAGAAACATGCCAAAAATTGTAGGAAAATAAAATACTATTAACAATAATAATAAAAATAAAAGTGATCACATGAAAAGTCGCAGGATCAGTCTACAGAAGGAAGACGATACATGAACCAAGGGTCCCACTTAACATGGAAACAAAGTTTTGATTTGTGAATCATATGAAAAATGTGCCATTAACATAATAGCATCCATCCTCGAGATAATTTGTGTAAGTGATACAGACATTGACTTCTATAGGTAAGCTATTACCCACTGCACGGCTACACATAGGGTATGTATCTTTCCAAGGGTCAGGGGAGATATGGAATATGCGAGAATAATCAACATTGGGATTGAATAAAGTGATTCATTTACCAACCAACTTGACATGAGGTCAAAAAGCTCAGCCCAAACTGAAGACATATTCTCACAAGCAGTGAGGAGAGGCCTGAGGCTAGATAGTAGAGAGCTTAAGGGAAGTGTATTACCATCTAGTAAATATTTTAAGTGCAGTGTCTCGGACTGACAGTCATCTGGTGAACTTTCTAAGATTAGTCCACATGGCATCCCATTCCTGTTTCATGAATTGCTCCCTGAGCTCCTCTTCACACTTCAGCATATAGAAAAGCTTGGTAGATGTAGAGTACAAGGTGAGACCTTGATAAAAGGAAGAAATCAAACCCTTACCTCGGAGGCGTGTAGGACAAATATTTTCATATATAGTGTATGAATCTGATGGGGATAAATCATAATGTGTAATATAAAAGTGTCTGATCTGTAAATACTGGAAGAACTCTGAAGAGGGAGAATCTTTTGAACTCTGGAGCTGCAAAAAAGAGATAAAGGAGGAACCCTTCTGAAGCTGTGATAGATTGATAACTGAGTGGTCTTACCACCAATGAAAATCATTGGGTCAGGAAAATGTTACACCAAATCTCGGGTCACCCAAAAATGAAGACCATGGAGAGATTTTGGAAGTCAAATAATATTTATCTTTATAAAGGTATCAGGGTTTGAGCGATTGGCCTACCCTGTTTCCCGAAAATAAGACCTAGCGTGATTGTCGGTGATGGCTGCAATATAAGCCCTACCCCTCAAATAAGCCCTACCCGGTTTCCCCAAAAATAAGCCCTACCCTGAAAATAAGACCTACAAGGACTTTAACTAGGGCTTATTTGGGGGGGTAGGGCTTATATTGCAGCCATCACCGACAATCATGCTAGGTCCTATTTTCGGGGAAACAGGGTACTACCAAACTCTACTTCATTAGATCCTGTGTTTGAGAACCAGAGGACCATAAAAGACCAGGCAAGACATACTGAAAGATGGCTTTCAAACTTTCAAACTTAAGCCATGTTACCCTTGAAACAGGATTATTCAATTGAGCTAGTTGTGTTAGTCGAGGGGCAAAATAGTAAAACCAAAGTTGTGCAACCCCCAGCCTACCTGTCTAAGAGAGTGATATAGAACAAGCCAGGATAGGTAGGCTTTAGAAAGTCAAAGGGATAGGGCTCTAAACAAGTACAGTTTCAAAAGGATCACCATCTTTATAGAAACTACCCTTCCAAGACAATAAATATGGAAAGATGACCATGATTTGAGCAGTTGTATAATATTAGCAACAGCAGGGTGATAGTTACATTGTAATAATTTATGAAAATCAGAGGCCAGGTTAATCCCTAAATAAGAAGTAACTGAGGAGGACCAAATAAATGGAAAGCTAGCACCCAAAGCTTATCTCCTGAAAGGGGGTATATCAGGAGTGCCATAGATTTATTAAGATTGACCTGATAAAGTATCAAATTTAGATAAAACAGCCAAAAGTTCGGTTCCCACCAGAACCTGCCAATGGACCGAAAATGTTAACTTTAGAACCCCATTGAAGTCTACGGGACTCGAACGTTCGAAATCAAAAGTGCTAATTTTAAAGGTTCATTTGCATGGTATTGTCCTAAAAAGGGTTTGGGGACCCGGGTCCTACCCCAGGGGACATGTATCAATGCAAAAAAAACTTTTAAAAACGGCCATTTTTTTCGAGAGCAGTGATTTTAATGATGCTTAAAGTGAAAAAAAAAGGAAATATTCCTTTAAATATCATACCTGGGGGGTGTCTATAGTATGCCTGAAAAAATGCGCGTGTTTCCCGTGCTTAGAACAGTCCCTGCACAAAATGACATTTTTAAAGGAATAAAAGTCATTTAAAACTGCTTGCGGCTTTAATGGAATGTTGGGTCCTGGCAATATGAATGAAAATCAGTGAGACAAACAGCATGGGTACCCCCCCCCCCCAAGTTCATTACCAGGCCCTTTGGGTCTTGTATGGATATTAAGAAGAACCCCGCACCCAAATTAAAAAAAGGAAAGGCGTCGGGCCCCCAGGCCCTATATACTCTGAACAGCAGTATACAGGCGGTGCAAACAAGACAGGGACTGTAGGTTTGTTATTAAGTAGAATATGTTTGTAATTTGGAACTGGTACATTTTTAAAGTGTAGCTCCAGCCAAAAAATCTATTTTTAAGCTTTTTGGAAAACATAGGGAAGGGTTATCACCCCTGTAACATTTGGTTTGCTGTCTGTGCACCTCTTCAGAAGATTTCACCTCACTTTCTGTACCAAGGACAAATGTTTTTTGAAAATTTGGGGTTTTTAGTGAAACAAGGATTGGTGATAAAGCATCAGTGGAGAGGAGACACGTTTTTACCATATTAACTCTTACAGGACAGAATTCCCCTTCCTAGGGGTAGATTTCATCTCCCTTCCTGTTGTCTCCTTCCATTTGCAAGTAGGAGTCGTTTGTAAGTTGGATGTTTGAATGTAGGGTGCTGCCCTATATTCTCTGCAGAAATTTGGGCCTTAGATGTTGGTGTTGCTACAACACTGTAAGCCTGACAGATACTCTTGGGCGCAGGAATGGGCCTTGCTGTGAAATATTAGATCAAGAATTGTAATTACATGCCATTGTTGAACAGTGGTAGAAAAATTGGGCTTTTGGTGGTGGTGGTGCTGGTGCCACAACACTGTAAGTCCTCACAGTTACTCTTGGTGGGCGCTGGAACGGGCCCTGCTGTGAAATATTATATCAAGAATTGTAATTACATGCACCTGTTGAACAAGGGCAGAATAATTGGGCCTTTGGTGGTGGTGGTGTTGCCACAACACTGTAAGTCCTCACAGTTACTCTTGGTGGGCGCTGGAACGGGCCCTGCTGTGAAATATTAGATCAAGAATTGTAATTATATGTCCCTGTTGAACAGGGGCTGAAAAATTGGGCCTTAGGTACTGTGTTGGTGCAACAACACTGCAACCCCTCACAGAAACTCTAGTTGGAGCACAGGAAAGAGCCCTGCTGCAAAGTATTGCATCAAAAATTGTAATTACACGCCCCTGTTAAACAGGGGCTGAAAAATTGGGCCTTAGGCACTGGTGCTGGTGCCACAACACTGCAACCCCTCACAGATACTCTAGTTGAGCGAAGCAATGAACCCTCCTGCAAAATATTGCAACAAAAATTGTAATTACATGCCCCTGTTAAACAGGGGCTGAAAAATTGGGCCTTAGCCACTGGTGGTGGCACCCAGAACCAAAAATATTCTTACAAGCTATCAGCATGATCATCGAGGAGGAAGAGGATAGTCACTCAGCATAACAGGATAGACACTCAGCATCAGCATAGGCTGAGTCTTGAAGGGATCTGACATTTAAAAAAAAATTATTCGCTTACATCAGCATCAGGTGCTTGGTATCTGGTGGTGATCCAAGATCGATTCATTTTTATGAAGGTCAGTTGATCGACGGTCGGTGGACAGGCACACCCTGTGATCGGTTACAAAGCCTTCAGCAGCACTGAATGTGCGTTCCGAAAGAACGCTTGATGCAGGACAGGCCAGTAGCTCAATTGCATACTGTGCAAGCTCTGGCCAGTGATCCATCCTCAAGACCCAGGCGGGCGGCCTTATATAGTGTGGGGCATGTACTAAACCCCCTGAGCCATAATTGGACAAAGCTGGCTTTGGCCAATTACGGCTCTCTGTACACACGGCACTGTGATTGGCCAAGCATGTGGGTCATAGAACATGCTTGGCCAATCATCAGCCAGCAATGCAATGTGATGCTGCAGTGAATTATGGACTGTGACGCGCCACTCGAATTTGGTGCGAATGGCCCATATCATTCGCAATTCGACGAACGGTCGATCAGGCGATGTTCGAGTCGAACATGGGTTCGACTCGAACTCGATGCTCATCCCTAATAAAGAGTAACATGTCATTTGCATACATACATAAGGGTAGAGGCGTCCCAGCCTAGTACCCTATCTAAAAGAGAAAAACTCTCAGTTACAGCCTGGCAAACGTATGTGTGTTTTGGGGCTTGTGTATAAAGTTTCAAAACCTCAAATATATTCTCCCTGAAATTCATAATGGTGTAAGAGCAATTTTAAATGATGCAAAGTGACACTATTGAAAGCCTTGTTAATATCAAGACTTAAAACCAACATCTCCTTAGAAAAGAGATTGGCATCTTGGATAATATTAGTTGCCAGTTGGATATTCTTTGTGATTTGTTGGTTAGGGATGAACGCAGATTGCAAAGGTGAGATAAGTATGGGAATAATAGAAGCAAATCTATCTGCTAAAATATGGCAAAAAAGTTTTAAGTCATTATTAATCACAGAAATGGGATGGAAGTTCTGGGGGAGATAGTGATCCTTGTTAGGTTAAGGGATAAGAGACATATTAGCCAGTAACATTTTGTATGGAAAGGGGCTGCCCTGTAATACATAGTTGAATAGTTTAATTAAATAAGGGGAAAGGACTGCAGCAAACGTTTTAAAATAGCTAGGGGAAAGCCATTGGGGCCTGGAGCAGATGCCTTCTTTAATGACTTTTTGGTGGTCAAAACTTCTTCCTTCCTGCTCCTGGAGCATTAACATTTGTGAGCTGTGATGGAGTGAGGGGCGAAATGCGAATATCCGTGAACCAAGACATAGTCTTAGGGGGGATGGAAGAAGAAGGTGCTAAAAAGAGGGTAGATTAAAGTTTCTCTGATATATTTAATACTTCTTTAGGGTGTGTGTAGTGGCTGACCCGAAGAAGGGCGCAATTTGTAAACATGGGAGGGTTGAGTAGATTGATTTTATTTCCTTGCAAACATAGCTGAGGAAGTATTGCTTTGAAGCAAGAATCTGGCCTTCGACCTATGCCTTCTCTACTTTTGAAGACAACATAGAGTCTAATACAAGATGTTTTTGATTAATAGGTCGGGCAACTTTAGGAGAGTGTGAATTCAGGAGAGTTTTAAAGCCCAGTTCAGTTCTTTGGCTTAAAGAGAAGATTTGTTTTTGCCTTTCCTTGTTATGAGTAGCAGCAATACTAATACATGTACCCCTCAGAACTGCCTTATGTGCTCTCCTGGTCATAGTAATAGAAATGTTTGGGGTATCGTTAAGAGAAAAATATTCAGAAATCATTTGAATCAGATACTGTACAATTAAAGGATCAGATAAAAGCGAGTCATTGAGACTCCAAGAGTAGGGGGTAGGAGACAGGCCAATAAATGAGGTGGTAAATGATGCTATCTGATGGTCCAACCATGCACAGGAATATATATTGGCTGAACAAACATTAGATAGCACAACAGGAGCACAGAACAGAAAATCTAATCTAGCATTGGAGTCATGTGGATGAGAATAAAAAGTATATTCACAAACCCCAATATTGCAAGCTCTCCATGTGTCTATCAGCTGATTGATGTGCAAGAATCTAAGTAACGATTTCGAAAAAGATTTAGAACCAGGCGTAAATCTACTCCTATCCATAGAAGCCTGGGCAATCATAAAAAAATCACCCCCAATAATCTTATGTGAGGAGTGATAATACTCAAGAACATCAAAAAAGTATTGAAAAACCCTTATTGTGAATTTTTAGATGCATATACAGAGGCTAGTGTAACTTCACATCCTGACAATGACCCCTTCAAAATCAAAAAGTGACTGTCTTTGGTACAGAAGGTATGCTGAACATCAAATTGCAGTGAGTTATGTATAAAAATGGTTCTATCTCTACACTTGGAGGTGATTGAAGCATAATAGGATTGGCTAAAAGTCTTATGAAAAAAAGTAGGGTGATTATTCTCAGTGAAGTGTGTTTCTTGCAAAAAAATAAATTGAGCCCCTAGCTGTTTATACTGGCTTTGGAAGGCTTTACACCTTTTAGGAGGGAAATTGAATCCCTGCACATTATGCGAAACATAGGTTATAGACATGGCAGTAATATGAACTGTCTATTAGCAGAATGGTAATGATAAGAACATAAATAATAAATGTAAGAGATAAGAAAAAAGGATCATCAATCTAGAATGAACAACACGGTAAGTGCAGCGCTAATAATTGTGAAATAAGATATCAATTAAGATAAAATTATAAAATACACAAACAATGATGCATACAGTGATAAATAAAAATAAACAGATGTGATAGTTAATCAAACAAAAAAAGAAAAAATTCTCAAAAACAAGAGAAAAAAAAAAATAGTCCATAGTCCCATAGTGATCAATAAAGATACCATAGGTAATATGCCTCCACAGGAGAAGAAGTGAATTGCAGGAAACAAAAGCTGTGACACCAATCTTCCTAATGCAAAACCAGCGTGTATTCAGGTCAACACCCAAAAAGCGACTGCTGCTAGCAGTCTCTCCCAACACAGGGAACTTGGAATTCTCCACAAAACTTAAAATCCTCCGGACCAGCTGTTCTTTAGTTCATGGTTGGGTCTTCACTTCAAGGTTTTTAGCAGTCTTTGTTGGCTAGATTAGCAGCCTCCAGCACACTCACAGCTCTCCAAAACAGGTGATTCCACACAACTCATCCTCACCCTCTCAATCTAAAATGAGTTAGGGCGAAAACACCAACACGTGAAGGCCATACATTTTCACACTGCAAAATAAAAATAAAAACATCTAACTTAAGCCATAAAAAAATGTACATGAAATTGAGGATGCAAACTACATAATAAAGAAGTGCCTCTAACAGACAAAAATTGGAAACAACTGTCTAAATAAATAGTGCATACAGCAAAATTGTAAATTGAATCAGAGTGAACCAGAATAGGGATCAAGACCTAATTGGTAGCCTGATGACCAGAAAAAGAACTAGAGACTCAAATCCCAAACTCAGCTTAGTGTGTCTCAAAAGGACAATACTTGTGTAAGATAACAATGTAAATAGGGCAGAGAGAGAGAGAGAACCAGGAATACTGGAAACTTCGAAAGGAAGACAAACTAAGCTAAGTGGGGAGCAATGCAAAAGCATATAGGGATCGCGCTCAAATAAATTATTTTGGAAAAAAAAATTCCCGGCATGACTGAAGTGAAGAATATATCAACAATAACAATTAAGTTCCATGAGGGTATCAGAGAAAAAGCTAAAAAGCTATTCAACCAAATCCTGGGTATCACAAAACAAGGGGAAGTGTACAGAATGAAATAAAAACAGTGGTCAGCCTATTTCTTGATGGACTGTTCTTTGATTTCTCCTAGGCAAAGGAGTACATTAGTAAGCCACATAAGTAGTGCCATTATGTGGGACAACAAGCTTAAATTGAAATCCCCATCCGTAGTGAATGCATGCAGGGGAATGAGCTGAAGCAATGTCCTTCATCTTACGGCATCCATCTACTGCAGCACGGCAGATGTCAGGATAAATTTGAATATTAGTCCTGTCACTCTTACCCCTAATACAGGTGGTCAGACACTATAGCTGGCTTCTGTGTTGTTCACCTATTGCAGCCTCCTTTTTTATAAGTCAAGCAGAACTACCGGTACTTGGCTGCCCCCAGGACTTATAAACACTGCTTTATTAGCTGACTACCACACCAGGGCATGTGTGAACTGAGCAAAGCAAACTTGTATTTGTGTTTGGCAAACAGGCAAGGTTCAGAATAGTAAGGGTCAAAATCCAATGTCAAAAGACAGGCAGAGAATAGTCGATATCCGATCCGAGGTTGTCAACAAGGGAATTCGACGTAGCAGGACAGACAAACAGTCAGGTATTTCACACGCTATCGCAAGCATAAGACTGCAAGCTTGGCTGGCTTATATCAGGTTGGGTCTCCACTCAGAGACTGACCACATTAATCACCTTGCAGATGGACAGAAAGACAAGGAGAATGCCACAGCCAAAAAAAGGATGCTAAAATTAGGAGCAGGAGTGCTAGACACTCCTGACAAGTCCCCTCTTATTGTATCTGTGATGTGTTTCTCGCCACTTTTAAAATGTCCTCTTTAATCTGGAAATCTTGTCACTTGGAGGCTGATCAGGAGGAGGTTTGGGATGCCAGGCACAGTGTATATTATCACAGAAAAAAGCCTGGTCAGGTTGGTCTGCTAAAAGGGATTGGAACACTTGTAATGCAGCAGGTTAATTCAGTAATTGTATTGGGAACACACCTGATCCTGAGATTATTCTGCCTGTTTCTGTTATCCAAGTCCTCCACTTTAGCCTGTACCTAGGAAAATGCAACTACTAGAGCTTCATGCTCTCTCCTGAGATCGTTATAGACAATACCTGGTTTCAAGCCTATCTGTATGATTGCTCAATGCAGTCAGTTCCTGAGATCTTTTTTTTGAGTTTTAGTGGTCTTATGAAGTTGTGAGTAGAACTTTGCTGCCAATTTGGTATACAAGGCCTCCAGGTTATTCTCCAATTCTCCATGTCTGCCTTGGTGAGAGGAGACACATACTTACTGTACGGAGAATCAGCAGATGTCAAAGTTTGGTGTTCCTGAGGCAGAGGATCCATAGGGGAGATGGAGGCAGCTTCTGCGCCATCTTCTTTCATGCTGTAATGCTCCCAGGCCCTCAGCAGATAGTGTGTTAGGGACTTCTGTGCCCATATGCAGGCTTTCTTTTTAGGAGTTGCATTGCACAGGGTTGTCAGCTAGCGAGGGGTGATGAGAAGAGGAAAAACTGCAGGCATATGACCCTCCTAGGTCATTTTTTTAAATGCTTTTACTGCCACTGATGTATGTCATATATCAGTAGCATAGGGTTTTAAACAGAATACTTGTTATCCCTGTTGGATGTCCCTGGACCCCTGGTAGTCCATGCCCTCACAGGCTACTATTACAAAATTACAAAATTACAAAAGCACTTTTAAATTCCCCCCAAAAATGTTAAGCCTGTCTCGCACCCTTGTACGTGTATAAACATGAACACAGTCATCTGGGGGAACCTATGCATGAAAAGTGTAATTGCAGTAGATATGTTACATAATGCCATGTTTTCAGACCAAGAACAATAATTCCAGAGTCATTATTCATAGTTTACTCTAAAATGAGGACCTCTAGGTACTTTTAAAGTGTTTTCTATGAAAAATTTTACTGAAGATATTGTTGTTTCAGGGGCATGCAAAATTTGAAGGTTTGAGATGTTTGGTATCTATTTACTCACCTTTTAGATTTTAACAAAATATTTGTAATATATTGTATTTGTGTGCTATAAATGTAATTTAAGTGTGTTTTTACTGAAAATTTGCTCTTGATAAATTGTTGCTCTAATAGTGTGTTACCTAAAAAAAATCTAACGGACAACATTTAATTCTACAGGGTTTCTGCTTTTGGAAAATAAATAATGTTTGGGAGTTTTAAATAATCTTAAGGTCTAAAATTATTTTTTTAAACATGAGTGCAAAAAACACAAAAAATGTCTCTGGTAGCAAATAAGTTTTTATTCTTTCTATCTGTTATTTTTTTGATGAAGTTGTGGTATTAGTCTTTAACCACTGCAGCCCCGGAAGAATTTACCCCCTTCCTGACCGGGTAATTTTTTGTGATACGGCACTGCATTGCTTTAACTGACAATTGCGCGGTCGTGCGACAATGTACCCAAACAAAATGTATGTCTTTTTTTCCCACAAATAGAGCTTTCTTTTGGTGACATTTTGAAAATACACAATATTTTTTACTTTTTGCTCTAATAAATATCCCAATTAAAAAAAAAAAAAAAAATTCTTCCTCAGTCTAGGCCGATATATATTCTTCTACATAGTCTTGGTAAAAAATAGCAATAAGCGTATATTGATTGGTTTGCGCAAAAGTTATAGCGTCTACAAAATAGGGGATAGTTTTATGGCATTTTTATTTTTTATTTTTTTTTTTACTAGTCATGGTGGTGATCTGCGATTTTTATCGGAACTGCAACATTGCGGCAGGCAGATCGGACACTTTTGACACTTTTTTGGGAGCATTGACATTTATACAGCAATTAGAGCTAAAAATAGCCACTGATTACTGTATAAATGTCATTGGCAGGAAAGGAGTTAACTCTAGGGCGATTTGCGCAGGGGAGCCATTCTTCCGCAGTCAAATGACGGCGAGTGGTCGGCAAGAGGTTAAGAGACTTTGATGGTGAAATCTGTGCTAATCTCTGAACAGGTGAAAGAATCATTATAAATATCAAAAATTACCGCGCTACTCACTGTAATGAACACTCAGTTATAAAACTAAAAAAGCTGCAGTCTTAATGTGAGGCGTGCACATACTAAACAGAAATATTCAAGAAAGACCGCGCTAAAGACAATAACATGTGATGTGACTAATCAAATACAATTAAGTGTATGAAAATAAAATACATCAAAATTGAAAAAATGATTATTTATAAATATGAAACACCAGAACTCTATTGAAAAAGTGACTGGAAAATATAAGTCCCAAATAAAGGTAAAAAAAGTCCCGAATGAGGTAAGAAAGTAACTGACGTCACAAAAACACACAGTCCCTGGAGTCAAGGCAGATGCAAACAGTGATCATAGACATGTAACACAATCCTTGGAGCCAAGGGTAGATGTATTCAGTGATTATAGACGTGAGACACCCAGTGAAAAATCCTCCACCTAATAAGATGTCCGCTTACCAGAGGTAAGCTGTAAATCAGCTTAATAGTAAACCTCCACTCAGGGGAAATCAGCTCCTCAGGTCACCAGCCAAGGAAGGGGGTGGACAGGATCTTTCGGTGTATTGAACTCAATCCGCATAGCAGGAGGACCCAAAAGGACAAAACAAATTCTCCATAGTGTAAAACTGTATCACATTTATTGAGGTAAAAAAATGGTCGCACTTACATGTAAAATCGCGATATAAAGGCACATAGGATATAAAACAGCCGGCCGGCTCGCATGCACCCGTTCAAACGAAAACGATGACGTCAGCGCGTCAACCTTCCTTGGGAAGGTTGACGCGCTGACGTCATCGTTTTCGTTTGAACGGGTGCATGCGAGCCGGCCGGCTGTTTTATATCCTATGTGCCTTTATATCGCGATTTTACATGTAAGTGCGACCATTTTTTTACCTCAATAAATGTGATACAGTTTTACACTATGGAGAATTTGTTTTGTCCTTTTGGGTCCTCCTGCTATGCGGATTGAGTTCAATACACCGAAAGATCCTGTCCACCCCCTTCCTTGGCTGGTGACCTGAGGAGCTGATTTCCCCTGAGTGGAGGTTTACTATTAAGCTGATTTACAGCTTACCTCTGGTAAGCGGACATCTTATTAGGTGGAGGATTTTTCACTGGGTGTCTCACGTCTATAATCACTGAATACATCTACCCTTGGCTCCAAGGATTGTGTTACATGTCTATGATCACTGTTTGCATCTGCCTTGACTCCAGGGACTGTGTGTTTTTGTGACGTCAGTTACTTTCTTACCTCATTCGGGACTTTTTTTACCTTCATTTGGGACTTATATTTTCCAGTCACTTTTTCAATAGAGTTCTGGTGTTTCATATTTATAAATAATCATTTTTTCAATTTTGATGTATTTTATTTTCATACACTTAATTGTATTTGATTAGTCACATCACATGTTATTGTCTTTAGCGCGGTCTTTCTTGAATATTTCGGTGAAAGAATCATTACAAGGGATTTTGCACTCCCTGTTAGATTATTTTCAATTTATTTTATTTTATGAATAATGCAACATGTGAAATGGGAAAGTTTCAAGGCGAGAAGAAGTAAGCAAAACATTTATGAGAATAATACTGACAACTAAGAAAAGGAGGCCTCACTGCTAAAACCCCTAATAGATATACAAAAACACTTATGATTGAAATAACATTTTTGGATGGACTGACCTTTAAAGATCGTGTTTGCTTTATTTTCCTTTCTTTTTTTGCCCTAGAGGCCTAGACCCCTTTTGGGTTAATTTAGTAATAGGGGATGTTATGGAGAGTTGGTAGAGGGAGGCATTAGAATCTGTTGTGAGGAGTCAGAAGATTTTGTAACCAACTCTCTACAGGCTTTTACTTATGGACTATTCAGTACAGCTGTACATGTACTGTACATATAAAGTAATTGATAGGCTGCCTGCAGTATCGTACACTAGATCTAATTTTCACAAAATCAATAAATGTATAACATCGATAACAGGATAGAGTGGGCTTATACAAAATGATATGACTATTCACATGTGCATAGGGCAGCACAGACTCTAACATTAGCCCTGCATGTTTAAACTCCATTACAAATGTCTTTGAGAAAATTATACATTCATAATGTAGCTACATAAAAGTGTGAGGTTAGCTAGAGACTGATAATCATTTCCTATGCAAAGTGGGCAAAATTTGTACTTACTATACACATGACCTGTATTCAAATCCCCTTCATTAGATTGATGTTTCTGCAAAATCTGCAGTGCTTTGAAATAATGGTAGGCAAATGAACAAACTGGGCATATTACTTAACCCAATGACCCTTTTTGTTGCATGCAAAGAATGTTCTATTTCTGAGACATATGGGGTGTTTAAAAAGCTAATGCGCTATTATTAAGATTTCAATTAATGTATAATGGACCCATTTATTTTAAATGAACACATTGGCACAGTTTACCTCTCGTTACTATAATCCTACTAGGAGCAAATCTTTTCTTCAAAAGATGCAATGAAATTAATAGACATGTTAACAATATGTGCAGTGAACAATTATATTAAGAAGAGTTAGTAAAAAAACTGTACATTAGGAAGATAATGACATATTTATTTAAGGCAAAAGAACAAGCTGCTTTATAAGAGCATATACCTGATGGAATCTTATCTACTGCTGTCCTATTGTTAGGTCAGTAATTAAGTCTGCAGAGGCTGTTTTGCATTAAGGCTGAAAGTGGTTATAAAGGCTACATGTTTTTTAACTTAATGCATTCTCTGCATTAAGGTAGAAAAAACCCTACAAAAACAGTGCCCCCTCCTTAGCATTTACCAGAGTCCTCACTTGATCTAGCACTTTGCCCATCTGTAGCAGCTCTTTCCCCTCTCCCTGCTCTCACAAACTTGGCTTAGAGCAATGGGAGTCATTGGCTCCTTCTGCTGTCAGTCAAATCATGAGCGGAGGAAAAGAGTGGCTGGGTTGAGTAGTGCTGTATGATGCATGCAGCCTGGCTCGGGACTGAGACTGCACGTGTGCCCTCATAGTGAGTGGTACGGAGATAAGGAGGAGCCAGGAGCTGGCTGGGGACCCCAAGTAAGGAGGTTCAGGGCTGCTCTGTGCAAAACCATTGCACAGAGCAGGTACAGTAAGTATAACAATAATTGGGGTGGAATCAGCGCTGTCATCACGGTGCATGGACCGTACTGCAGGCAGCCGTGCTGGCACGAAACTGTGTGCTATTATCAGGGCCGCATTAACATAGAGGCTATTGGAGCTGAAGCTCCAGGTCCCTTACCTTAAGATAGGCCCATTTGCCAAAAAAGAACAGGCTGCGCCAAGGATGAACTGAATAGGTGCAGAGTCTGCTCTTGCCGTTAAATATGCACACTGCCAGCTCTTAAATCTACATCCCTCCGTCTCCCCGCAGCGGCTGGCCGTATTGTTCTTTGCCAGCATGAAGAGTAAAGAAAGCAGAAATGCACAACACTAGGCTCCACCACCTCCCTAAGTCCCGACCCCTGCTCCAGCTCCTTCATTACGGTGCTCAGTGCGATCTGAACTCTTGTGCTGGCTGGCTGCAGAAGTATTGTTCTCACTGCAGCTGAAGTGGGTGAGTGTGTGGCGCTGCTTGAACCTGCAGAACGTTTTGAATGGGGAGGGGGCTGAGTGCACAAGGAGCTGACCGGAGTCTGCAGGCAGACAGCCTGCTGTGTGCTTCTGTAACCGGCTTCAGCTACAGCCTCTGTGGATGTCCATGAAGTGCTGGAACTGAAGGGCCAAGTGAATGCACCTCTCTCTTCACCTGACAGATATCTAATTTCTGTACTCCACCCCTCTTTCACACAAGCGTCCAGAGAGCAGATGAGCCATGGTTTTACCACATGCTGGCCAGGCACACAAATCTTAAAATTACATTTTGAACAGGGCTGTACGAATGCCATAGCTGTGATGCTTTACTTCACAGCTGCGACTTTTTTTTGTAATTTCTTTAGCTGCGGCATCTTTAACTCATGCTGCAGAGTTTGACAGGCAGCACCTCCTGTCAAACTCGCCTATTGATTTCAATGGGGCCACTCTGCAACTGCAAGCCAAACTCGCTCGCAGTACCAGCATAGTTCCACAATGTAAAACTACCATTCAGTAAAGTAAAAAAACAAACAAGGGATGCCTGTCAGCTGCTGCTATACCACTCATTGAAAAGCAATCCACCGCAGATCACTTTTCAGAGGGGTAAGCATTACTGCAAATGTAAAAGAAACTTGAAACACATCATCCATTACACACTCACCACTAAGAATGGGCTTGAGCGTGTTTGGATTAAACCCACCAGGAAGCCGGCACTGCACACCATCAATCATAGGCAGCGTATGTATGTGCAGCCGCCAGTCGGGAAATGCCTCACTGCCTATGATTGGCGGTGTGCAGTGATGGCTTCCTGGTTGGTTTGAAAAAATGCCGGGGCCCATCACTACTCACCACCAACCAGGTCACTCCCTAGCCACTTCCCATGTTAGCCACCTCCCTTCAACTTATATCACAGGTGACCATTTCCCAACCCGCATATGACAGACCCTACTCCAAAAGAATTTACTCCTGGATAATCCCCCCACCTGCTGATTGATATCCCTCCAGGACCACCTCACATCCCCCTGCTGACAGACATCTCTCCCCAGCCTGACCCCACACACCCTTCCACCTGCTGACCTGTGGATGGGGGAATCGCTTATTGTTACTGTTATTGTTATCTTTATTGTTACTGCTATTTTGTTCTGCCAGTGGGGAGACTTCCCTACCCGCAGAATGCAATAATCAGTGTTGCTAACTATAGCTGGCAGCATTGATTGTTTTTGGGAAAAACCTGACAGGCTGGTTGTACTCGATTGTACATACTGCCCACTGTCATACCCTCTACACTGCTCTGCTGTACATACTGCCCACTTTCATAAACTCCTCTACTGTATGTAGCGCCGGCTGTCATACCCTCCACACTACTCTCCTGTAGGGATGAGCTTCGTGTTCGAGTCGAACCCATGTTCGACTCGAACATCAGCTGTTCGGTCGTTCGCCGAATTGCGAACGATATGGGCCGTTCGCGCCAAATTCGTGTGGCGCGTCACGGCCCATAATTCACTGCGGCATCGCAGTGCATTGCTGGCTGATGATTGGCCAAGCATGCACTATGACCCGCATGCTTGGCCAATCACAGCGCCGTCAGTAGAGAGAGCTGTAATTGGCCAAAGCCAGGGTGGCTTTGGCCAATTATGGCTCAGGGGATTTAGTACACACCCCACACTATATAAGGCCGCCTGCACGGCGGCCCTGTGTAGTGTGTGTTCCGGTGTGCTGAGAGATAGAGAGAGAGAGAGACAGTGTCATTTGATTTGAGTTAGATAGATTAGGCAGAACAGTCAGTCAGTTAGCTGCACTTACAGTGTATTGTGTATATATATGCATCCCAGGTGTTGCATATATATATATACACTGTATTCAGTTTAGCTAGATCCGTTCCTGTTATCTTCTATCTAGACTATTTACATTTAGTGCAGTGTGTCCTGCTCACAGTGTTCAGCTAGATCCGTTCCTGCTATTTACATTCAGTGCAGTGCGTCCTGCTCACAGTGTTCAGCTAGATCCGTTCCTGGTATTTACATTTAGTGCAGTGCGTCCTGCTCACAGTGTTCAGCTAGATCCGTTCCTGCTATTTACATTCAGTGCAGTGCGTCCTGCTCACAGTGTTCAGCTAGATCCGTTCCTGCTATTTACATTCAGTGCAGTGCGTCCTGCTCACAGTGTTCAGCTAGATCCGTTCCTGCTATTTACATTCAGTGCAGTGCGTCCTGCTCACAGTGTTCAGCTAGATCCGTTCCTGGTATTTACATTTAGTGCAGTGCGTCCTGCTCACAGTGTTCAGCTACATCCGTTCCTGCTATTTACATTCAGTGCAGTGCGTCCTGCTCACAGTGTTCAGCTAGATCCGTTCCTGCTATTTACATTCAGTGCAGTGCGTCCTGCTCACAGTGTTCAGCTAGATCCGTTCCTGCTATTTACATTCAGTGCAGTGCGTCCTGCTCACAGTGTTCAGCTAGATCCGTTCCTGGTATTTACATTTAGTGCAGTGCGTCCTGCTCACAGTGTTCAGCTAGATCCGTTCCTGCTATTTACATTCAGTGCAGTGCGTCCTGCTCACAGTGTTCAGCTAGATCCGTTCCTGCTATATACATTTAGTGCAGTACGTCCTGCTCACATTGTTCAGCTAGATCCGTTCCTGCTATTTACATTCAGTGCAGTGCGTCCTGCTCACAGTGTTCAGCTAGATCCGTTCCTGCTATTTACATTCAGTGCAGTGCGTCCTGCTCACAGTGTTCAGCTAGATCCGTTCCTGCTATTTACATTCAGTGCAGTGCGTCCTGCTCACAGTGTTCAGCTAGATCCGTTCCTGGTATTTACATTTAGTGCAGTGCGTCCTGCTCACAGTGTTCAGCTACATCCGTTCCTGCTATTTACATTCAGTGCAGTGCGTCCTGCTCACAGTGTTCAGCTAGATCCGTTCCTGCTATTTACATTCAGTGCAGTGCGTCCTGCTCACAGTGTTCAGCTAGATCCGTTCCTGCTATTTACATTCAGTGCAGTGCGTCCTGCTCACAGTGTTCAGCTAGATCCGTTCCTGGTATTTACATTTAGTGCAGTGCGTCCTGCTCACAGTGTTCAGCTAGATCCGTTCCTGCTATTTACATTCAGTGCAGTGCGTCCTGCTCACAGTGTTCAGCTAGATCCGTTCCTGCTATATACATTTAGTGCAGTACGTCCTGCTCACAGTGTTCAGCTAGATCCGTTCCTGTTATCTTCCTACTGACAGGCAGGCAGGCTTGTCTGGTTACAGTATATAAAGCTACCTGAAGAAAATTACAGGTGTTCTTTTTGATCCTATTAGTACCACGGTCAGGCAGCTAGACTATTTACATTTAGTACAGTGTGTCCTGCTCACAGTGTTCAGCTAGATCCGTTCCTGTTATCTTCCTACTGACAGGCAGGCTTGTCTGGTTACAGTATATAAAGCTACCTGAAGAAAATTACAGGTGTTCTTTTTGATCCTATTAGTACCACGGTCAGGCAGCTAGACTATTTACATTTAGTACAGTGTGTCCTGCTCACAGTGTTCAGCTAGATCCGTTCCTGTTATCTTCCTACTGACAGGCAGGCTTGTCTGGTTACAGTATATAAAGCTACCTTAAGAAAATTACAGGTGTTCTTTTTGATCCTATTAGTACCACGGTCAGGCAGCTAGACTATTTACATTTAGTACAGTGTGTCCTGCTCACAGTGTTCAGCTAGATCCGTTCCTGTTATCTTCCTACTGACAGGCAGGCTTGTCTGGTTACAGTATATAAAGCTACCTTAAGAAAATTACAGGTGTTCTTTTTGATCCTATTAGTACCACGGTCAGGCAGCTAGACTATTTACATTTAGTACAGTGCGTCCTGCTCACAGTGTTCAGCTAGATCCGTTCCTGCTATATACATTTAGTGCAGTACGTCCTGCTCACAGTGTTCAGCTAGATCCGTTCCTGTTATCTTCCTACTGACAGGCAGGCTTGTCTGGTTACAGTATATAAAGCTACCTTAAGAAAATTACAGGTGTTCTTTTTGATCCTATTAGTACCACGGTCAGGCAGCTAGACTATTTACATTTAGTACAGTGTGTCCTGCTCACAGTGTTCAGCTAGATCCGTTCCTGTTATCTTCCTACTGACAGGCAGGCTTGTCTGGTTACAGTATATAAAGCTACCTTAAGAAAATTACAGGTGTTCTTTTTGATCCTATTAGTACCACGGTCAGGCAGCTAGACTATTTACATTTAGTACAGTGCGTCCTGCTCACAGTGTTCAGCTAGATCCGTTCCTGCTATATACATTTAGTGCAGTACGTCCTGCTCACAGTGTTCAGCTAGATCCGTTCCTGTTATCTTCCTACTGACAGGCAGGCTTGTCTGGTTACAGTATATAAAGCTACCTGAAGAAAATTACAGGTGTTCTATCCCAGCTTAGTGCAGCTACAGGCCATTAGTATGTCTGGAAGGCCAAGAAGGAGAGGCAGACAGTCACAAGCCAATAAGAGAGGGCAAGCAGGCTCTGTGTCTAGTGCTGGTCGTGGAGACGGTGCATCCTCATCAGCACGTGGCCATGGGACACGCTTGGCCTTTTTTTCGGCAGCTGGCCGTGTTGAGCCGCAACATGCGGAAGACTTGGTCGAGTGGATGACCAAGCCGTCCTCATCCTCCTCATCCTCTCTCACCCATGCCCAGGGTGCTTTGTCTGGCAAAGCAGCGGCCTCTTCCCTCAGCTCAATGTCATCAGTGACTCCTTCCCTAGCTCCACCATGTCCTCATGAGGATTCCCTCGAACTGTTTGACCACAGTGTTGGGTACATGCTCCAGGAGGATGCCCAGCGTTTGGAAGGCTCTGATGATGATACTGAGCTCAATGAAGGCAGTAACATGAGCACGGACAGAGGGGGTGCCCAAGAAGGACAGCAATCTGGCAGTCATGCTCCCCCTGCTGCAGCATACTGCCAGGTTTGCTCCAGTGATGAGGAGGGAGGGGATGATGAGGTCACTGACTCAACGTGGGTGCCTGATAGGAGAGAGGAGGAGGAGGAGGAGGAGGAGGAGGTGGCACATCACCAACTAGGCAGGATGCCCTCCAGGGGCCAGCCTAAGGGCAGCATATTGACTGCATCACACCCCAAAGCTCCACATGTGCAGGGCGCTGCAGTCTCTGCGCGTTATTCAAAAAGTTCTTTGGTGTGGGCCTTTTTTGAGACGAGTGCATCAGATCGCACCGCTGCTATTTGCAACATATGTCTCAAGCGTATCTCGCGTGGCCAAAACATCTCCCGCTTGGGTACCACATGCTTGACCAGACATATGTTGACCTGCCATGCAGTTCGTTGGCAAGCGTATCTGAAAGACCCACACCAAAGAACAAAGACGATCTCTCCTTGCTCCTCATCAGCTGAGATTTCCAACCCCACTAGACCTTCAGTCCTCTCTGAGACCTGCAGTGAGAGGAATGAAGGTGTAGAATTAGGTGTGTCACAGCCAAGTACTTGTGGGCAATCTGCTTTTGGTACACCGACGTCAGATTGTACCAGGCAAATTTCCCTGCCCCAGCTGCTGCACCGCCGAAAGAAGTTTGCTCCCAGCCATCCACATGCCCAGCGGTTGAATGCTAGCTTGGCAAAATTGCTAGCACTTCAACTGCTGCCTTTTCAGTTGGTAGACTCTGCCCCCTTCCGTGAGTTTGTGGAATGTGCGGTTCCTCAGTGGCAGGTACCCAAACGCCACTTTTTCTCACGGAAGGCGATTCCGGCTCTCTACCGGCATGTGGAAGGCAATGTCCATGCCTCGCTGGACAGGGCGGTCAGCGGTAAGGTGCATATTACCGCTGACTCATGGTCCAGCAGGCATGGACAGGGACGTTACTTAAGTTTCACGGCGCATTGGGTGACTCTGCTGGCAGCTGGGAAGGATGCAGGACAAGGTGCAGTAGTGTTGGAGGTTGTTCCGCCACCACGCCTCCAAAATGCTGATTGTGACACACCTCTCTCCTCCACCCCCTCCTCTTCTTCTTCCTCCATGGCCTCTTCCTCGGAACCAGCGGTGCTCCGTAGGCGTTCAAGGGGCTACGCAAGTACGCAGGCCAAAAGATGCCATGCGGTGCTTGAGCTGGTGTGCTTGGGGGACAGGAGCCACACTGGGGCAGAGGTTCTGTCAGCTCTGCAGGGGCAGGTTCAGAGGTGGTTGACGCCACGCCAACTTAAGGCAGGAATGGTGGTTTGCGACAATGGCACCAACCTCCTCTCTGCCCTCCGACAGGGACAACTGACCCATGTGCCCTGTTTGGCTCACGTCCTTAACTTGGTGGTGCAGCGGTTCTTGGGCAGGTACCCGGGCTTACAGGATGTCCTGAGGCAGGCCAGGAAAGTCTCTGTGCATTTCCGCCGGTCATATAATGCCAGTGCTCGGCTGACGGACCTCCAAAAGGAGTTTAACCTGCCCAAGAACCGCCTAATCTGTGACATGCCCACCAGGTGGAACTCGACGTTGGCCATGCTGCAGCGGCTGCACACGCAGCAGAGGGCCATCAATGAGTACCTGTGCGACTATGGCACCAGGACAGGGTCAGGGGACCTTGGTTTTTTTTCCCCACGCCAGTGGGCCATGATCAGGGATGCATGCACTGTCCTGTCACCATTCGAGGAGGCCACGAGGATGGTGAGCACTGACAGTGCATGCATCAGTGACACTGTCCCCCTTGTCCACCTGTTGGAGCACACGCTGCGTGGAATAATGGACAGGGCACTTGAGGCAGAACAGAGGCAGGAAGAGGAGGACTTCCTTAGCTCTCAAGGCCCCCTTTATCCAGACAGTGTTCCTGCGTGCCCGTCGATCACACAGGAAGAGGAGGAGGAGGAGGAGGAGGAGGAAGATTGTGTCAGTATGGAGGTGGAGCCTGGCACTCAGCATCAGCAGTCTTTAAGGGATCAGTCCCAAGGAACACATGGACTTGTACGTGGCTGGGAGGAGGTGGCTGCGGACGTTGTTGTCCTTAGTGACCCAGAGGACTCCGGACCGAATGCCTCAGCAAACCTACGCTGCATGGCCTCCCTGATCCTGCAAAGCCTGCGTAAGGATCCTCGTATTCGTGGTATCAAGGAGAAGGACCAATACTGGCTGGCAACCCTCCTTGATCCACGTTACAAGGGTAAGGTTGCGGACCTTATCTTGCCATCGCAGAGGGAGCAGAGGATGAAACATCTTCGGGAGGCCTTGCAGAAAGGTCTGTGCAACGCGTTCCCAGAGACTGGGAGGTTACAAACTCCTGTTTCTGGACAACGTGTTGCTGAGGCTTCGGTCAGTCAGAGAAGGAGCGGTGGAGAAGGTGGCCGTCTGACCGATGCGTTCAGACAATTTTTTGGTCCGCAGCCCCAAGGTATGATCGGTTCCAGCAACCATCGCCAGCGTCTGTTTTACATGGTGCAGGAATACCTAGGGGCAAGATCAGACTTGGACACCTTTCCCACCGAAAATCCTCTGGGTTACTGGGTCTTGAGGATGGATCACTGGCCAGAGCTTGCACAGTATGCAATTGAGCTACTGGCCTGTCCTGCATCCAGCGTTCTTTCGGAACGCACATTCAGTGCTGCTGGAGGCGTGGTAACCGATCACAGGGTGCGTCTGTCCACCGACTCGGTCGATCGGCTGACCTTCATAAAAATGAATCAGTCTTGGATCACCACCAGCTACCAAGCACCTGATGCAGATGTAACCGAATAATTTTTTTTGAAATCTCAGATCCCTTCAAAGACTGCCTATGCTGATGCTGAGTGACTATCCCTGAGTAATTATCCTCTTCCTCCTCAATCATCACGCTGATAGCTTGTAAGAACATTTTTGGTTCTGGGCGCCACCACCAGTGCCTAAGGCACAATTTTTCAGCCCCTGTTTAACAGGGGCGTGTAATTACAATTTTTGATGCAATACTTTGCAGCAGGGCTTGTTCCTGCGTTTCAACTAGAGTGTCTGTGAGGGGTTGCAGTGTTGTGGCACCAGCACCAGTGCCTAAGACCCAATTTTTCTGCCCCTGTCTAACAGGGGCGTGTAATTACAATTTTTGATGCAATACTTTGCAGCAGGGCTCGTTCCTGCGTTCCAACTAGAGTGTCTGTGAGGGGTTGCAGTGTTGTGGCACCAGCACCAGTGCCTAAGGCCTAATTTTTCAGCTCCTGTTCAACAGGGGCATGTAATTACAATTCTTGATCTAATATTTCACAGCAGGGCCCTGTGAGGGCTTACAGTGTTTTGGCCACAGCAACACCTAAGGCCCAAATTTCTGCTGAGTATATAGGGCAGGACCCTACCTTCAAACATCTAACTTACAAACGACTCCTACTTGCAAACGGTAGGAGACAACAGGAAGTGAGATGAAATCTACCCCTAAGGAAGGGAAATTCTCTCCTGTAAGAGTTAATATGGGAAAACAATTTCTCCTTTCCACTGATGCTTTTCCAATCCTTGTTCCACAAAAAAAACCAAATTTTCAAAAAACATTTTTCATTGGGACAAAAAAGTGAGGTGAAATCTTCTGAAGAGGAGGAAAGACGCAAAACAAATGTCACAGGGGTGATAACCCTTCCCTATGTTTTCCAAAAAGCTTAGAAAAGATTTTTTGGCTGGAGCTAAACACATTAAAAATGTTCAAAATTACAAACAGATTCTACTTAACAACAAACCTACAGTCCCTGTCTTGTTTGCACCGCCTGTATACTGCTGTTCAGAGTATATAGGGCCTGGTGGCCCCACACCTTTCCTTATTTTAATTTGGGTGTGGGGTTCCCCTTAATATCCATACAAGACCCAAAGGGCCTGGTAATGGACTGGGGGGTACCCATGCCGTTTGTCTCACTGATTTTCATCCATATTGCCATGACCCGACATGACATTAAACCCGCAAGCAGTTTTAAATGAGATTTTTTCCTTTAAAAATGACATTTGGTGCAGGGACTGTTCTAAACATGGGAAACACGCGTCACTTTACAGGCATACTATAGACACCCCCCAGGTACGATATTTAAAGGAATATTTCACTTTTTTTTTTTTACTTTAAGCATCATTAAAATCACTGCTCCCGAAAAAACGGCCGTTTTTAAAAGTTTTTTTTGCATTGATACATGTCCCCTGGGGTAGGACCCGGGTCCCCAAACCCTTTTTAGGACAATACCATGCAAATTAGCCTTTAAAATGAGCACTTTTGATTTCGAACGTTCGAGTCCCATAGACGTCAATGGGGTTCTAACGTTCGTGCGAACTTTCGGTCCGTTCGCGGGTTCTGGTGCGAACCGAACCGGGGGGTGTTCGGCTCATCCCTACTCTCCTGTGCATACTGCCCACTGTCATACCCACCACACTCCTCTCCTGTACATTCTGCCCACTGTCATACCCTCCACACTCCTCTCCTGTACATACTGCCCACTGTCATGCCCTCCACATGTCTCTCCTGTACATGCTGCCCACTGTCATACCCTGCACACTACTTTGCTGTACATACTGCTCACTTTCATAAACTCCTTTACTGTACATATTGCCAACTGTCATACCCTCCACACTCCTCTCCTGTTCATACTGCCCCCATCATACCCTCCGCACTCCTCTCCTGTACATAGTGCACACTGTCAACCCTCCACACTCCTCTTGTGCATACTGTCCACTGTCATACCCTGCACACATCTCCTGTACATAGTGCCCACTGCCATACCCTCCACACTCCTCTCCTGTACATACTGCCCACTGTTATATTCTCTGTATTCCTCTCCCTCACCTGCACATACTTCTCACTTTTATACCAACCATACTCCCCTATGCCTTTTACCCACAAAAACAGTTCTTTACAATTATATTGAATATCCTCAATGTTACCAGCTTTAGAACAGGCACACTTTTGTTAGTTCAACTAAAGCAAATCTTCTCAGTCCTCATATTTGTTCTGCCCATTATTAGTACTCATTTAATTTGTGATTAATACTGTGATATATAGAGGAAAATAGGGGTGTTAGCTACTCTAAGTATACCACTGGTAAAACAAAGTGTCCCTGAAAATATTTTTTAAATGTTGGCAACTATGCACGTGGGCACTGCACAAGGGCCACTGGGTCAGTAGGGGGCCCCATGAAAGTTTCCTGGGATATTGTGAAATTAAAGTGGTAGTAAACTTCGCTAACATTAATACTTTTTAGAGGCCCTGAGGTAGGTCGTGCCATAATGTACTAGTATGCACAGCATATTAGCACATTAGGGCATGATTACCTGTCAGACCGAGCCATCCAGCGCTGCGCTGTGATCAATCTGACAAGTCCCAGGCGCTTTCATCTGCACCCAGTCTTCCTTCTGGGTTCTGTGCCTTCGGTCACTTGCCTTTGGTGGGCTGCATTGATGTCACTCCCACGCAGCAGCATAGCTTGAAGCTTGTGGGCCCCAATGCAAAAGTTGACCTGCCCCCCCACTACCACCCACCACTTCCACCTTGTGTGCAGATACACCCACCGCACGCCAGGATACTCAAAGTGGCTTAAGAGTTTAGAGTTCCCAGAGTTCCTCCTTACATTAGAGGACAGGGATCACCCCTGGAGAATTAGAAGACAGGGATCACTGCTGGAGAATCAGAGGACAGGGACCCCTGACAGGTCATTTGGCAGAGCTTCTTTTCCATTCCAGCACTGTAAACAGCCTCCCCCCCACAATACACAGGGCTAAAATCACATTCCTTTACACACAGTCTATCAGCCTTCACAGGGTGTATCTGGCTTTTATGTTGCCTTTTTGACCTGTGAAATCCACTGGTCAGAATGGCAGTGTAGTTGCAGTAGGCAAATACACCCTCTGCAGATCATGGCTGACTGGCTTTGTAAAGGAATGTGATTTCAGACCTGTGAAGGAGGAGCAGTGTAGAGTGCTGTACTGGGAAAGAAGCTCAGCAGCCGGGCATAGCATCCAGGGCGGAGGGGGTGGTCAGGGGGTTTTGGGGGGTGAAACTTAGATCTGGAGGGACAAAGCCATGTGACATGAAATCTGGAGCCTGCAGGAGGTGTTAAGGGATTTGTTTTAGCAATTTCTGAAGATTTCTCTGTTGTCAGGTGTTGGGGGAAGGTCACCTCCCGGAGGACCCTTTGGGACTCGAACATGAATAATCAAAAGTGCTAATTTTAAAGGCTTATATGCAAGTTATTGTCATAAAAAGTGTTTGGGACCAGGGGACATGGATCAATGCAAAAAAAGTTTTAAAAACGGCCATTTTTTCGGGAGCAGTGATTTTAATAATGCTGAAACAATAAATGTGTAATATTCCTTTAAATTTCGTACCTGGGGGGTGTCTATAGTATGCCTGTAAAGGGGCACATGTTTCCCGTGTTAAGAACAGTCTGACAGCAAAATGACATTTCTAAAGGAATAAAAGTTATTTAACCACTTCCCTACCCGCCTATAGTAATATGACGTCCACAGATGGGATCTCCCATCCTGGGTGGACGTCATATGACGGCCTCGGGTTCCCGGCCTCCTAGGGGGCGCACGCGCCCGCCGCGTTGCTTGGGACCCGGTGCGTGTGCCCGACGGCCGCGATGTCTGCCGGGCACCCGCGATTGCCCGTTAACCGGGCCGGACTGTGGATCTCTGTGTGTTAGAAGCATTCCCTAGGAAACACATTTAACCCCTCCCCGCCCCCTAGTTGTTAACCCCTTCACTGCCTGTCACATTTACACAGTAATCAATGCAATTTTATAGCATTGATCGCTGTATAAATGTGAATGGTCCCAAAAATGTGTCAAAAGTGTCCGATGTGTCCGCCATAATGTCGCAGTCACGAAAAAAATCGCGATCGCCGCTATTATTAGTAAAAAAATAAATAAATATATATTTTTTTAAAAATGCCATAAATCTATCCCGTATTTTATAGACGCTATAACTTTTGCGCAAACCAATCAATATACGATTATTGCGATTTTTTTTACCAAAAATATGTAGAAGAATAGGTATCGGCCTAAACTGAGGAAAAAAATAGTTTTTTTTTTTTTAAATTGGGATATTTATTATAGCAAAAAGTAAAAAATATTGTGTTTTTTTCAAAATTGTCGCTCTTCTTTTTTTTATAGCGCAAAAAATAAAAACCGCAGAGGTGATCAAATACCACCAAAAGAAAGCTCTATTTGTGGGGGAAAAAATGACGTCAATTTTGTTTGGGTACAACGTCGCACGACCGCGCAATTGTCGTTTAAAGTGCGACAGCGCTGAAAACAAAAAATTGGTCTGGGAAGGAAGGGGGTGAAAAGGCCTGGTATTGAACCGGTTAAAACTACTCGCGGCTATATTGAATTGTCGGTCCGACAATACACATAACAGTTCATTGATAAAAACAGCATGGGATTCCCCCACAGGGGAACCCCGAACCAAAATTAAGAAAAAAAAATGCATGGGGTTCCCCCGAAATTCCATACCAGGCCCTTCAGGTCTGGTATGGATATTAAGGGGAACCACGCACCAAAATAAAAAAAATGCCGTGGGGGTTCCCCTAAAAATCCATTCCAGACCCTTATCTGAGCATGCAACCTGGCAGGCCACAGGAAAAGAGGGGGGACGAGAGAGCGCCCCCCCTCCTGAACCATACCAGGCCACATGCCCTCAACATTGGGAGGGTGCTTTGGGGAAGCCCCCCAAAGCACCTTGTCCCCATGTTGATGGGGACAAGGGCCTCATCCCCACAACCCTTGCCCGGTGGTTGTGGGGGTCTGCGGGTGGGGGGCTTATCGGAATCTGGAAGCCCCCTTTAACAAGGGGACCCCCAGATCCCGTTGCCCCCTGTGTGAAATGGTAATGGGGTACAAAAGTACCCCTACCATTTCACAAAAAAAGTGTTTAAAATGTTAAAAATTACAAGAGACAGTTTTTGACAATTCCTTTATTTAAAGTCTTCTTCTTTCCATCTTCTTCGGTTCTTCTTCCTTCCTTCATCTGGTTCTTCCTCCGATCCTCTGCTTCTTGCTCCGGTGTTCTTATCCGGCGTCTTCCTCCGTGGCGTCTTCTTCCCCAGTTCGTTCTTGGGCCGCTCCGCATCCATGGGAGGCTCCCACTGTGTGACGCTTCTCTTCTTCTGACACTTCTTATATAATGGAGGGCGTTGACCCCGCCCCCCTCTGACGCACTGGGACTTGGAGGGGACTTTCCTATCGCTTTCCCCGTGATGTCAGAGGGGGGTGGGGTCACTCGTTATGTAACCGGGTGACCCCGCCCCCTCCGATATTATCACCCAGAAAAAAAAAAGAAAAATACAAACCCTTGAAAAAGCCCTATGGGGCAGATTTACCACTTGGATATACAACATATTTCTTTCTACTGCTCCCATTATTATAATGTGTTGCAAAAAGAAGCAAGCAAACTATTCAAATTTGGTCCTTTACCAGTTCATGTAAAATCACATCCAAGTCCCATTCCACTTGCAAATGTTTCAACCTCAAAATATTCCAAAATTTGGCATTATGGTGTTTTAAGGGGCTTTTTTGTGGGGAATTAATGTTGTCTACAAGTGGATAATGGGCATGTGTATGGTAAGCTATTTCAGGCAACTGGTTTGGTCTACAGACAAAATAAATAATAGAGCCATGGGCTATGCACATAGCAGTGTGAACATCCTGATCAGCTTTATAATTAAATAAAATTGAGCAGTGATCCAGAAAAAATTTCAGTGCACAGAAAAAATAAAATTACCAGCTTTCCTCAGCAATTTACAAAGTGTATCATAAACAGGGCACTAGTACATAAAGGAAAGAATTGGCAGCTTTCCCAAGGAGTTCACAAGAGAATCATAACAAGAGATCTTTAATCAAGGACTCCAGTGAACTAATGAAAAAACTGACACTATTTCCAAAATAATACATGCTAATAGAGGGCAGACGAGCAAGCTAATTACAAGTTCCAGGGTCCATTTGCAAAATTCTGTTGCCTTATGAGATCTTCTTTCTACAATACACATCATTTTGAATTGGTGGGCAATGATGCATATCTAAAATATATGTATTCTTTTAATAAAATCTGTTGTGCTGCAATTAGCCTAAACCCAAAAGAATATATTTTTTTTAACATTTAATTCCTTTACTTATTTTTTTGAGGGACCCATGCATATAAGGTTTCGGGCATGCTCTTGGTGCACAGCTAATAAATTAAATCTCTCACACAGCAAGCTATTTAGAGCATAACGTATTTTAAAAATGAAAAACAAAATGGTCAGCTTTGCTGGCAAGCATCAAAAAGTGTTGAAACACAGACATGGTGAGTATTGCACCCCTCAGACACTATTACAATTTTAAGTGGTACAGGAGTTTCAGTTTTATTGCCAAATAAAAATACAGACACAGACCATTGTTGGTGATAGGGTCTCTTTAAGGTACATTGCCACCCCACTAAAAATGATTAGGCTGCTGTATGGTAACGTTTTGTGAAATGATAATGCTTTTACTAGTTTTTCATTTTATAAACTGATGTTTTAAATCATTGTTTAATTGTTTGCATAGATCTTGAAGTAAGCATGTACACAAGGTTGCACCCATGACACAGAGATTTCAGAGCAAGGGCATTTTTTTAAAATAGAGCACAGCAATAGTTTTGTTCTTTTTAAACCACCATGCTCTGTTTAAAACTATATAAGTATCTGTACACAGCAGGTTGAGAGGAAGAAGGAAATAGTGCTTTCATTTAGTCATTTAGCTTTGCGTTTGATCTGAGCTTCAGACTTCAAGTCTATAAACTAGCAAAGCTGTTAAGAATAACCTGGCAAGCAGGTGAAAAGAAGTTTTTGTTGGTGATTTAGAAAATGGGGTTATAGAGGAAGTAAACTTCCCTCTAATGTTTGTACCTATAGGTAAGCCTAAAATAAGGCTTACCTATAGGTACTGTAAATATCTCCTAAACTTGCACAGTTTAGGAAATATTTACTGCATACTGTGCCGATGACATCATTGGCGCATGCGCTCTGAAGGAACGGCCACCTGTGCCGTTTCTTCAGAGCCCTGTGCTGTGACCAGCGGCTCCAGTGCGCATACATGGGGGTGATGTCACGCGGCTCGGGCCAGTCACAGAGCCGGGGTCTGTGGACCCGGAAGGAAGACGGGCGAAGATGGGTACGACGAGGGCTTAGTTTGCAGGTAAGCACTAGCACATTGTGCCTTTACTTTGCAGGTCTACACCCAATGATTCCTCTGTGCCTGTTAGTGGCTCTACCTACTGAGCCAACTCAAATTCCAGATAGCACCCTAGCTCCAGATAGTACTCCCCTCCTAGAACGAATTAGCCCAGCTGGTATTTCTATAGCAGGGAGTAGAGAGTGTGCAGCTCCCCGGCTTGGCTGATAACAGACCACATGCCCTCCAGTAATAGGGGGTGCTTTAAGAGGGTTCCCCTATAAACATGGGGCTACCCTCCCTAAACACCAGTGCCTGATGCTGACCAGCACTAGGCTCTTCATCACTTTGGTACACAGGAGGGATTGCTGTAAAGGGGGCCTGATGTACGACTTACCTGCTCCTGTGGATGGTTAGGTGATTGTTCTTTACCTTGGAAACTGGCTTTAGGGGTCCAAGATACCCCTAACCAGCTCATTGCTTATGTGGAAGAAAGGTCAGTAACTAAAAACACCCACATTAAGTTAAAATATTAGGTCGATTTTAACTAATATTTACCCTCTAGGTTTCACTTATGTCTAAGGAGATATTGCAGCATTCGATCCAGTGATGACAGAAAGGTGCACAAGTCCAATCTTACTTAGTGCTCCCAGCACTGGCATAGTTTTACTTGGCCAGTGAATGTTGCAGGAGGAATTTCCCATGATATCTCATGAGTAATACCAAATATAATCAGTGATGTTATAGGGAACCCCTTCCCGTTTTTTATGAAAACCCCCTCTCAAAGAAGCACCACAATGCTGAAGAACATATAAGCTGGTATTAGAAGAGCAGAGGTGCTGTAAGCTCACCACTTCTTCGAAATAGAGGGCTACCAGCCACCATGCCTAATTCTGAGGAAGGGAGGATGCCACACTTTTTGTAGGTGGAGGGAATGTCGGGTGAATATGCAGGAAAGCTAAAAATTTACCCTTTTCTTATATACTGTAGGGTGAATGCTACAATGAAAACATTTAACTATTGAAAAACAGATGTTGCTAAAAGTCAGGGAGTCTCATTTATTTGGGCAAATCTTGGGAATTACCATTAATTTGGTTTGATGCATTTTCACCAATCTCTAATACGTCCAAGTTGCAAATCAGGGACCTTATTCACTCCCTATAGCAGCAGTAGTTCCTATCGGTTTCACGATCATGTATATATAAATTATATCAGCTATGCACAGATGATAAACTAAATAAGGTTTAGGTAAGCTGTGTCTATCTTTAGTCTTCTTCATGAAAAAAAAATAATTTTCATTCTAGCAGAAGAGATTGCACACATGTTCATAGGTACCCCCCCCCCCCCATGCCCATGGAATACCCCCATAACTGACTATACAAAGGATGACAATGGGGAACACATCATTGGGTTGGGTGGATCAGGATGGGGCAGAGGAGGACTCCTTATGGGGATCCTGAATACTGCACAATTCCCCTCATGAAGGATTCAGATCCTAAGCAAGCTGAACCTAATTTAGCAAAGGTTCTGCAACCATTCAACGGATGGACTACAAAAGCTTTAATCGCAGATAAAGTCTTTAAAAAATGACATCACTCTACTATGGCGTGATGTTCAAATAATAAGGGAACACTGTTTTCACATAGGACAATGCTATAAAATTAAAACAAGATGTGTCCCTGCAATATTCTAAAATAAATGCACATGATATGAGAGTGGAAAATTAAAAAAAAAAGACTTACACTCAATAACCTCAGATTTATTTGTATTCCTTAACATGTGGAAGGTTCACATCATGCTGAATTTATTGAGCCCTAGTTACTCAACACTAGGGATGAGCCCGATGTTCGAACATCGGGCGTTCGCCTGTTCGCCGAATAGCGAACAATTTGGGGTGTTCGCAGCAAATTTGAAAGCCGCGGAACACCCTTTAAAAGTCTATGGGAGAAATCAAAAGTACTAATTTTAAAGGCTTATATGCATGGTATTGTCATAAAAGTGTTTGGGGACCTGGGTCCTGCCCCAGGGGACATGTATCAATGCAAAAAAAAGTTTTAAAAACGGCCATTTTTTCGGAAGCAGTGATTTTAATAATGCTTAAAGTGAAATAATAAAAGTGAAATATTCCTTTAAATTTCGTACCTGGGGGTGTCTATAGTATGCCTGTAAAGTGGCGCATGTTTCCCGTGTTTACAACAGTCCCTGCACAAAATGACATTTCTAAAGGAAAAAAAGTAATTTAAAACTACTCGTGGTTATAATGAATTGTCGGTCCAAGCAATACAGATAAAAGAAGTCATTTTAAAAAATGGCATGGGATCCCCCCAGTCCATTACACAGTCCCTTGGGGTCTGGTATGACAAGACCACCTTGTCCCCATGTTGATGGGGACAAGGGCCTCATCCCCACAACCCTAGCCTGGTGGTTGTGGGGGTCTGTGGGCGGGGGGCTTATCAGAATCTGGAAGCCCCCTTTAACAAGGGGCCCCCAGATACCAGCCTACCACCTGTGTGAAATGGTAACGCCCCCATTTCACAAAAAAAGTGTCTAAATGGTAAAAATGACAAGACACGGCTTGGGACAAGTCCTTTATTAAAAATTTAAAAAATAAAAATGTCCCACAAAGTCCATTCTTCTTCTTCCCTTGCTTCACTGATGGACCAAAAAAAAAAAAAAAATGTGACCGACCGCCTCCATGGGAGGCTCCCGCCGTATGACGCGTCTTCGCTTTGACAGTTCTTTTATAACTGAGGGCGGGGCCACGCGGTGGCGTTCCCAGGTGGCCCTGCCCCCACTGGGACATCCCTATGGCTTTCCCAGGGCTTCAGAGGGGGTGGGGCAACCCGGAAAACATGCGCCACTTTACAGGCATACTATAGACACCCCCCAGGTATGAAATTTAAAGGAAGATTACACTTTTATTGTTTCACTTTAAACATTATTATAATCACTGCTCCCGAAAAAAGCCACTTTAAAACTTTTTTTGCATTGATACATGTCCCCTGGGGCAGGACCCAGGTCCCCAAACACTTTTTATGACAATACCATGCATATAAGCCTTTAAAATTAGCACTTTTGATTATTCATGTTCGTGTCCCTTAGACTTTGGGTTTGAAAGAATTTCTAGCCTGTTCGCATGTTCTGCTGTGAACCGAACAGGGGGGTGTTCAGCTCATCCCTACTCAACACATATGGCAGTGAACATCTTTCCCCACAGTTAACAGAGGGTCCATAGAGTACTGGGTAGACCAATCCCACCTGAGAACCTTCCAAGACTATTCCTGTCAGACTTCTACGTACCTGACCGGCGAGTCCGCTTGGGCAGAGGGTGGTCTCCCTTACGTGTCCGACTCACGGCCCCTGGTAGAGAAGACAGGTGGCGTGGGAGTGCAGAGTGGTATGAGAACCTGGTAATGAGGATCCTGATGCTGGAAGGTAGGGGATCTTCAGACAGCAAGTTGGTAAACAGGAACACAGGTAATGGGTGCTCAGCAGGAGCAGAGCGGGCAGGTTCAGATACAGGCCGGGTTCAGCAACAGGCGGGCAGCGAAGTACAAAGGAGCAGGCAGAAGCGAAGTCAAACAGGCAGAGGTCAGATGCAGGCAGAGGTCAAGGAAATCCAAAAGGCAAGCCGGGTCGTCAGGAGATCAGGAACACAGATACGGGCACAGGAGCAAGGTCATAGGGAGCTGATGATCAGGCAGCACCGAGCAGAGTGTGCAGCAGACCTAAATAGGCTGATTGGCGCCAAACGCCATGCACGTGTGTGTGCCAATGCGCACAGGTGCACGCACACCCGCACGGGCGCACGCCCAAACACCTGTGCGCACACCAGCGCCCATAAGATTATGCAGACCAGTGCCCATAGGCGGACGCTCGCCAATGTGTGCATGCATCCGAGCACCATCACGCACACCAGGGCCAGCTGGAGCATGCACACCAGTGACCACAGGAGCACGCACACCAGCGTGCACAGGAACGTGCGTGCCAACGCGCACTGGCGCCCACCAGCGCCAAACCAGGTAACCTCTCTGACAGTGCCCCCTCCTCAAGAGCAGACTCCGGATGCCCAGTTGAGCCAATTTGGTAGCATGCAAGTCCTTGAATGTTTGTAAAAGTTCTCTGGCATGCAGGCTACTCTCGGGCTCCCACGAGTTGTCCTCGGGACCATAACCTTTCCATTTAATGAGGTATTGGGTTTGATTGCGTCTCCTCCTGCAATTTAGAATTGCTTCCACTTCAAATTTCTCCTCGTTGTTGACTATAATAGGCTTGGGTGGGCTGATACTGCGGCCAGCAAAGGAATTTGGAGTAACGGGTTTCAGGAGAGACACGTGAAATACCGGATGCACCTTCAGGGAATTAGGCAAGTTAAGTTCGTAGGCTACATCATTAATTTTCCTTTTCACCAAGAAGGGACCCAAAAACTTAGGGCCCAGTTTTTTAGAAGGACAAGCAATTTTCAGATTGGCAGTAGACAACCACACTTGGTTGCCAGGTTCCAAAACAAGTTCCCCGCGCCTCTTCCTATCGAACATTTTTTTATAGAATTCCTGAGCCTTGGCCATGGTGTCCTGTAGTAGTTTATTGTTAGATGAAAAGAAATCCAAGGTTTCGGAAACTGCAGGAACAGTACATTCAGGTATTGATCCAGGTAGAAAGGACGGGTGAAAGACATAGTTGGCGAAGAATGGTGTCTGATTGGTGGATGAATGCAGGGAATTGTTATATGAGAACTCAGCAACAGGGAGCAAGGAGGCCCAATCATCCTGAGAAAAAGCAGAGAAACAGCGGAGATATTGCTACAGAGTCTGATTGGTTCTCTGAGTTTGTCCATTCGACTGGGGATGATAAGCTGAAGAAAATGCCAATTCTATTTCCAGGGAGCCACAGAGGGCTTTCCAGAACCTAGAGGTAAACTGGACACCTCGATCAGATACTATACTCGTTGGGACTCCATGCAATCTTATTATTTCTTTAATGAAGATACTAGCTGTCTCCATGGCTGAGGGAGTGCCCTTAATGGGAAGAAAATGGGCCATCTTGGACAACCTATCTACCACAACAAAGATGGAGGAAAAGCCTTCTGATGGGGGGAGTTCAACGATGAAGTCCATCGAGATCATACTCCACGGTCTCTCTGGGACCGGTAGGGGTTTTAATAGACCCCAGGCTCTTGTCCGGCTGTTCTTGCTTCTGGCGTAAGTATTGCATGAGTCAACATAATCTTTACAGTCCTTAATCAGGTGAGGCCACCAGAAGGTATGTTGTACCAGATCAGTTGTTTTCCATGCACCAAAATGTCCGGCCAACTTATGGTCATGGCAAAGCTCCAACACATGTACCCTTAGGCCCTCAGTGACCACAATCTTGCCTTCGTGCCAGAACAGGCCGTCCTTAGCACAAGTCTCAGCAGGTGGGGTCATCCCTATAGAGGCCCATCTAATTCGGGAGACGAGATCCTCTTGAAGAAGCAGGAAGTTCCCAGAAGGAAGAATGGTGTCCGGAGGTAGGGTTTTCTCAGTCATGGAACATACGGGAGAGCGCGTCTGGCTTGACATTTTTGGATCCAGGTCTGTAGGTAATATGGAACTGGAATCAGGAGAAAAAGAGTGCCCATCTGGCCTGCCGAGGTCTTAGTCTCTTAGCTGTTCTCAGGTACTCCAAGTTCTTATGGTCCATATAGACCAGAATGGGATGTGCAGCACCCTTCAGTAGATAACGCCACTTCTCCAAAGCCGCCTTGATGGCCAGGAGTTCCCGATCCCCCACATCATAATTTCTTTCTGATGATAAAAGTTTGCGTGAAAAGAACCCCACTGGGTAAAGGAGAGCTTTGGCGCCTTGCCGTTGAGAAAGCACCGCACCTACCGCAATTTCAGATGCGTCAACCTCCAAAACAAAAGGTAGAGCTGGATTAGGGTGTTTAAGGATAGTAGCTGAAGTGAACAGTGCTTTGAGTTTTTTGAAGGCCAACTGTGCTTTAGGAGTCCAGCAGAATCGGGTCCCTTGTCTGGTAATCTCGGTGTCACGTACCTGGTTGGAGACTGAAATGACAAGGTCAGCCTCTCTTGTATCTCCAGTCCAGGTCCCATTGGAAGTGGAACAGCGGGAGCCGAGGACCAGGAGCAACACGAGTGCCTGCAGCTGCGGACCCGGATACTTTTGGTGGAGGGTGCGATCTTGGATTAGCAGAGAAACCGTCAGATCAGGATAAGTGGTGCTGTGCCAAGGATCAGCTGGGCTTAAGGAGGCACTCTGCAGGAACTGTGGCGCTGGAACATTAGGTGATGTAAAGTCCCTGGAATACTTGCAGCAGGAAGTCGCAGCAGGTTGCAGGACTGTGATTGCAGGCACTTGCAGGATGATGAGGAGAAATGCCAGAGGCAGGAGTCTCAAGGGTAGCTAGGTTCGGTAACAGGCGGGCAGCGGGGTACAAGGCAGCAGGCAGAAGCGAAGTCACATGGATAGCCGGGTCTGGTAACAGGCGAGCAGTGCAGTGCAAGGCAGTAGGCATAAACAGAGTCCAATGGGAAGCCAGGATCAGAAACAGGTAATCAGAGCAGAAACAGGATCCAGAAGCAGGGTCAAGGCAAGCCAGGTTCATCAACAGGTAACAAGCAGGTGGTAGCAGGGATCAGGTATCAGGGTACAGCTGAAGACCAGTCAGCACTGGTCTGAGGGCAGAGTACTTCTTTAAATAGGCCAGCTGGCACCAACTGGCGTTATGGGCGCGCTCCTGCGCATGCTCGCCGTCCGTCACGCATGCGCATTGATGCGCACAGGCATCTGCAGCCGCCCGTGTGCGTGCGCATGCGCATTGATGCGCACAGGCATCTGCAGCCATCCGTGTGCGTGAGTGCGCACCGAACGGGAACTGATAGTTCTCTTACATTGCCCCCCCTTACGGGCAGCCTCTGGATGCCCACTAGGGATCTGTTTTCTGGGTGAAGCTGAAGATAAGCCTGAATCAATTGCAGAGCATGTACATTGGAAGAGGGTTCCCACGAATTATCTTCAGGACCATAGCCCTTCCATTTAATTAAAAACTGGGTCTGGCCTCTTCTCTTCCTGCAGTCCATAACAGCCTCAACCTCAAACTCTTCGTTACCTTCAACAAGCAAGGGTGGAGGAATTTCAGGTTCTCCATCAGGGAAGTGATCAGCCACGGATCGTTTTAAGAGAGATACGTGAAATACTGGGTGAATCTTCAAACTTGCTGGGAATGGGCCAATATACCTTGGTCCAAGTTTTTTAGAGGGACAGGCCAACTTTAGGTTCATGGTGGAAAGCCATACCTTATCTCCTGGTTTAAGGTCCAGGTTACCCCTTCTCCTCCTGTCATAGAACCTCTTATTATTTTCCTGGGACTTGGTGATGGTTTCTTGTAGGAGTTGGTTGTTGGACCTCCAGAACTCCAAATGATCCTGTACTGCAGGAACTGAAGATTCCTGGGGAACATCAGGCAAAAAAGATGGGTGAAACCCATAGTTTGCAAAAAAGGGACTTTGCTCGATTGCAGAGTGTATAGAGTTATTATATGCAAACTCCGCTAATGGCAGCAGAGAGACCCAGTCGTCTTGTGCGAATGAAGAAAAGCAACGTAAATACTTGAAAAAACTAAAAAGCAATGTAAAGCACTGCTCAGGAATGAAAATCTGTTCGCCATGAAAGTAGAGACCTTCTTTCAGCTAAAGGTGGAGTTCTTGAGGTGGAAAATGGTTCTGAACTGCTGACTTAATTTGAGGAATGAGGTCCATTTGTAACAGAAGAAAATTCTTAGCCGGTAGAATGGTATTGGGCTCAGAGGGAACCTCAGTGTCTTGGAACATACGAGAAAGGGCGTCAGGCTTCCCATTCTTGCATCCAGACCGATAGGTAATATGGAAGCAGAACCTTGCAAAAAAGAGGGCCCATCTGGCCTGGCGGGGTATTAATCTCTTGGCTGCCTTTAAATATTCAAGGTTCTTGTGGTCGGTGAACACAAGAATGGGATGTGCTGCTCCTTCAAGAAAATAGCGCCATTCTTCCAAGGCAGATTTGATAGCCAGTAACTCCCGATCACCCACGTCATAGTTCCTTTCTGAGGCACTTAGTTTTCGGGAAAAGAAGGCAACAGGGTGGAGTAACGATTTTATCCCGTGTCGCTGAGACAGTATGGCTCCCACAGCAATCTCGGAGGCATCAACCTCGAGAACATAAGGCAAGGTAGGGTCAGGGTGTCTCAAAATGGGCGCAGATGTAAAAAGGCCCTTTAATCACTCAAAAGCAACTTTAGCTTCTACAGTCCATGTGAAAGTTGTGCATGATCTGGTTAATTGTGTAATAGGGGATATGATACCTGAGAAGTTCTTGATAAACTTCCTGTAGAAATGAGAAAATCCCACGAATTGCTGCACAGACTTTTTATCAGTGGGAGCCGGCTAGTCGAGAACTGCAGATACTTTCTGTGGGTCCATGGCAATCCCATCTGCGGAAATAATGAGCCCCAGAAACTGGATAGTAAGTCTCTCGAACTCACACTTTTCAGCTTTGGCATAAAGGTGATGTTTCCTTAGTCTGTCTAATACCTTTTTAACATGGACTCGATGTGATTCAAGGGAGGAGGAGAAGATCAGTATGTCATCCAAGTAGACAATAGTAAATACATCAAGGAAGTCCCGAAAAACATCATTCACAAAATGCTGGAAGGTAGCTGGTGCGTTACAGAGTCCGAAGGGCATCACCAAATATTTAAAGTGCCCAAAACGAGACCTAAAGGCCGTCTTCCACTCATGTCCTTCCTTAATTCTGATAAGGTTATAAGCTCTTCTTAGATCCAATTTAGAGAAAACACGTGCTTCTCGCAGTCTATGAAACAGTTCAGAGATGAGTGGCAGGGGGTATCAGTTTTTAATCGTTAACTTATTTAAGTCCCGGTAATCAACACAAGGCCGGAGTGTGTGATCCTTTTTTTCAACAAAGAATATTCCCGATCCAGCAGGGAAAGAGGAAGGCCGGATAAAGCCCTTATCAAGATTTTCCTTAATGTACTTTCGAAGTTCCTCCAGTTCAAGCTCAGAGAGAGGAAAGATTCTGCCAAAGGGAATTTCAGCACCCGGCAAAAGTTCAATGGGGCAGTCATACGGTCTGTGAGGGAGAAGAGTGTCAGCATTCTTCTTGTTGAAAACATCCAGGTATTCATGATAAACGGATGGCACAAGTTTAACAGTCTCAGAATCTGCACTGATGCAGAGGAGTGGCTCTCTGGAACTGGGTATAGGAGGGAAGCAGTACTCCTTGCAATAGTCAGAGGGAAAATACACTTCTCCAGATGACCAGTTGATGAGAGGATTATGTGCCCTCAGCCAGGGTTGCCCAAGAATAACAGGAAAAAGTGGGGATGTGATGACATCAAGATGAAGGAGCTCCCGATGTCCAGAAGTGGTAGAACAGGGAATAGGTACAGTCTCTAGCGTAACAGGTCCAGATTTAATACCATCAGCTAGGTGAACTGAGAAGCTGTTTTTCTTGGTACATAAGGTCCATGCATAGTTGTGAAAGAAGAGTCCACAAAACAGCTACAGGCCCCTGAGTCCATGATGGCAGAAACTGTGAGAGTCTTTCCTGCATACTGCAGAGAGATTGGCAGCAAGGTGTGGTTCTGCCCAGGGTTTAGGGAAGCAACCGTATGAGGTGGAGAAGATGATCTCCTAAGGTGTCTTCAGGGACAACATTGCACAAAATGTCCTTCATCACCACAGTAAAGGCAGAGTTTGAGCTGGTGACAACGAGATCACTCCCGTTTGGACAGAGGAGGTCTCGGGAAGCTGTCTTTCATGCAGGCGGTGATCAATCAGAATGCAGAGATGAATCAAGTCATCCAAGGAGGTGGGTGCATCCACCCTGGCCAGTTCATCCTTGATAGCCTCTGACAGGCCGAGACTAAACTGAAAATGTAGTGCAGAACTATTCCATTTGGTATCAGCGCTCCATAATCGGAAGTCCGAAACATAATCCTCCAGAGGCCTGGGGCCCTGTTGCAGATGACTTAGGGTGGTTTCAGCAGTCTGTTGACGGAACGGATCAGCATGCAGTTGGGCCATGGCGGCAAAAAAGGAACTTGCAGAAGCCAAGGCAGGATCATGTTGCTCCCGGAGTTGGTGAGCCCAGGCCTGGGTTTCTCCCAGCAGCAAGGAGATGAGGAAGCCTACCTTCACTCCTTCGGTAGAAAAGGTGCGGGGTAGTAGAGAAAAATAAAGCTCACAGGCATTCTGAAAAGTTCTGAATCCTTTACGGTCGCCAGAGAAGCGCTCGGGTAAAGGTACTCTAGGCTCAGGAGGGTAAGAAAGTCCCACATGGTTACAAGTTGTGATTCATGCAGCAGAATCCATGACTCTTGTAGACTCTGAGGTGGAGACCAGGCTGGATACTGACTGTAGTTGGTCGTGAAGTTGAACAAAGTCCTTGTGCAACCCTTGTACCGCATGAGAAAGTACGGTAACAATCCGGCAGAGGGTTGACAGAAGAGAGACCTCCCTTTCAAACACCATTACTGGCTGACTGGTACTGTCACGTACCTGGTTGGAGACTGAAATGATGAGGTCGGCCTCTCTTGTAACTCCAGTCCAGGTCCCACTGGAAGTGGAACAGCGGGAGCCAAGGATCAGGAGGGACACGAGTGCCTGCAGCTGCGGACTGGAGACTTGTGGCAGAGGGTGCGATCTTGGATGAGCAGAGAAACCGTCAGATCAGGATAAGTGGGCTGCGCCAAGGATCAGCTGGGCTTAAGGAGGCACTCCGCAGGAACTGTGGCGCTGGAACGTTAGGTGATGTAAAGTCTCTGGAAAACTTGCAGCAGGAAGTCGCAGCAGGTTGCAGGACTGTGATTGCAGGCACTTGCAGGATGATGAGGAGAAACGCCAGAGGCAGGAGCAGAGTCTCAAGGGTAGCCAGGTTCGGTAACAGGCAGGCAGCGGGGTACAAGGCAGCAGGCAGAAGCGAAGTCACATGGATAGCCAGGTCTGGTAACAGGCGAGCAGTGCAGTGCAAAGCAGTAGGCATAAACAGAGTCCAATGGGAAGCCAGGATCAGAAACCGGTAGTCAGAGCAGAAACAGGATCCAGAAGCAGGGTCAAGGCAAGCCAGGTTCATCAACAGGTAACAAGCAGGTGGTAGCAGGGATCAGGTATCAGGGTACAGCTGAAGACCAGTCAGCACCGGTCTGAGGGCAGAGTACTTCTTCAAATAGGCCGGCTGGCTCCAACTGGCGTTATGGGCGTGCTCCTGTGCATGCATGCCGTCCATCGCGCACGTGCATGCGCATTTGATGCGCACAGGCATCTGCAGCCGTCCGTGTGCGCGCGCACCGAACGGGAACTGATAGTTCTCTTACACTCGGTAATAGGGGCGATTATTGAAGAGAACCCTCTGATGAATTTCCTGTAGAAATTGGCAAAGCCCATGAAGCGCTGTACCCCTTTCTTATCTGCAGGTGCAGGGCAGTCCAGGATAGCAGATACTTTTTGAGGGTCCATCTTAATGCCCTCGGCTGAGATGACTAGGCCCAGAAACTGAACACATTGGAGCTCAAACTCGCACTTCTCGAGTTTGACATAAAGCCTGTGTTGCTTCAGTTGGGTGAGTACATTCCTGACATGCCTGCGGTGATCAGCCAGTGAAGCAGAGAAAATCAGGATATCATCCAAGTAAACTATGACATACAGGTCCAGGTAATCGCGGAAGACGTCGTTAACAAAGTGCTGGAAAGTCGCTGGTGCATTACAGACCAAAGGGCATGAATAGGTACTCAAAGTGCCCAAATCGAGTACGAAAGGCCGTCTTCCATTCATCCCATTTTCTTATATGGTTTAAATTGTAGGCTCCGCGGAGGTCCAACTTTGTGAAAATTGTTGCAGTTCCCAGCCTTTAAAAAAAGTTCAGGTACTAGGGGTAGTGGGTATCTGTTTTTAATTGTAATTTTATTCAACTCCCAGTAGTCGATGCAGGGACGTAAGGTGTGATCCTTTTTTTGACAAACAAGATGCCAGCACCAGCTGGAGAGTTGGAAGGGCAAATGAACCCCCTTTTCAAGTTTTCATCTATATAGTCTTTCAAGGTGCCCAGCTCATGCTCAGTTAACGGGAGGATCCTCCCAAAGGGAACTTCGGTCCCTGGTAGGAGTTCTATCGGACAGTCATAAGGCCTGTGTGATGTGAGAGTCTCTGCTCCCTTCTTGCTGAATACATTCAGAAAGTCCTGGTAGGGTTTGGGAATGGACTGGCGTAACTCAGTGTCTGAGTCCAAACAAAGAAATTGAGATGTCGTTGTGGATGTTACACGTTGACAGTGTTGCTGGCAGTATTCAGAGAGGAATTGGATTTCCCCTGTGGTCCAGTTAATACTGGGGTTGTGCACCTGCAACCAGGGCATTCCCAGGATGATTGGGAAGAGAGGAGAGGAGATGACATCCAAGCATAGGAGTTCCTGGTGATAAGGGCCTATGATGGCCAGCAAAGGAACAGTCTCCTGGGTGACTGGACCGGAACTAAGGGTGGAGTCATCCGCTAGGTGTACTGCAAGTCCCTGGGCCTTGGATTGTAGAGGAATGCCATGGTTGTTAGCGAAGACGAGATCAATGAATCAACTACACGCTTCAGAGTCAATGATGACTGATTCTGAGATATTCCTTCCGGGAAGCTGCAGCGTGATAGAAAGAGCCAGGTAAGTACCAGATTTAGGCAAGACAGGCACACACACAGAAGAGGAAAGCAGGCACTTCTGTGTCTTGTCTTGTGTCTTGTCTAGGTTCTCCACAGTACAGACATAAGTTGTGGGTACGTCTGCGCAACTTTTCTTCTGGAGTAAGGGAAGGATGGAGTAGGCCGAGTTGCATGGGTTCCACAGGAAACTGACTGGGGGGACTTGAAACTTTAGGGAGCATCCAGATAGGACGAGAGTGACTAGTAGACCTTTCAGAACATCTCTCTCTTAGGCGGCGGTCAATTTGGATGGACAGGTTGATAAGTTCATCCAAGGTCTGAGGTATTCCAACACGTGCCAACTCATCCTTAAGAGGGTCGGATAACCCCATCTGAAATTGGTGATGCAAGGCAGCGTTGTTCCACTCTGTGTCAGAGCTCCAGCGTCTGAACTCAACCGCATAATCTTCAGTCGCTCTGCGACCTTGTTGCAGGGAATTCAATGCGGCTTCAGCGGTCGCAGTTAGTTGGGGGTCCTCATATAATTGTGACATGGCTAGGAAGAAGGCATCCAGGGAATTCAGGGACCCTGATTTCTGCTCCAGAAGGCGGTGGGCCCAGGTTTGCGGCTCGCCGGCCAGTAGGGAGATAACAAAGCCCACCTTAGTAGCTTCCAGGAAAAAGGTGCAAGGTTATAAAGCGAAATAGAGCTTGCAGGCATTGCGGAATGCCCGATATTTACAACGTTCTCCAGTGAACCTTTCGGGCGTGGGCACCCTAGGCTCCGGAGCATTAATACTGAGGGTGCTTTGGAAAATCCGGCAGAAGATGCTCCCTGAGGGTGAGGAGGTACAGAGAGGGCCTGGACTTGTTCCTCTAATCTGGAGTAGCCTTCCTGTAGACTCTTTAATGCTTGAGTAAGGCCCGCTAGGTGCCTACAAAGTTCATCCATGGGGGAAGTCCCCTGCCCAGACTCAGTCATGGCTGCCTGATACTGTCAGATTTCTACGTACCTGACCGACGAGTCCGCTTGGGCAGAGGGTGGTCTCCCTTACGTGTCTGGTAGAGAAGACAGGTGGCGTGGGAGTGCGGAGTGGTATGAGAGCCTGGTAACGAGGATCCTGATGCTGGAAGGTAGGGGATCTTCAGACAGCAAGTTGGTAAACAGGAACACAGGCAATGGGTGCTGAGCAGGAGCAGAGCGGCAGGTTCAGATACAGGCCGGGTTCAGCAACAGGCGGGCAAAGGAGCAGGCAGAAGCAAAGTCAAACAGGCAGAGGTCAGATGCAGGCAGAGGTCAAGGAAATCCAAAAGGCAAGCCGGGTCGTCAGGAGATTAGGAACACAGATACGGGTACAGGAGCAAGGTCACAGGGAGCTGATGATCAGGCAGCACTGAGCAGAGTGTGCAGCAGGCCTAAATAGGCTGATTGGCGCCAAACGCTGTGCACGTGTGTGCTCCAATGCGCACAGGCACACACACACCCGCACGTGCACGGGCGCGCACCCGAACACCGACACGCACACCAGCGCCCATAGGATTATGCAGACCAGTGCCCATAGGTGGACGCACGCCAATGCGCACGCATCCAAGCACCATCGCGCACACCAGGGCCAGCCGGAGCATGCACACCAGTGACCACAGGAGCATGCACACCAGCGCGCACAGGAACGTGCACGCCAAAGCACCAGCGCCCAACCAGGTAACCTCTCTGACACTTCCTAATTCAACTACTGAATTACAGTGAAAATTATATTATTCTAAGATTGGTCATACTTAACTTTTAACAGTGCAAAAGTTTCAGTCTTCCCTGATTTCTTTTTAGAAATAAAAAAAACAAAGAGTGAAGTTTCTGGATGACAAACATAGAGTGAGAAATCTACACATTCCTTAATCTATATTATAGTCCTCTCTACTTGAGATAGTGGCCAAAGGGGAAACATATTTCTTTAATTGTGCTCCTGCTGCTTTGTCCTGGCTGAATCGTCAAGGACACCCTGCAACACACCCCTGATTAATATCAACAATACATTTCCTTCATAAATCAACATAGAGTAGCAGTAACTAATTCTCTCATGCAGCATATCTGTTTCTATTTGTTACTTAATTGTTAACCCAGCCAGAGACGGTTGGAATTTAGGTTGTTTCAACAGGAACTTGCCGAGATTTGAATCATGTACGGGAAGGCTGCATGTATCCATGATCGGCCATTCAACTTGTTTACAACAAGCCTGTTGGATTTTACACTTAAAGGGGTTGTAAACCCTTGTTTTAAAAAAAACAAAAAAAAATAAACATCTCATACTTACCTTCACTGTGTAGTTCGTTTTGCATAGAGTGGCCCCAATCATCCTCTTCTGGGGTCCCTCAGCAGTGCTGGTGACTCCTCCCCGCATCAAGTGTCCAAGTTGAAGAATCACTCTCCTTGGTGGACACCCATGCGGGCGCACTCCCGAGTCCCGCTTCTGTGTCCATTCACACAGAATGCAGTACTCGGCCCCACCCACCAGCGCCTCGTCAATGGATTAGATTGACAGCAGCGGGAGCCAATGGCTGTGCTGCTATCAATCTATCCAATCAGGACACAAGACACCAGGTAGAGCTGGTGTGCTCGTTCCTGGCCGGAGAAGGATTGGGGTAAGGTAAGTAAAACGGGGGCTCAGGGGGGGCTGCAGCACCACAGAAGGTTTTTACCTTAATGCATAGAATGCATTAAGGTAAAAAACAATGAGGGTTTACAACCCCTTTAATTATTGCAAGTGCCGCTATCCATATTCACTGTCTTCTCCCGGGTAAGATGGCGGATGGCAACCGTGGTTGCAGGAAAGAAATTTCCTCTGTCTAAGGCTTTTAATAAATGGTATTACACTGTGGTTGTGGTCCGGTTTATACTTCCCTAAACATGTGCGTGGGATGGAGGTATAAGTTAAGCCAAAGGAGAAGCTGACCCGATCTTCTGACATTATGCAATGCGCTCACAGTACATTGCTCTGGTGAGTGAGGACACAATGAAGGGGAGCACAGAGTGTTGCACCTGAAGTACTCGATCTATGTATTATGAAACACTGAGCATAGGAACTTTAAATTAATTTAACTTTTATGAATTGATCACAAGCATGGAGCACTTTATATGTATATCCATATATAATGTGTATTTTTGGTTTTTGAATATGAGCGAGTAGTCATCACTTTTGGAGTGTACCACGGAAGCACTTTATCATTTTTCTTTCATAGAGTTTTATTGGGCACTTTATGTAAAGGGAGCACCGCACATGTTTATTATTTAGTGTTTTGATTAACCACTTACAAGGTAATCATAGTACAGGCAGCTAACCTAGTATACATACCATAGCGCAGGGTTTATTGTATCTAACCTTACAGTGACTTACTACTTCTCATGACTTTAAGATGTTACTTTAAGGACTCCAACGTGATCATACTCCCTGGTCTGTCTCCCTTTTTATCTAAACTGATGAATACACCTCTGTACAGATACCTATCCTAATCATACTATCAGACTGGAGCAGTTACAACTTCCATTCCTCTCATAGAATGTAAGAGGCCTCCATGAACCAATTAGATGAAAAGCATTATATTGTCCTTTATTGAAATATCAACCAGCTGACGTGTGCCTGCAGGTTTCACATCAAATGAAAGACTACTGATTTTCCTGGTAGATCACATCAAATTCCAATCCACTCTGACCATTCTAGCAGAGTTATGCCCTGTACACACGGTTGGACTTTCCAACGGAAAAAGTGCGATCGGAGCTTGTTGTCGGAAATTCCGACCGTTTGTGGGCTCCATCGGACTTTTTCCATCAGAATTTCCGACACACAAAAATTGAGAGCTGGCTATTAAATTTTCAGACAACAAAATCCGTTCGCATAAATTCCGACCGTGTGTGGACAATTCCGACGCACAAAGTGCTACGCATGGTCAGAATAAATTCCGAGACGGAACTGCTCGGTCTGGTAAAATTAGCGTTCGTAATGGATATAGCACTTTCGTCACGCTGCAATGTTTTAAATTGTTTAATGCAGCGCATTCTCTTCTTCTTTATAATGTTAGAAGAACTAAGTTGTTTTGCTGCTCATATTCACACAGTTCTCACAAACTTCTTTCTTTATTATTTCTCGTGATTTCATGAATATAATATTTGTATTTGTCACATCTACCAAAAACATTTTAATTTTTTTTTTTTTTATCTTTTGTATTATTTGTTTTTTTTTTTAATTCAGATCTCCTGTTTTGTTTTTTGTTTTTTTGGTGATCTCCAGAATAGTTTTGTGTGTGTTTTGTGTGTCAAGTTACCACAACACCATTATTATCTTGTCTTTTTTAATCTCAAGGAGGTTGCTTGGTGTTGGTGTCCCTTGTTAATTTCACGTTGTATTTTGGAAATGTACCTGCCTACTCACAAACAAACTGTCCTTTTTGAAGGAAAACACATAGGCAAGTATTATATATTACCTTTATTAAGGGGTCATAAGCAAATAAAGAGGCAGGCAACGCTGGAGAAACTGCTGAAATTGGTGAAGCCTTTGGCCTCATGGCACACATCAACTATTTTCTGGCAAAATTGGTGGCCTGAGGAGTACAATCTGGTCCAGAAGTCCAAGAGATCATGAACAGCAGCAGATGACATGTATGTCCCCAGGCTGTGGTCATACAAGAGCCTGTGTCTTTTGTCAGACCAGACTGAACCCAGGTCATCACTTTCTTGTCTTCCTTCCACTCTTCCTTCCAGGCTGTGGCTGTGGTGTTGAAGGTGTGGCAAGAGGAGGAGGAGGAGGAAGAAGATGATGCAACTCACACGGGTGGGTGTTGGGTGTGATTTGGCCCCTCAACCCCTTATTTAATGTTTTATAAATGATTTCTTCACACATGAGGCATTAGCCCTCTTCCATGTCCTGCAGTTTGGTGGCAGCCATGGAGGCAAAGGCCTCTTCACGAGTGTGGGTGGTTCTGAGGGTTGCAGAAGCCCCTTGAATCAGCCTGAGCACTGACTCCTCCATGTTACTCCTCTTCCTGGGTCTTTTGGTTGGAAGGCGGAGGGGAGGAACCTGTGATTCTGTGAGGCTCCTACTGGGCCCGGCTACCTCCTGGCTGACACTAACCCCTGCCTCCTCCTGCCTGCCACATTCCACAGCCTCCTCCTGTGTGCCACATTCCACAGCCTCCTCCTGGCTGAGGTCTTCCTGTGTATGAAAAAGGGACATAGTTTTAGTTTTTTCTTCATCAATTACACACAATTTTCATCTCATGACTGTTGCAAATTTAATGTTAATAAATAGAAAAGCCCAGCATTTTTCATTCTTGTCCCAATTATTTTTGCCCACTACTGTCTATTGATATGTAAACGCCTTTATTAAATTAGCAATTAGTGATCAATAATAACATCTAGGAAACATCATTTAGTTTTGACAAGAAATATGTTGAACAATGCTATACCTGGCCCCAGCTGGGCTCCTCCACTTCTTCCTGGCTGGAAGGCCCAGGTTGGACATCGGAAGCCTCAGCTGGGGTGGAAGGAAGAGTGGAAGGAAGGGTTGAGAGTGATTCCCTGACTTCAGTCTGGTCTGACAGAAATCGCATTTTCTCATAGTACCACAGTCTGGGGACATAAATGTCATCTGCTGCTGCTCCTGATCTCTGGGAATCCTGGCCCTTCTTGCGCTCCCTTAGATAAGTGCTCCTCAGGCCACCAATTTTGGCTTTTAAATAGAGGATGGTTCACCAACTCCAGCAGTTTCTCCAGGGCTGCCTGCCTCTTTTGTTTATGATTATAATGTGGATGTTTCACCTTCCACAGACAGGGCAGCCCCCTGTATTTGTCTATGAACAGGGGGAGGAAGTTGTGATCATTGAAACCATCCATTTTCTCTGCAAGACACAACACAAGACAAACCCTAATGTCAGGCTAAACTCTCCTAATCTTGTCCCAATATAGGCCTCAATCTATAAGCAGTATAGGCCCAAGTTAAATTTGTACCTTCGTTATCACGATCGGCGCTTCCGATACGCCTTCTTCCGCTCACAGATCGTACATACGACGCACGCGTGTTACGCTTTATATACACTGCGCATGCGTGAAACTCCGCCTGCCCCTGATGTTCTTTCTAGTCTATTCCACGCCCCTTCTCTTTTGGCGCAGTGGGGGAGAGCACATGGCGGAGAGACAACAGGTGCGTGATAATTCCAGCAACGAGGAGGAGGAGGAAAGCCCGGAGCCAGAAACATCATGATCCCGCAGGCTATTTAAGGCATCAAATATGGCCTTTGTTGACATGGTGGACATCTTAAAGAGGGCCGACTATGATGGGAAGTATGGACCTTACCCAAACCCAAATGTGAGAAAGGCCAAGATCATGGCTAAAGTTTTGAAGAGTCTGCACAGGAATTTCGGGTACGGCGATCCAAGGATCAACTGAGGAAACGATGGTCGGGCCTCAAATTAAGGGAGCACGATCAGTATAGAAGGATCAGGAGAGTGCTGCAAAAAAGTAAGTAGTTCCTATTCTTTCTTTTTATTACGTTCGTGTAGCTCCATGTGCTTTTATTTACTGTTGTACAGTTTAAAATGGCAACTTTCATGCTCATGGGCACATTAATCGTTCATAGGAAACATTGTTCGTTCGGCCACTAAAATACGATGTTTTGGCCAGATGCAGTTCAATACCGTTTTTCTGGCCTACTTCTCTTAAAAAAAGTTTGTTGTCTAGATGGGTTTGTAACTAGAATGAAATGCAAACTAGATTCTGTGTAAGGAGAGGACACTCAGCAGCTGTTTACACATCTAGACGCCGGAGCACTAGTGTGGGACATAAGAACGCCCTTTTTATTAGGGTGCCCCACACAGGTGCTCCAGTGTATACTATAGGGGTGTCTCCATTTGTGAAGCTTGCACAAAACAGGCAAGTATTCAAGCTTTACAAAGGACAAAAAAAACCTTCAGCTAGGAACTCTGCCAAAACAGACAATTGTATCCCACTTCCAAGCAATGTTTCATATTCCTGTTTCTGCCATCAAATATCTGTGTGCTAAGTATACCTATTTTTGTTCACACAGGGGAGAAAAGACTCAGAGGACATCACTCATCAGAGGACACCAGGGACCCCCCACCTCAGGAAGAAGGGGAAATCCCATAAACCCAAGGAGGGAGACGTTGTAGAAATTGTCACCACAACAGGTGAGTGTCTGCGACGACAGCTTCAGGTAATAGATGGATGCCTGCATATTTATAATACATGGTGTTTTTTTTTGTTTTTTTGTAGGTGATCGGGATGTTGTGGAAGAGGAATGTCATTTCACCAGTGAAAGTGCTCAGATCCTCATCGGGGACATAATGGGGTGTAATAGGGATTTGGAAAACCTAAAGGAAAACATCAATGATGTTTAAAACAAAATGAAGAACATCATTGATGTTTTAGGGAGAATCTAAAACAGCCAGAAATTTCTTCAGCTTTTTTTTATTTTTTATGACTAGTTTTTTACGTATTTTAAAAGCTAAATTTTGAAGATGCACACAGTGTGTCAACATGTGCTATCTGCCATCACGGAAGATCAATGTACGCGTTTTGTGGGTGCAACCCCTTCCTCGATAATAAAGTAGGTGAGAGGAAGGGGTTGCACACACAAAACATGCCCATTGATCCCCCCATGATAGCAGCTAGCACATGTTGACATTAGGCATGGGATCAGGAGGGAAATCTCCTTTTTGAATCCCAATTTGTGTGCATCTTCAAAATTTGGCTTTTACAGGGGTGACTTCACCCCATCTGCTGAACACAGTGTCAAACACAGTTTGTACATACTCATGTCTGATATTGCCTTCACTTTATAAAAGCTGAACTTTGTAAGTTCCAGAGTTGTGTATTGTTTTATGGTTTTAAACATGCCTGTTTTACCTATAAAAGGCCATTTATCATTAGTGTGACCTAAAAAAATGTTATACAACAAACATGGTTTGTTCAAAAACCCTTTTAGAAACACACATGTGATTGTGCTTTGAGTAAAAAGTATGATAATCAACAATGTGTGGCTTCTTCTTTCAATGCTCAAAAGCAGTTTTTGGAGTAAATTTGTTTTTTTTACGTAGCAATGGGGGTTATTTACTAAATGGAAATCCACTTTGCACTACAAGTGCAGTTTCAGTGCAGTCTCAAGTGCACTTGTAGTGCAAAGTGTATTTTCCTTTAGTAAATAACACTCAACAGTGCTTTATAATTTTACACAATCACGCCATTTTCATGACTCCCCAAATGTCTGTCATGGTTCTGAAAATGCAGAATATTTTTGTACATTTGTACATTTTTGAACATACATTAACAAACTGTGTGTAGCAGACCCACAACATAATAATAATAGTTAGCCGAAGAAGAGATTGTCACCTCATGTCTCAAAGAAATTGCGTTTGCACTGTTGAAGAAAAAGGCCAAAAAAATAATAACATTAAAAGATAACCGAGGAGACAGCTAAAAGAAAGCCAAGCAGCAAATCAAAGCAAATATTTGTTCAATTTCAAAGATATTTTTATGTAAAAAATGTCTCAGACATTGTCTGGCATATCAATGGCCGCCCTACCTGCAAAGTATTCCATATATCTTGTACGGACCTCGTGGGCACTCTGGGGGGGCAAGCCAGGACGGCCAGTTTCAAGCGCCGTCAGGGTTGATTCACTCAGAATTCCGGCCTCAGGCCCAACTGAGGCAGCATAGTTCAAAGAATTTCTCCTTAAAAAATTGTGGAGAACACAGCAAGACAGGATGATGTGATTGAGTTTATATTCCGCCATGTGTATCAGTGTAAGAAATAGGCGGAACCAGCTGGCCATTATTCCCAACATGTTCTCCACCATTCCTCTGGCTCTGGCCAGCTGGTAATTAAAAACCCTCTGGTCCGGGGTGAGGGTCCTCATAGAGAATGGCCACATAAGATGGTCCCCCGGCGCAAACACTTCATCCGCAACGAAGACGAATGGGAGTCCTTCCGCATTGTCTTCTGGAGGTGGCAAGCTCAAGCTACCATTCTGGAGATGCCTGTAGAACTCCATCTGGGCAATGACTTCACCATCCGACATCCAGCCATTCTTCCCCACGTCCACATACAGGAACTCGTAAGTAGCCAACACCACCGCTAACATCACAATACTATTGAACCCCTTGTAGTTGTAATAGTATGACCCCGAGTTGGGGGGTGGGATGATGTGGACATGTTTCCCATCAATTGCCCCTACACAGTTGGGAAAGTCCCACCGCTGGGCAAAGTGGGAGGCCACAGTCGGCTATTCCTGTGGATTGGAAGGAAACTGTGGAGTCAAACCAGAAAAAAAATGTGTTATTTTGCACATAAACATTGCACATAAGCAGATTAGACACAAACATTCTTGGCTAACATCAGTATAACATTTATTATAGGGAGTATTTAAAGACAAAAGTATAAGGTCCACCTATCAGATTCCTCACCCTCTCTGATGGCCCATTGTAAAAATTTTAGGGGGGGGGAGATGTTTTGGACAGGTAACCCTCTCCACTTCATTGAGAGATGAATGCCTAAATCATGTGTATTACTTTGGCCAGCCCCTCCTTACTTACACTACTGGCAGCCCACAGGTAAGAAGTGTCATAATACAAAAAATATGAATACACACTGTACAAATTGGAGCACAATTGGTAAAGAAAAAAAAAAGAAAAAAAAAAACAAACAAATTGGAGCACAATTTTAACATTCTGCAATTACCTATCAAGATAATAATAGGAAACAAAAACTTTAAACTGTACCATTTGAAAGTATTCAGGAAGGCCCTTGCACTACATGCTTTGGTGAATTCATCCATAAATTTTACCACAAAAGAGATAGGTATAGTGTGTATGGGTTTGGCAAAGTCAGCAGATAGAGGATTGGTATCGGTTGACTTAGCGGTTGGGGGGAGGGAGGTTTCCAAATGAGTTTGGGACCCAAAAAAAAAGCCTCTGACACAAATAACATTTTTACACATTTTAGGGGGTGTTTAGGATAAATCACTACAATGGAGCTGACAAAATACATTGTTAAGTGATTAGGCGAGGTGGATATGGGCCCAGGAGAACATGCTGGGGAGGTAAGTGAAGGCAAATATGCATGAAGGACAAAAAAAAGTTTAAAAATTCCAGAATGCATGAGGACAAAGGGGACATTTACAGCATAATGCAATCATGGTAATTAGGGAATGATGAAGAAATACAATATATTATCAAACATTAAATACAATAAAATGTGATGTTGAAGGATAAATCTTACCTTAAAATAGTCCATCTGCAGGACCTGGATGATGACAGAACAGGTCTCTGGGATAATGATCCCCAGAGCCTAGGGGGGGAGATGCCTGTCGAGAACTTGAGGTCCTGCAGGCTTCTCCCCGTCGCCAAGTACCGCAACGTGGTGACGAGCCTCTGCCCTGGAGTGATGGCTTGCTGCATGCAGGTGTCCTGCCTGTTGATATAAGGGGTCAGCAAAGCCAACAAACGGTGAAATACAGGGTCCGTCATATGGAGAAAGCTCCTGAAATCGTCAGGATTATTCTCACGGATCTCACGGAGCAAAGGCATGTGACAGAATTGGTCACGCTGGAGCAACCAATTCTTGGTAAATGGGATTAGGCAGGCTGATGCATTTTATTGTACTGTACTGCACAGTGCTTAATACTCTTTATGTCCTTGCTAATATTTATGTCCCTTCCCATATTCGGCAGAGGTGCTTAAACACTTTGTATAATTCTGGAGTATTACCAGAAACTTTCCAATGAATATCATTGGGAACTTTAACAATGCAGTGAACATATCCAAAGACAGATTTGGCTCTAACCAAAATACACAGGTACTGGTAATACTCGTGAGACAACTGGGTCTTCTAAATATTTGGCACTCCTAACACCCAATCACATATCAATACACCTGCTTCTCTTAACCCCAGCCACAGTTCATCAAAATAGAATCAAACCTAGATGCTTGTCAGACCATTCCTTTTTCTGCTAAAATACACCTTGGGAGACTTTTCTGGGGGGTCATTGTGGAAGAATCAATCTCTTAAAGCTTTGCCTATTCTTCCAGACAAGGGCATTCCTCATCAACTATTCATTTACTTTGAATGTAAAGGAGGATTAGCCCACACAACAAAATATGAGACACTCTTAAGGCTTTCTTTAGGGGCCTTCCAAAGAGGGAGGTTGGAGAATTAAATGCTCTTTTCAACAGTGGGAACTGGAGCTGATGGCAGCTACAGAGCAAGTGAAAAAAAGATATATAATGAATCCTTATCCCTCTATACAATTTTTATGGCTGCAGGCTCAAGACCAACTAAAGGAAGTTGCTCTAATCAAGGCAAAGAAGGAATCATTCTTTGATAATCAACACTCTTTTGAGGCAGAATAGTATACAGGCCACATGCTGGCTATATCGGTCTTCTCGCAAAACACCTCTATGGCATATATCCACTGGTGCTGGAATTACTGCTAAGCTTACAGTGTCCCTTAGCTATTTGCCACAAAAATGTCCCATGTGGATGGATTCCCAGTGGAAGTCTATACAAAATATGCCTTAACATTACTTACCCAACTCCTGCACTGTACGTGTATTGTGTGCCACCCCCTATCTATGAGATAAGCTATTTTCATTTCACAGCCTGATAAAAATCCATCTGGATACTGGTCAATCTTGCTGCTTACCATGGTTAGCAAAATACTTGCAAAATCTCTAGATCTTCATTTAGTTAAAAGCATATCTAAATTGGTATCTGGTTACCAATCTGGGTTTATCCTTCAAAGGTCTTCAAAAATGGGGTTGGGGCAAAAAATCATTAAATGTGTACAGCTCATACATTCTTCTTCTAAGGTCAATATACACATATCTCTTTCCAGTCTGTTGTCATTTGGGAGAGATGCCAGGCAGGGCTTCATGGACTCATCCTTACTGTTTGCACTGGCAATTAAGCCTATTGCAGCAGCAATGAGGCAGCATCTAAATATTACCATATTAACCAGACATGATGGGAGGATAAACTATAGTTCTTGCAGATGATGGCCTTTTACTCCTAGGAGACACTACAAACTATTTTACTGACCACAGGCAGAGTATCGAGCCTGACAACGAAACTGGGATAAGTCCTCCAGATTACCACAAGATTCACTCCAACACCCATATCCAGGCTGTGCACAGCAAATTAGGATCAACAACCCTTTCTGATACTTAGGTGTGATCATTTCTGCAAATTCCGATTTTTATATTTAACTTAACCTATTTCCCTTGCTTTCTATGTTTAAAGTGGAACCTAAAAAGCTGGACCCTGCTGTCTTTGACTATTGTCAGAAAGGCTCCTTTATATTAACTATAAAAATGATATGTTGAAGGACTACCTGTAGATACTAAACTGGAAACCTAAGCCAAATTCCAAAATGCAGAGAAAAGAACAGAGGAGGTGCCCCAGGGATTTTATGGGCAAAGGGTGAGAACAAGATATAAGAGTAGAGAGTGTATATAAAAAAAATACAAAGTTTATTGATTACAAAAAACATATAAATACACAGAATAAATGATTATAAAAGCAAAACGGATTGTCATGCTATTATAATACATACAATACAGCTAGGTTCTGGGGCACGTGATTGGTCTCATAGTAGGAGGCCAACCAGGGTGCATGGGTTCAGAATTCCCAACATGTTTCGGAATATATGATTAAATGTTTAATTCCTTCTTCAGGGGATGGTTTGTAGCAAGCTGTATTATCTGGTAACACAACAGCAAAAAAATCCAGTCAGAAAAGAGTATATGTCTATACAGTGGTACAATATAGGTATGCGGGTATATAAACACAAATCAAAAGCAATCAAAACATCATATACAAAAAGCAAGACTTACTTAGGACTGTCGGTATGGATGGAATTGCCTTTCCTGTGGGATTGTGTGATCCCGGCTGTGCAGCAACTACCTAGCAATGTACCTGGGTTATTTGTAGGTAAAGAAGTCCAGTGGTACACACCCCAGGCAGGGAAAAGATCCAATGCCTGGTGTGAATAAGCGCCAAGTGACTGGAAAGTCCATCCTGAAATTGAGGAGCCTCTGCCGGTCAGCTGTGTCGCCAACATATATTAACTATAACGCATCCATTTGTATCCCCAAAAAATGGCTCCACAAGAAATATATTCTGTGAAATTATCTGGAATGGCAGACCCCCCGAATTAAACTTAAAACGTATCTTTCCTGGGAGGAAGGTAAATTCCACATTTAGAAAGTTTAACTTAAACACATAGAAGTAGCCCTCAAAACTTTGAGAATATATGATGCGGTTAGCTTAACGACTCTACCCTTGCACCTCCTGCCATAGTCATGACTCTTTAAAGATTTTGGCTCACAGGGTAGATAATGGATTTATACCTCTTAATACCCTCTTTCTATTATTGTCACCCTGTATGATTGGTAACAAAATGACAACTCAGACCAAGTTCATTTTAGTACAATAAATGCATATCTTTATTGAATGCATTTCACATCTATATCTCTACTGATCATCTGTGTACTAGTACTTGTTCGACTGGTTTATTGTGATATATCTATAACAAATAGCTCATAGACCAAATTTCCCAGTTGGAAGAGCTAAAGGGAAGCAATGTCTTAATATTCTAAAAAATAATGATAGCTGCATGTTGAGATGCAAAGTAGAAATGATATATATTTCAATTTGTCAGGAAAAGTCACGCTTTCCTTTGAATGTATATAGAGTATCTCACAAAAGTGAGTACACCCCTCACATTTTTGTAAATATTTTATTATATCTTTTCATGTGACTACACATGAAGCGTGGAAGGAAGACTTGAGAGGGATGGCCTGGGTTCAGTCTGGCCTGCCAGAAAGTGCAGCCTGTCGTAGTACAACATCCTGGGGACATAGATGTCATCTGCTGCTCCGGATCTCTGTGAATCCAGGACTTTCTTGCGCTCCCTCAGATATGTGCTCCTCAGGCCACCAATGAAAATCTTTAATTAAGTGATGTCTGCCGTGGGGATCACCTGCTTCACAATTTCACACAATTGCTCCAGTGCTGCCTTCCTCTTTGCTTGGTTCTTGAAATGGGGGTGGGTAATCTCCCACAGACAGGGCAGCTTACTTAGCATATCAATGAATACTGACATGAAGTCATTGTTTTTCATTAAGATATCCATGTTCACTGCAAGACACAACACAAGACAAAGCCTAATGTCAGACAAAACTCTCCTAATCTTGTTACAATATAGGCCTCAATCTAGAAGCAGTATAGGCACAAGTTTGTCTCTTACCTTCGTTCTTACGATCGGCGCGTCCAATGCTCCTTCCCCCGCTCACAGATCGTACGTAATACGCACGCGTGTTACGCTTTATACACACTGCGCATGCGTGTAACTCCGTCCGCCCCTGACGTTCTTTCTAGTCTATTCCCCGCCCCTTTTCGTTCGGCGCAGTGGTGGAAGAGCATGATGGCGGAGTTACAGCAGGTGCGTGCTAATTCTAGCAATGAGAAGGAGGAGGAGGAAAGCCCGGATCCAGGCACGTCCCGATCCAGAAGGAGACTTTTAAGGCCACAAATATGTCGTTTGGGGAGATGTTGGAGATGGTGTACATCATGAGGAAGTCCGACTATGACGGAAAATATGGGCCTTACCCCAACCCGAACATCCGAAAGGCCAAGATCATGGCAAAAAAGGTCAGGAGTCTTGAGAGGAATTTCGGGGCCCGAAGATCAAAAGATCAGCTCAGGAAACGGTGGTCGGACCTGAAGTTGAGAGAGCCAGAGCAGTATCGAAAGATCCGGAGAGTGCTGCAAAAAAGTAAGTAGTTGTGCTGTGTTCCTATTCTTTCTGTCTTTATTCCGTTCGTGCTGCTCCATATGCTTTTATTAATTGTAACGTTTAAAAGGGCAACTTTAATGTTCATGGGCCCATTATTCGTTCGTATCAAACATTTTTCTTTCGGCCTCTAGAACACCATTGTTTAGGCCATATGCATTTTCCCACATTTTTTTGGGGCCTACTTGGATGCCAAATATTTGTTTGTGTAGATGGGTTTGTTACTAGAATGAAATGCCAACTAGATTGTGTGTAAGGAGAGGACACTGAGCAGCTGTTTTCACATCTGGACACTGGAGCACTAGTGTGGGACACAAGAACACCCTTTTTATTAGGGGGGGCACACAGGTGCTCCAGTGTATACTATAGGGGGGGCTACATCTGTGAAGTTTGTACCAAACAGGTAAAGTATTGCAGCTTGACAAAGGGCAAGAAAAAATATACATCTTTGAACTCGGCTAAAATAGACAATTGTACCCCACTTCCAAGCAATGTTTCCTATTTCTAGTTCTGCCATCAAATATCTGTGTGCTAAGTATACCATTTTTGTTTTACATAGGGGAGAAAAGACTTGGAGGACACCCCTCATCCGAGGAGACCACAGACCCCCCACCTCTGGAAGAAGGGGAACTAACACCAACCCAAGAAGAAGAGCAGGAGGAAGAAGAAGATGTGGTGGAGATTGGCACCACAACAGGTGAGTGTCTGCGACCACAGGCTCAGGTAAAAGAGATGGATGGTGGCAGATTTTTGAGACCTTTTTTTTTTGTTCTTTATCTCTTTTTAGGTGATCGTGATGTGAGGGATCCAGAACGTTTCACATCTGAAAGTGCCCAGATCCTGATCGGGGAGATCATGGGGTGTAATCTCGAATTACACAACATACAGCAACAAATCAGTGATGTTATTAAAAAAAATAATAACATCATTGATGTTTTGGGGCGAATTTAAAACCCACAAAATCACCTGTTTTATTGTGGTCCAATCTTACAAAAATTTTGACAATGTTTAGAAAAGCCAAATTCGGAGGATGCACACAGTGTGCCAACATGTGCTATCTGCCATCACGGGAGATCAATGGATGCGTTTTGGAGGTGCAAACCCTTCCTCAATTCTAAAGTCGCGTTGAGGAAGGGCTTGCTCCCCCAAAACACGTCCCTTGATCCCCCCTGATGGCAGATAGCACATGTTGACATTCGTAAATTTGTGTGCATCTTCCAAATTTGGCTTTTCCAGGGGTGAGTTCCCCCCATCTGAACGCTATATCAAACCCAGTTCCTAAATACTGATGTCTGATATAGCCTTCAGGTTTTACCATATGTGAACTTTGTAAGTTCAAGTTTTTTGGCTTTCTTGTTGGTTTTACACAGGCCTGTTGTATCCGAAATGGATATTTCGAATTTTGATAATGCTACTGCAAAAATTGTTATACAACAAACATGTTGGTTTGTTTTAAAAACCTTTCGTAAATGCACATGTGATTGTGCAGCTATAAAAAAGTGGCTTAATCAAGAATGTGTGGATTATTGTCTCAACACTACAACACTTTTGGGGTGATGTAATTGCTGTTTTATGCAAAAATGGGGGTTATTTCCTAAGGGAAAATACACTTTGCACTACAAGTGCAGGTTCAGTGCAGTTGCAAGTGTACTTGTAGTGAAATGTGTTTTTGCATTTAGGAAGTACCAGCCAACACAGTTTTTTATAAGGTTACCCAATCATGACTTTTTCTGCACTCAACACATTTCTGTCAGGGTCAGCTAAAACAAACACAAGCAGTAAATGTCCACAAAGAATTTTTTTGGGTTGGTTTTTATTTTAAAAAGTTTTCACAGATTGTCTGGCATATTGATAGCCCCCCCTACCCGCAAAGAACTCCAGGTAGCGTAACCGGACATCACGGGCACTCAGGGAGGGCAAGCCAGGACGGCCACTTTCAAGCGTCAGTGTTGATGGATTTGGATTTCCGGCCTCAGGCCCTACTGAGCCAGCATAGTTTGCTGAATGTTTTCTTAAAAAATTATGGAGAACACAGCAGGCAAGTATTATATGGTTCAGTTTATACTCCGCCATATGGATGGGTGTCAGAAATAATCGAAACCGGATGGCCAGGATTCCAAATGTGTTCTCTACCACTCTTCGGGCTCTGGCCAGCCGGTAATTAAAAACCCTCTGTTCCGGGGTGAGGGTCCTCATCGGGAATGGCCGCATCAGGTGGTCCCCCAGCGCAAATGCTTCATCAGCCACGAACACAAATGGGAGACCTTCAACATTGTCCTCTGGAGGTGGCAAGTCCAAGCTGCCATTCTGGAGACGCCTGTAGAACTCCGTCTGGGCGATCACTCCACCATCGGACATCCGGCCATTCTTCCCCACGTCCACATACAGAAACTTGTAATTAGCCGACACCACCGTCAACATCACTATACTATTAAACCCCTTGTAATTATAATAGTATGACCCCGAGTTGGGTGGTGGGACGATGTGGACGTGTTTCCCATCAATTGCCCCTCCGCAGTTAGGAAAGTCCCACCGCTGGGCAAAGTGGGAGGCCACAGTCTGCCATTCCTGTGGCGTTGAAGGAAACTGTTGAGGAAAAAACAATAAACATTACTATTTTTTCACAGAAACATGGCAAGCAGATTACACACAAACATTCTGGGTCAACCTCCAGATAGCATTTACTAGGGGGAATTTAACAACAACAAAGTATAAGGTACACCTATCATATTCCCCCTCCCCCCCCCCCTCATGGGCCATTTCTAACATTATAGGGGGGGAACTCTTGGACAGGTAACCCTCTTGACTTCATTGAGAGATGAATGCCTAAATACAGGGTATTACTTGTAACAGACCCTCCTTAGTTACACTATTGGCAGACCACTGGACAGGTAAGAAGTGTCATAATACAAAGATATAAATACACACTGTACACATTTGAGGACATTTGGACATTCTGCTATTACCTATCAAGATAATAATAGGATACCAAAAATTTAAACAGTACCATTGGAAAGTATACAGGCAGGCCCTTGCACTACATGCTTTGGGGAATTCATCCGTAAATCTGACCAGTAAAGAGATGGGTATAGTGTGTATGGGTTTGGCAAAGTCAGCAGATAGATGATTGAGGATAGATAGAGAATTGGTATCAGCTGACTTAGCAGTTGGGGGAGGGAGGGTTCCAAAGAATTTGGGGACACCACAAAAAAGCCTCTGCCACTCTGCCTGAATTTAAAGCTAAAATAACAGTTCCAAACATTTTAGGGGGTGTTTGGGGTAAAGCACTACTATGGAGCTGATAAAATACATTGTTAAGTGACTACATGAGGTGAATATAGGCCAGGAGACACCATGCTGGAGAGGTTATTGAAGGGCAAATATGTATGAAGGACCTAAAATAATAATTACATAAAAATCTAGCATGCATGAGGACAAAGGGGACATTCACAGCATATTATAATCATGGTAATTAGGGAATGAGGAAAGAAATACAATATATTATCAAACATTCAATACAATAAAATGTGATATTAAAGGATAAAAATCTTACCTTCATATACTCCTTCTGCAGGACCTGTATGATGGCAGAACAGGTCTCTGGGATAATGATCCCCAGAGCCTGCTGGGAGATGCCTGTCGAGAACTTTAAGTCCTGCAGACTTCTCCCTGTGGCCAAATACCGCAAGGTAGCGACCAACCTCTGCTCCGGAGTGATGGCTTGCCTCATGCAGGTATCCTGCCTGCTAATATAGGGGGTCAGCGAAGCCAACAAACGGTGAAACACGGGGTCCGTCATCCTGAGAAAGTTCCTGAAATCATCAGCATTATTCTCACGGATCTCACGGAGCAAAGGCATATGACAGAACTGGTCACGCTGAAGCAACCAATTCTTGGTCCATGAACTCCTCCCCACCCTGTTCATGGACTGGACTTGTGTCAAGGTCAGGACCCCAACACCAAGCCCCCCGCACAGCACGAACTCTACGAGGAGTACGCATACGAAACATGGCTAGAAAACGGTCGGCTGCTCAGAACGAAGTAACAGAACGCACTGAAGAACAGCAAGGCCTGTGAAGAGCGACCTGAAAACCAGTAACGAACGAACAAGAATACAATGACTCCTTAAAGTCACGCGGAACTTGCTTGCACGCACTGAAGAGCAGATACAAACCCACAAGCACAAACTGAACGGCAGAAAACGGTCTGAAAGCCACGAGTCTGAAAAAGCGCGAATCGTCTCTCACCAAACTTTTACTAACACGAGATTAGCAAAAGGAGCCCAAAGGGTGCCGCGCTTGGTTCTGAACCGTCGTACGTGGTGTACGTGACCACGTGGTTGTCGATCGGAAATTCCGACAACTTTGTGCGACCGTGTGTAGGCAAAACAAGTTTGAGCCAACATCCGTCGGAAAAAATCCTAGGATTTTGTTGTCGGAATGTCCGACCAAAGTCCGACCGTGTGTACGGGGCATAAGAGATGCAGTCATATGAGAGACATTTATTGCATGTTATGTAACATCGCTTCGTCCTGTGGCCACTAGATGGGCGTGTGCACGCCCCCGCTCGCCCCCCAAGCCGATGCGAGTGCCCGGCGGTATCGATCACTGCTGAGCTCCCACGATTGCTCGGGGCACACGGAGAACCCGGATCTGTGTGGGAGAGGGGAGAACTGAGGGGAGAACTGACTGATTGTCTGTTCATACAGTGTATGAACAGATGATCTGTTAGCTTCCCTGCACAGTCCACATCCCCCTTCAGTTAGAACACAAACTAGGACACACATTAACCCCTTCACTGCCCCCTAGTGTTAACCCCTTCACTGCCAGTGACATTTTTACAGTAATCAATGCATTTTTAATCGCACTGATCGCTGTATTAATGCCAATGGTCCCAAAAATGTGTCAAAATTGTCTGAAGTGTCCACCATATTGTCACAATCACGATAAAAATTGCTGATCGCTGCCATTACTAGTAAAAAAAAATTGTTAATAAAAATGCAATAAAGCTATCTCCTATTTTGTATATAACTTTTGCGCAAACCAATCAATATACGCTTAATGCGTTTTTTTTTTAACAAAAATATGTAGAAGAACATGTATCAGCCTAAACTGAGGAAAAAATGTGTTTTTATATATTTTTTGTGGATATTTATTATAGCAAAAAGTAAAACAAAATTTTTAGAAAATTTTTTTTAAATATTTTTAATAATTTTTTTAAAATAAGTTTTTTTCAAAATTGACACACTTTTTTTGTTTAGAGCGCAAAAAATAAAAACCACAGATGTAATCAAATACCACCAAAAGAAAGCTCTATTTGTGGGGAAAAAAGGACATTGATTTTGTTTGGAGGCAACATTGCACGACCGCGCAATTGTCAGTTAAAGCGAAGCAGTGCCGAATCGCAAAAAGTGCTCTGGTCTTTGGCCAGCCAAATGGTCCGGGGCTGAAGCAGTTAAAAGCATTTGTTAAACAGCAGCTATCAACTAGAAAACAAATGCAACTGTCTGTAATTCATAAGCTAACTGCCTGTTTGTGGGTTACATGTTAACATACCCATCTGAGGATTTTTACATTCTGAATTGTAATCTCAGCAACACTTGGAATTGTATTCGAGGCTTTGTTTATAATAAAGCTTGTCATATGTTGAGCCATTTGAACTCTATCCAAGTTTATCAGTGCAACCTGTATATATGGGGACCATAATTTTTACATTTAAAGGGAAGGCATGACCATTTTGAGTGTGTGTGTGTTTTATTTTTTGTTATTTTGATCAGGAGAACTAAAACATCTTGTAAATATGAAATATAATATATGAATATATTGTATATTTACTTTGAGCGGGTGGATTTTTATTTTTTTCCAGTTCTGCTGACATAACAGCTTTCTGTATGCTAAATAGCTTAAACTTCAATATACATAGGCAAGTCAGAGCAATGACTTACTGTATCCTCTCATCATCATTTTCCTTCTATACATACAGCTCCATTAAAGGTATAAGTCACAGACATGTTTTTCTGAAAGAAAGACACTTTGCTGTGCTCTCACATTAGAAAACCCATAGTTCTATTGGAATCCTTTGTCAAGTAATTAATATTTTAAAAATATGTAAAAAAAATTCCTAAGAATTCATAAAATGTAAACTTGGCACATGTGCTAAACTCAGTACACTCGGTGAATTAACCCTTATAACACTTCTGTGTAACCCTCTACAGAATAAAAACACAAACTTTTATATGTGATTTGGAGGAGGATAGTATCAGAGTAGCCTAAAAAGCTATAGGCAGACCAAGTGTCACAACTGTAATAAGCTAGAAAGAGGAATTAGAGACTATAGATTTTGATGTATATTACTGTATGTTAGGTGTGTTCTTTGTTTCTCTCTTTTTTAAAAAAAAAAGTACAACATGAAATTATAACCAAGACTATTAAAAGGAAGATGCTGGGCAATGGCGTAACTACCAACATAACAGCCCATATGGATTCATTTGCCTGTCAGAACCAGAAAAGATCTGGCCAACATGTAAACAAATATCTATGCTTTAAAAGGAACCAAACTAAACATTTTTATGAGCTACCTTAGTAAACTGACATTTTTGCAAATAGTATCTGCTGGTTTCAGGCTTCTAGATGCAGGAAATGAGCAGTATAGGACTTGGAGAAACAACTTCAAACCTTGCAGATTAAAAAATACTTTTTAAACCAAAATTGTAATAAGGTAAAACAGATTCTCTTTAAATGGATGTTTTAGTGGCAGGAAAGTGCCCCATAATGTTTGATTGTGGCCTCAACTATAATATAAATTACTAGCCAGTAGTGGTGTAGTATAAATCTGAAAGCAATGGCATTGATTTACTAAAACTGGAGAGTGACAAATCTAGTACAGATGTGCATGATAGCCAATCAGCTTCAACTTCAGCTTGTTCAATTGAGCTTTGACAAAATAAAAAAACTGGAAGCTGATTGGTTTCCATGCATAGTTGCACCAGTTTTTGCACTCTCCAGTTTTAGTAAATTAACCCCAATGTTTCAATAGAAAAAAAAATGTTAACACTATAATTTGTTTAGAAAGGAGCAGTGCATGAATAAAACAAAATAACCTATGCTTTTGTATTTGTATATAGTTTAGGAAAAGACTGTAATGGAACTTCAACACAGAAAATGTGATACTTTTATTTGCTAGTGCCACCAGTCAGTCCTGTTAAATGACAATGCAAAGCAAGTTTCAGTTGGATTGATATACGGAGGTTATCATTTCTTGTGAGAATTTCATCTGTCATCATTATCTCCATGGTGATTCTGAAAAGGGCTGACAGAATGATTAGTTTCATTTCAAATTCTCAATATTTTTGTTTGACTGGCATCTAAAGAAAGAACATTTACAGGTAAAGAAAATACATTAAAGCACTTATTTCAAATACAAAATTATTGGCAATTACCTTTAGTAATGGTTTAGGTTGGACAAATGTTGAATATGTAATGCTTTCCCAGTTTTTAACTTAACTTTATTTTTCAAATGTCATAATCTAGAATTTTATTAACCAGCCTTGCAACCAGTCTTGGTGTATAATTTCTCTTAGTGCGTAAGGCATTATTATCAAAGTGTGCATATAGAAAATACATTATAATACATTGTAACCAGTCTTGGTGTATAGTTTCTCTTAGTGCATAAGGCATTATTATCAAAGTGTGCTTATGCACTAAGAGAAATAAAAATAAATTATTTATTGATCCTACTTCAGCCCATTGAATATCACTGAAGTCGGATCAAAGTCGGATCGTGTCTTAACTGACCTGATTTTGGCATGCGACTTGCGCTCTGAGTATCTTGAAGGGGAACTCCATGCCAAATTTTTAAAAAAAGGCATGAATTCCCCTCCAAGAGCATACCAGGCCCTTCGGTCTGGTATGGATTTTCAGGGGAACCCCCACGCCAAAAAGACAGCGTTGGGGCCCCCCAAAATCCATACAAGACCATTGTGTGAGCACACAGCCTGGCAGGTCAGGGGATGAGCGAGCACCCCCTCCTGAACCATACCAGGCTGCATGCCCTCAACATGGGGGTGGGTGCTTTGGGGCAGGGGGGGCCCTGCGCCCCCCCCCACCCCAAAGCACCTTGTACCTATGTTGATGAGGACAAGGGCCTCTTCCCGACATCCCTCGCATTGGTTGTCGGGATCTGCAGGCGGGGAGCTTATCGGAATCTGGAAGCCCTCTTTAACAAGGGTGCCCCCAGATCCCAGCCCAGCACCCTATGTGAATGAGTATGGGGTACATTGTACCCCTACCCATTCACCTAAAAAAAGTCAAAAATAAAACACATTACACAGGTTTTTAAAGTAAATTATTAAGGCAGCTCCAGTGTCTCTTTCAATCTCTTCTCCCCTCTCCATCTCTTCTGCCTCCTCCGCTGACGTCTTCTGCCTCTGCCGGTTCTTCTCCCCTCTTCGGGTCTTCTCCGCTCTCCGCTGATGTCTTCTAGCTCTCTCCGGTTCTTCTCCCTCTGTCCGCTGTCTTCTCCACTGCCTGGGTCTTCTCCGCTATCTTCTCACTCTTTTGCTGGGTCTTCTCCGCTGTCTTCTCCCTCTGTTCTGCTTTCAATGTTGACTCGATGCTCTTTCCCGCTCTAATGTTGGGTGCACGGTGTGCCACTACTTATATTGGCATGGGGCGGGGTCACAGAGGATATCATCTGGAGGCCCCACCACTTATGGCATGATGGGCGGTGACATCATGAGGGGTAGGCCTCTAGTGACCCTGCCCCATGCCAATATAAGTCAGGAAAAGGCCCTTGCCTCATCAACATGGGGACAAGGTCCCATGTTGAGGGCACGTGGCCTGGTACAGTTCAGAAGGGGGGCGCTCACTCGTCCCTACCCCCTTTCCTGACCGGCTGGGCTGTGTGCTTGAATAAGGGTCTGGTATGGATCCTGGGGGGACCCCAATGCCGTTTTTTCGGCGTGGGGTTTCCCCTGAAAATCCATACCAGACTGAAGGGCCTGGTATGCTCTTGGAGGGAAACCCATGCCATTTTTTTTCTTATTTGGCGTGGAGTTCCCCCTAAGACGGGGTTTACACTGGTGCGACAAACATTACGATATTGGGAGCTGATGTCGCATGATGTGTGAAAGCCAATGTTTCCCTATGGGAGCCGTCTTAACTGGTCCAACCCAAGTCGGTCCGACTTTGAAAATGCTCCCTGCACTACTTTGGTCCGAGAGAGTGGAGAAGTCGAAAGAGACCCCCGAAGTTGGAGAGACCCCCGGAGCTGCCTAATAAATTACTTTAAAAACCTGTCTAGTGTGTATTTTTTATTGACACATTTTTCCCCCAGGTGAATGGGTAGGGGCACGATGTACCCCATACTCATTCACATAGTGTGGGGGGCCAGGATCTGGGGCCCCCTTATTAATGTGGTTCCCCTTAAAATCCATATCAGACCGAAGGGCCTGGTATGCTCTTGGAGGGGGAACCCATGCTAGTTTTTTTTTACATTTGGAGTGGAGTTCCCCATCAAGATTCATACCAAAAACCAGTGTAAAACCGGCCTAAAGATTCATACCAGACACAGTGCCTGGTGTTGTCGTGGATCTAAGTCGGATCCCTGTTCATTGAAGTTGGACGCATGTCAGACTTTAAGGCCGGGTTCACACTGGTGCGACACGACAACCATCCTACTTTGTATCCGACTTGCCCTGCGACTTGAAGCCGACATACGTACGACTTTCAATGAACAGGTATACGACTTGGATTCCCGCCAATATCTGGCACTGTGTTTGGTATGAATCTTGAGGGGAAACTCCACGCCAAATTTTAAATAAAAAACCGGCATGGGTTCCCCCTCCAAGAGCATACCAGGCCCTTTGGTCTGATAAGGATTTTAAGGGGAACCCCATACTTATTCACGTAGGGTATGGGGGTCCACCCAAAATCCATACCAGACCCTTATCCGAGCACACAACCCAGCCGGTCAGGAATGGGGGTGGGGATGAGCAAGCGCCCCCCCTCCTGAACCGTACCAGGCCACATGCCCTCAACAAGGGGGGTGGGTGGCCCCTCCACCCCAAAGCACCTTGTCCCCATGTTGATGAGGACAAGGGCCTCTTCCCGACAACCCTGGCCATTGGTTGTCGGAGTCTGCGGGGTAGGGGGCTTATTGGAATCCGGGAGCCCCCTTTACCAAGGGGGCCCCAGATCCTGGCCCCCCTCCCTATGTGAATAAGTATGGGGTACATCGTACCCCTACCCATTCACCTGGGGGAAAAAAGTGCCAATAAAAAAACACACTAGACCGGTTTTTAAAGTAATTTATTAGGCAACTCTGGGGGTCTCTTCTGACTTGGGGGGTCTCTTCTGACTTCTCCGGCCTCTTCTCCGTGCTCTCCAGTTCTTCTCCTGCTCTCCGGTGTCTTCTGCCAGGCTCCTTCGCTATCTTCTGCTCTTTTGCCCGCTCTTTTGCTAGCCTTGGCCCGGTCTTCTCCATCGTCTTCTTCCCTCCAGCCTTCTTCCAGTGTTGACACAACGCTCTCTCCCGCTGTAATGCCGTGTGCGCAGTGCACCCCATCATGACCCAGGCGGAGAAGGTCAGAAGAGACCCCCGAAGTCGGAAGAAGACCCCCAGAGCTGCCTAATAAATTACTTTACAAACCTGTCTAGTGTGTTTTTTTTATTGACACTTTTTTCCCCAGGTGAATGGGTAGGGGTACGATGTACCCCATACTCATTCACATAGTCAGGTTGAAAAAAGACACAAGTTCATCCAGTTCAACCTTAAAAACAATAAATAAATAAAATACAAAGTATTGTACAATCCAATATACCCAATTTTATACCCTCAGTTGATTCAGAGGAAGGAAAAAAACCCCAGCAGAGCATGCTCCAATTTGCTACAGCAGGGGAAAAAATCCTTCCTGATCCCCAAAGAGGCAATCAGATTTTCCCTGGATCAACTTTACCTATAAATGTTAGTACCCAGTTATATTATGTACATTTAGGAAAGTATTCAGGCCTTTCTTAAAGCAATCTACTGAGCTGGCCAGAACCACCTCTGGAGGGAGTCTTTTCCACATTTTCACAGCTCTTACTGTGAGGAAATCTTTGTGTATTTGGAGATGAAATCTCTTTTCCTCTAGACGTAAAGAGTGCCCCCGTGTCCTCTGGGTTGACCGTAAAGAGAATAACTCAATACCAAGTTCACTATATCACTTATGACGTCACTACCCGGGGCATGATGGGGTGGTGACATCATAAGGGGCGGGGTTACCGGATGACATCACCCGGTGACCACGCCCCATGCTTATATAAGTCGTTGCGCAATGCACACACGGCATTACAACGGGAGAGAGCGTTGTGTCAACATCGGAAGAAGACCGGAAGGAAGACGGCGACGGAGAAGACCGGGCCAACGCTAGCAAAAGAGCCAGCAAAAGAGCAGAAGATAGTGGTGGAGCCCGGCAGAAGATACCAGAGAGTGGGAGAAGAACCGGAGAGCGTGGAGAAGAGGCCGGAGAATGCGAAGAAGTCGGAAGAGACCCCCGAAGTCAGAAGAAGACTCCCGGAGCTGCCTAATAAATTACTTTAAAACCTGTTTAGTGTGTTTTTTTATTGACACTTTTCCCCAGGTGAATGGGTAGGGGTACGCTGTACCCCATACTCATTCACATAGGTTGGGGGCCGGGATCTGGGGGCCCCCTTATTAAAGGGGCTCCCGGATTCTGATAAGCCCCCCACCCGCAGACCCCGACAACCAACAGCCAGGGCTGTCGAGAAGAGGCCCTTTTTCTTCATCAACATGGGGACAAGGTGCTTTCGGGTGGGGGGGTGCAGAGCGCCCCCCTGTCCCAAAGCACCCACCCCCCATGTTGAGGGCATGCGGCCCTGTACAGTTAAGGAGGGGGGGCGCTCGCTCATCCCCACCCCTTTTCCTGACAGGCCGGGCTATGCGCTCAGATAAGGGTCTGGTATGGATTTTGGGGGGACCCCCACAGCTTTTTCTCGGTGTAGGGGGTTCCCCTTAAAATCCATATCAGACTGAAGGGCCTGGTATGCTCTTGGAGGGGTAACCCATGCCGGTTTTCTATTTAAAATTTGGCGCGGAGTTCCTCTCAAGATCATCAGAGCACAAGTGGCATGCCAAAGTCGGATCATGCAAGACGGCGATCTGACTTTGATCCAACTTCAATGATAGTCAATGGGCTGAAGTAGGATCAAAGTCGGACCAAAGTAGTACAGGGATCATTTTCAAAGTCAGACCGACTTGTGTCGGACCAGTTAAGACGGCTCCCATAGGGAAACAGTGATTTTCATGCGACATGAGCTCCCAATGTCGGAGCGTTTGTCGCACCAGTGTAATCCCGGCCTTACAGCAGCAGTAAAAGGAATTTATGTCACACTGGGATTGTTTTGATTGGTCAAAAAACAAGTTGTACTATCTCAAAGTCAGAGCAAAATCTTATCTTGTTCATTCAAGTCAGATGGAAGTAGGACCAAAGTATAACCGATGTAGGACCGATGTTGCAGGGCAAAGTAGGATGACAGTCGTGTCATACCAGTGTGAACCCAGCCTTAGTAAATCAACCCCCTTAGCTACTTATTTTCTATTATTTGGAGTCATATACTAATTTTTAGATTATAACTTTTAGTTTGGGGTGATCAGAGAAAGCATCAGGTTGTTGTTGCTGACAGTTCATTCAAGAGGAACCTCACTGCACTGCACACCATGAATCTAAGTGCACCGTACCTCCCTAAGATATCCTTATGTAGAAAGACCCCCGAAGAAGCTGCTTTTTATTGGTTCAGTCTGTTACTCTGCCTCTCAACCCCAAAGAAACTCAGCCCCTCTGGCACATCTAGCAAGATGGTTAATGGAATACCCTGATAATAATACATAACACAATTCTGTTCTTTAGGTTTACTTGGAATGGAATACATTTTGCAGATCCTCTCTTATCTCTGACACCTTGGGTTCCATTCTGCAATGTGAGGTTAGCAATAAGAAACTCACACGATATCACTGAACCACTCAGAAAAGTTTACTGAGATAAGTAATGGAACACAATAAAGAGGATGAATGAACACAAGTTATGATTGACAACAATTATCAATTAATGCACATATACAGAACCCATAACCTTATAAGCACCTTAAGGAGTATATGTGAACAGGTGCACAGAGGGATAGGTACCCAATATCTTCAAGACATATATTAAATACCTTCCCACTGAGGCCTCAACACACAGACCAAAATGCAGTATATAATGTTTACATTCGGGTACACAGTGTAAAATCTAACACATACTCAATGGCTCCCCTAGGCTATAATTCAGAGTTCAGCTTATGAGTGAAACAGCAATGCTTAGTAAAAGGGGATATAGGGGTGGAGGCACGGAGGCAGTTGCTGCCACTTGCCTGTTCGCGCATGCACACCTAAAGTTGAAGATTGGGACTATCTCGGCATTTGTTAATGACTCACAGTTGAAAAAAACATAAAAAGTATAGATTTTAATAACTACAATACAAAATTACAAAGTAATATATACATGCAATATTAAAACCAAATGTATACGCCACACTGAACACAATTACTGATGGGTAGAGCCCGCAAAATTTCTGTAGAGGGGGGTAGGGATGAGCTGAACACCCCCCTGTTTGGTTTGCACCAGAACATGCGAACAGGAAAAAAGTTTGCTCGAACACGCGAACACCGTTAAAGTCTATGGGACACGAATATTAATATTTAAAAGTGCTAATTTTAAAGGCTTATATGCAAGTTATTGTCATAAAAAGTGTTTGGAGACCTGGGTCCTGCCCCAGGGGACAAGGATCAATGCAAAAAAAAAGTTTTAAAAACTGCCGTTTTTTCAGGAGCAGTGATTTTAATAATGCTTAAAGTCAAACAATAAAAGTGTAATATCCCTTTAAATTTCGTACCTGGGGGGTGTCTATAGTATGCTTGTAAAGGGGCGCATGTTTCCTGTGTTTAGAACAGTCTGACAGCAAAATGACATTTCGAAGGAAAAAAAGCCATTTAAAACTACCCGCGGCTATTGCATTGGCGACAATACACATAGAAGTTCATTGATAAAAACGGCATGGGAATTCCCCACAGGGCAACCCCGAACCAAAAAGAAAAAAAAAAAAATGACGTGGGAGACCCCCTAAATTCCATACCAGGCCCTTCAGGTCTGGTATGGATATTAAGGGGAACCCCGGCCAAAATAAAAAATAAAAATGACATGCGGTTCCCCCTAAATTCCCTACCAGACCCTTCAGGTCTGGTATGGATTTTAAGGGGAACCCCGCGCCAAAAAAAAAAATGGCGTGGGGTCCCCCCAAAAATCCATACCAGACCCTTATCCGAGCGCGCAACCTGGCAGGCCGCAGGAAAAGAGGGGGGACGAGAGTGCGGCCCCCCCTGAACCATACCAGGCCACATGCCCTCAACATTGGGAGGGGGTAGCTACCCAAAAACACCTTGTCCCCATGTTGATGAGGACAAGGGCCTCATCCCCACAACCCTGGCCGGTGGTTGTGGGGGTCTGCGGGCGGGGGGCTTATCGGAATCTGGAAGCCCCCTTTAACAAGGGGACCCCCAGATCCCGGCCCCCCCGTGTGAAATGGTAAGGGGGTACTTACCCCTACCATTTCACTAAAAAACTGTCAAAAATATTAAAAATGACAAAAGACAGTTTTTGACAATTCCTTTATTTAAATGCTTCTTCTTTCTTCCTTCATCTTCTTCTGGTTCTTCTGGCTCTTCTGGTTCTTCCTCCAGCGTTCTCGTCCAGCATCTCCTCCGCGGCGTCTTCTATCTTCTTCTCCTCGGGCCGCTCCGCACCCATGGCATGAGGGGAAGCTCCCGCTCTTCTCTTCATCTTCTTCTTCATCCTCTTCTCTTCTTTCTTCTTCTCTTCTTCATTTTCTTCTCCGAGCCGCTCCTCACCCATGCTGGCAAGGAGGGAGGCTCCCGCTGTGTGACGGCGTCTCTTTGTCTGACGGCTCTTAAATAACGGGGGGGGGGCGGGGCCACCCGGTGACCCCGCCCCCTCTGATGCACGGTGACTTGACAGGGACTTCCCTGTGACGTCACGGGGAATGCCACAGGGAAGTCCCGTCATGTCCAGTGCGTCAGAGGGGGCGGGGTCACCGGGTGGCCCCCCCCCGGTATTTAAGAACCGTCAGATGAGGAGACGCCGTCACACAGCGGGAGCCTCCCTCCATGCCAGCATGGGTGAGGAGTGGCCCGGAGAAGAAAATGAAGAAGAGAAGAAGAAAGAAGAGAAGAGGATGAAGAAGAAGATGAAGAGAAGAGCGGGAGTCTCCCCTCATGCCATGGGTGTGGAGCGGCCCGAGGAGAAGAAGATAGAAGATGCCACGGAGGAGATGCTGGACGAGAACGCCGGAGGAAGAACCAGAAGAGCCAGAAGAACCAGAAGAAGATGAAGGAAGAAAGAAGAAGCATTTAAATAAAGGAATTGTCAAAAACTGTCTCTTGTCATTTTTAATATTTTTGACAGTTTTTTAGTGAAATGGTAGGGGTAAGTACCCCCTTACCATTTCACACAGGGGGGGCCGGGATCTGGGGGTCCTCCTGTTAAAGGGGGCTTCCAGATTCCGATAAGCCCCCCGCCCGCAGACCCCCACAACCACCGGCCAGGGTTGTGGGGATGAGGCCCTTGTCCTCATCAACATGGGGACAAGGTGTTTTGGGGGGCTACCCCAAAGCACCCTCCCAATGTTGAGGGCATGTGGCCTGGTACGGTTCAGGAGGGGGGGGCGCACTCTCGTCCCCCCCTCTTTTCCTGCGGCCTGCCAGGTTGCGTGCTCGGATAAGGGTCTGGACTGGAATTCTGGGTGTGGTTAGGTTAAGATAGTCTGCTTCTTTCTGAGTTAATATTTGTTTACTAGTACCTTGATTAATCCATTCTAGTAGTTTTTGTTTTAATTGTGGGGTGGGGTTACTTTTGAGCTTTTTGTAAGTTGAGGTGTCATTCAACTGTCTCCTTAGTTCTGTGTTGTAATTTTCTTTGGTTAATACTACCAAGCCTCCCCCCTTATCTGCAGGTCTCACCACTATCTGCTTATTCTCTTCCAGTTTATTAATTCCCTCCCATATTTTTTGGTTATTTTGGTGTTGTGATATTTCAATCTGTCGTACTTCATCCTGGACCATATTTCTGAATACTTCTATATGATGGTGGGAACCTTTTTGTGGATTGAATACAGAATTATTTTTCAATTTACTGTGTACAAAAGGGTCATTTGTCTCCTGAGTCCTAGGGTTAATGGTTTGGCCTGCAAAATGTTTCTTAGTATTTAATTTTCTTATATATTTCTCAATATCTACAAACAAATTAAACTTATCTATATTTTTATTTGGCGTAAATTTCAATCCCTGAGCTAAAACTTCCAATTCGGCATCTGAGAATTCTAAAGTGGTTAGATTGAATAACCCTGATTTTAATTGTTTCTCTTCCTTTTTCTTTCTCCCTCTGCCTCTTCTTCCTCTCTTTCTGCTCTTTCCATATAGTTATGTTGTGATTTGGTTGGGATTCTGTACGGTTCTTTCCAATCCCTCCATTCCCCCCCTCCTTGATGCAGATAAGGGTTGTGTACCGGTCTGCCTCTAAAATTACCTCTAAAATTTCCCCTTGGGGGTCTCGGTGGATAGTGGTTACGGTTATTGGCATAATAACCATAATCTGGGAGTCTATAATCTGTGGGGGGGGTCTATTATAATTAGGTCCCCTATAGGGTGAGTGGTAGGTAGTGGGGTATGGATGAGAGTTCACCTTAGAGTAGTTGTTAGGACCGTGGACTGCGCTATTATTTTTATGGGGTGTAGTAGGGTCCCCTTTGTTTTGGGCTGCCATAGACGCTACAGTGTTGTGTATTTCAACTTCCCTCTCTGCTGATGGTTCTTGGGATGGGTTCAGCTGTAAATTTTGTTGCCATTTGTATACCCTATTTTCTTCATAGTCCTTGGTGTCTCTGAAATATTTTTTGAGTTTTTTGTCTTTAATTTCCCCATCATATTTAGCTAGATTATTCAAAAATTGGGGGAGCAGAATTAATGAACATTTAGCAAATATTAAAAAAGGTTACCCTAATCACAGTGTCTCAAGACATTTTAAACTTTATCATGACAGTGACCCATCACTATGTACATTTTATGGGATTGACAAAATCTCTAGGGATTGGAGGGGTACCCATATGAAAAGGTCAGTATCTAGGAATGAAACGTACTGGCTTTATAAATTACAGAGTATGCAACCACATGGGATGAATATAGACCTGGACCTTAATTGTTTTCTTACGAATGATTAGGTCCAGGACTATTTAGTATTAATACTATCTATTTCAGATTATGGGAGTGAGTCAGGTACAACTACTATATTTGTCGTTAGAGACAGAATTTCTTTGGTGGAACACATCTCCCCCCTCCCCCGTTTTTTATGGGAATTTACTATTCACTATAGATTGAGATTTTAGATTGCAGCTTCTGCCGTCTAGCAATGTCCTACAGGCCTTTTTATTAATATTCTTTTGTTATGTAAACCGAGACTGTGGCTGCACAGAATTCAGGGCAACATGAGTTCTTTTTTAAATAGATATCTCATTTAATAAACTATCAACTACTTATCATCTACTTTTTATATATTTTTTTATTTTCCTATTCCTTATATGGGTTCTATCCACCTACTTGTTATTGACTAGTAGGGGGACTATTACAAACTTTTTTCCTGGAGACGTTTGGCACTAAGAAACATCCGTCTTAAGCAGGGATTAATTTGATTGGTTTAGTCAACATCCACTAGATGGAGCTATGCTCCAGAACATTGTTTAGCCATCTAACTTTATTGATACGAGCATAGGTCTCGTGGTATGCTTGCCAATTACCCGCCCCCTTTTTCCTTTCCAATAAAAACCACCACTCTAGTGACCAACGTACGCTTCCCTGAAGACGTTCACAATGAAATGTACGTCAGGGCGATACATGGTCACATGTCCTGTTGTCTTACAACATCCGGATCTTTTGGCTGTCCCCCTGTGCGGGCTGGAACGCACGCCAGCTAGGAGGAGACATGGAAGGTTTTTTCTGACTGCAAAGTTACCCTGACATGCAAGCAGCCCCAGTGCCGGGTAGGCACTCACCAATGTAAGCGGCCACTTGGCTTTTTTATTGTTTATATTTTTAATAAATGGTTTTACGCTATGGAGACTGTTTTTGTTTCCTATATATCCTTATCCATATCTTGAATGAGTGTGATGGGAACGATCCATGCCTATAACACCATCCACAGTCCAGCCATCCATGTGAGTAGACACAATCCTGCGCAAGCGCTAGTGACTCTCTTTTTAACTAAAGGAGTCATTGGTATCTGGTAAGCAGATATCTACTACTTCGAGGTGTATTCCTTTCTTTTTTTCTGGTGATGGAAAACCTTTTTTCTAACAACAGCAAGACTGTGATAATATTGCAAGATATCACTTTAATCACTTCAATCACTCATTTTATGGGGACAATTAGGGATGAGCTTCGAGTTCGAGTCGAACTCATGTTCTACTCGAACATTGGCTGTTCGCAAGTTCGCCGAACAGCGAACAATTTGGGGTGTTCGCGGCAAATTCGAATGCCGCGGAACACCCTTTAAAAGTCTATGGGAGAAATCAAAAGTGCTAATTTTAAAGGCTTATATGCAAGTTATTGTCATAAAAAGTGTTTGGGGACCTGGGTCCTGCTCCAGGGGACATGGATCAATGCAAAAAAAAGTTTTAAAAACGGACGTTTTTTCAGGAGCAGTGATTTTATTAATGCTTAAAGTCAAACAATAAAAGTGTAATATCCCTTTAAATTTCGTACCTGGGGGGTGTCTATAGTATGCCTGTAAAGGGGCGCATGTTTCCTGTGTTTAGAACAGTCTGACAGCAAAATGACATTTGGAAGGAAAAAACTCATTTAAAACTACCCGCGGCTATTGCATTGCCGACAATACACATAGAAGTTCATTGATAAAAACGGCATGGGAATTCCCCACAGGGGAACCCCGAACCAAAATTAAAAAAAAAAAATGATGTGGGGGTCCCCCTAAATTCCATACAAGGCCCTTCAGGTCTGGTATGGATATTAAGGGGAACCCCAGCCAAAATTTAAAAAAAAAATTGACGTGGGGTTCCCCCTAAATTCCATACCAGACCCTTCAGGTCTGGTATGGATTTTAAGGGGAACCCCGCGCCAAAAAAAAAAAAAAAAAACGGCGTGGGGTCCCCCTAAAAATCCATACCAGACCCTTATCCGAGCACGCAACCTGGCAGGCCGCAGGAAAAGAGGGGGGGACGAGAGTGCGCCCCCCCCCCCTCCTGAACCGTACCAGGCCACATGCCCTCAACATTGGGAGGGTGCTTTGGGGTAGCCCCCCAAAACACCTTGTCCCCATGTTGATGAGGACAAGGGCCTCATCCTCACAACCGTGGCCGGTGGTTGTGGGGGTCTGCGGGCGGGGGGCTTATCGGAATCTGGAAGCCCCCTTTAACAAGGGGACCCCCAGATCCCGCCCCCCCCCCTGTGTGAAATGGTAAGGGGGTACTTACCCCTACCATTTCACTAAAAAACTGTCAAAAATGTTAAAAATGACAAGAGACAGTTTTTGACAATTCCTTTATTTAAATGCTTCTTCTTTCTTCTTTCTTCCTTCATCTTCTTCTTCTTCTGGTTCTTCTGGCTCTTCTGGTTCTTCCTCCGGCGTTCTCGTCCAGCATCTTCTCCGCGGCGTCTTCTATCTTCTTCTCCTCGGGCCGCTCCGCACCCATGGCATGAGGGGAGGCTCCCGCTCTTCTCTTCATCTTCTTCTCTTCTTCATCTTCTTCTTCATCTTCTTCTTCCTTCTTCTCTTCTTCATGTCTTCTCCGGGCCGCTCCGCAGCCATGCTGGCATGGTGGGAGGCTCCCGCTGTGTGACGGCGTCTCTTCGTCTGACGGTTCTTAAATAACGGGGGGCGGGGCCACCCGGTGACCCCGCCCCCCTCTGACGCACGGTGACATGACGGGACTTCCCTGTGGCATTCCCCGTGACGTCACAGGGAAGTCCCGTCAAGTCACCGTGCGTCAGAGGGGGGCGGGGTCACCGGGTGGCCCCGCCCCCCGTTATTTAAGAACCGTCAGACGAAGAGACGCCGTCACACAGCGGGAGCCTCCCTCCATGCCACAGCATGGCTGCGGAGCGGCCCGGAGAAGACATGAAGAAGAGAAGAAGGAAGAAGAAGATGAAGAAGAAGATGAAGAAGAGAAGAAGATGAAGAGAAGAGCGGGAGCCTCCCCTCATGCCATGGGTGCGGAGCGGCCCGAGGAGAAGAAGATAGAAGACGCCGCGGAGAAGATGCTGGACGAGAACGCCGGAGGAAGAACCAGAAGAGCCAGAAGAACCAGAAGAAGAAGAAGATGAAGGAAGAAAGAAGAAGCATTTAAATAAAGGAATTGTCAAAAACTGTCTCTTGTCATTTTTAACATTTTTGACAGTTTTTTAGTGAAATGGTAGGGGTAAGTACCCCCTTACCATTTCACACGGGGGGGGCGGGATCTGGGGGTCCCCTTGTTAAAGGGGGCTTCCAGATTCCGATAAGCCCCCCGCCCGCAGACCCCCACAACCACCGGCCACGGTTGTGAGGATGAGGCCCTTGTCCTCATCAACATGGGGACAAGGTGTTTTGGGGGGCTACCCCAAAGCACCCTCCCAATGTTGAGGGCATGTGGCCTGGTACGGTTCAGGAGGGGGGGGGGCCGCACTCTCGTCCCCCCTCTTTTCCTGCGGCCTGCCAGGTTGCGTGCTCGGATAAGGGTCTGGTATGGATTTTTAGGGGGACCCCACGCCGTTTTTTTTTTTTTTGGTGCGGGGTTCCCCTTAAAATCCATACCAGACCTGAAGGGTCTGGTATGGAATTTAGGGGGAACCCCACGTCAATTTTTTTTTTAAATTTTGGCTGGGGTTCCCCTTAATATCCATACCAGACCTGAAGGGCCTTGTATGGAATTTAGGGGGACCCCCATATCATTTTTTTTTTTAAATTTTGGTTCGGGGTTGCCCTGTGGGGAATTCCCATGCCGTTTTTATCAATGAACTTCTATGTGTATTGTCGGCAATGCAATAGCCGCGGTAGTTTTAAATGTGTTTTTTCCTTCAAAATGTCATTTTGCTGTCAGACTGTTCTAAACACGGGAAACATGCGCCCCTTTACAGGCATACTATAGACACCCCCCAGGTATGAAATTTAAAGGGATATTACACTTTTATTGTTTGACTTTAAGCATTATTAAAATCACTGCTCCTGAAAAAACGGCCGTTTTTAAAACTTTTTTTTGCATTGATTCATGTCTCCTGGGGCAGGACCCAGGTCCCCAAACACTTTTATTGACAATAACTTGCATATTAGCCTTTAAAATTAGCACTTTTGATTATTCATGTTCGTGTCCCATAGACTTTAACGGTGTTCGCGTGTTCGAACAAATTTTTTTCCTGTTCGCATGTTCTGGTGCGAACCGAACAGGGGGGTGTTCGGCTCATCCCTAGGGACAATCAATCACTACTGTTATCATCACTATTGTTGGCACTTCAATGTGTAATTTAATGTGAACTGATATTAATAGTGTCTATTTCTCATTCATCTCATCTTTTTTTTTTTTGTTAATGCAAGTCATGTTTATTTAATGCACTTGATTTATATTGTATAGCCTCTAGCGCCCCCTATCTTTCCATTATTCCAATTTTTTTGATTATTCAAAAATTGGGGGAGCAGCTTATATCGGTTGTATAACACTTATTAATTTATTTTTTATCTTTATTTTTTTTCACTGCTGGGAATGTTTTTTTACTAGTGTATGTGATCCACTTATGGTTTTTGGTTACTGACACCACTGGCGTGGAGTTTACTATTTTTTATTGTAATAGTATGACCCCGAGTTGGGTGGTGGGACGATGTGGACGTGTTTCCCATAAAATGCCCCAACGCAGTTAGGAAAGTCCCACCACTGGGCAAAGTGGGAGGCCACAGTCTACCATTCCTGTGGATTGGAAGGAAACTGTGGAGTCAAACAAGAAAAATAAATTAATCATTTTGCACATAAACATGGAAAGCAGATTAGACACAAACATTCTTGGCCAACATCAGTATAACATTTATTTTAGGGAGTATTTAAAGACAAAGGTATAAGGTCCACCTATCAGATTCCTCTCACCCTCTCATAGGCCATTTTAAAAATTTTAGGGGGGGGATGTTTTGGCCAGGTAACCCTCTCCACTTCATTGAGAGATGAATGCCTAAATAATGTGTATTTCTTTGGCCAGCCCCTCCTTACTTTACACTATTGGCAGCCCACTGGACAGGTAAGAAGTGTCATAATACAAAGAGATAAATACACACTGTACACATTTTAGCACATTTTTACATTCTGCTATTACCTATCAAGATAATAATAGGATACAAAAACTTTTAACATTACCATTTGAAAGTATTCAGGCAGGCCCTTGCACTACATGCTTTGGGGAATTCATCCATAAATATGACCACAAAAGAGGTGGGTATAGTGTGTATGGGTTTGGCAAAGTCGGCAAATAGAGGATTGAGGATAGACAGAGGATTGGTATCAGCTGAGTTAGCAGTTGGGGGAGGGAGGGTTCCAAATGATTTTGGGACCCAAAAAAAAAACCTCTGGCATTCTGCCAGAATTTAAAGCACACATCACAATTTTACACATTTTAGGGGGTGTTTAAGGTAAAGCACTACTATGGAGCTGACAAAATACATTGTTAATTGAGAAGACGAGGTGGATATAGGCCCAGGAGAGCATGCTGGGGAGGTTAGTGAAGGCAAATATGTATGAAGGACAAAAAATTTTTTTTTTTAAATCCAGCATGCATGAGGACAAAGGGGACATTCACAGCATATTACAATCATGGTAATTAGGGAATGAGGAAAGAAATACCATACGTTAGCAAACATTAAATACAATAAAATGTGATGATAAAGGATAAATCTTACCTTAATATACTCCTTCTGCAGGACCTGGATGATGGCAGAACAGGTCTCTGGGATAATGATCCCCAGAGCCTAGGGGGGAGATGCCTGTCGAGAACTTGAGGTCCTGCAGGCTTCTCCCTGTCGCCAAGTACAGCAGGGTGGCAACTAGCCTCTGCTCCGGAGTGATGGCTTGCCTCATGCAGGTATCCTGCCTGCTGATATAAGGGGTTAGCAAAGCCAACAAACGGTGAAATACAGGGTCCATCATCTGGAGAATGTTCCTGAAATCATCAGGATTATTCTCACGGATCTCACGGAGCAAATGCATGTGACAGAATTGGTCACGCTGGAGCAACCAATTCTTGGTCCATGAACTCCTCCTTGCCCTGTTCGTGGACTGGGCTTTTGTCAAAGTAAGGACCCCAACACCAAGCCCCCACACAGCACGAACTCTACGATGAGTATGTACACGCAACATGGCTTCAAAACGGTCGGCTGGTCAGAACGAAGTAACAGAACACACTGAAGAACAGCAAGGCCTGTGAAGAGTGATCTGAAAATCAGTAACGAACGGACAAGAACACGACTAGTCAATGGTAACTCGCTGCATGCACTAAAGACCAGATACAAACCCACAATTACAAACTGAACAGCAGAAATACGATCTGAAAACCACGAGTCTGAAAAAGCGCGAATCGTCTCTCACCAAACTTTTACTAACACAAGATTAGCAAAAGGAGCCCAAAGGGTACCGCGCTTGGTACTGAACTGCCCTTTTATAGTCTTGTCGTATGTGGTGTACATCACCGCGCTCTTGGCGTTCGGAAATTCCGACAACTTTGTCCGACCGTGTGTATGCAAAACAAGTTTGAGCCAACATCCGTCTGAAAAAATCCATGGATTTTGTTGTCGGAATGTCCGATCAATGTCCGACCGTGTGTACAGGGCATCTTGTTTTGCTAACTGCACATTTTTAATTGCCATTTGTACACTTGCAGAGCACTTGTAGCACAGGTTCTAGTTGCTCAATTCCTTGCTATCTGGAAATTCAAGCACTGCCAGGCTCAGTAGGGTTGCCACAGAGCAGACAGGTAAAGGCTGGATGTTCACCCACACTGGTTTACCTACCCTTGGGGGGGATATGTTGATACACTGGGTGAAGGTGTGTGATCTGAGCACTGACAATCTCAGTAGGATCGGCACAGACACAGAGAAAAGCAGTATGTACACTCAGTACACTGGAAATAGAACCCACCAGTAGCAGGACAGTAGGAGAGCTGAGCCTTTCAACTCTGCCAATCAGAATCTCCCACACTCTTTATGCAGTTTTGCCTGCTCTACTCAGCCTGCACACAGTCAGTTGTTAGCATGCCTCTTTAAACCCCTCAGCTTCCAAGCTAAGGGGCTCAGAGAGGTATGCTGACACTGGATGCACCACGGGCTGCACAGGGAAAGGCAAAGGGCCAGATGGCCTGTATTTGCCTGGGTCTGTGCTAGAGCATTTTAGGCCACCCGCAGCTAGCAGAACATTTTTGAGACTCAGTAGTCCACTGAAATTAGTACTTTGCATGTGTTTTATTTACAGTCCCCCCATTCCTGCCTATCTTTGCCTAACCAAGCGGGGGGTGACCTTATGAGGAAAAAATAATTTAAATAATTCAGCAACCCAAGCCATAAAATTTCCACCAACATGCTTAAAAATTAGTATGAGATTCTTCTCCTGAAATACTGTATTCCATTTCCAACATACACATCTATGATTAAGCAACTCAATCTTTAAGTCATCAAGCCCAGTATATTGTTCTTACATGTTTTCCGAGAATGAGCACTTTACTGCACAACTTATGGGAATAATTCTTTGAGATGATCCTGTGTACCTGCTCCTACATTTAACACCACTTCCCAAAAGTATAAGAAATCTCTTACAAATGCAGCAAGATCATGCATTTCATTGATGTGGAACCGTAGCCTCCATCTATTGGTATGTGGATCGCAATTGCCAATCGTAGGGAGGACCTTACTGCATCGTTATATCACTTGGATACTTTTGCTCTACCTGGTTTCATTGGAATTATTTCAGCTTTATACAAGAATATTGTGACTTTGTTGCAATGCACCCCGACAACCCTTGTGCCTTTGCGCACAGCAGCCCCTGTCTCTTTCACGCAATGGATGATCCCAAGGTGAGAGATGTTAGAAGAGTGCCCTTTTTATTTTATCCACTTTCTTCAAAGTCCTTTGGACCTCCCCCTCCCCAATCTCTCTTAACCTCCCTTCTCTTTTTTTCCACTTTCCTTTTATTTATCCCTTCTTACTTCCTATTTATATTTTTACTATAAACATACACCATCCACACTGACTGTCAGGGCTGGCTCAGCCCTTCCTTCTCTGAGCTGGCCACTCAGCTGTCGGCTAATTGCCAGCTCTCATCTCTCTCCACAGTTAACCAGCTGTTGTGAATCTGCTTGTCAGTCCTGCCTACTTAAACATCTCAAGCTCACTTCATTCCTGCCTTCGCCTTGGCCACATCACAAGAAACCATCTCCTGCATTCCTATTTAAAGACTGGCTTTGCTGACATCCTTTCTGGCTCCTTATCCTGCTTGCTGTTCCTCTACTTGGATCCCTGACTTCTGGCCTGGCTGATTACCCGATCTGGTTACTGAACTCTGGCTTGGCTGATTACCCGATCTGGTTACTGAACTCTGGCTTGGCTGACTACCCGATCCGGTTACTGGACTCTGGCTATGCTTTGACTATGCTTACTCTATTTACCTTTTTATGTTTATTAATAAACTAGAGTGATTTTACTGTACTTCTGTCTCGGTCTGGTTCATGGTTTCTGACACTGACAATCTTAGGTAGCCATACCCTTATCATTTTCTTGGTTTAATGCAACAATCAGAAGACTGACCTAACTTGGTGTAAATTTGAAATACATTATTATATTTGATCAGATTGTCTACTAAATTTCTGGACAATGCTGTGTGTTACTGTGAAAAAAAGAAGCTCAAAAACCATTCTATTAAAACTATTGTGTCCCATTTTTTATGAAATTGGCTTTAGCTTTATTTTTTTAAGAGTAAACTTTCTAATAGCTTTTAAATGTGCTGTGGCTGCTTCTTTTGTGTATTGGTGCCCAGTATATGTTTTCATGAACTCGTTATGTTATTTAATTTTATCATAACTGTAAGACTCTATTATTTCTTCTACCTTCAGCAGTCATTGCACTTCTCCAAGATAATAATTTTTATCTGTTGCTCTTAAGTTCCCAAACTGCCAGCAAGATTTATAACTCTTTATCATGCTAGTCATGTAATGCAACACAGAGCCAAACAAACATTTCAGGGCAGTGTTTAAAGAAAGAGGTCAGTAGAAGAGAAACAAAGTACAGTAATAAAGAGGCAATTTCCGGCCAATGGCTAAAGAAATTTGTCCTATTTATCAAGTGTTTACATTATCACAAATCACTGGGATTTATAAAGAAAGGAAAGGGAGTCTCTCAACATCTCTGACTATGTTCTAAAATATTAGAAAGTTAGTGTTTGGTGCCTTAAAGGTACAATAATCTTAAAATGTATTTGACTAATGTAAAGCAATAAATACATTGGAAATGTATTATCCCTGAGTATAGCTGTAACATGTGCAAGTTCAGCAGTTGCAGAACTATTTACAGCTTCTCTCCTCCATATCTGTAGCACCTGGGACTTTAGCTATGCAAAAAATGATATAATTTCCTGTTTCTAATGATATATAAAAACACAAAAGATGCAGAGCTAGAAATATTATGTGAAAAAATTGTGACTGAAGAAAACTAAGGCAAAGTCTCATAAGCATAACAGCATGTGATCAATGGCGAAAATTCATATGAGAAATAATATAATGAACATTAGTACAAAAATATATATAAAACTTAGCAAGTAAAAAATGCAAAAAGGAAAAGTAACATCAAATATCAGTCCATGAGTGAACAGGAAAAAAAACAACACCCATCCGTGGGGATGCAAGAAAGCAGGAAAAAGAAGGACTGCTGTTACGGCAGTCTCGCCCAGCTCAGGGAAATCAGTCTCCCCAAAACCAAAGGCACAACACCGGAACAGCAGCTTAGCAGGGGATAGAGCTGCTGTTCCGGTGTTGTGCCTTTGGTTTTGGGGAGACCGATTTCCTTGAGCTGGGCGAGACTGCCGTAACAGCAGTCATCGCCATCTGGTAAGCAGATTTTTTTACTCACCTAGGGTATGAAACTACACGGAAGATTACTCCTTCTTTTTCCTGCTTTCTTGCATCCCCACGGATGGGTGTTGTTTTTTTTCCTGTCACGCATGGACTGATATTTGATGGGACTTTTCCTTTTTGCATTTTTTACTTGCTAAGTTTTATATATGTTTTTGTACTAATGTTCATTATATTATGTCTCACATGAATTTTCACCATTGATCACATGCTGTTATGCTTATGAGACTTTGCCTGAGTTTTCTTCAGTCACAATTTTTTCACATAATATTTCCAGTGCTGCATCTTTTGTGTTTTTATATGTACTTTTGGAGTTTGATACTAGACTTTCATGTGCTGGCAACTTTTATTAATTTATTTTGACACTTATTCACTCTTTGATTTTTTATTTTTAGCGCAGCTTCAGCCTTTGGGCTTTTTGTTTTTCTCTGTTTCTAATGATGTCACTCATACTTTCCCAAAAATTCTTTGCTTCCAAGCTATTACATTGTAAATGGCTTTACACATCATAAAGATACATTTGAATCCTTTCAAAAGAGCTAACAGAATAAACAGTTTCCAGTATGAGCAAGCAACCATAATGACTGTGAATATTTGCTTTTCTTATAGGGATGGCATTTACATTCATGACCATCCAGGATTAATGCATACTTTTGGTGTAGTAGTTCAACGAACATGCAAACGAAATAGGGTGTTTGCCTGCTTGATGAATCAAACCTTCATCTGCAGCTGGAAGTCATTCATTTAGTGGCAGTATTACAACTGTCACTAAATGACAGCTTACTGCTGTGCAGGCCATAAGCATGTTTGGTTGCTGGGACACAAGCTGCTGCCTGCATCCTAGCAACCAAGGATGCTGTGTGGTCCAACCCCCAACTGAAGATGTCATTGGTTGCTAGGATACTGGTGGCTGCAGGGTTATTGGTTGTTATGGTGCACCATAACAAACACTGACACTGTGAAAGAACAAAAATAAAAGACGTAGCTCCCGGCACCCCCAAAAAAATATACCGGACTCTTCAGGTCTGATTTGGATTTTAAGAAGATGCAAAAAACAAGAAAATAAAGCATGGGGTCTCGAAATCCATACTAGATTCTTATCCACTTCAACTCTGGAAGGTTTTACCCCCTTCATGACCAGGCCATTTTTTGCTATTCGGCACTGCGCTACTTTAATTGACATTGTGTGGTCATGCAATGCTGTACCCAACCAAAATGTATATAATTCCTTTCACACAAATAGAGTTTTGTTGGTCTTTGATCACCACTGGGTTTTTTCATTTATTTAATTTATTTAAATGAAAGAGACCGAAAATCCCCAAAAAAACAATATTTTTTACTTTCTGCTATAAAACATATTTCATAAAAAAACCTCTTTATACATTTTGGGCAAAATTTATTTTGCTACATGTCTTTGGTAAAAAAAAAAAAAATCCCAATAAGTGTATATTGATTGGTTTGCATGGAAGTTATACCGTCTACAAACTATGGGATATAAGCTGGAATATTTTTTTTTTTAATATTAGCAATGGCGGCCATCAGCAACTTATAACGGGACTGTGATAGTGCAGCGGATAATCTGACACTAACTGATGCTGGGGGAACTAACTAACTGCCACTGACATCACCAGTGACACTAATACAGTGATCAGTGCTAATGATATGCACTGTCACTGTACTAATTGCACTGGGCAGGAAGCGGTTAACATCTATTTTAAAGAGGGATTCCAGATTTAAAAAATTCCCCCTGAAGACCCCCACACCCATGAGGCCAGGAATGTATGGAAGGAGCTCTTGTCTTCATCAACATGGAAAAGATACTTTGGCCCCCTTGAAAGGTGTCCCTCCATGTGGTCTGGTATGGTTCAGGAGAGGAATGCAGACTTTCTGCCCCCTCTTTCCTGGCCATCTAATACCCATTAATAAAGCTCAATTATGGTTTTTGCAAAGCAACCTCATCAATTTTTTCCTGTAACAGGGAGTGGGGTTCCCTGTTAAAGCTAGGCCAAGGGAGCAAGGGTGTCTTCCCCACACCCATGGCCCTGTTGATCTAGGGTTCTTTGGAGGGATTTTTGGAATCTGGAAACACCCTTTAACTGCTTGCCGACCAGCTCATGCATGGGCGTTCACAGGTTGGGTCAAGGGGGGGCGAGTTACCCCCCCTGGCAGGGCCGCCATCAGGGGGGTACAGCCCATACAATTGTACGGGGCCCCAGCGTCCCTAGGGGCCCGAGCGGGAACCGCTGCTCTGGGTACTTTCCCGCATATCCTCTGAGGACGGCAATGAAGCTCTTCTGTGACAGGTGTCGGCTGCTTATCACAGCAGCACACCTAGCCGATGGAGACAGTCTCCTTCATTTTGACTAGGGTCGGACTGAGGGCCCAGAGTAAGTGGATGGGGGGATACACTTGCCACTGTGGGGACAGCAGCTTCTAAATGCATACACTGTGCCAGCGGTGTATGTATTTAGAAACTCCAAAGTGCTTCTCTCCCTCCGTCTCCTGCACTGTGAGATCTCAGACTCAACCCCCTCCCTCCCCCCTCCTCTGATCACTACTGTGGTGTGCTGAGGGGACGGAGCTCACTGTAGCTACTGCTGGCCGGGATGTCTGCTCAAACTACAGGGAGAGAGGTTTTGTCTTGTAGGTATTGTGATCAGTGATAAGAAGAGGAGGAGAATGAAGAGACAGCCGAGTGTGACAGATATCTCCCAAACTGGCACACAGCCCTATCTATATAACATCCCCCAATCACTCTGTACAGGTAATTTTTGACCATTCATGTAACCCTGTGTTTATGTGATGAGTTTACACTTCTGATGGTGCAGACTTAGAGCTTGGATAACACAGGGTTACATGAATTGTCATAAATACATTTCACATTATCTGGACATACATAGAGTGCTAGGGGTTGGATTATATAGATATTTACATCTTGTGACAGGAGGATGTTTTCTTTACATACCAATTTTGTATTATGTATTGTTGTATATATTAGTAGATGAGCACAATATATATATTTTTAAAATATAAACATCACTGTCTGACTACATCTCAGCCCCCTAATTCCGCCAGCCTGCATCACCCCCAGACCACTTTATATATCCAGCTGACGGACATCACTCGGACCCTTATCTACCCAACATCCATCTTCCTTCTTGTATTGTTCCATCATCACTGACTGCAGATATACATCATCTGTCCTGTATATATAGCTGTATACAGCACAGATGATATATATCTGCAGTCAGCGATGATGGAGAAGGTCTCTATATACAGGTAGCTGTATATACCCACCTTCCTTCCTGTATATAGGGACCTTCCTTTATCATCAATGACTGCAAATATACATCATCTGTCCTGAATACAGCTATATACACCCATTCACCTTCCTGTATATACTAATACCATCCACCCCCTATATATGCACATACTGTACACCCCCCGTACTGTACAGGCCAAATTTGATGGGCACAACGAGGCTGCAATTGATGGGCACATGCCTGCGCTTTATGTGATAATGACTAAGCCCCTCCCCTTCATGACATTGTCGAAAAGGGGGGGACCATGGGTGATCTAAAATTATGCACCCCCTGAAAAAAGTTCTGCGGACGTCCATGAGCTCATGCGGACATACTGTGGCAGGTTGGCGGTGGTGCGTGAATCACCATACAGTGCCTTACAAAAGTATTCACCCCCCTTGGCTTTTTACCTATTTTGTTCCATTACAGCCTTTGGTTCAATGTTTTTTTTTAATCTGAATTATATGTGATAGATCAGAACACAATAGTCTAAGTTAGTGAAGTAAAATTATAAAGATATATACACAAAACTATTTTTCAAAAATAAAAAAATGATAATTGGCATGTGTGTATGTATTCACCCCCTTTGTTATGAAGCCCATAAAAAGCTCTAGTGCAACCAATTACCTTCAGAAGTCACATAATTAGTGAAATGATGTCCACCTGTGTGCAATCTAAGTGTCACATGATCTGTCATTACATATACACACCTTTTTGAAAGGCCCCAGAGGCTGCAACACCTAAGAATGAGGCACCACTAACCAAACACTGCCATGAAGACCAAGGAACTCTTTAAACAAGTAAAGGACAATGTTGTTGAAAAGTACAAGTCAGGGATAGGTTATAAAAAAATATCCAAATCTTTGATGATTCCTAGGAGCACCATCAAATCTATCATAACCAAATAGAAAGAACATGGCACAACAGCAAACCTGCCAAGAGATGGCCACACACCAAAACTCACAGATAGAGCAAGGAGGGCATTAATCAGAGAGGCAGCAAAGAGACCTAAGGTAATCCTGGAGGATCTGCAGAGTTCCACAGCAAAGACTGGCGTATCTGCACATAGAACGACAATAAGCCGTATGCTCCATAGAGTTGGGCTTTATGGCAGAGTGGCCAGAAGAAAGCCATTACTTTCAGCAAAAAACAAAATGGCAAGTTTTGAGTTTGCAAAAAGGCATGTGGGAGATTCCCAAAATGTATGGAGGGAGTAGGGATGAGCTTCGAGTTCGAGTCGAACTCATGTTCAACTCAAACATCGGCTGTTCGCAAGTTCGCCGAGCAGCAAACAATTTGGGGTGTTCGCGGCAAATTCGAAAGCCGTGGAACACCCTTTAAAAGTCTATGGGAGAAATCAGAAGTGCTAATTTTAAAGGCTAATATGCATGGTATGGTCATAAAAAGTTTCTGGAGACCTGGGTCCTGCCCCAGGGGACATGGATCAATTAAAAAAAAAGTTTTAAAAATGGCCGTTTTTTCGGGAGCAGTGATTTTAATGCTTAAAGTGAAACAATAAAAGTGTAATATTCCTTTAAATTTTGTACGGGGGGGGGGGGGTGTCTATAGTATGCCTGTAAAGGGGCGTATGTTTTCCGTGTTTAGAACATTCTGACAGCAAAATGACATTTCAAAGGTAAAAAAGTCATTTAAAACTACTCGCGGCTATTAATGAATTGTCGATCCGACAATACACATAAAAGTTCATTGAAAAAAACAGATTGGGATTTCCCCACAGGGGAACCCTGAACCAAAATTAAAAGACAAAATGGCGTGGGGGTCCCCCTAAATTCCATACCAGGCCCTTCAGGTCTGGTATGGATATTAAGGGGAACCTCACGCCAAATTTTTTTTTTTAAAAAGGCGGGGGGGTCCCCCTCAAAATCCATACCAGGACCTTCAGGTCTGGTATGGATTTTAAGGGGAACCCTGCACCAATTTTTTTTAAAAAAATGGCGTGGGGTCCCCCCAAAAATCCATACCAGACCCTTATCCGAGCATGCAACCTGGCAGGCCGCAGGAAAAGAGGGAGGATGAGAGAGCGCCCCCCCTCCTGAACCGTACCAGGCCACATGACCTCAACATTGGGAGGGTGCTTTGGGGTCCGCCCCAAAGCACCTTGTCCTCATGTTGATGAGGACAAGGGCCTCATCCCCACCACCCTTGCCCAGTGGTTGTGGGGGTCTGCGGGTGGGGGGCTTATTGGAATCTGGAAGCCCCCTTTAACAAGGGGACCCCCAGATCCCGGCCCCCCATGTGAAATGGTAAGGGGGTATTGTACCCCTACCATTTTACAAAAAAAGTGTCAAAAATGTTAAAAATGACAAGAGACAGTTTTTGACAATTCCTTTATTTAAATGCTTCTTCTTTCCATCTTCTTTCTTCTATCTTCCTTCGGTTTCTTCCTCCATCTTCTTCTTCCTCCGAACCTCCGCTTCTTGCTCCTGTGTTCTCGTCCAGCATCTTCCTCCGTGGCGTCTTCTTCTCTTCTTCCTTCCGTGGCCGCTCCGCATCCAAGATGGGAGGCTCCCGCTGTGTGACACTTCTTGTCTTTTGATGGTTCTTAAATAACAGAGGGCGGGGCCACCCGGTGACCCCACCCCTCTGACACACAGGGGACTTGACGGGGACTTCCCTGAGGCTTTCCCCATGATGTCAGAGGGGGCAGGATCACCCGTTACATAACGGGTGACCCCGCCCCCCTCTGATGTCACGGGGAAAGCCTCAGGGAAGTCCCCGTCAAGTCCCCGTGCATCAGAGGGGGGCGGGGCACCTGGTGACCCCACCCTCCATTATTTAATAACCGTCAGAAGACAAGAAGCGTCATTTAAATAAAGGAATTGTCAAAAAATGTCTCTTGTCATTTTTAACATTTTTGACATTTTTTTTGTGAAATGGTAGGGATAAAGTACCCCCTTACCATTTCACACGGGGGGGCCAGGATCTGGGGGTCCCCTTGTTAAAGGAGCTTCCAGATTCCGATAAGCCCCCTGCCTGCAGACCCCCACAACCACCAGCCAAGGGTTGTGGGGATGAGGCCCTTGTCCTCATCAACATGGGGACAAGGTGCTTTGGGGGGGACCCCAAAGCACCCTCCCAATGTTGAGAGCATGTGGCCTGGTACGGTTCAGGTGGGAGGGGGCCGCTCTCTCGTCCCCCCCTCTTTTCCTGTGGCCTGCCAGGTTGTGTGCTCGGATAAGGGTCTGGTATGGATTTTTGGGGGGACCCCATGCCATTTTTTTTTAAATTTTGGCGCGGGTTTCCCCTTAATATCCATACCACACCTGAAGGGCCTGGTATGGAATTTAGGGGGACCCCCACGCCATTTTTTTAAAAATTTTGGTTCGGGGCTCCCCTGTGGGGAAATCCCATGCCATTTTTATCAATGAACTTAAATGTGTATTGTCGGACCGACAATTCATATAGCCGCGAGCACTGTTAAATTACTTTTTTTCCTTTGAAATGTCATTTTGCTGTCAGACTGTTCTAAACATGGGAAACATGTGCCCCTTTACAGGCATACTATAGACACCCCCCAGGTACGAAATTTAAAGGAATATTACACTTTTATTGTTCCACTTTCAGCATTATTAAAATCACTGCTCCCGAAAAAACGGCCATTTTAAAACTTTTTTTGCATTGATCTATGTCCCCTGGGGCAGGACCCAGGTCCCCAGAAACTTTTTTATGACAATAACTTGCATATAAGCCTTTAAAATGAGCACTTTTGATTACTCATGTTCAAGTCCCATAGACTTTAACGGTGTTCGCTTGTTCAAACAAATTTTTTGCCTGTTCACATGTTCTGGTGCGAACCGAACAGGGGGATGTTCGGCTCATCCCTAGGAGGGAGGTGTTCTGGTCTGATGAGACTAAATTTGAACTTTTTGGCCATCAAAGAAAAAGCTATGTCTGGCGCAAACCCAACACATCACATCACCCAAAGAACACCATCCCCACAGTGAAACATGGTGGTGACAGCATCATGCTGTGGGGATGTTTTTCAGCAGTCGGGACTGGGAAACTGGTCAGAGTTGAGGGAAAGGTGGATGGTGCTAAATACAGGGATATTCTTGAGCAAAACCTGTACCACTCTGTGTGTGATTTGAGGCTAGGATAGAGGTTCACCTTTCAGCAGGACAATGACCTCAAACGCACTGCTAAAGGAACACTTGAGTGGTTTAAGGGGAAATATGTAAATGTGTTGGAAAGGCCTAGGCAAAGCCCAGACCTCAATCCAATAGAAAATCTGTGCTCAGACTTAAAGATTGCTGTTCACAAGGGCAAACCATAAAACTTGAAGGAGCTGGAGCAGTTTTTCAAGGAGGAATGGGCAAAAATCCCAGTGGTAAGATGTGGCAAGCTCATAGAGACTTATCCAAAGCAACTTGGAGCTGTGATAGCCGCAAAAGGTGGCTCTACAAAGCATTGACTTTAGGGGGGTGAATAATTATGCACATTGACTTTTTATGTTATTTTGTCCAATTTGTTGTTTGCTTCACAATAAAAAAAACCTCTTCAAAGTTGTGGGCATGTTCTGTAAATTAAATGAAGCAAATCCTCAAACAATCCATGTTAATTCCAGGTTGTGAGGCAACACAACACGAAAAAATGCCAAGTGGGTGAATACTTTTGCAAGGCACTGTACCTATATGGCAGCTTGCACAGGCGTAGTTGCAGGCGCATGCCTCCGCTGATGCGCTCTTGCTCCACGCTACGGGAGTGTGCCCGCAGGTCAGGCGAACTCGATGTCTGGCGGCAACCCGCAATCGTTGTACAGTGAGGCAGAACGGGGATCTGCCTGTGTAAACAAGCGGATCCCCGTTCTGACAGGGGACATGTCAGAGATCCTCTGTTCCCAGTGATCAGAAACAGTGATCTCTGTCATGTCCCTAGTAGCCCATCCCCCCTACAGTTAGAACACACCCAGGGAACACACTTAACCCCTTGATTGTCCCCTAGTGTTAACCCCTTCCCTGCCAGTGTCTTTTTTACATTGATCAGTGCATTTTTATAGCACTGATCAATGTAATAATGTCACTGGTCCCCAAAAAGTGTCATTTGGGGTCAGATTTGTCCCCTGCAATGTCACAGTCCTGCTAAAAATCGCAGATCACTGCCATTACTAGTAAACACAATAAAAGTCCTTAAATCTATCCCATAGTTTTAGATGCTATAACTTTTGCACAAACAAATTAATATACGCCTATTGCAATTTTTTTATACCAAAAATATGTAGAAGAATATATATCGGCCTAAACTGAGGAAGAAATTTGTTTTTTTATATTTTTCTGGATAGGTATTAGAGCAAAAAGTAAAAAAAAAATAGTTTTTTTTCAAAATTGTTGCTCTTTGTTAGCTTTTAGTGCAAAAAATAAAAACCGCTGAGGTGATCAAATATCACCAAAAGAAATCTCTATTTGTGGGAAAAAAGGACGTCATATTTGTTTGGGTACAGTGTCGCATGACCGCTCAATTGTCAGTTAAAGCGACGCAGTGCCGTATCGCAAAAAATGGCCTGCCCATTAAGGGGGCAAATCCTTCCAGGGCTAAAGTGATTAAAAAAAGGGGGTCCCAGATGTCCAACTACCTTCTTGAGTTAGAGGTATATGATATTCCCCGTTGTTCATTCATGAAAAAAAAGTAGTAAACAAACATGCCAGGTGTTTGAAAAAGTCCATTATTTAATAAAAAAACACATTTGTTTGTTTTTTAATGTGTGGTGTGTTAATTTTTGGGGAAAGAATAATGAGGGCTACTATGCACCCCTTACTCATTCACAGGGCAGGTATCATTTTTTGTGTTTTTATTTTTTGTGGGGTCCATCTTACACTCCATACTTGATCCTCGTCCAGTATGTTTGCTATAGATGAAGAGAATCATGCTTTGTTTACCAACAGAAGAAATCAGCCAGTAATTTAAAGGCAGTGTACACTTTCAAATGTTTTTGTTGTTTTACCTAGGTATATAGGTTCAGAAGAGACCAGCCAAATTTCAGTCCATGTGTAGGGTGAGGATAGTTGTACAGAAGTTGATCTACTGACAGACTTATGTACAACTGCCCTGTTGGAAAATGTATGCTTAATCAACGCCTCCAGCTATAGCAGTGTATTCTGACAGTGGGGAAGTCTCTCCGCTACCAGAATATAATAGATCAGTCCATCTGAAATGTGTGGATAGGGCAAATGAGTCTTTTTTTTTCTTCAACCCACTGGCTTAAGAAAAAAAAAGAATCATCTATGTGCTGCTTATTAATGTAGTTATATTCTCTGATTTATTTGTTTGCATTGCTTTACCATGTGACTATGGGCTCACATATTGTGGCCACCATTTGTAGTGTCATAACTGATTGATCCCCCTATGTTCATGTGTTAGGACAGGACTACTTCCTATTTTGGGTCACTCGGCATCCAATGAATGCCTTTTATCCCCTCTGTGTTGCATCAGAATGTGGGAGTGCTAATGTGACGAAACACATCATTTAGTTGCATTGTTTACACACTACAGACAGAGGTCATTCCTGTGCAGTGCCATGCTGCTTTTCTTCATGTTTCAACATGGATGACACAAGAATGTGAAGATTTACTCAACTATAGGCTTTGCATACAGGGCAACAAATTAAAGGTAAAAAACACAGGTTGCAGGTATGGGTGTTTACCATCTCTTTAGACAGGTTCAAGGCATCCCCCAAGAGTGTTATTCAAAGAAATTGCACATTTTTAATGTTTCACTTTAAGTTCTATTAAAAGAGCTGTTCCCCACAAAACTACCAAGTATGACATTTTTACATAGATACTGCCCTACCTCTCTACCTCATCCCATCAAAGAATGCTTTGTATTCTTTGAAAGAATGCAAAGCATCCTCAGAATGACACCAGTGCCAGAGACCAACCTTTCTTATTCACAATGCAGAAGGGCAGCAACTTGGCATGGGAACTAAAAGCTAGTGGAGATCACTCTAGTAGGGACCCCGCAGGTATGGAATATGCATAGTTACATTGGTTCATGCTGGACCATTGTAACTATTTAAAAAAATACCATACCTTGAATTCTTTTTTAACACTTTATTTTGCATTGATGCAGGTCTTCCATGGCAGTGCCAAGCTATCACTGCCCTTTGTTAGATAATTTTTGGCCTATTAGTCTTGAAAATAGAGAGAATTGATTTTTGAGGTGCAGATGGTAATTCTTAATTTTATGGATTTTTGGAGGAGTTTTCTAAACTTGCCCTCTAATTGAACTTAAACAGAATCGACCATCACTACATGTTAATACCCTCAAAGATATAGGGAATTCTGAAAATAAAATGTAATACATTTGTCAGACAAATCCAAGGGTAAGCTAGAAATACGTTATTAAAGTCCCTTTAATTGATTCAGTAGCAGTGATGTGATCTGGAAGAAATTAGTGTTTTGTTTTAATTTTAGACTTTCTTGGTAAGAGTCTCAAACAAAGGGTCTCACAGTCACAAGACTTCTATGTTGAGAAAATTTGCTTTTTAAACACTAACCATGGCAGATATATTGAGTTATAAATGTTGTGAAGAAAACGTTGTTAGAATATTGACCTGCTTCATTGTTCTTTTTATTTTAGATATCAATAACTCACTTCTCTCTAATCAATATACCTTGTTAGAGGCTACTGTAGCTATTCCATATAAGTCCTTTATATAAAGTGAGCTTAAACATGTAAATGATTGCTAAACACAGAAAAAACTGTTTGTTCAAGCAAAAAATAATGGTGAAACAAGAAGTATTGCTGCAAAGTAATGCTGCTTTTTATCCAATATTTCTAATTCTTTATCACGCTATAATGTATAAAAACCATACTTTCTAACTGTGGGATAATTTTAAAAGTAAAATCGATCTGAGATTTGGTAAACATAGCATTAAAATAAAGGAGAAAGACTTCCAAAATGTGTTTGCACCAAATCCATAATAGCAGAAATGTTAACTGTTTCTCTATTTGAAACTGGTAAAAGGAGAAAGGTAGTCCAAGCAGGGTAAAGAACTAAATAATACAAAGGGGGTCCCCAGCTAACCAAAAATAATTATTGTATAATTATGTATTATTATGTTTCAACAACTTTGGGCAAGAACAGGGGTTTTTCTAGCATACATATGCAAGTACATGTGGAAGCCACCCTGCCACATCAAGGCACTTCTATTAATGGTGGTCCCTACCTATAAACATTCTAAATTTCCAGTTATGGGTCATATATAGCAATGCAAGGCTCAAAGGATCATGGGACATGTGGTATCAGGACTGGAAAATAAGGAAACAGGTAGTTTTAGAACTTCGAAATTTAGCTAGAAGGAGGAGAGACATTACAGACACAGAAACCTGTTTTATACAGCTAAAGGAGGTAACTTATACATAAGCTGACACTGGGGTTGTGATTTAAATGCAGAATGCATCTCTTGTTTTGGGGAGAAAAAGCTGGAGTTCTTTTTTAAATAGGTCTATAATGTTTCTTAATGTGGTGCATGTCATTTCTGACCAGTTTTCTGTTGCAGGAAGTGTTGTTGATTACCCAGATTGTACAGATAAGCAGAAGTGAGAAATGTTAAACCATCTTCTGGTGGAGTAGAGAATCCAGTAAATATTAAGACTTTTGATAAAATCATTACAGTAGTTATACTCCTACTGATCGCAAGTTGAAAATTTAAATAAAAAATGACTTTTCAGTTTACAATTTAAATTTTCTTGCAGAGTTACAAAAAAAAGTTTGAACTCTTATGCCCCGTACACACGGTCGGACTTTGTTCGGACATTCCGACAACAAAATCCTAGGATTTTTTCCGACGGATGTTGACTCAAACTTGTCTTGCATACACACGGTCACATAAAAGTTGTCGGAAAATCCGATCGTTCTGAACGCGGTGACGTAAAACACGTACGTCGGGACTATAAACGGGGCAGTGGCCAATAGCTTTCATCTCTTTATTTATTCTGAGCATGCGTGGCACTTTGTCCGTCGGATTTGTGTACACACGATCGGAATTTCCGACAACTAATTTTGTTGTCGGAAAATTTTATAGCTTGCTCTCAAACTTTGTGTGTCGGAAAATCTGATGGAAAATGTGTGATGGAGCCCACACAAGGTCCTATCACACATTTTCCGTCTGAAAACCCGACCGTGTGTACGGTGCATCAGTGTCATTCTGTGAAAAATACATTTCTGGATCGGTACCTGAGGAAAACAGGAAGCAGCTGATACTAAAGTAAAGTCAGTCAGTACAGAACATTATGGAGCTGATATACGATCAGATTGATGGATATGAATACAAATAAAAAGGGCCGGGCAACACCACTGTTTGTTTGGATTTTTTACCATATGTTATATAGCCTCTATCCTTTGTGTACATCAATATTACCCATGAATAGGGATGAGCTTCGAGTTCAAGTGGAACTCATGTTCGACTCGAACATCGGCTGTTCGCCAGTTCGCCGAGCAGCGAACAATTTGGGGTGTTCGCGGGAAATTCGTAAGCCACGGAACACCCTTTAAAAGTCTATGGGAGAAATCAAAAGTGCTAATTTTAAAGGCTTATATGCATGGTATTGTCATAAAAAGTGTTTGGGGACCTGGGTCCTGCCCCAGGGGACATGTATCAATGCAAAAAAAAGTTTTAATAACGGCCGTTTTTTCTGAAGCAGTGATTTTAATAATGCTTAAAGTCAAACAATAAAAGTGTAATATTCCTTTAAATTTCGTACCTGGGGGATGTCTATAGTATGCCTGTAAAGGGGCGCATGTTTCCCATGTTTAGAACAGTCTGACAGCAAAATGACATTTCAAAGGAAAAAAAGTCATTTAAAACTACTCGCTGCTATTAATGAATTGTCGGTCCGACAATCCACATAAAAGTTCATTGATAAAAACTGCATGGGATTTTCCCACAGGGGAAACCCGAACCAAAATGAAAAAAAAAACTGGTGTGGGGGTCCCCCTAAATTCCATACCAGGCCCTTCATGTTTGGTATGGATATTAAGGGGAACCCCGCGCCAAAATAAAAAAAATGATGTAGGGGGTCCCCCTCAAAATTCATACCAGACCCTTCAGGTCTGTTATGGATTTTAAGGGGAACGCCGCGCCAAAATTTAAAAAAAAATTGGCGTGGGGTCCCCCCAAAAATCCATACCAGACCCTTATCCGAGCACGCAACCTGGCAGGCCACAGGAAAAGAGGGGGGATGAGAGAGCGCCCCCCTCCTGAACCGTACCAGGCCACATGCCCTCAACATTGGGAGGGTGCTTTGGGGTAGCCCACCAAAGAACCTTGTCCCCATGTTGATGACGACAGGGGCCTCATCCCCACAACCCTTGCCCGGTGGTTGAGGGGGTCTGCGGGTGAGGGGCTTATCAGAAGCTGGAAGACCCCTTTAACAAGGGGACCCCCAGATCCCGCCCCCCCCTGTGTGAAATGGTAAGGGGGTACCCCTACCATTTCACAAAAAAACTGTCAAAAATGTTAAAAATGACAAGAGACAGTTTTTGACAATTCCTTTATTTAAATGCTTCTTCTTTCTTCTATCTTCTATCTTCCTTCGGTTTCTTCCTCCATCTTCTTCTTCCCCTCTGACGTCATGGGGAATGCCACAGGGAAGTCCCCGTCAAGTACCCATGCGTCAGAGGGGGGCGGGGTCAACGGGTGGCCCCGCCCTCCGTTATTTAAGAACAGTCAGCAGACGATAAGCGTCACACAGTGGGAGCCTCTTATCCAATCATGGATGCAGAGCGGCCCAAAAAGAAGATGAAGACAAGAAGATGAAGAGAAAAAGATGAAGAGAGAAGCGTCACACAGCGGGAGCCTTCCATCCAATCATGGATGTGGAGTGGCCCGAAAAGAAGATGAAAAAAAGAAGATGAAGAGAAGAAGATGCCGCGGAGGGAGATGCCGGACGACAACACCGGAGAAAGAAGCAGAGGATCGGAGGAAGAAGATAATGGAGGAAGAAGACGAAGGAAGATAGAAGAAAGAAGATAGAAGATGGAAAAAAGAAGACTTTAAATAAAGGAATTGTCAAAAACTGTCTCTTGTCATTTTTAACATTTTTGACAGTTTTTTTGTGAAATGGTAAGGGTACTTTTGTACCCCCTTACTATTTCACACAGGGGGAGGCGGGATCTGGGGGTCCCCTTGTTAAAGGGGGCTTCCAGATTCCAGTAAGCCCCCCGCCCCCAGACCCCCACAACCACCGCCAAGGATTGTGGGGATGAGGGCCTTGTCCTCATCAACATGGGGACAAGGTGCTTTGGTGGGCTACCTCAAAGCACCCTCCCAATGTTGAGGGCATGTGGCCTGGTACGGTTCAGGAGGGGGGGCACTCTCTCATCCCCCCTCTTTTCCTGCAGCCTGCCAGGTTGCGTGCTTGGATAAGGGTATGGTATGGATTTTTGGGGGGACCCCACGCCAATTTCTTTTTAATTTTGGTGCGAGGTTCCCCTTAAAATCCATACGAAACCTGAAGGGCCTGGTATGGAATTTAGGGGGACCCCCATGCCAGTTTTTTTTTAAATTTTGGTTCGGGGGTTCCCCTGTGGGGAAATCCCATGCAGTTTTTATCAATGAACTTTTATGTGTATTGTCAGACCGGCAATTCATTAATAGCCGCGAATAGTTTTAAATGACTTTTTTTCCTTTGAAATGTCATTTTGCTGTCAGACTGTTCTAAACACGGGAAAAATGCGCCCCTTTACAGGCATACTATAGACACCCCCCAGGTACGAAATTTAAAGGAATATTACACTTTTATTGTTAGACTTTAAGCATTATTAAAATCACTGCTTCCGAAAAAACGTCAGTTTTTAAAACTTTTTTTGCATTGATACATGTGCCCTGGGGAGGACCCGGGTCCCCAAACCCTTTTTAGGACAATACCATGCAAATTAGCCTTTAAAATGAGCACTTTTGATTTCGAACGTTTGAGTCCCATAGACTTCAATGGGGTTCTAACATTCATGCGAAGTTTTGGTCTGTTCGCAAGTTCTGGTGCGAACCGGGGGGTGTTCGGCTCATCCCTACCCATGAATCTTGGTTGCAGAGACTATAGCCAAAATCAGATGTCACAAAGAAAAAGATAATATTATTATAAAAATTGTGTATTATTGTGCATACATTGTGAAATCTCTTTAACGTCCCTTAACCCCTTCCTGCTGACCTCACACATATATGTGGCCTCCCGGGAGTGAGCTTTTTTTAGTGGGGCTGCATATATGCATAGCTCCCAGTCTATGTCCCAGCACAGAAACCAGGCTCTCACCAAGTGCTCCGCGTCTCGTACTGCTAATGATCGGGACCTGGAACTTTTGGTTCTGGGTCACCTGATTGCTGTGATAGTGTCAGGTCTGGGCTCAGCCCTTCCTTCTCTGAGCTGGCCACTCAGCTGTCGACTAATTGCTAGCTCCTATCTCTCCACAGATACTCACATGTTGATGATATCCTGATCGTCAGACCTGCCTACTTACGCTGTCCAGCCCAGAGGATCTCTGCCTTCGCCTTGGTCAACATCACAGAGACTATCTCCTACGTTCCTGTTTAAAGACTTGCTTGGCTGACTTCCATTCTGGCTCCAGATCCTGCTTGCTGTTCCACTACACTGATCCCTGACTCTCTGGCTTGGCTGACTATCCATTCTGGTTACCGAACTTTGGCTATGTTTTGACTATGTTTGTTCTATTTGCTTTTATTATTAAACAAGTGTGATTTAACCATATTTCTGTCTCGGTTTGATTTCATGGTTTCTGGCAGATAGCCTCTGATTGGCTATCAACAGTGATCAGTCACTGTGAGTCCGCCCCTGTGTTTACTTCCTCTTCTGAATAGAGAAAGATATGTTGTATCTTCCTCTTCTTGTAGAAGAGTAAAATGTAAACAAACTAAATTGTGTAAAAAATAAAAATAAAAATAAAAATAAGGAATTAAAAAATAAATTAAAAATAAATTTTACAAAAGTAAACAAATAACAAGATCAAAGTTTGCCAGGGTTATTGATAGGGCCAAGGTTGAGGTCAAAGGTCAATGCTGGGGTCAATGTTCATGGTCAGCATATTTTGGATAGAATTAAAAAAGAAATTAATTAGCATCAGTGTCAGTTAGTGTCAGTGTCAGAATGTTTTAAGCAGAATAAAAAAAAACAAAATGCGTATCATTGTTTTTAGGCTGTACTATGGGTACAAACAACAACTATCATATGCATATGTGGCATCGCTGCAATCATCAGGAGCAGGAGAATTTATTTTGGGTTGTTCTTTGTATGTAAATTATGATAGTAGCAAAACATATACTGCTAAATTACATTTTTACTATTTTAGGCCAGTTTTCCTTTGAAACAAAAAAAAATCAGGAGATATCTGTTATAAGGAAATAAATGCAACTCTATAACTGTGTATAATATCCAGAACTGAAACTGGATAACATAAAATAACACTCAGTGATGAACTGATAAGAAGAATAATAAAGATTGAAGTGAACAGTGTTAATCAGATACTAATGAGGTCCCCTAAAAAGCAGCGCAATGATAAAGTGCAAAAAAAACTCAGTGTCTTAAACGTCAGATGGTTGTGATGCCAATCGAACGTGTAGGTAGTACAAAAAAAAACATAATCACAAAATTGCTTAGTGAATGGAATGTCACTTGAATACATTTCAAACATGATGAAAGTCCATCCAACACTAAATATCAAGGTGTGCTCTTCCACGTATAAATCAACAAGACCTTGGGGACAATAATATTGCCGAGTTGTTCAACCACCAGAGGAGGGGGGTAGGTACTCTTACCAGAGGACGTGGACACACACGCCAGCGTCAGTGAGTCAAACGGCGTGTAAGGATATACGAAATCCAAGATGGCAGTCTCCAACAGAAGAAAAGTTCAGGCACACCAGCTCATCAGAAGGATGGACGAACAAACCAGAAGACAACCACAATCTCCAAGTGTGATGTCTGTGTAGAGAGTTCTCCAACAATGGATTCATAAAAGGATTCATAAAAAAACAAAAAGAAGGCTTCCACATGGTGTAGATCAAAATTGACAAGTGAATTTATTAATAAAAAATACAAACATCGTTGAGGATGTATGCAGATAAAAGATGATCTTAAAAATGGTATAAAATTGCATGAAAGTTGGCTCAGTGTGTGTAGCTCAGCAGGCAATGACCCAATGCATTTTGTCCTATGGGACTTCTACTGGGGTGAGGGTCTGGTTACCAACACTGCACTTATATATCATAGAAGCTAATTAGCCAAATAAATAAGACACCCATTTGAGCCGGTTGCCAAAATGCCAGGACCAACAGCATATGCGCATCATGGTGCAGCAATGAGCCAATAGCACGAAAGCCACATCAGAACGCCATCATTATGAGGCATCATGTGCTTGTATCACCTCGTTCTGGTTAGCCAATCGCAAGGACGTAGCAATGAAGACACATCATCACGATGTCCGACATGTAACTCCCGCCATGGCTCCACTGGCCAATCATATGGCAGATGGATCCAAGTCATGTGACCAATAGCTCACATGACACGCATTATCGTCACATCCTGGAGAAATGCACCCAAGCCTAACTGTGGTTCTGATCATCATAGCTACACCAAGACCTTGAAACAGACCAAGCCTCAATGCGGCAATGATAACACAACACACAATAGGTCAAAGACATAGGATCAAGCGCAATACAAAGATGCCCACCGTGTCGATGACATCAAAGACACACCCACGTGCAAGGAGCACATGGACTAAAACAATTAAATATGATGCAAACAAAATATGCAGTACATCTCACCATTAAATAAAATGTAAACACAATGGGACCACAATATCAAGGTAACCATATAGATGTAAAAATAGGTTAATATAAAAATATAAAGAAAAATTAATTAATGTAAAAATGTATTAATATAAAAAAAACTACCACCCAAAAAGCGCACCAAAAGATGGCAATTGGCCATAAACAATAACAAACACATCTATATATATGTATATATATAATCTAGAACATAGTAAGGGCCAGTCCAATCAAAACTAAGAATGTATATAAGATGTACAAATATAACGGTTCTCCTATATAGAAATCGATCTATAAAGTAGAAAAAGAGGGGAGCCACAACAACCAACAACTAACCAACACTAGGTATTATGCCTTATTGATAAAGGAGTTGCTATTCCAATCAATGTTCATTCCAAAGGGCAAGTAGGATTTAAGCTGGTAAATCCAGAATGTTTCAAGCCGTGATACCCCCCCATACAGAAGGCTCACCTCTCCAATGGGGGACAAACTTATTGATAATCTGAAATGTAATACCGAGGGTTCTTGTCATGACAATCTAGAAAATGTCTGGGTACACTGTGATTAATGAAACCTTTTTTAATGCTAGCAATATGTTCATTAACCCTCACGCAGAATGTTTGTCCACGTTGGTTTGTCCACGTACTGCTTTTTACAAGGGCAAGTTATTAAGTATACAATGTATCTAGGAGCACGTGTAGTGAAGTATTTCATCTCGTATATTATAGAGGTGGTGGTAGATGTAAAAGATTCAGATTTCCTCCTGCCACGTGTGTTGTGTAAACAAACATTGCATATGTGGCAGGGATAATACCCTTTAAGGTTATGAAAAAATGAGGCCACTCAAAGGTTGTGCACCCCTATACACCACACCAGCATGATCCGGTAATACCGGCCAAGTACACGATCATTTTTCAACACTTTCCAATGAGGTTTAAAAATATCTTTAATTTGTTTATGTTGTATTGAAAATCCGATGATGAAGGACCACTTAAATTTTGTATCCTGTATTCCATTACCATTTATCACCAAAAGAAATTCCAATTTGTCCTGAAAAAATCACCTGGATACACAATGTAGTTGTGATGATATGTACAGTTTTACTAACACATGTCAAAGTTGCAAAATTGTGCTTAGGCATTTACATTTGTTTTACCCTTAGGCCTGAAGGGGTCAAAATTCAATGAACATATGAATAACACACAAATATCCATGAAAATAAATACATTTTGTTGTGAGTGTGGTATGGAATCTTAATTAAGATCTCAGTGTTTTGTTTTTCAGTGCCTCCAACCTTACGGTAAATTTGAACTTGGTTCAGATAATCAGTACATACCACAATACTTTCCTGAGTTTGTTAATTTATGGGGATTTCTTACCTAGCCTCATTTTTTGTATAAATATCTCCCAACAAAATTAATAAGTAAATAATTTGACTTTATTAATTAACAAGTATAGTTATACAATTTCAAACAGAACTGGAATTTTTGGTGATTGATATTTCACGCACACATTATCAAAACATCAACACGGCAATGGAACAATATTTCTTAATAGATACAAATGCGGAGCTGATCTGGGTCTCACCTTTACTGCTGTAGGCCGGCTGGCACCTGTTGTTCCACTAGCTTGTGTTCAGCTCTGCTGCACTTTGCAGCTATGGGTGTCGCCGGTCTCACCTGTTGCTTAATATATGAGTCCTTCCTGCTACTTCCTTTTCAGCCCCTCGTGTGCTTCTCTATTTAAATCCCTCTCAGGCTAGTTCTGGTTGCTTGAGCAACATTTGTTTCTGAGCTCCCTTCATGTTACCTGCCTTTACCTGACCTCTCGTGAACTGATCTCTTGTGTACCAACTCGGCTTGTTCTGATTACGTTGTCTGCAGCCCATCCTGACCTTGGCTCGCTATCCGTCTCTCCTTTGCATCATCCATCCATCCTAGTCTGACATTGTCTTCTGGTACCTCCCTAGCGAGCGGGGTAAACCCGGGGGTCGTGACCTGGGGTCAGCACACAGCTAAGCCAAAACCCTCATGAGGGGGTCCCTGGCAGAATACTGGCTGGCCCTTAGACTCCACGTCCTGGGGGATCCCGTGTCACCTGCTCGCCTGTGGGCTCACTGTAAGTAGTACCGTGACACTCAAATTGTTCTGTTAGAAAGAAATGTCCGGTTATCGTGCTTTACGTTCAAGAGCACAATATCCCTTGTCGCTCGGGGAAACAGTCCTCTGAATTTCTCCGGCCGGAAGGAATCCAAAGTATGCCTCACGGAGTCAACAGAAACATTGCCAATTTGAAAGAAATATTAAATGAACAGAGCTTGCTAAAATTGAATGGGGAAATAATACTCTCCCTGGGACCACAGAAATTTAATTTGATGTAATACAAGTTTGTCTGAATACCCCCAAACACGGCTTCAAGTATAAACAGCCTAGACAATCAATAGGGGAAGATGATAATGATAAACTACCCTACATACAACATATAATAATGTCAATACATAAACTATAAAATATAATCCCTACAGTTTTGAGAGAAAAGATAATTACAATTTGTATGGTATGTATCCTACCAACAGTTTAAAAGGGGAAGATGTCCGCCAATATCTAAGTACATTGAGTGGTTCCAGTCACAAGGTCCAGCAAGATGGGGACTGGTCAAATATCAGCAGACTCCTTGATTGTCTAGGTGGTGTATCCGGTGTGTGGTTCTGTGATCCTCTCTCTAAGGCCATTACATCCTTTATACCATCTGGAACAATAAACTTATAAAATTATCATAAGCTCAGCCCAGAGGGTTTGGCTTATTCTCCATTAGTTGGAGAATTCTAATGATTTACCTGGTGGATTCAGGTAATATCATCTTCAGCCACTAGGTGTGTCTGAGGACAGAAAATGTGTTCTAAACTATTTGTTAAAAGAAAAAATTTGTTTTCTTTTATAATGGGTGTCTATCTATATATTGGGGCTTGTGAATATATGTCTATATTGTTCAGGGACCCTGGCAATAGGTATAAAATATAATACATTTAGTATAAATTTGATTAATTAATATCACACACAATGGATGTTTATATGGATAAATGGATGTCTCCTGCATATCCTATGAAAACCTATTTGTCTTGGGACAACACATGTTATATGGGTATTTTCATGTACAGTACCTGACCGCGAGATTGGTTCTCGGCGACAGAGTACTGTGCATCTCACGCTGGCTCCCTCATCGGGAAAGGAAAACTTTTTTTTCCTTTTGCAATGAGCGACAGGCAGTGCTGACAGTTGTCTGGTATAAATCATGAGGGAGAACACCGCGCCAAATTATAAATAAAAAAACGGTGTGGGTTCCCCCCCCAGAGGCATACCAGGCCCTTAGGTCTGGTATGGATTTTAAGGGGAACCCCTTACGCTGAAAAATCAGCGTGGGGCCCCCCAAAATCCATACCAGACCCTTATCTGAGCATGCAGCCCGGCCAGTCAGGAAAGGGGGTGGGGACGAGCGATCGCCCCACCATCTGAACTGTACCAGGCCACATGCCCTCAACATGGGGGGGTGGGCACTTTGGGGAAGGGGGACACCTTGTCCCCATGCTGATGAGGACAAGGGCCTCTCCCCGACAACCCTGGCCGTTGGTTGTCGGGGTCTGCGGGCGGAGGGCTTATCGGAATCTGGGAGCCCCCTTTAATAAGGGGCCCCCAGATCCCGGCCCCCCACCCTATGTGAATGAGTATGGGGTACCGATTTTCCTAGGGAAAATGTGTCAATAAAAAACACACTACACAGGTTTTAAAAGTAATTTATTAGGCAGCTCCGGAGGTCTTTTTCCGACTTCGGGGGTCTTCTTCCAACTTCTCCGCTCTCTCCAGCCTCTTCTCCCGGTGTCCGCTTCTTCTGCCGGTGTCCGCTTCTTCTCCGGCCTCTTCTCCCGGTGTCCGGTTCTTCTGCTGGGCTCCTCCGCTATCTTCTGCTCTTTTGCCGCTCTTTTGCTAGTGGTGACCCGGTCTTCGCCGTCTTGTTCCTTCTTCTCTTCTTCTCTTCTTTCGATATTGACACGACGCTGTCTCCCGCTGTTATGCTTATATAAGTGATCGTGCACTGCTCAGACAGCATAACAGCGGGAGACAGCTTTGTGTCAACATTGGAAGAAGAGAAGAAGGAACAAGACGGCGAAGACCGGGTCACCACTAGCAAAAGAGCAGCAAAAGAGCAGAAAATAGCGGAGGAGCCCGGCAGAAGAACCGGACACCAGGAGAAGAGGCCGGAGAAGAACCAGACACCGGGAGAAGAAGCGGACACTGGGAGAAGAGGCCGGAGAGAGCGGAGTAGTCGGAAGAAGACCCCTGAAGTCGGAAGAAGACCCCGAAGTCGGAAGAAGACCCCTGGAGCTGCCTAATAAATTACTTTTAAAACCTGTGTAGTGTGTTTTTTTATTGACACCTTTTCCCTAGGTGAATGGGTAGGGGTACCATGTACCCCATACTCATTCTCATAGGGTGGGGGGCTGGGATCTGGGGGCCCCCTTATTAAAGAGGGGTCCCGGATTCCAATAAGCCCTCCGCGCGCAGACCCCGATAGCCAATGGCCAGGTTTGTCGGGAAGAGGCCCTTGTCCTCATCAACATGGGGACAAGGTGCTTTGGGGTGGGGGGCCCCGCTCGCTCGTCCCCACCCCCTTTCCTGACTGCGTGCTCGCATAAGGGTCTGGTATGGATTTTGGGGGGGACCCGATGCCGATTTTTCAGCATAGGGGTTCCCCTTAAAATCCATACCAGACCTAAGGGCCTGGTATGCCCCTGGGGGGGAACCCACGCTGTTTTTTTATTTAAAATTTGGCGCGGCGTTCTCCCTCATAAATCATACCAGACAGCTGTCAGCACTGCCTGTTGTTCTTCGCGAAAAGAAAAAAGTTTTCCTTTCCCGATGAGCGATCCAGCTCGGCGCTGGCTCCCGCAGCGGGGCTCGCAGGTGTCAAACCTCGCCGATAACAGCGGCGAGATTGACACAATATCGTGCTCACCTACTGTAGATGCGGTCACGGTTTCTATGTCTTTACAACAATGATGGTATCTAAACACAATTCTTCATTTGTTCTATATCAAAATTTATATTTCTATCTTATGGCAGATTACTCATGGGGTCAGTGGAAATTAAAATGATAGTTGTATCTGTGACCTAAAGTCCAATATAGCATTTGAGTTACTTATGATCACATATATTTACAATATCACATGAATACAGGTTTTAAATGTCCAAACCATTTCTCCTGTCAGACAATTTAGGCACATATTGATTATTGACTGTTCAGAGCTTTGTGCCTGTGTGTCATTTGGTACGCATCTCAGTCATTGTCTGAGGGAAAGCTTGAGTCAACATTGGGGTTTGACTAGGTTTTGTAACTTTGGTCTGAAAATACACATTTTGACCATACTCAGCTGGTTTCGTATCAGATTCATTCGGTTTCAACATAGGTTTTGTCTCTTAACTTTAATGCCCCGTACACACGGTCGGATTTTCAGATGGAAAATGTCCGATCGGAGCGTATTGTCGGAAATTCCGACCGTGTGTGGGCTCCATCGGACATTTTCCATCGGATTTTCCGACACACAAAGTTTGAGAGCAGGCTATAAAATTTTCCGACAACAAAATCCGATCTCGTCAATTCCGACCGTGTGTGGCCTGTTCCGACGCACAAAGTGCCACGCATGCTCAGAAGAAATTCCGAGACGGAACAGCTCGGTCTGGTAAACTTAGCGTTCGCAATGGATACAACACTTTCGTCATGGTGCAATGTTAAAAATGGTTTAATACAGTGCACTCTTCTTCTTTATAATGTGAGAAGAATGAAGTAGTTTTGCTGCTCATATTCACACAGACTTCTCACAAACTTCTTTCTTTATTATTTATCGGGATTCCCTTAATATATTTTGATTTGTCACATCTGACAAAAATATTTTTGTGTTGTTTTTTTTTTTTTTTTTTAAAGGCAGAATTTTTAATTTTTTTAGGTTTGTATATTTTCCAAGGCTGATCTTTGTTTTATTTTATTTTTAGTTTTACTCCAGAATATTTTTGTGTGTGTTTTGTGTGTCAAGTTACCACAACACCAGTGATATCTTATATTATTTAATCTCAAGGAGATTGTTTGGTGTTGGTGTCCCTTGTTAATTTCACATTGTACTTTAGAAATGTACCTGAATCCTCACAAACAAACTGTCCTTTTTGAAGTAAAAAACACATAGGAGAGTATAATTGAAACCAAAAATCCTTTATTAAGGGCTCAGAACCAAACAAAGAGGGAGGCAACGCTGTAGAAACAGCAGAAATTAGCGAAGCCTTGGACCCCCAGGGCAGACATCAATTCTTTAACATCAAAATTGGTGGCCTGAGGAGTCCTTATCTAAGGGAGTGCAGTCTGGTCCAGAAGTCCCAGAGATCCGGAAAGCAGCAGATGACATCTGTGTCCCCAGGCTGTGGTACCACAAGAGGCTGCATCTTTTGCCAGACCAGACTGGATCCAGGGTCATCACTTTCTGGTCTTCCTTCCACGCTTCCTTCCTGGCTGTGGCTCTGCTGTTGGAGATGTGGCAGGAGGAGGAGTATGACCTGGAGGAGGAGGAGGAGTAGTAGGACCTGGAGGAGGAGGAGGAGGAGGACCATGTGTGAGGTCACAAATGTGGGTAGCAGATGTTATTTGGGCCCTCAACCCCTTATTGAGAGCTTCCAACATTAATGACTCACACATGAGTTGTTGGCCATCCTCCATCCACTGCATTTTACAGGCAATTATGACAGCAAAGTCCTCCTCCACAGTGTGGGGGGCTCCCAGGGCCTCTGTAGCCTTCCAAAAGAGGCCTATGGCAGCCTCCTCTAGGGTACTCCTCTTCCTGCCACTTTCTCTTTGAAGGTGTAGGGGAGGGACCTGCATATCAGGCAGCCTGCTCGGCCCGGCCACCTCCTGGCTGAGACTTCCCTGTGTATGAAAAAGGGACATGGTTGTAATGTTTTGCATCATCAATCACAATCATAAATTAGTACTCCAAACTAACATCTAGTTAACATCATTGATTGGACAGCCTGAAATATTTAGAGGAATGCTATACCTGGCTCAATCTGGGCTCCGCCACATGTTGCTGCCTGGAAGGCCCAGGTTGGGCGTCAGAAGCCTCAGCTGGGGGGAAGGAAGCGTGGAAGGAAGACTGGAGATTGCTGACCTGGGTTCAGTCTGACCTGCCAGAAAATGCAGCCTGTCATAGTACCACATCCTGGGGACATAGATGTCTTCTGCTGCTCCGGATCTCTGCGAATCCTGGACTTTCTTGCGCTCCCTTAGATAAGTGCTCCTCAGGCCACCAATTAGGATCTTCAAATAGGTGATGTCTGCCGTGGGGATCACCTGCTTCACAATTTCCAGCAATTGATCCAGAGCTGCCTTCCTCTTTGTTTGGTTCTTATAATGTGGGTGGTTTATCTCCCACAGACAAGGCAGCTCCCTGAACATGTCAATGAAGATTGCCATGAAGTCGGTATCGTTCAAGATATCCATTTTCACTGCAAGACACAACACAAGACAAACCCTAATGTCAGGCAAAACTCTCCTAATCTTGTTACAATATAGGCCTCAATCTAGAAGCAGTAGTCCCAAGTTTGTCTCTTACCTTCGTTATTACAATCGGCGCCTCCGATGCTCCTTCCTCCGCTCACAGATTGTACGTAATATGCACGCGTGTTACCCTTTATACACACTGCGCATGCGTGTAACTCCGCCCGCCCCTGATGTTCTTTCTAGTCTATTCCCCGCCCCTTTTCGTTCGGCGCAGTGTGGGAAGAGCACATGGCAGAGACACAGCAGGTGCATGCTAATTATAGCAACGAGCAGGAGGGGGAGAAAAGCCCGGATCCGGAAAGATCCCGATCCAGAAGGAGACGATTTAAGGCCTCAAATATGTCCTTTGGGGAGATGTTGGAGATGGTCGACATCCTGAAGAAGGCCGACTATGATGGGAAGTATGGACCTTACCCCAACCCCAATGTCCGAAAGGCCAAGATCATGGCGAAAGTAGTCAAGAGTAGGGATGAGCTTCGAGTTCGAGTTGAACTCATGTTCGACTCGAACATTGGCTGTTCGCAAGTTCGCCGAACAGCGAACAATTTGGGGTGTTCGCGGCAAATTCGAATGCCGCGGAACACCCTTTAAAAGTCTATGGGAGAAATCAAAAGTGCTAATTTTAAAGGCTAATATGCAAGTTATTGTCATAAAAAGTGTTTGGGGACCTGGGTCCTGCCCCAGGGGACATGGATCAATGCAAAAAAATTTTTTAAAAACGGCCGTTTTTTCAGGAGCAGTGATTTTAATAATGCTTAAAGTCAAACAATAAAAGTGTAATATCCCTTTAAATTTCGTAGCTGGGGGGTGTTTATAGTATGCCTGTAAAGGGGCGCATGTTTCCCGTGTTTAGAACAGTCTAACAGCAAAATGACATTTCGAAGGAAAAAAAAGCCATTTAAAACTACCCGCGGCTATTGCATTGCCGACAATACACATAGAAGTTCATTGATAAAAACGGCATGGGAAACCAAAATTTAAAAAAAAAATGATGTGGGAGTCCCCCTAAATTCCATACCAGGCCCTTCAGGTCTGATATGGATATTAAGGGGAACCCCGGACAAAATTTAAAAAAAAAAATGACGTGGGGTTCCCCCTAAATTCCACACCAGACCCTTCAGGTCTGGTATGGATTTTAAGGGGAACTCCGCGCCAAAAAAAAACAGCGTGGGGTCCCCCCAAAAATCCATATCAGACCCTTATCCGAGCACGCAACCTGGCAGGCCGCAGGAAAAGAGGGGGGGACGAGAGTGCACCCCCCCTCCTGAACCGTACCAGGCCACATGCCCTCAACATTGGGAGGGTGCTTTGGGGTAGCCCCCCAAAACACCTTGTCCCCATGTTAATGAGGACAAGGGCCTCATCCCCACAACCCTGGCTGTTGGTTGTGGGGGTCTGCGGGCGGGGGGCTTTTCGGAATCTGGAAGCCCCCTTTAACAAGGGGACCCCCAGATCCCGGACCCCCCCCTGTGTGAAATGGTAAGGGGGTACTTACCCCTACCATTTCACTAAAAAACTGTCAAAAATGTTAAAAATGACAAGAGACAGTTTTTGACAATTCCTTTATTTAAATGCTTCTTCTTTCTTCTATCTTCCTTCATCTTCTGGTTCTTCTGGTTCTTCTGGTCCTTCCTCCGGCGTTCTCATCCAGCATCTCCTCCGCGGCGTCTTCTATCTTCTTCTCCTCGGGCCGCTCCGCACCCATGGCATGGGGGGGAGGCTCCCGCTCTTCTCTTCTTCTTTTCTTCTCTTCTTCTCTTCTTCTCTTCTCCATTTCCTTCTCCGGGCCGCTCCGCACCCATGCTGGCATGGAGGGAGGCCCCCGCTGTGTGACGACGCTACTCGTTTGACAGTTCTTAAATAACGGGGGACGGGGCCACCCGGTGACCCCGCCCCCCTCTGCCGCACGGGACATGACGGGACTTCCCTGTGGCATTCCCCGTGATGTCACAGGGAAGTCCCGTCAAGTCACCGTGCGTCAGAGGGGGGCGGGGTCACCGGGTGGCCCCGCCCCCCGTTATTTAAGAACTGTCAGACGAGGAGCGCCGTCACACAGCGGGAGCATCCCTCCATGCCAGCATGGGTGCGGAACGGCCCGGAGAAGAAAATGAAGAAGAGAAGAAGAGAAGAAGAGAAGAAAAGAAGAAGAGAAGAGCGGGAGCCTCCCCCCCATGCCATGGGTGCGGTGCGGCCCGAGGAAAAGAAGATAGAAGACGCCGCGGAGGAGATGCTGGATGAGAATGCCGGAGGAAGAACCAGAAGAGCCAGAAGAACCTACATCCCCAGCCTCCACTGAATCCCTCCTGAGCAGGATGGGATTGGGCCTTCCCTCTACACCAATGCTGGATCCGCATACAGGCATGCTCCTGTCAGCCACCCAGCATGAATTCCCTGTGCCATCAGACTTCCCATCCATGATGGAGGCGCTCTCACAGCTCCTTTCAAAAAGCCTGGCCCAAAATGCAGCTCACATATACCTCATCCATCCAAGCTGACCTGCAGCAAATAGGGATGAGGATGGACACAATTGAAAAAAAGGCAGATCAGGCAGTTTCACGGATTAATGAAAATACGGCACGATTACAAGATATGCAAGATCAGCTGGAATCAGCATTTGCCAAAATAGATGACCTCGAGAACAGGTCGAGACGCTATAATTTCAGGGTGCGAGGTCTCCCTGAATCAGAGAAGAATGTGCATGGTGCAGTAAAGACCCTATTAAGGAATCTTATACCAGACATCACGGAACAACAACTTGAGCTGGACAAAGCACACAGAGCCCTACAACCCCCCTGCTCAGACGGGCTCCCTAGAGACATCATCGTGAAAACCCATTTTTATTCCATCAAAGAGGAGGTAATGAGAAGATCTAGGGGCCAGGAAAATCTATCTCTGATGGGGCACAGGATCCAAATTTTCGCGGACCTGTCACCATACACCATGCAAAAAAGACGCTCTCTCAAACCTTTACTTCAACCTCTGCTAGACAAAGAAATCACTTATCGATGGTCTTTCCCTCTTCGACTAAATTTTTCGTACAGGAATAAGAACTATGGCTTTTCCTCATTTGCTGAAGGGAAACGTCTGCTCCTACAATTGGGACTGATTCCTCAAGACCCCGCCTCTTTTCAGAACAGCAGGAGCTCCTCCTCATCTACAAAAAGGCCCCCACCAGCAAGCCCCCTGCAACACAACTGGCTTAAACAGAGCTCCAAACGCTCCAAAGAGAACCTTCCACCATGACGGACTATTCGCTAGCTGGACACAGATCCTGTCTCGGTGATCCCTGATGGACTTATCAGGATACAGACATCCCTTACGGGACATTCCCTCATCCTCATATCTAAGTCTGCTACCCTAATGCCTTATATTTAATGTGTTCTATTTCTCTGCAAATGGTTTACACTATTACTACCATTTCGGGGTTCACAGACCCAGCAACAGTGGCTTCTGTGAATCCATGATATGGTGACAGAGTCGGGAGGAGGTCTCTTATACCCCCTTCAGATACTTAATATAAATATCCATTCCTAACTACTGTTTGGGCCTGACGGGTTCATGGGGGTACGTGGTCTGGATGACCCTCTACTAGCCAGCAGACTCCACAGTAGTTCTTATCCTAGTTTAATTCCTAATTTTACACCACTTTTGTTCTCCTTTATGGGCCTAATCCCTACGACAGTCCCTAGCATTTACTTATCCCTGACGGCTCGCTGGAGCCCTGAAGTCCGGTTAAGACAGCATAACCCTATCTTACACTCATCCATTAGAGATTAGGGTTGTTCCAATTTATTATCCTCCATATTGTTCATTTAAGTTCTTTCTTTAAGTTCTTTTTTTTTTTTTTTTATTATTATCTTCCTGGTTCAATTTAGTTTATGAAAGTAATAATTGAAAGTTCACATCTTCTTAGAAGTATAGATTTAGAGGTGGCGGGGCCGTGGTGGACTTAATGCACCTCTATTTGAATACAAGTGCACTAGAGTGTAGTTGGTTTCTTGCCCGGTTGCCAATCAGCTGGCAACCGGCCCTCGTAAGTGACGAGTAAGGTATGGGCGGTTCACCCAACCTAGGGGAGGGGAAGGGGTTAGGGAACCCCTGTATATATAGTAACTGCTCTAGTAATGTGTACGACAGATTCGTGTATAAGTATTTTGTAACAGGTCTAATCTCTATTTTTTTTTCTTTCTTTCTCCCCTTTACTCTCTCCTCCTCTTGTCCCAACCTCGAGAGTCTCCAGGTTCTGCGCTCGTCCGTGGCTTCTCCTCCCATGTCTTTCATCCCAATCAGGACTGCTTCAAGCGAACATCGAGATGACCTATCCTATTAATTCAGGTATGACCTTTTACATAAACACACCCCCACGACACACAAGGCATGGCCGATAACCACAAGGCTCGCCCAACACTTAATTTTACCTCTCACAACACTCAAGGGTTGAACTCCCCTGTTAAGAGGAGGAAATTATTCCAAGTATACCAATCAATGCACACGGATATTCTTTTTCTACAGGAAACTCACTTCCCTGCCTCATATAAACCTACATTTCTCCATCGCAACTTCCCCCAATTCTTTGTTGCATCAGCTCCCAATAAGACAAAAGGGGTGGTCATATGTTTCACGAAGCACATTAATCTCTCTCAAACTAATACGATGGTAGACCCCATGGGACGGTATTTGCTAGTTTCAGGGACCATAGATGGCTTATTATACACGTTCCTCTCATATTACGCCCCTAATAAAGGCCAGCAGGCATTTTTTGATTCCATGCTACACAAATTGCGCCCTCACTTCACTCAACCACCATTCCTTACCTGGGGATTAATTTAACCCCAGATGTTAATAACCTCTTTAAAGCCAACTACCCCGCCATATTTACTAAGTGTAGAGGGGATTTACAGAGGTGGTCAAGATGTGGTCTATCGTGGTTGGGAAAAATTCACGCAGTGAAAATGACCCGCCTTCCCCGCATCTTATATTTATTTCGCTCTCTACCAATCCCGCTTCCGAGGAATGTCATACGAAAGTTTCAATCAGAGATTACTCGCTTTATCTGGGGTAAAAAGGGTTATAGATGTCCCTCCAAGATTCTGTATCGCCTTAAGACACAAGGTGGCTTAGGCCTCCCGGATCTATGGAACTACTTCCAAGCGGCGCAATTGTCGCAAATCTCTATAGTTTTCTCTAAAGGACCAAAACCCGAGTGGCTTTCAATGGAAAGAAGAGCTACACCCCTCAACACCATTGACTTCCTCCTATATTGTGACCCTACCGCCAGACCAGCTATAATGGCCCCCACCCTCTCTCACTCCATAGCAACATGCACCAAACTTCTACATCCCTCTCTTACATCACAGCTCAAACCGCTTGCCCATCTATTAAATAACACGAAATTTACACCAGGAACAAATATCAGAGCATTCCGATGGTGGACCGATAAGGGCCTTTACCGGATCGGACACTTCCTAACCCCTGCTGGCCCCCTTACTATAGCATATTGCAAACATAAACTAGAAATGCCGGACACGGAACAGTTCCGTTTTACACAAATCTCACACTTCTTACAATCTATCTGGGCCAACAAACCGGAACCCCCCTCAATAACCCCTTATGAGCATTGGTGCTCGAATCTAACGGATCAAAAGGGAGGAATCTCCGTAATTTACACTGCTCAACAGACAAACCTGAACAAACCATCTTATGCGAAGACCTGGGAGGAGGATACGGGCGAAGTTTGGCAGACAGCAGACTGGTTCAGATCCTGGACGCGCTCATACAAAGGTATTTGTAACATTTCTCTCATAGAAGCCAGTCTAAAGGTCCTGTCCAGATGGTATTATGTTCCATCCAAATTAGCAACAATATATCCCGGTACCTCTCCTCTTTGCTTCCGTGGGTGCAATCTAGAGGGCACTATGCTTCACACTTGGTGGACTTGTCCCCGTATCAGAACCTTTTGGAAGCACATATTTCGCACAATAAGCAAACTCATTGAGGTTCCGGCTGCCCCTAATCCACATATAGCCTTATTCAACCATGTCATACCCAATGCGCCTAAACACTTGCGGGCATTATCGTACTTTATCTTACTGGGTGCAAAACTCACTATAGCAAAAGCCTAGAAGAAGCCCACGGTATCCTTCCAGGCTTGCAAAAGAAAAATATCATTGATCATTGTCGCGAAATTAAATGACAAAGTCGAGAAATTTAATACCACCTGGGAACCTTGGGCCAATTTTTGCAACATATCCCTTATACCGGGTTTGGAACCTGACGCAAGTTTAGCCTCTGCTATTAAATAAACCTCTCTCTCCATCTTCTCTACCCCCTCTTCTTCCTCTTTTCACCCCTTTTCTGTTTCCCCTTTTTAAGTATGCTTAGACCTCGTTATTTCTCAGGTATAATATGATCCCTCGGTTCTCTAAGAGGAGTTCTCAGGACCTGGATGCTCGGGGTGTGTGGAGGATTCACCCCCTCCTCTCAGGGCAACGATTGGGCATTTCGACACCTAACTGAAATGGGGAGTTCTGTTAACCCCCTAGACAATTTACAACGCTCCTAGGGAGCTGGATGACACGGGGCGGTATCCGACCACACCCACAGGAAGATCCCATTAGGGGGGGTGTGCTAGGGCGCCCGGGGTCATCCGATGTCTCTCCTCAGGGAGTGTAACCTTTTCTGTTTCCCCTTTTTAAGTATGCTTAGACCTCGTTATTTCTCTAGTATAATATGATCCCTCGGTTCTCTAAGAGGAGTTCTCAGGACCTGGATGCTGGGGGTGTGTGGAGGATTCACCCCCTCCTCTCAGGGCAACGATTGGGCATTTCGACACCTAACTGAAATGGGGAGTTCTGTTCTGTTAACCCCCTAGACAATTTACAACGCTCCTGGGGAGCTGGATGACACGGGGCGGTATCCGACCACACCCACAGGAAGATCCCATTAGGGGGGGTGTGCTAGGGCGCCCGGGGTCGTCCTATATCTCTCCTCAGGGAGTGTAACCTTACCTATGCCTGTCCACCTGGGATGGGGGGGTCCTTCGGACAACCCTGACTTCTACACATGGTTCACGGGACCCGTGCATACATTAAGGTACCCTGAGACTCCTGAGGATTTTATGTAAAAGCCTTATACACTTTAAGTTTTCCTCATCTGGTACTCCTGAGACACAGGTGTCCGGGCATCTTATATAACCTAGGACCTGTAATGCTCGGATCTAAAATCTCTCTGTGATGTTACATGAATAATCCTTTACAACTTAAGAGCATGTCACAACTTAAAGTCTTTCTTGTTCAGATAGCTCTGTTACCTTCATCTGGTACTAATTTGTATTATTTCTTCATATACTTGTAATACATTATAAGTTATGTTTCCTTAATTGCTGGAAATTGATGCTTTCTCATGTATGTCATGTTAAAACAACAATAAAATGCTTTGAACTAAAAGAATAAAAAAAATTAAAAAAAAAGTTGCAATGACCGCTATTGTATTCTCTAGGGTCTTTGCTAAAAAAAACATATAAAATGTTTTGGGGTTCTATGTAATTTTCTAGCAAATAAATGATGATTTTTACATGTAGGAGAGAAATGTCAGAATTGGCCTGGGTGCTCCAGAACGCCTGAAGGTGCTCCCCTGTATGATGGGCCTCTGTATGTGGCCACGCTGTGTAAAAGTCTCACACATGTGGTATTGCCGTACTCAGGAGTAATAGCCAAATGTGTTTTGGGGTGTAATTTGTGGTATGCATATGCTGTGTGTGAGAAATAACCTGCTAGTATGACAATTTTGTGAAAAAAAAATGAAAAAAATATTGATTTTGCAAAGAATTGTGGGAAAAAATGACAACTTCAAAAAACTCACCATGCATCTTTCTAAATACCTTGGAATGTCTTCTTTCCAAAAAGGGGTCATTTGGGGGGTATTTGTACTTTTCTGGCATGTTAGGGTCTCAAGAAATGAGATAGGCCGTCAGTAATTCAGGTGTGATCAATTTTCAGATATTGGCACCATAGCTTGTGGACGCTATAACTTTCACAAAGACCAAATAATATACACTAATTTGGGTTACTTTTACCAAAGATATGTAGCGGTATAAATTTTGGCCAAAATATATGAAAAAAAATTACTAATTTTCAAAATTTTATAACAGAAACGAAGAAAAATGCATTTTTTACAGATTTTTCGGTCTTTTTTCTTTTATAGCCCAAAAAATAAAGAACCCAGCGGTGATTAAATACCTTCAAAAGAAAGCTCTATTTGTGTGAAAAAAGGACAAAAATTTCATATAGATACAGTGTTGCATGACTGAATAATTGTCATTCAAAATGTGAGAGCACCAAAAGCTAAAAATTGGTCTGGTTATTAAGGGGGTTTAAGTGCCCAGTGGTCAAGTGGTTAAAATGGCAACTTTCATGTTCATGGGCACATTATTCGTTCGTATTAAACATTTTTCTTTCGGCCTATAAAACACCATTGTTTTGGCCATATGCATTTGCCCACATTTTTTAGGGACTACTTGTATGAAAATAATTTTGTTGTGTAGATGGGTTTGTAACTAGAATGAAATGCAAACTAGATTCTGTGTAAGGAGAGGAGCAGCTGTTTTCACATCTGGACACTGGAGCGCTAGTGTGGGACACAAGAACACCATTTTTATTAGGGGGCCCACACAGGTGCTCCAGTGTAAACTATAGGGGTGTCTCCATCTGTGAAGCTTGTACAAGACAGGTATTGCAGCTTGACAAAGGACAATAAAATTCTACACCTTGGAACTATGCCAAAATAGACAATTGTACCCCACTTCCAAGCAATGTTTCATCTTTATAGTTCTTCCCTCAAATATCTGTGTGCTAAGTATACCATTTTTGTTTTACATAGGGGATAAAAGACTCGGAGGACACCCCTCATCCGAGGAGACCACAGCCCCCCCCCCCATCTGGAAAAAGGGGAAATACCCCCAACACAAGAAGAGCAGGAAGAGGAAGAAGACGTGGTGGAACTAGTCACCACAACAGGTGAGTGTCTGCGACCACAGGCTCAGGTAAGAGATGGATGCCGGCATATTTTTTATACCCATTTTTGTTTGTTTTCTCTCTTTTTAGGTGATCGTGATGTTGTGGATCCAGATCCTTTCACATCAGAAAGTGCCCAGATCCTGATCGGGGAGATCATGGGGTGTAATTTAGCATTGGAAAACCTCAAGAAAAACATCAATGATGTTATTCAAAAAAATAAAAACATCATTGATGTTTTGGGTAGAGTTTAAAACCCCTCCAAATCACTTTATTTTTTTGTGTGCTACAATGTTCAAAATGTTTTAGCGATTTTTAGAAAAGCCAAATTTGGAGGATGCACACAGTGTGTCAATATGTGCTATCTGCCATCACGGGAGATCAATGGACGCATTTTGGGGGTGCAACCCCTTCCTCAATAATAAAGTAGCTGAGAGGAAGGTGTTTCTCCCCCAAAACACGTCCCTTGATCCCCCGTGATGGCAGCTAGCACATGTTGAACTTCTTAAATTGGTGTGCATCTTCCAAATTTGGCTTTTCCGGGGGTGACTTCACCCCATCTGAACGCAATATCAAACACAGTTCCTAAATACTCATGTATGATATTGCCTTCAAGTTCTACCAAATGTGAACTGTAAGTTCAAGATTTGTGTCTTTCTTGCTGGTTTTACACATGCCTGTTTTATCTTAAACTGACATTTCTATTTTTGATAATGCCACCCCAAAAATTGTTATACAACAAACATGTTGGTTTGTTTTAAAAACCTTTTCTAAATGCACATGTGATTGTGCAGGTATTAAAAAGATTGTTAATCAAGAATGTGTGGATTATTGTCTCAACGCTGCAACACTTTTGTAGTGATGTAATTGCTGCTTTCTGTGAAAATGGGGGTTATTTCCTAAGGACAAATCCTCTTTGCACTACAAGTGCAGTTTCAGTGCAGTTTCAAGTGCACTTGTAGTGCAAAGTGTCTTTGCCTTTAGTAAATAACACCCAACAGTGCTTTGTATAAGGTTACACAATCACGCCGTTTTCTGGACTCAACACATTTCTGTCAGGGTCAGCTAAAACAAACACAAGCAGTAAATGTCACCAAAGATTTGCTTAATTTTTTTTATTGGATCAAGGTTTCACAAATTGTCTGGCATATTGATGGCCCCCCTACCCGCAAAGAACTCAAGGTATCTTAACCGGACATCACGGGCACTCAGGGAGGGCAAGCCAGGACGGCCACTTTCAAGCGCCGCCAGGGTTGTTTCATTTAGAATTCCAGCCTCAGGCCCAACTGAGCCAGCATAGTTGGCAGAATGTTGCCGTAAAAAGTTATGTAGAACACAGCACGCCAGGATTATATGATTCAGTTTATACTCCGCCATATGGATGGGTGTAAGAGATAGGCGGAACCGGCTGGCCATGACTCCAAATGTGTTCTCCACCACTCTTCTGGCTCTGGCCAGCCGGTAATTAAAAACCCTCTGTTCCGGGGTGAGGGTCCTCATCGGGAATGGCCGCATAAGGTGGTTCCCCAGCGCAAAGGCTTCATCCGCAACGAAGACGAATGGGACTCCTTCCACATTCTCTTCTGGAGGTGGCAAGTCCAAGCTGCCATTCTGGAGACGCCTGTAAAACTCCGTCTGGCGATGACTCCACCATCGGACATCCGGCCATTCTTCCCCACATCCACATACAGGAACTCGTAATTAGCCGACACCACCGCCAACATCACAATACTATTGAACCCCTTGTAATTATAATAGTATGACCCCGAGTTGGGTGGTGGGACGATGTGGACATGTTTCCCATCAATTGCCCCTCCGCAGTTAGGAAAGTCCCACCGCTGGGCAAAGTGGGAGGCCACAGTCTGCCAGTCCTGTGGCGTGGAAGGAAACTGTTGAGGAAAACCAAAAAAATTATTATTTTTGCACATAAACATGGAAAGCAGATTAGACACAAACATTCTTGGCCAACATCCAGATAACATTTATTAAGGGGAATTTTACAACACCAAAGTATAAGGTACACCTATCATATTCCCCCTCCCCCCCTCTCATTGGCCATTTCTAACATTATAGGGTGGGGGGGAATCATGGACAGGTAACCCTCTCCACTTCATTGAGAGATGAATGCCTAAATAATGGGTATTACTTGGAACAGCCCCTCCTTAGTTACACTATTGGCAGCCCACTGGACAGGTAAGAAGTGTCATAATACAAAGATAAATACACATTGTACACATTTGAGCACATTTGGAAATTCTACTATTACCTATCAAGATAATAATAGGATACAAAAACTTTAAACAGTACCATTTGAAAGTATACAGGCAGGCCCTTGCACTACATGCTTTGGGGAATTCATCCCTAAATCTGACCACGAAAGAGGTGGGTATAGTGTGTATGTGTTTGGCAAAGTCAGCAGATAGATGATTGAGGATAGATAGAGAATTGGGATCAGCTGACTTAGCAGTTGGGGGAAGGGAGGGTTAAAAAAATGATTTGGGGACACTACAAAAAAAGCCTCTGGCACTCTGCCTGAATTTAAAGCACAAATCACATTTCTAAACATTTTAGGGGTGTTTGGGGTAAAGCACTACTATGGAGCTGATGAAATACATTGTTAAGTGACTACATGAGGTGAATATAGGGCCAGGAGTGCATGCTGGGGAGGTAAGTAAAGGCAAATATGTATGAAGGACTAAAAAAAACCCCATAAAATTCCAGCATGCATGAGGACATTCGCAGCATATTCCAATAATGGTAATTAGGGAATGAGGAAAGAAATACAATATATAATACAATATATTAGCAAACATTCAATACAATAAAATGTGATATTAAAGGATAAAAATCTTACCTTCATATACTCCTTCGGCAGGACCTGTATGATGGCAAAACAGGTCTCTGGGATAATGATCCCCAGAGCCTGGGGGGAGATGTCTGTCGAGAACTTCAAGTCCTGCAGTCTCCTCCCTGTCGCCAAGGGTAGCGACGAGCCTCTGCTCCGGAGTGATGGCTTGCCTCATGCAGGTATCCTGCCTGCTGATATAGGGGGTCAGCGAAGCCAATAAATGGTGAAATACGGGGTCCGTCATCCGGAGAAAGCTCCTGAAATCATCAGGATTATTCTCACAGATCTCACGGAGCAAAGGCATGTGACAGAACTGGTCACGCTGAAGCAACCGATTCTTGGTCCATGAACTCCTCCCCACCCTGTTCATGGACTGGACTTGTGTCAAGGTCAGGACCCCAACACCAAGCCCCCGCACAGCATGAACTCTACGAGGAGTACGTATACGAAACATGGCTAGAAAACGGTCGGCTGCTCAGAACAAAGTAACAGAACGCACTGAAGAACAGCAAGGCCTGTGAAGAGCGACCTGAAAAACAGCAACGAGCGGACAAGATCGCACAGAAAACTCCAATACGAACTGACTGCATGCACTGAAGAGCAGATACAAACCCACAAGCACAAACTGAACCGCAGAAAACGATCTGAAAGCCACGAGTCTGAAAAAGCGCAAGTCGTCTCTCACCAAACTTTTACTAACACGAGATTAGCAAAAGGAGCCCAAAGGGTGCCACACTTGGTTCTGAACTGGCCTTTTCTAGTCTCGTCGTACGTGGTTGACGTCACCGCGTTGTTGGCGATCGGAAATTCCGACAACTTTGTGCAACCGTGTGTACGCAAAACAAGTTTGAGCCAACATCCGTCTGAAAAAATCCAAGGATTTTGTTGTCGGAATGTCCGATCAATGTCCGACCGTGTGTACGGGGCATAACTCTCCAATGGATGATGTAACTTAATCCTCCTTCCCTGTTGCTAGGAGGGAATGCTCTTCTGGAGTGATATCTCCTAATTTTGAATAGTTCCATGAAAATATAATATTTTTAATGTGTCTCGGCCATCACAAAATCCCCCTTTGCATACCAGGCATGTAAGGGAAATGTGCATGGAACTCACTCCATAACATGGCGAGGGTCAGATGTTTGTTGGTAGTCTTTCCTGATGGGTGGTAATTCTTTTGTCCGTCAAGATGAATCCGGGAGCTTCCTGGATGGATCAGTATCCCCGAGGAAGGTCTCGGTCGAGCGATGAGGCTGGCTTGACCAGGAATGGACATGCATAGTAGAATACCAAGGATTTTCCATACGGTGGTTTCCTGGGGTGGTTTCAGGGTCGGCTCCCTTCTTCCTGGTGTGATCGTGGGCAGTCAGGTTTCTGGTTTGGAACCCGGTGACATTAATGGGCCTTCCTTTGATTATCCGTTTACTATCACCTCCGATCATGAGTTTGGACGGGATATCGTTACATTTATGTATACACTGGTAAAAGGAAAAAAGACAGTTTGAGTATCACATAGATATATAAAAAAAAATGATGTTCTGGTGAGGTAACCCTTTTTATTGACCTTGAAAGTGTATGTTGCCAAGGGTTATTCCTCCAGCAACTGTAATTAGGACTTGGGGTGGCAAGCACTTAATTGATTGATGTGCACCCATGTCTCACTGATTTCACCATTCCGTGGAATATGCAATTTATATGCCACGGGGAGATCTTGTCCACAATGTTAAATGGACTTCTCCAGGACGGCAGGGATTTCCGTTCCTTTATCTGGTTTCTCGTGAAATTGTAGAGATATACCTTGTCCCCAATTTCATACTCCTTCTTTATGGTTTTAAGGTCATAGTATGTTTTAGCACTATTTGCAGCTCTTTCAATATTTCTCTGGGCGAATGAGAATACATTGTAAATGCGTTCATAAATCTTCTATATATTGGTGAGTTGTGGTGGCATTGATCAAGGTACAAGAGGTGTTGGGGCAAGACCATCAACCTTGCGGTCATGAGTTTGAAGGGTTACATTTTGTGACTGTATTCGCGGTTGTCCTTAATGCCATCAGGACTAGACATGTGCACACTGAAATATTTTGTTTCGGAATTTAGTTTTCGTCCGAAAAATACATTTATTTAGTTACTCCCGAAATTCTTTTTTGTTATTATTTTATTTTTCGTTAAAAATTGCATTCGTCCAAAAATCCAAATTAATTAAGGTCAAATCTGTCATTGAAGGCTTATGGTGTCTGTCGAATGTTCAAAGAAGATTTGACGGAGCAGCTAAACTGTGCGACGCCGCAATCGTACATTTCCGGTCGAATTTTCCGCCTACAAGCTAGCTGTAGTAGAATTCTAATGTTGTGTGAGTAGTAATAATTATATTTATTAATTATTTTACTAGTCAACCAACATTAGAATTTTTCTATAGCCTATGGGTGGATGCATGTGACCGGAAATGTACGATTGCAGCGTCGTACAGTTTAACTGCTCCATCGAATCTTCTTAGAACCTTCGACAGACACCATAAGCCAAAGATTCGACGTTTGTATGTTTTTCGTTGCTTTGTCGAATCTTCGTTGTTCATGTTGAATGGTCTACTCTACCCCAACTTTCACATTCGTTTCTCAATCTCCAAGTGCAATGGAATCTATAATAATGAATCCCCCCCACAACACGTGCAGCCTCTGAGGCTATCACAACACTAGCAACACTAGTATCACTATCAAGTTCACAACACTAACACAATAGCAGCAGATTATTATGAAAAAGTTAAGTTGAACTGTAGCTTACTTCACTATTGTTCTGCTGCTGTGCGTATGCTTAATTGCTAAATAATTCAGGTTCTCTGACAAATGGACCAGCTAAGATTGACTGTCTTCTGAAATGATTCAGTGTGTGTGTCTCTCTCTGCTAGCAAATCTTAAGTGAAAGTAAGTTGGCTATATGTGTGTACTTAGTTCTAGCTATTTTACTGCCCCTCCTCTTTGGCTACAATCGGCCAATAACATTCATCATCATCATTATTTTTGTTTTACTTCCCCCACTGAATTCCAGCAGCGATCTTTTCTCTCTATGTCAAATCTTTTCTCTCTATGTCGAATCTTTTCTCTCTATGTCGAATAATCTTGGACTAATAGAGTTAAGGTTAGGCACATCGAGCACAGGTTCGATAGACACAGATTGTTATTGTCAGTGTCATGTCGAATCTCCTATCTATATCGAACTGTTGTTGGAACGAAAATGAAAATAAAGCATTTGTTTATGTCGGATCTTTCGGTTTTCGTATTCTGCGCTTTCGTTATTGTTTGTTAAAACGATAACAAAAATACCTGAAATTCGGACGAAAATGCATTCGGACGAAAATGAATGCACATGTCTAATCAGGACTAAAGGAAGCTTTAGATCCCAGTCCTTGCCTGTTTCCTTTACAAATTTCTTAAGTATGTTTACAATGCTCTGATTGTACCGTTCCACTCCACCACTAGAGGCGGGCCGATGGGTGATGTGTAACTTTCTTTGTACGCCCAATATCTTCCACAGTTTAGTCATTACTTTGCTAGTGAAATGTGTACCCCTATCAGACTCTATTCTCTGGGGAAGGCCGAAGCATGAAAATATGTGATTTATAAAAAGGGCGGAACATGTGTCAGAGCTGTTATTTGGTGTGGGAACACCAAACAAACAAACCTATTTGGTAAATAAACATGTCACGGTTAACATATATCGATTCCCATGTGAAGATTTTGCTACAGGCCCAATGAAATCAATTTGAAGGTCTGACCAAGGCATGCATATCCCCCTTTTCTGAAGGGATGCCCTATAGGTGAGTGAAGCCGGTTGAAATTGAGAACATATTAAGCATTCTTGGCAGTATGCCTTCACATCACGGAGCATATGAGGCCAGTAGGTGTAATCCCGGAGGATCTCATAGGTGATTTTTTCTCCGCGGTGCCCAGACATGGGGGTGTCATGGGCATGCTGTAGCATTAAATTTAAGGGGGACTGCCCATTGTTGGATACCCCCCTTGGAGGTGCAGATCAACAATCCCTGATGCAGCGTGAACTGGGATTTGGATTTCATTAATATATGTAAGTCTTCCTTGCCGGGATAATTTTCTTGACTAATGGAATTCTGGTCTGGGCCTTCTAAATGGTTATAAAATAAGTCAATTATTGGGTCTTCTTTTTGGGCTGTGATTAAATCTTCACTGGGGTGACACCATTACAATACATTTGAATCATCAGTCATCCTAGCTTGTTGTCTAGTGACAGCTTCTAACTACTGAAACTGAGAGATGATTTATATCTAGCAACTCACCTGTTAGGGCCCCTTCTTTGGCTAGGTTATCGGCCTGATAATTCCCTTCCTTTTCTTCACCTATGACTTTGGAGTGGCCCTTGGTTTCTTAAAGAGAGTGATCTCGTGTTTCCTTACCAAGTGGTCGATTTGACAAAACAACTTACCATGTTTGACAGGTTTATGGCTACTTTTTGCCATGTTGTTCCTTTTCCATCGGGGGAGATACTCAACAAAACTATTTCTTACATAATTTGAATCAGTGATGATGGCGAATTCTTTAAGGTGGTAATCTATAGCCATCTCAACGGCTTTCAGGATCACAGCGAGTTCAGCAACTTTACTACTTCTTGGCCCAAACTTGTATCCCACAGAGACTGGGGCTACACCTTGGGTCCATATGATCCCAATGCCAGCCAGTAGTTGGAGCTGGTCTTTGTCCTTACGATGATAGGCATAGCCATCTACATATGCACACGTTAACTGTTTACAGTATTCATCATCATAAACCTTGTACGGAGACAACAGTTGTTCTTCTAAAAAGTGTCCGTGGTCCCCGCGCAGGGATCGGGGTGGAACAATCATGCAACTCAGCAAGGTCCTGGGCCACTGGACTTTTCTTGTTCTGTTTGTAACAAATTTCCTAGGGGCACCCTTGCAAGGACAAAGTCCAAGCAGTGATGCGGCTATTAGACACATTTCCATCCCTGATACGTTCACTCTGTAAATACTGCAAAGGATGGTGTGCGGTCTCAACAATAATTCTTTCACCTTGAATGTAACTGCGGAAATTATGTAATGCCCAGACAGTGCACAATAAAGCTTTTTCGCAGTCAGAAAATGTAATCTCAACTGAGGACAATGTTTTACTGGTGTAAGCAGTAATATTTCTGAAATTCTCTTATTTTTGATAAAGAACAGAACTCATACTCACCTGCGTGTACCTTGTCTCAAGAAAAAAGGGTTTACCTCCTTCTGGATACGCAAGGCAGGGGGCTTGGGTGAGTCTTACCTTCAGTTCCTTCATAGCATCTGTTTGTTCCTTGCCACATGACCACTCAATGTCTTTCTTCAGCAGATGAAGTAATGGTTTGCTAATCTCGGCGTAATTGTCAATGAACTTGAACGTGAATAATTAACCATTCCTAGAAACGATCTTAATTCTTTAAGATTAGTAGGGACCTTACAGTTAAATACTGTTTCAACCTTTTTCTTTTGGGGATTTAAACCTTCTAAAGGAACTTCATGGCCTCAGAAATTTACTCGGGTGTGGCACCATTGTTTTTTCTGAATTAATAACTTCACTCTGGCCGTCCAAGCTGGCCCAAGATGTGTCGGAGTTCTGTGAGGTGTTTGGTCATGTCAGTACTTTTGATGAGGATGTCATCGACGTATGCCAATGTTCCTCGCTCCAAGGTATCTGGCATAGCCTTGCGCATGAAGACTGCAAATTCATGGCCAGAATTTATATAGCCAAAAGGCATGTATACCCAGCAGTACTTTTGGTTTCCAAAAACTGAAGGCCAGTTTATAATGATCTTCCTTACTGACTTTTATGGTCCAGTATCCCTGAGCAAAGTCGAGGGCCGAGAATACCTGGGATCCCTGGAGTTGGGCAGGGTACTGGTCTATGTAGGGTACTGGTCATCCTGACATGTAGACACGTTTATTGTCGGTCGGTCTGAATTTTGGCGATGTGGAGATCAGTATTCCCACAATCATAGTAATCCTGAGAAAAGATTTCCTGGAATTCAAAAAGAAGTTTGCGGAGCAATTGTTGCTCAAGATCATTGGTGCATGCATCGGCTAGGGCTATGATCTCCTCGACCATCTCTTTGAATCCCGGAAAGCTTTCAGGTTTCCCTATCTCATAGGCCTCTTCGAGCCTGGTGGTCAGGTCATTGGGTGTGCGAGGTGTATTTTTCTCCCAATCAGGTTCCTTGGGGTACTCTTGTTCTTTGATTGGTTGATCAAAGATGAGAGATGTCTCTTCAATTCTACAGGAACCATCTAGACATATGTACAACAAAAAATTTAGTTTTGTTTTGTTTCTTTACGTTTCCGTTGATTCGTAACGATTCGTAATTTCGTAAGATGCGAGTTTTCATATTCGGACTCATTCGTATTTTCGTAACAGTTATATTTTTGTTGATATGAAATGATTCATAATTCCGTTAGTCTAATTTTCTTTGATTCAAAATTTGTAATTTTGTTAGATAATAATTTTCATTTATTCGGTACACTACTCGTAATTTAGTAATTTTAAATTTTGGAAGATTGCCTTTTTCGTTGATTCATACTTTCGTAGGAAATAAAGAATAATAATCCTATGCTTGTTTTTCTAATAAGTCCAGAACTTACTCCAGTCCACTCCCTCAGTCACGAGACCTGACTTAGTCTCCTCCTCAACTGAGTCTAAAAAGATTCAGGAATGCAGTGTGACTCAGACACAAAAGGGATAAGCTGATTGGCTAAAGATATTAAGTAAGATACATCACTCACTAATACACTGCCCATTCGAAAGAACAATTTGAGAATACGAAATTACAAACATACGAAATTACAAATATACTTATTAAGATACACTTATACTGTTCATTCAAAAGAACAATTTGAGAACACGAACAAAGGAAATTACGAATAGACGAAGAAACAAAATTACGAACACACGAATGAAAATATGAACATACAAAATTATGAACAGACTGTTTCGGAGTTTCGTATTTTTGTAAGTTTGTCCGTTTGTAAGTTCGTATTTTCACATGTTCGTTATTTTGCTTTTTCGTAATTTCGTAATTTTTGTATTTTGGTTCTTTCAGCTATTCAGATGCTCGAATTGATCTGAATGTAGGAATACTAACAAATTCGTACTAAAATCTATTTGTTATGAACCGAATCGCACATGTCTTGTACATCCTTAGAATCGAAGGGATAAATGGACTCTATGGTGAATATACACTCGTGTAAAAATTGAACGATTGTTCAGTTCATTTCTCCTCAGATAAATATTCATATGGTATGAGTCCAATCACTTGGTTGGCAACTCCAAACGTATACTACATGGTCTCTACCGCAAGGCCGATAAGGGTGCCCTTGGGTAGGTTAGGGTCCTGATTTGACAGATTGTGTACGTAGATGGACATTATCAACTGATGCATATTGATCAAGGGTGTGTGGGTAATTTTTAATCCCTCCTCCTGTATTCTCTGGGACAGGAATACTAATGCATCTGATCCCTTCAGTTTTTGTCCCTTTTTGACATTTATGGGGAGTAGGAAATTTTTTATGTCCCTAGGGATGATAATATCTCGAGCTACCTGTATTTCAACAGCATAAGACATCTGTTGCTGGAACTTCTAAGGTGAGGTCATATCCTGGTATCCCTCGGGGTCCTTCTTTAGGCAACTCCATAAGCAGTCATTTATCATGTCAATTTGGATTGCAAAATGATGCAGTAAGTCATTGCCGTAGTAAATTTGAGATTGGGGATTATCCAGCACTATGAACATGTGGGTGGTTGTCTTATTACCTATAGTGAGATTTAAAAGGCATCTAGCGACTGAGTTATGGTCCTCAGAGTCATCAAGGCATCTGACATCCAATGTCGCTGAAGAGTGGAGAAACGGATCATTTCCATGTCAGAAAGGTGACTGACAAGGCCATGGCTCACTAAGCTATGCTCTTGCTTTAGATCAATTTTGCCATATTTTGACCTATTAAGACCATTTATCTGGATAGGGATAAAGAGGTTGCTGCTAACCCTTTCTATTTCTGTCAGGAACTGGGCGTGATTTCCCCCTTTCTTAGTTCTATTTTCCTGATGAAAGGATATGGTCAGTACGTTATCCTGGAGGGAGATCTCTTTTATTTTATCCTGGGGAATTTTAAAGATATGGTCCTCATCAACTATTTCCAGGCCATGATTTTCAGGTTGGATAACCGTAACATCGGGGAACGGACCAATCCTGAAGTGGATTTCTAGGGAACCAGGCCTTTCTTCCACCAGATGGCAGTGTCGCCAGGAATGGGGAGTTTGAAGTCTGTCATATTTAATCAGGGAGTTGACCTATGACCACATTACTTGATTCACACAGTCAACAATTGTGTTGAGCCTCTTAAGGAGATCCATTCCAATGATCATGTGATGGTGTGGAAGATCTGCAATAATAACAGGGTGCCTAATTTCCTTATTACCTAATTTGAGTTTAAGCCAGGTAGTACCCATGACTTGCAGTGGCTCTCCCCCCACCCCGATTAGTTAGTAAGCAATTAAAGCTCCTAAGTTTTGGTTTGTTGGGCATGAATTTATTGCTTCATTAAATTGTTCCTGCAACAGGATGGTGGCTTGGGATCCCGTGTCAATTAAACCTGAAATGGGGTGATCACCGGCCTCATGTACTTTTACAGTAGTGAAATATCTTCCACCAGATTCAGTCAACTCACACATGAAATTAGCGTGGCTGAGAATCTGTGGGTTTTCCAACAATTTACATTTGGCATTTATCTCACCGCATGTCACAGCTTCTTTGTGCTTATGATTCCTGCGGGATGGCCTGCAGGACCTACATGAGACGGTAGCACACGGAGTAGGAGTCATCCCACCCAGCTGGTCATTTAAAATGGCTCCCAGCAGCTCAGCTACATTAGAGGGGTTAGAAGGAAACTGAAAAACAGGAGCAGAATTAACAATCCTACCCTGATCCCCCCTGTTTAGGGGCATTACAAGGGTGTGTTGTGTGTCTCCTGTCATCGCACCCAGAGTTGTCCCCTGCCGGAGGATTGTCTGGGGTTCTAAGCATTCTGTGACCCTGTGTTGGTCACAGGAGCAGCCCCTAAAAAAGACGGGTTAGTAGATTGGTAGTTGATAAGATGTGTCATTTGTTCGTACATCTGATTAATTTGCGTCTCTACCTGCTCGATTCTCCGGCCCATGGTATTTTGGTGATTTGCCCTATTTCGCCTGACCCGGTTGCGTTCAGGATGGGACTGTAGAGATGCATCAGATTCATCACCACTCCTCTGGTCTTGGTGCTGCAGCCTTTCTCTTGGGGGTTCCTGTGGTTCCCTTTGATTTTGGGGAATTTGGGGAGCTACACCAACCCTGGGGTGATTGACAATTATCAGGATTTTCATTAAAATTAGGGTCTCCTATAAAGTTGGGGTCTCTGTAGTAACCAGGGTGCCCATGGAAGTTGGAGTTTCTGTTAAAGCGTGGGTGCCCTTGAAAGTTGGGGTCTCTGTTAAAATAAGGGTTTCTGCCAAAGTTGGGGTTCCTGTTAAAGTTGGGGTTCCTGTTAAAGTAGGGGTACCTATTAGAATTGGGATCTTGATTCCAATTTGATAGTTGGTTGTTCTGGGACCCCTGCAGATATTCCCTCTGGCTATTTCTATACCCGGGGCCCCTTTCAGCCTCACTACCGTAACCTGGCAACCTCTGTCTGTCCCCCACCATCTGCTGTGGCTGGGGCAAATCTCCGGGAGGTCCCATGGGTTTCCCATCTCGGACTGCCTCAGCATATGATTCCCTCTCTGTTTGTGGTGGGGTCACAGTAGTGGCTGCTATGGTTTTAGGGCTAGGTTTGGCTTTTCTTTTCACCCCACCTTCGCTGCACTAAGTACAGGTAATCACTCTCTCTGACTAACCAGTCCATCCTTTCTTACAATCCCTTGCCAGTCCTAATTTTATATCAGCAGGTAGAGCTTCATAAAATAAAGTCTGGAATTTTGGCTGGTCCGGATTGGGGTCCCTTTCAGCCAGAAAGTACGTGCTTCTCAACACGGCTAGGAAATCTGTCGGACTCTTATTAGGACCACATTTTAAATTGCAGGCTGCAGTGCCTCCAACGGTAAATTTGAACTTGGTTCAGATAATAAGTACATACCACAATACTTTTCTGAGTTTGTTAATTTATGGCGATTTCTTACCAATGTATAAATATCTCCCAACAAAAGTAAATTATTCGAATTTATTAATTAGCAAGTATAGTTATACAATTTCAAACAGAACTGGAATTTCTACTGATTGATATTTCACACACACATTATCAAAACATCAACACGGTAATGGAACAATATTTCTTAATACATACAAATAACTCATAGGAGCCCAAATTGTTCTGTTAGAAAAATATGTGCAGTAATCGTGCTTTATGTTCAAAAACACAATATCCCTTGTCGCTCGAGGAAACAGTCCTTTGAATTTCTCCGGCCAGAAGGAATCCAAAGTATGCCTCACGGAGTCAACAGAAAAATATTGCCAATTTAAAGAAATATTAAACCAACAGAGCTTACTAAAATTGAATGGGGCAATAATACTCTCCCTGGGACCACAGAAATTTAATTTGATGTGATACAAGTTTTGTCTGAATTCCCTCAAACACGGCTTCAAGAATACACAGCCTAAACAATCAATAGGGGCAGATGATAATGATAAACTACCCTACATACAGCATATGATAATGTCAATACATAAACTAAAAAATATTATCCCTACAATTTTGAGAGAAAAGATAATTAAGATTTGTATGGTCTGTATCTTACCAACAGTTTAAAAGGGGAAGATGTCTATATCTAAGTACATTGAGTGGTTCCAGTCACAAAGTCTCGCAAGATGGGGAGTGGTCAAATATCAGCAGACTTCTTGTTCGTCTAAGGGGTGTATCCGGCGTGTGGTTCTGTGATCCTCTCTCTAAGACCCTCACATCCTTTATACCATCTGGGACAATAAGCTCATAAAATTATCATAAGCTCAGCCCAAAAGGTTTGACTTATTTTCCATTGGTTGGAGAATTCTAATGATTTACCTGGTGAATTCAGGCAATATCATCTTCAGCCACTAGGTGTGTCTGAGGACAGAAAATGTGTTCTAAACTATTTGTTAAAAGAAAAAATATGTTTTCTTTTATAATGGGTATCTATCTATATATTGGGGCTTATTAATATATGTCTATATTGTTCAGGGACCCCAGCAATAGGTACAAAATATAATACATTTAGTATAAATTTGATTAATATCACACACAATGGATGGTATTATGGATAAATGCATGACTCCTGCATATCGTATGAAAACCTATTTGTCTTGGGACAACACATGTTATATGGGTATTTTCATGTAGATGCGGTCACGGTTTCTATGTCTTTACAACAATGATAGTATCTAAACACAGTTCTTCATTTGTTCTATATCAAAATTTATATTTCTATCTTATGGCAGATTACTCATGGGGTCAGTGGATATTAAAATTATGGTTGTATATGTGACCTAGAGTCCAATATAACTGTCATGGCTATGCAGTTATGTGTGTCTGTCAGCTCACCTTTCCTTCTGTGTTCACCTTTAGAGGCCAGCCACCCTCACCTGACTGTTTAAATCATCTTCCCTAAGCATAGCTCCATCCTGGTCTCTAATTATGAACACTATATTAGCCTGGGCATTGCAAGCCAACCTTGCTGATCAACCATTGTGTGTTAGCTTTCGTGTGTACTTGCTGTGTTTCCTACGTCTGACTCCAGGTACCGACCTTGGCCTGTTCTCGACTATCCCTGTCTGCTTGCGACCCTGACCTTTGGCGTGTTATGTTTATCCTTGTCTGCTAGTCGCCCCGACATTTGGCTTATCCCTTATTTTCCTTGTTGTTCCAGCCTGCTGCCTCCTACCTCTTCTCCTGTAGTCTACCGTGAGTGTGAGCTGTGAGACCCTGGGGGCCGCGACCTGGAGCCAGACTGCAGCGCAGTTCATCCTCACCACTAGAGGCTCTGGTGAACACCTGCTGGCTCTTATGCCGCGTACACACAGGCGGACTTTCTGACCGGACTGGTCCGACGGACCGAATCCGGCATTCAATTAAACCGTGTGTGGGCTGCATCGAACTTCTGACGGACCGTTTCGGTCGGGAATCCGACGGACTTAGATTTGAAACTTGCTTCAAATCTTTACGTCGTAACTCCGTCGGACTCAGTTCCTGACGGAAAGCCCGTTCGTCTGTATGCTGGTCCGACGGACCAGATACGACGCAAGGGCAGGGTACTGCATCTCACGCTCGCTGCAATAGGAAAATCAAATTTTCCTATTGTGGCGAGCGCGGGGCATACCAAGCCCCTAGGTCTGGTATGGATTTTAAGGGGAACCCCCTACACCGAAGAAGTGGCGTGGGGTCCCCCCAAAATCCATACCATACCCCTATCCGAGCACGCAGCCTGGCCGGCCAGGAAAGGGTGTGGGGACGAGTGAGCACCCCCCCTCCTGAGCCGTACCAGGCAGCATGCCCTCAACATGGGGGAGTTGGGTGCTTTGGGGGAGGGGTCGCCTTGTGGCCCCCCACCCCAAAGCACCTTGTCCCCATGTTGTTGAGGACAAGGGCCTCTTCTCGACAACCCTGGCCGTTGGTTGTCAGGGTCTGCGGGTGGGGGGCTTATCGGAACCGGGGAGCCCCCTTTAATAAGGGGGCCCCCAGATCCCGGCCCCCCACCCTATGTGAATGAGTATGGGGTACATGGTACCCCTACCCATTCACCTAGGGAAAAAGTGTCAATAAAAAAAACACACTAGACAGGTTTTTAAAGTAATTTATTAGACAGCTCCAGGGGTCTTCTTCCGAATTCGGGGGATCTCTCCGGCCTCTTCTCCCGACGTCTGGTTCTTCTGCCGGCTCCTCCGCTATCTTCTGCCGCTCTTTTGCTAGCGGTGGCCCAGACTTCTGCCTTCTGCCTTCTTGTCTTCTTCCCTCTTCTCTTCTTCCGATGTTGATACGATGCTCTCTATGGCTGTAATGCTCTCTGAGCGCTCCGCTATGACTTATAAAGGCGGTGACCCTTAAGACGTCACAGTCCCTGGGCATGCTGGGACTATGATGTCTTAAGGGGGCGAGGTCACCCGGTGATGTTGACCCCGCCCCCTTAAGATGTCAAAAACCAAACATTATGGTCTGTTTGCGCCAAATTTGAGCGACACCTAATGGCCCATAATGCACTGCGGGAGCGCAGTGCATTGCTGTATAATGATTGGCCAGAGCATGCACCATGACCTGCATGCTTTGGCCAATCACAGCGCCCTCAGCTAAGAGAGCCATAATTGGCCAAAGGCAGGGTGCCTTTTGCCAATCATGGCTCAGGGGGAATAAGTCCACGCCCCACACTATATAAGGCTGCCTGCACGTCGGCCTTGTGTAGTGTGTTGTTGGTGCGGACGGAGAGAGAGTGTCATTTAGATGAGCAGGCAGGCAGGCAGATTATTCCGTTTGCTGCAGTGTATTTAATATATATATATATACAGACAGTCTTGTATATGTATATATATCCACTGTATCCAGTTTAGCTAGATCTGACTGCAGTCCGTTCCTGGTGTACTGTTTCTGATATACTTCAGGCAGGCAGGTGATTCAGTTAGCTGCAGTGTATTTAATATATATATATATATATATATATATATATATATATATATATACAGATAGTCTCATATATATATATCCACTGCATACAGTTTAGCTATATCTCACTGCAGGCCATTCCTGGTGTACTCTTTCTAATATACTTCTGGCAGGCAGGTGATTCAGTTGGCTGCAGTGTATTTAATATACATATACAGATAGTCTCATATATATGTATATATATATATATATATATATATATATATATATATATATATATATATATATATATCCACTGTATCCAGTTTAGCTAAATCTGACTGCAGGCAGGTGATTCAGTTAGCTGCAGTGTATTTAATATATATATATATATATATATATATATATATATATAGACAGATAGTCTTGTATATATACAGTGGGGACGGAAAGTATTCAGACCCCCTTACATTTTTCACTCTTTGTTATATTGCAGCCATTTGCTAAACTCATTTAAGTTCATTTTTTTCCTCATGATTGTACATACAGCACCCCTTAAATCCTTACATTTTTCACTCTTTGTTATATTGCAGCCATTTGCTAAAATCATTTAAGTTCATTTTTTCCTCGTTAATGTACACACAGCACCCCATATTGACAGAAAAACACAGAATTGTCGACATTTTTGCAGATTTATTACAAAAGAAAAACTGAAATATCACATGGTCCTAAGTATTCAGACCCTTTGCTGTGACACTCATATATTTAACTCAGGTGCTGTACATTTCTTCTGATCATCCTTGAGATGGTTCTACACCTTCATTTGAGTCCAGCTGTGTTTGATTATACTGATTGGACTTGATTAGGAAAGCCACACACCTGTCTATATAAGACCTTACAGCTCACAGTGCATGTCAGAGCAAATGAGAATCATGAGGTCAAAGGAACTGCCTGAAGAGCTCAGAGACAGAATTGTGGCAAGGCACAGATCTGGCCAAGGTTACAAAAAAATTCTGCTGCACTTAAGGTTCCTAAGAGCACAGTGGCCTCCATAATCCTTCAATGGAAGACCAGAACCCTTCCTAGAGCTGGCCGTCTGGCCAAACTGAGCGATTGGGGGAGAAGAGCCTTGTTTGGAGAGGTAAAGAAGAACCCAAAGATCACTGTGGCTGAGCTCCAGAGATGCAGTCGAGAGATGGGAGAAAGTTGTAGAAAGTCAACCATCACTACAGCCCTCCACCAGTCGGAGCTTTATGGCAGAGTGGCCCGACGGAAGCCTCTCCTCAGTGCAAGACACACGAAAGCCCGCATAGAGTTTGCTAAAAAACACCTGAAGGACTCCAAGATGGTGAGAAATAAGATTCTCTGTTCTGAGTAGACCAAGATAGAACTTTTTGGCCTTAATTCTAAGCGGTATGTGTGGAGAAAACCAGGCACTGCTCATCACCTGTCCAATACAGTCCCAACAGTGAAGCATGGTGGTGGCAGCATCATGCTGTGGGGGTGTTTTTCAGCTGCAGGGACAGGACGACTGGTTGCAATCGAGGGAAAGATGAATGCGGCCAAGTACAGGGATATCCTGGCTGAAAACCTTCTCCAGAGTGCTCAGGACCTCAGGCTGGGCCAAAGGTTTACCTTCCAACAAAACAATGACCCTAAGCACACAGCTAAAATAACGAAGGAGTGGCTTCACAACAACTCCATGACTGTTCTTGAATGGCCCAGCCAGAGCCCTGACTTAAACCCAATTTGAGCATCTCTGGAGAGACCTAAAAATGGCTGTCCACCAACGTTTATCATCCAACCTGACAGAACTGGATAGGAACTGCGAGGAGGAATGGCAGAGGATCCCCAAATCTAGGTGTGAAAAACTTGTTTCATCTTTTCCAAAAAGACTCATGGCTGTATTAGATCAAAAGGGTGCTTCTACTAAATACTGAGCAAAGGGTCTGAATACTTAGGACCATGTGATATTTCAGTTTTTCTTTTTTAATAAATCAGCAAAAATGTCAACAATTCTGTGTTTTTCTGTCAATATGGGGTGCTGTGTGTACATTAATGAGGAGAAAAAATTAACTTAAATGATTTTAGCAAATGGCTGCAATATAACAAAGAGTGAAAAATTTAAGGGGGTCTGAATACTTTCCGTCCCCACTGTATATCCACTGCATACAGTTTAGCTATATCTCACTGCAGGCCGTTCCTGGTGTACTGTTTCTAATATACTTGAGGCGGTGTACACAGTACACAGTAACGTGCACCCTTAGTGCAGTTGCTACTACTTTTCTGGTGGTGTACACAGTACACAATACATACAGTGCACCCATAGTTGCTATTAGACTTCTGGTGGTGTACACAATACCGTGCACCCATAGTGCAGTTGCTACTACTTTTCTGGTGGTGTACACAATACAGTACACCCATAGTTGTTATTACACTTTTGTTGGTGTACACAGTACCGTGCACCCATAGTGCAGTTGCTACTACTTTTCTGGTGGTGTAAACAGTACATAATACTTACAATGCACCCAAAGTTGCTATTAGTCTTCTGGTGGTGTACACAATACCGTGCACCCATAGTGCAGTTGCTACTACTTTTCTGGTAGTGTACACAGTACACAATACATGCAGTGCACCCATAGTTGCTATTAGACTCCTCGTGGTGTACACAATACCGTGCACCCATAGTGCAGTTGCTACTACTTTTCTGTCCGGAAGGCCCCCAAGGAGAAGCAAACGCTCACAAGCCACTAAAAAAGGGTAAGCAAGCTCTGTGTCTACAGTCCACAGTGCTTGTCATGGACATGGTGCATCTTCTGCAGGTGGCCGTGGGGCACACTTGTCCTTTTTTTCTTCTGCTGGGGCAGGGGCAGAAAAATTGGGCCTTTGGTGGTGGTGGTGCCACAACACTCTAACCCCTCACAGATACTCTTGTTGGGCGCAGAAACGGGCCCTGCTGTGAAATATTAGATCAGAAATTGTAATTACATGCCCCTGTTAAACAGGGACAGAAAAATTGGGCCTTGGGCAGTGGTGGTGGTGCTCTAAAGCAAAAATATTGTTGGAAGCTAGCATCATCAAGATTGAGGAGGAATAGTATAGTCACTCAGCATAGGCAGTCTTTAAGGGATCCCGCATCCATAGAAAAATCAATCAGTTACATCAGCATCAGATGCTTGATAGCTGCTGCTGATCCAAGACTGATTCATTTTTATGAATGTGAGCCTTGCAAGGGAGTCTGTGGACAGCCACACTCTGTGATCCGTTGCAAACCCTCCAGCAGCACTGAAAGTGCATTCAGAAAGATGCAGGACAGGCCAGTAGATCAATTGCATATTGAGCTAGTTCTGGCCAGTGGTACATCCTCAAGACCCAGTAACCCAGTGGATGCTCTGTTGGAAAGGTCTCCAAGTCTGCTCTTGCCCCTAGATATTCCTGCACCATGTAATACAGACACTGGCGATGGTTGCTTGAACTGATCAGACCTTGGCGCTGAGTAGGGATGAGCTTCGTGTTCGAGTCGAACCCATGTTCGACTCGAACATCGGCTGTTCGGTCGTTCGCCGAATTGCGAACGATATGGGCCGTTCGCGCCAAATTCGTGTGGCGCGTCACGGCCCATAATTCACTGCGGCATCGCAGTGCATTGCTGGCTGATGATTGGCCAAGCATGCACTATGACCCGCATGCTTGGCCAATCACAGCGCCGTCAGTAGAGAGAGCTGTAATTGGCCAAAGCCAGGGTGGCTTTGGCCAATTATGGCTCAGGGGATTTAGTACACGCCCCACACTATATAAGGCCGCCTGCACGGCGGCCCTGTGTAGTGTGTGTTCCGGTGTGCTGAGAGATAGAGAGAGAGAGAGACAGTGTCATTTGATTTGAGTTAGATAGATTAGGCAGAACAGTCAGTCAGTTAGCTGCACTTACAGTGTATTGTGTATATATATGCATCCCAGGTGTTGCATATATATATATACACTGTATTCAGTTTAGCTAGATCCGTTCCTGTTATCTTCTATCTAGACTATTTACATTTGGTGCAGTGCGTCCTGCTCACAGTGTTCAGCTAGATCCGTTCCTGCTATTTACATTTAGTGCAGTGCGTCCTGCTCACAGTGTTCAGCTAGATCCGTTCCTGCTATTTACATTTAGTGCAGTGCGTCCTGCTCACAGTGTTCAGCTAGATCCGTTCCTGCTATTTACATTTAGTGCAGTGCGTCCTGCTCACAGTGTTCAGCTAGATCCGTTCCTGCTATTTACATTTAGTGCAGTGCGTCCTGCTCACAGTGTTCAGCTAGATCCGTTCCTGCTATTTACATTTAGTGCAGTGCGTCCTGCTCACAGTGTTCAGCTAGATCCGTTCCTGCTATTTACATTTAGTGCAGTGCGTCCTGCTCACAGTGTTCAGCTAGATCCGTTCCTGCTATTTACATTTAGTGCAGTGCGTCCTGCTCACAGTGTTCAGCTAGATCTGTTCCTGCTATTTACATTTAGTGCAGTGCGTCCTGCTCACAGTGTTCAGCTAGATCCGTTCCTGCTATTTACATTTAGTGCAGTGCGTCCTGCTCACAGTGTTTAGCTAGATCCGTTCCTGCTATTTACATTTAGTGCAGTGCGTCCTGCTCACAGTGTTCAGCTAGATCTGTTCCTGCTATTTACATTTAGTGCAGTGCGTCCTGCTCACAGTGTTCAGCTAGATCCGTTCCTGCTATTTACATTTAGTGCAGTGCGTCCTGCTCACAGTGTTCAGCTAGATCCGTTCCTGCTATTTACATTTAGTGCAGTGCGTCCTGCTCACAGTGTTCAGCTAGATCCGTTCCTGCTATTTACATTTAGTGCAGTGCGTCCTGCTCACAGTGTTCAGCTAGATCCGTTCCTGCTATTTACATTTAGTGCAGTGCGTCCTGCTCACAGTGTTCAGCTAGATCTGTTCCTGCTATTTACATTTAGTGCAGTGCGTCCTGCTCACAGTGTTCAGCTAGATCCGTTCCTGCTATTTACATTTATTGCAGTGCGTCCTGCTCACAGTGTTCAGCTAGATCCGTTCCTGCTATTTACATTTAGTGCAGTGCGTCCTGCTCACAGTGTTCAGCTAGATCTGTTCCTGCTATTTACATTTAGTGCAGTGCGTCCTGCTCACAGTGTTCAGCTAGATCCGTTCCTGCTATTTACATTTAGTGCAGTGCGTCCTGCTCACAGTGTTCAGCTAGATCTGTTCCTGCTATTTACATTTAGTGCAGTGCGTCCTGCTCACAGTGTTCAGCTAGATCCGTTCCTGCTATTTACATTTAGTGCAGTGCGTCCTGCTCACAGTGTTCAGCTAGATCCGTTCCTGCTATTTACATTTAGTGCAGTGCGTCCTGCTCACAGTGTTCAGCTAGATCTGTTCCTGCTATTTACATTTAGTGCAGTGCGTCCTGCTCACAGTGTTCAGCTAGATCCGTTCCTGCTATTTACATTTAGTGCAGTGCGTCCTGCTCACAGTGTTCAGCTAGATCCGTTCCTGCTATTTACATTTAGTGCAGTGCGTCCTGCTCACAGTGTTCAGCTAGATCTGTTCCTGCTATTTACATTTAGTGCAGTGCGTCCTGCTCACAGTGTTCAGCTAGATCTGTTCCTGCTATTTACATTTAGTGCAGTGCGTCCTGCTCACAGTGTTCAGCTAGATCCGTTCCTGCTATTTACATTTAGTGCAGTGCGTCCTGCTCACAGTGTTCAGCTAGATCCGTTCCTGCTATTTACATTTAGTGCAGTGCATCCTGCTCACAGTGTTCAGCTAGATCCGTTCCTGTTATTTACATTTAGTGCAGTGCGTCCTGCTCACAGTGTTCAGCTAGATCCGTTCCTGCTATTTACATTTAGTGCAGTGCGTCCTGCTCACAGTGTTCAGCTAGATCCGTTCCTGCTATTTACATTTAGTGCAGTGCGTCCTGCTCACAGTGTTCAGCTAGATCCGTTCCTGTTATCTTCCTACTGACAGGCAGGCTTGTCTGGTTACAGTATATAAAGCTACCTGAAGAAAATTACAGGTGTTCTATCCCAGCTTAGTGCAGCTACAGGCCATTAGTATGTCTGGAAGGCCAAGAAGGAGAGGCAGACAGTCACAAGCCAATAAGAGAGGGCAAGCAGGCTCTGTGTCTAGTGCTGGTCGTGGAGACGGTGCATCCTCATCAGCACGTGGCCATGGGACACGCTTGGCCTTTTTTTCGGCAGCTGGCCGTGTTGAGCTGCAACATGCGGAAGACTTGGTCGAGTGGATGACCAAGCCGTCCTCATCCTCCTCATCCTCTCTCACCCATGCCCAGGGTGCTTTGTCTGGCAAAGCAGCGGCCTCTTCCCTCAGCTCAATGTCATCAGTGACTCCTTCCCTAGCTCCACCATGTCCTCCTGAGGATTCCCTCGAACTGTTTGACCACAGTGTTGGGTACATGCTCCAGGAGGATGCCCAGCGTTTGGAAGGCTCTGATGATGATACTGAGCTCGATGAAGGCAGTAACATGAGCACGGACAGAGGGGGTGCCCAAGAAGGACAGCAATCTGGCAGTCATGCTCCCCCTGCTGCAGCATACTGCCAGGTTTGCTCCAGAGTGATGAGGAGGGAGGGGATGATGAGGTCACTGACTCAACGTGGGTGCCTGATAGGAGAGAGGAGGAGGAGGAGGAGGAGGAGGAGGCGGCACATCACCAACGAGGCAGGATGCCCTCCAGGGGCCAGCCTAAGGGCAGCACATTGACTGCATCACACCCCAAAGCTCCACATGTGCAGGGCGCTGCAATCTCTGCGTGTTATTCAAAAAGTTCTTTGGTGTGGGCCTTTTTTGAGACGAGTGCATCAGATCGCACCGCTGCTATTTGCAACATATGTCTCAAGCGTATCTCGCGTGGCCAAAACATCTCCCGCTTGGGTACCACATGCTTGACCAGACATATGTTGACCTGCCATGCAGTTCGTTGGCAAGCGTATCTAAAAGACCCACACCAAAGAACAAAGAGGATCTCTCCTTGCTCCTCATCAGCTGAGATTTCCAACCCCACTATACCTTCAGTCCTCTCTGAGACCTGCAGTGAGAGGAATGAAGGTGTAGAATTAGGTGTGTCACAGCCAAGTACTTGTGGGCAATCTGCTTTTGGTACACCGACGTCAGATTGTACCAGGCAAATTTCCCTGCCCCAGCTGCTGCACCGCCGAAAGAAGTTTGCTCCCAGCCATCCACATGCCCAGCGGTTGAATGCTAGCTTGGCAAAATTGCTAGCACTTCAACTGCTGCCTTTTCAGTTGGTAGACTCTGCCCCCTTCCGTGAGTTTGTGGAATGTGCGGTTCCTCAGTGGCAGGTACCCAAACGCCACTTTTTCTCACGGAAGGCGATTCCGGCTCTCTACCGGCATGTGGAAGGCAATGTCCATGCCTCGCTGGACAGGGCGGTCAGCGGTAAGGTGCATATTACCGCTGACTCATGGTCCAGCAGGCATGGACAGGGACGTTACCTAAGTTTCACGGCACATTGGGTGACTCTGCTGGCAGCTGGGAAGGATGCAGGACAAGGTGCAGTAGTGTTGGAGGTTGTTCCGCCACCACGCCTCCAAAATGCTGATTGTGACACGCCTCTCTCCTCCACCCCCTCCTCTTCTTCTTCCTCCATGGCCTCTTCCTCGGAACCAGCGGTGCTCCGTAGGCGTTCAAGGGGCTACGCAAGTGCGCAGGCCAAAAGATGCCATGCGGTGCTTGAGCTGGTGTGCTTGGGGGACAGGAGCCACACTGGGGCAGAGGTTCTGTCAGCTCTGCAGGGGCAGGCTCAGAGGTGATTGACGCCACGCCAACTTAAGGCAGGAATGGTGGTTTGCGACAATGGCACCAACCTCCTCTCTGCCCTCCGACAGGGACAACTGACCCATGTGCCCTGTTTGGCTCACGTCCTTAACTTGGTGGTGCAGCGGTTCTTGGGCAGGTACCCGGGCTTACAGGATGTCCTGAGGCAGGCCAGGAAAGTCTGTGTGCATTTCCGCCGGTCATATAATGCCAGTGCTCGGCTGACGGACCTCCAAAAGGAGTTTAACCTGCCCAAGAACCGCCTACTCTGTGACATGCCCACCAGGTGGAACTCAACGTTGGCCATGCTGCAGCGGCTGCACACGCAGCAGAGGGCCATCAATGAGTACTTGTGCGGCTATGGCACCAGGACAGGGTCAGGGGAGCTTGGTTTTTTTTCCCCACGCCAGTGGGCCATGATCAGGGATGCATGCACTGTCCTGTCACCATTCGAGGAGGCCACGAGGATGGTGAGCACTGACAGTGCATGCATCAGTGACACTGTCCCCCTTGTCCACCTGTTGGAGCACACGCTGCGTGGAATAATGGACAGGGCACTTGAGGCAGAACAGAGGCAGGAAGAGGAGGACTTCCTTAGCTCTCAAGGTCCCCTTTATCCAGACAGTGTTCCTGCGTGCCCGCCGATCACACAGGAAGAGGACGAGGAGGAGGAGGAGGTGGAGGAAGATTGTGTCAGTATGGAGGTGGAGCCTGGCACTCAGCATCAGCAGCAGTCTTTAAGGGATCAGTCCCAAGGAACACATGGACTTGTACGTGGCTGGGAGGAGGTGGCTGCGGACGTTGTTGTCCTTAGTGACCCAGAGGACTCCGGACCGAATGCCTCAGCAAACCTACGCTGCATGGCCTCCCTGATCCTGCAAAGCCTGCGTAAGGATCCTCATATTCGTGGTATCAAGGAGAAGGACCAATACTGGCTGGCAACCCTCCTTGATCCACGTTACAAGGGTAAGGTTGCGGACCTTATCTTGCCATCGCAGAGGGAGCAGAGGATGAAACATCTTCGGGAGGCTTTGCAGAAAGGTCTGTGCAACGCGTTCCCAGAGACTGGGAGGTTACAAACTCCTGTTTCTGGACAACGTGTTGCTGAGGCTTCGGTCAGTCAAAGAAGGAGCGGTGGAGAAGGTGGCCGTCTGACCGATGCGTTCAGACAATTTTTTGGTCCGCAGCCCCAAGGTATGATCGGTTCCAGCAACCATCGCCAGCGTCTGTTTTACATGGTGCAGGAATACCTAGGGGCAAGATCAGACTTGGACACCTTTCCCACCGAAAATCCTCTGGGTTACTGGGTCTTGAGGATGGATCACTGGCCAGAGCTTGCACAGTATGCAATTGAGCTACTGGCCTGTCCTGCATCCAGCGTTCTTTCGGAACGCACATTCAGTGCTGCTGGAGGCGTGGTAACCGATCACAGGGTGCGTCTGTCCACCGACTCGGTCGATCGACTGACCTTCATAAAAATGAATCAGTCTTGGATCACCACCAGCTACCAAGCACCTGATGCTGATGTAACCGAATAATTTTTTTTGAAATCTCAGATCCCTTCAAAGACTGCCTTTGCTGATGCTGAGTGACTATCCCTGAGTAATTATCCTCTTCCTCCTCAATCATCACGCTGATAGCTTGTAAGAACATTTTTGGTTCTGGGCGCCACCACCAGTGCCTAAGGCACAATTTTTCAGCCCTTGTTTAACAGGGGCGTGTAATTACAATTTTTGATGTAATACTTTGCAGCAGGGCTCGTTCCTGCATTCCAACTAGAGTGTCTGTGAGGGGTTGCAGTGTTGTGGCACCAGCACCAGTGCCTAAGGCCCAATTTTTCTGCCCCTGTCTAACAGGGGCGTGTAATTACAATTTTTGATGCAATACTTTGCAGCAGGGCTCCTTCCTGCGTTCCAACTAGAGTGTCTGTGAGGGGTTGCAGTGTTGTGGCACCAGCACCAGTGCCTAAGGCCCAATTTTTCTGCCCCTGTCTAACAGGGGCGTGTAATTACAATTTTTGAAGCAATACTTTGCAGCAGGGCTCGTTCCTGCGTTCCAACTAGAGTGTCTGTGAGGGGTTGCAGTGTTGTGGCACCAGCACCAGTGCCTAAGGCCCAATTTTTCTGCCCCTGTCTAACAGGGGCGTGTAATTACAATTTTTGAAGCAATACTTTGCAGCAGGGCTCGTTCCTGCGTTCCAACTAGAGTGTCTGTGAGGGGTTGCAGTGTTGTGGCACCAGCACCAGTGCCTAAGGCCTAATTTTTCAGCTCCTGTTCAACAGGGGCATGTAATTACAATTCTTGATCTAATATTTCACAGCAGGGCCCTGTGAGGGCTTACAGTGTTGTGGCCACAGCAACACCTAAGGCCCAAATTTCTGCTGAGTATATAGGGCAGGACCCTACTTTCAAACATCTAACTTACAAACGACTCCTACTTGCAAACGGAAGGAGACAACAGGAAGTGAGATGAAATCTACCCCTAGGAAGGGAAATTCTCTCCTGTAAGAGTTAATATGGGAAAACAATTTCTCCTTTCCACTGATGCTTTCCAATCCTTGTTCCACAAAAAAACCCAAATTTTCAAAAAACATTTTTCATTGGGACAAAAAAGTGAGGTGAAATCTTCTGAAGAGGAGGAAAGACAGCAAAACAAATGTCACAGGGGTGATAACCCTTCCCTATGTTTTCCAAAAAGCTTAAAAAAGATTTTTTGGCTGGAGCTAAACACGTTAAAAATGTACCCGTTCAAAATTACAAAGAGATTCTACTTAACAACAAACCTACAGTCCCTGTCTTGTTTGCACCGCCTGTATACTGCTGTTCAGAGTATATAGGGCCTTTCCTTATTTTAATTTGGGTGCGGGGTTCCCCTTAATATCCATACAGGACCCAAAGGGCCTGGTAATGGACTGGGGGGGTACCCATGCCGTTTGTCTCACTGATTTTCATCCATATTGCCATGACCCGACATGACATTAAACCCGCAAGCAGTTTTAAATGAGATTTTTTCCTTTAAAAATGACATTTGGTGCAGGGACTGTTCTAAACATGGGAAACACGCGTCACTTTACAGGCATACTATAGACACCCCCCAGGTACGATATTTAAAGGAATATTTCACTTTTTTTTTTTTTACTTTAAGCATCATTAAAATCACTGCTCCCGAAAAAACGGCCGTTTTTAAAAGTTTTTTTTGCATTGATACATGTCCCCTGGGGTAGGACCCGGGTCCCCAAACCCTTTTTAGGACAATACCATGCAAATTAGCCTTTAAAATGAGCACTTTTGATTTCGAACGTTCGAGTCCCATAGACGTCAATGGGGTTCTAACGTTCGTGCGAACTTTCGGTCCGTTCGCGGGTTCTGGTGCGAACCGAACCGGGGGGTGTTCGGCTCATCCCTAGCGCTGAGGACTGAAAAATTGTCTAAAGGCATCGGTCAGCCGGCCACCTTCTCCACTGCTCTTCCTCTGACTGAACAAAGCTGTCATGATTACGCAGTAATCTTTGTCTGTCAGCTTACCTCTCCTCCATGTGTTCACCTTTAGAGGCCAGCCACTCCCACCTGGCTACTTAAATAATGTCTCCTCAAAGCACGGATCTACCCCAGCCCCTATCAAGGAACCCTGTATTAACCTGTGCACTGCAAGCCTGCCTTGCTGATCAACCTTTGTGTGTTTAGCTTCTGTGTGCATCTTGCTGTATCTTCTACGTCTAATTCCAGTTACCGATCTTGGTTTGTTCTCCACTATCCCTGCTTGCTTGTGACCCTGACCTTTGGCGTGTTCTATGTTTATCCTTGTCTGCTAGTCGCCCCGACCTTTAGCTTATTCCCTTACTATCTCTGTCCTCCTGTAGCCTACTGTGGGCATGATCTGGGAGACCCTGGGGGTCGCAACCTGGAGCCAGTTGCAGCCCAGTCCATCCTCACCACTAGAGGCTCTGGTGAACACCTGCTGGCTCTTAGACCCAGCGCCCTGGGGAATCTTACAATCTAGCCCCTGTGGGATCCGTGTTGGTATTCCAGCGGACCTGCCTTCCTTAACCACCTAGACTCCCATCCGCAGCAGTCAGCCGTTGGGTCCACTACCTTTGCGATGCACCCCTGACCCCAACGGTGTGCATCTGTCACCCGGCCTCAGGTGACCTGACAGAAGCCTCAGCAACACGTTGTCCAGCACCAGGAAATTGTAACCTCACAGGGTCTGGAAATGCATTGCACAAACCTTTTTTCAAGGCCTCCTGAAGATGTTTCATCCTCTGCTTCCTCTGCGAAGGCAGGATGAGTTCTGCAACCTTACCCTTGTAACGAAGGGTTGCCAGCCAGTAATGATTCCTTATCTTTGATACCACAAATCCTAGGGTCCTTACTCTGCATGGCCTCCCTGATTCTGCAAAGCCTGCAAAAGTTTGCAGAGGCATTCTATTCTGAGTCCTCTGGGTCACTAAGGATCATATGATCCGTAACAACCTCCTCCCAGCCATGTACAACTCCTTGGGTTTATGGGGACTTAAAACCATCCCTTTAAGACTGCTGCTGAGTGTTAACCTCCACGTCTATGCTGACACAATCTTCCTCCGCTTCTTCCTGTGTGTTTGGTGGGCCTGCAGGAATAATATCTGTATAAAGGGGCCTTGAGAGGTAAGGAAGTCCCCCTCTTCCTCACACTGTTCTGCCTCAAGTGCCCTGTCCATTATTCCATGAAGCGTGTGCTCCAACAGGAAGACAAGAGGAACAATATCACTGATGCATGCATTGTCACTGCTCATTATCCTCGTGGCCTCATCAAATGGTGACAGGACAGTGCATACATCCTTAATCAGTAGCCACTGGAGAGGCGAAAAGAAGCCAAGCTCCCCTGACCCTGTCCTGGTGCCATACTCGCACAGGTACTCATTGATGGCCCTCTGCTGCATGTACAGCCACTGCAGCATTACCAACGTTGACTTCCACCTGGTGGACATGTCACAAATGAGGCGGTTGGTGGGCAGGTTGCATTCCCTTTGAATGTCAGCCAGCCGAGCACTGGCATTGTATGACCGTTGGAAATGACCACAGACTTTTCTGGTCTGCCTCAAGAGATCTTGTAAGCCTGGGTACCTGCTCAAGAACCGCTGCACCACCAAATTCAGGATGTGTGCCAAACATGGAACATGGGTCAAGTGTCCCTGTCAGAGGGCAGTGCAGGTTTTTGAGAGGACTGGAGGTAGAGTAGGGTTGGAGATCCCAGATGAGGAGCAAGGAGAAGTCCACCTTTTTCTTCGATGTGGATCTTTCAAGTGCTGTTGCCAACAGACTGCATGGCAGGTCGTCATATGTCTGGTCAAGCATGTGGTGCCCAAGCAGCTGCTGTTCTGGCCACACTTGATCCGCTTCAGACATAGGTTGCAAACAGCAACGGTGCAATCTGCTGCACACGTGTCCCAAAAGGCCCACAACAAGGAACTTTTCAAAATCAGCGGGGAGTCAGCAGCACCCTGCACCTGCGGAGCTCTGCGGTGTGATGCAGTACGGTGGCTGCCCTTAAGCTGCCCCCTAGAGGACATCCTGCCTCATTGGAGTTGTGCCTCCTCCTCCTCCTCTAATCTATCAGGCACCCAAGTAGAGTCTGTGACCTCATCATCCCCTCCCTCCTCGTCACTGGAGCAAACTTAGCACTATGCTGCAGCTGGGGGAACATGACTGCCAGTTTCTTGTCCTTCTTGGGCACCCCCTCTCTCTAGGCTCACGTTACTCCCTTCTTCAACCTCAGAACCAACATCAGAGCCTTCAAATCGCTGCGCATCCTCCAGCAGCATGTACCCGACACTGTGGTTGTATAGTTCAGGGGACTCCTCCATGCATGATGGTTGGGCTATGGAAGGAGTGACTGTGGACAAGGAGCTGGTGGAATAGGCCCCTTTGGCAGCTGCATAGGAAGGAAAACTACACTGAGCCTGGGTGACAAAAGATGAGGAGGATGAGGACAGCTTTGTTATCCACTCCACCAACTCTTCTGCATGTTCTAGCTCAATAACATGGCCAGCAGCAGAAAAAAAGGACAAGTGTGCCCCACGGCCACCGGCAGAGGATGCACCATGTCCATGACCAGCACTGTTGACTGTAGACACAGAGCCTACTTGCCCTCTATTAGTGGCCTGTGAGCGTCTGCCTCTCCTTGGTGGCCTTCTGGACATGATGTATATTTTGTTTTGCAACACCGCACTACACTTTATTGTGTACTGTGTACACCACCAGAAAAGTAGTAGCAACTGCACTACGGCTGCACTGTATTGTACTTACAATTTTTGATCTAATATTTTACAGCAGGGCCCGTTCCTGCGCTCAACAAGAGTATCTATGAGGCTTTACAGTGTTGTGCCACCACCACCATCGCCTAAGGCCCAATATTTCTGCCCCTGTTTAACAGGGGCATGTAATTACAATTCTTGATGTAATATTTTGCAGCAGGGCCTGTTCCAGCGCCCACCAAGAATAACTGTGACGGCTTACAGTGTTCTGGTACCACCAACACCTAAGGCCCAATTTTCCACACAGTGTATAGGGCAGGCCGTATAGTATATACAGGCGGTCCCCTATTTTCAAACATCCGACTTACAAATGACTCCTACTTACAAACAATGGGGGACAACAGGAAGTGAGAGGAAATCTACCCCAAGGAAGGGAAATTCTCTCCTCTAAGAGTTAATATGGGAAAAAGGTGTCTCCACTGATGCTTTATCACCAATCCTTATTTCCCTAGTAACTCAAAATTTTCAAAATCCAATTGTCATTGGGACAGAAAGTGAGGTGAAATCTTCTGAACAGGGGCACAGACAGCAAAAAAAAAAAAAAAAAAAAAAATTACAGGGGTGATAACCCTGCCCTATATTATCCAAAAAGCTTAAAAATAGATTTTTGGGCTGGAGCTACACTTAAAAAATGTACCTCTTCCAAATTACAAACCGATTCAACTTAAGAACAAACCTACCGTCCCTATCTTGTTTGTAACCCGAGGACCACCTGTATACTGCTGTTCAGAGTATATAGGGCCTGGGGGCCCCATGCCTTTTTTTATTTGGGTGCGGGGTTCCCCCTAATATCAATACCAGACCCAATGGGCCCGGTAATGGGCTGGGGGGGCAACATTACATTACAGCCGCAAGCGGTTTAAAATGACTCTTTTTCCTTTAGAAATGTCATTTTGTGCAGAGACTGTTCTAAACACGGGAAAAATGCGCCACTTTACAGGCATTCTATAGACACCCGCTAGGCATGATATTTAAAGGAATATTACACTTTTATTGTTTCACTTTAAGCATTATTAAAATCACTGCTCCCAAAAAAACATTTTTAAAACTTTTTTTGCATTGATACATGTCCCCTGGGGCAGGACCCGGGTCCCCAAACACTTTTTATGACAATAACTTACATATTAGCCTTTAAAATTAGCACTTTTGATTTTTCACGTTCGAGTCCCATAGACTTTAATGGGGTTCGCGTGTTCGCACTAATTTTTCACATGTTCTGCTGCGAACCAAACCGGGGGGTGTTCAGCTCATCCCTACTGTTCAGAGATTTGTGCCAGTGTGTCATTTGGTGTAACATTAACTTCGCTTCTCAGCCATTGGAAAGTCAAGGGAAAGCTTGGGTCAACATTGGGGTTTGACTAGGGAGGTAATTTCACCCTTTGAAACAATGGGGTTATTTACCCAAGCTTTACCCAAGTTTTTATTTAATTTAAGGTTTTGTAACTTTTGTCTGAAAACACACATTTTGACCATACTCAGCTGGTTTGGTAACAGATTCATGTTTACTCGGTTTCGACATAGGTTTTGTCTCTTAACTTTAACTCTCCAATGGATGATGTAACTCAATTTGCCTTCCCTGTTGGTAGGAGGGAATGCTCTTCTGGAATGATATCTCCTAATTTTGAATAGTTCCATGAAAATATAATATTTTTAATGTTTCTCTGTCATGACAATTTCTTTTACTTGTGCTTTTCTTCAAATCTTGTGCAATTGGTGTACCTTCCTTGCGCCTTCACCACCATTAATACCAGTGGTGAGTCCTGCTACCATTCATAATATGCTCTCACCTTAACATGTGGACCTATTATCTAAAAACTATATAAACTAAATAAAAATTATATTAAAAAAAACAATAGGTCAGCTTTAAGGAGTCTGCTCCCAGGGCTCTTTTAGTTTTCCCTAATGGAAATTTCCACATGTGCTCTTCCACTCAAAAAAAGGGAACTAACAGTGTTTTACCATATATATGCTTGCTCTAATTGGCATACCTGTTGCTCCAGCTCCACACATAAGCCATTCGTTTTCCATTTGACAGCATTAATTTGTTCTATAAGTATTCCTCATAGAAATGCTTTAAACGCATCTCAACTTTGCAGTATAAGGCTTTGGTCCTGATGGGCTGCCAAAAAGTCAGCTATAGAATGGTGCACTACAGCATGAGAAGGAAAGAGGTTAAGCCAAAATACATTCAGTTTCCATGGGGCAGGTAGTAAGAAGGTTGTGGCCTTTACCACCAGGTGGACCACCAGGTGGACCACCAGATCTGATATAACTCTGGGGAGATAGGAAATGCTCAAGAGGTAGGGCATTAAGGAGGGTGAACCCAGACCAAGATCAATACGCGATAGAGACAAATAATATTTGGAAAGCACAAAAATCGGTTACTCGTGCAGGTGCCTAGCATGCCAAAAGTCAATCCAACCCACCTCCTGCCTAAACCTATACAAGACAGTGCCTCTATCTACACTCCCCACTGTAGGTGGGGGGTGCTTATCTAACTTGGGGTGAAGATAGCATTTAAAGTCACCCATCAATAGAAGAGGCAGATCTGGTTTATCCAACATGTACGCCAATAAGGTTTGCAGGATTTCTGTAGAAAAGGGAGGAGCAATGTAAACCACAGCAATGACACAGCGTAACATATACAGTTTACAGTGCAGAAATATGTATCTCCCTTCGGTATCTAGTAACACATCTAATTCTCTAAACATTAAGTAACGATGTATCAGCACACTTGCCCTTCTAATAGGAATGGGTGGAGTGATAGTACCATCTTGCCCATGCATAGTTCATACATGACACATCATCCCTAGTAAAGTGAGTCTCTTGAAAGCCAGAAATGCCCGGGTGGTATTTTCAGAAAGTAGCCGTAACCTTGGATCTTTTTAATGGGACCCAGAGGCCACGTACATTCCAAGATATAATGGGTAATGCTGTCATACTTGTGTTATCATAAGGGTACATAGCCAGGATCGGTAGTGGCATTGCGGCCAAGGCACATAAACAAGCTCATAAAAAAAGAGGTAGACTGGAACAGGTGGTAAGTACTGTAAGGTAGGTTAAGGCAGATCAAGGCTCGGTACGCTTCCAGTAGGTGGCTGTCTCTGTGCAACAGGAAACAACAGCAATGTAAACAACTTTGGCGCTACTGCGCCCTCGGGAACAGTCTTAAACCCAGAGATCTTTTCCCAAGATCTGGGTAACAGTTAACTGGTTGAGCAATGGAGATTGCAACAGGCATATCTACTGCCAACATAGATTGTAGAAGAAGTTTTACTCACATTTTGTGTGACACAACAGGTTGCTGGATGAACAGATAGCAGTGGGTGACGGTACCATACTCGCATCTTTTGCGAACAGATACTCCCCAGCTCACCTTTAACGGGCAGAAGGGACAGAAAAACAAAGAGAGTGGTATTGCCCATTTGTTTGAGCTAACTGAAGACATTGGCTGGATCTCTGCCGCATTAGTGTGACATCGCAGATCAACTCTGTGTGTCGATCCAGTCAGAAGCTGCAGCTGCAGTGTCAAAGAAGTGCACCTGACCGCTAACTGTTATGCGGTGTCTAGCCAGATATAACATGGCGTATGTTGCTTGGAGGCGTTGCAGGCACTTGCGAACCTCTGTGAATTTTGCCCCGCTCCTCTGGACCTGAGCCGAGAAGTCCGGGTAAAAGGAGACTGTAGCTCCATTATACTGAATGTTGCGGCATTTACATGCCAGATGTAGTCGATAGTTAAGCAGATGGGCCAGCATGGGCCTGGGAGGGATTACCTGGTGGTAGAGGTCTAGTGGGTGTGCGGTGGGCCCATTCCACTGAAAAGTGAGGTATAAAGGTGTCTTTGCCAAAGATGTCAAGAAACCAGCATTCAATAAATTATTCCACCTCATGCGGTTCTCCGAGTCTTCCATCCGTAGATTATTTGCGCCAGGCAGCTGTTTAGTGGTTTGTGAATCACGCATAAGGGTCGGTAGTTTGTCTTCCAAGTCACTAATGCTGCTTTCTTTGGTGGTCATGCATTCTCTAATTTTCTGAAGGTCATGCCTTATCAATGCAACATCTTCTGATAGGCTTGCCAAATGTGTAGTAAGCTAATCAACTAAAGCAGTACATTTGCTGACTGCTTTCAGAATATCCCATAGTGTAGGTTGCTCCTGCTCTGCAGGGTTCTCCTCCTTGTCATCCTGCAACTGATCCTCCTGGTCAGCCAGCAGGGCCTCTGCACCTCTGGGCTGTTTCCTCCTCCTCCTCCAGCATGTCAGTGGCCTTGTCCTCCATGCTATCAGAGAGAGCACAGGGGAGTGGCAGCTTTTGGGCATAATATAGCATTTCCCTGTGCCCACTTTATCTTGCAGATTGGGTTCCTTGGGCTTGGAAACACCAGTCTCCTTGTCTCTACTCTTTTCTGCACCTCATGGTGTCCTTTGTGGCAGAGCAGCAGGAGCAGGGAATCCAGGGCTGCTCCATAATCCTTCTTGGATCAGGTCATGGCTGCAGCATAGTGGGGTGGAAGTTAGGTCAGCAGGTGCAGCAGACTCAAGGGAGTGTGTGGGCCACTCTGGGCATGGAACAAGCGAGTCTGTAAGCCAGGGAGAGGATCGTTGTAAGGATCAGCCATGGGAGCTCAGAGAAGCAGGTCTTCTCACACGCCGTGCTCTGCTCCACCCCCATATAAAAGGGTTTACAACCATGTTAAGCCTGAGTTTCTCAAATTCAAGTAAAAAGAAAAAAAACTGAACATTTTTAACTTGAGTTACACTTGAAAGGGAGGCTCCAGGAGATTATATTAACAACTTACTGACTGGAATGGTATCAACAGATTGGCAAAAAGTAATTGAAGTACCAACATTCAAGTGATTGTAAAGTCTCAATTTTTTCAATAAAAATAACAAACATGTTATACTTACCTGCCCAGGGGATTTGCACAGAGCAGCCCTGTTCCTCCTCTTCTCGGGCAGGTCTTTGGGGGTCCTGGCCCCTCCCTCCTGTCAAGTGCTCCCAAAGCAAGCAGCTTGCTATGAGGGCATCCGAGCCGAGTGACAGCTCTCTGTGTGCATTCAGAAACAGAGCTGCTGCCTGCCCCGACTCCCTCTCTCTCCTGATTGGCTGACTGACTTTGAAAGACAGCAGCGGAAGCCAATGGCGCAACTGCTGTGTCTCAGCCAATCAGGAGGGAGAGTCTTGGATGGCCGAGACACTCGTGGACATCGCTGAACAGAGATGGAGCTCAGGTAAGTATTAGGAGGGCTGGGGAGGCTCCTGCACACAGAAGGCCTTTTATCTTAAGGCATTGAATACATTAGGATAAAAAAAAATCTGACTTTACAACTCCTTTCAGAAAACAACTAAGATGGGGTAATTTGGGGGGGGGGGGTTGTGCTATCTGGGCATTTCATGGCCAGACCTGTGACAGGCAGTGAGGAGTGAAATCAGAAATGTATGCCCTTAGAAAGCCTGAAGGCGGTGATTGGTTTTCGGGGTCCTGTATGTGGACAGACTGCCAAAAAGTTCCACACATGTGGTATCCCCGTACTCAGGAGAAGCAGAAGAATGCATTTTGGGGTGTAATTCCACATATAACCATGCCATGTTTGAACAATATATCATTTAGTGACAACTTTGTGCAAAAAAAACTGTAATTTTCCCGAAACTTGTGACAAAATATAAAATATTCTATGGACTCAACATGCCCATCAGCAAATAGCTTGCGGTGTCTACTTTCCAAAAAGGGGTCATTTGGGGGGTTTTGAACTGTCCTGGAATTCTATGCACAACATTTAGAAGCTTATGTCACACATCACCCACTCTTCTAACGAAAATGCCCTACAGATTAAAATGGTGAGTGTTGCAATTTTTTTTTCACAAAGTATTTGCGCAGCGATTTTTCAAACGCAATTTTTTGGGAAAAAACACACTTTTAAAAAATTTTAATGCACTAAAACACACTATATTGCCCAAATGTTTGATGCAATAAAAAAGATGATCTTATGCCGAGTACATGGATACCAAACACGACATGCTTTAAAATTGCACACAAACGTGCAGAGGCGACAAACTACATACATTTTTAAAAGCCTTTAAAAGCCTTTACAGGTTACCATTTTAGATTTACAGAGGAGGTCTACTGCTAAAATGATTGCCCTCGATCTGACCTTCATGGTGGTACCTCACATGCATGGTGCAATTGCTGTTTACATATAGGGATGAGCCGAACACCCCCTGTTCGGTTTGCATCAGAACATGCGAACAGGCAAAAAATTTGTTCGAACACGCGAACACCGTTAAAGTCTATGGGACTCGAACATCAATAATCAAAAGTGCTAATTTTAAAGGCTTATATGCAAGTTATTGGCATAAAAAGTGTTTGGGGACCTTGGTCCTGCCCCAGGGGACATGTATCAATGCAAAAAAAGTTTTAAAAATGGCAGTTTTTTTGGGAGCAGTGATTTGAATAATGCTTAAAGTGAAACAATAAAAGTGTAATATTCCTTTAAATTTCGTTTCCCGTGTTTAGAACAGTCTGACAGAAATATGACATTTCAAAGAAAAAAAGTTATTTAAAACTACTCGCGGCTATTAATGAATTGTCGGTCTGACAATACACATAAAAGATCATTGATAAAAACAGCATGGGATTTCCCCACAGGGGAACCCCGAACCAAAATTTAAAAAAAATGGCGTGGGGGTCCCCCTAAATTCCATACCAGGCCCTTCAGGTCTGGTATGGATATTAAGGGGAACCCCGTGCCAAAATTTAAAAAAAAAAATAGTGTAGGGGTCCCCCTCAAAATCCATACCAGACCCTTCAGGTCTGGTATAGGTTTTAAGGGGAATCCCGCACCAAAATAAAAAAAATGGCGAGGGGTCCCCCCAAAAATCCATACCAGACCCTTATCCGAGCACGCAACCTGGAAGGCCGCAGGAAAAGAGGGGGGGACGAGAGAGCGCCCCTCCTCCTGAACCGTACCAGGCCACATGCCCTCAACATTGGGAGGGTGCTTTGAGGTAGCCCCCGAAAGCACCTTGTCCTCATAGAGAGGAAAAGAGGGGGGAAAGGGGGGTTGAAAACCCCCGGGACTTTTAAGGTGCTTGTATATTAAAGTAGATATAGTAGAAAAACATGTATGACTTTATCCATAAAAATAATTTGTATTTAATACTTTTAAAACAGATATGCGACAAAGCAGTTTTCACTTAAAAACAATAATTTGTATGTCAAAGACGCCACATTGACTGATGGGCAAATGATCGAAAGAGTACCACTTGACTAAAAAGCCACTCTACATGTTTCGCTCAGTTCAGAGCTTCCTCAGGAGTTTTGGCAATATAATAAGATAAGATATACTGTAGATAATAGAAAAAACAGGAATAAGATATACTGTTGTAATTAATACAATTTACAGATAGTATATATATGGATAAATAATTCATACAGCTCAACAAACATACAAAGTATTCCGTAATCATAGAAAACAATAATAATAATAATAATAATAATAATAATACAGCAATATTGGTATTCTTACCAGGCTGCTGCACATAGGGAGCAAAATTAATATTTAATAATCAAGGCCAGTAATTGGCGTCAGTGATATAGGATATTTCATCTACGTCTCTCTCACATCAGAAGTACCTGTCATTTATGGCCACAGAGGGGTGTAAGTTTGTGTATCCTTAATGAAAAGGAAAAAAAGGAAAATGTGAAATAAGTAAAGGGTTTGAAAATTTATTTGAAGATTTATAAGTTTAGGAGGGCAACCATACTGATCATTACGGTGGAAAATGGAGAGTACCTTTAGTAGAATCAAAAAATCTCTGTGCAAGAGGCACAACCACCTCAAAGACAATTAATAAGATGATGTATTGATCAGAATCCACTAGGGGGCCCTACTTCATCATCTGGGAGTCATATATATGAAGTTCAGACGGTGACATTTAAAGACGTTCCTAAGAAACCAAAAAAAGCAAAAAGAACACTGATCAGCCATGCAACACTGGACACAACCTGTGTGTGGGTTAGACTTGACTGTACAGGGATACTTACCAGTTAGAGAGATCGGGCAGACACAGGATTTGGGGAGAGACACAAGTCTCCCCTGTGGTGAGGAGCCTGCAGCAAAATGTAGCGGTATGAAAACCGCACTCTTATACTCCCTCCATCACGGCGACATCTGGCGTCACCGCCGTGATGCGGACGGGTAATGAGGAAGCCAGGGGAAGGCCTTCTGGTACCATTCACGATTTTGGACAATGGCCATCACCATAGTTTCATACTGGCAATTGTCCATAACCACTAGGTTTCCACCCTTGTCGGAGGGTTTGATCGTGATGTTTTTGTTTTGCTCTAAAGATTTGAGGGCCTTTATTTGGGAAGAGGTCAAATTGGACTGAGATATATTTTTCCACTTTGTATCCATAATTTCCTTGGTTACCTGATTTGTGAAGGCCCATAAATTGGGATTGCCTTGTAGGGCTGGAAAATTACAGGATCTGGGTTTGTATTCTTTCTGTCTAGAAGTAGTTGAGGGAGGGAGACCCGATGGAGGTGGGGGAGGAGAAGGGGAAGGAGAGGAGTCCAGATCCAACCCCAAGGCCTCAGCCTCGATGAGGTCGTTCTCCTCAAAAAATTCCTTCTTAACTTAATTTCATTCCGGTTGTCAATTTGGATTTATCTATTTTTTATTTCTTTTTCTCTTTATTTCATTTTTTGTTTCATTTTTTGTCGTATTCTATTCATATTGCATTTGTCTATATGTGTTTTTTCCATTTTCCCATTTATTTGATACTATGTCCTTCACAGGCTGCCTCTCCCAAAAATTTAAAATCAATATATACAATTTTCTCAAAAAAAGTGTATGAATTATTTGGCTCAACCTCTCTCACTTATTAGTGTCCCGGTCTGCTTAATTTTGGTCCACACGGACGCCAGGGGCACACACGGGGCGGGTGAGTAACCAATCGCTCTCCCCCTGTGTGCCTCTATAGGTGTTAGTCCCGGTGTTGTCCTTCAACGGTGCTAATTTATCATTTACATATTGGACAATGTTTACAAATGTGCTCTCTTGGATTCAACATGCACAATGGTACTCATTAATTTGTCCAATGTATCGTTTCAGGTCCTGTAACGCGGTTAGCCAGCTCTAATCCACAAACTTACCTGATAGATTTACCGCATTGTTTACAAATCAGTATCCCTTCTCCAAGATGGCCCCTGTGGCTTCACTTGTTTCCTAGATACACTGCGCATACATCTGTTGTTGGCGCATGCGCACCGGCAGCTGCTGACGCCTTCAATGTCATGCCTCTCGATCCTGCCACTTCCCCGTTTGCTAGCCTCCCCCTGGCTTCCTCATTACCCGTCCGCATCACAGGGGTGATGCCAGACGCCGCCGTGATGGAGGGAGTATAAGAGTGCGGTTTTCATACTGCTACATTCTCCTGCAGGCTCCTCACCACAGGGGAGACTTTGTGTCTCTCCCCAAATCCTGTGTCTGCCCAATCTCTCTAACTGGTAAGTATCCCTGTACAGTCAAGTCTAACCCACACACAGGTTGTGTCCAGGGTTGCATGGCTGATCAGTGTTCTTTTTGCTTTTTTTGGTTTCTTAGGAACGTCTTTAAACGTCACCGTCTGAACTTCATATATATGACTCCCAGATGATGAAGTAGGGCCCCCTAGTGGATTCTGATCAATACATTGTCTTATTAATTGTCTTTGAGGTGGTTGTGCCTCTTGCACAGAGATTTTTTGATTATACTAAAGGTGCTCTCCATTTTCCACCATAATGATCAGTATGGTTGCCCTCCTAAACTTATAAATCTTCAAATACATTTTCAAACCCTTTACTTAGTTCAAATTTTCCTTTTTTTCCTTTTCATTAAGGATACACAAACTTACACCCCTCTGTGGCCATAAATGACGGGCACTTCTGATGTGAGAGAGATGTAGCTGAAATATCCTATATCACTGACGCCAATTACTGGCCTTGATTATTAAATATTAATTTTGCTCCCTATGTGCGGCAGCCTGGTAAGAATACCAATATTGCTGTATTATTATTATTATTATTGTTTTCTTTGATTACGGAATACTTTGTATGTTTGTTGAGCTGTATGAATTATTTATCCATATATATACTATCTGTAAATTGTATTAATTACAACAGTATATCGTATTCCTGTTTTTTCTATTATCTACAGTATATCTTATTATATTGCCAAAACTCCTGAGGAAGCTCCGAACTGAGCGAAACATGTATAGTGGCTTTTTAGTCAAGTGGTACTCTTTCGATCATTTGCCCATCAGTCAATGTGGCGTCTTTGATATACAAATGATTGTTTTTAAGTGAAAACTGCTTTGTCGCATATCTGTTTTAAATGTATTAAATAAAAATTATTTTTATGGATAAAGTCATACATGTTTTTCTACTATATCTACTTTAATATACAAGCACCTTAAAAGTCCCGGGGTTTTCAACCCCCCTTTCCACCCTCTTTTCCTCTCTTTAAAATTATATGGGATGTGGTGCTAAGTGCTGCCTATGTCTGCCCTTATTATTCTTTTCACCTTGTCCCCATGTTGATGAGGACAAGGGCCTCATCCCCACAACCCTTGGGCGGTGGTTGTGGGGGTCTGCGGGCGGGGGGCTTATCGGAATCTGGAAGCCCCCTTTAACAAGGGTACCCCCAGATCCCACCCCCCTGTGTTAAATGGTAATGGGGTACAAAAGTACCCCTACCATTTCACAAAAAAGTGTCAAAATGTTAAAAATGACAAGAGACAGTTTTTGACAATTCCTTTATTTAAAGTCTTCTTCTTTCCATCTTCTTCGGGTCTTCTTCCTTCCTTCTTCCTTCGGTTTCTTCCTCCATCTTCTTCTTCCTCTGGTTCTTCCTCCGATCCTCTGCTTCTTGCTCCGGTGTTCTCGTCCGGCATCTTCCTCCGCAGCGTCTTCTTTCCTGCTTCGTTCTTGGGCTGCTCCGTATCCATGGGAGGCTCCTGCTGTGTGACGCTTTTCTTCTTCTGACACTTCTTATATAATAGAGGGCGGGGCCACCCGGTGACCCCGCCCCCTCTGACGCACGGGGACTTGACGGGGACTTCCCTATGGCTTTCCCCATGATGTCAGAGGGGGCGGGGTCACCCGTTATGTAACATGTCCCCTGGGGCAGGACCCAGGTCCCCAAACACTTTTTATGACAATACCATGCATATAAGCCTTTAAAATTAGCACTTTTGATTTCTGCCATAGACTTTTAAAGGGTGTTCCGTGGCTTTCAAATTTGCCACGAACCTCCCAAATTGTTCGCTGTTCGGCGAACTGGTGAACAGCCGATGTTCGAGTCGAACATGAGTTTGATTCGAACACGAAGCTCATCCCTATTTACATATGACACCAGACCGACGATTGCGTTCGCCTTTGCGCATGAGCACAGGGGGGGGGGCAGGGTTGCTTTTTTTTATTATTATTTATTTTGATTTTTTATTATATTTTTAAACTGTTCCTTTCATTTTTTTTAATCCATTTTATTGTTATCTCAGAGAATGTAAATATCCCATATGATAGCACTAGGTAGTGACAGGTACTCTTTTTTTTTTTTAAATGGGGTTTATTAGACCCTAGATCTCTCCTCTGCCCTCAAAGCATCTGACCACACCAAGATCGGTGTGATAAATGCTTTGCCAATTTTCCAATGGCGCTGTTTATATCCGGCGAAACCTAAGTCATGAAATGCTCGTAGCTTCCAGTTTCTTAGGCCATAGTAATTATTGGAGCCATTCTGGTCTCTGATCAGCTCTATGGTCAGCTGGCGGAACCACCAGCTGCATTCTCGGGTTCCCTGTTGGGACAGGAGAGCCCAAGAAAACAATGAAAGATGGTGGGCGGGCATTCCCTCCCACTGCTTATAAAAGCAGTCTAGAGGCTAATTAGCTGCTAGGATTGCTTTTACATGAAAGCCGACTGCTGGCTGAAAAGAATGATACCAAGATGATACCTAAACCTGCAGGCATCATTCTGGTATAACCACTCAAAGTCCAGCAACGTACCAGTACGTTGCTGGTCCTTGTTGGGCATACATTGTAGTTCTTTTTTTCATGCAGCCTGTGGGCTGAACAAAAAAAAGAGATTGATCGGTGGGTATGCCCACCATTAGAATACCACCCTTCATCCACCCACTTCTAATGATGGGCATACATGCACCATTTTTTTTAACTATGGTGGTGAAATCACCTCCGACAGTGCTGGAGTCACGGCTTTACATTTCGTGGGAGCAAACGCTGTTGCTGTCAAGATAAGTAAACCCATGCTGCAGCTGAATGGCGTACCTGCTAAGCAAATGATGGTTAACAATAAAACAAAGTAACATTACAGTATAACAGTAAGACTTACCATACCTGCAAAGCAAACACAATAAAACATAGTAAAAAATAAAACATTGCAATCTGTGCCTAAAAAAATATGCAGAAGCTTGGGGGCAATCCGCCCCTAATGTTAGGACCAAATCGCTCCTCCCGCCCCGCCCCCATGCTTTGGCATACATGCTCTTTTTTTTAACTGTGGTGGTGAAATCACCTCCGACAGCCCTGGAGTCACGGCTTTATGTATCGTGGGAGCAAACGCTGTTGCTGTCAAGAAAAATAAACCCGTGCTGCAGCTGAATGGTGTACCTGCTAAGCAAATGATGGTTAAAAATAAAACAAACATTACAGTATAACATACCATACCTGCAAAGCAAATTCAATAAAACATAGTAAAAATAAAACAGAGAGAGAACGATAGATATAGAACAATAGTGAGCGAACAGTAGAGCGGACAGTAGAGAGCGAATATAAGAGAGAGAACAATAGAGAGAGAGAGAAGAAAAATACAACCACAACTATTTTTGGCTTTTTTATTTTTTTATTTTTTTTGTGTTTTTGTGTGTGTGGTTTTTTTCCCACTTTTTTCACTTTTATAAAAACTGTAAAAAAAAACTATAAACTGAACGTTGCAGATAAGGGTCTCTCAAAATTTGATGGCCATCACATCTTTCGAGACCCCGAGACCCTGTGTACGTGTGCCTATGGCTGTTTGGTGCTGTACCCTATGCTAATACTCAACTAGTGTGTGATAACGTTTGAAACAGTCACCAATGCAAAGACCAGGTTGGTCTGGACAGGAGGGACAATAAAAGTGGGTGTCACGCCTAAATCCGCACTTTCAACAGACACAACATCTTTTTTGGGGGATTCTTTGGGTAGGGGTACCAGAGAGGACATGCAGAAAATGCCTCTCATGCAGCTGGCTTACTGCATTTGGATAGGGAAGTTGGGCCAAAGCACCGTCTGGAAACCGAAGGGCTCCGATGATCTCTTCCTGGAATTTAAGAAAGGATTCAGTTCATCCTGAAGCTTTGTATAGCACAAAAGCATTCAGCAAAGCCAATTGAAATAAATAACCAGATACTTTTTTGTACCAGCATCTGGCCTTACGGGCAATTAAGTATGGCGCCAACAACTGGTCATTGAGGTCCACCCCTCCCATATTAAGGTTATATTCGTGGACACAGAGGGGTTTCTCCACAACACCAGTCACCCTAGGAATTAGGACAGTCGTGTCTGCGTGAAGGGATGACAGAATGAAAACATTCTTATTATCCCTCCACTTCACAGCAAGCAAATTATTACATATCAAGTAGGCTCTCTCCCCCAGCCTAAGACAGGAATCTACAAGCGGCTGGGGTAAGCCCCGGCGATTAGATCGCACGGTGCCACCTGCTCCAATTTGATGATCAAACAAGTGACTAAAAAGTGGCACACTTGTGTAATAATTGTCCACGTACAAGTGGTACCCCTTTCCGAATAAGGGTGACACTAAGTCCCACACAATCTTACCAGCGCTCCCTGTGTAGTCAGGGCAGTTCTCCTGCTCTACGTAACTATCTCTTCCCTCGTAAACCCTAAAACTATATGTATAGCCAGTGGCCCTGTCACAGAGCTTATACATCTTGACTCCGTATCTGGCACGCTTGCTCGGAAGATACTGTCTGAATGACAAGTGGCCAGAAAACTTAATCAGGGACTCATCAACACAGACAATTGGTTATGATGAGTAAACAAGGCTGCAAAATGTTGGTTGAAGTGGTTTACGTGGGGCCGAATTTTGTAGAGCCGATCATTATTGTTGAAATGCATGAACCGCAAGATTTGCTCTTATTGTGTCCTGGTCATGGAGGCAGAGAACATGGGCATATGGTGAATTGGGTCAGTGGACCAATATGACTGCAACTCACTCTTTTTAGTTACGCTCATGAGGAGGAATAGGCCCAGGAAGGTCATAAATTCAGAGACCATAATAGGTCTCCAATCTCTGGCAAGGGTCAGCTGGGGATTAGCGACGATGAATTGACCAGCATATAAATTGCTTTGGTCCACAGTAGATCTATAGAGATCTTCGGTGAAAAACAGCGAATAAAAATCAAGTGATGTAAAATCAACTGTTTCCACCTGATTTCCAGGTTGGCCAGTGAATGGGGGAAGTATGGGTGCTGCAGAAGTGGTGGGTTCCCAATTAGGATTGGCGAATGCAGCAGGAAGGGCACTATGGGCTTGACGGGCCTGTCTTTGTCTTCTTCTTGGTTGGAGCAGGACACTACTCGTGCTTGCCACCTCGCCAGCTTGAACAGCACTTATGAGACTCGCCACGTCACAAAGTGTTACTGCAGGACTGGATGTACGACCAGGATGTTATAGGCTGCTGGTGCTTGCCAGTTCACCAGAAGGATGAGCGGCACTAGTACTGGCTCTCTGTTCCATACAAGGGACCTGTGGTTCTTGCACTTCAACGACAGCAGAAGGAGAACGGGGTCTGGTACGCCTGACCTTGGCAGGGACCACAAATCCGTCAACAGACCTATCTGTCAGGGTGCCGCTGCTGTCTACAGGTTTGTATTCTGAGCCTGAATCTGACAAATTAGTGACTTCCTCTTCACTATCTGTCATGCTCAGAAACGTGTAGGCCTCTTCACTACTGTACCTTCGATTTGACATTTTGGCCTCTAAATTTACTGGTACAGTAATGAGACTCACAAGAAAAAAAGCACCTGACTGTCAGCGACTGATTCAAGCGGTACCAAAAAAACCTGTTTGTGTTCACAGGGATCAGGCCTGACTCTGCGAAAGCTGCAGTTATGTGTTTTGTGTTTTGTAAGTGACAATGAGCGATTAATACTGCACTTGGGTGGGCTGGGCTGGGCGGAGGGGCTAAAAGCAGGTGTTAGCAGGTATCTGGGCTGATCCTGCTAACACTGCGTTTTTGGGAACCCTAAACTGCTGGGGACGCTAGTATAGATCAGATCAGATATCAATCCGTTCTGACACTATACTACTAAGGGATGCGTATGGTGCGTGCGTGGGTGTTAGCACTACTGGCACTAATCTAAAGCTGCCTAGGGTGACGCAGACACTATCTGATGCTAAAACCTAACTTTGATCACCCGCCAGGTGATCAGGGGGTTAAACCTTTTTTGGGTAAAATACGGCGGGTGCCCTGATGCTATAAAAAAAATCTAGCTAAACTGCGTCACCTGTGACACTTATACAGTGATCACAGGTGACAGGGGGTAATCAAGGGGTTAAACCTTTATTGGAGGGGGTTGGGGGGGTCCCTAGACCTATCTGGGCTTAATACTAATTGCCCTAACGCTGATTTTTGTCACTAATGACACCAGTGCAGCTATCAAAAAAAAATTGAGAGCTGCACTGGGTAACACAGTGACAGGTGGTGAAGGGTTTAACTGGGGGGTGATCGGGGGGTGATCAGGGGTGAATTGTGTGCCTACATGACCTGGTGTCAGTGTAGTGTTGTGCAACTCACTCTGAGATGTCTTCTCTCCTCGGTCTGGAACGGAAAAGACCGACATGAGGAGAGATGACATCACTTCCCCTGTCAGTGTTTACACTTATGCCGCATACACACGATCGGACATTCCGACAACAAAATCCTGGATTTACTTCTAACGGATTTTGGCACAAACTTGTCTTGCATACACACGGTCACACAAATGTTGTCGGAAATTCCAAATGTCAAGAACACATACGACGAGCTGAGAAAAATGAAGTTCAATAGCCAGTGCGGCTCCTCTGCTTGATTCCAAGCATGCTTGGAATTTTGTGCATCAGAATTGTGTACACATGATCAGAATTTCCGACAACGGATTTTGTTGTCGGAAAATTTGAGAACCAGCTCTCAAATTTTTGTTGTCGGAAATTCCAAATGTTACCCTCCTAACTTGATTCTGAATACTGTTCTAACCCAAACCCAGATCCAATAGATGTGAATAGGCACATTATCATCACCTATGTTTATCACAGGTGCTTCCACCCTATTGCACTCTCCATCCTCACTTGCATTATACCACGTATGACCGTAAAACTAAAATTTAAATGATATAGAACCCTTGACCTAGGGATTACCTGTACACCACTATTTGTCGACTCTTGATGGTCATCAGGGTATAATGCAACACGCCCTGACCGGGTAGCTTTACATGTTGTCCTTTGTAATGTTTGTCTTGTTTGTCTTGTTACTAGCAGCCGCATTTATAATATAGTTGTGTCCATTTGCAGTACTTATCTTTAAATGCGATTTTATATGTCAAGATATTTGAATAAAACAGAATTATTTTAATAACCAAGATCTCCGATTATATTGTTGCACAGAGTAACCCCTTAAAAACCCACCTCTATTGGGTTTACCCCTCCCCCCATCTCCCTTTCATTTGTTATAGTGAACAATACGGTTACAGCAACAATACCCTAACGGGTAAAACACAGGGTACGGGTAATCGCGATTATCGAGACCCAGTACAGGAGACACTCACGTTACCCTCTGTTCCCAATCCCCCAACCCCTTTTCCCCTTTCCAACCTTTTTGATGCACAAATGTCCGATGGAGCCTACACATTGTCTGAATTTCCGACAACAAGCTCACACATTTGTTGTCGGAAATTCAGACCGTGTGTACGCGGCATTACACGACAGGGGAAGGATCTCATTCATCCGGATTGATCACCAGGTCCAGGCCAGATATCATTGGCCTGGGCCTGGGGATTGATTGGTTCCTGATCTAATCCAATGGTCGCGGCCAGCGGGGGGCGTGCACCCACGCCCCCCAGTCGGCCACGCACCCGACGTAACATGACAACATGCCTGTGCCATTCTGCCACAGTACAACTGTGGTGGATGGTTGGCAAGTGGTTAAATGTGCCTCCTTGGGTGTAATAGACACAGACTCATAACATATAAAACTACAACAATTTTATTAAAGATATCACAAATATAAAAAAAAATACTATTAAAAAATCCACAATTTTGACAACTACAGTGATGTTTATCCTGGCCTTGGAATCCGATTAGTTTGCCGACGTGTTTTATGGGCAAATCCGCTTTATCAGGGCCTCGGATCCTATTCAAAAATACTGTAATTACCGTATATACAAAAATATATATGAAACATTGATCACTGAGTAGCATATTGCATAACATATTATATAGTATCTTATATGTACATTATTGATTAAACACAATATGCAAACATATCATATCTGGCATGAATATAAAAAAGAAGGATGGGTCAACATCATCAACTACTTAATGTCGATCGACAATAAATCAATCAAACGTAATCACCATAAAAAACTGCCTGAGATGTTGGTGGTAAACAGCCTGCCAGGCCCGTAGGGAATCATACCAAGTCCTCCAAAATCTACCTCATATCCAAGAGTTGCCAAGAATGTAAATCTAGACATTAAGATTTTAGGGTTATCAAAAATATCACATTCTAAAGTGAAAGGCAGAATGGGGGGGGAGAAGAAAAGAGGGAAGGAGGAAAAGAAGGGGGAATGAAGAGGGGGCAGGGGTCGGGAGGGAAAGGGAAGGAGGCGGTAAAAAAAAACCTGGCGCTCCCCATGCTCCTGTGGTGAACTATCCTTTGACATCATCACATCCAATGCAGGCCTATGGTCTTGAGGTCCTAGTGCAGAGGATTTGGTGGTTACATGAGAATCTGACCCGACATTCAGCAGAAGCTCTTTTGCTTACCAATGGACAGGATGGCAGTTATCTGTTGAGGAAAAGTGACTCCAAGGCCAACGTGTACTCATTGTCAGTAAGGGCCAAGGACTCAGTGAAACACTTTCAAGTCTACCAATGTGGAACAAGTCTTAAGTTTGGATTCAATGAATTCTCATCTATAAAAGAATTTATTCAACATTTTGCAAACCAACCTCTGATCGGAAGTGAATCAGATACCGTGGAGCTTTGGTAAGACGGACGTGATTGGCGTACATTGTCCGGTGGAAAGAGGCTGATTCCCAAGCTGTGTCAGTGTGTCTATCTAAGGCTTCCATCTGGAACGCATTCGCATGAATCCACGTTCACCCTTCACGAGTGGAAGGTTTACCCATTACACCGGGACTGGTTCCTTAAAGGCCCAGGCTGGGTTTAAGCCACCTGTTTGAATTGGCTTGCCATCTGGTAAGCATTCTACTTAATATTTGCCGTTCTATTTGATCCTTTTGGGATTCATCAATTTTTTCGTCACTGAAGATTTGAATTCATTTGTGGACTTTTATGCAATATTTTGGACTGTTTAATATCCCTATTATACCTTAGTGGTATTCACATGTATTAAGTTAAGCGCGGTTTTTTTCTCTTTATTACTATTTGGTGTACCCCACTTATTACTGCAGCATATCTACTTATTTTCAGCGCAGTTTTTTTCTTTTTATATTTCGGTAAAAAAAAAGGCAAGAGGAGGGGGGATGGGAGAAAAGAGAGGGGGGGAGGGTGGGTGAGGGGTGATGGTTCAAAGTATTAAATATAGTAGTGGGGTAAATATTAGATTCTTAGCAGAATTTAGGAATACAAGTATTAGATTTATTCATATATTGCAAACAAAAGAAAAGAGGGAGTAGGAACCCAGAATAGGAGTAGACAGCATTGTTGCAACCAAGCTTGGCATCGAGTAGTTAAAGATGTAATGAACTGGAATGCAAAAGTATCCTTACACAGGAAAAATAGAGTTTAAGTATATGAACGAGAAATGTACAAAGTATATGTGGGGAACAAACCGCCCAAACACTGTTGACTTATTTAACACCTATAATGCACACTCCTCATCCAGGATAACTTAAAATGGTGACCTGTTATTCATCCAGCAGGAGGGGTGTATATATTTAAAGGAAGTAGTCAACTGAAGGCCACCTCCAGCCCCCGGGCAAAAGCCATGACTGGCCTATATGGCTCAAGGGTGGGGATGGGCTCCTTTACCCAGTGCAAGGCCCAGCATTGCTCAGGATGGCTCAGGGAGATGTAATCATCTCCCAGGCGACGATCCATCTCCAGCAGGTTCTGTAATTTGGCCGACGTAGTGGCCAGGACAGCAGGGCCATCCAGAAGTGAAGCATAGTCACTTACAGCGAGACAATGAGAGATGGTACTGGGACCTGATACCAAGAAGTTGCATCATCGCTGGTTATAGCAAGTGTATTCCACTGCTGGAACACATTGTAGGGGGTGGAAAAGGATTGAATCGGGTCACCATGCAATGAAGATGGCAAAAAAAGGAATGGACCCATCCTTCTTTTTTATATTCATGGTGGATATGATATGTTTGCATGTTGGGTTTAGTCAATAATGTACTTATAAAATACTATATACTGTTATATGCTATGAAATATGCTACTCAGTGATCAATGTTTCATACATATCCTTGTAAATAATTACAGTGATTCTGAATAGGATCGGAGGCTCTGATGAAGCAAGTTTGCCCATGAAGCACGTTGGTCAACTAATCAGATCTCAAGCAAAGGATAAACATCACTGTGGTTGACTAAATTGTGGATTTCTTTTTAAGATTAATTTCTATCTCATATACATCCCGCTCCTATTTTACTTTCCACAACCTCCTTCTTCTTCTAATCTCTGGAGACATTTCCCCCAATCCTGCCCTACATTTTATAACTACAACCCTCATACCTGGCACACTTCCTCCTTCACTCAATTTCTTTCCCCTGCTTCCAAAAACCAGCTCATGTGCCCTCTTGAATGTCCTCACTGTCTGTGACAAGCTCACATCTGTGCATGACCTTTTTAACGCCCATTGCTTTAACATACGTGCCATTAGGCCCCTTTGACACTGGGGTGGTTTGCAGGCGCTATTGCGCTAAAAATAGCGCCTGCAAACCGACCTGAAACTGCCACTGCTGTGTCTCCAGCCCGAGGGCTTTCACACTGGAGCGGTGCACTGGCAGGAGGGAAAAAAAACTCATGCAAACAGCATCTTTGGAGCAGTGAAGGAGCGGTGTATACATCGCTCCTTCACCGCTTCAGCCCATTGAAATCAATGGGGCAGCGCAGCTATACCGCTGGCGCTTTGCGGGCGGTTTTAACCCTTTTTCGGCCGCTAGCAGGGGTTAAAACTGCCCCGCTAGCGGCCGAATACTGCCGCTAAAAAGTACAAATATCCAAAAATTCGTACGTTTGTACGAATGCAAAATACAAATTTTTATGCATACGAATTTTGTACGAAATACGAAATTTCGTTTACGAATTTCGGATCCAAATTCATAACAAACATTCGTAATTGTTACGAAAAGTTAACAAACCTAAAAGTTAAAAACCCAGGAAGTCAGCACAGCACAGGGATGGTGGGAGCTCCTCATAATGATAAATTCATCATAATGAAAATTCGTAATGATAATAATGATAAATTCATCATAATGAAAATTCGTAATTGTTACGAAAAGTTAACAAACCTAAAAGTTAAAAACCCAGGAAGTCAGCACAGCACAGGGATGGTGGGAACCCCTCATAATGGGCACAGCGGGTGTACACTCAGACCCGGGAACTCAGCACAGGGATGGTGGGAACCCCTCATAATGGACACAGCAGGTGTACAGACCTGGGAACTCGGCAAAGGGATGGTGGGAACCCTATGGGAATTTCTATGCTTGTAAATTTTACATGAAATACGAAATTTCATTAACGAATTTCGGAATTTTGGATCCAAATGAACAGAAACGTGACTGGTGTTTTGTTCAGCAATCAGAGGAAGTCAGCACAGCACAGGGATGGTGGGAACCCCTCATAATGGGCACAGCAGGTATACACTCAGACCCGGAAACTCAGCACAGGGATGGTGGGAACCCCTCATAATGGACACAGCAGGTGTACAGACCTGGGAACTCAGCACAGGGATGGTGGGAACCCTATGGGAATTTCTATGCCTACGAATTCTACTCAGGCTTCTCCTGCTGTTCTCTCCCTTGGTGGCCTCCACTGGATTCACTCACCCAGACCCAGTGGACAGAAAGGTGGAGTCGGACTCCTTCTATCCCCACAGATCACCTTCCAAGTCCTTCCTAACATTCCCTCTATATCCCTCTCTTCTTTTGAGACACACTGTATTTGTCTGTTTTCTCAAATTTCTTTGAGGATTGCAGTGATTTATTGGCCTCCTGGATCAGTATTGCATTATTTAATGACTTCTCTGCCTGGCTACCCTACTTTCTCTCCTCTAGACATGTTCGATTAGTTTCATATAAATATCCAAAAATTTGTACATTTGTACGAATCCGAAATACAAATTTTTATGCATACGAATTTTGTACGAAATACGAAATTATGTTTACGAATTTCGGATCCAAATTCATAACGAACATTCGTAATTGTTACGAAAAGTTTACAAACCTAAAATTTAAAACCCCAGGAAGTCAGCACAGCACAGGAATGGTGGGAACCCCTCATAATGGGCACAGCGGGTGTACACTCAGAACCGGGAACTCAGCACAGGGATGGTGGTAAACCCTCATAATGGACACAGCAGGTGTACAGACCTGGAACTCGGCACAGGGATGGTGGGAACCCTATGGGAATTTCTATGCTTGAAAATTTTACACGAAATACGAAATTTCATTAACGAATTTCGGAATTTTGGATCCAAATGAACAGAAACGTGACTGGTGTTTTGTTCAGCAATCAGAGGAAGTCAGCACAGCACAGGGATGGAGGGAACCCCTCATAATGGGCACAGTGGGTGTACAATCAGACCCGGAAACTCAGCACAGGGATGGTGGGAACCCCTCATATTGGACACAGCAGGTGTACAGACCTGGGAACTCAGCACAGGGATGGTGGGAACCCTATGGGAATTTCTATGCCTACGAATTTTATACAAAATACGAAATTTCGTTAACGAATTTTGGATCCAAATTCCGTTACAACAGAAATGTGACTGGTGTTTTGTTCACCAATCAGAGGAAGTCAGCACAGCACAAGGATGGTGGGAACCCCTCATAATGATAAATTCATCATAACGAACATTATTTTTACGAAAAGTTAACAAACCTAAAGGTTAAAAACCCAGGAAGTCAGCACAGCACAGGGATGGTGGGAGCCCCTCATAATGATAAATTCATCATAACAAAGTTTCGTTATTTTGCAAAAAGTTTACGAATCTAACGAAAATTCGTATTTCGTACGAATCCGAATTGAATTTCGGACACAAATTACAAAATACCAATTAATTTTCGTACGAAGCGAAACGGAACGAAACTAAACAAATTTATTGACGGCGCACGTGTCTACTCTCCTCTGACATACCCACTATAATTCTTGGTGTCTTTAACATTCCTGTTAATGTTAACAGCAAGGATACAGCTCAACTTCTCAATTTAACCTCATCTTTTGACTTAACACAATGGACACACACTTCCACTCAATCTGACAGTAATACCCTTGACCTTGTATTCTCCCATGCTGCACTCCTGGCAAATTCACCAACACCCCCTTTCCTCTCTATAATCTCAACCTCATCAGTTTCACAGTATCCTTATCTCTAACCACCTATCCCTCCAAGCAGCAAAGATTACTTGTAGAAACCTTCTCTTCTCTTTTGTGCTATGACAAAATCTCTCCCCTTTACTGTCCTAACCTGGCCACCTCTGTCTACAACAGTTCACTCTCATGCTCCCTGGACACATTTTCTCCTCTAACTACATGCAGAATCAGGCCCAAACCGTTTTAACCTTGGCAAACTGCCAACACCAGAAATATCAAGAGATATTGCTGTGCTCTTGAACAACTGTGGCGTAAAACCAAATCCCTGCAGGCTTTCACCTTGATAAATCTGCCCACCTAAAATACAATTCCTTCCTCCATGCTGCCAGACAAACCTACTTTGTCACTCTTATTAATACCTTGTCATCCAGTCCTTGTCGGCTCTTCTCAACCTTTAACTCTCTGCTTCGTCCCCCACCCCCTCTACCCACTAACTCACTCACTGCCCAAGAGATCGCTAATCACTTGAAAATCAAGATTCATGCTATTCGTGAGGACCCCTTCACTGTAGAGATATCTTTCCCACTTAACATACCTTGTCTAACAGCACACTCAACACTATCCTCTTTTGAACTGGCTACTACTAAAGAGGTTAACAAACTTTTCTCAAATGCATACCAAACCAATTGTCCCCTGGATCCTGTTCCCCTCACAATTACTACTGTCATCCTCTTCTTCTATCCTATGCCCTCTCGCTCACATCTTCAATCGTTCCCTCTCTACTGGCACCTTCCCCTTCCCTCTAAAGCATGCACAGATCACTCCCATACTTAAAAAGCCCTCACTAGATTCCATCAACCCGAATAACTTAAGACCATTCTCATTGCTTCCATTCATCTCAAAACTTTTAGAACACTGTCATTTGCTTGCAGCACTTCCCTACCAAAACTGACTAAGGATTTATTAACTGCTAAAAACAATGGCCACTACTACATACTCTTACTACTAGACTGCAGCCTTTGATACTGTGGACCACCTGTTCCTTCTTAACCACTTCCCGCCTGGCCGCGGATTGATGGCCGGGCGGTGGTTCAGTTATCCTGACTGGGCGTCATATGACGTCCTTCAGGATAACATGCCACCGCGCGCCTGCAGGGGCGCGCATCGCGGCGATCGGTGGATCGGTGTGTCAGTCTGACACACCGCTACACCGATCTTGGTAAAGAGCCTCCGGCGGAGGCTCTTTACCACGTGATCAGCCGTGTCCAATCACGGCTGATCACGCTGTTAATAGGAAGAGCCGTTGATCGGCTCTTCCTCACTCGCGTCTGACAGACGCAAGTAGAGGAGAGCCGATCGGCGGCTCTCCTGGCAGGGGGGGTCTGCGCTGATTGTTTATCAGCGCAGCCCCCCCGCAGATCACCACACTGGACCACCAGGGATCGCCACTAGGACCACCAGGGAAGGGAAACATGTGGATGGCCAGGTATGTACCCCATGGCCATCCACATGTGCCCAGTCAGTGCCAAATCTGTGCCAATCAGTGCCCACAAATGGGCACTGATTGGCACAATTATGTTGCAGTGATGCCCAGCAATGCCACACTTAGGGGCATCACTGCCATCAATTAGTATCATCAGTGCCACCCATCAGTGTCCATCGGTGCCACCTGTCAGTGCCCATCTGTGCCCATCTGTGCCCACCTATCAGTGCCCATTCGTGCCTATCTGTGCCAACTATCAGTGCCACCCATAACTACCCATCAACGCCACCTACGAGTGCCCATCAATGCCACCTACGAGTGCCCATCAGTGCCGCCTATCAGTGCCCATCGTGCCACCTATCAGTGCCCATCAGTGCCACTTACCAGTGCCACCTATCAGTGCCCATTAGTGCCACCTATCAGTGCGCATCAGTGCCGCCTATCAGTGCCCATCATCAGTGCCCGTCAGTGCCACCTCATCAGTGCCACCTCATTGGTGCCACCTCATCGGTGCCCATCAGTGCCGCCGTATCAGTGCCCGTCAGTGCAGCCATATCAGTGCCCGTCATTGAAGAAGAAAACATACTCATTTACAAAAAATTTTAACAGAAACAAAGAAAAACATGTTTTTTTTCAAAATTTTCGGTCTTTTTTTATTTGTTGCGCAAAAAATAAAAACCCCAGAGGTGATCAAATACCACCAAAAGAAAGCTCTATTTGTGGGAACAAAATGATAAAAAATTGTTTGGGTATAGTGTAGCATGACCGCGCAATTGTCATTCAAATTGTGACAGCGCTGAAAGCTGAAAATTGGGCTGGGCGGGAAGGTGTCTAAGTGCCTGGTATTGAAGTGGTTAATAAACTCTGCCTCAGCCTCCAAGATTCTGCTCTATCCTTTCTATCCTGGTTCTCCTCTTACCTATCACACCTCTTCTTCAGTGTTACCTATAACTCTGCCTCCTCCTCTCCTCTTTCTTTGACCCCTTCTCTTTTCTATCTACACCTCCTCCCTTGGTATCATTTTGTACAACTTGCCACACCCTATTAGATTCTAAGCTCTTGTGAGCAGAGCCCTTTTAACCCTCTTGTTTTTTTATTGTATTGTAACTGTACTATATGCCTTTATATTGTAAAATGCTGCACAAACTGTCGGCACTATATAAATCCTATATATTAATAATAATACTAATAAGAAGTAGGGATGAGCCTGATGTTCAAGTCGAATGTAATGTCCGCTGAATACCAAACATTATGGGGCATTCGCAGGAAATTCAAATGCTATAATGAACAGCGAGACCGTCAATGCACTGCAAGATCACAGTGCATTGATCACAGCGTGCTCTGCTATGAGAGCCATGATTGGCCAAAAGCAGGGTGCATGCCCCACCCTATGTAGGGCTGCTTACATGGCATCCATACATAGTTTTATGAATGAGAGCAGCAAAATGACATTTGTAAAGGAAAAAATGTAATTTAAAACTGCTCACGGCTATAATGTATTGCTGGATGCCCCCCAGTCCATTATCAGGCCCTTTGGGTCTGGTATGGGTATTAAGGGGAACCCCGCACCAAAATGTAAAAAAAATGCGTGAGAGTCCCCCCAAAATCCATACCAGGCCCTTCAGGTCTAGTATGGATATTAAGGGGAACCCTGCATCAAAATTTTCTAAAAAATGGCGTAGGCTTCCCCCCAAAATCCATACCAGGCCCTTCAGCTCTGGTATTGATATTTACCACTTACAGACCAACGTACGCCAATATACGTCCTAAATTTGAAGAGGAATATCATTGTTATGGCAGCAGCAAGCTGCCATAAGCCAGGGATCCTCTTCTTCGGCTGGGGGTCCGCATTCAGATAAAAGTGGTCTCTGAGGCAGATTCACCGCAAGATCACTTTTATCAGCGGCAGGAGAGGGGGCCCCCGCCGTGCTCCGGTGCCCGGTGCAGCGGCGGAGGCAATTGGATGTCGCTCTTTTCTTGGCATGAAGACGAGTGACTATTGTCTCCATACCATTGCAGGGTGGAAGCGACGTCAAAACTTCACTTTCGCCCATAGCTCTTAAAGGGCTATTTAAAAAAAAAAACATTTTCAAATGACAATTTTTTTTTATTGCAGTTTAGTGTAAATATGAGATCTGAGGTCTTTTTGACTCCAGATCTCATATTTAAGAGGTCCTGTCATGCTTTTTTTCTACTTTCCATGTAATAGGAATAAAAGTGACAGAATTTATTTTTTTAAAAGAACAGTGTAAAAATATAAAATAAAAGGTAAAATAAATAAGAATTTTTTTTTTAAAACGCGCCCCGTCCCACCGAGCTTGCGTGCAGAAGCAAATGCATACGTGAGTAGGGCCCACATATGAAAACAGTGTTCAAACCACACATGAGGTATTGCCATGATCAATAGAGCGAGAGCAATAATTCTAGCCCTAGACCTCCTCTGTAACTCTACACACAACCTGTAGAATTTTTTAAACTTCGCTTATGGGGATTTTTAAGGGTAAAAGTTTGTTGCCATGCCACAATCGGGCACAATTTTGAAGCGTGACATGTTGGGTATCAATTTACTCGGCATTACATTATCTTTACCAATGTAAAAAAGTTTGGGCTAACTTTACTGTTGTCTTATTTTTTAATTCAAAAGATTGTATTTTTTCCAAAAAAAGTGCGCTTGTAAGACTGCTGCGCAAAATACGGTGTGACAGAAAGTATTGCAACGACCGCCATTTTATTCTCTAGGGTGTTAGAAAAAAATGTATAATGTTTGGGAGTTCTAAGTAATTTTCTAGCAAAAACAAACTGTTTTTAACTTGTAAACAACAAATCTCAAAAAGAGGCTCGGTCCTTAAATGGTTAAGGCGAACTCCGAGCCAAAATAAAAAAAACGGTGTAGGTGTTCCCCCCAAAATCCATACCAGACCCTTTTCCAAGCACGCAACCTGGAAGGCCGCAGGAAAAGCGGGGGATAAGAGAGAGCGCCCCAAAACACCTTGTTTCCATGTTGATGGAGACAAGGGCCTCATACCCACAACCCTTGCCCGGTGGTTGTGGGGGTCTCTGGGCCAGGGGGCTTATCGCAATCTGAAAACCCCTTTAGCAAAGGGACCCCCAGATCTCAGCCCCCCTATGTGAATGTGTATCAGGTACATTGTACCCCTACCCATTCACCCAAAAAAGTTTCAAAATGGTAAAAATGACAGGAGACAGTTTGGGCAAAGTCCTTTATTATATAAAAAAAAAGTGTCCCACAATGTCCATTCATCTTTGATCACAACTTCCGATGGACCGAGAAAAAAAAAACTGAAAAAACTCTGCCTTCATGAGAGGTTCCCGCTGACTGCAGGCTTTCTGAATTGACAGCTGTTATATAGCTGAGGGCTGGGCTACCCAGTGACCTAAATGGATGACCCCGCCCCCTCTGACTTTACGTGATGTCACATGATGTCAGAAGGGGCGGAGCCACTCATTTACCTCACGGTGACCCCGCCCTCAGCTATATAACAGCTGTCAATGCAGAAAGCCTGCAGTCAGTGGGAGACTCCCATGAACGCAGAGTTTTTTCCATATTTGTTTTTTTTTTCTCGGTCCGTTGGACGATGTGATCGAGGATGAATAGACATTGCGGGACATTTTTTTTTAATAAAGGAATTGTCCCAAATTGTCTACTGTCATTTTTACCATTTTGACACTTTTTTTGGTGAATGTTTTGGGGTACAATGTTCCTGATACCCATTCACATTCACAGGGGGGGCGGGATCTGGGGTTCCCCTTGTTGAAGGGGGCTTCCAGATTCTGATAAGCCCCCCTGCCCGCAGACCCCCACAATCACCGGGCAAGAGTTGTGGGGATGAGGCCCTTGTCCCCATCAACATGGGGACAAGGTGTTTTGGGGGGACCCCAATACACCCTCCCCATGTTGAAGGCATGTGGCCTGGTATGGTTCACGCTCTCTCATCCCCCCTTTTACTGCAGCCTGCCAGGTTGTGTGTTCCGATAAGGGTCTGGTATGGATTTTGGGGGGGACCACTAAGCCATTTTTTTTTAAATTTTGGCTCAGGGTTCCCCTTGAAATCCATACCAGACCTGAAGGGCTTGTATGGATTTTGGGGGGGACCCTACACCATTTTTTTTTAATTGACACAGGCTTTCCGTTAATATCCATACCAGACCTGAAGGGCCTGGTATGGATTTTGGGGGGACCCCCACGCAATTTTTATTTATTCATTTTGGTGTGGGGTTCCCCTTAAAATTCATACCTGACCCAAAGGGCTTGGTAATGGACTGGGGGAGGGAACCCATGCCGTTTTTTTTCAATTATTTTTATCTACGTATATTGGCAGGATCTGACAATTTATTATAGCCGCCAGCAGTTTTAAATACATTTTTTTCTTTTAGAAATATAATTTTGCTGTGGTACTGTTTTAAACATGGGAAAGATGCACTACTTTACAGGCATACTAAGGATACCCCCCAGGCATGATATTTAAAGGAATATTTAATTTTTATAGTTTCACTTTAAGCATTATTAAAATTACTGCTCCTGAAAAAACGGCAGTTTTGAAAACTTTTTTTGTATTGTCAAGGCAGGCTCCCCGTGTGGTGTTGGTGCACTTACTGTTTTCTTTACTGGCTGAGGATTCACATACCTGTATGATTTGCACTTAATATTTGTTATCCGGTAAGGAGGCCTTTTGTGTGGCATCTGTTGCTATCAAAATTTTTTATTCTCAAACACTGGGTGTTTAACCACTTCAGCCCCGGAAGGATTTACCCCCTTCCTGACCAGAGAGTTTTTTGCGATTCGGCACTCCGTCACTTTAACTGACAATTGCGCGGTCGTGCGACATGGCTCCCAAACAAAATTGATCCTTTTTTTCCCACAAATAGAGCTTTCTTTTGGTGGTAATTGATCGCCTCTGCGATTTTTATTTTTTGCGCTATAAACAAAATAAGAGCGACAATTTTGAAAAAAACGCATTATTTTTTACATTTTGCTATAATAAATATCCCCAAAAATATATAAAAAAACATTTTTTTTCTTCAGTTTAGGCCGATCGTATTCTTCTACATATTTTTGGTAAAAAAAATCGCAATAAGCGTTTATTAATTGGTTTGCGCAAACGTTATAGTGTTTACTAAATAGGGGATAGTTTTATGGCATTTTTATTAATATTTTTTTTTTTACTAGTAATGGCGGCGATCAGCGATTTTTATTGTGACTGCGACGTTATGGCGGACATGTCGGACATTTTTGACACATTTTTGGGACCATTGTCATTTATACAGTGATCAGTGCGATTAAAAATGCACTGATTACTGTGTAAATGACACTGGCAGTGAAGGGGTTAACCACTAGGGGGCGGGGAGGGGTTAAGTGTGTCCTAGGGAGTGATTACTAACTGTAGGGGGGTGGGCTGTGTGGGTGACGTCACTGATCTCTGCTCCGATGACAGGGAGCAGAGATCGAGTGACACTTGTCACTAGGCAGAACGGGGAGATGCTGTTTACAACGGCATCTCCCCGTTCATCCGCTCCGTGAGGCGATCGCGGGTATCCCCACGACGATCGAGTCCGCGGGACCCGCGCCGCGACTCACGGAGCTCCCAGCCGGCGTGCGCACGCGCCGCAGGCGGCGCGCACGCACTGGCACGGTGGGAAATTCAAATGGATGTACAGGTACGCCCATTTGCCCAGCCGTGCCGCTCTGCCGACGTACATCGGCGTGCGCCAGTCGGGAAGCAGTTAATATATGAAATTTATATTTCTCTCACAATGTGAGTGTCACTCCTTTTTATTTAATATATCAATTCATATGTCAGTATTACTCTATGTTGTCACTTTATATTTTTTTGGGTTAATTTTTCATGGATTCAGCGCAAATTCAACGTGAGTGAAAATTGCTATACCCCACTGTGTCCAGTTTATATCAAGGCCCAGGCTGGGTTTAAGCCACCTGCTTGATTTGGCTTGCAATCTGGTAAGCATGCCATTCATCAGTTGGGAAAGCATTTTGCTTCATCCAATCACTGAGTGCTATTAATTGGACAGCTGGATTTTTTTTCTTTTTGGACTTTAACTAGTTTTACAATCACTAACAATTTCTCACAGAGTTTATTATATATTTATGTTTTATACTGAATTTTTAAGCTCAGCATTTTTATTTTTGTATTTGTTTGTAGTGTTTACCCCACTGATAGCTGCTGCTTTATGTATATAGGTTTCTAGCGCAGTTTTTTTTTCTTTTCTTTTTTAAACCCAATTGAGTATCTCAGGAGAGACCTAAAAATGGCTGTCCACCTACATTTACCATCCAACCTGACAGAACTGGAGAGGATCTGCAAGGAGGAATGGCAGAGGATCCCCAAATCCAGGTGTGAAAAACTTGTTGTATCTTTCCCACTCATGGCTGTATTAGATCAAAAGGGTGCTTCTACTAAATACTGAGCAAAGGGTCTGAATACTTAGGACCATGTGATATTTCAGTTTTTCTTTTTTAATAAATCTGCAAAAATGTCAACAATTCTGTGTTTTTCTGTCAATATGGGGTGCTGTGTGTACATTAATGAGGAGAAAAAATGAACTTAAATGATTTTAGCAAATGGCTGCAATATAACAAAGAGTGAAAAATTGAAAGGGGTCTGAATATGCTTCCGTCCCCACTGCATATATATATATATATATATATATATATATATATATATATATATATATATATACACATATATATATATACATACAGGTAAAAGCCAGTAAATTAGAATATTTTGAAAAACTTGATTTATTTCAGTAATTGCATTCAAAAGGTGTAACTTGTACATTATATTTATTCATTGCACACAGACTGATGCATTCAAATGTTTATTTCATTTAATTTTGATGATTTGAAGTGGCAACAAATGAAAATCCAAAATTCCGTGTGTCACAAAATTAGAATATTACTTAAGGCTAATACAAAAAAGGGATTTTTTAGAAATGTTGGCCAACTGAAAAGTATGAAAATGAAAAATATGAGCATGTACAATACTCAATACTTGGTTGGAGCTCCTTTTGCCTCAATTACTGCATTAATGCGGCGTGGCATGGAGTCGATGAGTTTCTGGCACTGCTCAGGTGTTATGAGAGCCCAGGTTGCTCTGATAGTGGCCTTCAACTCTTCTGCGTTGTTGGGTCTGGCATTCTGCATCTTCCTTTTCACAATACCCCACAGATTTTCTATGGGGCTAAGGTCAGGGAGTTGGCTGGCCAATTTAGAACAGAAATACCATGGTCCGTAAACCAGGCACGGGTAGATTTTGCGCTGTGTGCAGGCGCCAAGTCCTGTTGGAACCTGAAATCTCCATCTCCATAGAGCAGGTCAGCAGCAGGAAGCATGAAGTGCTCTAAAACTTGCTGGTAGACGGCTGCGTTGACCCTGGATCTCAGGAAACAGAGTGGACCGACACCAGCAGATGACATGGCACCCCAAACCATCACTGATGGTGGAAACTTTACACTAGACTTCAGGCAACGTGGATCCTGTGCCTCTCCTGTCTTCCTCCAGACTCTGGGACCTCGATTTCCAAAGGAAATGCAAAATTTGCTTTCGTCAGAAAACATGACTTTGGACCACTCAGCAGCAGTCCAGCTCTTTTTTTCCTTAGCCCAGGTGAGACGCTTTTCGCGCTGTTTCTTGGTCAACAGTGGCTTGACACGAGGTATGCGGCAGTTGAAACCCATGTCTTTCAAGCGTCTCTTGGTGGTGGATCTTGAAGCACTGACTCCAGCAGCTGTCCACTCCTTGTGAATCTCCCCCACATTTTTGAAGGGGTTTTTTTTCACAATCTTGACTAGGGCGCGGTGATCCCTATCGCTTGTACACTTTTTCTGACCACAGTTTTTCCTTCCCTTTGCCTCTCTATTAATGTGTTTGGACACAGAGCTCTGAGAACAGCCAGCCTCTTCAGCAATAACCTTTTGTGTCTTTCCCTCCTTGTGCAATGTGTCGATGGTCGCCTTTTGGACAGCTGTCAAATCTGAAGTCTTCCCCATGTTTGTGTAGGCTTCAGAACTGGACTGAGAGACCATTTAAAGCCCTTTGCAGGTGTTTTGAGTTAATCAGCTGATTAGTTTGTGGCACCAGGTGTCTTCAAAATTTAACCCTTACACAATATTCTAATTTTGTGACACACGGAATTTTGGATTTTCATTTGTTGCCACTTCAAATCATCAAAATTAAATGAAATAAACATTTGAATGCATCAGTCTGTGTGCAATGAATAAATATAATGTACAAGTTACACCTTTTGAATGCAATTACTGAAATAAATCAAGTTTTTCAAAATATTCTAATTTACTGGCTTTTACCTGTATATATATACATATATATATATATATATATATATATATATATATATACATATATATATATATATATATATATATATATACATATATATATATATATATATATATATATATATATATATATATACATATACATACACACACATGTGCTCTCTGTGGTACAGCACTTCAAAAATTCTGCTTGGAGTGCAAATGTCATTTTATCTCACTGCTTTAAGATCCTGTGCATTATTTCAATGGCATTAGTTGCCATAACAAGCCCCATTAACATCTATTTCAGTGATTAATTCTGTTCAAATATTAACAAGTACTATAATTAATAGATGTCAGGACTTGAAGCAGTGAGCTAATGATACAGCTGCGCTCCAATGAGAGAGAGCTGTATTTTGGAATGGACCCACTTTACAACCCTACCTCATTCAAGATAAATCATCAAATTCTTATTTATTGAAAGAATTGATTACAGAATAATTTTCATGTAGCATGCATGTAGCATAGCATGCATGTAGCAAAAAATTAAAAAAGTTCCCGCTCTTCCCCATACAGCTTACAAACAGTGTCGTATTAGTTTTTACAGTAACTGGGTAGAACAGACTAATCATGATTACTGTGGTTCTGTAAAGAAAGATAACTAATAATTTCACAATATATAAATTCCAATGTTTTCCAAACTAAAATAAAAAACACTGAAATGGAATAATTTAATATATTTAAGCTATAGCTAAAGGAAATCAAAAAGAAGATGAGCTTCATCTATTGCATGACGGCTGTTAAATAAATGGGAAAGTGTTTCTTCCACTTTCTTCCAGAAAAAAAAATCTATTTTTGTAACTTTTCTCCAATACAAGTTTCATTGCTAAAATCGTCCAGCACATTGTAGTAGTATTTAATCATTTATGTGTTTTAAAGATAACAATACCTAAAAGTGAACTCACTTACAGGGGTCACATAAAAAAGGACATTAAAGAGTTTTAAACTGTCTTCAAAAACACTAAACCCATCCTGTTCTGGGTGAACCTTTCTCATTTCTATTTCAGTAACATGATGTGACAGAAACACCCTTATGTGACACATCACAGTGTAACTCTTCAACCAGGAAATTTAAATGGACACCAGCTACAAACTGCTTTAGGGGAAAAAAAAGTTCTCAAAAGTATACAACGCATGGATGTGATCTTTTCCATCAAGGCTATTTTTTAACCAGTTGAGCTTAATGTAAAATGTAATCTATTTGCTTCTGTGACAGTCCTATGCTGCATGATGTTGGTTATGACATTTACATATCATATTTCAGTTTTGCTATCAAAAATTCCTTGGATAAAATAAATAAAATAATTTTCAATGGTTTGTGTATATATTTCTATTTCTATGCGAATACACTGTAGATTTGAATTTACTTTTTTGAGACAAAAAATAAATGTTCCGGATAGGGCCGAAACAACGAATTGATTATTCGACACCTAATCGATTAAGAAAATAGTTGTCAACTATTTTCATATTCGATTAATCGGCCAGCTGATTAGTTGGCCTGCATACAGAATTCATTATTTGTTTACATATCAGGAAATACAGTTAAACACATACAGCTCAGTACACCGTCCATACATGTCAGAAAACACAGTGCAGCACACATACAGCTCAGTACACCATCCATACATGTCAGTAAGTGCCTGATAACTTGTGAATGTGTGATTAGCAATGCCTCATGGGACATCTAGTCCTGGGCAGGAAGTGAATGGTTCTAAAGTTTTTTTTTTACCTTGCTGTAGGGGCACTCTATATTACACTTTGTAGCTTGCTATTGGGGCACTCTGAAGGCAGGAGGAGCCAGAAGCATTAGTGGGGGACCCCAGAGGGGGAGAAGCAGGGCTGCTCTGTGCAAAACCTTTGCACAGAGCAGGTAAGAATAACATGTTTGTTGTTAAAAAAAATCACTTTAACCACTTCAGCCCCGGAAGGATTTACCCCCTTCCTGACCAGAGCACTTTTTACAATTTGGCACTGCGTCGCTTTAACTGCTAATTGCGCGGTCATGCAATGCTGTACCCAAACGAAATTTGCGTCCTTTTCTTCCCACAAATAGAGCTTTATTTTGATGGTATTTGATCACCTCTGCCGCTTTTATTTTTTGCGCTATAAACGGAAAAAGACCGAAAATTTTGAAAAAAATGATATTTTCTACTTTTTGTTATAAAAAAAATCCATTAAAATCAATTTTAGTCATACATTTAGGCCAAAATGTATTCGGCCACATGTCTTTGGTAAAAAAAAATGTCAATAAGCGTATATTTATTGGTTTGCGCAAAAGTTATAGCGCCTACAAACTAGGGTACATTTTCTGGAATTTACACAGCTTTTAGTTTATGACTGTCCATGTCATTTCATGAGGTGCTAAAATGGCAGGGCAGTACAAAACCCCCCCAAATGACCCCATTTTGGAAAGTAGACACCCCAAGGAAATTGCTGAGAGGCATGTTGAACCCATTGAATATTTTTTTTTTGTCCCAAGTGATTGAATAATGACAAAAAAAAAAAAAAAAATTACAAAAAGTTGTCACTAAATGATATATTGCTCACACAGGCCATGGGCATATGTGGAATTGCACCCCAAAATACATTCAGCTGCTTCTCCTGAGTACGAGGATACCAAATGTGTGGGACTTTTTGGAAGCCTAGCCGCGTACGGGGCCCGAAAACCAAGCACCGCCTTCAGGATTTCAAAGGGCATACATTTTTGATTTTACTCCTCACTACCTATCACAGTTTTGAAGGCCATAAAATGCCAGGATGGCACAAACCCCCCCCAAATTACCCCATTTTGGAAAGTAGACACCCCAAGCTATTTGCTGAGAGGCATGTTAAGTCCATGGAATATTTTATATTTGGACACAAGTTGCGGGAAAGTGACAATTTTTTTTTTTTTTTTTTTTTTGCACAAAGTTGTCACTAAATGATATATTGCTCAAACATGCCATGGGCATATGTGGAATTACACCCCAAAATACATTCTGCTGCTTCTCCTGAGTACGGGGATACCACATGTGTGGGACTTTTTGGGAGCCTAGCCGCGTACGGGGCCCCTAAAACCAAGCACCGCCTTCAGGATTTCAAAGGGCATAAATTTTTGATTTTACTCCCCACTACCTATCACAGTTTTGAAGGCCATAAAATGCCAAGATGGCACAAACCCCCCCCAAATGACCCCATTTTGGAAAGTAGACACCCCAAGCTATTTGCTGAGAGGCATGTTGAGTCCATGGAATATTTTATATTTGGACACAAGTTGCGGGAAAGTGACAATTTTTTTTTTTTTTGCACAAAGTTGTCACTAAATGATATACTGCTCAAACATGCCATGGGCATATGTGGAATTACACCCCAAAATACATTCTGCTGCTTCTCCTGAGTACGGGGATACCACATGTGTGGCACTTTTTGGGAGCCTAGCCGCGTACGGGGCCCCGAAATTCAATCACCACCTTCAGGATTTCTAAGAGCGTTAATTTTTGATTTCACTCCTTACTACCCATCACAGTTTTGAAGGCCATAAAATGCCAAGATAGCACAAAACCGCCCCAAAATGACCCCATTTTGGAAAGTAGACACCCCAAGCTGAGAGGCATGGTGAGTATTTTGCAGCTCTCATTTGTTTTTGAAAATGAAGAAAGACAAGAAAAACGTATTTTTTTTTCCTTTTTTCAATTTTCAAAAGTTTGTGACAAAAGTGAGGTCTGCAAAATACTCACTATACCTCTCAGCAAATAGCTTTGGGTGTCTATTTTCCAAAATGGGGTCATTTGGGGGGGGTTTGTGCCATCTGGGCATTACATGGCCTCCGAAACTGTGATAGGCAGTGAAGAGTGAAATCAAAAATTTTCGCCCTTAGAAAGCCTGAAGGCGGTGCTTGGTTTTCGGGGTCCCCTATGCGGTTAGGCTCCCAAAAAGTCTCACACATGTGGTATCCCCGTACTCAGGAGAGGCAACAGAATGTATTTTGGGGTGTAATTTCACATATTCCCATGGCATGTTTGAGCAATATATCATTTAGTGACAACTTTGTGCAAAAAAAAAAAAATAATAATAATTTGTCTTTTTCCCGCAACTTGTGTCACAATATAAAATATTCCATGGACTCGACATGCCTCTCAGCAAATAGCTTGGGGTGTCTACTTTCCAAAATGGGGTCATTTGGGGGGGTTTTGAACTGTCCTGGCATTTTATGCACAACATTTAGAAGCTTATGTCACACATCACCCACTCTTCTAACCACTGGAAGACAAAGCCCTTTCTGACACTTTTTGTTTACATGAAAAAATTATTTTTTTTTGCAAGAAAATTACTTTGAACCCCCAAACATTATATATTTTTTTAAAGCAAATGCCCTACAGATTAAAATGGTGGGTGTTTCATTTTTTTTTTTTTCACACAGTATTTGCGCAGCGATTTTTCAAACGCATTTTTTTGGGAAAAAACACACTTTTTTCAATTTTAATGCACTAAAACACACTATATTGCCCAAATGTTTGATGAAATAAAAAAGATGATCTTAGGCCGAGTACATGGATACCAAACATGACATGTTTTAAAATTGCGCACAAACGTGCAGTGGCGACAAACTAAATACATTTTTAAAAGCCTTTAAAAGCCTTTACAGGTTACCACTTTAGATTTACAGAGGAGGTCTACTGCTAAAATTACTGCCCTCGATCTGACCTTCGCGGTGATACCTCACATGCATGGTGCAATTGCTGTTTACATTTGACGCCAGACCAACGCTTGCGTTCGCCTTTGCGCGAGAGCAGGGGGGGACGGGGGTGCTTTTTTTTTTTTTTTTTTTTTTTTAAATTCATTTTTTGATTTTTTATCTTATTTTTAAACTGTTCCTTTCATTTTTATTTTTTTTAAATCATTTTTATTGTTATCTCAGGGAATGTAAATATCCCCTATGATAGCAATAGGTAGTGACAGGTACTCTTTTTTGAAAAAATTGGGGTCTATTAGACCCTAGATCTCTCCTCTGCCCTCAAAGCATCTGACCACACCAAGATCGGTGTGATAAAATGCTTTCCCAATTTCCCAATGGCGCTGTTTACATCCGGCGAAATCTAAGTCATGAAATGCTCGTAGCTTCCGGATTCTTAGGCCATAGAGATGTTTGGAGCCATTCTGGTCTCCGATCAGCTCTATGGTCAGCTGGCTGCATCACTGGCTGCATTCTCAGGTTCCCTGTTGGGACAGGAGAGCCAGAGAAAAACATGGAAGACGGTGGGGGGGGGCATTTCCTCCCACTGCTTGTAAAAGCAGTCTAGAGGCTAATTAGCCGCTAGGATTGCTTTTACATGAAAGCCGACCGCTGGCTGAAAAGAATGATACCAAGATGATACCTAAACCTGCAGGCATCATTCTGGTATAACCACTCAAATTCCAGCAACATACCAGTACGTTGCTGGTCCTTGTTGGGCATATATTGTAAACTTTTTTTTCATGCAGCCTGTGGGCTGAACGAAAAAAAGATATTGATCGGTGGGTATGCCCACCATTAGAATACCTCCCTTCATCCACCCACTTCTAATGATGGGCATACATGCACCATTTATATATGCCGAAGCATGGGGGCATCCTCCCGCAAAAGGCAGGAGCAAATTGCTCCTCCACCCACTGCCCCCACGCTTCGGCATATATGCTGAAGTATGTAACTGTGGTGGTGAAATCACCTCCGACAGCGCTGGAGTCACGGCTTTATGTATCGTGGGAGCAAACGCTGTTGCTGTCAAGATAAATAAATCCGCGCTGCAACTGAATGGCGTACCTGCTAAGCAAATGATGGTTAACAAAAAACAAAGTAACATTACAGTATAACAGTAATACTTACCATACCTGCAAAGCAAATACAAAAAAAAACCATAGTAAAAAATAAAACATTTAACGCAACCTGTGCCTACCTAAAATATATACATGCCGAAGCATGGGAGCATCCTCCCGCAAAAGGCAGGAGCAAATCGCTCCTCCACCCACTTCTGCCCCCACGCTTCGGCATATATGCTGAAGTATGTAACTGTGGTGGTGAAATCACCTCCGACAACGCTGGAGTCACGGCTTTATGTATCGTGGGAGCAAACGCTGTTGCTGTCAAGATAAATAAATCCGCGCTGCAACTGAATGGCGTACCTGCTAAGCAAATGATGGTTAACAAAAAACAAAGTAACATTACAGTATAACAGTAATACTTACCATACCTGCAAAGCAAATACAAAAAAAAACCATAGTAAAAAATAAAACATTTAACGCAACCTGTGCCTACCTAAAATATATATATGCCGAAGCATGGGGGCATCCTCCCGCAAAAGGCAGGAGCAAATCGCTCCTCCACCCACTTCTGCCCCCACGCTTCGGCATATATGCTGAAGTATGTAACTGTGGTGGTGAAATCACCTCCGACAGCGCTGGAGTCACGGCTTTATGTATCGTGGGAGCAAACGCTGTTGCTGTCAAGATAAATAAATCCGCGCTGCAGCTGAATGGCGTACCTGAAAACAAAAAAATGTTTAAAACACAGTAAACTATAAAAAAATTACATACCTAAAAAGCAAACATGATAAAACATAACAATAAAACAATGCAGAATAGAATACAGTAAAAAAGAGCAGAACAATAGAGAGAAAATAGAGAGAGAGAGAACAATAAAACGACAACTATTTTTGGTTTTTTTATTTTATATTTTTTTTTTTACTTTTTTTTTTTATAACTGTAACTTTTAAAACTGTAACGGTTCCAGGTTTGGGTCTCTCAAAATGCGATGGCATCTTGGGAGACCCTGTGGAAGTGTGTCCTAGTCTGTGCAGTGCTGTACCCTATGCTAATACTCAACTAGTGTATGGTAGCGTTCAAAACATTCACCAATGCAAAGACCAGGATTGCCAGGACAGGAGGGACAATAATACCGGGTGTCACGCCTAAATCCGCGCTTTCTGCAGACACGACATTTTCTTTGGGGGGCTCGTTGGGTAGGGGTACTCTGGAGGACATAAGGAAAATGCCTCTCATGCAGCCGGCCTACTGCATTTGGATTGGGAAGGTGAGGTGGAGCACCGTCTGGAAACAGAAGGGCTCTGACGATCTCTTCCTGGAATTTAAGGAAGGATCCAGTCCGTCCTGAAGCTCTGTATAGCACATGAGCGTTCAGCAAAGCCAATTGAAATAAATAAACAGACACTTTTTTGTACCAGCGTCTGGCCTTACGGGCAACTAGGTACGGCGCCAACAACTGGTCGTTGAGGTCCACCCCTCCCATATTAAGGTTGTATTCGTGGACACAGAGGGGTTTCTCCACAACACCAGTCGCCGTAGTAATTTGGGTCGTCGTGTCTGCATGAAGGGAGGTGAGAACGAAAACATTCTTCTTATCCCTCCACTTCATAGCGAGCAAATTATTATACTGCAAGCAGGCTCTCTCCCCCAGCCTAAGACGGGACTCTACAAGCCGCTGGGGAAAGCCCCGGCGATTAAGTCGCACGGTGCCACATGCTCCAATCTGCTGATCAAACAAGTGACTAAAAAGTGGCACGCTCGTATAATAATTGTCCACGTACAAGTGGTACCCCTTTCCGAATAAGGGTGACACCAAGTCCCACACTATCTTGCCAGCGCTTCCTATGTAGTCAGGGCAGTTTATCGGCTCTACGTGACTATCTTTGCCCTCGTAAACCATGAATCTACATGTATAGCCTGTGGCCCTGTCACAGAGCTTATACATCTTGACCCCGTATCTGGCACGCTTGCTGGGAAGGTACTGTTTGAAGGACAAGCGGCCAGAAAACGTAACCAGGGACTCATCAACGCAGACAACTTGATGGGGGGTAAACAAGTCTGCAAAACGTTGGTTGAAGTGGTTTACGAGGGGCCGAATTTTGTAGAGCCGATCGTATGCAGGGTCTCCACGAGGACGACAGAGTTCATTGTCGTTGAAGTGCATGAACCGCAAAATCTGCTCGTATCGTGCCCTGGCCATTGAAGCAGAGAACACGGGCATATGGTGAATTGGGTCAGTGGACCAATATGACCGCAACTCACTCTTTTTGGTTATGCCCATGTTGAGGGAAAGGCCCAGAAAGATCTTAAATTCGGAGACCGTAATTGGTCTCCAATCTCTGGCAAGGGAGGACTGGGGATTAGCGGCGATGTGTTGACCAGCGTACAAATTGCTTTGGTCCACAATAGATCTATAGAGATCTTCGGTGAAAAACAGTGAATAAAAATCCAGTGGCATAAAGTCAACTGTTTCCACCTGAATTCCGGGTTGGCCAGTGAAAGGGGGAAGTACGGGTGCTGCAGAAGTGGTGGGTACCCAATTCGGATTGGCGAATGCAGCAGGAAGGGCACTATGGGCACGACGGGCCTGTCTTTGTCTTATTGGTGGCAGCGGGACACTAGTTGTGCTTGCCACCTCGCCAGCTTGAACTGCACTTATGGGACTCGCCACGTCACCACGTGATACTGCAGTGCTGGATGTACAACCAGGGTGTACTAGGCCGCTGGTGCTTGCCAGTTCACCAGAAGGAGTAGCGGCACTAGTACCTCTCTGCTCCCTACGAGAGCCCTGCGGTTCTTGCACTTCAAGGACAGAAGAAGAAGATCGGGGTCTGGTACGCCTGACCCTAGCAGGGACCACAACTCCGTCGTCAGAGCTATCTGTCATGGAGCCGCTGTCCTCTACAGGTTCGTATTCTGAGCTTGAACTTGACAGATGAGTGACTTCCTCTTCACTATCTGTCATGCTCAGAATCCTGTAGGCCTCTTCACTAGTGTACCTTCTATTTGCCATTTTGGGCTCTAAATTTAGGGGTACACTAGTGAGACTCACAGGCAAAAAAGCTCCTGACTGTCAGCGACTGATTCAAAGCGCTACCAAAAAACTGTTAGCGATCGCAGGGATCAGGCCTGACTTTGCAAACGCTACAGTTATGTGTGCTTAGTGTTTTGTGACAGTTATCGATCGATACTGCACTTGGGTGGGCTGGGCTGGGCTGGGCCGAGGAGCAAAACGCAGGTGCTAGCAGGTATCTGGGCTGATCCCGCTAACACTGCGTTTTTTTGGGGGACCCTAAACTGCTGGGGAGTATAGATCTGATCGGATCAGATATCGATTCGTTCAGATACTATAGCACTAAGGGAGGTGTATGCTGCGTGCGTAGGTGTTAGCGGTACTGGCGCTAACCTGACGCTGCCTGGGGCGACGCAGACCTTATCTGATCCTAAAAACTTAACTTCTATCACCGCCGGGCAATTAGGGGGTTAAACCTTTATAGGGTAATAAACGGCGGGTGCCCTAAAACTGTAATAAACTACAAAAAAAACAAAACCAGCATCACCTGTAACAATTATATGGTGATCGCTGGTGAAAGGGTTAACTAGGGGGCAATCAAGGGGTTAAAACCTTTAGTAGGTAGTATATGGGGGTCCCTGTCGCTATAAAACACTGACAGCGAACCTATATACTTACCTCCCTAACTAGCGTCACCTGTGTCACTAATACAGCGATCAGAAAAACGATCGCTTAGTGACACTGGCGACGGGGGGTGATCACGGGGTTAAAACTTTATTAGGGGGGTTAGGGGGGTACCCTGGACCTAAAGGGGGGTACGCTAGACCTAAAGGGGGCTAACCTAACGGCCCTAACACTTGTAACTGACACAAACTGACACCAATGCAATAAATCAGAAAAAAAAAAAAAACTGCTATTGGTGTCAGAGTGACAGGGGGTACAGGGGGGTGATCAGGGGGTGATCGGGGGGTGACAGGGGGGTGACAAGTGTGCCTGCGTGTTCTACTGTATGTGTAGTGTTGGTGCACTTACTTGGATGTCTTCTCTCCTCGGCGCCGGACGAAAAGACCGGCTCAAGGAGAGATGACATCACTTCCTCTGCTTCTGTTTACATTCACAGAAGCCGAGGAAGCTTGTCATTGGCCAGGAGCGATCGCGAGGTGGGGGCCACGAATGAGTGGCCTCCCCCTCACCTTTGATCGACCCTGACCTCGATCCGACCGCCGCAGGCACCGGGGGGGGGTCCGGTCGGACCCCCCACCCGCGGGCAGGCAGGGACGTACAGGTAAGCCCTTATGCCTGCCCGTGCCGCTCTGTCGACGTACATCTGTGTGCGGCGGTCGGCAAGTGGTTAAAGACTCTGTGCAGGGAAGATCAGCATTTGAACCCAGAGAAGGTGGAGGCTGATAGGCTGGAGATAATATAAGGCATTACAATTACATTTAAAGTAAACTTTTACCAGTATTGTGCATTATATTTAAAATGATCATATTGATGAAAAAAAAGTCTCAGCTTTTAGTATTACTTTAATATAAAAGATTTATATCTCCCTTCCACCCTTCATATAGCTTAATGTCTGATTCCTAGTTATAATGCCCATATAGTCTACTTCTGGGTGTATTTATTATTATATATATATGATTAGTAATATATATTATTACTTTCACTGTTTTATAGCCTAAATTAACCCCTTATAGTAGTGATTATCTGCTCTTTTTGTACTAAAAAGGGCTAATTTTAGTTTTTTTTTAACCCGATTATGACAGGTGATACAAAAAAAGCATGCTGCTGCTACTAAGCGTCTTAGGCCTGGTTCACATCTATGCCTTTTTTGGTGCTTTTTGCAGAAACACACTACAGTTCATTTACCATGGTTTCCTATGGGACACGTCCTCATCTATGCTTTTTTCAGCCGCTGCATATTTGGAAAGGGTCAATGACTTTTTTCAACACAAAACTGTGCTTTTTTTGGTTCGATAGACTTCAATGGTGAAGCTGCAGAAAAGCATGTAGTGCATTTTTGCAGCAATTTGTGTTTTTTAATCTGCCCAACAACAAATTAGCCAAAATAAAGCATAAAGAATGCAGAACGCAAATTGTAGCAAAATCGCGTATGCAAAAATGCAAAACACACAGCAAAAAGCACTGCAGAAATGGATCAAAAGCAAACTGCATAGGTGTCACTCGAGCCGTAAGCTGGCCATACACGTATCGATTTTTGGACGAAAATTTTCATACGAAAAATCTTTGTACATTCGCTGAATGAAAGAAAATTATATTTGCTTTTAACATGTAGTTGTAATTTCTGAACGAAAACCACATACACTGTCTGAAAATTCCTTTAACGAAGAAGTTTTCTATTCTGCTCCTTCAAATTTTCCAGTCACTCTGGTCGAGAAGAATGTCCATTTGACCACACTAACGATTAGAAAATTGAACGAACATTCCTAAAATTACATTTTTTTTTGATAGAAGACATTGGTTTTGTATGGCCAGCATATAACATATTACAGTTCTGTCTGAAAATCATCAAAACAGTCTTTTATAATTTTTTTTTCTTTAAATAAATGTGATCTCTGAGTCTGATGATATTTACCATATTCAACCTCTAATAGTATATACACTATATCTCTTTTGTTTGTTATTCTCAGAGTGGATTAGAGATTTTGCTCCCTAACCATATAGTTGGTTATTTATATTTACCACTGCATATAGATATTTAAGAATAAATTGCCTTTTTTTAAACTTTACATACAGTATTAACTTTACATACAGGTTATTATCCGATTACTCAAAACTATAATCGGCCAACTAATCGATTATGAAAATAATCGTTAGTTGCAGCCCTAGTTCCAGACATCTTTCTCAATTTAAACAGCCATTGAAGAATGTTTACTTTGATCCAAGAGGCAGCGGTCCTCTACAGTCAGGTCCATAAATATTGGGACATCGGCACAATTTTAATCTTTTTGGCTCTATATACCACCACAATGGATTTGAAATGAAACGAACAAGATGTGCTTTAACTGCAGACTTTCAGCTTTAATTTGAGGGTATTTACATCCAAATCATCCAAATCAGGTGAACGGTGTAGGAATTACAACAGTTTGTATATGTGCTCAGCTGTTCCATGGTCAGGTGTGTGTTGTTCCCTCATTATCCCATTATCCCATTTACAAGGAGCAGATAAAAGGTCCAGAGTTCATTTCAAGTGTGCTATTTGCATTTGGAAACTGTTGCTGTCAACTCTCAATATGAGATCCAAAGAGCTGTCACTATCAGTGAAGCAAGCCATCATTAGGCTGAAAAAACAAAATAAACCCATCAGAGAGATAGCAAAAACATTAGGTGTAGCCAAATCAACTGTTTGGAACATCCTTAAAAAGAAAGAACGCACCAGTGAGCTCAGCAACACCAAAAGACCCGGAAGACCACAGAAAACAACTGTGGTGGATGACCGAAGAATTCTTTCCCTGGTGAAGAAAACACCCTTCACAACAGTTGGCCAGATCAAGAACACTCTCCAGGAGGTAGGTGTATGTATGTCAAAGTCAACAATCAAGAGAAGACTTCACCAGAGTGAATACAGAGGGTTCACCACAAGATGTAAACCATTGGTGAGCCTCAAAAACAGGAAGGCCACATTAGAGTATGCCAAACAACATCTAAAAAAGCCTTCACAGTTCTGGAACAACATCCTATGGACAGATGAGACCAAGATCAACTTGTACCAGAGTGATGGGAAGAGAAGAGTATGGAGAAGGAAAGGAACTGCTCATGATCCAAAGCATACCACCTCATCAGTGAAGAATGGTGGTGGTAGTGTCATGGCGTGGGCATGTATGGCTTCCAATGGAACTAGTTCTCTTGTATTTATTGATGATGTGACTGCTGACAAAATCAGCAGGATGAATTCTGAAGTGTTTTGGGCAATATTATCTGCTCATATTTAGGAAAATGCTTCAGAACTCATTGGACGGCGCTTCACAGTGCAGAAGGACAATGACCCGAAGCATATTGCGAAAGCAACCAAAGAGTTTTTTAAGGGAAAGAAGTGGAATGTTATGCAATGGCCAAGTCAATCACCTAACCTGAATCCGATTGAGCATGCATTTCACTTGCTGAAGACAAAACTGAAGGGAAAATGCCCCAAGAACAAGCAGTAACTGAAGACAGTTGCAGTAGAGGCCTGGCAGAGCATCACCAGGGATGAAACCCAGCATCTGGTGATGTCTATGCATTCCAGACTTCAGGCTGTAATTGACTGCAAAGGATTTGCAACCAAGTATTAAAAAGTGAAAGTTTGATGGATGATTGGTAATCTGTCCCATTACTTTTGGTCACTTAAAAAGTGGGAGGCACATATACAAACTGTTGTAATTCTTACACTGTTCACCTGATTTGGATGCAAATACCCTCAAATTAACCACTTAAGGACCAGCCTCGTTTTGGATTTTAGGTGTTTACATGTTTAAAACAGGTTTTTTTGCTAGAAAATTACTTAGAACCCCCAAACATTATATATGTTTTTTTTCTAACACCCTAGAGAATAAAATGGCAGTCATTGCAATACTTTTTTTTGCACCGTATTTGCGCAGCGGTCTTATAAGTGCACTTTTTTTGGAAAAAATTCACTTTTTTGAATAAAAAAATAAGACAACAGTAAAGTTAGCCCAATTTTTTTTATATTGTGAAATATAATGTTACGCCAAGTAAATTGATACCCAACATGTCACACTTCAAAATTGCGCCCGCTCGTGGAATAGCGTCAAACTTTTACCCTTAAAAATCTCCATAGGCGACGTTTAAAAAATTCTACAGGTTGCATGTTTTGCGTTACAGAGGAGGTCTAGGGCTAGAATTATTGCTCTCGCTCTACCAGTCGCGGCGATACCTCACATGTGTGGTTTGACCACCGTTTTCATATGCGGGCGCTACTCACGTATGTGTTCGCTTCTGTGCGCGAGCTCGTCGGGACAGGGCGCTTTAAAAATTTTTTTTTTTTTATTATTTATTTTACTTTATTTTATTTATTTTTTCTCTGTTTAAAAAAAAAAAAATTTGGATCACTTTTATTCCTATTACAAGGAATGTAAACATCCCTTGTAATAGAAAAAAACATGACAGGTCCTCTTAAATATGAGATCTGGGGTCAAAAAGTCCTCAGATCTCATATTTACACTAAAATGCAAAAAAAAAAAAAAATAAAGTCGTTTAAAAAAATGACACAAAAAATTGTGCCTTTAAGAGAAGTGGGCGGAGCCGTCATAACGACGTCGCTCCGGCCATCACATGGTATAGAGACGGGTGGGGGCCATCTTGGCCTCACTTGTCTCTATACCGAAGCACTGACAGGACCCGATCTCCTCCGCCGCTACCGACGGCTCCGGTAAGCGGCGGAGGGCCCGGTAGAGCGGCGGGAGGGGGGGTGGCACCTCTCCCGCCGCCGATAACAGTGATCTCGCGGCAAACCCACCGCAGAGACCACCGTTATCGTGTACAGAACCGCTCACTGTAAAGATGGATACCTCGGTTGTGGCAGCAGCTGCTGCCGTTACCGAGATATCCATCTTCAAAAAAATGACGTACATATACAGTGAGCGGTCGTCAAGTGGTTAAAGCTGAAAGTCTGCAGTTAAAGCACATCTTATTTGTTTCATTTCAAATCCATTGTGGTGGTATATAGAGCCAAAAAGATTAGAATTGTGTCGATGTCCCAATATTTATGGACCTGACTGTATATCGATCTGTACCAGTTAATGGGTAAATCTTTTTAAAAGGACTTGTCCAATACAGGCCTTTAAACTAAAACCATCTAAAATAATTAATGAGAAATGTTTAATTGTATTTCCTTAAAGTTAAGAACATATTTATTGAGGAGTCAAAAATGGAATTCATTCTTTGGGGCTTGGCTTAGCATGACCCCAAAATAAATTAAGCACTGAGCATTGCATTAATGGGTCAGCAGGGAGTACATTGCTCTGCCCCTTAGCTATAAAAATAATTTGTTAGCTTCTTTTGCAGGGGTACTTTAGCTTATCTGCTGTATAGTGTCACTGTGCATTTCCTTGTTTTAAGGTTGTTACATGTATCCTTTAAGACCCATTTACACGTTTAAGTGCTTTGGTCCATAAATTGCTAAAGATGGCTAGGTTGAAAGTAACTTATTCTAATGGGAATAAAATAGCAACTTAATGTTCTAGAAGCTAAATCAAAGCTATTGGTGCCATTTTTTAGCCCATAAAATTCACATTACCTAGAAATGTGTAGTTTTAAGATGATTTATAGAGGAATGTACAGTGGCAAGCATTTTTTTTAAAACAGTGTAAAATGTACAACAACATGTTTATCTTAATACAATTAGATTAAAACAAAAAAAAATGTTCTCTACATTTTTACAAGTTGTTTTTTCTTGGTTGAAATAATAGTGAGAGTATATTCCTATTATTTAGTAAAATTATGAACATTTGATACCCAAATAACCTTCAGCACAGGTTTTTCTGCAGAACATTTTCAAATATGAGAAGTTTTCAGTGCAAAAATAACCCCATATTTAAAGTGGGTTAAAAGCATAACCTTTTCCATCTTTATATTGCTGTCCATGTTCTCAATGGGGTTGTTTCCCATAATTTACTGTATGTGACACCACAGATACCAGGATAAGAAATAAATGGTGCATAAGTACAAGAAAAGTAAGTGCCAGAGTTGTGCCGAACACTCCCTGGTTCAGTTCGCTCTAGAACTCTTGAACATCGCAAAATTTCAGACCTGAATGGCAAACTCTATCAAAGTCTATGGGACCTGAACTTGAAAATTCAAAAGTGCCCATTTTGAAGGCTTATATGCAAGTTATGGGCCATAAAAAGGGGGCCTATGTACTGCATGGGGGATATGTATCAGTGCAATTTATCTTTATTTTTTAAAGGAGCAGTGATTTTAATTATGCTTAAAGTGAAACAATAAAAATGAAAATTTCCTTTAAATATTGTGCCGGGGATGTGGGGAGGGTCCCCTAAGTCTGCCTTTAAAGTGGGGCATCTGTACCATGTATAGAACCTGCTGCAGCAAAATTGACATATATAAAGAAAAAAAATAATTTTCCCTGGAAGCTTTCTTTATTTTGTAAACAGCGGCTTGGGGAGCCAGTCTGTATGATGAGGCCACAATTTAGTGCACTCGGAACAAGATTAGAGATTTTTTGAATAAATTCTGGTGTCTCTTTCACAGACTTTGGATAGAAATAACAAAGTTTTGCACCACAGTGAGCCAGCCTTATGTGAAGAATCCAAATTATAGTACTCTCAGGCCAGGATTAACAATTTTTTTTTAGCTAAAGTCTGGTGTCTCTTTCGCAGACTTTGGATAGAAGTAACAGGTGTGGAAAAATTGTGCTTTGGGTGTTGGTGGCGCCTTGACACCATAACCTTATAGAGGTACACTTGAAAAAAAATCTGTTTATAATGAATTTACAAAACTAATTTGGAAATCGCTTTAATCTCTCATCTGACCAGTGTCTTCCTCTCCTTCTACTACTTGTATATACAATACATTATTACACCTTATTAGCACTTCTCCAAGATTTCCAGACAATGTCCCATCAATATACTCTCCTGAATTGGTGAGTAGCATGTTCATGTAGTCATCCACAGAGACCTCGTATTACAAAGAATAGAAAAAGAAAAGAGGGCATACTGGCGTAGTGCATTATCAAACAGAATTATTAAAAAATATGAATAAAATCACAAAGATGTCTACTCACAAACATAAGTTAAAAACACACTCGTCAGGCCACATATGTGGCTATATCTCATCAGTTGCTCAAATCACTGAACATGGGAGTGTGGGGTCCTGGATGAGACCCCTCAGGCTCATGCATTTCAAAGGACTGGCTTACCAGTAAGGCTATTAACTTCCCTGGCGGCATGATTATGTCAGATTTTTTAATGAATTGATTAACTGTATCAAACCACAGAGTGATCCTGTGGATACAGTGAAAGTATGAAGTGCCACGTCCCATAAATTATGAACTATCAAAAAGAGAGATGGGGCTTGGATTTTTTAGGCACAGTCGACCATAGTTAATACAAAAAATAATACAAAAATATAAACATGAGTTGTAATATCTACATCCAAGGCGGCCACTAACCAATCACCTCTGAAATGGATGGAGAAGCAACAAACCAAAATGCTATTGGGGCGTGCATAATATAGTAGCAAGTATGACAAAAAGACTGTATATATATTAAATCAAAAATAGACCCCCTTAGACTAATACAGTATTATACAAAACTTGTTTTGTGGGGTCCTAAAAAGGAACCAACCTCACAAATACTTTCAAATCATAGCAAAAGAAGTAGTAACAGGCACAGACTTACTTAGTAATGTGGAATGATTAAACGTATACAATTTTAAAAACAGGACGGTATATTAACCATGGGGATGCAACAAGCCATACGGTGGAAGATTAGCAGAGCTATTGGATCCTGACAACAAGTAAAAAATAAATAAGAAATATATATGAATAATTGAAATAAAGCGGATCTATGAGTACCTACAGTAGAATGTCATATATGGCAGACATTAATATAAAGGATCCTATTATCTTAACAAATCAATTACAGTGAGTAAATAGCACCAGTAATAATGATTCTTACCAGGTTAATCCAGAGTGGCACATAAATATGCTGAAGGCATGCTGAGTAATACAGGAATTTCCAGGTAAAATAGTGAACTCAACCATATAACTTCAGCCACAAATGCTATTAATTTGCCAGGGAATCAATGCCAAACAATGGTAGTGGCATTGAAAGGTGGGATCTAAAACAGAATATATATATGTAACGAGCCCCTTGCTCACTCGGTCCCACTCTCCCGACACTCCTCTGCAGCTATAGCATCAGACTGCAGATCGCAACATCTGATTGCTCGGTCATCCAATGCTCCGGGATTAGAACTACAGCTATGTGCCATTCTAACCCAGTTGTGATAGCTCAGAACAAACACCAGGCAGGCTGTATGCAAATTCAACCAGGAATCTCTTTTATTGCAATATACAGGCTCTTTTATACACTAAAAGAGGAGGTGCAGACCTCCTGCTCATATTACTCTAACAATACAGCTGTAACCTAATTAACCTAATTAACATGAGCTAATTAACTAATCCCTTTAGACAGCCTAGATGACTCAGACATGACCTTTAGGCCAGACTGGCCATCTTGTAGTTCAAAAAATCCAATCAACATTATCACAATAGCAGAGTTAATTAAACACAACCAACAATGGGGATCTAATGACTCTTAGATCCCATACTAGAGACTTATTTACAATACACATTTTAGCAGACAACAGACAGGTAGCTGGAATTGATGACATTAGCATTTAACAGTAGGAGTCCCAACGGTATGAATCAGTCACTATTCTAATATGGCAAATCCAGGGTCCCCAGAGTCTGTGTGTCCTGGGGGACCAGGACCCGAATCCACAGTAATACCACCTCAAGGGTCCCCAGGCATACAGCTTACAAAGAGCACCGTTCCCCCAAATGCCAGGGCCCACGATCAATCAGCAAGAGGCTAGCATACAGTCCCCTCCAAAAGTCTCGCTCCCGGTTAGGTCTGTCACATTTCTCCCCTTTCGGCAGGAGACTAACACAGGAGGAGACCCCAGACGGGTTGACTCCGAAGTTAGTCAGTAGTTCCAGTCCTCTAATGCCTGTACCCACACAGTACCCCAAACAAATTGTTCCAAACAAAGCATTACTCACCCAGCCAACCTCTGCCTCTCTCAGAGAACATATCTGACGCTGGGGAGAGGCCTGGACTGGCCCTTCTCCCTGGAGTCCTTTCTGCCGCTGGAGAGAAGACAGGGTGTCTGGGCTCATTCCGTCATGCTGTTGGGGATCTGAGCCGACTGCCTAGCATCCCTGGAGTATATAGGTGGAGACTGAAGTCCCATCCACCTTCACAGGAAATCCATCCTCTTTTAGTTGAGGGCAGATTCCAGCAGTACTCGGCCCTGTTGCCAGCCCTTCTGCTGGAAACCACACACCATCTGCTCCAGCTAACTGTTGGGGAGGGACGACGAACACCTCCTCTCCCTTCTCCCCCTGTATCCTGATCTGCTGCTGGGAAGTGACCACCTCCTTCTCACCCTGAGCCCCTGGAACTGCCGCAGGTGTAGGGCAGAGACCCTCTGCCCTACCCTCTGTCCAGTTGCCAATGCTTCAGCTGGGGAAGTTCCTTGTAACTTCACAGATACTTCTGTTGGTGCTGGGCAGAGCACAGTGAAGTTTGGCCCTAATAACAGCTCTTCTTCCACTGGAGGCTCACCAGGTTGTTCTTCTTCAGCAGAAAAGTCTATCAAATCCCCTGTCTCTGCAACTGGTGTCTGGGGATAAAGGTTCACCATCTCCTCTCCGTGGAACCCAGAAGATGCTATCAGTGCTGGGCAGAGCACAGTAAAGTTTGGCCCTAATAACAGCTCTTCTTCTGCTGGAGGCTCACCAGGTTGTTCTTCCTCAGCAGAAAACTCTATTAAATCCCCTGTCTCTGCAACTGGTGTCTGGGGATAAAGGTTCACCATCTCCTCTCCGTGGAACCCAGAAGATGCTATCAGTGCTGGGCAGAGGTTAGCAGAGCTCTGCCCTGTTGTCAACACTTCAGGTTTGGGGACGGCAATCTTCAGATTTTCCACTGCAGATTCTCTGGCATTCTGCTGGACAGGCACATTCCTCCATCCAAGATCATCCAATGCAGAAACAGGTTCATCAAGGTCAGTCAGCACTTGCTGCATCCGCCATAAGACCTCCGCCTCCATAGCTGCGGGGGCAGGTTGGCAAAGCACACTGTTACTCTGCCACATTGTCAACTCTTCAGCCAGGATTTCAGAATTGTCAACTGGAATTTCCTGCCGCTGAGCAGAGTCTAACAGCTGTTTGTAGACGATCTCCAGCTCCCATTCCTGAACGGCCAGAAACTCCAAATCTTCCTGTGCCCAGTGCACTTCTGAGACATTCAGTCTCCGCTCTCTGTGCTCCATTATTTCCTCCAAACGCCACTCCCGATCACTCCCAAAGTCAGGGTCCCTGGACAGCCTCCAGTACAACAATCCCAGGCCATCATAGTCAAAGCCTTCCGTGGGGCTGTCATCCTCTGTCCATGGGCACACTTGGGCTACATACCACTGGAGGGCTCTGTAGCTCTCGTCCAACCACATTTCTGCCCGGATCAGCCTGCTTAACTCAGCTGTCCACTCCTGGTTCGGCTGTTCCCCCAATAACAGCATTTGCACTTCATACTGCGACCAGTACCTTACATGGATGGAGGGGAAAACTTTTCCCTGGTTTCGCTGCTCACAGGCTAGCGCTTCCTTCCAGAGTTCGCAGCGGATAGAATCAAATCATCCTAGCAGGACCTGCTCTGATACTGGTCCTCTGTGCTGTATCTGCATCTCTTGCAACCTCCTTCTGAATTCCTCATCCATGGTGGCTGGTATCTCTCCTCTCCTGCTATCTGGACTTTGGATCCAGGTGATGGTTTGGATGTGTTCACGACAAGGAAGCACAATCCCACCATTCCCTCCACGGCTCTCAAGTAAGTCTTTCAGCGTGGCTCTCCTGCAGGCTGGTTTGGAGTGTCCCAGTAACTGGAGAGCAAATCCCACGGCTGCCAACCAATGTAACGAGTCCCTTTGCTCGCTCGGTTCCACTCTCCCGACACTCCTCTGCTGCTATAGAATCAGATTGCAGATCGCAACATCTGATTGCTTGGTCATCCAATGCCCCGGGATTAGAACTACAGCTATGTGCCGTTCTAACCCAGTTGTGATAGCTCAGAACAAACACCAGGCAGGCTGTATGTAAGTTCAACCAGGAATCTCTTTTATTCAAAAATACAGGCTCTTTTATACACTAAAAGAGGAGGTGCAGACTTCCTGCTCATATTACTCTAACAATACAGCTGTAACCTAATTAACCTAATTCACATGAGCTAATTAACTAATCACTTTAGACAGCCTAGATGACTCAGACATGACCTTTAGGCCAGATTGGCCGTCTTGTAGTTCAGAAAATCCAATCAACATTATCACAATAGCAGAGTTAATTAAACACAACCAACAAAGGGGATCTAACGACTCTTAGATCCCATACTAGAGACTTATTTACAATACACATTTTAGCAGACAACAGACAGGTAGCTGGAATTGATGACTTTAGCATTTAACAGTAGGAGTTCCAACGGTATGAATCAGTCACTATTCTAATATGGCAAATCCAGGGTCCCCAGAGTCTGTGTGTCCTGGGGGACCAGGACCCGAATCCACAGTAATACCGCCTCAAGGGTCCCCAGGCATACAGCTCACAAAGAGCACCGTTCCCCCAAATGCCAGGGCCCACGATCGATCGGCAAGAGGCTAGCATACAGTCCCCTCCAAAAGTCTCTCTCCCGGCTAGGTCTGTCACAATATAGCATTAATTTAAGAATTACTGTAGTTAAAGCAAGAAGGAGAGATAATGCAACAAAACTAGTAGCTGCATATCCCAAACATATACTTGTAATGCCTACCTATCATGGACAGGACCCCATACAGCATACAGCCTCCATGGAGCTAGTAACCGAAAATGACAGGTGGCTAGAGGAAGCACTAAGATGTAGTGCTTATATATGCATGTCCCGCTCGTAGTCAAGTGGTCGGAGATGCTGACGTAGTCACTGCGCACGCGCACCATGCCAGAGCCGTGCCTGCTCAATAGAATGAATTAGTGGCGCTCGGCGAGGGGGAGAGGGACACCAACGCTAGACTACAAAGACCAGGAGGAGGGGGTACCTCCAGCTGATCCTTGATGCGTCACGCCACACACCACGTGTGAGAACATGATGCTGGGCGGCCACATAGCACTGGAGAAGTCGCCACTCCGCCAATGAGATGAAAAGACAGAGGTCAAACCAGGAAGCAAATACACAGCCCATGATAATCAAAATAAATAGCTAGCAATGATGAAGAAATACATGTATGTAAAAAATATAGGCCTGATGTTGTTGGTATTCAACATAATAGATAACACACTGACGGCTAGGCAGAATATGCTGAGATAGGTCTCCTGGATGCAGTCAGAATCACAAAGATAAAATATTAGTTTATAGATTAACAAGGCTTTGTCCGATAAATATACCTAGCAGATTTTTGAAAAAAGGAGGGGGGGTGGGCTAAAAGAATGGGCGGATAGACATAACCAAACTTAAAAGGCATAGCATTCATATAAGATGGATGAACTACATAAACACATCCCAAAAATAACGATACCCTAGATCATAGAAAGGGTTTATAAGTCTGGGCCTCGTTGATCCCAGGGGCATGAATCGCATTTAAATGCTCTATCCAAATTGTCTCCTTGCGGAGAATTTGTTTATCCCAATCCCCGCCTCATGGGTCTTTGGGAACTACAGCTAAGGTGATGAATGAGACCAGAGACGCATCAAATTTGTGGTATAGGTCAAGATGTCTGCTAACTGCAGTGACCATTTTACCATTATTGGAGTAGTAAATATGGTCTTTAATCCTAGAACGGAATTGTCGGGCAGTTTTTCCAATATAAAAGGCATTACATTTGCAAGACATCAAATAAACAATGCCCTGTGTTTCACAGTTTGCATATAAAGCAGGAATAAATATCTCGCCATTAGGGAGCATGAATCTAGTGCCTGTGGTAATCCAGGGGCAAAAGGCACATTTGCCACATCTGGTAATACCATTCTGGGAGCATCTCGACTGTGGATCGCCCAGATACTGACTACATGTAAGCTTGTCTCTCAGAGATCTTGACCTTCTGAAGGTAATAGCAGGTTGAGGACTAACATACTTGGTGAGAACAGGATCAGCATGCATTAGTGGCCAACGGTGTGCCAAAATATTGCCTAATTCTTGATGATGTGAAGAGTATCTGGTAATATATTTAACTGTTGATCTGTTGTTGACTGTTTTTGTTTTAAATAATAATGAGTTACATGATTGACGCAGTGCTTTATTATAAGCACTGCATAATACCGATTTACAGTAGCCCCTTGCTCTTAAACGATCACGCAATAGATTTGCTTGTATTTTGAATTCCTCAAGATGTGTACAGTTTCGTCGTATCCTTAGACACTGTGCGTAGGGAATACTGCGGATAAGCGCCACTGGATGGGCACTATCAGCATGTAATAAAGTATTCCCTGCTGTTTCTTTCCTAAAAAGTGTGGAAGCAAGACAATTGTCATGATCTTTGAAAATGGTTAAATCCAAAAATGTAATTCTTTGCAAGTCACTAACGACTGTGAATTTGAGGTTGAACTGGTTCTGATTAAGATTGGTAACAAACGTATTGAGAAGAGTAGCAGTACCCGTCCATATGATTAAAATGTTGTCAATATAGCACAACCAGCAAATCGCATGGTTGGTGTATATTGACAAGGATTCATCAGAAAAGACCGCACGTTCCCACGCTCGTAGTGGCTGATTGTTTCCAGTTTGTGCCTGACTTACAACTGGGCTTATGTGAGTGTATCACCCTGATCATTCCCCTTGGTTTCTTTTTGATCATTTTGCAATGATGTGTATTGTTTTATTTACATGAATTATCTGCATGCTGAAAGTGAAACAAAATGCAAGCCACTATCTATGAATGATCTGGGAAACAAGATATATTTGATACTGAATATTTTGGAGGCATAGCTCACTGCAGGCGAAAAATAAAACACAAACCATTTCCAGTGATTGATTGAAGATGATTGATGGACTTGTTATTGATTAATATTGTTTGTGTTTGGGGCTTAGTTAGCTGGATTACCATACTTTATAAGCCTTTTGCATGAGTCTCACTATGCATATCCAGTCAATATGACAGCTCATGAGTTTTGGTATATTTTCACATTTTTTAATTGTTTTAGATATTTGAATATACTTCGATTACGGTCTATCACATGTATATGATGTTTGTACCCACATATGGTATTTTGTTTATGTAGTTTTTATTTTAATTTTAATTAGCAATATTATTTGCATATATTCAGAGGAGCTGTGCACTGATTGTAAAGTTAATTGGAGCGCATCATTATTTATTTTATCACAATTTCACATTAGGGTGCCTGAACACTCATGATTGATTGCAGCCTAATTATTTAGTTATTTTTCAATCACTATTGACCACAAATATCATTCCAGCGCTGGAGTTTCTACACAACACGTTCCCATATTACTGTATGCCATATATGACATTCTACTGTAGGTAGATTTATTTTTTACTTGTTGTCAGGATCCAATAGCTCTGCCAATCTTCCACCATATGGCTTGCTGCATCCCCGTGGTAGCTATACTGCGCTGTTTTTAAAATTGTATGCGTTTAATCATTCCACATTACTAAGTAAGTCTATTTTTGATTTAATATATATACAGTCTTTTGTCATACTTGCTACTATATTATGCATGCCTCCCATAGCATTTTGGTTTGTTGCTTCTCCATATATTTCAGAGGTGATTGGTTAGTGGCTGCCTTGGATGTAGATATTACAGCTCATGTTTATGGTATGTGATTGATATCTTAATACAATTGTAATGCTATACTTACACATATTCTTTTTTCTCCCATCTATTTGATAGCTACTGTATATTCTCCTGAAGAAGTGCTACACAGCGTGCAACATGTACAGCAAAGTAAAATACTTTTTACATCATCACACCGCTCATCTGCTTTTGAACCATACCTGTGGACATATATACCATAAGGAATAAGGAATGGCCTTCATTTCATCCTTTTGTCTTTTTGTTTACCTATCTGGTTCCATGCAGTAGCGGTATTTTGTATATATTTTGTACGGTATTGTAAATGTGAATTTTTTAGAATATGTAGTCATCTTTTTTATGTGATCTATTGTAATAAAAATATATTTTTTGTATTAACTATTGTCGACTGTGCCTAAATAGTCCAAGCCCCATCTCTCTTTTTGATATGTCAGATTTTTGCTTCTCAAAGCGGTACATTGTTTCACATGGAAATTTGATGTTTTATGTTGATGTCACTTAAATCTGTCCAAACAAGAGTCTAGTAGACATCCCAGGTATGATAAAGTTTGAAACATGAAATCATAAATTATAATATAATAAATAACTATAAATAATTATTGGTTTTTGGTTGCCATGGATATTCTCAAGTTTCCAGGCAGATAGAACAGTATATATAATATAAAACTGCAGGCAGAGCACTGGACAAAGCACTAGGGACAAAAGGAAAGTTTAATAATTTGATACTGTAATGTAATCTGTAAGATTACAGTGTACTGTATGTGTTCTGTTTTTTTCACTTTTTTAAAATTCCCGCCGGCATCGTCCTCATGCGTTGCAACGCTTGCAGGTAATGGAGCGTGGAACACAGTACATCGGGCGGAGGGTCCGGTAGCCAGACACAGCGGGGAGGCATTGCAGGATCCTGAAGACAAGGCAAGTGACCTGTAACAGGATACTGCGATGCAGTCTCTAGAGTGTCTCAGGGTTACCACTAATGGTACTGAAATTTAACCCGAGACACTCTCAGGATTACCACCAGGGGGGTAAGGAATGGTTTTGGGTTTAGTGGCAAACTAATTTTGCCACTGAAGCCGCTGCTGATCCACTGACCATTGAAGGGAAGAAAAAATTTCCCTGGGGACTGCTCCGAGAACACACTGCCTGAGAGAGCAGGAAATGGCTAGAGGTACTCTTAATGAAAGCAAGAATTGGCCTTGCTGTAAAATATTGAAATTATATGCACCTGTCAAACAGGTATAGAAACATTGGTCCTTGGGTGTTAATTGTGCTCATAAAACCTCTAACAAAAAATTACTTCAAGGTAAAATCAGCACCCACAAATCTAGGTAGTCTAGACAGTCTTGCACAGATTCCAGATCCCAAATACATTTAATCAGCAACATCAGCAGCTGCTAATCCAGGACTGATTATTTTTGACAAATGTCAGACGGTCGACGGGGTCTGTGGACAGACACACTCTTTTATATGTCACTGAATGCTGAATGCCCATTCAAAAAGCATGTTAAATGCAGGGTAGCCCAGCAGCTCAATTGCATACTGGGCAAGTTCTGGCCAGTGGTCTATTCTCATGACCCTGTAACCCAGTTGATTGTCTACTGGAAAGCTATCCATGTCTGTTTTCACCCCTAAATATTCTTCCACCTTATGATGCAGATGGGATGGTATGTGAAAGCTGACAGTCCTGAGCTTGGAGGATTAAAAAAAATGAAATGCATCACTGAGGCAGCCCCCTTCTCCACTGCTCCTCCTTTGACCAACAGAAGCCTCAAAAATACCTACCAGAGTCTGGAGAGGTGTTACATAAACTCCTCTTTAAGGTGTCCTCAAGATATTTCATGCTGTGCTCCCTCTGTGAGAGCCGGATGAGTTCCAAGACTTTCCCCCTGTAATAGTGGTCAAGGAGGGTTGCCAACCAATAATTATCCTTCTCCTTGATTCCATGAATTCTCGGGTCATTTTGCATTCTTTGAAGAATAAGGGAGCCAATGCACTGCAAGTTTACAGAGGCATGAGAAGCAGAGTCCTCGGGGTTACTGATGATTACACTATCTGGAACTGCCTCTTCCCAGCCACATACTACTCCCAAGGTTTCTGGGGGCTGAAACCCATCTCTTAAGGTTTGATGTATGTCTTCCTCTGCTTCAATGCCTTCAAAAACTGCCAGAATCCTCCTCCTCCTACCTCTCCTCTTGTGTGTTCTGTGGCATCGCAAGAATGGTGTCTGCAAAAAGCAGGCCTTGAGAGGAAAGAAAGTCCTTCTCTTCCTCCCACTGCTTTGCCTTGAGTGCCCTGTCCATTATGCCACACAGTGTATGCTCCAGCAGGATCACAAGAGGGATAGTGTCACCCAGGCATGCATACTTTATCAGCAGCCATTGGTGTGGGGAAAAAAAGCTGAGCTCCCCTGAGCCTGTCCTTGTGCTATACTCACACAGGTACTCATTGATGGCTCTCTGCTGCATGTGCAGCCGCTGCAGCATGGAAAAAGTTGAGTTCTACCTGGTGGGTATGTCACAAATCAGGTGGTTTATGGGCAGGTGGAATTGCCGCTGAATTCCAGCCAACCGAGCACTGGCTGTGTATGACCGCCTGAAATGGCTACAGACCCTTCTGGTCTGCCTTAGAAGATCTTACAAACCTGGGTACCTGCACTAAATATTAAATCCTATATGTCAACAACTCACACAATCCTCCTACAGACACATAGGATAAAATAAGAGGCGCTCTAAACATATATAGTGCCAAGGTGTCTCTAACACAGTAGTGGTGTGAACCTCTTAATGTGCTCTGTGCACAAACGTAAGATCTGATATTACCACAAACCAATGACTCAAAAAAATGAATGTTAATCTGGTGAAATAATATGTGCAATCACTTCACTCCATGCTGTAAATAAACAATTCCATAGTGCAAGATGTAAGTCCATACATATTTGACAAAAAATCAGTCCAAAAATGTGTGACAAAATATAAATATAAATAAAGTGTCCAAAAAAAGTGTTTGAAATCTTGATGAACAAAATTAGGTGACTCCGTGTGTCTTCCACCTCACCCCCGTGATCAGTGAATCCACTCCCTCAAGAAATACACTCACCGATTTAAATTGCCAGCGCTTGGTGTTGGGGTTCATACTTTGACCCGAGCCCAGTCCATGAACAGGGCGAGGAGGAGTTCATGGACGAAGAATTGGCTGCGCCAGCGTGACCAATTCTCGCACATGCCTTTGCTCTGTGAGATCTATGAGAATAATCCTGAGGATTTCAGGAATTATCTCAGGATGACGGACCCCGTTTTTCAACATCTGCTGGCTATGCTGTCCCCTTATATCAGCAGGCAGGGTACCTGCATGAAGCAAGCCATCACTGTGGAGCAGAGGCTAGTTGCCACGTTACGTTACTTGGCGACTGGGAGAAGCCTTCAGGACCTTAAGTTCTCGGCAGGCATCTCCCCCCAGGCTCTGGGGATCATTATCCCAGAGACCTGTTCTGCCATAATTCAGGTCCTGCAGAAGGACTAAATGAAGGTAAGTTTTATCCTTTAACATTACATGATATGTCTTTAATGTTTGCTAATGTATTGTATTAATTTCATAATTACCTAATTACCATGCTTGGAATATGCTGTGAATGTCCCCTTTATCTTCATGCATGCATGTTTTTTTTGGTAAATCATTTTTTTCCCTACATGCATATTTGCCTTTACTAACCTCCCCACCATGCAATCCTGGGCCCATATATACCTATAGCCTAGTCCCTTTAACAATGTATATTGTCAACTCCATTGTACTGCTTTACCCTCCCCCACCCCCTAAAATGTCTTCAAATGTCATGTGTGGTCTTCTACTAAATTAAAACCCTCCCCCACCCCCTCAAATGTCTTCAAATGTCATGTGTGGTCTTCTACTAAATTAGAACCCCCCCACCCCCTCAAATGTCTCCAAATGTCATGTGTGGTCTTCTACTAAATTAGAACCCCCCCACCCCTAAAATGTCTTCAAATGTCATGTGTGGTCTTCTACTAAATTAAAACCCTCCCCCACCCTCTCAAATGTCTTCAAATGTCATGTGTGGTCTTCTACTAAATTAGAACCCTCCCCCACCCCCTCAAATGTCTCCAAATGTCATGTGCGGTCTTCTACTAAATTAGAACCCCCCCCACCCCCTCAAATGTCTCCAAATGTCATGTGTGGTCTTCTACTAAATTAGAACCCTCCCCCACCCCCTCAAATGTCTCCAAATGTCATGTGTGGTCTTCTACTAAATTAGAACCCTCCCCCACCCCCTCAAATGTCTCCAAATGTCATGTGTGGTCTTCTACTAAATTAAAACCCTCCCCAACCCCCCCACATACAAATTGATCAATGGTCCATCAGAGGGGGTGAGTTGATTTTTTTTAAATAATACTTTTAAAAAATGTTATACTGCTGTTGTGCAAGAATGTTTTTTGTGTAATCTGCTAGCAAAGTTATGTTTAAAAGTACTTATATTTTTTTTCTTGTTTGACTCCACAGTTTCCTTCCACACCACAGGAATGGCAGACTGTGGCCTCCCAGTTCACTGACCGTTGGGACTTTCCCAACTGTGTAGGGGCGATTGATGGGAAGCATGTTTGCATTGTGCCACCACCCCATTCGGGGTCTTACTACTTTAATTATAAGGGGTTTAATCGCAGATGAAGCCTTCGCTCTTGGCGAGCACCTGATGAGGCCATTCCCCCAAAGGTCCCTCACCCTGGAGAGGAGGGTATTTAACTACCGGCTGGCCAGAGCGAGATAGAGTTGTGGAGAATGCCTTTGGGATTAAGGCCAGCCGGTTCCGTTTGTTCCTCTCGGCCATCAATATGGCGGACTATAAAATCAATTATCTCATCATGTCTTGTTGCATTCTACATAATTTTTTAAGAAGATATTCCCAAACATATCTTACTTCTGTTGGGCCTGAGGCCGGACTTAGTGCCGAATCTGCACTCACAGGCCTGGATACTGGCCGTACTGGCTTGGCCCCCCTAACCACCCGTCAAGTGCAGGACAGATATGTCAAATAGTTTAATGGTATGGGGGCCATTGCAATGCCAGAGCATATTTAAAATTTAAACAAATAAAAATTTTTTTTTCGATCAAATCTCTTGTTTTTATTCTTGTTTGATTTTATTTTTGGCTGTCTCCTAGTGCACTTGTAGTGGCAAGTGCATTTCCCTTCAGTCAATAAGGCCCTTTGTCACTGTAAACACAAAAAAAATTACAAAACTGGTATTGAGTATTGAAAGAAGAAGCCACACACATTGTTGTAGTAAAAACATTTTACTGTGTGCACATTCAAAGGTGCATTTTTTTTAAAACGTCTTTTTTTTTTATATTTTTTTTTTTAGTTTTTTTATCAATTTAAATTTTTTTTGTTATTTTATGCATATTTTAACAAAAATATTTGTTTATACAACTTTGTTTTTTACAACAGGGTTTTTTCACACATAATAAAAAAACACAACTCTGGAACTTACAAAGCCAAATTTAGCAGATGCACACAAATTGTGAGTCCAAATGGGTAATGTCAACATGTGCTATCTCCCTTCATGGGGGATCAATGGACATGTTTTGTGAGTGCAATCCCTTCCTCTCACAAACTAGCATTATGAGGAAGGGGTTGCAAACACAAAACGCGTACATTGAGATCCCCTGGTGGCAGATAGCACATGTTGACACACTGTGTGCATCTGCAAAATTTGTCTTTTACTATTTAACAACTTGAAAAACATAAAAAAGATAAAATGTTAAACTGAAATGAAGAACATGATTGATGTTTTAGGCAAAAAGTGATTATATTCTCCCCAAAACATCAATCATGTTCTTCATTTCCTGTTGCATGCTGTGCAGCCGATTTCTCATGCTGTCAATTTGTTTTTGCATTGCATCAATTTGGCCATTCCAGACCATTATCTGCCCAATGAGCCTTTGTGCACTGTCTGTGCTAAATGGCTCTGCAGCTTGGCCTTCCACAACCAGAACATCACCTAAAATTTGAGGAGAAAAATGTATTTAGAAATATGCATGCCTAAATAGATTACCTTAAGCTGGGGTGTCAGACACTCACTTGGTGGGGTGCAAATCTCGCCCACTTCCTCCACCTATCCTTCCTCCAGATCCTCGGGTGGGCGTGGTCTTGAGCTTGGGCTTGGGGTAATTCCCGATTCAGGCTGGTGAGTTTGTGGGGTCCTGGGATCCTCTGACTGTTGTCTGAGTCTTTTCTCCCCTATGAGAATGAAACAAAAGGTATACTTAACACAATGATATTTCAGTGCAGAAATAGTAATATAAAACCTTGCTTTGAAGTGGTGGACAATTGTCTGTTTGTAAAAAAAAACTTTTTTAAGACATGATTCAATTTCCCTTTTAACAAAACTGCAATACTTATCATTTTTGTCCAATTTTCACAGATGGAGACACCTCAAGTATCCCCTGGAGCCCCTGTGTGGATTACCCTCCAAAATGTTCTCAGGTGTCACACAGTACACTAGTGCTCCTGAGTCCAGATGTGGAAACAGCTGCTGTGTCCTGTCCTTACATTACACTGAATCATTTTTTATTAAGCATTCTAGTTTCAAACACATCTACACAACAATATCCTAAACTTCTTTTAATACGACAAATTATCAAGACCTAAATGTATGTAGAACCCTGTACCATCGTATTTCTTGCCAAACGAATGACATTTTATTATAATCATATGTAGTTTCAAAAGAACGATCTTTACGAACGATGCTGTATAAACGAAAAAAGCATATTGATCAGCATGCAAGTTAAGTATCTCAATAGGAACACACGACAAGTACTTACTTTTTTAAGCACCTTCTTGATTCGGCAATATTGTTCTGGTTCCCTAGTTTTTAGGTCAGACCAGTGCTTTCTCAATTGTTCTTTAGCCCGTTTAAATCCAAATTTTTCCTCAATAGTGGTGACAAATGAGGACATTATTTTGTCCTTCCGCATATTGGGTCTGGTGTACGGTCCTTTTTTGCCATCATAGTCCTCCCTCCTCAATATGGCCACCATCTCTTCAAAGGCCATGTTGGTGGTCTTAAATCTCCTCCTGGATCTGGATGTTTGTGGCTCTGGGCTTTCTTCCGTGTTAGTTCCTGATAATCTCTCTGCCATCTTTATCTATATACTCCCACTGCGCAACAAAGAGTGAAGGGGTGGGGAAAAATCTTCCTAAAGAATGTCGGGGCGGGCGACGCAGGCGGAGCATGACACATGCGCAGTGTATATAAAGCTAGTACGCTGGCCTACGTATGTCCGAACGGAAGTAGCGAGCGTCATAAACGAAGGTAAGATTTAAACGTAGGTGTATGTTTTGTGTATGTGTGTGTGTGTGCGTGTGTGTGTGTGCACCCTATATTCTGATAAAAATAATACTGGGAGTTTGGACCGCACATCACAGTTTTTATCTTGTGTCTCGTCTTTCAGAAAAAATTAATCCCTGTAAGAAGGAGGATTTTTTGAGTCATTTTATTGACCTCTATCAAGAGAACCGAAACCTGTGGGAGGTCAAGCACCCCTTGTATTTCAATAAGCAAGCAAGTTAGGCAACACTGGGGACTTCTGGAGTTTGTAAAGACTCGAGTCCCCCAGGCAGACATTAAGTTAGTGGAAAATAAAATTGGGATCTTGCCGAATATGTACAGGCAGGAACACAAGAAGATACAGGATTCCCTCAAACCAGGAGCAGCAGCAGACACAGTTTATGTCCCTAAGCTGTGGTACTACCCCAAACTGAGATTTCTGGATGACCAGAAAGAAGCAAGGCAATCACTTTCGACCCTTCCCTCCACCCTTCCCTCCACCCCAGCTGAGGCGTCCCAGGAAGAACCGGGCCCTTTCATCCTCGATGAAGTGGATGCACCCAGCTGCAGCCAGGTATACTTTTTTTGTTAATTTTGGATTGTCTAAATATTAATGATGTACACTAAAATGTTTGAATTGCTTACAAATCAATGATTTAATCCCAATTATTATTATGTATACATATCACTAGATAGTAGTGGCCAAAAATGTTGTTCAAAGATTGGTGAACAGCTAGAATAATGGTGGGGTAAAAATGATAGCCTTTTCTATTTGTTTAAAATTATATTTGCAAGTCATGAGCTGAAAATTGTGTGTGATTGAGGAAGCAAAAATTACAACTATGTCCCTTTTTTTATACACAGGATGAGCTCAGCCAGTAGGAGGCCATGCCCAGTGGTAGAGAGGAGGAGGCCTTGCCCAGTGGTAGAGAGGAGGAGGCCAGGAGGTGGCTGGGCCCAGAAGAAGCCTCACCGAATGTCAGATGCCTCCCCTCCACCTTACCACCAAAAGGCCCAGAATGATGACCCAAACAGAGGAGGAATCACTTGCCCTCATTCGGGAAGCCAGCCAAATGCTGAGTAACCCCCCCCCCCCAATGCTGAAGAGGCCTATGGTACTTATTTGGCCACCAGGTTGATGGAACTTGAGAAGGGGCAAAGCCTCATCTGTGAGAGGATTTTTTATGAGGCTTCAGAAGGGGTTGAGGAGCCAGCTTACTCAAACCAACCATATTTCTGATGAAGCCCCTCCTCCTTCTCCTGCCACAAGTACACCACCAGAGGCACAGCCTCCAAGGAAGGCTGCAGAGAAGCGTGGAGGGAAGGCTGCAGGGCAGCATGCAGGGAAGGCTCCACGGAAGAGTCGAAAGTGATTGCCTGGCTTCAGTCTGGTCTGACAGATTGTGCTCCCTATTATATGAACTCCGCAAGATCCCAATTTTGATTTCCACTGACTTAATGTGTGCCCTGGGGGACAAAAGGCTTCACAAATTCCAAAAGTGTCTTCGGTGCTGCCTTCCTCATTTATGTTTTTCCCAGAATAAATGGCTATTTTATTTACCTAAAATTATTTACTATGTGTTTTTATTCAAAAAGGACATTTTGTTTGTGAGTAGGCAGGTACATGTCAAAAAGACTATGGGGGTTATTTACAAAAGGCAAAATCATTTTGCAATTCACTATACACTACTACAAGTGTAAAAAGCACTTTAAATTGCACTGCAAGTGCACTTGTTGGAGTGCAGTCGCTGTAAATCTGAGGGGAAGATCTGACATGAGGGGAAGCTCTGCTGATTTTTTCATCCAATCATGTGCAAGCTAAAATTAATTTCTTTTGGTTTCCTTGCATGTGCCCCTCGGATCCACAGAGACTGCACTTCCAAGTGCTCTTTCAGTGCAATTTCAAGTGCACTTTGCACTTGTAGTGTTAAATGAATTTGCCTTTTGTTAATAACCCCCCTATGTCAAATTAACAAGGGACACCAACCTCATTAAGGTTCCTAAACAATACAAGATAATAATGTTATTGTGGTAACTTGAAGTTCCTAAAAAAAAATACACATTTAAATTAATAGATTTTTTATAATTTTTCACAAATTGTAAAATATATCATGTTGAAATATAAAAGTAAAAAAGATGAGTCAAATAAATAAGTTTCTACATTATTTATGGAGATCTGGCTTTTAAAAAGTATAATATTAGTCATGACATGGGGATAAACAATGAAAAAAGTAGTTCGTGAGAACTCTGTGTGAATATAAGCAGCAAAACAACTTCATTCTTCTCGCATTATAAAGAACAAAAGAATGCGCTTTATTAAAAGATCACAGAATTAGCAGCATGAAGAATGTGCTAGCTTCAAAACGAAGGCTAGTTTTACCAGACCAAGCGCTTCCGTCTTCCGGCTTCAGAGCATGCATCAGTTTTGGACCGTCGGACTAGCACACAGACGAATGATTTGTACACTAGAAGGCCGACTCCGTCGGAAAGATTTGAAACATGTTTCATTTCTAGGTCCGTAGGACTTTTGGGGAAAAAAAAGTCAGCTGGAGCCCACACACGATCGAATTATGCGACGGAGTCCGGTCCGCCGGACCAAGTCTGCCGGAAAGTCCTTTTGTGTGTACGCGGCATAACTCGCTAGTAGCAAACAGAGCCCTGCTCTATCTATCTCTACTCCAACAACACACTGCAAAAGGTTTCTGTGGGATGGAACCTTTTATAGTGTGGGATGGGACTATGAGCACTGAGCCATGATTGGGCAAAGTCATCATGAGTTTGTCCAATCATTGCTCTGACTGTGCTCTGTGCCCTGATTAGGGCCCTAGAATGCAATGTGCAGCCCCTGAATGGGCAAACAGGTGATGTGCGGGCTGAACTTTTACTCAGCTCAAGCTGTTCGCCCAACTCCAACGACAGCTGTTCTAACCTCTCATCACTTTTAGGGATGAGCCGAACACCCCCCTGTTCGATTCGCACCAGAACATGCGAACAGGAAAAAAGTTTGTTTGAACACGCGAACACCGTTAAAGTCTATGGGACACGAACATGAATAATCAAAAGTGCTAATTTTAAAGGCTTATAGGCAAGTTATTGTCATAAAAAGTGTTTGGGGACCTGGGTCCAGCCCCAGGGGACATGGATCAATGCAAAAAAAAGTTGTAAAAACGGCCGTTTTTTTCAGGAGCAGTGATTTTAATAATGCTTAAAGTCAAACAATAAAAGTGTAATATCCCTTTAAATTTCGTACCTGGGGGGTGTCTATAGTATGCCTGTAAAGAGGCGCATGTTTCCCGTGTTTAGAACAGTCTGACAGCAAAATGACATTTCGAAGGAAAAAACCCATTTAAAACTACCCGCGGCTATTGCATTGCAGACAATACACATAGAAGTTCATTGATAAAAACGGCATGGGAATTCCCCACAGGGGAACCTCGAACCAAAATTAAAAAAAAAAAATGATGTGGGAGTCCCCCTAAATTCCATACCAGGCCCTTCAGGTCTGGTATGGATATTAAGGGGAACCCTGGCCAAAATTTAAAAAAAAAATGACGTGGGGTTCCCCCTAAATTCCTTACCAGGCCCTTCAGGTCTGGTATGGATATTAAGGGGAACCCCGCGCCAAAAAAAAAAAAACGGCGTGGGGTCTACCCAAAAATCCATACCAGACCCTTATCCGAGCACGCAACCTGGCAGGCCGCAGGAAAAGAGGGGGGGACGAGAGTGCGCCCCCCCTCCTGAACCGTACCAGGCCACATGCCCTCAACATTGGGAGGGTGCTTTGGGGTAGCCCCCCAAAACACCTTGTCCCCATGTTGATGAGGACAAGGGCCTCATCCCCACAACCCTGTTGGTGGTTGTGGGGGTCTACGGGTGGGGGGCTTATCGGAATCTGGAAGCCCCCTTTAACAAGGGGACCCCCAGATCCCGCCCCCACCTGTGTGAAATGGTAAGGGGGTACTTACCCCTACCATTTCACTAAAAAACTGTCAAAAATGTTAAAAATGACAAGAGACAGTTTTTGACAATTCCTTTATTTAAATGCTTCTTCTTTCTTCTATCTTCCTTCATCTTCTTCTTCTGGTTCTTCTGGCTCTTCTGGTTCTTCCTCCGGCGTTCTTGTCCAGCATCTCCTCCGCGGCGTCTTCTATCTTCTTCTCCTCGGGCGCTCCGCACCCATGGCATGGGGGGAGGCTCCCGCTCTTCTCTTCTTCTTTTATTCTCTTCTTCTCTTCTTCATTTTCTTCTCCAGGCCGCTCCGCACCCATGCTGGCATGGAGGGAGGCTCCCGCTGTGTGACGGCGTCTCCTCGTCTGACGGTTCTTAAATAACGGGGGGGCGGGGCCACTCGGTGACCCCGCCCCCTCTGACGCACGGTGACTTGACGGGACTTCCGTGTGACGTCACGGGGAATGCCACAGGGAAGTCCCGTCAAGTCACCGTGCGTCAGAGGGGGGCGGGGTCACCGAGTGGCCCCGCCCCCCCATTATTTAAGAACTGTCAGACGAGGAGACGCCGTCACACAGCGGGAGCCTCCCTCCATGCCAGCATGGGTGCGGAGCTGCCCGGAGAAGAAAATGAAGAAGAGAAGAAGAGAAGAAGAGACGAAGAGAAGAAAAGAAGAAGAGCGGGAGCCTCCCCCATGCCATGGGTGCGGAGCGGCCCGAGGAGAAGAAGATAGAAGACGCCGCGGAGGAGATGCTGGACGAGAACGCCGGAGGAAGAACCAGAAGAGCCAGAAGAAGCAGAAGAAGAAGATGAAGGAAGATAGAAGAAAGAAGAAGCATTTAAATAAAGGAATTGTCAAAAACTGTCTCTTGTCATTTTTAACATTCTTGACAGTTTTTTAGTGAAATGGTAGGGGTAAGTACCCCCTTACCATTTCACACAGGGGGGGCGGGATCTGGGGGTCCCCTTGTTAAAGGGGGCTTCCAGATTCCGATAAGCCCCCCGCCCGCAGACCCCCACAACCACCAGCCAGGGTTGTGGGGATGAGGCCCTTGTCCTCATCAACATGGGGACAAGGTGTTTTGGGGGCTACCCTAAAGCACCCTCCCAATGTTGAGGGCATGTGGCCTGGTACGGTTCAGGAGGGGGGCCGCACTCTCGTCCCCTCCTCTTTTCCTGCAGCCTGCCAGGTTGCATGCTCGGATAAGGGTCTGGTATGGATTTTTGGGGGGACCCCACGCCGTTTTTTTTTTTGGTGCGGGGTTCCCCTTGAAATCCATACCAGACCTTAAGGGCCTGGTATGGAATTTAGGGGGACTCCCACGTCATTTTTTTTTTTAAATTTGGGTTCGGGGTTCCCCTGTGGGGAATTCCCATGCCGTTTTTATCAATGAACTTCTATGTGTCGGCAATGCAATAGCCGCGAGTAGTTTTAAATGGGTTTTTTCCTTCGAAATGTCATTTTGCTGTCAGACTGTTCTAAACACAGAAACATGCACCCCTTTACAGGCATACTATAGACACCCCCCAGGTACGAAATTTAAAGGGATATTACACTTTTATTGTTTGACTTTAAGCATTATTAAAATCACTGCTCCTGAAAAAACGTCCCTTTTTAAAACTTTTTTTTGCATTGATCCATGTCCCCTGGGGCAGGACCCAGGTCCCCAAACACTTTTTATGACAATAACTTGCATATAAGCCTTTAAAATTAGCACTTTTGATTTCTCCCATAGACGTTTAAAGGGTGTTCTGCGGCATTCGAATTTGCCGCAAACACCCCAAATAGTTCGCTGTTCGGCGAACTTGCGAACAGCCAATGTTCGAGTCGAACATGAGTTCGACTCAAACTCGAAGCTCATCCCTAATCACTTTAATAAATAAATGTGATTTTGTTTATTTCTCTGTCCTCATCAGAGAAACAGGGATATAGGCAGCAATAAGAACCTGACAGAGGTTCTATCCTTCCAGTTTTGTCTGAAGGTGTGCTTTAAAGGATATCGAAATCCAAGAACAAAAATGTAACATATTGCAGCTTGCCTGTTCTATTATGTGGTGGATGCTTTAGGTTTCTTTTTGGGCAAAAACCATTTTCAGCAAGTACAGAAAAAAACTGTTAATCTTGCCAAAAGGGAAATGTTCTTGTCACTTCCTGTGATCTGAAAAAAAAGGCACTAACATCCTAAACTTTCTTGTTTAACCACTTCAGCCCCGGAAGGATTTGCCCCCTTCCTGACCAGGCCATTTTTTGCGATACGTCACTGCGTCGCTGACAACTAACAATTGTGCGGTCTTGCAACGTTGTACCCAAACAAAATTTATGTGTTCTTTTTCCCAACAAATAGAGCTTTCTTTTGGTGGTACTTGATCACCTCTGCGGTTTTTATTTTTTGCGCTATAAAAAAAAAAGAGCGACAATTTTGAAAAAAAAACACAATATTTTGTAGTTTTTGCTATAATAAATATCCCATTTTTTTTAAAACAAAACAAATGTTTTCCTCAGTTTAGCACGAAGTTTAGCAATTAGCGTATATTGATTGATTTGTGCAAAAGTTATAGGGTCTACAGAATAGGGGATAGATTTATGTCATTTTTATTATTATTATTTTTTTACTAGTAATGGCGGCGATCTGTGATTTTTATGAGGACTGCAACATTGCGGCGGACAGGTCAGACACTTGACACTATTTTGAGACCATTGACATTTATACAGCGATACAGCGATCAGAGCTAAAAATAACTGTAGGGGAGATTGGACTGACTAGGGGAGGAGAGAGATTGGTGTTCATACTTAGTATGAACACATGATCTCTCTCCTCTCCCCTGAGAGAACCGGGATTTGTGTGTTTACACTCACAGATCCCAGTTCTCACTCTGTCACGAGCGATCACAGGTGCCCGGCGGTCATCGCGCCCACCGGGCATGCGTATCAGCTCCGGTGACACGCAGTGGGCATGTGTGTGCGCCTCCGGCGGTGCATGCACATGTGCTGTGACATCATAAAGAAGCAGCGTACCTCTACAGCGATCTGCGCAGCCATGCCAACCTGCCGCAGTATAACTGCGGCAGCTGGTCGGCTAGTGGATAAACTATTGGTCCTATCAATCCACCATGTGAAAAAGTTGAAAAAAGGGAGGAAAGACAAGTCTATGTAACAACCATGGCTCCTTCAATAGATATAGTGGAAAAATGAGTGTAGCCACAAAGAATCAGGAAGTGTGTTGTTTGCCGACTCGCCACATAAAAAAATGGTGAAAAGACTTGAAAAAAACTTTCTGTTGATCCTAATAGAAATGCAGTGGACTTATAGGTTTCTGTGGAAACCTATAATAAAACCTATAATAAACAATCTTATCAGCCTTAGCAGTTCTTTTCTGTGAATTAAAAAACACCTATCCCCATGTTAACCGCTTGCCGACCAGTGCACGACGATGTACGTCGGCAGAATGGCACGGCTGCACAAATGGACATACCTGTACGTCCCCTTTAAGATGTGGCATTGTCATGTTCTAGTGAGGCAATCCCTCCCACAGTTATAATCACTCCCTAGGACACACTTAACCCCTTGATCGCTCCCTAGTGTTTAACCCCTTCCCTGCCAGTGTCATTTACACAGTAATCAGTGCATGTTTATAGCAGTAATCGCTGTATAAATGACAATGGTCCCAAAATAGTGTCAAAAGTGTCCGATGTGTCCACCATAATGTCTCAATCATGATAAAAATTGCAGATCGCCGCCATTACTAATAAAAAAAATTTATAATAAAAATGCCATAAATCTATCCCCAATTTTTAGACGCTATAACTTTTGCGCAAGCCAATCAATATACCCTTATTGCGATTTTATTTACCAAAAATATGTAGAAGAATATTTATCGGCCTAAACTGAGAAAGAAATTCATTTTTTTATATATTTTTTGGGGATATTTATTATAGCAAAAAGTAAAAAATATTGCTTTTTTTCAAAATTGTCACTTTTTTTGTTTATAGCGCAAAACATAAAAAACGCAGAGGTGATCAAATACCACCAAAAGAAAGCTCTATTTGTGGGAAAAAAAGGATGTCAATTGTGTTTGGGTGCAACATCGCACAACCGCGCAATTGTCAAAGTGACACAGTGCCGTATCGCAAAAAGTGCTCTCTTTGGGAAGGGGTTAAATTCTTCCAGGGCTGAAGTGGTTAAATAGATGACAAGAGAAGAAATTGATTGTAGTCTAAATCAGGAGAACAGCCTAGAATGACATTGCTGATTCTCCATATATACAGTATGGCAAGTGTTGTCACTTTAGGACTAGTGATTTAAATCCTGACTGGCATGCACTGTAAAGGAACTTTCTAGATCCAGAGCTGTTTCAGTCCTGACTGTAAAGCAAAACACCTTAAGCATCTTAGCAAATCTTAGCAAGTCATTGCTATGGGGGACTGACACTTCTTTTCAGACAGGGAAGAACACATCTTATAATGTACTTTTAAAACTCATTGGCATTTATACCTTTTATGCAGAGTAGCATTTTTTTTATTTTAAAAGTTCTTCATTAAGATTTTTCACATATAACAGAAGTAAGTAGACAATTAAACAAGCAAACAATATCTGTCGAGTAATGCGAGGTTGTAGAGACAGTCAACTAGATTTAAATACGTATAGGGTAGCTTAACCACTTGCTTACCGGGCACTTAAACCCCCCTCCTATCCAGACCAATTTTCAGCTTTCAGCGCTGACGCACTTTGAATGACAATTGCGCGGTCATGCAACACTGTACTCAAATGAAATTTTTTTCCCCACAAATAGAGCTTTCTTTTGGTGGCATTTGATCACCTCTGCGGTTTTTATTTTTTGTTAAAAAAAATTAAAAAGACCGAATTTTTAAAAAAAATTTTTTTTTTTTTTATATTTTGTTATAAAAATTTTTAAAAGGGTAATTTTTCTCCTTCATTGATGTACGCTGATGAGGCGGCACCAATGGGCACTGATAGGTGGCAGTGATGGGCACTGATGGGTGGCAGTGATGGGCACTGATTGGTGGCAATAATGGGCACTGATCTTGTACACTGCTAGGTGGCACTGATTGGCACCACTGGTGGGCATTGTTAGGTGGCAATGGTGGGCATTGATAGGTGGCACTTGTAGGCATTGATAGGTGGCACTTATGGGCATTGATACGAGGCACTGGTGGGCACTGTGGGCACTGTGATGTGGCAATGTCAGGTTGCACTGTCAGTGGGTACTGTTGGCACAATTGAGGCACATATGAGGCATTATTGCCTCCTCCTCTTCGGGACCGATGTCCCTTGCTGCTGAGCCGGTGATCGGCTTTTTTTTTCTCCTCGCGCTGACAGTGCGAGGAGAAAAAAAAACGATCACAGAGCTTTTGTTTTGATCATGTGATCAGCTGTCATTGGCTGACAGCTGATCACATGGTAAGGGGCCGGGACCAACCCCTTACACAGATCGGTGATCACCCGAGTCTCCGTGACTCGGTGATCACAGCGCGCTCCACGCACGCCCTGCAGGGCGCGCGAAGGGCACGTGCCCGGGAATTCAGGTCCGCGCTGTAGCCGTCATTCGGCTATAGCGCGGATGCCAAGTGGTTAATGATAGCAAGATGAATAATACTGTCATTATTTGAGATACTAAATACTTGGTGTTGAGTGGAGGTTAGAGGTTTTTCTACCGTCCCAGACACCTTAATATAATATGTAAATCAAACATTAAAGCAGTGAACATGAACAAGAAAGCTCCTAAATAGGAAGATTAGGAACCAAGAGCCTTAACAATTCCTGAGGAGCCACTCCATTCCAGCCATGGGTGCAATGATTGATAAATATGATCTCTGTTTTTGTTTCTTAATGCTAGGATTTGTTTGTAAGTGAAGTGTACTTGAGTGGTATTCACCACATCCCACAGTGTAGGTGGGTCAGGTCTTGCTGACAATAATATATGAGTCAAGGTATGTCTGAACTCTTTTGGATAGTGTTCCATTTCAAGAGATAAAAATGCTAGGCTAGGCCGAGGGGGAATTATCATTTGGGTGATTTCAGAGAGTAGATGGAAGATTGTTTTCCAATAGTGTGTAAGTTTGGGGCATTTCCAAAATATATGGAGCACATCTCCCCTCTGTCCACACATCCTCAAGCATTTATCATCTAGTTTCGTGTTGAATCTAGACACCCTGTCAGGTGTAAGGTACCAACGTTGTGTTCATTTGATTGATAGCTCCCAGAGAGTGGAGCAGCAGATGAATTTATATGTGGAGTTACATGCTTTAGCCCATTGATCCACAGTGTAGGTGCATTCTAGGTCAGATTCCCATCTGAGTAAGGCGGTTGTTTTGGTAAAGATCCTCTTTTGTTGAAGGAGATTATAAAAAAGTGAGATCCTTTCTGATGTGGCATGGGGGCTCTAAAAAAAAAAAACAAGCAGATTGAGGGATTTTGCAGGTCCACCTGGGCGTGTAGTGATGCAGTGTTGGGTGCAGATGTAAAGAAATAGGTCAGAGTTGGGTAGTTGAAATTCCTTTTTGTAGGGGGGGAATGCTTTGATTTTTTCATTACTGAACAGATCATTTATGTACATTGTTGCTTTCGCTTGCCACATTGCAAAGGATGTTGATTGTATAATATTGTGCAAGGCTTCTAAGGGGATTTTGATAGTGGATTTGAGGGGACAAGATGAGCTGAGTTTTATGAATGAGCTCCAGGCTTTGATTGTTGCTAAAATTCTTTGGGAAACGTATGAAGGGATTTTAGCTCCAAGTGTGACAGAAAATAACCAAGTAGATAGATTGCCTCCTGGGATAGTGGAGGCTTCTATATTGCCCCAGAGTGTGGAAGGGGAAGATAGAAACCACTCCTTTGTTTGTGAAAGTACTGAGGCCAGGTATTAGTCTTGACATTCCACGTAGCCAGTTCCACCCACTAGTCGTTGTTTAATTAGTTTTGCATGAGCGCATATGGCTTTTTACCTTCACATATAAATTTAGATAGTATAGTTTGAAGTGATATAAAGTAGCTAGGTGGAATTGGTATTGGGAGGGTTCTGAATAGATAAAGCATCTGGGGAGATGGAGCATTTTAAAGGCTGCTAAACGTCCCATCCATGAGAATTTAAAAAACGATAATATGTTGAGGTCCTTTTGGAGTTTGGTTCAGATCGTAAGTAGTTATGTTGAAATAGTGTTTTAGTTGAATTGGTTAATTTTACACCAAGGTAGGTTATACTTTTGTTTGCCCAGGTTTAAGGGAATTTTTGTTGGAGAAGGTCGCTAGTTGCAGTGTCAACACCTAGATTCAAGATGTATGATTTAGGGGGTTATTTACTAAAGGCAAATCCCCTTTGCACTACAAGTGCACTGCAAGTGCACTTGAAAGTGCACTTGGAAGTTCAGTCGCTGTAGATATGAGGGGAAGATCTGAAATGAGGGGAAGCACTGCTGATTTTATCATCCACTCATGTGCAAGCTAAAATGCTGTTATTTATTTTCCTTGAATGTCCCCCCTCCGATCTACAGTGACTGCACTTCCAAGTGCACTGCAAAGTGGATTTGCCTTTAGTAAATAACCCCCTTAGTGTCGTTCACATTGTAATAAGAAATTTCCCTGAACCAGGCTAGCGTCTTTTGAATTTCTGGTAGGAAGGCAACTGGGTTGGTGATCATGAGTATTACGTCATCAGCAAATAAGTTGATTTTATGTTATTAGTCTGCAATGGAAACTCCTTAACATTTTTTGTTAGATCTGATGCGTTCAGCTAGAGGTTCCATTATGTGATTAAAGATTAGGGGGAAAGAGAGCACCCTTGTCTTGTCTTGTTTGAGATCTAGAATAGCAATGAGAGGGTGTCTGCTGTATACACTTGAGCCGATGGCACAGAGTACAAGGCCATCATGGCATTGTAAATTTGTCCTTCGATCCCAAGTTTGAATAGTATTGATGATAGGTAGCCACAGTGGACCCTATCAAACGCTTTTTCAGCGTCTAGAGATAGGAATATAAAGGGTGTGCCCGATTTTTCTACATGGTGCATAGTATTAATTACCCTTCTTGTGGCGTCTGAGGATTGGCGACAATTCATAAAGCCTGATTGATCTTTTGTGGACCTCTTAGATCGGTTAGAATGAGTGTAGTAGAAGTAGGGTGAGGCCAGGTTACAGAAAGTCCTTAATAAGAAAAAGAAGGAAGCTCAATGGGCATGGACTGGACTGGCATAATTGACTTGATTTCTGAGGACTTAGAGGAAGTTTCCAAACAGGGCTCAAGGCTATGAGACAATGGATACGTTTGGTTTCTAGGAGGAGAGGGTTCAGGCTGTGGCAATTGGCTGGAGAGGTGACTTGTAGAGAATTCAATAGACTTGTCAGCGTCTTTTGTTATAGCAGAGTCATATAAAGGCACATGGTTATGTAAACTGGAGTCACATTTGGAAACATTGTCATGATCAGGATCTGAATGGGACTTTAATAAAGGCCCGTGACTGGTACTGGCCACACAAGAGTTATAAATGGGCAACTGGTCAGCAGTTTTAATGCAATTCTGTATGCAGGTCTGGGACCAGGATCCAATCTCCTCTGCAGCCCAGTCTATGTACGGGTTGTGAAGTTTAAGCCAGGGATACCCAAAGATAAAGGGATAAGCAGGACATGAGATCAAATAAAAGCTGATTAGGGATGAGTCGAACACCCCCCGGTTTGGTTCGCAGCAGAACATGCGAACAGGAAAAAAATTTGTTTGAACATGCGAACACCGTTAAAGTCTATGGGACACGAACATGAAAAATCAAAAGTGCTCCTTTTAAAGGCTTATATGCAAGTTTCGGGAACAGTGATTTTAATAATGCTTAAAGTGAAACAATAAAAGTATAAAAAAGTATAAAAATAAAATATTCCTTTAAATTTCCTACCTGGGGGGTGTCTATAGTATGCCTGTAAAGTGGCGCATGTTTCCCGTGTTCAGAACAGTCAGAGAGCAAAATGACATTTCTAAAGGAAAAAAAGTCATTTAAAAGTACTCGCGGCTATAATGAATTGTCAGTCCCGGCAATACACATAAAAGTCATTGAAAAAAACAGCATGGGATTCCCCCACAGTCAATTACCATACCCTCAGGGTCTGGTATGAATATTAAGGGGAACCCCAAACCAAAATTAAAAAAAAAATTGTGTGGGGGGCCCTCCAAATTCTATACCAGGCCCTTCAGGTCTGGTATGGATATTAAGGGGAACCCCGCGCCAAATAAAAAAAATGGCGTGGGGGTCCCCCTCAAAATCCATACCAGACCCTTAAGGTCTGGTATTGATTTTAAGGGAAACCCGCGCCAAATTTAAAAAGAAAAAGGTCCCCCCAAAAATCCATACCAGACCCTTATCCGAGCACGCAACCTGGCAGGCCGCAGGAAAAGAGGGGGTATTAGAGACCACCCCCCTTCTGAACTGTACCAGGCCACATCCCCTCAACATGGGGAGGGTGCTTTGGGGTACCCCCCAAAACACCTTGTCCCCATGTTGATGGGGCAAGGGCCTCATCCCCACAACCCTTGCCGGTGGTTGTGGGGTTCTGCATGTGGGGGGCCTATCGGAATCTGGAAGCCCCCTTTAACAAGGGGACCCCAGATCCCGGCCTCCCCCCATGTGTGAAATGGTAACTTGGTACAAATGTACCCCTACCATTTCACAAAAAAAATGTGAAAATGGTAAAAATGACATGACACGGCTTGGGGACAAGTCCTTTATTAAAAAATAAAAAAATAAAACTGTTCCACCAAGTTTTCTTCTTCTTCTCTTGTTTCGCCGACGGACCGAAAAAGAAAAAAAACACCTGCCTCCATGGGAGGCACCCGCCATAAAGCCATAGGCATGTCCCCGTGTGTCAGAGGGGGGGCGGGGTCACCTGGCGATGTCACCGTGTGGCCCCGCCCTCAGTTATAAAAGAACTGTCACCTGAGAGGACGGTCATTACGGCGGGTGCCACCGCCCGCCCGCCTTACCCCGCTCCCGGAAGTGAAGATGCAGGTCAGTACGGCGCTCCAATGAGGATCCATGACCGACATCCTGGCCACCCAGAGGCTCTGAGGACCCTCTGCACCACCAGGACCCAGGTCACAGGACTCACATCCCAGGAACCCCCCACCGGGCCATTGACACCCATATCCCCCGAGAGCACATGGATGAAACTACTTATATGCTGGTTTTTAGCAACTCAAATGTGAGTGTTTTTATCTATTGCAATTAATATTTTTAACATACATGCTGCACTTAGAGGGCGCCGTCATTCTTTCTTTTTTAATAGGTACAGTGCACAAGGTCACAGGCCCATGGACAAGGGAGAGTTATCAACGGCTAAGACTGAGAAGGGTCTGTGCACCTTAGTCACCGGAATCTGTAGTCGGTGTGCTAGTGTCAGGGCTGGGCTCAGCTCTTCCTTCTCTGAGCTGGTCGCTCAGCTGTCGGCTAATTGCCAGCTCCTATCTCTCCACAGTGACTCACCTATTGATGATATCATGCTCGTCAGTTCGGCCTACTTAAGCTGCCCAGCCCAGATAATCTCTGCCTTCGCCTTGGTCACATCTCTAGAGACACTGTTCCTGTTACAGACTTGCTTGGCTGACATTCCTTCTGGCTCCAGATCCTGCTTGCTGTTCTACTACACTCATCTCTGGCTCCCTGACGTTTTGGCTTGTCTGACTATCCGTTCCGTTTCCTGAACTCTGGCTATGTTTTAACTACGTTTACTCAGTTTACCTTTTTATTATTATTAAACAAGTGAGATTTAACTGTACTTCTGTCTCAGTCTGATTCATGGTTTCTGACAGTAGGCGAAGGCCATGAATTCAGAAGATTCAGTCAATCCACTTGTCGGTAATATTTTTTCCAGATTGGATGAGCAGGATAACCACATGGATCAGTTTGCCATGGCGTTACAAAAAGTTGTGAGTCGCACAGCTCACCTGGAATCTCCCACTGTGGCTGCTCCAGTACAACCTGTGTTGCAGGCTGTCCCAGCTGCTGCTCCTGTCTCTGTGCAGGCACCCGCCTCGAATATTACCTCTATAAGAGGTATGCCTGATTCTGCTCCGCTTCCCCATCGATTTGGGGGTGATCCAGTCCAATGCAGAGGGTTTCTCAACCATGTTGAGATATACTTTGAGATGCTGCCCCAGGCGTTTCCCACGGACAGAAGCAAATTAGGTTTTGTGATATCTATGCTTTCTGAGAGAGCATTCGCCTGGGCAAACCCTCTGTGGGAGACTCGAAAACCTGTTGTCTTGAATTACCCTGAGTTTGTGGATTCTTTTGAAAGGGTATTTGACGTTCCCACATGCTCCGCTTCTGCTGCCAAGTGCCACATGTTCATCAAACAGAGTACGAGAACTGTTGCCAATTATGCCGAGAACTGTTGCCAATTACGCCATTGAATTCCGTACTCTGGCAGCAGAGGTTGCTTGGAACAATGAGGCCCTCATGGCTGCTTTTTCTCATTGTCTCACGGATACCATCAAGGATGAGATAGCAGCGCGAGATATACCCACTGAGCTGGAGAAGTTAATCACGTTTGCCATGCTCATTGACTCCAGACTCCGAGAAAGACTCTCTTTTAAGGAGCACTTGCGGAAGCCTCCTGTATATTTGTCTCCGAGCTTTGCAGTCCTATCCTTGCCTCCCTCACCTCCCATGACTCCTGGAGTCGGTCAGTGAATATGAACCCATGCACTTGGGCTTCACGCGTCTTTCTGTGGATGAGAGAACCCTTAGGAGGAGGAAGAGTTTGTGCCTTTATTGCGGCCAGGCAGGTCACTTTTGAAGTCTTGTCCTACCCGTCCAGGGAATGCCTGAACCTTGAGGTTCTGTCACGGACAGACCTTAAGTGGCATTGTTTCATCCCCAGTTATCCAGAAGGATAAGCCTCTGGTTTTGGTTACCCTTTCTTGGGCAGAGTCGTCCATCGAGATACATGCTATAATCGACTCTGGGGCTGCAGGCCTGTTCATTGATGCTGCCTTTGTATCGAAGCACTCGATTCCACTGCAGCTGCGTGATAGTCAACTTGCCATTGAGGCTCTTGACGGGAGACCTCTACAGCCTGCCCATGTGGCTCATGAGACTGTTCCATTGTTCATGGCCATAGGGGCTCTTCACCATGAGATAATCTCATTCCAAGTTATTTCCTCACCTAAGTTTCTGCTGGTTATTGGTTATCCTTGGTTACAGAGGCATAACCCCTCTTTTGATTGGCTCCATGCTGAGGTTCTCTCCTGGTCGCCACAATGCAGTAAGACATGCTTCCAGAAGGTAGCCAAGGTCCTGTACACTTCTCTCTCCTCGATGCCGGAGGAGTGCTGTGATTTTATCGATGTCTTTTGACAAAGGTCAAGCCGGTAGTTTGCCTCCACAAAGGCTGTATGATTGTGCAATTGACCTTCATCCTGGTGCCATACCACCTCGTGGCCGGGTTTACTCTTTGTCAGTCTTGGAGGTTAAGGCCATGGAGTAGTATGTTGCAGACGCACTTCCTCGAGGTTTCATCTGCAAATCCTTGTCTCCTGCTGGTGCTGGTTTCTTCTTTGTGATGAAGAAGAGTGGTGAACTGAGACCTTGTATTGATTATAGGGGTCTCAATTGTTTCACTATTGAGAATGCCTATCTGATTCCGTTGATTATTGAGTTATTTGACCGCTTCAAGGGAGCAACGGTTTTCACGAAGCTTGATTTGAGAGGGGCATACAATCTTGTGAGGATTAAGAAGGGTGATGAGTGCATTAAATGCAGTTATTTAATACCAGAACAGGCCATTATGAGTACCTTGTAATGCCTTTTGGCCTTTGTAACGCCCCGGCAGTTTTCCAGGAATTTATTAACAATGTACTCCGAGATTTGTTGCAGTTATGAGTTGTGGTTTATCTCGATGATATCCTCATATTTTCCAAGTCCCTGAAGATCCACCACACAGATGTCTGTCGTGTGCTTCATAAACTAAGAGAGAACAATCTCTATTGTAAATTGGAGAAGTGCGAATTCCAGCGTGAACAGGTTAAATTCCTGGGTTATGTAATTTCCACTGCTGGTTTTTCGATGGACCCAGAGAAACTTTCAGCAGTCCTACAGTGGCCCCAACCCAGGGGTTTATGTCCTCTGCAGCGTATTCTTGGCTTTGACAACTATTATCGTAAGTTTATTCGTAACTTCTTGTCTCTGGTCAAGCCCCTGACTGATATGATCAGAAAGGACGGTAACCCACAGTGTTGGTCTCTGGAGTCCATTAAGGCCTTTGAGAGTCTCAAGGCTGCTTTTGTTTCTGCTCCTGTGTTGGCACATCCTGATCCTATGTTACCTTTTATCCTTGAGGTTGATGCTTCTAAGACTGGAGTTGGCGCCCTTCTGTCTCAACGCCCTACCTCTGATAGCGCTATGCATCCTTGTGGCTACTTTTCCAAGAAATTGTCACCTGCGGAGTGCAATTACGAGATTGGTGACAGAGAGCTGCTAGTCATCATTTTAGCGCTGAAAGAATGGAGACATCTCCTTGAAGGTACCACTGTGCCAGTTCTCATTCTTACTGACCAAAAGAATCTCACATTCTTGTATGAGGCTAAACTCGTCTCTCCCAGAAGTGCGCGATGGGCTCTTTTCTTGTCTAGTTTCCATTACATTGCCTCATTTTTATCCGGTACTAAGAATGTAAGGGCTGACATTTTGTCACGACAATTTTCCTCCACTTCCAAGGTTCCTGTGATTCCTCCTGATCGTATTCTGGCTAAGGTTCGCACCAGTCTCACTTCTCCTTTGGGTGACAAAATTCTTGCTGCTCAAGTTCATGCTACTCCTGAGAAACCTTGTGACTGCTGCTTTGTCCCAGAGAGTCTCCTTACTGCTGTGCTCCAGACTTACCATTTTCCCAAGGCTGCTGGCAACCCTGGGAAGAATCAACTTTTGGGCCATTTCCCAACAATTCTGGTGGCCTAGTCTACTTGCTGATGTAACTGTCTTCGTAGCTGCCTGTTTCGTGTGTGCTCAGAGTAAAACTCCATTACACCTTCAGTGAGCCTCCTACAACCCGTACCCAATGGGGAGAGGCCCTGGACCCACCTGTCTATGGATTTCATTCTGGAGTTACTCAATTCCCAGGGCAACACAGTTATCCTTATCGTGGTTGACCGATTCTTGAAAATGTCTCATTGTATTCCACTTAACAAGTTGCCCACTTCTAAGGAACTGGCTTCCATTTTTGCTCGGGAGATCTTTCACTTACATGGGCTACTCAAGGTGATTGTCTCGGACAGGGGTAGTCAGTTTGTGTCCCAGTTCTGGCGAGCCTTTAGTGCACAGTTTGGAATTCAGCTTGCTTTCTCCTCTGCGTATCACCCGTAGTCTAATGGGGCTGCAGAACGAGTCAATCAGTCCTTGGAGCAATTCCTATGTTGCTATATTTCTGACCATCATAACAACTGGTCACACCTCTTACCGTGGGCGGAGTTTGCCCACAATAGTGCCTTGAATTCTGCTTCCCAATTGTCCCTGTTTATGGCGAACTATGGTTTCCAACCTTCCATGTTGCCTGACTCATTTGGTCCGCATTAGGGCACAAGTCTAGGAGGCTTTGCGACATGCTAATGATAGGTACAGACTCCATGCTGACCGCAGACGCCTACCTGCGCCTTCCTACCAGGTTGGGGACAGGGCCTGGCTGTCATTTCACAACCTCTGACTTTGTGTTCCCTCTCTGAAGTTTGCACCTCAGTTTATTGGGCCTTTCCATATTCTTTGCAGGATTAACCCAGTGGCTTATGCATTAGACCTTCCTTCTAATATGCATATCTCAAATTTATTTCATGTCTCCTTATTTAAACCTTTGGTCTGCAACCACTTTACCACCTCTGTGCCTCATCCTCACCCTGTACAGGTTGAGAACCATGAGGAGTATGAAGTACAGCCCATTGTTGACTCCCGAGGTTCCATGGGCGCATACAGTACCTGATGCATTGGAAAGAGTACAGGCCAGAGGAACGCTCTTGGGTCTCATCCTTGGACATACATGCCCCTGTCCTCCTGATTTCCATAGACGTTTTCCCCTCAAGCCTCGTGGTCCTCCGAGGGGGAGGTGTCATTGAGGAGGAGGTACTGTCAGGGCTGGGTTCAGCCCTTCCTTCTCTGAGTTGGCCGCTCAGCTTTCGGCTAATTGCCAGCTCCTATCTCTCCACAGTGACTCACTTGTTGATGATATCCTGCTCGTCAGTCCTGCCTACTTAAGCCGTCCAGCCCAGATGATCTCTGCCTTCGCCTTGGTCACATCTCTAGAGACTCTGTCCTGTGTTCCTGTTAAAGACTTGCATGGCTGACATTCCTTCTGGCTCCAGATCCTGCTCGCTACGCTCATCTCTGGCTCCCTGATGTTTTGGATTGCTTGACTATCTGTTCCGGTTCCGGAACTCTGGCTATGTTTTGACTACGTTTACTCTGTTTACCTTTTTTTATTATTTTTAAATAAGTGAGATTTAACTGTACTTCTGTCTCAGTCCGATTAATGGTTTCTGACAGCTAGGTCCCTATCAATGAAATTGCTAGCAGCACCAGAATCAATAAAAGCTGAGAGGCAATGAGAAAACTTGGCAGAACTAAGTTGTGCAGGAACAAATAATTTATCTCTGAGGGAAACAAACCCAGTATGATCTATAGAAGTGGACCTCCCTGCACTAGACTCTTGGCGTCTCTCAGCTTATTAGGACAGCCAGCAAAAAGTGGCCGTGGTTGTCACAATATAAGCAGAGTCTCTGAGATATCTTTCTAGCCTTTTCCTCAGGGGATAAATGGGTAGCACCAATTTGCATGGGCTCATTCTCCTGGAGAGGTTGAAAGGGCTCAGGAAATTAAGAAGAGGTGGGCAGCGTACTGGGGGGTAAAGAAACAAACCTCTCTGTATGCCTTTCCCATAAATGCCTTTCTATACAGAGGGCTACTTGCATGGCTTCATTCAATGACTTTGGTTAACGGTAGTGTACTAAGGAGTCTTTTATGGAGTCTGATAAGCCTAACCTGAACAGACTTCTTAGAGCTGGGTCATTCCACCCTGAGTCAGGTGCCCAGCGGCGGAAATCAGAACAGTATTGTTCAGCGGTACGTTTATCCTGACGTAATGACCAAAGGTTAGTTTCAGCTGAATGGACACGGTCAGGATCATCATATAGTAGACCTAAGGCTTTGAAAAAGGCTTCAACTGACCCCCTGACGGGGTCTTTTGTGGGGAGACTAAACGCCCAAGACTGGGTATTCCCCTGCAACCATGTAATAATCAGGCTGACCCGCTGTGTTTCAGAACCAGAAGAGTGTGGTTTAAGCTTAAATTATAGCATGCAACTATTTTTAAAGTTGGAAAACATATGAGGGTCATCAGAAAAATGGTCAGGTGGGTTAACTTTGGGCTCTGGCTCCATCATTACTGCTGGAGGTGCGTTTGCACGCACAAACAGTTCCTGGACTTGATGTGTCAGTTTGCAAATTTCCTCAGCAAATAAGCGAGCCTGTGTAGAGTCCATCTTGACAGAATTTTTTTTTGTGGCTTGTGATAATGTCCCGTCTACCCCAACGCAGGTGTTCAGACACTATAGCTAGCTACTGTGTGCTTCACCTATAGCAGCCCCCTTTCCCTTAAGGCAAACAGGCCTACCGGTATTTGGTTGCCCCCAGGAAATATACACATTGCTTTAGTGCCTGGCCACCACGCCAGGGCAGATGCAAACAGAGCAAACAAACAGACTACTTGCAGTTAGCAAACAGATAACATCGTTCTATGACAGTCCAGGTAAAAGGCAGGCTGAATTCAGGGAATAGTCTAATATCCAATCCAATAACAGTCCAGGTAAAGGCAGGCAGAGTTCAGGGAATAGTCCAATATCTGATCCAGGTCATAAACAGGGAAATCCAGACTAGCAAAGCAGGGCAGACAAACTGGAGGCTTGAACAGGAACAATGCAGGTATACTGTCTCTATCACAAGCAATGGATAGCGTGTTCGGTTTGCCTAAAACAGGTGACTGATCATATCAATCACCTTGCAGGTGAATACAGACAGGGAGAATGCAACAGCCAACACCCAGATGCTGGAATGAGGAGCAGGAGCACAAAAGTGTTACTGACAGGAAGTTAGTTTGTTCCAGGAAGGCTAAAATTTCCTCCTGAGAAGGTTGATAGGTGTTTTTATCTTCTTTAATATTGTAGAGATCTTTGTAGTATGCACTAAATGCATTGGCAACAGAGTTATCCCCCGTACACATGGTCGGATTTTCCGACGGAAAATGTGTGATAGGACCTTGTTGTCGGAAATTCCGACCGTGTGTAGGCTCCATCACACATTTTCCATCGGATTTTCCGACACACAAAGTTTGAGAGCAGGCTATAAAATTTTCCGACAACAAAATCCGTTGACGGAAATTCCGATCGTGTGTACACAAATACGACGGACAAAGTGCCACGCATGCTCAGAATAAATAAAGAGATGAAAGCTATTGGCCACTGCCCCGTTTATAGTCCCGACGTACGTGTTTTACGTCACCGCGTTCAGAATGATCGGATTTTCCGACAACTTTGTGTGACCGTGTGTATGCAAGACAAGTTTGAGCCAACATCCGTTGGAAAAAATCCTAGGATTTTGTTGTCGGAATGTCCCAACAAAGTCCGACCGTGTGTACGGGGCATTCGTTTTAAAAGAGTTTGTTGGCCTCACATATCAGAATAGGATAAATAAAATTTGATTTGTACCATCATCCGAATTTAGTTGAAATGAAAATTTGGGAGTGAGGACCCCAACTCCAAACTCACCAAGGTAAAGTGCAAGCGGACTATCTCGGTACAGATGAAAAGGGATATGTAGCAAAATACAACAAATATATATAACAAAACAAAATTTATTTATACGGTAATCAAAACTGATACACACAATGTTAAAATGAGCACAGGTAACATGGAAACCCGCTTCATCAGGAAATATGCCTGTGAATAAAATACAATACAGTAAGGTATACATATTTTTTCAACGGAAGGGGAGGAAGTAAGGAATAATACTGAAACATAAAAAAGGGGGGAGGGTAAAAGTAAAATAGTAACCAAATATAAGGGGCTGCTTACCCATGCTAAGGTGCCTACAGTGCTCAAGCCGAACCAGACAGAGTCTCCCGCGGTGACTGGGGAGGGTACATGTAAGGCCACAGAAAGACTGAACATCTAAACAGATGATAAGGGCGTAAATGTAAGGGTAATATATATGATAAAAGTCTATGGTCCAAACGGTGAAGATGAATAAGTGAACCACCAGATAACATAAAGTAGAAAAGACCAGGGAGGGATAAAATAGATCCATGGCCAAAACTTACCCAGAAAGAGAGAAGGCATGCAATCAAAGAAAAAGAAAGTGTAAAAAAAGTGGTAGTGGTTACCCTTATTTGTCAAAGAGGGTATATTAATAGATGCCAATGTTGGATAAATTAGAAGCCAGGAAGTGAGGGGGAAAAAAGAGGGGCAAAGAGTGAACTGTGTCCAGACCAGAAATGGAGACAATGATAGAATGGTGCATAAAATGAGATGGCCATAAATGACCAGAAGTGGAAACAGTGATAGAATGGTACAAAGAATAAGTGGTGGGACCCAGAACAAGTAAGGGACCAAAGTGCACCTAAGTGGTGACAGTAAGCTGAGACCAAAGCTGAGACCAATATATACCTGTACCGGATAGTGTAGATACAAGGGGGAACCCAGATGTGAAGTTCTATTAGTTGATCAGTGAACAGATATGGATCTGGGGAGGCCAATGAAGGAATACCTAGGATACAGGCTATGTGGCTGTTAGGTGCCCAAAATAAGCAACCCGGATCCAGAATCTATAAAGTGAGATGAAAATCATGAGTGGGGTAACCAGGCTGTCCCATCCGCACTCAAGGTTAAGTGAGTGCGGTGGGCAAGTCACATATATTGGGTGAGGAAACTTACTTGTAGATAAACTTGATCAGAGAACCATCCAGGTCCCACGCTGGCCCGCTGGCCTATGTAAGGACTGCGGAACAAGGCCGCAGTATATGTATCCTCCAACCCCATGACGTCACAGCAGCGCCGGTATCGGCGTGCAGCGGCGTCACAGGGTCAAGGGTCCCAACAGCTCACAATCCCAAAGCTGTTCGTTTTTTGGCTTTGGAGGTGGTACCCCCCGATGTTAGAGGGGGTGATCGTGATAAAATTTTACTACAAAGGGAAGCCCTCTCAATAGAAAGGCTTAATGCCACCATTCCACCGGGCTTGAATGAAGTCAATTCCTTTAAATCTTTTCTTTAATCTATGATCACCGACTCTCTGTCCCCTGTCATCTCCCTCCTTGTCACCTGGTGACGCTGTCTTTTATTTGGTTTATGCTTATTTATGTTTCCTACTTTGCATTCTAAAAGAGATTTCTGTATAATTCACATTCATGTGTACTTTACCTGATAGCCTCCAAGGACTGCGGAACAAGGCCGCAGTATATGTATCCTCCAACCCCATGACGTCACAGCAGCGCCGGTATCGGCGTGCAGCGGCGCCACAGGGTCAAGGGTCCCAACAGCTCACAATCCCAAAGCTGTTAGTTTTTTGGCTTTGGAGGTGGTACCCCCCCGATGTTAGAGGGGGTGATCGTGATAAAATTTTACTACAAAGGAAGCCCTCTGGATAGAAAGGCTTAATGCCACCATTCCACCGGGCTTGAATGAAGTCAATTCCTTTAAATCTTTTCTTTAATCTATGATCACCGACTCTCTGTCCCCTGTCATCTCCCTCCTTGTCACCTGGTGACGCTGCCTTTTATTTGGTTTATGCTTATTTATGTTTCCTACTTTGCATTCTAAAAGAGATTTCTATATAATTCACATTCATGTGTACTTTACCTGATAGCCTCCAATTGAGGTATTATCCTCTTATTTATTGTAATATTTACATGTTTTATTATTGTAGATCTTCCTATGACTTTGTCCTTCTGACAGGGTCACATCTACGTTGTATATTTTATGTTTCAATTGTAATACATTTTGCACTGTAATTATGCTATATAATATCACACCCCATATATCGGGCTTCCATCCCTGTGTGTTGAGGTGTCTTCAGAGTTTTATGGCCTTTCTGGCATTTGTCTACCTACGGCGACTGGCAGGCTCCCTGGTGGCTGTATGGTTTAGCCCCCCCTTTTTTCACTGGGGGGCCCCATTCGCCACTTGTACATACCTATTACTGGGTCCCTGCTGGACCCAATTGGCCACTGGGCATGCGCGTGCAGGATTCCTTCGTATGCGCGCATCGCTAGGGCCTTGGTGGGCGGTGTTTAGCTGTTCGCGCTTGCTGCGTGGGCACCGCATCTTCCCAGCTTTCGAGGTGTTGTGCGGAGGCGATCCGCGTGCGCGCTGCGGGACCCTTGACCCTGTGACACCGCTGCACGCCGTTACCGGCGCTGCCGTGATGTCATGGGGTTGGAGGATACATATACTGCGACCTTGTTCCGCAGTCTTCACAGGCCAGTGTGGGACCCGGATGGTTCTCTGATCAAGTTTATCTACAAGTAAGTCACCCAATATATGTGACTTGCCCGCCGCACTCACTTAACCTTGAGTGCGGATGGGACAGCCTGGTTACCCCACTCATGATTTTCATCTCACTTTATAGATTCTGGATCCGGGTTGCTTATTTTGGGCACCTAAAAGCCACATAGCCTGTATCCTAGGTATTCCTTCATTGGCCTCCCCCGATCCATATATGTTCACTGATCAACTAATAGAACTTCACATCTGGGTTCCCCCTTGTATCTATACTATCCGGTACAGGTATATATTGGTCTCAGCTTTGGTCTCAGCTTACTGTCACCACTTAGGTGCACTTTGGTCCCTTACTTGTTCTGGGTCCCACCACTTATTCTTTGCACCATTCTATCACTGTTTCCACTTCTGGTCATTTATGGCCATCTCTGGTCACTCAATTTTATGCACCATTCTATCATTGTAAAAAAAGGTGTAGAGATTGCGCCAACTCCTAATTGTGGATACAGCAGCCGACACAGCAATAAGACTGTTGCACATGAAAATTGAAAGTAAAAAAGTGTGGCGCTAGTGAAAGGTGAAACGTCCTGTCGTTAGACAGGTAAAAATGAGGGGAGTGAAGACACTATCAGTGTCAATTGGTGAAGTGGTAACTAATTATTGAGAAAAATATCAACAAAATAGGGAATACAGGCATATATAGATATGCTGGTGAAATGCAGTGATAATCAGTTGGTTTAAAGTAGGAGAGAATCAAGCACCCGGCACCTTATTCAAAAGGAAAAACAGACACATGTAAACCCATATAAGAAATCTCAATAACCTAATTAAGTGATTTAACACAGCTAATAGGAGAGATTCAAGTACCTGGCACCTTATTCAAAAGGAAAAAAACAGACACATATAGACCAATGCAAGAAATCTCAATAATCTAGGTAGGTGGTTTAACACAACTAGTATTCAATGGGAATGGGGGCCAGGATAGGGGGCATAAAAATCCTTATGGGAGGACAGGCGTAGCTGGAAAACAAAAGTCTCTCAAATGACAAAAGTAGACTGTCCCATTCAGTCCTACAAATAGCAAGGTCTCAACCGTCTTCTCCAGAGGTAATTAGAGGTTGTTTGGAAGGGGTCCTGATAGATACACTAACTCTTGACTCTTGTGGATGATTCCCACCAGGAGAGAGAGAAAGCAAAAGGATGCCCTTACCGGATCAGGTGGACTCACAGGCCGTGGCGGTGAGTCAAACGTGCATGTACCGTCAAACGGTGTGAGATGGAGGCTTGTGGGAAGACTCGTGGGCCGTCTTGTCAGCAGTCCTCAACTGAAGAGCCAGCTTGGGGATCGAGGTCCCCAGGATGCGGTTCCGGTCACCAAATGACCATTTGCTCAGAAGTCCATCATATATGCAATTGGTCAGAAAAAAGAGAAAAAACTCCACATAGTGTAAATCCTTAATGTGCAAAAACGCATAAGAGCACTTTATTGAGCAAAAAACTCCGAAAGACAATTTTTTACAAGCGGGGGGCAGTAAAAACTCGGCTCAATAAAATAAAAAACAGCATAAAAAAGTATAAAAACAGCGCAGTGGGTAATGGTGGGGTGTAATCATAGAGACCCGACGCGTTTCGCCTCCAAAGGCTTCTGCTGGGGTATCCCAGCAGAAGCCTTTGGAGGCGAAACGCGTCGGGTCTCTATGATTACACCCCACCATTACCCACTGCGCTGTTTTTATACTTTTTTATGCTGTTTTTTATTTTATTGAGCCGAGTTTTTACTGCCCCCCGCTTGTAAAAAATTGTCTTTCGGAGTTTTTTGCTCAATAAAGTGCTCTTATGCGTTTTTGCACATTAAGGATTTACACTATGTGGAGTTTTTTCTCTTTTTTCTGACCAATTGCATATATGATGGACTTCTGAGCAAATGGTCATTTGGTGACCGGAACCGCATCCTGGGGACCTCGATCCCCAAGCTGGCTCTTCAGTTGAGGACTGCTGACAAGACGGCCCACGAGTCTTCCCACAAGCCTCCATCTCACACCGTTTGACGGTACATGCACGTTTGACTCACCGCCACGGCCTGTGAGTCCACCTGATCCGGTAAGGGCATCCTTTTGCTTTCTCTCTCTCCTGGTGGGAATCATCCACAAGAGTCAAGAGTTAGTGTATCTATCAGGACCCCTTCCAAACAACCTCTAATTACCTCTGGAGAAGACGGTTGAGACCTTGCTATTTGTAGGACTGAATGGGACAGTCTACTTTTGTCATTTGAGAGACTTTTGTTTTCCAGCTACGCCTGTCCTCCCATAAGGATTTTTATGCCCCCTATCCTGGCCCCCATTCCCATTGAATACTAGTTGTGTTAAACCACCTACCTAGATTATTGAGATTTCTTGCATTGGTCTATATGTGTCTGTTTTTTTCCTTTTGAATAAGGTGCCAGGTACTTGAATCTCTCCTATTAGCTGTGTTAAATCACTTAATTAGGTTATTGAGATTTCTTATATGGGTTTACATGTGTCTGTTTTTCCTTTTGAATAAGGTGCCGGGTGCTTGATTCTCTCCTACTTTAAACCAACTGATTATCACTGCATTTCACCAGCATATCTATATATGCCTGTATTCCCTATTTTGTTGATATTTTTCTCAATAATTAGTTACCACTTCACCAATTGACACTGATAGTGTCTTCACTCCCCTCATTTTTACCTGTCTAACGACAGGACGTTTCACCTTTCACTAGCGCCACACTTTTTTACTTTCAACCATTCTATCATTGTCTCCCTTTCTGGTCTGGACACAGTTCACTCTTTGCCCCTCTTTTTTTCCCCTCACTTCCTGGCTTCTAATTTATCCAACATTGGCATCTATTAATATACCCTCTTTGACAAATAAGGGTAACCACTTTTTTACACTTTCTTTTTCTTTGATTGCATGCCTTCTCTCTTTCTGGGTAAGTTTTGCCCATGGATTTATTTTATCCCTCCCTGGTCTTTTCTACTTTATGTTATCTGGTGGTTCATTTATTCATCTTCACCGTTTGGACCACAAACTTTTTTCACATATTTTACCCTTACATTTACTCCCTTATCATCTGTTTAGACGTTCAGTCTTTCTGCGGCCTTACATGTACCCTCCCCAGTCGCCGCGGGAGACTCTGTCCGGTTCGGCTTGAACACTGTAGGCACCATAGCATGGGTAAGCAGCCCCTTATATTTGGTTACTAATTTTCTTTTACCCTCCCCCCCCCTTTTTTTATGTTTCGGTAGTATTCCTTACTTCCCCCTTCCGTTGAAAAAATATGTATACCTTACTGTATTGTATTTTATTCACAGGCATATTTCCTGATGAAGCAGGTTCCCCGTGAAACTAGTCATAATTCCATGTTACCTGTGCTCATTTTAACGTTGTGTGTATCAATTTTGATTACTGTATGTGACAGACCTAGCCGGAAAATAGGCTTTTGGAGGGGACTGAATGCCAGCCTCCTGCAAACCAATGTTCTATTATGTTTGTCTGCCTTGGATCACAGGATGTGTATTGCATTGGAGGGTTTGTGTTTGTCTGCCTTGGATCACAGGATGTGTATTGCATTGGAGGGAGGGGGGATTCTTCCAACAGCTCTCCCTGCTAACACTGTGTACTGATGAGACGTTAAACACACCTGACCTGTGTGTCCATTGTCATTGGACAGTTTAACCCGCCCCCTTTTCCAAGGGTGGGGGGGAAAGAGTCTCTGAGTTATTTTATCTGTTTTTTCCACGTGTTATAATAAATGAGTTGATTCCTGCTTGAAACCTGAAGACAGAGCCGTGTCTCGTTTTTGGGGTGCATTATTTGTATGGGTTCCTTGTTCAGCTGATTGGAGTGTTCAGTAGCTGCCTTTGTGTTTGGGTATGAAATGTCCTAAACGACTTTAACCCCTTTCATACTCGGGGTGTCGTTACACTGGTGGCTAGCAGCGGGATAATTCCCACAGCCCAGAAGGACAGCTACAAGAGGACACAGGACAATGGAAGCACAGTATGAACGGCTAAAGCTCTCTACCCTCAAGGACTTACTGGAGAACCAGGGCCGACCGGCCAACAACCGTAAGAAGAGGGACATTATCGCAGAACTAGTCAAAATAGATAGAGCTGAAAGACCCAACATAACCGAAAGGCCCAGCATAACAGACAGGACACCCAAAGAGGCAAGTTTTGATCGGGCTGTTAACATAAGACTGGCACATTATGGCCCTAACCCTACAGCGGAGATTATAGACCGAGTTATAGCGGCTTTGGATGCAAATAGGCTACAGCAAAGAGGTGCTGCTGCAGCGGGAGTCACAGCAGCACCAACTGAAAGGAGAAAGGTACATTTTGCTTCTTTTAAAAATTTAATTGAAGCAGAAGGGGAGATTGATGGGTACCTTGCAGATTTTGAATGGCAATGTGCCCTACACCGGGTGCCCACAAAGGAATGGGTTACCATTTTGTCTGGGAAATTGTTCGGCCGGGCCAGTGAAGCGTTCAGGGCCATCCCAGACGAGGAGATTATGAACTATGGGCTGGTAAAAGAAGCATATTTGGCCAGGTATGCCGTCACACCAGAAGCATACCGGAGGCGGTTCAGAGAGACGAGCAAGCAGACTGGAGACTCATATACCGAGTGGGCATGCCGCCTACACCACACGGCATCCCACTGGGTCGCTGGATGCCAAGCAGTATCCAGGGAAGAGGTGCTGCAGCTGTTCCTGCTGGAGCACTTCTTTGACAAGCTGTCCCCGGAAGTCAGAGAGTGGGCCCGGGACCGAAAACCTTTCACCTTGCCTGAAGCAGCTCGCCTGGCGGACGAATACACAGACGCCCGCAAACTGGATAACCCTGTGGTCAAGACAACAGCTCAGGTGGATTATCAATCAGCGGCACCCCCTCCATTTGGTGCCTACAAACCACAGTTGTACCGCCCTACAGCACCACCTCCAGTGGCCACTTATTCTCGGCAGCCCAGGTTCAACTCTGAGGACTACTCACAACCCCTCAGGTGTTTCGGGTGTAAACAGCTAGGGCACAAAAAGCCAGACTGTCCGTTGAATCCAGCCAGGCAGTACCACTCGTGGAGAAATCCAGAAGGGGGAATCCTCGCACATCCATGCCTGCGGCTCACTGCATTGAGGAGGAAGAACGTTGGGGCGTCCTGCATGACGCTGATCTAGTACAAGCAGCTAACCAGGACAACCGGCAGCAACACAGGCAGACCGTCCGGGTTAATGGAAAGGTAGCCAATGGCCTACGTGATACTGGCGCCACCATGACCCTACTACGGAGGAACCTCATCCCAGAGAGCCAACACACCGGGGACACTGTAGTCGTAAGGGTAGCGGGAGGCAACATTTTCCGGCTACCCGTTGCCCGTGTTCACCTGGATTGGGGGGTTGATTCGGGACACGTGAATGAGGGGGTGATGAAGGATTTGCCAGTGGATGTACTACTGGGGAATGATTTGGCCCCCCTCATTTCTGCTTACGCCCCGATAGGCCCCGCTGAAGCCAACCCAGTGACTACCCGTGCCCAGATCCCCAACAGCATGATGGCGTGAGCCCAGTCACACTGTCTTCTCTCCAGCAGCTGAAAAGACTACAGGGAGAAGGGCCAGTCCAGGCCTCTCCCCAGCGGCGGACGTGTTCTCCGAGAGAGGCAGAGGTTGGCTGGGTAAGTAATGATCTGTTTGGAACAATTTGTTTGGGGTACGGTGTGGATACCAGCATTAGAGAACTGGAACTACTGACTAACTTCAGAGTCAACCCGTCTGGGGTCTCCTCCTGTGTTAGTCTCCTGCCGAAAGGGGAGAAATGTGACAGACCTAGCTGGAAAAGAGGCTTTTGGAGGGGACTGAATGCCAGCCTCCTGCAAACCAATGTTCTATTATGTTTGTCTGCCTTGGATCACAGGATGTCTATTGCATTGGAGGGTTTGTGTTTGTCTGCCTTGGATCACAGGATGTGTATTGCATTGGAGGGAGGGGGATTCTTCCAACAGCTCTCCCTGCTAACACTGTGTACTGATGAGACGTTAAACACACCTGACCTGTGTGTCCATTGTCATTGGACAGTTTAACCCGCCCCCTTTTCCAAGGGTGGGGGGGAAAGAGTCCCTGAGTTATTTTATCTGTTTTTTCCATGTGTTATAATAAATGAGTTGATTTCTGCTTGAAACCTGAAGACAGAGCCGTGTCTCGATTATTTGTATGGGTTCCTTGTTCGGCTGATTGGAGTGTTCGGTAGCTGCCTTTGTGTTTGTGTATGAAATGTCCTAAACGACTTTAACACCTTTCATACTCGGGGTGTCGTTACACTGTATAAATAAATTTTGGTTTTAATATATATTTGTTGTATTTTGCTACATATCCCTTTTCATCTGTACCGAGATAGTCCGCTTGCACTTTACCTTGGTGAGTTTGGAGTTGGGGTCCTCACTCTCAAATTTTCCTTTCAGAGTTAGTTTTAAGTAGCTTCTCATTAGTTTGAGAATGGAATAGGAATGGGATTTTAGATTTGGTTCTTTGTCCTTTGATACGTAAGGTCATAGGATTACCTGCTTTGTTTCCTGTTGTGTACGTATTCACTTTAATTTTGTTATACGCCTTTTCGAATGTCTCTAGGAGTAGAGAGCGTAATTTGTGGTGTAACAAAAAGATTTTAGATTGGAGTAGAGGGGAGGGATTGGTCTTTTTTGTGGATTCAGTGGATTCAATGTCAGCTGTAATCTCATCTAGCTGCTGCATCCTCTTTTTCTTTGCTCTAGCCCCCAATTGGATAAATACTCCCTTAATAACGGCCTTATGGATATTCTACACCATCATCGGGCCAGATACTGATTCTGAGTTAATGGAGAAGAATTCTTCTAGTTGCTGTTTTAGGGGGGTGGAATAGCAGGGAGATTGGAGAAGGTACTTGTTAGCCCTACATAGGTAGGAGTTAGGTTGAGAGAATTTGGAGGCTATGGTGATACTGATAGGAGCGTGATCCGACTATGTGGTAGTGTGAATAGCCGAAGCTGACACATTTTGAAGCAACCACTTATTAGAGAGAAAGAGGTCAATGCGTGAGTAGGCGTTGTGGCGCAGCGACAGGTAAGTATAATTACATTTGCTTGCGTGACAAAATCTCCACACGTCGAATAGTTAATTGGAAGTAATACATTTGTTCAATGGAGAGACATGTCTTCTAGGACCCATGGTTGAGTCCATTGTGTTATATGGAACCAGGTTAATATCTCCACAGATCAGCAAATGACCTTGTTGTATATTTTTTGCTGTGTTCAAAGTCTTTTTGAGGAAGTGCATCTGACGTTGATTCAGGGCGTAGATGGAGACTAAAGTGTATTGAACATTGCAAAGTGGGATAATGTAGCGTCCGTCAGGATCGTTAATGCACTTGTGGAGTTGGAAGGAAATAATGTTCCATATGGCTATTAGAACTCCTCATTGTTTCCTTGAATGGCAGGCCTGAAATGTATGTGGAAATTGTTTATGTTGGCATTGGGGAGATGCATCTTGAGCAAAATGCGTCTCTTGAACGCAAAGAATATCACAGTTAAGCAATAGAGTTGATTTCCACATGGAGGCTCATTTTGCCAGGTGGTTCAGGCCTTTCGCATTCAGGGATAGTATAGTGAAGGACATGGTTGTGGGTGTTGGTGTTTGGTCTGGTTAGAGGAAAAATATTACAGCGCACACATGCAAAAAAACATTCACCTCCAGCAAGGCTAGTTAAAAACACCTAAACATTCTCAAAAAGACATTTTCAAAAATATGGGGATTTGGTCACACCATATTGCTATATGGTGCTAAGCCCACTTACTGCGACAAAGTACCCCATGATTAGTGGGTCCTACACTTTCCATAGATTTGTGAGATCCTGCTTCTCTGAACCATGAGAGCTACACTCTTCTAAATGGGAGAATTTAAAGGTCTCCACCTATGACACAAGTGGACACTAATGAGAGGTACTTAATGAGGGAATAGGGTGCTCCTATCCCAAAAGGATTTGGTCAGAATCCATACAATACAAAAACAAGATATTTGGGGGGCACACCTTCACATTAAAGCTGGTGCAGCCATAAGACCATACAATAGAAGAAAAATATTACAGCGCACACATGCAAAAAAACATGCACCTCCAGAAAGGCTAGTTAAAAACACCTGAACATTCTCAAAAAGACATTTTCAAAAATATGGGGATTTGGTCACACCATATTGCTATATGGTGCTAAGCCCACTTACTGCGACAAAGTACTTTTTAGAAATGTTTTTTTTAACAAAGGACCTGTCAAAAACGATCTGCTTTTTTTATTTACGCTGGTTTTTTTTTGGGGGGGGGTGAGGGGGTTACTATTTTCCTTATACTCATTCACATGGGGTCGCCTTATTCAAGGGGCTTTCAGATTCTGATAAGTTACCTCCACACCCCCACAACCACTGGGTTGTGAGGAATAGGCTCTTGTCCTCATCAACACGAGACAAGGTGCTTTGGGGTAGTCCCCCCCAGAGCACCCCCCATGCTGACAGCATGTGACCTGATGTGGTTCAGAAAGGGGGTCACATGCTCATCCCTTTCCTGGTCTGCCATGCTGCATGCTCAGATAAGGTTCTATGGATTTTGATTTGGACCTCACACCATTTTTACATTCTGTTGTCAGTTGAAAATCTGCTGACAGCAGATGAGGTACTGTTTGTTAACCACATGGCGGGTGCCGGCTCCCTAACAACCAGTCATTCACTTGTTAAGGAAGCTGCCAGGTGCTGGCTCCCTAACAACCAGCCTGCATTCGTTAATTACCATGTGGCTAGATCACCCCCTTTTCACGAATGCTTTTGTTCACTTTTTTTATGAATTGACTTTTAAACAGGTTTTTGTGGTATTTAGCAAGAGTTTCTTAGTATTTGTGGTAAAAAAACACATAAACCTGTAGTGAATTGACATTTTCATGTTGCATGAGATAGTTGGGTTAAACATGTCATTATTTTAATATAATTCAGTGATAATCATCCTGTGTAAGGTAAACAATTATAACTTTTGATTTCTATCTGTTCAGATGTATGTCATGTTTTGAATGGAGAAACGCCACTTTGGAATGACCTCATATGGTAATAGGATGTATATAAATCTTCAATAAACATTGTCGGGTTGAAGATATGTCACATACCTGTAGTTGAACAGACAAAGCACATGAATGCATTCTGTTAAATTCACACAGTACACATAAGTGTGTACGATCACTCATTACTATATCAAACAATGAAAATGTCAAGCTGTCTCATTATAATTTATAAATAATGAATGTATATATTCTCAGTGCACTAAATGAACTAAACAAATGGGGCTTTAGTTAGAATAAATATGTATTTAATTCGTGAAATAGAAGTAATCATTATCAAATGAGCTTTATCTTGCATTAGGGAGGCCATAAAAATGTTCTGTCTTATTGCTTTTTATAATTTTATTCAAAAGGTGAAAAGGCTTCACATAAATTTAGAGAATTATCAAACACAGTAACATTTTAAACATGATTTTACATTATGACACAAATGATGAGGGGGATGGCCACTGTCTCCACTTATTTTTATGTTAACATTAGAACTCTTCCTGAGAACTGTTCGTACAAACCCAGATATTGCTGGACTTTTTTGTGGGAATTGTGAGCATCAAATATTGGCATAGGCAGATGACCTACTTTTCTTTATTCGTAAACCCATTACTACTTTGCCAAATCTGCTGGCTGAATTTAAATGCTACAAAGATTTATCAGACCCTCATTTTAATTACCAAACATCTGAGGCACTAAATCTCACTATCCCAACAAAAATCAGTAATCTACAGACAAATTTTCATTTCAAATTAGCGTCATCCCACATTAAATATCTAGGTATTTTACTGCCCTCAAACCTATCTACCTTGTACACGATTAATTTTGCTTTCTGAATTTCACTCTGAACTATAACCCTGGTCTTCTTGTAATTTTTCATGGACGAGCAGATGTAACGTTTTAAAACAGAATGTACTCCTCAGGATTCTTTACCTCTTTCAAACAATCCCGACAAAAATTCCTGCTAGTTTTTTCCAAACGTTACAATCTATATTTAACAAATTTGGGCTTTTAAATCCATCAGGATTAATCATACAACTCTCTGCAAACCAAAAACTCTAGGAGGACTGGTGCTCCCTGACATTAAAATTTACTATTTAGACGCTCACCTTTAAGAGCCATGGACTGGTGTTGACATTCTGATATTAAACAATGGATATCCACAGAACAATCTTTTTCTCCCATTCCCCTCCCTGCTCTCCTAGGGAGCCCAATTTTTCAACGATCAGAACTACGAAATCATCCTAATATTACAGCTACATTTAAACACTGTAAAAATGTTTTTAATAACTATGGGATCTCCCCTTTCCCATCTCTACTTCTACCGATTCTAGATCCTCCTAAATTCACTCCAGGTAGATGAGATAAAACTCTGTACACTGATGGTAGCTAATGGTAAATAGCTTGTGTTTCAATTTATACAAAATTCAACTTGATTGTTGCACAATCAAATTTCAACTGACCCCTCTTTCTCTTTAATTGGACTACAACAGATCTTTCAAATTTCAAACTTTTTACGCTCCTTACCAAATGACGATTTATTTGGACGTTCCCCTACAACATTTGAAGAAGTATGCTGAGCAACAGGCCCTTTTCCTCATGCCCTTTCATTCTCCTATATACTCTTACTTTTTGATTCTTTACAACAAACTCCAAGATTTATAGATAAATGGGAATAAGATCTGGACATTAAATTTACACCTCAAGCTAGATCTAAATACTTACATTATCGGTTTGCTAGTCTATAAGTAATTCATATCAGGAATCTGAATATATATTACTCTTTGCTGGTATTGTACTCCTAAACTATTCAATTCAATTCACCCACTTGTTTCAGATTCCTCTTGGCAATGCAATAACCCACAGGCAGACCTATTACATATCTTCTGGGCTTGTCCCTGTCTTAATGACTTTTGGACCCAGGTTCATACCAATCATTTTATTCCTTAAAGACATGACTTTCTTTCTCCTACACCAAAAAGATAACCCTCTTCAAACATACAAAAATGTGGTCCTAATTCATTTTAGTAAATGCGGCTTGATCCTGCATCCCAGCTATTTGGAAATACTTTTCGCCACCCACCATACGGCATGTTGAAATAAGGAAATTCTTTCCAGTTTCCTCAAAGTTCACAATATGGTCCGATGGGAAGCACTGGTAGGTTTAGAGGTTTTAACTTCCCTCCTAACCCCCATCCCCCCTTTTTTTCCTATCCCTTCCTTCCTCCATCCCCTCCCCCTCAATTTTTTTTTCTATTCCCTGATTTTACAATATGTTATATCATCATCTATTGTGTTATTTCATGATATGTTTTGTTTATTATAACATTGTATAATCTCATCTCATTGTCAATACTGTGAACATTTTTATTTTACTGTTATTTCATTCATCCAAATGTTATTGTTCCTTATTGTGTTATTGCACACAATAGCACTATGCATAACTTCACTGCAGTCAAAAAGGCCTATATATAGGAAACACTGAAAAAAAAATCAACCATCATTTCTTCATTGACTTCAACTCCTTTTGTAAAATAAATAAATCTTAAAAAAAATGTGCATTTATTATTTGTTTACATTGCATCCTGTAAAGCATTGCACCCACGATCAGCAGATTGCAGGTGCAATGACTGGATTCTGCAGACTCTTAGTACACTGGCTGTTCTTAACCCCTATATAGGCAGACAGTTATTGAATAGCAGGAAGAATCAATGAACTTTGTGGATGCTCACCTGCGCCCTCGCAGTTCATCGAGAACAACAAATTGTCAGCCGCAATGGCTGACGGTACTTGTTGCCTATTTAATTACAGGAAACTGTGAATGATTGATGCAGCCATGTGGGTGAAGCCCTGCACAGCTGCATTGTGACAGCAATTGCGGAGAGAGGATCCCCTTTCCCTTGTCACACAGCAGGGAGCACCGGCAGTGTGAGATGGGTGTATAGGAGCATGTTACCTGTTAAAACCTAAATAATGTGAACGTATCCTGGGGCCGCCGAGCGTTAGCTCTAAAGCACCACTCATTTCTGCGGAGCTTTAGCAGTGCTTTTTGGCCACTAGCAGGGCACTTTTAGCCCCCGCGTGGCCGAAGAAGGGGTTAAAAGGGCCCGTATTGCATTCAGCTAAAAAACTCCCCACTACTTGCTTCACCCCAATCCCCAAACACTTACCTGACTCCTCTCTCAATTCAGCACTGTCCTGCATGCAGCACCACTGCTCTTTCTTGCTGGTCTCAGGAGAAGACTGTGAGAGCAGCGGGAGCCTTCTGTGAGCAGGGGAAGTGGCCAAGCAACATTGTGTGTGCCCCTTGAATTGGGTTTCCATGCTGTTCTGGCCATTGCATTCCATAGACCTATTTGTGTTGGAGTTGATTGTAGCACCCTGTAGTTCAGACAGGGAGATTCTCACAAATTTACTTGCCAGGAGTAGTTATCCTGGTTAATTGATAAAGATCTATTGATTTCTCTCTAAGTTTGGCCTTGTTGCACTTTTCTCTTCTACTGCTAGGTGGCCAGGCACTTGGTGGTACTAGATATGATAAGGGCAACTCAAGGTCAAGTTATGAGTATGTGGGGTGTGTCAGGCAATCGGCAGGGGTTTTCTTGAATCCCTTGGCCTGTTGGGAGAACCTATATATTTGGGTGGAGTCAGATGATCTATGTTCTGTGCCACCCGAAAGGCTGTCTGGGTGGACGTGAGTCATGTGTCCCAGGCTGCTAGGCCGGAGATTGGGCCTATCCCGGAGGCATCTGGCTGCTAGGCTGTGTGAGGGCCTATCCAGAAGTAGGAGAGCAGCGCAGGGTTGGAATTGCTTGAGAAGTATCTGGAGTGCCAGGCTAGGAACCCAGCAAAGAAGCGGGGGTGACGCTTGAGGGAGGAGCTCAAGGGATTCAGAATCAATGAATTAGAGAGTCTAGTTAGAGACCGGAAACTCAAGTGTTGAAGAACTACAAGAGGCAGTTGTAGTGAAGCTGAAGGAACTGTTATGTTTGAGTTGGGAACTGTTAAAGACTGTTGCCATAGGAGACAGCATTACTGCATGTGCAGATGTGGCACCTTGCTAGGCCTTTCCCTGCATGGCTGTCTTCCCATTGAAGTCTTGGAAGTCTACCAATTGAATTTACAGCTACTTAAGCAGCAGAAAAATGGGGTTCCCCTGAGTGGATTTTCCCGGCACTTGCACATAAATTGTATATAATAGTAGAGTATAAACTCATATAAAGAGTAAAAAAGTATTTTTATTTAATGAGGAAATTCACTTTCTAAAAACAATGTGGACGTTATGGATAACAGAACAATTTACATAACAAACATGATTCATAAAAATACAATAACCATGGTATACAGACAGAAATCTCTTTTCAAGCCCGACGCGTTTCGGGGTGCAAATGTATCAGTCCTTCTTCAGGGGCAAAATTGAAAAGAGGGGTTCATCTGGGCCTGTTATCATTGGTTACTCTGAGGAAGAATTTTTTGGATAAAAACCACAAGAAAAAGCGAGGCATTCAGAGGGATGGTAGCCACGTATATGAATGTAGATATAGGTGCTGTTCCTTCAGTACAGTAAATTCAATTAGATGTTGATAGATCATAAATCTCCCTATGGAGACGTGAGGTTTCACCTAACCCTGTCCCTCCCGGGCACGTGCAGGCCAGAGCGATAAACTGGGGCTAGAAAGGCAACCCTTAGTTGGGAAGTATATAGGTGCAGCTGACCCCACGTCCAAGCGTCCGGCGGATAGGCGTTCTATCCGCCGGACACTTGGAACGTGGGGCCAGCTGCACCTATATACTTCCCAACTAAGGGTTGCCTTTCTAGCCCCAGTTTATCGCTCTGGCCTGCATGCGCCTGGGAGGGACAGGGTTAGGTGAAACCTCACGTCTCCATAGGGAGATTTATGATCTATCAACATCTAATTGAATTTACTGTACTGAAGAAACAGCACCTATATCTACATTCATATACGTGGCTACCATCCCTCTGAATGCCTCGCTTTTTCTTGTGGTTTTTATCCAAAAAATTCTTCCTCAGAGTAACCAATGATAACAGGCCCAGATGAGCCCCTCTTTTCAATTTTGCCCCTGAAGAAGGGCTGATACATTTGCACCCCGAAACACGTCGGGCTTGAAAAGAGATTTCTGTCTGTATACCATGGTTATTGTATTTTTACGAATCATGTTTGTTATGTAAATTGTTCTGTTATCCATAACGTCCACATTGTTTTTAGAAAGTGAATTTCCTCATTAAATAAAAATACTTTTTTACTCTTTATATGAGTTTATACTCTACTATTATATACAATTTATGTGCAAGTGCCGGGAAAATCCACTCAGGGGAACCCCATTTTTCTGCTGTCTATGCTTTATTGGATGTGGCACGGCCCCCTTTTCTTTTCCTAGGAGAGTTGGTTGCTTTTTTCTTACAGCTACTTAAGGGTGTCCTGGCCTAACCCTCTTTCCCCCCAAAATACAATACCGTTAAGAGAAATAAAACCTTTTTTACAGCCAAGAAGTGTCTGGCACCCAATAACTTTGTACACCTTGCACCAACTATGCCTCACAACCCACCACATACAGAAGGATGTCAGCTATCTTTGGCCTGGAAAGTTCTCATTAGACTGGACAAGGCCAGAAACCTTGCTACATGATATACAGGCGTTGTTATCTTGGATTTGATGTAAGTGTTATACCTTTTAATTAAAACCTGTTTATACAGTTTTACACTATGTGGAGGCTCTTTTTATTTTTAAAGGTCCAACTTAATGCATGACTCCACACCGTGACTGGTTGTCCTGTCTAAGGCTGGGATTCAAGATCTAAGGAGCGACCTCTGAATACCCATACCCTGGTTTTAAAAAAGCCTCCTGAGTCAGTACCACGGTATCTGAGTCCACGTGCTCTAATATGCACGTTATGCCCTTTGGTGGTGGCTTGTCACTATTTTGGTGATAGACGCACGGACGTATTATTTTTATTTTTGTGCACTGGGATCACATTGAACTTTACTCTCTTTTTAATTTTTTCATCTATTTATGGACTTGATATCCATTTGTGTCTAGAACACATATCCATTTGTGTCTAGAACACATAGCACTTTCGCACTTTATTTTTTTTTGATATGCACTGTTGAGACAATTCCTTTTGGATCTTCCTAATTGTTTATGGAATTGATACCCATTTGTGTTTAGAGTCATATAGCACTGTTGCACTTTATTATATACAGTATATGAGATGCACTGTTTATATATATTATATAGTTTTGACGTTTTTGTAATTTTTGGCGCTGCACTTTAATTTTGTTTGTGTTATCACAATGTTCTGTCCATTGTAGTGTGAGCTGCCCTTATATTCACTAACTGAGCACAGTTTATTATCTAGACTATTCAGTTGTGAATAACATCAGCATCTGTCCTGTGCTCTAAGTAATTCGTTTATTTTTCCAGCCAGTGGTGAGCATTTTGATTAATGATGGATTTACAATGAGGGACTTTTTTGAGATTTTATTTTTTAATAAAGGACTTGTCAAACATTTAGGTGTCTTTATTTCAAGGTGACATCTTTTTTTGTGTGTTAATGAGTAAAGATGCTATGTTCTTTACATTCATGTAGGGGGGCAGTATTTGGGGGTCCCCGTATGATTCATTTAATCAGCTAAACCATCAGCCAGAGAAGAGGCCCTTGTGCTATCAACATTGCTTACATGTGACCTAGTATGGTTTAAGAGGGGTGCACACATGTTTCCTCCTTTCCTGGCCAGTCAGGCTACATGCTCGGATTTAAGGTCTAGTTTTTATGGGGATCGCACACACTTTTTTTTTTTTGCATGAGGTGCCCCTTAAAATACAAATTTTTTACATTCTTGCTGTAGAATGTGCTACAGAAAAATGTACATTTACAAAGAAAAGTAAATTACACCCTTCATTCATTTATTGCCAACTTCTAAAGAAAAAAAACAAAAAAAACAGGCCTCTCCAGCAATTTAAAACTTTTTTTCCTTTGTGAATTTCAGTCCTTAACCAGTTGCCAACCGGCCCATAGCCTAATGATGGCTGCAGGGCGGTTGGATAACTCTGGGATCACGTCATATGACGTGATTCCAGAAAACAGCTCCCGCGCCCCCCCCGGGGCGCGCACATGGGAACATCCGTGACCGCCGGGTCCAGAGGACCTGGTGCATCACAGATCATGGTAAACGGCCGCCGTCAAATGCCGGAGCAATCACATGTAAACAAACCGGCATCATATCATGACGCCGGTTCCTCTCCCCGATCTGTACAGTGGAGGGGAGAGATCGGATGGGAGCAGCGCTGTGGGCTGGATGTGTAGTGCCCACAACGCTGCTCAGTGACATGTGCAGTCACATCCATCCATCCCTCCATGCTCAGCCATGCCCCCCATGCTCAGCAATACCCAGCACTACTCTGCAATCCCCTGTGCAATACTCTGCAATGCCCTGCAATACTCTTCAATGCCCCGCAATACCCCTCAATACTCTGCAATACCCCGCAATACTCTGCAATACCCCGCAATACTCTGCAATACCCCGCAATAATCTGCAATACTCTGCAATACCCCGCAATACTCTGCAATACCCTGCAATACCCTGCAATACTCTTCAATACCCCGCAATACTCTGCAATACCCCGCAATACCCCGCAATACTCTGCAATACTCTGCAATACCCTGCAATACTCTGCAATGCTCCGCAATACTCTGCAATGCTCTGCAATGCCCTGCAATACCCCGCAATACTCGGCAATACTCTGCAATGCCCCGCAATACTCTGCAATGCCTCGCAATACTTTGCAATGCTCCGTAATACTCCACAATGCCCCGCAATACTCCGCAATACTCTGCAATACTCTGCAATACCCCACCATACCCAGCCATACTCTGCAATACTCTGCAATACTCCGCCATACCCCACCATACCCAGCCATACCCAGCCATACTCTGCCATACCCAGCCATACTCTGCGATACCCAGCCATACTCTGCAATACTCGGTGATACCCAGCCATACTTTGCCATGCTCAGCCATACCCAGCCATCCTCTGCTATACTCGGCCTCTGTATGTGGCCAGGCTGTGGAAGTCTCACACATGTGGTATCACCATACTCAGGAGCAGTAGGAGAATCTATTTTGGGGTGTTATATTTGGTATGTACATGCTATGTTTTAGAAATATTGCATAAATGGACAACTTTGTGTTAAAAAAAAAAAAGTGTTTTAACCACTTCCCGCCGGCCGTCATACGACGTCCTTGACTTTGTGTGGGGATATCTGAATGATGGGTGCAGCTACAGGCATCATTCAGATATCAACTTTTTCAGCCGGCGATTCCCTTACGTCCCCCCCTCTTGCCGCCCTCAGGTGCTTCTACCGACTCACCGCTACGATCGAAGCCAGGATCGTTTTTTTTTTTGTTTTTTTTTTTAATTTCAGGCTTCCCAGCCTAGAGGTGAGATGTGGGGTCTTATTGACTCCATATCTCACTGTAAAGAGGCCTGTTATGCCATATTCCTATCACAAGGGATGTTTACATTCCTTGTAATAGGAATAAAAGTGATCAAATAATTTATTTTTTGGAAAAAAGTGTCAAACTAAAATAAATGAAGTAAAATGAACAATAAAATTTTTATTTTTTTTCCCCCGTGTGCTCGCATGCAGAAGCTAATGCATACGTAAGTCCCACCTACATATGAAAATGGTGTTCAAACCACACATGTGAGGTATCGCTGCAATCGGTAGAGCAAGAGCAATTTTGGCCCTAGACCTCCTTCTGTAACTCACAACATGTAACCGGTAAAAATTTTTAAAGCGTCTCTCATGGGGATTTTTAAGTAGCGAAGTTTGGTGCCATTCCACGAGGGTGTGCAATTTTGAAGGGTGACATGTTAGGTATCTATTTACATGGCATAACTTCATCTTTCACATTATGCAAAAATATTGGGCTAACTTTACTGTTTTGTTTTTTCTTTAAAGCACAAAACTGTTTTTTTTTAAAAAAAAACGAGTTCGAAAAATTGCTGTGCAAATACCGTGCAAGATAAAAAGTTGCAACGACCGCCATTGTATTTTCTAGGGTCTTTGCTAAAAACATATATAATGTTTTGGGGTTCTATGTAATTTTCTAGCAAATAAATTATGATTTTTACATGTAGGAGAGAAATGTCAGAATTGGCCTGGGTGCTCCAGGATGCCTGAAGGTGCTCCGTGCATGTTGGGCCTCTGTATGTGGCCACGCTGTGTAAAAGTCTCACACATGTGGTATTACTCGGGAGTAATAACAGAATGTGTTTTGGGGTGTAATTTGTGGTATGAATATGCTGTGTGTGAGAAATAACCTGCTAATATGACAATTTTGTAAAAAAAAAAAGAAAAAAAAAATCTTGATTTTGCAAAGAATTGTGGGAAAAAATGACAACTTCAAAAAACTAATCATGCATCTTTCTAAATACTTTGGAATGTCTTCTTTCCAAAAAGGGGTCATTTGGGGGGTATTTGTACTTTTCTGGCATGTTAGGGTCTCAAGAAATGAGATAGGCCGTCAGTACTTCAGGTGTGATCAATTTTCAGAGATTGGCACCATAGCTTGTGGACTCTATAACTTTCACAAAGACCAAATAATATACACCAATTTGAGTTATTTTTACCAAAGATATGTAGCGGTATAAATTTTGTGCAAAATATATGAAGAAAAAATTACTAATTTGCAAAATTTTATAACAGAAACGAAGAAAAATGCATTTTTTTTTACAGAATTTTCGGTCTTTTTTCTTTTAATTTCAAAAAGTTTTTATTTTGATAAAAAAGGCAGAAATACATAACTGAACTGTACTTTGTCAAGAACAAGCTTTACAGAGTAATGCAGGGTCAATACCAGAAGGTAGTTATACATTTGACTTAATAGTTGAACATCTCTGATCTGGCATTTCTTGTTTCAGAACACAAACTATCTTTAATAAGGATCCATATGGACAGCCGCCGTCAGCACCTCATGGGAAGAGCCCCGACCCGGCACCCCTCTTAGGAGCACACTGTGCTTGGTCGAGGAACTCCCCCCTGGTCTCAGGGAGACGAACTCTCCCCACTGACCCTCGAGCCCCCAAGGGGGGCAAATCAGAGAAGTGAGCGGGGAGCAGGGGAATAGGGGGGGGCAGAAATCAAGAGACTCCCTTCTTCACCATTTACATGGACACTAGATCATACTACCATATAAGAAAACAAAGTAATCGTGAAGCTATATAAAACAAAAATCGAGGTCTGAAAGAGACCTGAGAAAAATAGGAGAGGAAGAAAGAAGAAGGGGGGTAAGGAGGGGGAAGGGGGAAGGGGTAGTGGAACATCATTCTTGCGTTAATGTTTTACTCTATACGATACCGCTAGGGGGACCTAGAGGAATTCCCGTCAAGCGGGCCCATGAATTCCAGGTGGCCTCAAATTTCTTCATAGTGTCCTGGACTATACTAGTGAGTTTTTCCTGGGACATAATCCAGGATATTTTCCTTTTGGAGGCTGGGAGCGAAACTCCAGGTTGTTTCCAAGCTCTGGCGATAGTGAGCTTAGCCCCTAGTAACACAAAGTGAGCCAGTCTGCGAGATGATTTCAAGATCCCCTGAATCGGAGCATTCAGAAGGGCAATCTGGGGAGTCCTGGGGATCCGAGACTCAAGCAGTTCCTACAGCAGGTTAAATATTCTTTTCCAGAAGGAACGAATTCTGGGACATTCCCACCATATGTGAGACATGGTGCCCTTAAGTTGACAGCCTCTGAAGCAGAGAGGATCAGCTTTTGGGTACATTGTGGCTAGCCTAGATGGAGTATAGTACCATCTGAAGATCACTTTCAGGCTGGCCTCTATTAAAGTGGTATTGAGGACACCCTGGAAGGATCTAAAGCACGAACTGTGCCAATCTTCCAACCTCCAATTGAAGCGGAGCTCGGATTCCCAGGCCTCCATATAGGTCGTTTTTGAGTCGGGCGATATAAGTGACGAGTAGATCACCGAGATCCCCCCCTCTGGTCTCCGTCCTGGACACACCACATCTCATATTCCGAAAATTTTGGTGGACATTCTTTGTCTTTACAAATTGCTTTGAAGAAATTAGAGATTTTGCTGAAACTGAAGTTTTCAGACAGGGGCATGTCTAGAGTTTTGAGGCAGTGTTTTAGCGTAAATGGTCCTGCAGCCGTGAAAAATTGTCCTATCCTGTAAAGGCCTTTGTCTACCCACCACTTGAAGGCCTCTACATTGTTTCCTGGAGGGAAGTCTGGGTTGTTATAAATATGCGTGAGGGGTTTATAGGCCGAAACTAATGCTGTCGATGTACGTAAGGTGTCCCATAGAGTAAAGGAGTGTGAAAGTGTCACGGCCATTATAGAAGGTCTGTTTTTTGGGGGTAGCCATAGGAGAAAGTCTAACGTGAAGTTAGGAACTGCTTGTTTTTCTATAGCGACCCAGTCAGGTTTCTCTGAGGTAAAGTATACTGCTGACATTTGGGCCAGTCTGGCAGCTTGGTAGTATTTGTAGAGGTGAGGCAGACCCAGTCCGCCCCTCTTCCTATGTAGATAAAGGGTTCTTTGAGGAATTCTGTACCCCGCCTTGCCCCAGATGAACTTTATCAGTTTGCTTTGGAAAGATCTAATATGGTCCTTCCGGATGGGAATGGGCAAGGCGCGAAACAGATATAGCAGTCTGGGTAATAATGTCATTTTGACTGAGTTCACCCTCCCTACCCAGGAAATACTATGATGGGACCAGGTGTTTAAATCTGTTTCCAGTTTTCGGTATATAGGAGGATAGTTATGCCCATATAGAAGTTCGGTTTTAGCTGTTAAGTTAATACCTAAGTATTTGATTGAGGAGTCACTCCATTTGAAAGGGAAGTTTTGTTGTAGGAGATTAACAGTGTCTGGTGGGAGTGATATATTGAGGGCTCGTGATTTTGAGAAATTAACTTCCAGCCCAGATAGTTTGGCGAAGGCCTCTAAGGTTTTACATAGATTGGGGAGGGAGGTGACAGGGGAGGTGAGGAAGAGCAGAACGTCGTCCACGTATAGCCTGCATTTATGAGTTTGGGTGCCGCATGATACTCCCTGAATGTTAGGGTTATTTCGGATTGCAATAGCAAGCGTTTCGATGGCCATTGTAAAGATGATGGGCGAGAGGGGGCATCCTTGTCTGGTTCCTTTTTTAATCATGATGGGTTTGGAGAAGTATCCTTGTAGGCAGATAGAGGCACTGGGGTTGGAGTATAACGCTCATATCAGTCAGAGAAATCTTTGTCCAAAGCCCCATTTTTCCAACATGTCAAAGATATATGGCCAGGAGACGGAGTCAAAGGCCTTTTGTAGGTCTAACGATAGGATCATGCCCGTTTGTTTGGGGCCTCCCACCCAGTTAGTTTGGAGAATGGAGATCAAGTCTATGGCCCGTCTGATTTGATCTGGGCCTTGTCTGCCCGGGATGAAACCCACTTGATCCTTGTCTATATACATTCTGATGAAGGAAGCCATGCGATTAGCAAGGATCTTGGTCAGAATTTTGACATCACAATTAATGAGAGATATAGGGCGATAATTCCCTACATCTTCCGGGTTCTTATCCGGTTTGGGGATCACTGCAATGTATGCAGTGTTAAGTTGAGGATCAAGTGGGTTAACCTGTGTTTTGGAATTGAAAAAGTGTGTTAGATGAATGGCTAAGGTACTGGAGAAAGTTTTGTAATAACAGTTGGGCAGGCCGTCAGGGCCAGGGGCCGAACCATTTTTAAGTGTTTTTATTACTCCAAGAACCTCATCCTCCATGAAAGGGGCTTCGAGGCTATCTCTATGTTCCGGTGAAAGCACTGGAAGAGAGAGATCACTCAGAAAGGATTCCAGTGTAGTGTCCTGGGAGGGAGATGTTGCCGAATATAGGCTGCTATAAAAACCCTGGAAGGCCTCTAAAATTTTGGAGGGGTCAGCCGTGGAGCCCTGGCCTGGAAACCCTTATTTTAGGCATAGTGTATGCTTTAATTCGGGGAGTTAATTTGGCAGCCAGCATGGAACCCACTCTATCCCCTTGGGTGTAGAATTTGTGCTTATTCCAACGGATGTGTTTTTCAGCTTTGGCTGTCAGGGCTAGGCTAAGCTCCAATCTAGCCTTATCTATTTGGGAGATCGAGAGAGGGGAGGGGTTAGCTTTGTGGAGAGCCCGGAGTTTAGAGTATTCAGCTTCTAGGATCGCTATGTCCGCCTCTCTTTCCCTTTTCAACTGGGAAGCTAGTTTAATTAGCTCCCCTCTAATTACAGGTTTGTGAGTAGCCCATACTGTTTCGGGTGAAATGCCTTCGGTTTTGTTAAGGAGAAAACATTCCTTAAGAGACTTATTTATCATTGTGACGTGGATTGGGTCTGAGAGGATGGATTTGTTAAGTCTCCATTGTCCTCTACCCGCTCTGCGGTATAGTGCGTGTATTTCCATGACCACAAGAGAGTGATCAGATAGAACCATATCTTTGATGTGCGACTTTGTGACCAGGGGGATGGATTGTGTGTTAATGAGGAGATGATCAATCCTGGCATAGGAGTTGCGTGGATGGGAGAAGTGGGTATAATCCCTTTTAGTAGGGTTAGATTCCCTCCAAACATCTGCTAACCCATGAGCATGGATGAGTCTAGCCATTTTAAGGCTTTGTTTGGTAGGGCAGGTAAGTTGATCCTTAGAGGGCTTGGATTTATCCAGCCCTTGATCGAAGGTGGTGTTTGATTCCCCCCCAAAGATAACCGTACCTTCTAGCTCTGGTGTCAGGGTGCCCAGTAGGTTCTGAAAAAAAGCCACTTGGCCCTTATTGGGTGCGTAGTAGGAAACTAGTGAATAGATCTGTTCGTCTATTTTTCCCTTAACTAAGAGAAACCTTCCCTGCGGGTCTTTAATTTCTGCGAGCAGACTGAAATTGCAAGATTTAGCAAATGCTATGGCCACCCCCTTGGATTTATTTTCAGCGCTGGCCAAATAAAATTTCGGGTATTGGGTGTGGAAGAATTTGGGGCAGTAATTAGCCGGGAAGTGCGTTTCCTGTAATAGGACAATATCAAGTTTTGAAGCTTTGAATAGGTTAAAGATTTTGCGTCTTTTAACAGGTGAGTTTAGGCCCTGTACATTATGAGTGGCTATTCTTAAAGTGCTGAGTGTGGGATCAGCCATGAGACCAGAGAGAGAAAATGCTGCAGAGTCCCCCGTCACATACCGTTGCTGTGGCCTTCGGGAGCCGATCCGACAGGGAATGCGGTGTTTGGTTTACCTTAGGAACCTCCGATCCAGGGGATAATTCTCCGGACTGATCTGCCAAAAAAAATTCCTGTGAGTGATGTTCTGTAAGAGGGGGGAGAGAGGGAGGGAGAGAGAGGGAGAAGAGAGGAAATGAAAAGAGAAAGAGAGAAAGAGAACGGGGGAGTGCTTCTCCTCCAGGGCCAACACCTGCCCCAGGAGGAAAGAGGACTCCCTCCAAACTCTCACTGTAATGCCGCGTACACACGGTCGGACTTTTCGTCTACAAAAGTCCAACGGACGCTGACGGACTAAAGCTGGCTGGTAATCCGATCGTGTGTGGGCTTCTCCGGACTTTCAACTGACTTTTTTAGCCTCAAATCCGACGTACTTTAGATTTGAAACATGCTTCAAATCTTTACTTCGTAACTACGACGGACCCCGAAATCCGCTCGTCTGTGTGCTAGTCCGACGGACAAAAAGCCACGCTAGGGCACCTATTGGCTACTGGCTATGAACTTCCTTATTTTAGTCCGGTGTACGTCATCACGTAAGAATTCGACGGACTTTTGTGTGATCGTGTGTAGGCAAGTCTGTTCGTTAGAAAGTCCGCCGCAAGTCCGTCGAAAGTCCGCCGAAAGTCTGCCGGAAGTCTGTCGGACAGGCTGTCTGACTTTTGTAGACGAAAAGTCCGACCGTGTGTACGCGGCATTACTCGTGAGAGACAACATTGTCGAATGTCCGACCGAATTTGGACTTCCTATCCCTCTGAATCCCGCAGGAGACCGAGGGATAGGAGGAGGCACATGCAATCCGCCCCAAATCAGGGCGCCCTGTGACCTGTGGTAAATGCTAACTAGTATGCTGAATTCAGTTGGAATAACAAAAAAAAAAAAAACACAGGTCATTAACCGTTAAAGAGAAAAAAATGAGGTTTCCGACCCCTAAACATATCCCCGCCTGAGTGCGCTACTCTCCAATTCTCTATTGGGCAGAGAGTGGAGGCTTAGCAATGGGGGACCTACGCTTGAGCTTGATATCAATTATAGTAATACATATTTCAAGCTAGGAGATTGCCAAATTTACACTTGTCCTCAAAAAATTGAGAGGTGGCAGAGAGTAATGATGCTCCCAAGGAGAGGGAGAGAGACTGTTTCTTGTCGTCAGGAGAACAGTCAATTTCAAGGGAGACCAGAGCTTGTTAGGGGAACCGGCCCGAGGGGGATGCTTGTTGGAGCCTGAGGGGGGGTCCTCCCGTGTCCATTTCCTGAGAGATGATTTTCAAGTTGAGTAGAAGCTTCTCTCCCAATGGAAAATTGGAGAAGGAGTGGTTCCGTCCATTGAGAGAAAACTTGACTGCAAACGGGAAGGCCCATCTGTATTTGATATCCTTCTGCGCCAATGCTGATAGTAAGGGTTTCAGAGCTCTTCTGCACTATATGGTGGAGGGGGAAATGTCTGCAAAGATTTGCAATGTGTGGCACAAAATTTGAGAGAGGGTTCGGGCCTGTTTCATAACAGCAATTAAGAGAACCGCGCTAAAAAATATTGGATACACAAAATACCTCAAAAATTGTGATGCATTCCCCTATTAATTGAATATGTGAACCAAAATACAACACAATATAAATAGAATAGAATAGAATATAAATAAAATAACTTAATATGTCAGAAAAATAATGTAAAGCACTTATTCTAAGTAAAAAAATGTGACAAAGATCATAGAATCTGTGACTTTAAAAATGACTTTAAATATCAACAGTCCATATTGTAAAAAATTTCCACCGATAGTGATTGAAGACCTTCAGTGAAAAGACATCTCGTGAACAAAATCCACCACCAGTAAAAATATCTGTTTACCAGAGGTAAGCTTTAATGGAGCTTATGTTCGAAATCCACTCCGTGGGGACACCAACATCGACCACGGCATGGAAGGAGGATCACCCGGAACCCACCGACAGAAGGATCAGATATTCAGCAATAAAAACCCAGGGAAATAAAAAGTATATCCTCCATAGTGTGAATCCGTTTAAAACAATTTATTGAATAAGGTAAAAGTAGCGCACTTACTAAAAATAGCGAGTAAAACAGCGTATAGTAACAATCAGCCGGCCGGCCTGCATACACCCGTTCACTGTGGGATGGAAACGATGACGTCAGCGCGTCTGCCTTCCGACGTACGTTTCGTCCTATTGGACTTTGTCCTATGACAAAATTTTTATACTTTTGTTCCCACAAATAGAGCTTTCTTTTGGTGGTATTTTATTACTGCTGGCATTTTTTTATTTTTTGCGCAACAAATAAAAAAAGACCGAAAATCTTGAAAATAAAAATCGTTTTTCTTTGTTTCTGTTATAAAATTTTGTAAATAAATAAGTTTTCTCCTTCACTGATGGGCACTGATGAGGCTGCACTACTGGGCATTGATAAGGTGGCACCAATGAGTTGGCACTGATGAGGTAGCACTGATGGGCACTGATTATGGGCACTGATAGGCGGCACTGATGGGCACTGATAGGCGGCACTGATGGGCACTGATAGGTGGCACTGGTATGCGGCACTGATGGACATTGATAGGTGGCACTGGTGGACACTGATAGGCGGCACTGATGGGTACTTATGTATGGCACTGATAGGTGGGCACTGATGGGCATGAATCAGCACTGATAGGTGGCACTGATGGACACTGATTGGCACTGATAGGCGGGCACTGATGGGCACAGATGGGCACTGATAGGTGGCACTGATGGACACTGATGGGTGGCACTGATGGACACTGACAGATGGCACTGCTGGGCATCACTGATGAGGAGATATCTAGCAGGCACTGACTAATTGGCACTGACTGGCAAGATGTGTGGGCACTGATTGGCATTATTTGGGCACTTACTGGTATCCCTGGCAGCCTAGGGTGGCATCCCTGGTCATCCATCTGTTGTGGGCATCCCTAGTGGTCCTGGTGGTCCAGTGTGGGCATTCGCGGGGGGCTGCGCTGATAAACTATCAGCGCAGACCCCCCTGTCAGGAGAGCCACCGATCGGCTCTCCTCTACTCACGTCTACTCGCATCTGTCAGAGTTAGGAGAAGCCGATCAATGGCTCTTTCTTGTTTACATCGTAATCAGCCGTGATTGGACACAGCTGATCACGTGGTAAAGAGCCTCCGTCAGAAGTTCTTTACTGAGATCGGTGTAGCGGTGTGTCAGACTGACACAACACCCCACCGACCATCGCTATGCACGCCCCCACGCACTTGCGGGGGCTGTTATCCTGCTGGACGTCATATAATGCCCAGTCAGGATAACTGAACCACCGCCCAGCCGACATTCTGCTATAGGCCAGGCGGGAAGTGGTTAAGGATAGCAATCACATGAAGCCATATTATCAGATAGTTTTTTGGATCCTTTTTAAATCATAATGATAACAGAAATCACCTAAATGGCCCTGATCAAAAGTTTACATACCCTGGAATGTTTGGCCTTGGTACAGACACAGAAGGTGGCACAGACAGGTTAAAATGGCAATTAAAGGTTAATTTCCCACATTTGTGGCTTTTTAAATCATAATTAGTTTCTGTGTATAAATAGTCAATGAGTTTGTTAGCTCTCACATGGATGCATTAGGCAGACTAGACACTGAGCCATGAGGAGGTAGAAAAGAACAGTCAAAAGACCTGTGTAACAAGGTAATGAAACTTTACAAAGATGGAAAGGGATATAAAAGATATCCAAAGCCTTTAATATGCCACTCAGTACTGTTTAATCATTTATTAAGAAGTGGAAAAGTGGGGCTCTTTTGATACCAAGCCAAGGTCAGGTAGATGGCAGCCACAACTGGCGGAAAAGCCCACAGGTAACCACAGGAGAAATACAGGCTGCTCTCCAAAAAGAAGGTGTAGTTGTTTTTAAGAAACACAATTCAACAATACTTGAACAAAAAAGAGCTGCATGGTTGAGCTGACAAAAGGAAGCCTTTACTGCGCCTATGCCACAAAAAAGCCATGAGAAATGTCAAGGTGTTGTTGGGCATATTGTAACCAGGCTTTTTTGTGGAACTTGTACAGTAAAGGCTTCTTTCTGGTAACTTGACCATGCAGCTCTTTTTTGTTCAAATATCTTATTTGTGCATCTTAAAAACAACCACACCATCTTTTTCCAGAGCAGCCTGTATTTCTCCTTAGGTTACCTGTGGGTTTTTCTTTGTATCCCGAACTGTCCCTGTGGCAGTTGTGGCTGAAATCTTTCTTGATCTACCTGACCTTGGCTTGGTATCAAGAGATCTCCAAATTTTCCACTTCTTATTAAGTGATTAAACAGTACCAACTGGCATATTCAAGGCTTTGGATATCTTTTTATATTCTTTTCCATCTTTGTAAAGTTTCAGTCTTTTGACTGTTCTTTTCTACCTCCTCATGACTCAGTGTCTAGCTTGCTTAGTGCATCCATGTGAAAGCTAACAAACTCATTGACTATTTTTACACAGACACTAATTGTTATTTACTGTAAAAAGCCACAAATGTGGGATGTGTGTATAAATAGTCAATGAGTTTGTTAGCTCTCACATGGATGCATTAGGCAGACTAGACACTGAGCCATGAGGAGGTAGAAAAGAACAGTCAAAAGACCTGTGTAACAAGGTAATGAAACTTTACAAAGATGGAAAGGGATATAAAAGATATCCAAAGCCTTTAATATGCCACTCAGTACTGTTTAATCATTTATTAAGAAGTGGAAAAGTGGGGCTCTTTTGATACCAAGCCAAGGTCAGGTAGATGGCAGCCACAACTGGCGGAAAAGCCCACAGGTAACCACAGGAGAAATACAGGCTGCTCTCCAAAAAGAAGGTGTAGTTGTTTTTAAGAAACACAATTCAACAATACTTGAACAAAAAAGAGCTGCATGGTTGAGCTGACAAAAGGAAGCCTTTACTGCGCCTATGCCACAAAAAAGCCATGAGAAATGTCAAGGTGTTGTTGGGCATATTGTAACCAGGCTTTTTTGTGGAACTTGTACAGTAAAGGCTTCTTTCTGGTAACTTGACCATGCAGCTCTTTTTTGTTCAAATATCTTATTTGTGCATCTTAAAAACAACCACACCATCTTTTTCCAGAGCAGCCTGTATTTCTCCTTAGGTTACCTGTGGGTTTTTCTTTGTATCCCGAACTGTCCCTGTGGCAGTTGTGGCTGAAATCTTTCTTGATCTACCTGACCTTGGCTTGGTATCAAGAGATCTCCAAATTTTCCACTTCTTATTAAGTGATTAAACAGTACCAACTGGCATATTCAAGGCTTTGGATATCTTTTTATATTCTTTTCCATCTTTGTAAAGTTTCAGTCTTTTGACTGTTCTTTTCTACCTCCTCATGACTCAGTGTCTAGCTTGCTTAGTGCATCCATGTGAAAGCTAACAAACTCATTGACTATTTTTACACAGACACTAATTGTTATTTACTGTAAAAAGCCACAAATGTGGGATATTAACCTTTTAATTGCTATTTTAACCTGTGCGTTTCACCTGTGTCTGTACCAAGGCCAAACATTCCAGGGTATGTAAACTTTTGATCAGGGCCATTTGGGTTATTTCTGTTATCATTATGATTTAAAAAGGATCCAAAAACTATGTGATAATAAATGGCTTCATGTGATTGCTATCCTAACCGCTTGCCAACCGCCTCACGCAGATATACTGCGGCAGAAGGGCTTGTACAGGAAGAAACACGTACCTGTACGTGGCCCTTTAAGAGATGGCCAGTGGGCATGTGCACATGCCCACGGCAAGCTCCGTGACTCGATCGCCACGGGATACCCACAATCGCCTCACGGGGAGGAAGAACGGGGAGATGCTAATGTAAACAAGCATCTCCCCCTTCTGCCTACTGACAGTGTCACTGATCTCTGCTCCCTGTAATCGGGAGCAGAGATCAGTGACGTGTCACATGTAGCCACCCCCCACAGTTAGAAACATGCCTCAGGACACACTTAACCCCTACACTGCCCCCTAGTGGTTAACCCCTTCACTGCCAGTGTCATTTACACAGCAATCAGTGCATTTGTGCACTGATTGCTGTATAAATGACAATGGTCCCAAAAATGTGTCAAAAATGTCCGATGTGCCCGCCATAATGTTGCAGTCACAATAAAAATAGATGATCGCGGCCATTACTAGCAAAAAAATTATTTAATAAAATGAATAAAAATGCCATAAACTATCCCCTATTTTGTAAACGCTATAACTTTTGCGCAAAACAATCAATAAACGCTTATTGCGATTTTTTTTACCAAAAATATGTAGAAGAATATGTATCGGCCTAAACTGAGGGAAAAAAATGTTATATATTTTTGGGGGATATTTATTATAGCAGAATGTAAAAAATAATGTGTTTTTTTCAAAATTGATGTTCTTTTTTTGTTTATAGCGCAAAAAATAAAAACTGCAGAGGTGATCAAATACCACCAAAAGAAAGCTCTATTTGTGGGAAAAAAGGATGTCAATTTTGTTTGGGAGCCACGACGCACGACCCCGCAATTGTCAGTTAAAGCGACGCAGTGCCGAATCGCAAAAAGTGCTTGTAACGAGCCCCTGCTCGCTCGGTTCCACTCTCCCGACACTCCTCTGTGGCTATTGAATTAGATTGCAATGTCTGATGGTTTGGTCCTCCGATGCTCCGGGAATCGAACTACAGCTATGTGCCGTTCAAATCCAGTTGTGATAGCTCATGTGATAGCTCAGAACAAACACCAGGCAGGCTGTATGTAAGTTCAAACAGGAATCTCACTTTTATTGATGCACACAACACACTTTTATACACAGCAGTTTAAACACCCCGCCCCCAACAACCACTTTCCTATTGGTCAAATGTAAAGTACACTCTAGTCTTCACTCAGGTCCTCTTGTCCATGCAAATGAGGACTTGAAACAGGGTCAGCAGAGATTGGTCCGATAGCTTGAATAGAAGGACTGATATGTGTAATGACACAGAGAAGCCCCAGGGGGTAATTAACGTACATAAACAAATGGTCAAACACAGAACAATGCCTTCCTTCCAGACTATGGAGCTGTCTGGAGGGGGTTAGCCTTAAGACAGGGCAGAAGACCCCCACTGTGTAATAGAATCAAAGGAGAAATACTTCAGTATTCCAAGCTTCATGACAATCCAGTATTCCAAGGTTCATGACAATACTCCCCCCTGGGAAACAGTCCAACAGCCACAGTGGGACCCCGAACGGGTCAACTCGAGGATGTTGGAAAAGTAGTCTTAAGGTTCCAACAGTATGAATCGGTCACTCTATGTAATATGGCAAATACAGGGTTCCCAGAGTCTGTGTCTCTTGGGGGGATATGGACCTGAATCCAAAGTAATACCACCTCAAGGGTCCTCAGGCATACAGCTCACAAAGAGCACCGTTCCCCCAAATGCGAGGGCCCACTATCGGTCGGCAAGAGGCTAGGATTCAGTCCCCTCCAAAAGCCTCTGTCCTGGCTAGGTCTGTCACATTTCTCCCTTGTCAGCAGATGACTAACACAGGAGGAGACCCCAGGCAGATTTACTCTGAAGTTATTCCATAGTTCCTGTCCCTTAATGCCTGTACCCACACAGTACCCCAAACAAATTGTTCCAAACAGAGCATTACTTACCCAGCCAACCTCTGCCTCTCTCAGAGAACATGCTCGCCACTGGGGACAGGCCTGGGCTGGCCCTTCTTCCTGGAGTCCTTTCAGCCGCTGGAGAGAAGACATGGTGACTGGGCTCACTCCGTCATGCTGTTGGGGATCTGGGACTGCCCAGCATCCCTGGGGTATACAAGTGGGGACTGAAGTCTCATCCACTTTTAGTAGGTGAAAATCCCACAGTGCTTGCAAACCATGGCTGACATCCTCCTGTCTCAGTGTCGCACCATTTTCTGGGTTTGTGTCAGTGGAGACCAAAGTCCCATCCACTACCACAGGAACTCCCTCTTTTATTAGTTGAGGGCAGAGGCCAGCAGCACTCTGCCCTCTTGCCAGCACTTCTGCTGGGGACTCCACATCCTCCGCTCTGGCTAACTGTTGGGGCAGGAGGCTGGCTTCCTCCACTCCCAAATGTAACTGCCATTGGGGAGGTGAGCCTGCTGCTTCCTTTTCCATTCCCTCATCTGGCTGTTGGGACGATATGTCTGTGGTACTGTCTCCCAGGTGCACGGATCTTTGCTGGGGAGGTAAGACCACTTCCTCCACCCTGGCCAACTGTTGGGGAGGGATGACGAACACCTCCTCTCCCTTCTCCCCCTGTATCCTGATCTGCTGCTGGGAAGTGACCACCTCCTTCTCACCCTGAGCCTCCGGAACTGCCACAGATGTGGGGCAGAGGTCTTGGAACCTCTGTCCTGTGGCCAGTGCTTCAGCTGGGGAAGTTCCTTGTGACTCCACAGATATTGCTGTTGGTGCTGGGCAGAGCACAGTGAAGTTTGGCCCTAATAACAGCTCTTCTTCTGCTGGAGGCTCACCACGTTGTTCTTCCTCAGCAGAAAAGTCTATCAAATCCCCTGTCTCTGCAACTGGTGTCTGGGGATAAAGGTTCACCCTCTCCTATCCATGGAACCCAGAAGATGCTATCAGTGATGGGCAGAGGTTAGCAGAGCTCTGCCCTGTTGTCAGCACTTCAGCTTTGGGGATAGCGATCTCCAGATTTTCCACTGCCGATTCTCTGGCATTCTGCTGGACAGGCACATTCCTCCATCCAAGATCATCCAATGCAGAAACAGGTTCATCAAGGTCAGTCAGAACTTGCTCCATCCACCATAAGACCTCCACGTCCATAGCTGCAGGGGCAGGTTGGCAAAGCACACTGTTACTCTGCCATATTGTCGACTCTTCAGCCAGGTTTTCAGAGTTGTCAACTGGTATTTCCTGATTGTCCCAGGCAAAGGGAGCCCCACCCTGCTGCTGAGCAGAGTCTAGCAGCTGTCTGTAGGCGATCTCCAGCTCCCATTCCTGAATGGCCAGAAACTCCAAATCTTCCTGTGCCCAGTGCACTTCCGAGACATTCAGTCTTCGCTCTGTGCTCCATTATTTCCTCCAAATGCCACTCTCGATCACTCCCAAAGTCAGGGTCCCTGGACAGCCTCCAATACAACAATCCCAGGCCATCATAGTCAAAGCCTTCCGTGGGGCTGTCATCCGCTGTCCACGGGCACACTTGGGCTACATACCACTGGAGGGCTCTGTAGATCTCGTCCAACCGCATTTCTGCCCGGATCAGCCTGCTTAACTCAGCTGTCCACTCCTGGTTCGGTTGTTCCCCCCAATAACAGCATTTGTACTTCATACTGCGACCAGTACCTTACAAGGATGGAGGGGAGAACTTTTCCCTGGTGTCGCTGCACATGGGCTAGCGCTTCCTTTCAGAGTTTGCAGCGAATAAAATGAAACCATTCCAGCAGGACCTGCTGTGATAATGGTCCTCTGTGCAGCATCTGCATCTCTCGCAACCTCCTTCTGAATTCCTCTTCCATGGTGGCTGATATCTGTACCTCTCCTCTCCTGCTATCTGGACCTTGGATCCAGGTGATGGTTTGGATGTGTTCACGGCAAGGAAGCACGATCCCACCGGTCCCTCCCCGGCTCTCAGGTAAGTCTTTCGGTGTGGCTATCCTGCAGGCTGCATAGCTGGTCATTCACTGTGGTGGTTTGGAGTGTCCCAGTAACTGGAGAGCAAATCCCACCGCTTCCAACCAATGTAACGAGCCCCTGCTCACTCGGTTCCACTCTCCTGACACTCCTCTGTGGCTATTGAATCAGATTGCTGATGGATGTCTGATGGTTCGGTCATCCAATGCTCCGGGAATCGAACTACAGCTATGTCCCGTTCCAGTTGTGATAGCTCATGTGATAGCTCAGAACAAACACCAGGTAGGCTGTATGTAAGTTCAAAAAGGAATCTCACTTTTATTGATGCACACAACACACTTTTATACACAGCAGTTTGAACACCCCGCCCCCAACAACCACTTTCCTATTGGTCAATTGTAAAGTACACTCTAGTCTTCACTCAGGTCCTCTTTTCCATGCAAATGAGGACTTGAAACAGGGTCAGCAGAGATTGGTCTGATAGCTTGAAAAGGAGGACTGATATGTGTAATGACACAGAGAAGCCCCAGGGGGTAATTAAAGTACATAAACAAATGGTCAAACACAGAACAATGCCTTCCTTCCAGACCATGGAGCCGTCTGGAGGGGGTTAGCCTTAAGACAGGGCAGAAGACCCTTCACTGTGTAATAGAATCAAATGAGAAATACTTCAGTATTCCAAGCTTCATGACAATCCAGTATTCCAAGGTTCATGACAGTGCTCTGGTCAGGAAGGGGGTAAGTTCTTCCCGGGCTGAAGCGGTTAAATAAAAGGCATGATCAGTCATATTTTCAATATTAATGCCAAAATTTCATTTCTGCCAGGGTATCCAAACTTTTGACCACAACTGTACATGACTTGAGCAACTCCCAGCCTCAATATCTAGGGATTCTGAAAAGTCTGGCTGCCTGCTGAAAGTACTAAGTCAGTTGGACCCTTAACCAAACCAGGATATCCACTAAGAACTCATCCTGGTCTTGAGTAGCATTTACTATAGCTCCTGTATGTAGGACCCCTCCTACGTGTGAACTTGGGCACACACTGTGATAGTGGTCTCGTGTAGTAAAAAGTGTTTGATTGCCAGTATAGGTATTATTTCCTGGTGCACAGGCAGTGGTGAGTAAAATGTATTTAACACTGATGGGCACTGATAGGCTGCACTGAAGGGCACTGATGGGGCTGCCCCTATAATCAGGGCAATGATGATCAGCACCCTGATTATCAGTGTAAACGATGTGTTGACAGGCTTGTCAGTAAACGGCTCTTCTTTCCTCCCATAGATACAGTGTGGGAGGAAAGGACTGCCGATAACTGGCAAGTCTGTTTACATGTGATCACCTGTGATTAGACACAGCTGATCACATGGTATAGGGTTGCTGAGACTGGCACTTTACCCCGATCTGTGATTAGCTGTGTCCGAAGGATACAGCAGTCACAGTGCACACCTGATGCAAGCCTCAAGGGACGGGGTTCTGGAAGGACATCTACTGACGCCCTCCCAAAACTGGACAACAGCACTGTAGCCATCTTTTGGCTATGGCACGGTTGGCAAGTGGTTATTAACCCCTAGTCAATAAAGGTATATATAAATGGCATGATGAACAAAGGGTTAAAGCAAGCACATGTATGCTGCTGCACCGTGAGCTTGGTATCAACTTTAACAGCCAGTGAAGGACTTTCAAATAAAAGTAATCCAAATCACTTTAATGAGGGTCTGAGAGTGTGCCCCCTTGCCGACAGCACCCACAGTTGTTCCTGTTGTCTTATGTTCCTTTAGGGAACTGGGAACCATGGAAAACTGCTCCTACAGGTAAAGCAGAAGGTGGTTTGGAATTATCCATTTTCCCATCTCCCCTTGATTAATGAACCCAGAAGCTATGTGTATTACTCCACATCTGGGTTCACAGCTGTCATTCCATGGCTACTGTAGCTGAGGATGCAGCTAATAAAGCACACTTTTTACTTGACTAGCTGCAGTGGAAGGCACCTCAATGTCTCCATAAAGTGGACCTGTCATCTGCCCAATGATATTTTCTAGGGGGGCTGTGAGCCCCTTTATGATAGCAATGAAGTTAAATAAATAAAAAAGTAAATAAAATTAGCGTAAAAAATAAAATTATAAGAAATGAATACAAATAAATTTGAATGCACCCCATTACCCCTATACACACCCCAATTCAAATATTCAGCGTAGGGCAAGCATAGGTGTTTAAACATAAATTGTGTATTGTGAGGTATCGTCACAAATTTCAGAGTGTACGTAAAAATTCTTGGTCCATAATTCATGGCTAACTCTAAACTGAAAACTCAATTTTTTTGTTATTACGGACATGTGCAATTTTAAGGGTTGACATGTTTGGTATCTATTTACTCATTGCAACCCCATCTTTTATATTTTATCAAAAATATATATCCATTTGTTCACTCGCTCTTCAGAGTTAAGGTCTCTATACTGAGACTGTAACTGTTAAGTTCAAATGTTTTCTGGACATACCTACAGTCATTCCTTCTGACTGTGGTCAAGCTGTTAACAACGTATATAAACCTCACATTTGGGACACTCATGGAGGGGAAAAGAAGTATGACCCTCCAACAAAGCAAAGAGACATGGTTATATAGCTCACACTGTTTTTTTACTGATACTTCACATCCATCAATTGACTTGGGTACAACCACTTGTTGTTTTTTTTTTACATTCAATTACTATTGATTACTGGATTTTTATTTTGTCTGCGCACTTTTCATTTTGCAAATTAATAAAAATAATAAATTAAAACATACATTTTTGAAAACATTCTTGCTTTACATAATTTCTTCATACCTGCCTAAAACTTTTGCACTGTACTTTAACCTTTCTTCCTTAGCCTGAATTTTGTCAGTTCTCAGGTAGGAATTCACTAATAAGTCCCCCTAAGGCAGGCATGTCCAAAGTCCAGCCCGCGGGCCAATCGCGGCCCGCTTTCCGGTTTCGGATGGCCTGCCTGGTGATTTTGACATATATATCTTTTGTGGCCCTCAACGAATCCCTGAGCGCCGGGGGCCACAAAAGATAAATTCTGGCTGCCTTGGAGGGGACGGGACGAGCGCCGTACATACAGGAGTATTTCCTGTTTTTACGGCGTCCTGTGTAAAAGGAAGTCCCGTCTCCTGCACTGCCATTGGACAACTGTTCTGTCCATCACAGGAGGCGGGACTTTCAATTAAAGAGGCAGCCGAGAAAACAGGAGTTTCTCCTGTATGTCTGTTGGCGCTCGTCCTGTCCCCTCCCTGTCTCCTCCAAGACTGCAGATGGACATGAATCAGGCTGCACTGATGGCAATGGTGAGTCTGCATTCATGTCAATGTGGGTGCTGCATTAATGACAATGGGGTGGGTGCTGCATTCATGGCAATGGAGTGGGTGCTGCATTCATGGTAATATGGTGGGTGCTGCATTATTGGCAATACAGTGGGTGCTGCATTAATGGCAATACAGTGGGTGCTGCATTCATGGTAATACGGTGGGTGCTGCATTCATGGCAATACGGTGGGTGCTGCATTCATGGCAATACGGTGGGCGCTGCATTCATGGCAATACGATGGGTACTGCATTAATGGCAATGCGGTGGGTGCTGCATTATTTGCAATACGGTGGGTGCTGCATTAATGGCAATATGGTGGGTGCTGCATTATTGGCAATACGGTGGGTGCTACATTAATGGCAATACGGTGGATGCTGCATTCATGGCAATGGAGTGGGTGCTGCATTCATGGCAATGGAGTGGGTGCTGCATTCATGGCAATACGGTGGGTGCTGCATTCATGGCAATACGGTGGGTGCTGCATTCATGGCAATACGGTGGGTGCTGCATTCATGGCACTTGTGAGGCTGCAGATGGGCACTGACCCTTATTTTGCTTTACAGTTCTTTATTTAAAATTTAAGATTTCTTCCTGAAACTTCCTTTTTAAAAGTGAAGGTGCGTGTTATAAGCCGATAAATACGGTATATCCAAATAACACGCCTGAGCTCATCTCTTCACCACACAGCCACAAAGGAAGAGAATTCTTGTTGGGCAATGTATTAGTGCTCGAACGAACACACTTAGACCAAATTTTAATGGTTTAAAGAATGTCAGGCAAAATGGTCCGCCCTCAAGCATGTTCACTTCATCAAATCTGGCCCTCTTTGAAAAAAGTTTGGACACCCCTGCCCTAAGGTGTTGCTATTTTGTATACCACTGCAATTTTGTTTTGAAGTTTCTTGGATACCTTGCACTGTAATGCTCCGTACACGCGATAGGATTTTTTGACGGAAAATGTTTGATAGGAGTTTGTTGTCGGAAATTCCGACCATGTGTAGGCTCGATTGGACATTTTCCATCGGAATTTCCGTCACACAAAATTTGAGAGTTAGTTCTCAAATTTTCCGACAGCAAAATCCTTTGTCGGATATTCCGATCGTGTGTACACAATTCCGACACACAAAGTTCCAATGCTCGGAATCAAGCAGAAGAGCAGCACTGGCTATTGAACTTTATTTTTCTCGGCTTGTCGTACATGTTGTACCGCGTTCTTGATGTTCAGAATTTCCAACCAACTTTGTGCAACCGTGTGTATGCAAGACAAGTCTGAGCCAACATCCGTTGTAAAAAAAACATTAATTTTGTTGTCGGAATGTGCGATCGTGTGTACGGGGCATCAGTTTTGTGTATATACAGTATCATCCCTTCTACCCCCATTTAACACCCCCTCTACTAAACACCCTTTGCATATACTTATCCCTTCTTCATGCCCCTGCTGAACCTTCCCTTCATCTCCCCCCTCACCTGATTCTTTCTCCCATTTCCTCTACTGACTGGCGAGCATACTTACCCTACATCCAGCCCTATGAAAACAAATCAACTCAAGGATGCCAGATACCACTATCCTATTGCTGACTATTAAGGGGTTAAAATCTCCCTTTAAAAGGGGAAGGGCTCCTTCAGGACCCTACATGTGGACATTGTCTGTGTACATAAAAATGCATTTATTTACAAACTGCAAAATTGCACTCCCAAATTCTCAGCTCCCTTTTTCTTCAAGTGTATCTAGCTCGTTGTAGGACTAAACAAAGGAGAGTACACACAAAACTATGGCTCACGCTGCTTGGAGATGATTACTTCTGCAGGGCCTGCTACAGGATACTGATGTCATCATAGTCTACTACTACAAATCCAGTAAAGACCAAGTTCCCCTCCTGTCCCATCTTCTCTTCAGCCTCGTCTTGGACCAACACAAGTTAATTGATACATGGTGAGAAACGAACCCTTCCAAACATGAATATGCCTTTCACTCACAACCCCACAATTCCCTCTCAAGGACAGATCATGTTTTCACTACACAATCTACTCTCTTTCTTAGTTCACATACTGAACATAAACATAACTTGTGGTCTGACTAAAGGTGGTCCTTCATTTAACATCCTTTTTAGCATAGAGTACAGATACTTCCTAAACTCTTATTGATTCATTACTAACTGACCAATCTTTCTGCAACTCAGTTTAACAAGCTCTCAATGAATACCTACATCACAAAATGGGTTTAGATAGCTTCCTCATCACCCCATGGTAAGACCGCAAGCCCGCTATCAAAAGAAACAGTATTCTGTTATGTAGTCTTCACAAGCTAAAAAAAGGTAAATGGGTCCTTTTCCAGTATCTAGAATTGACCATCCAAAAAAATCAATGACCTTTCAATCTCACCCAGCTTCTATTAATAGGCTAGCTTTGGAGAAGGCATGTCAAGAACTTGATGTGAAACAACAGAAAGATAACCGAGGAGGGATAGGCACACCTTTTACATGAAAGGCAAAATGATGATTCTCAGACTACCCAATTCAGAGCATAAACCTATCAGACTTAAGATAGGAACTTCAGATATAACTAATAACCTGATCAAAATCCTCACTGAATTTTCTGCAAACTATCAGAACTATACAGAAACCTAGATTCTTTTCCTAGTGACCTAATGGTTCAGTTGCTGTTGATCATCCCCCTCCTTTCCTTTCCTTCAGCTTACAGTCTAAGTTAGAAGAACCTATTGCCCCAGAAAAGGTAATCAAATCCATAAAACAACTGAAACTGCACAAACACCCTGGCCAAGATGACTTTCCCACCAGCTTTTGCAAAATACTCTTAGATTGTTCACCCCTTTCGTAATGAATGCACTAATTAGTACCCCTAATGGTCACAGATTTTGAATGGAAACCCTGTTTGCAATCATTTCTATGATTCCAAAACATCACACAGACTCCACCTTGTGGCCTAATTATCAAGCAGTTTTAAAATTTAATCAAGATATCAAAATTCTGGCTAAAACTCCTACCACACAGCTTAAGTCAATAATAGGTAGCTAAAAATAAAAAGACCTGCTGGGATTCATACCAGCTCCCCGGGCAGGTGATAACATTTGCCAAATTGTGCACATGACCCATTTTGCATTTCACCGCAACATTCTCACATTTCTTCTGTCACTTGACCTCAGAAATGGATTTGACACAGTACCATGGCAACACCTATCTCATCCCTTACCACAATGGGCCTTTGGACCTCATTTCTATACTTGAATATCTAGCTTATACAATGCCCCACAGTGACACGTCTTCTCCATTAACAAAGGCATGCAGCAGGGCTGCCCACTGTCCCCCTTACTATTTGCTCTACTTATAGTACCCATATACTGTAGCTATACTGATTAGCTAAAACCCCCAACATCCCAGGGATCTCCATAGTGGAAACATGCTGCAAACTCTTTTTGCTGACAATGTCATCCTAAATGTCATAAACTCACACACCTCCCTCCAAAACATTATGGGACAAATATCCAATATCTTGGCTAGGCAATATGGGGGAGTTTTGGGACTTTAGATGAAGCACATAAATATTTGTGCCACCATTCCTGGTACATGTAAACAAAAAAAGGGAAAGTGGGACTTTAAATGAGGCTGTTGACTGGTTGGGGTATGGTTGTAATGACATGTTTAATGACATAAATAGATGTAGATACATTACAATAGTACATGTCGTATATAAAATAGTATAATATGTATACATGCAAATTGGCATAAACATCATAGGTACATAGATATATACATTTGACAACACATACAAAAGTAGAAAATGGTTGTACAAAACTAAAATTAATGTATGCACACATGTCAGCTTGGCAGCACATAGCAAGTGTATGGAGTATAAAATTGCGTAGAAATGATTAATGGTCTAACTGGTTTGAATCCTGTTAAGGCATATAGCTATATCCTGACCAATGCATTTCGTATGTGAACACTTCCTCGGGGGGGATGCTATGGGGGAATCTACAAAAAACACAATATAATTAGGTCTAATATTGAAAGGAGATAACAAGATTGTCAGTCCTACATACAACGGAATACGATGGTATGTAGTAAATGTGGGGCCCAGGCCAAAGAGGTAATCTGTCCCGGGAGCTGAGGTAGCTTATTGCCCCGTACTAAGAGGGCGCACATGCAGCATCCCCTGGACCACAGATTACCAATCTTCATGATATATGAAAGGTGATGAAGTGAGAGTGATAGCTGCCAGTGGAGTCTGTAATGGATAGATGAAATATCCATTAAAAAGTATATATCTTGGCTAGGAAGGTTGGCAGCCATCAAAATGACTTATCCTCCCAAACTGCTATATTATTTTAGAGTTCTTTCAGTAGCTATCCTTTTCCTTACCCTCTGATCTCTACAATGTTAAATTACCTCCATCGCACAATACCAAAACCTTCATGAATTGAGCAACTCTCACTTGGGGCAAATATTTATGAGGATTTGGCCTTCCACACCTTTAAAATACTATTATGCAGCTCAAATTGCTCAAATACCTAAGTTCTATGTCTCTCAAAAGACATCCTTATGGATGTTCCTCAAAGATATTGATTGCAACCCCCTAAGGGTCAACAAACGTTTTTGGCTTAATGCCCCACATAGACACCATTTACCCAATCCCATTACCAAACTTAGCCTACAGGTCTGGGATACAGTCACAGCATACAATGGATCTCTAGAGGCCTTATTCAAATACAACACTTAAACACCAAAGATCAAACCCTTTTACATCTTACAACAAGAAAAAAAGCTCATAAACCCCAAACTTTTGTGATATCTACAGATCAAACACATCCTTAAAATGCATGTCCTTATTCCCCTTGAATTTAAATGTAAAGCAGATAGCCATGCTTTCCTTATTATATTCAATGCTCCTAATGCCCCCTTTGCAACAATCTCCCATACATACCCAAAAATGGTTAGAAGATCTAGAGCTACAGTTGGATGCACAACACTAGTCTGAAATATGGGAGTCATGCACGCCTAATACAGTGTATTTGTGATCAAGACTCATTTTAATATAATGACACGATAATTAGTACCCACCAGGATCACTCCCTTTGTACCAGGTTATTAACCATTTCAGCCCCGGAAGATTTGGCTGCTTAATGACCAGAGCACTTTTTACAATTTGGCACTGCACTGCTTTAACTGGTAATTGCGCTGTCATGCAATGCTGTACCCAAACAACATTTGCGTCCTTTTTTTCCCACAAATAGAGCTTTCTTTTGATGGTATTTGATTGCCACTGTGATTTTTATTTTTTGCAATATAAACGGAAAAAGACTGAACATTGTGAAAAAAAAAAATATTTTCTACTTTTTGTTATAAAAAAAAGATCCAATAAACTAAATTTTAGTCATACGTTTAGGCCAAAATGTATTCAGCCACATGTCTTTGGTTAAAAAAATTTCAATAAGCATATATTTATTGGTTTGCACAAAAGTTAGTGTCTATAATCTAGGGTACATTTACTGGAATTTAAGCAGCTTTTAGTTTATGACTGCCTATCTCATTTCTTGAGGTGCTAAAATGGCAGAGCAGTACAAACCACCCCAAATGACCCCATTTTGGAAAGTAGACATACATTTTTGATTTCACTCCTCGCTGCCTACCACAGTTTCGGAGGCAATGCAATGCCCAGATAGCACAACCCCCCCCCCCCAAATTACCCCATTTTTGAAAGTAGACATCCCAAGCTATTTGCTGAGAGGCATATTGAGTATTTTGCAGATCTCACTTTTTGTCACAAAGATTTGACAATTTAAAAGCGAAAAAAAAATACATTTTTCTTTTCTTTCTTCATTTTCAAAAACAAACGAGAGCTGGAAAATACTCACCATGCCTCTTAGCAAATACCTTGGGGTGTCTACTTTCTACAATGGGGTCATTTTGGGGAGTTTTGTGCTATCTGGACATTTCAGGCCCTCCGTAACTGTGATTGGTAATGAGGAGTAAAATCACAATTTTACGCCTTTAGAAAGCCTGAAGGTGGTGCTTGGTTTTTGGGGTTCTGTACACAGCTAGGCTCCCAAAAAGTCTCACACATGTGGTATCCTCATACTCAGGAGACAAAGCAGAATGTATTTTGGGGTGTGATTGCACATATAACCATGCCATGTTTAAACAATATATCATTTAGTGACAACTTTGTGCAAAAAAATTAAATAAACAAATATTTGTAATTTTCCGGAAACTTGTGGCAAAATATAAAATATTCCATGGACACAACATGCCTCTCGGCAAATAGCTTGAAGTGTCTACTTTCCAAAATGGGGTCATTTGTGGGGGTTTTGTGCTATCTTTACATTTCATGGCCTCCGAAACTATGATAGGTAGTGAGGAAGTGAAATCACCATCTTATGCCCTTAGAAAGCCTGAAGGCGGTGATTAGGTTCAGGGTCCTGTACACGGCTAGGCTACCAAAAAGTCTCACACATGTGGTATCCCCGTACTCAGGAGAAGCAGCAGAATGTATTTTGGGGTGAAATTCCACATTTGCCCATGGTATGTTCGAGCGATATATCATTTAGTGACAACTTTGTGCAAAAAAAAAAAGTTTGTCATTTTCCTGAAACTTGTGGCAAAATATAAAATATTCCATGGACTCAACATGCCTATCAGCAAATAGCTTGGGTGTTTTACATGAAAAACATTTTTTTTGCTAGAAAATTACTTTGAACCCAGAAACGTGATATATTTTTTAAAGCAAAGGCCCTACAGATTAAAATGGTGGGTGTTGCTTTTCTTTCACAGTATTTTTTTTTTTAAAATGCTTTGCCAATTTCCCAATGGCGCTGTTTATATCCAGCGAAACCTAAGTCATGAAATGCTCATAGCTTCTGGTTTCTTAGGCCATAGAGATGATTGGAGCCATTCTGGTCTCTGATCTGGTCTCCGCTGGCTGAAACACTGGCTGCATTCTCGGGTTCCCTGTTGGGACAGGTGAGCCAGAGAAAATCATGGAAGATGGTGGGAGGGGGGGACTTTGTAAAAGCAGTTTAGAGGCTAGAATTGATTTTACATAAAAGCCAAACACTGGCTGAAAAGAATGATACCAAGATGGTATATAAACCTGCAGGCATTATTCTGGTATAACCACTTAAAGTCCAGCAACATACCAGTATGTTGCTGGTCCTTGTTGGGCATGTATTGTAATGTTCTTTTTTTCATGCAGCCTGTGGGCTGAACGAAAAAAAGAGATTGATCGGTAGGTATGCCCACCATTAGAATACCGCCCTTCATCCACCCACTTCTAATGATGGCCATACATGCACAATTTTTTTTAACTGTGGTGGCGAAATCACCTACTACAGTGCAGGAGTCACGGCTTTACGTATCATGGGAGCAAACGCTGTTGCTGTCTGAATACATAAACCTGTGCTGCAGCTGAATGGCACACCTGCTAAGCAAATGATGGTTAACAATAAAACAAAGTAACATTACAGTATAACAGAAAGACATACCATACCTGTAAAGCAAATACAATAAAACATAGTAAAAATAAAACATTACAATTCTAAAATACAGTAACAATAGAGAGAGAACAATAGATATAGAATATATTTTTAATTGTTTTTGTGTGTTTGTTTTGCATAACATTGTTTTATATAAACTATAAACTGTAAACGTTCCAGATTAGGGTCTCTCAAAATGTGATGGCTATCTCATCTTTCGAGACACTGTGTAAGTGTGCCCTAGAACTGTGCAATGCTGTACCCTATGCTAATACTCCACTAGTGTGTAATAGCAATTGAAACATTCACCAATGCAAAGACCAGGTTGGTCAGGACAGGAGGGACAATAAATCCAAGCCTAAATCCGCGCTTTCTACAGACACAACATCTTCTTTGGGGATTTCTTTGGATAGGGGTACCAGGGAGGACATACGGAAAATGCCTCTCATGCAGCCGGCTCACTGCATTTGGATTGGGAAGTTTGGCCACAGCACCATCTGGAAACAGAAGTGCTGTAGAAGCTTTGTGTAGCACATAAGCATTCAGCAGAGCCAATTGGAATAAACATACAGACACTTTTTTATACCAGCGTCTGGCCTTACAGGCAATTAGGTACAGTGCCAACAACTGGTCGTTGAGGCCCACCCCTCCCAAATTAAGGTTATATTCATGGACACAGAGGGGTTTCTCCACAACACCAGTCGCCATTTGAATTTGGACTGTCGTGTCTGCGTGAAGGGAGTACAGAACGAAAACATTCATATTATCCCTCCACTTCACAGCGAAAAAATGATTACACTTAAAGCAGGCTCTCTCCCCAGCCTAAGACGGGTATCTACAAGCCGCTGGGATAAGCCCTGGCAATTAGATCACATGGTGTCACATGCGCCAATTCTGTGATCAAACAAGTGACTAAAAAGTGGTACGCTTGTGTAGTAATTGTCCACATACAAGTGGTACCCCTTTCCGAATAGGGCTAACACCAAGTCCCACACAATCTTACCAGTGCTCCCTATGTAGTCTGGGCAGTTCCCCAGCTCTACATAACTATCTCTTCCCTTGTGAACCATAAAACTATGTATAGCCTGTTGCCCTGTCACAGAGCTTATACATCTTGACCCCATATCTGGCACGCTTGCTGGGAACATACTGTTTAAATGACAAGTGGCCAGAAAACTTAATCAGGGACACATTAATGCAGACAACTTGATCGGGAGTAAACAAGGCTGCAAACTGCTGGTTGAAGTGGATTACGAGGGGCCGAATTTTGTAGAGCCGATCGTATTCAAGGTCACCCCAAGGACAACAGAGTTAATTGTCATTGAAATGCATGAACCGCAAGATATGCTTGTATCGTGTCCTGGTCATGGAGGCAGAGAACAAGGGCATATGGTGAATTGGGTCAGTGGACCAAAATGACCGCAACTCACTTATTTTAGTTATGCCCATGAGGAGGGATAGACCCACAAAGTTCTTAAATTCTCAGACCGTAATAGGTCTCCAATCTCTGGCAAGGGTCAACTGGGGATTAGTAGTGATTAATTGACCAGCATACAAATTGCTTTGGTCCACAATAGATCTATAATAGATCTATAGAGATCTTCCATGAAAAACAGTGAATAAAAATCAAGTGACATAAAATCAACAGTTTCCACCTGAATTCCGGGTTGGCCAGTGAATAGGGGAAGTACGGATGCTGCAGAAGTGGTGAACTCCCAATTTGGATTGGTAAATGCAGCAGGAAGGGCACTATGGTCTCAACGGGCCTGTCTTTCCTGGTGACTGCGGGACACCAGTTGTGCTAGCCACCTCACCAGCTTGTACTGCACTTATGGGACTCACCACGTCACCACGTGTTACTGCAGTGCTGGATGTATGACCAGGATGTACTAGGCCGCTAGTGCTTGCCAGTTCACCAGCAGGATAAAAGCCCTGCGGTTCTTGCACCTCAACAACAGCAGAAGAATGGGGTCAAGTACGCCTGACCTTGGCAGGGACCAATACTCGTTCGTCAGAGCTATCTGTCAGAGTGCCGCTGCTGTCTACAGGTTCATATTCTGAGCCTGAATCTGACAGATGGCTGAGTTCCTCTTCACTCTCACCTGTCATGCTCAGAAACGTGTAAGCCTCTTCACTAGTGTACCTTAGATTGGACATTTCGGTCTCTAAATTTACTGGCACACTAGTGAGACTCACAGGTAAAAAAAGCAACTGACTGTCAGCGACTGCTTCAAATGCTACCAAAAAACTGTTATGCCGCGTACACACGGTCGGACTTTTCGTCTACAAAAGTCAGACAGCCTGTCCGACAGACTTCCGGCAGACTTTCGGCGGACTTGCGGCGGACTTGCGGCATACTTTCTAACGAACGGACTTGCCTACACACGACCACACAAAAGTCCGACGGATTCGTACGTGATGACGTACACTGGACTAAAATAAGGAAGTTCATAGCCAGTAGCCAATAGGTGCCCTAGCGTGGCTTTTTGTCCGTCGGACTAGCACACAGACGAGCGGATTTCGGGGTCCATCGTAGTTACGACGTAAAGATTTGAAGCATGTTTCAAATCTAAAGTACGTCGGATTTGAGGCTAAAAAAGTACGTTGAAAGTCCGGAGAAGCCCACACACGATCGGATTACCAGCCAGCTTTAGTCCGTCAGCGTCCGTTAGACTTTTGTAGACGAAAAGTCCGACCGTGTGTACGCGGCATTATGCCGCGTACACACGGTCGGACTTTTCGTCTACAAAAGTCCAACGGACGCTGACGGACTAAAGCTGGCTGGTAATCCGATCGTGTGTGGGCTTCTCCGGACTTTCAACGTACTTTTTTAGCCTCAAATCCGACGTACTTTAGATTTGAAACATGCTTCAAATCTTTACGTCGTAACTACGACGGACCCCGAAATCCGCTCGTCTGTGTGCTAGTCCGACGGACAAAAAGCCACGCTAGGGCACCTATTGGCTACTGGCTATGAACTTCCTTATTTTAGTCCGGTGTACGTCATCACGTACGAATCCGTCGGACTTTTGTGTGGTCGTGTGTAGGCAAGTCCGTTCGTTAGAAAGTATGCCGCAAGTCCGCCGCAAGTCCGCCGCAAGTCCGCCGAAAGTCTGCCGGAAGTCTGTCGGACAGGCTGTCTGACTTTTGTAGACGAAAAGTCCGACCGTGTGTACGCGGCATTAGTGTTTGCAGGGATCAGGCCTGACTCTGCAAATGCTGCAGTTATGTGTTCAGTGTTTTGTAAGTGGCAGTGATCGATTAATACTGCAGTTGGGTGGGCTGAGTGGAGGGGCTAAACGCAGGTGCTAGCAGGTATTTGGGCTGATTCCGCTAACGCTGCATTTTTGGGAACACTAAACTATTGGGGACGTTAATATAGTTCTGATCCATTCAGACACTATACTACTAAAGGTTTATGGTGCGTGTGTGGGTGGTACCACTACTGGCCCTAATCTGACGCTGCCTGGGGCGATGCAGACCTTGACTGATGCTAAAACCTAACTGATGTCACCTGCAGTGTGATCAGTGGGTAAACCTTTATTGGGTAATATATGGCGGGTGCCCTGATGGTATAAAAAATAACTAGCTAACCAGCATCACCCGTAACACTAATACGGTGATCACTGGTGACAGGGAATAATCAAGGGGCTAAACCTTTATTAGGGGGTTTAGGGGGTCCCTAGACCTATCTGGGGCTACTACTAAGTACCCTAACGCTGATTAGTTTCACAAATGACACCAGTGCAATGATCAAAGAAAAATATGAAAACTGCACTGGGTGACACAGTGACAGGGAGTGGAGGGGTTAACTGGGGGGGGGCGATCGGGGGGGTGATCAGGGGGTGAAATGTGTGCCTATGTGTACTGTGTCAGTGTAGTGTTGATGTAACTCATGCTCCTCTCTCTGGAACAGAAAAGAGTTCCACGAGGGGAGATGACATCACTTCCCCTGCTTGTGTTTACACTTGCACAGACAGGCAAGGATTTCATTTGTCAGGACCGATCAGCAGGTCCAGGCCAGAAATCGTTGGCCTGGGCCTTGAGACTGATCGGTTCTAAAAGGAATCTGCGCGCCCGATGTAAGGTAACATCGCTTCATCCACCCGTGCCATTCTGCCGCAGTAGAACAGATAGTCTACTGACTGGAATGGTACCAGATGATTGGAGAAAAGCCAATGTAGCACCTATATTTAAAAAGGGCCCAAAATACATCCCTGGGAATTACAGACCAGTTAGCCTAACATCGATAGTATGTAAACTCTTGGAGGGGATGATAAGGTACTATATACAGGATTTTAGTAATACGAACGATATCATTAGCAGTAATCAGCATGGATTCATGAAGAATCGTTCTTGCCAAACCAATCTATTAACCTTCTATGAGGAGGTGAGTTGCCATCTAGATAAAGGAAGGCCTGTAGACGTGGTGTATCTGGATTTTGCAAAAGCATTTGACACAGTTCCCCATAAACGTTTACTGTACAAAATAAGGCCTGTTGGCATGGACCATAGGGTGAGTACATGGATTGAAAACTGGCTACAAGGGCGAGTTCAGAGGGTGGTGATAAATGGGGAGTACTCAGAATGGTCAGGGGTGGGTAGTGGGGTTCCCCAAGGTTCTGTGCTGGGACCAATCCTATTTAATTTGTTCATAAACGATCTGGAGGATGGGATAAACAGTTCAATCTCTGTATTTGCAGACGATACTAAGCTAAGCAGGGCAATAACTTCTCCGCAGGATGTGGAAACCTTGCAAAAAGACCTGAACAAATTAATGGGGTGGGCGACTACATGGCAAATGAGGTTCAATGTAGAAAAATGTAAAATAATGCATTTGGGTGGCAAAAATATGAATGCAATCTATACACTGGGGGGAGAACCTCTGGGGGAATCTAGGATGGAAAAGGACCTGGGGGTCCTAGTAGATGATGGCAGGCAATGCCAAGCTGCTGCTAACAAAGCAAACAGAATATTGGCATGCATTAAAAAGGGGATCAACTCCAGAGATAAAACGATAATTCTCCCGCTCTACAAGACTCTGGTCCGGCCGCACCTAGAGTATGCGGTCCAGTTCTGGGCACCAGTCCTCAGGAAGGATGTACTGGAAATGGAGCGAGTACAAAGAAGGGCAACAAAGCTAATAAAGGGTCTGGAGGATATTAGTTATGAGGAAAGGTTGCGAGCACTGAACTTATTCTCTCTGGAGAAGAGACGCTTGAGAGGGGATATGATTTCAATTTACAAATACCGGACTGGTGACCCTACAATAGGGATAAAACTTTTTCGCAGAAGAGAGTTTACCAAGACTCGTGGCCACTCATTAAAATTAGAAGAAAAGAGGTTTAATCTTAAGCTACGTAGAGGGTTCTTTACTGTAAGAGTGGCAAGGATGTGGAATTCCCTTCCACAGGCGGTGGTCTCAGCGGGGAGCATTGATAGCTTCAAGAAACTATTAGATAAGCATCTGAATGACCACAACATACAGGGATATACAATGCAATACTGACACATAATCACACACATAGGTTGGACTTGATGGACTTGTGTCTTTTTTCAACCTCACCTACTATGTAACTATGTAACTATGTAACTGTGGCAACTGGTCAGGAAGTAGTAAACACTATGCTTCAGAGAATGCGGTCAGGTGGGAACATTCTTCCACATATGGTGGAACTGTCCTATGGCACATCCATTTTTAAAAGTGATGTTCAGTTGATGAACTAATGGACTCCCTAATTCCCCTTCTTAGCCCAATATACCCTCTTAAATCTCAGACCTCCAGGCCTATCAAGCAAAAGCTTCAAACTGCTATTACATGTTTTACCAGCAGCCAAACATATGATCGCAAAATCCTGGAAAATACCTACCCTCTCCTGGCTGAAACCAAATCATAAAAGCTCAATTGTGCTACACAAAATACAGAAGCTAAACTCACTCACAAAATTGATAAGTATCTGGCATCCCAGGAGCTCCCATTTTCTCCTTGTGGGGATTGACCAAGACCTCCTTTCTCTATAGGGGAGGTGTGATTGCTGGTTACACTATTTCAAGTCCAATCCCTGCCCTTGCCAGATTTCTAACTCCTCGGCCCTCAACTTTTTTCACCCATGTACCCCCTGATTCTGCAATATCCTATCCACAGACCAAAATAAGACCCCTTCTTAGGTTTCTTTTTGATAAACCTTTGTAAATATAACTTCTAACTAACTCACCGTTTTATATACAAGCTTGTATTTTATACACCAATGCAAATGTAAGGTATCTGACACACCTGAAATGTCAAAATATATGTTCTTTATCTAAAACTCATTTTTAATGCTTTCTCTGCAAACCTGTTTAATTTAACACACTTGAAAATCAATACAAAGAAAATAATTGGTAAAATATAAATTTTTGTGTATTTTTTCCTGAAAATATGTGTTAGGTAAATAGCTGCGCAAATATTGTGCAACTATTACCATTTTATTCTACAGAGTCTCTGCATTCAGAAAATGTATACTTTTTGAGGGGGTTTAAAGTAGTTTTTAGCAAAAAAATGCATATTTTAACGTGAGATCTATAGCATATTTAATGATGCGCAATGTCAGAATTATACATGAAAAAAAAATGCCATGTCAGGCTGAAGTAATTTCAAGTCTATGTGTACATTTAGTCCTATGTTTATAATGTGGCAGGCATTTTGGGTGAGTCAGTTGCATTTGCAATTTTTTTCTTTCTCTTGGCATTCTTATGTTTAGGGAAAAACTTCACGTTCAGGTAAAGTTCTGGAAGACATTCTTTATGGCCTTCTGTGCAAAGTATTAGGGCCGGTATCTGGCCTTCTGGGCAAAATAATGGTAAATAAAAGTACTTTACTCTGCAGTGTTGCACAGATCACAAAAAAAGGCATTAACAGGGGTGTTATGCAAACCTGGCATGGAAGCAGGAGGCCTAGGAGTAATCCTGGGAAATTTCTTTCTTCCACAAAAGCAGAGCCGATGTCTGTAGAACTGCCCTAGGGATATCAGCCCAACTTTCTACCAAATTTTCAAGGCCAGTTGGTGGGGATATGGAAACACTGAGAAGGAAAATGAGGAAAGGCACATTAGCAGACCCAAAATAAAATACAAATGGCTACTATGCACTTTTGAGAAGGAGGAAAAAAGCACATTAGCAAGGACAAAAAAATCTGCCATGCATCCTTAAATAGGAGGAGGAGAAAAAGAGCGTATTAGAACACCAAAAACATGGCTGTATTTCTCACTAGAGGAGGATAAAAAGGCTACATCAGAAGTCAATAGAAGAGGTTGATATGTCCACCTGGAGTAGGAAGAGGGAAAGGGCACATTAGCAGCACTTTCAGGCAAGCGGCTGCTCTGTCCTTGGGAGGATTCAAAATAGAAATTGTGTATGACTACTTCTCTAACTCTTGTGCTATTTGATATATTTGAAATTGTTGAAAGAAGATTTTGGGAAGGGTGGGCAGGTTATGGCTGTAGGATGTACACCTACTTTTGTTGCTGCCTGCCCTTTCTCCTGGCCATAAAATTTCCTCCCAGTACATACTACCCTCCTGCATTGTGGAAGGGTGGACAGCAAAGGTTGTATTTTTGCATAGGAACAAAGCAGCGCATAGGCCAAATAATGTCTTTTTTATTAAAGAATACCTATGTTGTATTGTCAATCCTCTCCCTTGCTTGCTTTACCAGGGCAGGGATGGTTTTACAAGTAAAGAAAATACAAATTTGGGGTGAGATTTAAGGTATAGCAGGCCATACACTTTATTTTTGCTGCTGCCTGCTCTTCACTCTAGTTACTGTATATTGCTCTTCATTCTAGCTATATCATCTGCCCTCTCCTCCTTATGTTGCCTGCCCTTCTCTTTGCCTTGTGGAAGGGTAGGTGGGCTTTTTTCCACACTCCTTGATGCCAGATCACATCTCTCCTCCAGTGGGGTGCTGGAGGTAAAGAGCAGAGCTGTGATCTGGCATCAAGGAGTGTAGAAAAAAGCCCACCCTTCCACAAGGCAAAGAGAAGGGCAGGCAACATAAGGAGGAGGGGGCAAATTATATAGCTAGAGTGAAGAGTGATATACAATATACATAACCCCTTTCCTCCTATTGCAGGATTTTTAGAATACAAGGAGCAGGAAAAAGAATCATTAGCAATCCTCCAAAAATGGCTGTTATATGCCCTTGAGGAGGAGGAAAGGGGCACAGTAACAGTCTTCAAAATAAAATGGCTGCTATGCACCCTTGAGCAGGAGGGGGAGAAAAAGGGGGAATTAGCAGCACTCTAAAAGAAAGTAGCTGATGTGTGCTCTGAATAATAAAAGAAAGGAAATGGGGCATTAGCAGCACTCTAAAAGATAGTGGCTGTTATGTGCCCTTTAGGAATAAGGCTGCTTTCACACTGAGGCGGTTTTCAGGCATTTTAGCGCTAGAAATAGCCTCTAACTAATGCCTGAAAACCGCCTCCCCATTCATTTCAGTGTGACTTTTCACACTGGGGTGGTTGGGCTTGTGGGACATTCTGAAAAGTCCTGCAAACAGCATCTTTGGGGTGGTTTTGGAGCAGTGTATACAACGCTCCCGAAATGCCCTGCCCATGAAAATTAATCTACAAAGTGATTTGTCAGTGCCGCAACACAGGCTCTTTTAACCCTTTTTTTGGTTGCTAGCAGGATTTAAAAGTGCCCCTTTTTTATCACAATTTTTTATCACAATTTTTTGGAAAATGAAGAATTGACAAAAAAATATATTTTATTACAATTTTTTTTACATAATCTCACCAGTGCAGTACAGAGTTATCATATAATGGGTGTGGAAGTGATTGGAGACACTGACTGGTGACAGTATGTAAAAAAAAAGTAATTTTTCAATTTTCAATTTTTTTTATTACATTCTTAATCTTTTTTTTACAATAAATTTTGATAAAACTGTAAATCAGAGCAATACAGTGTACTATGCTTGGGAAGTGAGCAGGATTTTTTTTTAATTTAATTGGTATAAGCAACCATTTTTATTGAATGGAACTAAATCATTCAGTGTGTTTTGTTGTGATTAGCTGTGATTGGCCACAGCTAATGATTGGCCCTGTCTGTACCATGTGATCATCGTAAACAATCACAGCTAGCAACAGGATTGTGACAATGAATGACATGAAAGGAAGCCATCCATTGTTTACAATTGTCATGTGATTTTCTGTGATTGGTCACAGCGAATAACATGGTACCGGCAGTGGGCTGATACACTGATTAGTCATTGCCTGTGCCTGGTGGGCACAGCCAGTGACAGATCGCGTCACAGTGCAGCTGCGTGCGAGGCACATACTGGGAGGACCCTGTCGTCAATTGGCAAGGCTGGGTGGGAAGTGGTTAAAAAAGGTCACACTGCAGAACCCTTTCTATTTGCTGCCATTTCAAATGTACATGCACTGTCCTGACACTGGCCAATTTATTGCAAACATAACTGATATGTGTTTTAGGAATATCTTGGGAATAATCGGGGAAAAGGGGGAGGATTCTGTGATGTTTTATGTGCATTTATTACTTTTTATTAGCACTAAGATTTTTTTTTGCCACTGGTCAATCTGTACATGTTTTTTTTTTTTTCAAGTTGTAATGAATCAGATTGCGGTGCTATTTAAGACAAGTAATAGTGTAAAAGTTTAAAACAAATTACACATCAATATATGTGATGCCAGAATACAGTGTCAGTGATGTTGTCCATGAGATTTATTAAGTAAACTCAAGTTCTTCCCAGCAGGGTTTCCCATTCAGGGGTTACCAACATCATTTCAAACAACAAAAACTGGGGTAGCCTCCTGGATATTCTGGTTCACTCAGACCCTCCACAATCATGCTTCACGCTGGTCATTTGCACAGACTCTCTTAGTGTCTGTGTACACACACTGCCTCCTTGCCTCATGGCTGTTTACTAAAGAAGGGGGTGCCCTGAGCCTTAGCTGACATGCAAAAAGACCTGAGCATAGCTGACTAATAATAAGGTCTGTCTGTAAGATAAGATGTGGACCCAGAATTTAAGGTTTTTTTGTTTGGCTTGTTTGTGCAAGTTCATATAATAAAGAACAGTTTAAAGGATATTTTCAAATGCCATATATCTATTGTAGGTTGTATTTTGTACTGGACTGGGACAAAGATGATGCAAAGAAGACACCATAAAATGTGGTAACATCAAACAGTATGAACATGATGCCTGCAGCAGAAGACAGGCACATTCCCAATAAATTAAGAATAATACCCTTGTAACTAGGTATTAGGATAACAAAGTATCTGGGTAAAATCTGGGCTAATTAAAAAAATGCGTACACTTAATGCATAGAAACTAACCAACCGGAATGTCAATTTTGAGCCAATCCCGCTGATGACTATCTGCTCATAATAGAGTGTTGGCTGAAGTTACTTGGCAGAAAGTACGGGTGGATAATGATCCATCCTTGATTGTGATCCACAGGTTCAGAAAGGACATTTGTCTAAGATCTAAGGTATATGAAAGGTGGATATTGAGTTCATTTTTAATTAATTGGTAGATAAATCTATGCAGGTCCTGTATGCCTCCCCTCCATACTAGCAACACAACATTGATGTACTTGAAACGTAATGTATGTACGTGGCCAAGGTACATCGAGGAGGTAAACACCTGCTCTTCCTCCCAAAGTCCAAAATGGAGGCAATTGTAGGCCGGAGCCCACGATGCCCCTATTGAGGTGCCTTTGATCTGCTGATAGTACTTGGATGAAAATTTAAAACAATTGTTTATTAAGGCAAACTCCAACGTTCTACTAAATATTCAATTTGTAGGCCACTTTCAGGATAATGATGGTTCAAGAACATCTCAACAGCTCTCAACCAACAATCATGTGGGATTGAGGTATAGAGGGATTCCACATCTACACCCATCAAATTCATCAGGGTGACATTGCCACCCTTGTCACTTCTTTTAATAATGATGTCCTTAGCTTCCTGTAATTCTCTTAGGGCATATTGCTCACCACATAAGAAGTTGTCTGATCCTCTGTCCAATCAATGCTGCTTAAGTCAGCTTGTACCATGTCCAAGAACAGGCTTAACCATTTATTTTTGCCTAAAGGTGGTATCCTTTTGGATCTTATTTTTAGCTCGACTTTGCTTCTGCAGAAGGTATCCCCCTCTTCTAAATCATAATTTTTGTATCACAAGGTGACTTTTCACCACCAGAGCGTGATAAAGCGCAAATACCCCTTTTCCTTGATCTACTTCTCCCTCTTTCAGTTAGTTAGATTGAAAATGTCCCCTTTTACCCAATCATTTAAATTGCGCCTCAATTTAGACAGTTTTGTTAGTTTAAAATGAAGCTGCGTTTTTTCTATCTCCTTCTTTAAAAATTTGTTTTGCTTCCGAAACTCATCAGTGTCTTTAAAGGATCCAGACCCAGAGAACTTTCCTCAGTCAATCTGGCCAGTTCTAATAACTGAATCCTTTCCTCTTCTACCATCAGGTCCATCACAGCCACGGCATGGCCAATGCAGAGTGCCTTCCATTTTTAGAGGAACTTCTCATTATGAAGGTGCTCCACCAGGACCACTTTGTCAAGTAAAACCTCTTGGAATTATTTTATGTTGGATGTATGTATCCAAAAAGGATACATCCCATTTCCTATTTAAATGTTTTATCATTAGCTTCTTATGTTCTCTAAACCGATTTTTAACTTCTTTCTCCTGGCTTGGAGCCAGGGATGAATGCTTCTGGAAAGCAGTCTGAATCTCTTGATTTATCTCATTACCCAATACAAACACCATCACACACCAGGGGGCAAATATAAACACACGGATGATTCTCTGAGGCTAGGTAAATAAGAAAATATAGTCTTAAAGAACATAAGAAGATAATACAGAATGTGGGGATAGGGGAAAGGGGCAAAAGGCAAGTTCTGTGTAAACAGTTGATCAGTGGGTGGACTGATCAATATCTGATCACACACCAAGTGTGGTGTTATTGCTGTAACCAATAAGTCAATATAATAATGTGGTAAATTAGGGAAAAGAAGATGATTCTCTGAGGCTAGGTAAAAAGGAAAATATAGTCTTAAAGAACAGATAACGGGTGATCCTAAACAACCAAGCTCATATACCAAAAGAAATAAGGCATGAAATTATTTAAATCTATTAACTTAGATTTTTGACTCACCAATTGGGTGTTGTCATTATAGCCAAACAACCATGTACTAAAAACAAAACCCTTGTAACTAGGTACTAGGGTAACAAAGTAGCTACTTCAATGACATAAAATCTGTGGTTGGGTTTATTCAAAAAATGTTAATTTATTAAATGTATTATGCATCAAAAATTCTTACAGCGTAAAAGGGTGGTGTATTAATCCCCAGCATCAGAGGATACACACAAACACAGATATGTGAATTAAAAAAACTTGTATACCTGACAAACAAATGAAAAACATAACACAAATACAAATAGAGTCCGGACACCAAGTCTCTCAACACACAGAGGTGTACCATGGCAAAATTGCTGCTATTTATTAATTCTCCAAGGTCTGGGCTATATCTGGTAACAACTCTTGTGTGTGGATCCCCTTGGGATTTAAATGATTGCATGCGTTATTTGTTTTGGTTTTTGAACATTTCCAATAAACACAAATAGCAATTGCATTGATGTTTGCCAAAAAACAAACACACAAAGTGTAAACAAAAAAAGACCAAAGTCATGCTTTGTAGTGTCATAGATACATTACAATGATGACATTTTGCTAATACCCTTCATGTACAGATCATGCAACAATGTTGGGACATTTGTAAACTTGCAAAGTAATATTTTTGATTGAGTAAATGAGGCAAATAAGATTTACAGCACTGGATGTGACATAATTAAATACACCAGAAGAACACACACCGGTTTCTCTAACACTGACAAGGCTGTTGTTATTAGAAAAATAGGTTTTAAACAGTACTGTTATTACAGGCAGTGCCACAACTAAATTACACAATTAGGCTAGTCATTCCCTTCCCTTGAATACCAATAGAGTTTTCAAGTGCATTCTGAATGTAAATGTTTGATGAAGTCTAAGAAAGAAAATCTAAGTAATTTAATTCTACTGGTAAGTGATTTTAACATAATGGGAATGCAATGTAAATAGTTAAGGAATGAAAACAAAATATGTCAGCGCAGCATGCAGCTTGCAGTTTAGGAACTGGAGAGTGAAGATGAACTGTTTTTGCTCTGAACAAGAGCATGAAGAATATTCCATCTTGTGAAAAAAGAGAGGTTAAGCCATGTGACTTTTTGTCTTTTTGAAGAGGAGGAAAGGAGCACTCGCTATAGATATTTCCACTGGCAAATTCCTTGGTAAATTATGTTTCTTTGAGTGGAAACATAGGGCCTTAGTACATGGCATCTCTTTAGTTTTTTTTTTTACTTTTGTAAGCAGTACCTTTTGATATCAATAAAGATATCTCTGTTTTTATGTCTTTAAACTGTATCTGTGCCTATTTCCTTTCAATTCAGCCTAAGGGAACCTGCTGTCTGCTGACAACATTGGGTTAGGTAAGTATACTGTATATCCATTCAGGTTTGCTTTAAATTAATTTATTACATAAATATTTAACTGCCATAGGAATTTGTCAGTTTCTTCCTGCAAAGCCTTAATGTTCTTTGTACTTTAGCCATGAAACAGAAATGTTTCACAGCAGGACCTGGTGTATCAGTTGTATGGGCCCACTAATTCCCGGTGATGGTCGGAGGAGCAGTACAGAGTAATTCCAGAACTAAATGGATAATCAATAACTGTCCATTATATATTACTGGCTTTTGCGCGCATTTTTTTTACACTTTGTTATACAGAAAAATATATATAGATACATATTTTTCATTTGTGGGATTATTAGAAAAATTAAAAAGGTTTTGACTTCATTTATGACAATTTAGCGATTGTGTTTACATATACTTTAATAATTATGTGCTAAAACATAAACATGTGCCAAAGACATTACAGAATATGTTTTATTTTTTTATTTTTGAAGAGTTGCATAATGTGATTGAATGCAGTACCATGTAGCAATGCATACCGTTCTCATGGTGAACACTGCTTTTCAAAACAGAATCTTACACTGTCTGATTGACATGCTAAAATTAATTTCTTCTACAAATAGCAAATATAACCCAGCTGCTTTGTTGTGAAAAGTCAATTATAAGAAGTATATCATGGGGAGGAAGAAATTACATTCATTTTCTTGGCCCTGAGAAATTTGATAAGCTTGACACTTCACACATTTACCTCAATGATAGTTTATGCTCAAAAGTCAGAAATCGTGAAAACAGAAGTTAAGCAAATTATACTTAACTGGCATTGGCCATTGTATTAATTTAACAAGAAAATGTTGCTTTATACAAGTGGTATTAAGGCAACCAACAGACATACTTTAATGCAGTGCTTGTAAAAGTTTTGAAGAGCTTTCATATGAAAGATCTTGCAAAAAAAAGTACACATTTCTCTACTAAAAAGACTGCTCATTAAAAATAATAATAATTGACCAAGAAAAAACACACACAAATGATTTCAATTTTGGGGTGACCTTCATCTAAAAAATATATTTTCTATGAACGATAAATGTACAGCTCATCTCATATTGTCTGTTTCTTCAAACTACTGTCTTATTTTTAAATGCAACCTAATTTGCCTGCAGTAGGGATAAAAATCATTAAGTTTCTGTCAAACATTTCCTATGTTGGAGTAATAAACAATGTCTATAAAGCAGGAGGTTTGGACAGACATCCAGGCTTAACCACCTGAGCTCGGGTAGGTTTTACCCCCTTCATGACCGGGACATTTTTTACAATTCAGTACTGTGCTTCTTAACCACTTCAGCCCCGGAAGATTTGGCTGCTCAATGACCAGAGCACTTTTTACAATTTGGCACTGTGCTGCTTTAACTAGTGTGAGACTTTTTAGGAGCCTAGCTGCGTACAGGATCCCGAAAACCAATCACCACCTTCAAGATGTCTAAGGGTGTAAATTTTTGATTTCACTCCTCACTACCTATCACAGTTTCGAATTGCCATAAAATGCCAAGATAGCACAACCCCCCCCCCAAATAACCCCATTTAGGAAAATAGACACCCCAAGCTATTTGTCGAGTATGGAAGAGCCCCGGGGCCATCATAAAAAAAAAATAGAGAGTTTGAATTTTTTTTTTTTTTTACAGAATTCTGAGTTAAATTTTTTTTTTACAAAATTCTGAGTTTGAAAGTCAGAATTCTGAGTTTGAAAGACAGAATTCTGAGATTAAAAGTCAGAATTCTGACTTTGAAATTCAGAATTCTGAGATTGAAAGTCAGAATTGTAAGTTTAAAAAAAAATTCTACAGAATTCTGAGATTCAAAGTCAGAATTCTGAGTTTTAAAGTCAGAATTCTGAGATTAAAAGTCAGAATTCTGAAATTCAAAAGTCAGAATTCTGAGATTCAAAGTCAAAATTCAGAGTTTATAAATATAGTAGTCTCTATTAGGAAGATTTTAGGACCAATGAGCAATAATGTAGTAACACCCACAGACCATCATTCTGCAGACATACATGTCTTCTGCTCTGTATATGGATATGTAAATCTATCTTAGTTACAGCACGCAGTATAGGGAAGCAGGCAGTGCTGGGTTCTATTGTTCCTGTACTGTATTAATAGTTCCTCGGTTTGCTGTCTTATCCTTCTTCTCTGTTATCTGCTCCAACATAAAGAGCCATGCTGAAAACGTGTGTATTGTGTGTGAGTGGGGGGACACAGCTTCCATAGATAACAGAACACAATGGCCAGAACAGCACAGCTCTGCACCCCAACTTGTAGGAAACATTGCACTATTACCCCTACATGAGGGAATTGTGAATGTCTAGAAGGCAGTAGGACAATGTGTGTCTATGGTCATAACGGATTGATCATAGCAATTACTTGTTTGGACTAATAGAGTTGTTTCACAAATAATTAACCTCATATTAAAAATAAAAGCAATGCTAATGAGAGTTAGTATGGTGGTTAGAGCGACAGTCTTACATTGGTGAAGTTGTGGGTTCTGTTCCAGGTGAAGGTACAATTTTTATATATATATATTTTAAAATATGAGATAGTGAGGGCTTAAATTGTATTTTATCAATATCGCCAATTTGATTTCAAGGTATATTAACAAAGACACACTGATATATTGAGCACACAAAGTTGTAGTATATGCTGGCTACTATAAATTAGATAGTAGAGATTTAAAAGAAAAAACGGTGTATATATTAGGGTGATCAGATGGGATCATCAGGGTGTCATCTTCAGTTTCCCCAGGGGCAGTTCAAAATTTCAGGAGACTGGTCATAATGGATCGATCATAGCAATTACTTGTCTGGGCTTATACAGTATACAGTTGTTTCACAGAGAATTAACCTCATATCAAACATAAAATGCAATTACGATGGGCTGTTATAGCATAGTTGTAGCATAGTGGTTAGAGTAACAGGCTTATAAGGTTGAAGGTTGTGGTTTCTAACCCAGTTCAGCGCACATTTTTTAGTTTTATATATATTTTCAATATATTGATTTTATAGTAAACATATTTTAAAGTATGAGTTAATGAGGGCTTAAATTGTATTTTATTGATATATCCAAATTGATTTCAAGGTATATTAACAAAGACATATAGATAAATTGTATATGCTGACTATTATAAGTTAGAGAGTAGGGATTTTTTTTACAAATCTGTGTATATATTAGGATGATTTTGGTGACATGGGGACAGTTCTCAATTTCAGGAGACTGTCCCTGGAAGCTGTATGATAACCATCATGCCTCACAACTTAGCCCTGGGCTCTGCACTATAAGGTAATCTGTGCGTGTGTACTACAATGTACATGCACACGCCGATATCTCCCCTTTACTGATTGGCTGCAGTTTATCCCCACTGACACTGATGCAGTGCCATTTTCCTCTTAGCTAACCCATTGACACAGGGACATTTTTTCCAGCTAAAGACACAACTGATGCAGGGTAATTTTTTTCCATCCAATGTCACCACCGATGCAGGGTAATTTTTTCCATCCAGCGACAGCACCGATGCAAGGTAATTTTTTCCATCCAGTGACACCACCGATACAGGGTCATTTTTTCCATCCAGTGACACCATCGATGCAGGGTCATTTTACTTCTTCACTACTGTTAGCCCCTTATGTGTGCACCAGTTTTAAACTCTTACATACTACAAATATATATGCATATACAGGTACAGTATTTTGCTGTGCATGCCACTATTTTCCCAAAATACCCACCTGAGAGGGGGGAGCAGGCACAGTTTGCAAACTTCACCCTGGGTACTGGATGACCTTGTCCTATCTCTGCTGGGGAGACTGAGGTGACAGTAGGCTATAGCCATCCTCACAGATAATTTTTTGGACTCAGTGCCATTACACTGATCACTGCTAGAGTCACTGAGAACTATATTAGTCATTGCTAGAGACAGAGCTGTCTTTCAAAATCATAGGGTCCCACCAACAACCCCCCTTCCCCGGTTAGTGTTACTGTGGGTGCTAATGTGTGTGCTATGCAGCCACAATATGTAGTCTCGATGCAGAATAGTATGCAGAGATTGTGCAAGTGGGGAGGCAATTAGTGGCATGCAGTGAGTTTTAGTAGTAAAGATGTATAGGGCCATGCACAGTAACTAGTGTATATAGCGGCAGTGCAGAGCAGGCCATGAGCTGTATGCACTGGCAGTGTCAGGGCAGTGATTAAACACAATGTAGTGACAGGACAGTGAGCAGTGTGTAATAGCAGTTCAGCAGTATATGATGGCAATGCAGACATCCCAATTTGACAGCGGGCTCACGGACACCCGCGAGTGCGGCATGATCTCCCGGCTGTCAACCGCAGCAGCCCGAGCCGCCCCCTCCTCCGGGCCAGGGGTGGCAGTGGCATCGCTATGGGGATCAATTGTATGAAAGCAGGTGCCGCACGGGTCTTCCTATGTGTCCCAGACTGTTACTCTGCCATCCTCTCGTAACTCTCCAGCTCCCCAATCACTGAGCGCCTGCCCTCTGCCAGTCCAGCTCAGAGAGAGTTAGGAAGCCAGGGCAGCCAATGGTAGGTGAGTAGCAGCTGTGTGAAAATGACCCTGCATCGGTGGTGTCACTGGATGGAAAAAAATGGCCCTGCATCGGTGATGTCACTGGATGGAAAAAAATTACCCTGCATCGGTGGTGTCATTGGATAGAAAAAAAATTACCCTGCATTGGTGGTGTCATTGGATGGAAAAAAAATTACCCTGCATCGATAGTGTCATTAGCTGGAAAAAAATGTCCCTGTGTCAACGGTGTAGCTAAGAGGAAAATGGTGCTGCATCAGTGTCAGTGGGGATAAACTGCAGCCAATCAGTGAAGGGGAGATATCGGTGTGTGCATGTACATTGTAGTACACATGCACAGATTACCTTATAGTGCAGAGCCCAGGGCTAAGTTGTGAGGCATGATGGTTATCATACAGCTTCCAGGGACAGTCTCCTGAAATTGAGAACTGGCCCCATGTCACCAAAATCATCCTAATATATACACAGATTTGTAAAAAAAATCCCTACTCTCTAATTTATAGTAGTCAGCATATACAACAATTTTATCAATATTATATATGATTGTTAAATCTGTGCTTAGGAAATATTCCTGGGCTGCTGCCTCCCCTGTAGATCCCTTGTAAGAGGGATCTAGATTGTGTAAAGTATGTTTGGTGTTGGCGTAGATGGCGCTGCCCTCCAATTAGATAATAATCTGGGTAGAGATGTATTTATGTCCTACTATAGTTTAACTTGTGATACTGTGATTATTAGTTAGAATACACTCCCTATTGGGTGATTTTAAAATTCTCTCCCTACTGGGTAATTATATCCAAAGTGATAGTGAACCCTCCAAAGTGGTAAAAATTGTATTTGATAATTGTGTCAGGTTGAACCCATTGCTTTATGCCACCTATGAAGAGCGAATCACATTTGGGTCTTCCCAGGGGTCAGCAATAGGGATGAGCTTCGAGTTCGAGTCAAACTCATGTTCGACTCGAACATCGGCTCTTCGCCAGTTCGCCGAACAGCGAACAATTTGGGGTGTTCGCGGGAAATTCGAAAGCCGCGGAACACCTTTAAAAGTAAATGGGAGAAACCAAAAGTGCTAATTTTTAAGGCTTATATGCATGATATTGTCATAAAAAGTGTTTGGGGACCTGGGTCCTGCCCCAGGGGACATGTATCAATGCAAAAAAAAAGTTTTAAAAACGGCCGTTTTTTCGGGAGCAGTGATTTTAATAATGCTTAAAGTGAAACAATAAAAGTATAATATTCCTTTAAATTTCGTACCTGGTGGGTGTCTATAGTATGCCTGTAAAGGGGCGCATGCTTCCCGTGTTTAGAAAAGTCTGACAGCAAAATTACATTTCAAAGGAAAAAAAGTAATTTAAAACTACTCGCGGCTATTAATGAATTGTCGGTCCGACAATACATATAAAAGTTCACTGATAAAAATGGCATGGGATTTCCCCACAGGGGAACCCCCAACCAAAATTTCTTAAAAAATGGCGTGGGGGTCCCCCTAAATTCCATACCAGGCCCTTCAGGTCTGGTATGTATATTAAGGGGAACCCCATGCCAAAATTTTTTTAAAAAATGGCGTGGGGGTCCCCCTCAAAATCCATACCAGGCCCTTCAGGTCTGTTATGGATTTTAAGGGGAACCCCCGTGCCAAAATTTAAAAAAGAAAATGGTGTAGAGGTCCCCCCAAAAATCCATATTAGACCCTTATCTGGGCACGCAACCTGGCAGGCCGCAGGAAAAGAGGGGGGACGAGAGAGCGCACCCCCCTCCTGAACCATACCAGGCCACATGCCCTCAACATTGGGAGGGTGCTTTGGGGTAGCGGCCCCCCAAAGCACCTTGTCCCCATGTTGATGAAGACAAGGGCCTCATCCTCACAACCCTTGGCCGGTGGTTGTGGGGGTCTGCGGGCGGAGGGGCTTATCAGAAACTGGAAGCCCCCTTTAACAAGGGAACACCCAGATCCCGCCCCCCGTGTTAAATGGTAATGGGGTACAAAAGTACCCCTACCATTTAAAACAAAGTGTCAAAAATGTTAAAAATGACAAGAGACAGTTTTTGACAATTCCTTTATTTAAAGTCTTCTTCTTTCCATCTTTTTCGGGTCTTCTTCCTTCTTCCTTCCTTCTTCCTTCGGTTTCTTCCTCCATCTTCTTCTTCCTCTGGTTCTTCCTCCGATCCTCTGCGTCTTGCTCCGGCGTTCTCTTCCGGCATCCTCCTCCGCGGCATCTTCTTCCCGCTTCGTTCTTGAGATGCTCCGCATCCATGGGAGGCTCCCGCTGTGTGAAGCTTCTCTTCTTCTGACACATCATAAATAATGGAGGGTGGGGCCACCCAGTGACCCCGCCCCGCTCTGACGCACGGGGACTTCCCTATGGCTTTCCCCATGACGTCAGAGGGGGTGGGGTCATCCGTTACATAATCGGGTGACTCTGCCCCCTCTGACATCACAGGGAAAGCCATAGGGAAGTCCTTGTCAAGTCCCCGTGCGTCAGAGGGGGTGGGGTCACCGGGTGGCCCCGCCCTCCGTTATTTAAGAAGTGTCAGAAGAAGAGGAGCGTCACATAGCGGGAGAGGATGAAAAAGATGGAGGAAGAAACCGAAGGAAGAAGGAAGGAAGAAGACCCGAAGAAGATGAAAAGCAGAAGACTTTAACCGATTCAGCCCCGGAAGATTTTACCCCCTTCCTGACCAGAGCGTTTTTTGCGATTTGGCACTGCGTCGCTTTAACTGACAATTGCGCGGTCGTGCGACGTGGCTCCCAAAATTGACGTCCGTTTTCCCCACAAATACAGCTTTCTTTTGGTGGTATTTGATCGCCTCTGCGACATTTATTTTTTACGCTATAAACAAAATAAGAGCGACAATTTTGAAAAAAACGCATTATTTTTTACATTCTGCTATAATAAATATCCCCCTAAAATATATAAAAAAAATTTTTTTCCTCAGTTTAGGCCGATCGTATTCTTCTAAATATTTTTGGTAAAAAAAAATCGCAATAAGCGTTTATTGATTGGTTTGCGCAAAAGTTATAGCGTTTACTAAATAGGGGATAGTTTTATGGCATTTTTATTAATAATTTTTTTTACTAGTAATGGCGGCGCATGCAATGTTATGGCGGACATGTCAAAAAAAATGACACATTTTTGGGGCCATTGTCATTTCTACAGCGATCAGTGCGATTAAAAATGCACTGATTACTGTGTAAATTACACTGGCAGTGAAGGGGTTAACCACTAGGGGGCGGGGAGGGGTTAAGTATGTCCTAGGGGAGTGATTCTAATTGTAGGGGGGATGGGCTGTGTGTGTGACGTCACTGATCTCTGCTCCGATGACAGGGAGCAGAGATCCAGTGACACTGTCACTAGGCAGAACGGGGGGATGCTGTTTACATCAGCATCTCCCCGTTCGTCCTCTCCGTGAGGATACCCGTGGCGATCGAGACGCGATCGCGACCCGGCTCACGGAGCTCCCGGCCAGCACGCGCCGCCAGTGGCGCGCACGCAATGGCACTGCGGGGAATTCAAATGGACGTACCTGTAAGTCCATTTGCCCAGCCATGCCATTCTGCCGACGTACATCGGCGTGCGCCGGTCGGGAACCAGTTAAATAAAGGAATTGTCAAAAACTGTCTCTTGTCATTTTTTACATTTTTGACACTTTTTTTGTAAAATGGTAGGTACCCCATGACCATTTAACATGGGGGGATGGGATCTGGGGGTCCCCTTGTTAAAGGGGGCTTCCAGATTCCGATAAGCCCCCCACCCGCAGACCCCCACAACCACCTCTCAAGGGTTGTGGGGATGAGGCCCTTGTCCTCATCAACATGGGGACAAGGTGTTTTGGGGGCTACCCCAAAGCACCCTCCCAATGTTGAGGGCATGTGACCTGGTACGGTTCAGGAGGGGGGGCGCTCTCTCGTCCCCCCTCTTTTCCTGCGGCCTGCCAGGTTGCATGCTCGGATAAGGGTCTGGTATGGATTTTTGGGGGGATCCCACGCCATTTTTTAAAAATTTTGGCGCAGGGTTCCCCTTAAAATCCATACCAGACCTGAAGGGTCTGGTATGGATTTTGAGGGGGACCCCCACGCCATTTTTAAAAAAAAATCTGGTGCGGGGTTCCCCTTAATATCCATACCAGACCTGAAGGGCCTGTCCCTGTGGGGAAATCCCATGCCGTTTTTATGTCGGACCGACAATTCATTAATAGCCGCGAGTAGTTTTAAATGACTTTTTCCTTTAAAATGTCATTTTGCTGTCAGACTGTTCTAAACAAGGGAAACATGCGCCCCTTTACAGGCATACTATAGACACCCCCCATATACTATCTAATAAATGTTTTAACCCCTTGATTGCCCCCTAGTTAACCCTTTCACCACTGATCACCGTATAACCATTATGGTTGACGCTGGTTAGTTCGTTTATTTTTTATAGTGTCAGGGCACCCGCCGTTTATTACCGAATAAAGGTTTAGCCCCCTAATCGCCCGGCGGTGATATGCCTCGCCCCAGGCAGCGTCAGATTAGCGCCAGTAGCGCTAACACCCACGCACGCAGCATGCGCCTCCCTTAGTGGTATAGTATCTGATCGGATCAATATCTGATCCGATCAGATTTATACTAGCGTCCCCAGCAGTTTAGGGTTCCCAAAAATGCAGTGTTAGCGGGATCAGCCCAGATACCCGCTAGCACCAGCGTTTTGCCCCTCTGCCCAGCCCACCCAAGTGCAGTATCGATCGATCACTGTCACTTACAAAACACTAAACGCATAACTGCAGCGTTCGCAGAGTCAGGCCTGATCCCTGCGATCGCTAACAGTTTTTTTGGTAGCATTCTGGTGAACTGGCAAGCACCAGCCCCAGGCAGCATCAGGTTAGCGCCAGTAGCGCTAACACCCACGCACGCACCGTACACCTCCCTTAGTGGTATAGTATCTGATCGCATCAATATCTGATCCGATCAGATCTATACTAGCGTCCCCAGCAGTTTAAGGTTCCCAAAAACGCAGTGTTAGCAGGATCAGCCCAGATACCTGCTAGCACCTGCGTTTTGCCCCTCCGCCCGGCCCGGCCCAGCCCACCCAAGTGCAGTATCGATCGATCACTGTCACTTACAAAACTCTAAACGCATAACTGCAGCATTCACAGAGTCAGGCCTGATCCCTGCGATCGCTAACAGTTTTTTTGGTAGTATTTTGGTGAACTGGCAAGCACCGGCCCCAGGCAGCGTCAGGTTAGCGCCAGTACCGCTAACACCCACGCACGCAGCGTACACAACCCTTAGTGGTATAGTATCTGAATGGATCAATATCTGATCCGATCAGATCTATACTAGCGTCCCCAGCAGTTTAGGGTTCCCAAAAACGCAGTGTTAGCGGGATCAGCCCAGATACCTGCTAGCACCTGCGTTTTGCCCCTCCGCCCGGCCCAGCCCAGCCCACCCAAGTGCAGTATCGATCGATCACTGTCACTTACAAAAGACTAAACGCATAACTGCAGCGTTCGCAGAGTCAGGCCTGATCCCTGCGATCGCTAACAGTTTTTTTGGTAGCTTTTTATTGAACTGGCAAGCACCAGCGGCGTAGTACACCCCGGTCGTAGTCAAACCCGCACTGCAGTAACACTTGGTGACGTGGCGAGTCCCATAAGTGCAGTTCAAGCTGGTGACGTGGCAAGCACAAGTAGTGTCCCGCTGCCACCAAAAAGACAAACACAGGCCCGTCGTGCCCATAATGCCCTTCCTGCTGCATTCGCCAATTCTAATTGGGAGCCCACTACTTCTGCAGCGCCCGTACTTCCCCCATTCACATCCCCAACCAAATGCAGTCGGCTGCATGAGAGGCATTTTTATGTCCTCCCGAGTACCCCTACCCAACGAACCCCCCCAAAAAAGATGTTGTGTCTGCAGCAATCGCGTATATAGGCATGACACCCGCTATTATTGTCCCTCCTGTCCTTACAATCCTGGTCTTTGCATTGGTGAATGTTTTGAACGCTACCATTCACTAGTTGAGTATTAGCGTAGGATACAGCATTCCACAGACTAGGCACACTTTCACAGGGTCTCCCAAGATGCCATCACATTTTGAGAGACCCGAACCTGGAACCGTTACAGTTACAAAAGTTAGTTACAAAAAAAGTGTCAAAAAAATATATATATATAAAATAAAAAAAAATAGTTGTCGTTTTATTGTTCTCTCTCTCTCTATTCTCTCTCTATTGTTCTGCTCTTTTTTACTGTATTCTATTCTGCAATCTTTTATTGTTGTTATGTTTTATCATGTTTGCTTTTCAGGTATGCAATTTTTTATACTTTACCGTTTACTGTGCTTTATTGTTAACCATTTTTTTGTCTTCAGGTACGCCATTCACGACTTTGAGTGGTTATACCAGAATGATGCCTGAAGGTTTAGGTATCATCTTGGTATCATTCTTTTCAGCCAGCGGTCGGCTTTCATGTAAAAGCAATCCTAGCGGCTAATTAGCCTCTAGACTGCTTTTACAAGCCGTGGGAGGGAATTCCCCCCCCCCCACCGTCTTCCGTGTTTTTCTCTGGCTCTCCTGTCTCAACAGGGAACCTGAGAATGCAGCCGGTGATTCAGCCAGCTGACCATAGAGCTGATCAGAGACCAGAGTGGCTCCAGACATCTCTATGGCCTAAGAAACCGGAAGCTACGAGCATTTTATGACTTAGATTTCGCCGGATGTAAATAGCGCCATTGGGAAATTGGGGAAGCATTTTATCACACCGATCTTGGTGTGGTCAGATGCTTTGAGGGCAGAGGAGAGATCTAGGGTCTAATAGACCCCAATTTTTTCAAAAAAGAGTACCTGTCACTACCTATTGCTATCATAGGGGATATTTACTTTCCCCGAGATAGCAATAAAAATGATTAAAAAAAAAATATGAAAGGAACAGTTTAAAAATAAGATAAAAAAAGCAAAAAAATAATAAAGGAAAAAAAAAAAAAAAGCACCCCTGTCGCCCCCTGCTCTCGCGCTAAGGCGAACGCAAGCGGCTGTCTGACGTCAAACGTAAACAGCAATTGCACCATGCATGTGAGGTATCACCGCGAAGGTCAGATCGAGGGCAGTAATTTTTGCAGTAGACCTCCTCTGTAAACCTAAAGTGGTAACCTGTAAAGGCTTTTAAAGGCTTTTAAAAATGTATTTATTTTGTTGCCACTGCACGTTTGTGCGCAATTTTAAAGCATGTCATGTTTGGTATCCATGTACTCGGGCCTAAGATCATCTTTTTTATTTCATCAAACATTTGGGCAATATAGTGTGTTTTAGTGCATTAAAATTTAAAAAAGTGTGTTTTTTCCCCAAAAAATGCGTTTGAAAAATCGCTGCGCAAATACTGTGTGAAAAAAAAAATGAAACACCCACCATTTTAATCTGTAGGGCATTTGCTTTAAAAAAATATATAATGTTTGGGGGTTCAAAGTAATTTTTTTGCAAAAAAAAATAACTTTTTCATGTAAACAATAAGTGTCAGAAAGGGCTTTGTCTTCAAGTGGTTAGAAGAGTGGGTGATGTGTGACATAAGCTTCTAAATGTTGTGCATAAAATGCCAGGACAGTTCAAAACCCCCCCAAATGACCCCATTTTGGAAAGTAGACACCCCAAGCTATTTGCTGAGAGGCATGTCGAGTCCATGGAATATTTTATATTGCGACACAAGTTGCGGGAAAGAGACAAATTTTTTTTTTTTTTTTTTGCACAAAGTTGTCACTAAATGATATATTGCTCAAACATGCCATGGAAATATGTGAAAATACACCCCAAAATACATTCTGCTGCTTCTCCTGAGTACGGGGATACCACATATGTGAGACTTTTTGGGAGCCTAACCGCGTACGGGACCCCGAAAACCAAGCACCGCCTTCAGGCTTTCTAAGGGTGTGAATTTTTGATTTCACTCTTCACTGCCTATCACAGTTTCGGAGGCCATGGAATGCCCAGGTGGCACAAAACCCCCCCAAATGACCCCATTTTGGAAAGTAGACACCCCAAGCTATTTGATGAGAGGTATAGTGAGTATTTTGCAGACCTCACTTTTTGTCACAAAGTTTTGAAAATTGAAAAAAGAAAAAAAAAATGTTTTTTCTTGTCTTTCTTCATTTTCAAAAACAAATGAGAGCTGCAAAATACTTACCATGCCTCTCAGCAAATAGCTTGGGGTGTCTACTTTCCAAAATGGGGTCATTTGGGGGGGTTTTGTGCCACCTGGGCATTCCATGGCCTCCGAAACTGTGATAGGCAGTAAAGAGTGAAATCAAAAATTTTCACCCTTACAAATCCTGAAGGCGGTGATTGGATTTCGGGGCCCCGTACGCGGCTAGGCTCCCAAAAAGTCCCACACATGTGGTATTCCCATACTCAGGAGAAGCAGCTAAATGTATTTTGGGGTGCAATTCCACATATGCCCATGGCCTGTGTGAGCAATATATAATTTAGTGACAACTTTATGCAAAAAAATAAAAAATAAAAGTGTCACTTTCCCGCAACTTGTGTCAAAATATAAAATATTCCTTGGACTCAATATGCCTCTCAGCAAATAGCTTGGGGTGTCTACTTTCCAAAATGGGTTCATTTTGGGGTTTTTTGTGCCACCTGGGCATTCCATGGCCTCCGAAACTCTGATAGGCAGTGAAGAGTGAAATCAAAAATTTACACCCTTAGAAATCCTGAAGGCGGTGATTGATTTTCGGGGCCCCGTACGCGGCTAGGCTCCCAAAAAGTCCCACACATGTGGTATCCCCATACTCAGGAGAAGCAGCTGAATGTATTTTGGGGTGCAATTTCACATAGGCCCATGGCCTGTGTGAGCAATATATCATTTAGTGACAACTTTTTGTAAATATTTTTTTTTTTTTGTCATTATTCAATCACTTGGGACAAAAAAAATAAATATTCAATGGGTTCAACATGCCTCTCAGCAATTTCCTTGGGGTGTCTACTTTCCAAAATGGGGTCATTTGGGGGGTTTTGTACTGCCCTGCCATTTTAGCACCTCAAGAAATGACATAGGCAGTCATAAACTAAAAGCTGTGTAAATTACAGAAAATGTACCCTAGTTTGTAGACGCTATAACTTTTGCGCAAACCAATAAATATACGCTTATTGACATTTTTTTACCAAAGACATGTGGCCGAATACATTTTGGCCTAAATGTATGACTAAAATTTAGTTTATTGGATTTTTTTTATAACAAAAAGTAGAAAATATCATTTTTTTTCAAAATTTTCGGTCTTTTTCCGTTTATAGCGCAAAAAATAAAAACCGCAGAGGTGATCAAATACCATCAAAAGAAAGCTCTATTTGTGGGAAGAAAAGGACGCAAATTTCGTTTGGGTACAGCATTGCATGACCGCGCAATTAGCAGTTAAAGCGACGCAGTGCCAAATTGGAAAAAGACCTCTGGTCCTTAGGCAGCATAATGGTCCGGGGCTCAAGTGGTTAAAGGAATATTACACTTTTATTGTTTCACTTTATGCATTATTAAAATCACTGCTCCCGAAAAAACGGCAGTTTTTAAAACTTTTTTTTGCATTGAAGTGCATTGCAAGTGTTTGGGCAGGACCCAGGTCCCCAAACACTTTTTATGACAATAACTTGCATATAATCCTTTAAAATTAGCACTTTTGATTATTCATGTTCGAGTCCCATAGACTTTAACGGTGTTTGCGTGTTCGAACAAATTTTTTGCCTGTTCACATGTTCTGGTGCGAACCGAACAGGGGGGTGTTCGGCTCATCCCTAGTCAGCAAACAGGTGATGTGTGTACAATAAGTAATTACTGCTTGGTCAAACCTCCCTATATAAGCTTTTATGAGGAGGATGATCCTTAGAGTAGGCAGAGTTGTGATAAATACCTTGAAAAGTGATCCTAACTGCTGTCACTCTTCTATGGGTGAGTTTTCAAATTTGTGATAAATAACCTAAAAAAGTGATCCAAACTAGTGTCACCTTAAAATGAGTGATTTATATCCTAGGGTTAATTATACATCCTGAAGTGCACTTGAGACCTGCAATGGGTGCTATTAACCCTAAAGTGCATTAAATGGTATCCGATACTGCAACCCAATGGTTAAACATCATGTGCTAAACATCAAAATAAATAAACATCAACCTGAAAGACATATAGGGGGTCATTTACTTAGATGAATGCACTGCGCTGGTTCAGACCTTAATTGGTGCGCTGGATAGATCCTTAATTCAGCATGTGAACCGGTGCACACACAGGAGTACCTACACGCGAGTATGTTTCCAGCGCAATGTCATCGCGCTGGTTCTCGGCGAGGTATATCTCGCGCTCGCTGCAATAGGAAAAACACATCTTCCTATTAAAGCAGCGCAGGAAAAACCGGCATGGGTTCCACCTCCGGGTGCATACTAGGCCCTTCGGTCTGGTATGGATTGTAAGGGGAACCCCCTATGCCGAAAAAAACGCATGGGGGTCCCCCAAAATCCATACCAGACCCTTATCCGAGCACACAGCCCGGCCGGTCAGGAAAGGGGTTGGGGACGAGCGAGCGCCCCCCCTCTGAACCATACCAGGCCGCATGCCCTCAACATGGGGATGGGTACTTTGGGGAAGTATGTTGATGAGGACAAGGACCTCTTCCCGACAACCCTGGCCGTTGGTTGTCGGGGTCTGCGGGTGGGGGGCTTATCAGAATCCGGGAGACCCCTTTAATAAGGGGGCCCCCAGATCCCGGCCCCCACCCTACGTGAATGAGTATGGGGTACATGATACCCCTACCCATTCACCTGGGGGAGAAAAGTGTCAAGAAAAAAACACACTACACAGGTTTTTAAAGTAATTTATTAGGCAGCTCCGGAGGTCTTCTTCCGACTTCGGGGGGTCTTCTTCCGCACTCTTCGCATCTTCTCCAAGTGTCCGGTTCTCCTCCACACTGTCCGGCCTCTTCTCCCGGTGTCCGGTATCTTCTGCCCTCCCCGCTATCTTCTTCCAGCTCCTTTGCTAGCGGGGGCCCGGTCTTCTGCCGCTGTCCGGTTCTTCTCCGGTATCTTCTGCCTGCCTCCCCCGCTATCTTCTTCCAGCTCTTTTGCTAGCGGGGGCCCGGTCTTCTTCCGCTGTCCGGATCTTCTGTCGCTGTCCGGTTCTTCTCCGGTATCCTCTTCCGGATCCCCCGCTAACTTCTTTCAGCTCTTTTGCTAGCGGGGGCCCGGTCTTCTGCCGCTGTCCGGATCTTCTGTCGCTGTCTGGGTCTTCTCCGGTATCCTCTTCCGGATCCCCCCGCTATCTTCTTCCAGCTTTTTTTCTAGCGGGGGCCCGATCTTCTTCTTCTACGTCATCGTCTTCTCCCCTCTTCTCTTCTTCTGATGTTGACACAACGCTCTCTCCAGCTGTAATGCCGTCTGCGAGGTGTGCGGCGACTTATATAGGCATGGGGTATGGTCACCGTGTGATGTCACCGGGTGACCCCGCCTCTTATGACAGCATAGTCCCGGGGCATGATGGGACTATGCCATCATAAGAGGCGGGGTCAAGGTGCTTTGGGGTGGGGGGCCGCAGCGCGCCCCCCTTCACAAAAGTACCCATCCCCATGTTGGGGGAATGCGGCCTGGTACAGTTCAGGAGGGGGGGCGCTCACTCGTCCCCACCCCCTTTCCTGACCGGTCGGCTGCGTGCTCAGATAAGGGTCTGGTATGGATCTTGGGGGGACCGCCACATTTTTCGGCATAGGGGTTCACCTTAAAATCCATAACAGACCGAAGGGCCTGGTATGCTCTTGGAGGGGAACCCATGCCGGTTTTTTATTTAAAATTTAGCGTGGAGTTCTCCCTCAAGATTCATATCACAGTTCCTGGTATTGGTGGGGATCCAAGTCGGATCCCCGTGCTTGTCGCTTATTGGGAATAGAAAAAACATTTTTTTCTTTCCCGATGAGCGAGCCAGCTCGGCGCTGCTATCTGCAGCTGACACAGTGCAGCAGTGCACTGCGATTACCTGCGGTTATGTGTGGATAGCTGCGCTAAATCGCTCCTGGATGTAGTCAATTCTATTTTTTCTATCCGCACAAAATCACATGTAATCAAAACGCAGTGTGTGAATGGGGCCATAGGAAAGCATTGTGTGCGTTTAGCTGCGGTTGAAAACGCAGCTAAAAACACAATTCTATCTGTCCGTGTGAAAGGATAAGGCCCCTTTCACACTGGCGCATTTTTCAGGCACTAAAAATAGCGCCTGAAAAACGCCCTAAAGAAGTGGCTCCATTCACTCCAGTGTGAATTGGGCTTTCACACTAGAGCGGTGCACTAGCAGGACAGTAAGGCTCCTTTCACACTGGGGCGGTGGGGGCATCTGTGGTAAAGTGGTGCTATTTTTAGCGCTGCTTTACTGTCATTTTAGCTGCATTATTCGGCTGCTAGTGGGGCGGTTTTAAGCCCCCTGCTAGCGGCCGAAAAGGGGTTAAATACGCCTGCAAAACGCTGCTGGAGCAGCATTTTGCCAGCAGTATCACAGCGCTGCCCCATTCATTTCAACGGGGAGGACCGGTGAGTTTTTGTGACGCCCTGCCAGCGCACCGCTCCACTGTGAAAGTCCTCACTGAAGTGAATGGAGCCACTTCTTTAGAGCATTTTTCAGATGCTATTTTTAGTGCTGTAGCGCCTAAAAACATCCCAGTGTTAAAGGGGCCTAAAAAAAAGGCCTGCTAGCAGCACCTTTGGAGCTCAATGTGAAATCAATGGGACAGAGTGGCTATACCGCCAGCAGCGGATTTATATAAACCCTTTTTTGGCCGCTAGCGGGGTTAAAACCGCTAGCGGCTGAATACCGCCGGTAAAGCGGCACTAAAAATAGCGCCGTTTTACCGCTAACGCCCGCACCGCCCCAGTGTGAAAGAGGCCTAAGGCCCCTTTCACACTGACAGACTTTTCAGGTCCACCTCGGACCTGCGGACCTGAACGGACACTCCATAGATCTCTATGGAGGGTCGGATGTCAGTGGTGACATGTCCACTGACATCCGACCCACTCCACTCCGAAAAAGTGTAACGGAGGAAACACCTATTTTTCCATCCGTCTGAGGATCAGATCAGGTGACGACGGACTCTACGGTCCGTCATCATCCCATCCCCCCATAGAGGAGAGCGGAACTCTGACAGGTCCATCCCTGCACAGTGTGCAGAGACAGACCTGTCATCTGCCTGCTCAGTGGGGATCCACGGAGCGACCCCCCTCTGAGCAGAGCGGGCTCCGCACACGGACACGTCCACGTGAAAGAACCCTAAGGCCAACGCCCTTTGTATCCACGGGAAAGTTTGTACAAAGTCCCATCATGTGTATGAGGCTTAAACACAAGAAATTCAACTTTTCATATCTTTAACCACTTCCCGCCCGGCCCACAGCAGATGATGGCTGGGTGGTGGTTCATTTATCCTGACTGGGCGTCATATGATGTCCAGCAGGATAACATGCCGCCGCGCGCCCACGGGGGGCGCGCATCACAGCGAACGGTGGAGCGGTGTGTCAGTTTGACACACCGCTCCACCGATCTTGGTAAAGAGCCTCCGGTGGAGGCTCTTTACCACGTGATCAGCCGTGTCCAATCACGGCTGATCACGATGTCAATAGGAAGAGCCGTTGATCGGCTTTTCCTCACTCGCATCTGACAGATGCGAGTAGAGGAGAGCCGATCGGCGGCTCTCCTGGCAGGGGGGTCTGCGCTGATTGTTTATCAGCGCAGCCCCCCCTCGGATGCCCACACTACACCACCAGGGAAGCAGCCAGGACCACCAGGGAGCCGGGCAACATGTGGATGGCCAGGTATGTACCCCATGGCCATCCACATGTGCCCAATGTGCCCAATCTGTGTGGGCACTGACTGGCTCCATTTTAAATCAGTGATGCCCAGCAATGCCACCCATCAATGTGATCAGTGCCACCAATCAGTGTCAACAGTGCCACCCATCAGTGTCCATCTGTGCCACCTATCAGTGCCCATCTGTGCCCACCAGTGCCCACCTATCAGTTCCCATCAGTGCCCATCTGTGCCACCTATCAGTGCCACCCATAAGTACCCATCAGTGTCACCTACGAGTGCCCATCAGTGCCACCTATGTGTACTCATCGGTGCCACCTATGAGTGCCCATCAGTGCTGCATACCAGTGCCACCTATCAGTGCCCATCAGTGCCACCTATCAGTGCCCATCATCAGTGCCCGCCAGTGCCACCTCATCAGTGCCACCTCATTTGTGCCACCTCATCGGTGCACATCAGTGCCGTCGTATCAGTGCCCGTCAGTGCAGCCATATCATTGCCCATCATTGAAGAAGAAAACCTACTTATTTACAAAAATTTTTAACAGAAACAAAGAAAAACTATTTTTTTTCCCAATTTTTTGGTCTTTTTTTATTTGTTGTGCAAAAAATAAAAACCGCAGAGGTGATCAAATACCACCAAAAGAAAGCTCTATTTATGGGAACAAAATGATAAAAAATTTGTTTGGGTACAGTGTTGCATGACCACGCAATTGTCATTCAAATTGTGACAGCACTGAAAGCTGAAAATTGACCTGGGCGGGAAGGTGTCTAAGTACCTGGTATTGAAGTCGTTAAAGGTCACCATACACTGGCCAATCAGTTAGATCTTCCATAAATTAGATTCAGTGCAAGAGCCTGTTTGGTTTTCTACAATTAGAAGTAATTCTTATGCCCCGTACACATGGTCGGACTTTGTTTGGACATTCCGACAAAAAAATCCTAGGATTTTTTCCGACGGATGTTGGCTCAAACTTGTCTTGCATACACAGGGTCACACAAAGTTGTCGGAAAATCCGCTCATTCTGAACGCGTTGACGTAAAACACGTACGTCGGGACTATAAACGGGGCAGTGGCCAATAGCTTTCATCTCTTTATTTATTCTGAGCATGCGTGGCACTTTGTCCGTCGGATTTGTGCACACACGATCGGAATTTCCGACAACGGATTTTGTTGTCGGAAAATTTTATATCCTGCTCTCAAACTTTGTGTGTCGGAAAATCTGATGTAAAATGTGTGATGGAGCCTACACACGGTCGGAATTTCCGACAACAAGGTCCTATCACACATTTTCCATCAGAAAAATCCGACCGTGTGTACGGGGCATTATGCCCCGTACACACGGTCGGATTTTCCAATGGAAAATGTCCGATCAGAGCGTGTTGTCGGAAATTCCGACCGTGTGTGGGCTCCATCGGACATTTTCCATCGGATTTTCCGACACACAAAGTTGGAGAGCAGGAGATAAAATTTTCCGACAACAAAATCCGTTGTCGGAAATTCCGATCGTGTGTAAACAAATCCGACGGACAAAGTGCCACGCATGCTCAGAATAAATAAAGAGATGAAAGCTATTGGCCACTGCCCCGTTTATAGTCCCGACGTACGTGTTTTACGTCACCGCGTTTAGAACGATCGGATTTTCCGACAACTTTGTGCGACCGTGTGTAGACAAAACAAGTTTGAGCCAACATCCGTCGGAAAAAATCCTAGGATTTTGTTGTCGGAATGTCCGAACAAAGTCCGACCGTGTGTACGCCCTATTACAGTGCATCTTCCTATTACCGCTTTAGCCTAATGCTCTCTTTCCACTATTTCAACCCCAAAGTTGCGTGATTTACAATGTGCTTTTTCGGCTTGTTTTCCACTATTGCAACTTGTCATGCCACTAGAGACTGAAAAGTTGCATCACAAGTTCTACCCCATGATTTACAATGAGTGCCATTCATATGTCTGCGACTTCAAGTCTTTGATGCGACTTGAGGTCCATAGACCTCAAAAATACACAGGCATTGCTTCAAGTTTCGGCAAAAAGTTGCGGGAAACTCGCGGCAAAAAACACGCAACTTTGGGCTTGCAATAGTGGAAACCGAGCCTTAATGCCATGTCATGCGACTAGTTCAAAACATAGGAGAAAAAGTCGCACTGAAGTTGGAACAAAGTAGTGCAAGACCTTTTTTTGGAGTTGCACCAATTAGAACGGGGGAACATTGAAATACATGTGTTTTGACTTGTCCTGTGACTTCACATGTGTCAAGTCGCACAACAACTCGCAGTAGTGGAAAGAGAGCCTAAGGCCACTTGGGACTGAAAAGTTGCATCACAAGTTCTACCCCATGATTTACAATGAGTACCGTTCATATGTATGCGACTTGCTTAGGCCCATGCCGTATACACAGCGGGCACACATCTTTATTACAGAAATCCATATTTGGCATGGAAATTAACCAATTTTCAGCGCTGATGCACTTTGAATGACAATTGCGCGGTCATATTTAGCCAAATGTTTTTTTTTTTTTTAAAGTTCCCACAAATAGAGCATTCTTTTGGTGGTATTTGATCACCTCTGTGTTTTTTTTTTGTGTTAAAAAAAAAAAAGAAAAGACAGATTTTTTAAAATAATTTTGTATATTTTTGGATATTTTGATATAAAATTTTGCAAACAGGTAATTTGTCTCCTTCATTGATGTACGCTGATGAGGCGGCACTGATTGGTTACACTGATAGGCAGCACTGCTTGGGACCACTGGCGGGCATTGATAGGTGGCACTGGCAGGTGGTACTGGTGGGCACGGATGAGGCAGAATTGCCTCCTCGGGACCAATGTCCCTTGCACCTTAGCCGGTGATCAGCTTTTATTTTTATCCTCATGCTGTCAGCGTGAGGAGAAAAAATAAACAATTACCGAGCTTCAGTTTACATCATGTGATCAGCTGTCATTGGCTGACAGCTAATCGCGTGGTAAGGGGCCGGGATCGGCCATTACTTCGATCTGTTATCCCCCGAGTCTCAGTGACTCAGTGCGCCCTGCAGGGATCACACGGGGAGCCCGTCCTATGACAGCCTCCCAGAAATTCAGGTCCATGCTGTAGCCGTCTTTTGGCTATAGCACAGACACTAAGATAGAAAAACAGATGCAGATTTCTAGGACTGGCCAAAAATAATGTTTAGAGTCAAAGGCAACTGATGACTTTCTATTAAAGGTCTAAATGGGCCATTAACATGCATCACAATTGAACTTAGGAATGTGTCTTTGCAAAGTTAAACTAATTAAAATCCTTTCTTATTTTTGCTTGAGAATAGACTGCAGAGGGATTAGAAGTTTTGTCAGATGTCTACACCCCTGATAGGGTGAAGACACCTCCCAAATTTTGCCAATTTCTCATTCAAAATTGTTCGCTTCCTGTCACATAGCCAAACTGGAAGTGAGGGTAAAACCCTACCAATGTATTGCAAAATTACCGTAGTGGAAAAAGTTCCCCGGGGGGAAAAAAATATTATTTAATTCAGACATAGAATGCATTGCATAAATACAATCAATATCACATAAAATTCCCAGTAGTCGACATCGGCAACAACAAAGGACCATCTCCCATGGCAATCAATTCATTAAAAAAGTTCTAATTGTACAGTTACATTGTATCAATACTATCCATATGAATCCCCATAAATACCCCAATGCATTTCACCCCTTTCTCCTTTTCTGGTCTTCTTCAGGGGGGTTTTAACTTCTAAAGAGATACATCAAAAAATTCCATTAGGATTTTCTACAATATATAAAACATAACAGATCATTTCATGATATTTTGAAAGTTTTGAAAGTACATCTCCATACATATGGCGAAGTACTTACCATTTGGGAATAGGAAAGCAGGCTTGTGTCGCATAGTTTTATTTAATAAAAACCGTTGCGTGCGGTGGTCCCACAATGTTTGCTCATTCCCTCTGTCGCTTCTGGGCGCGTCCATAGTCCACAGGGCTTGCAAGGAGCCACGCATTTGGACCCAGTCGGGAAGGTTAGGGCGAGGCACCTGTAATTTGATATTTGTAAAAATTAGTATATAGTCAGCGGTTGTCGGGTGAGTGTTCCGTATTGTCCTATATAGCCAGACTGCTTAATATTCAAAACAATTAATAGAGTGGTCTCTACTAAGGATGAGCTTCGAGTTCGAGTCGAACTCATGTTCGACTTGAACATTGGCTGTTCGCAAGTTCGCCGAACAGCGAACAATTTGGGGTGTTCACGGCAAATTCGAATGCCGCAGAACACCCTTTAAAAGTCTATGGGAGAAATCAAAAGTTCTAATTTTAAAGGCTTATATGCAAGTTATTGTCATAAAAAGTGTTTGGGGACCTGGGTCCTGCCCCAGGGGACATGGATTAATGCAAAAAAAAGTTTTAAAAACGGCCGTTTTTTCAGAAGCAGTGATTTTAATAATGCTTAAAGTCAAACAATAAAAGTGTAATATCTCTTTAAATTTCGTACCTGGGGGGTGTCTTTAGTATGCCTGTAAAGGGGCGCATGTTTCCCGTGTTTAGAACAGTCTGACAGCAAAATGACATTTCGAAGGAAAAATTACATTTAAAACTACCCGCGGCTATTGCATTGCCGACAATACACATAGAAGTTCATTGATAAAAACTGCATGGGAATTCAACACAGGGAAACCCCGAACCAAAATTTTTTAAAAAAATGACGTGGGAGTCCCCCTAAATTTCATACCAGGCCCTTCAGGTCTGGTATGGATATTAAGGGGAACCCCGGCCAAAATTTAAAAAAAAAATGACGTGGGGTTTCCCCTAAATTCCATACCAGACCTGAAGGGTCTGGTATGGATTTTAAGGGGAACCCCGCGCCAAAAAAACCCCAAAAAACCGGCGTGGGGTCCCCCCAAAAATCCATACCAGACCCTTATCCGAGCACGCAACCTGGCAGGCCACAGGAAAAGAAGGGGGGACAAGAGTGCGCCCCCCCTCCTGAACTGTACCAGGCCACATGCCCTCAACATTGGGAGGGTGCTTTGGGGTAGCCCCCCAAAACACCTTGTCCCCATGTTGATGAGGACAAGGGCCTCATCCCCACAACCCTGCGGGCGGGGGGCTTATCGGAATCTGGAAGCCCCCTTTAACAAGGGAACCCCCAGATCCCGGCCCCCCCCTGTGTGAAATGGTAAGGGGGTACTTACCCCTACCATTTCACTAAAAAACTGTCAAAAATGTTAAAAATGACAAGAGACCGTTTTTGACAATTCCTTTATTTAAATGCTGGATGAGAATGCTGGACGAGAACGCCGGAGGAAGAACCAGAAGAGCCAGAAGAACCAGAAGAAGATGAAGGAAGACAGAAGAAAGAAGAAGCATTTAAATAAAGGAATTGTCAAAAACTGTCTCTTGTCATTTTTAACATTTTTGACAGTTTTTTAGTGAAATGGAAGGGGTAAGTATCCCCTTACCATTTCACACGGGGGGGGGCGGGATCTGGGGGTTCCCTTGTTAAAGGGGGCTTCCAGATTCCGATAAGCCCCCCGCCCGCAGACCCCCACAACCACCGGCCAGAGTTTTGGGGATGAGGCCCTTGTCCTCATCAACATGGGGACAAGGTGTTTTGGGGGGCTACCCCAAAGCACCCTCCCAATGTTGAGGGCATGTGGCCTGGTACAGTTCAGGAGGGGGGGCCGCACTCTCGTACCCCCCTCTTTTCCTGCGGCCTGCCAGGTTGCGTGCTCAGATAAGGGTCTGGTTTGGATTTTTGGGGGGACCCCACGCCGTTTTTTTTTTTTGGCGTGGGGTTCCCCTTAATATCCATACCAGACCTGAAGGGCCTGGTATGGAATTTAGGGGGACTCCCACGTCATTTTTTTTTTAAATTTTGGTTCGGGGTTTCCCTGTGTTGAATTCCGAATGCCGTTTGAATGCCGTTTTTATCAATGAACTTCTATGTGTATTGTCGGCAATGCAATAGCCGCGGCTAGTTTTTAATGTAATTTTTCCTTTGAAATGTCATTTTGCTGTCAGACTGTTCTAAACACGGGAAACATGCGCCCCTTTACAGGCATACTATAGACACCCCCCAGGTACGAAATTTAAAGGGATATTACACTTTTATTGTTTGACTTTAAGCATTATTAAAATTACTGCTCCTGAAAAAACGGCCGTTTTTAAAACTTTTTTTTGCATTGATCCATGTCCCCTGGGGCAGGACCCAGGTCCCCAAACACTTTTTATGACAATAACTTGCATATAAGCCTTTAAAATTAGCACTTTTGATTATTCATGTTCGTGTCCCATAGACTTTAACGGTGTTCGCGTGTTCGAGCGAACTTTTTTCCTGTTCGCATGTTCTGGTGCGAACCGAACAGGGGGGTGTTCGGCTCATCCCTAGTCTCTACTAATATTGTCCTTTTGCTCATATTTTATTAATTTTTGGATCTAAATTGTGATATGTGAATGTATGTTAGGTTGAACTAAGTGTATAGAGTACTTGATGAAAAAAATCACTTTAAACAAGCTCTATATTTTCATGCCTCACCTTACAAAGGTGATGATACTGGGTGATGGGGTAGTATGTGTAAAAAAACGAAGTGAAGGGATCTATGTGATAAAGTGTGACATAAATAAAATGTTGTTGATGAGTGCCAAAAGCATGGGGTCTGTGTAATGAAATATAGCATAAATAAAGTGTTGTTGATGTGTGCCAAAAAAAAAAAAAAAACAACAACAAAGACTTGTAAAAAAAAAAATCACCTTTGGCATCCTTTCGAGTCGTTTCAGGCTGTTTTTGACTCCAATCAACCTGGCACTCTACAAGATAAACCATGTGGTCCTGTGCTGCTGTATCCTACATAATTTTTTAAGGAGGAATGCTACCAGCTACCCAGCCTCACTGCCAAGTTACGTTGACCCTGCAGTGGCAGGCCCAGCTGAAGAGGCTGCAGCTCGTCTGTCTGTGGGCGTGCTGACAGCTATTGAAAATGCCCATGCTGAATTGCCATCACAAATTGCCCGAGATTTAAGTCAGAAATACCTTGAATATTTTGTGGGTAGAGGGGCAGTCGCTTGGCAGCAAATTGTAGCTGATCATTTATAATATTATTTGGAGATTATAAACTTCTATTTCATTTCAACTACTGTTGTCTGTGTTCCTTATATGTCTAATATGTTCCCAAATGGGCTTTACTTTGGCCACTTGCTCCAGTAGTGCAAATGTACCTTAATTGCTACATGAGGTGACAATACCTTCTTCAGCTAACTATTATGGTGTGCTGTGGGTCTGCTACACACACACACACAATGTTTTGGTTCTTAATAGATCTAATATATGAAGTTCAAAACACATTATGCCTTTACAACTCCTTAAATTTTTTGGAGGCCTAAAAATTGCAGGAGTTGTCCACATTTAAGAGCACATTGTCACTGTAACTACAACAACTTACAAAATACACTAGTATTGAGCAATGAAATAATAAGCCACATATTGTTTATTAAAAAACATTTTACTCAAAGCACATTCACATGTGCATTTTAAGGTTTTAAAACAAATCAACATCTGCAAACACTGGTCACACACATTCTTATTGTCGCAAGACTGACAATTGCAAAGAAGTGGAAATCAACCGACCCACCTGTACTAAGAGATGCCATCCACCTACTTAACCAGCACTTTTAGATGGAATTCTCTTTTTCCAAAGCCAACATGTCCATTAAGCGCTTTAATAGAAACTGGCACCCTTGGATTTTGGACTCTAGAAGTACACCACTGTCGTAACAGTCCTGCCCCTAGCTTGGCTGGATTCTACACCAGCCCCCTTTTCTTACTACGGTCTCACGGACATTTCGCTAAAACACGTAATACAGGTCCCAATGTTACACTATGATTTAGGTTACACACAAGTGTTCACCCCATTCAGTGCTTAGCCTATTGTTACAGGAATACTTTATGCTACCATAGTTATTTGTAGTATGATCGTTTACTTATTATTCATCGATTGTTTTTGATTTAGACCGATCAAAGTTACACTTAAATAAGCTCTTCTCTCACTGCCGTTCATATATACGCTAAGACGCCGGGGTATGCCCAATTGGCGATGTTTCTGTATTCTTTTTCTCTTTATAAAATACAATAAAAATCTTAAATTAAAAAAAAAAAAAAATCAACATCTTGGTGTATAACATGTATGTTTTGCATTATTTCTCCTTTTTTGTGGCTAAACAGGCATGTTATAAACCATTAGATACACATCCGAAACTCAGTAACTTACAAAGATCCAGTTTGGTAAAGTGAAGGCCAAACGAAACATTAGTATCCCAAGACTGTGTGGATGTTGCCTTCCTCAGATGGGGTGATCTCCCCCCTCTAAAAGCCAAAAGTTGAAGCCACGTACATGTAGAGGCCTAACAATTAAATGTCCCTTATGATCCCATGCCTAAAATGTGTGTAGTTACAAACATCTATTTTTCAAAACCCCCAAAACACACAGTGTGTCAACATGTGCTATCTCCCATCACAAGGTATCAATGGTCACGTTTCAGGGGTGCAACCCCTTTCTCTGAGCTACTTTAGTTATGAGGAAGGGGTTGCGCCCCCAAAACACGTCCATTGATACCCTGTGATTAGGAATGGGCCGAACACCCCACCCCCCCCGTTCGGTTCGCACCAGAACATGCAAACAGGCAAAAAATTTGTTCGAACACGCGAACACCGTTAAAGTCTATGGGACACGAACATGAAAAATCAAAAGTGCTTATTTTAAAGGCTTATATGCATGGTATTGTCTTACAAAAGTGTTTGGGGACCTGGGTCCTGCCCCAGGGGACATGTATCAATGCAAAAAAAGTTTTAAAAATGGCCTTTTTTTGGGAGCAGTGATTTTAATAATGCTTAAAGTGAAACAATAAAAGTGTAATATTCCTTTAAATTTTGTACCTGGGGGGTGTCTATAGTATGCCTGTAAAGTGGCGCATGTTTCCCGTGTTTGGAACAGTCGGAAAATAGTGATTTAAAACTACTGGCGGCTATAATTAATTGTCGGTCCGGCAATACACATAAAAGTTCATTGTTAAAAACGGCATGGGATTCCCCCACAGGGGAACCCTGAACCAAAATTAGAAAAAAAAAAATGTGGGGGTCCCCGCAAATTCCATACCAGGCCCTTCAGGTCTGGTATGGATATTAAGGGGAACCCCGTGCCAAAATAAAAAAAAATGGCGTGGGGTCCCCCTCAAAATCCATACCAGACCCTTCAGGTCTGGTATGGATTTTGAGGGGAACCCCACGCCAAAACTTAAAAAAGAAATGGCGTGGGGTCCCCCAAAAATCCATACCAGACCCTTATCTGAGCATGCAACCTGGCAGGCCACAGGAAAAGAGGGGGGACGAGAGAGCGCCCCCCCAAAACCATACCAGGCCACATGCCCTCAACATTGGGAGGGTGCTTTGGGGTAGCCTCCCAAAGCACCTTGTCCCCATGTTGATGGGGAGAAGGGCCTCATCCCCACAACCCTTACCCGGCGGTTGTGGAGGTCTGCGGGAGGGGGGCTTATCAGAATCTAGAAGCCCCCTTTAACAAGGGGACCCCCAAATCCCGCCCTCCCCTGTTTGAAATGGTAACGCGTAGATTTCACAAAAAAAGTGTGAAAATGGTAAAAAAAAACAACACACACTGTGGGAGAAATCCTTTATTAAAAAATAAAAAAATAAACTGTCCCACGTAGTCCATTCACCTCCGTCGATCCACCAAGAAAAAAATAAAGAAGATCTGCCTCTATGGGAGACACACGCCATATGACACGTCCTCGCAGGTGACAACTCTTTTAAAACTGTGGGAGGGGCCACACTGTGTCATTGCCAGGTAACCCCGCCCCCCTCTGATGCACATGGACATACCTATGGGTTCCCCATAACATCAGAGGGGGGGCAGGGCCACTCGGTCCGCCCCCTCTGACGCTACGAGAAAGCCATAGGGATGTTCCCATGCGTCAGAGGGGGTGGACCGAGTGTCCCCGCCCCCCTCTGACGCTACGGGGATTATTGTTTCACTTTAAGGATTATTAACAACCTCAATACAGTGCACTTACACCCCATTCCTGCCTAGACCAATTTTCAGCTTTCAGCGCTCTCACTGTACCTATATGAAATTTTTTCACACAAATAGAGCTTTTTTTTTTGGTGGTATTTAATCACTAGTGGGTTTTTTATTTTTTGTGCTTTAAATAAAAAAAGTCCGTAAATTTTGTGAAAAAAATGCCTTTTTCTTTGTTTCTGTCATAAGATTTTGCAAATTAGTAATTTTTCCTCATAAATTTTGGCCAAAAATTATACTGCTACATATCTTTGGTAAAAAATAATCCAAATAAGTGTAAATTATTTGGTCTTTGTGAAAGTTATAGAGTCTACAAACTATAGTGCCAATCACTGAAAATTGATCACATCTGATCACACCTGATGTACTGAAGGCCTATCTCACTTTTTGAGACACTAACAAGTCAGGAAAGTACAAATACCCCCCAAATTACCCCTTTTTAGAAAGTAAACATTCCAAGGTTTTAAGTAAGTAGCATGGTGAGTTTTTTTAAGTTGTAATTTTTTCCCACAATTCTTTGCAAAATTAAGATTTTTTTTTTTAAATTGTCATATTAACAGGTTATTTCTCTCACAGATATACAAAGCAAAAAAGTCACGCTAATGGGAGAGATGATAATAACTATGGCTCCCAATGATAAGTGCCAGAAATCACAATAAGTGACCCTACAAAAAATTGAAAAAATATATTGATCTAAAGTGTAAACTAAAGTGCTAGCAACTAAACATGAACCTAATTGTGATACATCAAAAAACAAATGCAATTAAGGAAAAATGTGCAAATATGAAAGAGAAATCCAATCAAAGAATGTCCATAAACTTATTAAGTGAAAAAATGATAAAAGTCAATCCAAAAAAATGGAAATGAGTCCATAATAGGAAATATAGATTAATAAAAAATCCAATAAGAATGTAAATCCCAAGGTGATACGTAGTGAAATTCCACACTGTAGTGAAAAGTGCAAAAATGTAGCCTCCACCATGGAAAAATGCTGCCGTTTACCAGAAATCCTTGGTCCCTTATTACAGGGGACCACACTGAGCAGGTGGCTGTAACCCCAGCACGGGATCTCACAGGCAGGCACTGGACTCCTCAGTGTCAATGAGGATCGTCAGCAGAAAACTCACCAGGGCAGTGATATCACCAAAAAAACAACAAAGAGCTCCACATAACATAAAATCCTTTACATTTATTAAAATATAAAAAGGACAAATGGACACTTACAGATCGGCGAAATTATATAGGCAAGGAACAACAAGAATAAGCTGGCCGGCTTCCAAACAGCCGTAGCTTCCCGGACTGAACGCACAGCGGTGACGTCAGAACGTAGCTCCTCCTCCTACGTTCTCATTTCTCAACCACCTATTACACTTTTGAAGGCCCTGGAGCACCAGGACAATGGAATTGCCCCCAAAATGACCCCATTTTGGAAAGCAAACACCCCAACGTATAATCTATGAGGCATAATGAGTCTTTTTAACGTTTTTTTTTTTCCAGAAGTTTTTGGAAAATGTGGGGGGAAAATGAAAATGCATTTTTTTTTACACAAAGTTGTCCATTTATCAGATATTTCCAACACATAGCATGTACATAGCAAAGATGACACCCCAAAATACATTCTGCTATTCCTCCTGAGTATGGTGATACCACATATATGAGCCTTTTACACAGCCTGGCCACATACAGAAGCCCAACATCCAAGTAGCACAATCAGGCATTCTAGGAGCATAAATGACATATATATAATTTCCTGGCAACCTATTATTTTTGAAGGCCCTTCATATTTCTAACATATAGCATGTACATACCAATAATTGCAATCCAAAATAAATTCTATTGTGGAAAGGGTAAAAAAAAAGCATTACCTGTGCTTTTAGTAGTATCCACAGAGGAGAGCACTGGTCCAGGCAGCAGGCAGGGATGTGCTTAGCAACAGCAATAGTAATTATCCAGGCAGCAGGCAGGAATATTGTCTATAGTCAGCACAAGGATATTATCAGCACAGCACAGCCCATAGAAATTGTCCAGGCAGAGACAGCCAGCACAGCCATAATACTGGTCCTGGTACACTGTTACCTGCAGACACTCATTGTACTGCTCTCCAGCCCTTCATAAATATACTGCCTCTTGCTACAGCTAATTATTTGCATAGTCCAGGTAGCAGTGTGGTCCGTTCATGCGGCAGGCAGAGGCATGATGGCAGTAAGTTAGCAGCAGGCTGAGGGCCGCAATCAGATAAGACCTGTCCACAGGGGCACAGGGGTAGAGGCTCCATCCAACCCAAATCTCTATGAAGCCCCCCGGACTCCAGGCCCTAATCCAGAAATTCCAAAACCCGGAGAAAACAAAAAAAATTGTTTTCTCCATCCGGAAAAACAATTCTGAAGCCCCTCACATATGTGAGACCCCTGTGTACTACAGTAGCAGGGAAACAGATCAGTCCAAGCAGTAGGCAAAAGCATAGTCCATAAAACAGGACAGGGTCAGTTCACGTGCAAGCAGTCCAAGCGGAAGGCAGTAGCGTAGTTGAGTCGGATGGCAGCCATGTTGGGTTGGCAAGACCATCTGGCTCAGCCCCCAGCCGCGTCACCTCCCGGTTGGACCCACCTTCCCCTAGGTCTCTCCATCCAGCCCAGGCCCCCCCCCTGTGGACCCCACCGCAGCCGCGGTCTAAATCACCATGTTCTAGCCGCTAGAGCCGGTGGGACAGACCACGGCTGCGGCCTAGCTCCAGTCAGCTAGCCACAGACAACCCCCCCACTGTTGTCCAACAGAGCCCCGGGCCCCTCCACACCGGGAATCACCCCCCCGCCACTGGACCTCACTGCGGGGGACACTTGAGATTCACCGGAGGCTAGTCTACCTCAAATCGCCCGAGACGCAGCCACTGCACCACCTACTGTAAGTAACGCCAGCTCCCCCTCCTTCATCTTCTGGACCATCAGCACAGGTAAGCCACCAGGGGGCACTTTAGTAGTTGATCCAGGGGCCCTAGTCCGATCGCCCCTCGGGGGGGGTCAGGAAGGAATTTTTTCCTCGGCTGCACTATTGGCAACGCAGCTAGGGTTTTTTTGCCTTCCTCTGGATCAACGAGAGGGAGGTGGGCAGCCTCACCTCCCTCCAGTGCCTCCGCTCCAACACTCAGCCATCACCCTCACCACTCCAGAAGCAGTGGTCAGCCATCCGATCCCTCCATCCCCCTGCAAGTGTATCATCGCCGCATCGGTACCATCATCAGAACACCCTTCCTTCAAGCAACACCGTCTTCCTCATCATGTGCAACTTCAAATACACAGCAGACACCCTCCACAGGCTAAGAAACACTGCCGCAACTTTACCGACCACCACGCAAAAAAGACTAAAAAAAGAACAATTACTAAGGACCAACCCACATTCAACCATCAAAGGCAGGGAGACACCGATCCAACCGCAACAACTAGCATGCGCCCTGATCAACACCAGATCTGCAGTCAAGCACAGGCTGGAAATCCGCGACTTCATCATCGAAAACAACATAGACTGCCTCTTCATTACAGAAAGCTGGCTAACTCCCGACTGCAACACCATCCTAACTGAATTGGTGCCCAAGAACTACAGTATCCTATCCGAGCATAGAATAGGAAAAAAAGGAGGAGGCCTTGCAGTGATTTTCAAATCACACCTGGGGTTCACCAAACCAAACTTACAGAACTCAGTACCTTACATGGAAACACTCTCACTGCATCTTCAAACAACACCTCAAGACACCATTCACATACTACTATGCTACAGACCACCAGGACCAAAGACCAATCTCCCTACCCCGATCACTGAATTCTTCTCAATGCACACCTTGAAAACCAAAAACCTTCTGGTACTTGGGGATTTCAACCTGTGGGCAAACTCTGCCCAAGACCCTATTGCAACCGCCTGCGTCAACCAAATGGAAGAACTTGGCCTTCAACAACTGATAAATGCTCCCACGCATGGTTCAGGACACACTTTAGATCTCATCTTCAAACAGAATAGGGACATCGACGTATTTGACAACACTCCACTACCATGGACAGACCACCATGCTATCAAATTTAAAATTACCACCAACACCATCCTCCAAAACAGAAAAGGGGAACAGCAACACACTGGAATAGATCTCAGAAGAAACTACACTCTGAACTCTTCAAAACTACATTATCAAGCAAAATTCTTTTGCTAAACTCAAATCTCTCAACGGAACAAACACTCAACTCCCTAAACAATGTTTTACTACAAACAGCAGACTCAGTGGCGCCAAAACGCAGAACACTCGTCCGCAAAAAAAACTCGAGTTGGTTTAATGACACTCTCACCCTTCTCAAGCAAGAACGCAGAAGAGCCGAGAGAGCTTGGAGAAGAAATCCCACCAAGGAAAACCGTGCTAACTACAAAGCACTCACGGTGAAATACCACAAGGCAATCTTCAAAGCCAAAAAAGAACATTTCGCAGACACCATCTCATCCGCCTTAAACCGCCCACGGGAACTTTTCAAAATAGTTGCTCAGTCAATGAACCCGACCTGCTTAGAGCCCACTGCAAACAATACTCAAGAATTCTGCAATGAGTTATCAGATTTCTTCATTGACAAAATCGACAACATTCGCAAAGCAATTCATCAGAAAATAACAACCAACCTCACTCAACCAAAGCAAAAAGAGGATATCGACACGAACATCACTCAACCACCGAATTTCTTTTTGTCCCCAATCACTACGGACACAACTAAAAACATCATCGGAAGCCTTCGCGACAGCACATCACCGAACGACATCATCCCCACCAAATTGCTCAAAGAATGTTCCGACATCCTGGCCCCCACCCTCACATATCTCATAAATCAATCATTCAAAGAAGGGACTGTGCCAACCTCCCTCAAGCAAGGCATCGTGAAACCCCTGCTAAAGAAACCCAATCTTGACCCTAAAGACCCTAACTGCCGCAGACCAATAACAAGTCTCAACACCATCTCCGAGATTATAGAGAAAACTGTAGTACAGCAGCTACAACACCACCTGGACACACACCACCTCCTGGACCCTCTGCAATCAGGCTTCCGCCCAGGCCATGGCACAGAAACAGCACTTCTCAAAATATGGGACGACGCCCTTGAAGCAGCAGATGACGGAGAACCGAGTCTCCTGGTACTGTTAGACCTCAGCACATTCGATACAGTGGACCACAATACTTTACTTGTCCGCCTATCAGAAGTTGCAGGAGCTACAGATTCTTCCCTAAAATGGTTTACATCCTTCTTAGAGAATCGCTCCCAGATAGTGAAACTAGAATCTCGGGCAGTCTCCTGTGGAGTCCCTCAGGGCTCACCCTTGTCACCAGTGCTGTTTAACATCTACATCCGCCCACTTCTCAATATCATCAGAAAAACCGACCTCAGCTTCCACTCATACGCAGACGACACCCAACTCTACCTTCGCATCAACGGACAAAAAGATCTTCATCAGCAATTACAGAAATTCCTTACTTTAATAGATGACTGGATGACCACTAGCTCCCTTAAACTCAACTGATCAAAAACAGAACTTCTTCTCCTGCAGGCCAACAAAAATTCCAAAATTAAGATCCCGTGGACACCACCCTCCATCCTCGGACAGACCATCTCCCCTAGCGCCAAAGCCAAGAGTCTCGGAGTCATCTTTGACTCAGGAATGACAATGGATGCACAAATAGGATCAGTGGTGAGCGGATCCCACCATCTCCTCCGCCTGCTTCGCAGGCTCATCCCCTTCATCCCAGAAGAGGACAAAGCGGCAGTTGTGGGAACAATCATCAATTCTCGACTCGACTACGCAAACTCGCTCTACGTAGGACTACCACAATATCAGCTTGCGCGCTTGCAACTCATCCAAAACACGGCGGCAAGACTGTTAACAGGAAAAAAGCCCTGGGAATCCATCTCCCAATCCCTAAAGAGCCTACATTGGCTAACTGTGAAGAATCGGATCACATTCAAGACCCTCTGCCTCACCCACAAATGCATACAAGGAAACGCTCCGCTATATCTCCGGGAAAAAATAAAACACTACACACCGAATCGCAGTCTTCGATCAGCTAACCAAAACCTCCTCATCATTCCCAAATACCGCTACAAAGCAAAGGGAGAACGAAGATTTGCAGTCCAAGGACCTCGACTATGGAATGCTCTTCCAACCAACATCCGCATGGAAGGAAACCACCAGGCCTTCAGAAAAAAACTAAAGACCTTCCTTTTCTAGCAGCTGACCTCAGAGAATACATCTAGCGCCTTGAGGCGATTCAGTTCGCATTTGCAGCGCTCTACAAATCATTCATTCATTCATTCATATGTAGAGGCCCTGGCCCTTGGGGGACGTGACACTCTAGTAGTTGGGGGATTTGAAATTCCTGTGCTGGTACTCAGGCATGATGTGGCAGCACTGGTACTGGGTCTGGGCATTTGTTCCTGGGGCCTATCGGCCGCAGCAGCGTTGGTACTGGGAATTTGTTCCCGGGGCCTATCGCTGGCGGGAGCGCTGGTACTGGGCGTGGCAATTTGTTCTTGGGGCCTATTGCTGGTGGCAGCGCTGGTACTGGGCCTGGGAATATAATCCTGGTTTCCAGAGTGCGTGCCCTTTTAGGAGGGACCCATTCTTTCTCAGAATCATTTGCCGATTCACTATTCGGTTCAAGTGTCGAATCTGATTAGGAATGAGAATTGGAATCTGATGAAAACTCCCCGTTGCTCTCATCAGTCATGGAGAGGATCTGGAACGCCTTCTCACTGTTGTAAACTCTTTTTGACATGACTCTGAGTGCCGTGTGACAGGTGGCAGGTGACGGTCACTAATGGGCTGTGAGATGGGTGGCAAGTGACGTCCGCTGATAGGTGATGACAGTGTGACAGTGGTCACTGATGGGTGACAGGCCACGGACGGTGACAGGTGATGGTCACTGATGGGTGATGGTCACAGACAGGTGAAAGGCCATGGTCACTGATGGGTGCACCGCTGATGGTCACTGATAGGTGATGGGTAATGGCTGACGTCACTGATGGGTGACGGGTAATGGCTGACGTCACTGATGGGTGATGGGTAATGGCTGACGTCACTGATGTGTGACAGGTGATGGCTGATGGTCACTGATGGGTTACAGGTGATGGCTGACGGGTGACGGCTGATGGTCACTGATGGGTGATGGCTGACATGAACTGATGGGGGACGGGTAATGGCTGACGGTCACTGATGGGTGATGGGTAATGGCTGACGTCACGGATGGGTGATGGGTGATGGCTGACGGTCACTGATGGGTGACGGGTGATGGCTGATGGTCACTGATGGGTGACAGATAATGGCTGACGGTCACTGATGGGTGACGGTTGATGGCTGATGGTCACTGATGGGTGACGGGTGATGGCTGACAGGTGATGGCTAATGGTCACAGATGGGTGATGGGTGATGGCTGACGGTCACTGATGGGTGACGTTGAAGGCTGATGGGTGACAGATGCACTGCTGACGATCACTGATGGCAGTCTCTTATGTGACAGGTGCACTTTATGGGGTGACTGTGGTTACTGTTGGGTGACAGGTGACAATGGGGGGGGCGATGGGACAAGTGTTGTGCTTGGTGCAGTACAATACAGACACAGGTCGCTGCTCCTGGCTCTTCTCTCCTCACACTGGAAACGGTGTGTGAGAGAAGAGCTGGTAACAGCTAGTTACCGCTCTGTGTTTACATTTAGTGATCGGCTGTGAAAGGATCACAGCCGATCACGTGGTAAACAGCCGCCGGCCAATGGCTGTTTACCATTGTCGGTGATGAGCAGTGTTCCCGGGAACAAATCGCCACCGACGTGCATGCGTGGCAGTTAGGGCAGTGTTTCCCAACTCTCCTCCTCAAGATGATAACCCAGGTCATGTTTTCGAGATTTCTTGAATTTGGCACAGGTGATCTTGTCATTTTCACTGTTAGTAATTCACTTAAAGACTGAGGAAAATCCAGAAAACAGGATCTGGTGGTGCACCTAGAGGAGTGGAGTGTAGAAACACTGAGTTCTGTCCCTAAACTTTCACATTTAAAAGTCATAAAACATGGAAATTAGTAAGGGCAAACAGGAGCCAACAAGTGGAACAATAAACTTCAGAACAGGCAAGAGAAAATTAGGATTTGGCAAGCATGTCCACAAAATCTCTTATTCTTCGCTGTAAAGTAGCCTTGATTTGCTCCAGTTCCTTCAAACAATGCAACATATCTGCACTCATTCTGCCAATAGTACATCATGGAAGATCATAACCTAGTAAGAAGAGTAAAAAGTATTAAGGGAACAGTGGTCAAGTGACTGAGGCTCTACATAGTGAGTTATGGTCAAGTTACTAGTCAAATTCAGGAAATACTTACCTACCCAGTCTATTGTTGCTTGCAACCTGCTTGCCCTTCAGACACCTACACTGGTGCCTGGGTCTCCCAAACTCAGGTACCTAGCAACACTGCAAGCTCCTTCCACCTCTTCCTTCTCCATGTTAATGTTAAGGCACTATATACTTTGCTAATGTGTGGAGTGGGTCTTTGATTTGGACATCTAAACACTCGACATGTATACACATTTGAAGCAAGATTCCAAGAATACTTACTTACAAGAGGCTCCTGAATATTTTCTTCCTCTGCTGGTTCGCTTTGGCCCTCGACGGGCTGGGTTCAGGAGTCAGATCCCATGGCTCCAAAGAAACATCCTGGGTGAGCTGACCACACTTACTTTCCTCTAAAAATAAACAATACACCATACATTAAGCCACCCCGGGTCACATCTGTTTCTAGCATCCATTTTGCTACATTAGTTGACCAACCTTGGTCTGATGTAAATGTTTGCTCCTGACTAGTGGACTCCACCATGCTGCATTCTGTGTTTTTTTCTGTGAAAAATGCATAAAAAAGGGAAGGTGATGACATTTTCCAGAGGGCAAACACCAGCATTGAAAAAGTCCTGCAGTTCTCCCCCACCCCTCTTGCCTCCTATGGGATACGGGATATATGATGACCATCCTCGCAGGTGTGACTCTGTGTGACTGGGAGCCCCGGGGCCTCTCCTCTACCCATGTCTACACTGGAAAAGCTGCATTAATGGGCACTGACGAGCCAGGCAGCAACCAGAAAGTGTTCTTTACTGCTTAAGTTCTGCCCTAAGCCGATGGCCTTTGTCCCACCTAGAAACCCCCCTGTCGGTGGCTAAATGAGTGTGTTTGAAGTTGGCACTTATGTTTTTTGGGGGAAGATGTCCTTGTTGCCTCCCCTGTTGGGGCCCAAGTGAAGGTAGCCTCCCTTCATCCCTTGTAATGGCTTGGCTGGAGCCTCCTTTTTTTGTGCCTCCCTGTTGAAAGAAGAAAAAACAATAAGTTCCAAAATAAAATGGAATTTCCAAAAACATGACCAAAGAAGAATGTTCATATATGCTTTATACTTACCTTCATCTTTGGAATCCCAAGTCATACATAGATTTTAGAAAGCTTATATAGAATTCTCTAGAGCTACTTGGAGAAAGAACATATACAGACAGCTAATTTACACATATACATATTGTTTAGATTCAAATATTGCTTATTTTTTTAAGTTCTGATGTATGTACTCCATCTGGTCTTGTTCACGGTGTTTGAGATCAGACCATCATTTTTTTATTTGGTCCTTTGATCATTCCACCGAAAATTTGCATTCTCCAAAATTACGTTCTTTCGGCTGTTGGGCCTTTCATAATTGCAGTCATAATCATGCTTCTCTAGGATGCACACCATCTCCACCATCTCACCCTTGCTCATGGGGTTGCTTTGTGCCTCCTATGAGCTCCACCACCACCGGGCTGGCTGTAATCCACAGAATCCGCCATGCACGGTCGATGAAATGGCCGTAGGAACGATCTTGGAGTGGAGGATGTACGATCGCCAACACACGAAAGGAGCAGAAAATTAAGGAACAATTGGAAATTGGAGAATAGGTGGGTAGTGGCCTATACTGCTTAGATAGATTGAGGCCTATATTGGGACGAGCTTATGGGTTAAGGCAGACATTATGGTTTGTCTTGTGTTCTGTCTTGCAGGCATCATATTATCACAACAGATAAATTCACTTCGCCAGAATTTCTCCCCCAATTCATTGACCTGTGCCGGTAGCTGCCCTGTTTCTGGAAGATGAAGAGTAGAGACTACTCAAACAAAATACTGAGGAAGGCAGCTTTGGAGAAACTGGTAGAGTTGTGCAAACCTGTGTACCCCAGGACAGACATCAGCTACGTAAAGCAAAAGATAGCCAACCTTCAGACTACATTTAAAAGGGAGCTGAACAAGGTCCTGGACTCTGAGAGATCTGGAGCAGCAGCAGATGACCTATATGTCCCCAGGCTGTGGTATTACAACAGCCTGCGGTTTTTGACAGACCATACAGAACCCAGGCCATCACTGTCTACACTCCCTTCGACGTCTGCTGAGGCCACAGCTCCTGAGGTCCACACAGGTCCTGATGCACAGGATGAAGATGTGGAGGGGCCCAACTTGACCCAGGTATAGCATTGTTGAACATATTTGTATCCAAAAATACAATGGTGATAACTAGGTGTTATTGGGAAAATATTTATGCCTTAACAAAGTGGTTTCCATATCAATAGACAGTAGTGACCAAAGATGATTTGAACAAGAATGAAAATGCTGGGGGTCAGAATGATAGTCTTTTCTATTTCTCAACATTCAATTTGCAACAGTGAGAAGATCAAAATTGTGTGTGATTGATGAACAAACCCTAAAAAAGATTCTAATTGGGTCCCATTTTCATACACAGGAAAGTTTCAGTCAGGAGGAGCCAGCGGCCAGCAGCCAGACAGAGTCCCAGATCCCTCCCCTACGCCCTCCTGCTAAAAGGGCCAGAAAGAGCAGGAATCTGGAGGAGGCCACAGCTGCCTTTCTCAGTCAGGTCACTACTGCCATTCGGACAGACCCAGATGAGGCTAAAGCATTTAGGTGTGTGACGGCCAATAAATTAAGGCAGATGGTAGGTGAGCAACGGAGCAGGTGTGAGGAACTCATCCTGCAGCTCCTCAACAAGGGGGTGGGGGGGCCAAATTTCAGAAAGCACACACATTTCTGATTTTGTGGCCCCACCTCCACCACCTTCACAGCCATCTCACACACCACAGCCACCCCACCCACCACAGATCATCACACGCTTAGAAAATATATTAAATCAACCCCTGATCTGGTATTTAGGAGGGCCACCTCTTTGAGGGACAGGCTCACTCATAGCCATTACAAAACCCCCACACCTGCCCCAAGAGAACCCAGAGGCACCTTTAAGTGCGGCAATTGTCCACACTGCCCCTGGATGAAAGACGGACAGCAAATTGTGCTTCCAAATGGCGAGATATTCTCCCCGAAACACTCATCCAATTGTGAAACAAGAGGTGTCATCTATCTAATGACCTGCGCGTGCAGCGCTTTTTATGTAGGCAAAACTATTAGAGAGCTATTGCAAAGACTGGGGGATCATTTATATGCCTCTACTAATGGCAAGCTCACTACGGTGGCCCACCATATTGGCATTCACCATCGATTTGACTCTGATTACATTAGATTTACTGTACTGGAAGTTGTCCCTGAAGACCCCAGAGGGGGTAACTGGGATCGCCAAATTCTTAAACGAGAATCAATCTGGATAGAGCGACTGAATGCCCTGATCCCACCAGGTATCAATGAGGCACATACTTATAAACATTTCCTTGAATGACCTTATGATACCCCCATCAGTCTCTGCTGTGGTTTCTCTCAGGTGTTAGTTTTACACCTGCTGAGCCCAATGAACAACATCTGTATATTGTTTACCTCTCCTGGCCATTTCTGCACCTCTTTCTTTTGCTTTCCCTTTCCATTTCCCTTATTTGTAGGACAACAGTAAGGACTGATCCATGATTGTTTTGTTATGAGATTCTTTACGTACTTTCCATTGTATAATATTTATACAATTTTTCTATATCTGTCCTGTTGGCATGCCAAAAGCATTGTACATCATATATGCATTGCGAGTACTGCCATTTTCATTCAATATATGTTTTTCTTGCTATGCAGGCTTGTGCACATCCATGCCGGTGAAAAAGTTTTGCTCCCTGGATGGTTGCAGTACATCCCTGTCAAATTTATGTCTATTGTAAACATTGCCATGTTTTTTTACACTTGCCTCCCCCACTGAACAACGTGAGGAGTTCATTCTCCCCCGTACGGCGGGCTTGCGACTCTCTCCGGCAGTAGGCGGGGCTCCACGGAGCCCGGCAGCTGCTTCTCTATGATGACGCCGCAGTGTCATCAGCTTTGTAGCTACGTGCCTGCGCTGGATCACTCCTCGCGCATGCGCGGTAGTAGGAGAGCCGGACCTGGAAACGGCGGCGGCTGACGTATTCGGCGCCTCTGGTCTTCCGGGTAGGGGGCATTTAAGGCAGCAGACTTGTTTGTCTGCTACGAGAGGCACACACACACACAGATGACCACCATCTTCCTATGGAGCCCGTAAGTAACCATTATACGGGGGGGACATTATTACGATCCCCCCCTATATCCCTTCTTAGCCATACCTATTTGTATACTTGGATGCATCTCTCCTTTTGATGCTCCTAGTCTTTAGAAAATCATGATATAAATGTAATGCCATACGTTTATCTCTAAGGGCTTCCTGTGATGGCATATATCTCTGGTTAAAGCGGGCGTTGGTTCCTTATCATTATCTCTGGGTGTGGATAGCCATTGATTTTTAAAGCTTTAACATCTCAGCAACGGTGGGTTTATACTCCCTGTGTTTACTCATGAACACTACTTGTACCAATGTGAGGGCTTACCATGTCTCTTTTCTCCCCCCCCCTTCCCCTTGCCCCCCCTCCCCCCCCTTCCCCCCCTTTCCCCCCCTCCCTACCCCCCTCCCCTCCCACCCCCGCCTTCCTGCTTTCTCTTTTCTTTTCCCACTCTTCTCCCCCCCCTCCCCCTCCCTCTCCTCCCCCTCCTCTTCTTTCTCACTACATTCATTCTCATTTCATGCACCGAGGTGGCTCTCTTTTTTCATGTTTAAAGAACCCCAGGTTTACATCACTTATTTTCTTATTTTATATTAGCATTTCCTAACTGCCCCCCTTGCCCGCCCCCGGGGGAACGCCCGTTGTGGGCGTGTCACAGTGTCGTTCCAGCCCTTTGTGGGCAAAGGTTGGTGAGTGCAATATTAACTAATGACTACTTTCTCCAATGTCAATGTTTTATATGTTTATACATTTCTATATTTATCATCTAAATATGTAGCTGTCTTTGTAATGTTGATTTTTTTATCCTGTAGAAAATGTACTAGGACGCCTCCTGAAGAAGCGGCTTGACCGCGAAACTGTAGAGGTCACGTTCGCAAGTACTCAATAATCTGCCTCCACTTACCTTTGTGGGCATTATTAACGATTTTTCCTTGTCAACATTGCTGTAAACATTTTTGTACTATGTTATTGTTTACCCATAAGTGTGTCCATATATGGACTTTTTAAATGTATTATTTTTCAATAAACTGAAAGATTTTATATATACTTTTGTCCATATCCCTCTGGTACCGTAATAGTCCTAAACTCCTGTTTTTGGAAGAGGCAGGACTCAATTGGAGAGGTCCTAGTCGTTCTCTCTTTCAAATAATATTGCTTTAAACATTTAAAGGATGATGGTACTTACTAATGATACAATACCCTTTTTCTAATTCTGTGGCATTCACTTGATTATTGCACCACAGCAGCATGGCGGTCAGTGGCAATACCAGCCACAAGAACCCCAACAACCCCGCTGGACTGGGGATTTTAACCCCTTCACCACTTACTAATTTCTATTTTTTTTTCTTGAATAATGTTTTTATTTGTTATATTTTCTATAGTTTTCTATGAATGGAATACACTTTTTGGTTAAGTTCTTTGTATTTGGATGGCAGATAGCATGTCTAATTTAATTTGTGTTATTTTTTTTCCTGGACAATAAAAAAATTGTGTAGAATAATACTTGGCTATGTGTTTTACTTCAAATGACAGTTTGGGAGTAGGCAGTTACATTTAAAAAAAATACAATGTAAAATTAACAAGGGGCACCTACATACTTGTATCTTTGATCTTAAAAACCATGGGATAATGGTGTTGTGGTAACTTGGCCAAAAAAACAAACAAGCACAAAATTAAAATTCTTGATATCACTAGACATTATGGCACAAATTTTCTAATCTGCCCCATTTAACAGCAAGACTGAAAACATATTATTTTATATGCAGCAGGACTTATTTTATATTATACAACAAATAAAGTAACAGAACTAAATGATAACATTCTTTGTAATATAATTATATCACGATAACTACTGAGGGAGCTACAACCCAAAGACGATTGGAGGATTTCCCACCTTCCACACACAATAATTGTTTTTCATGGTGTGCATGAAGCTCAGTAGTAATGTATAATTTTAAAGTGAATGCAAAGAAAATAATTTTATTCTATCCTGTATTGTAGCTTTGTTGAACGAGTAATATACAATAGATGAACTGTCTTTGTTCATGTCTATGATGAAAGAATTGTTCAGTGTTGCACTAGGATTTTTTTCTTGGATTGTTTTCTCTTGACATCACATCAATGAAGCATAGAAAGATGTGCAGAGTATAATTCAATCTATATTTTAAGTACTTAGACTACAATAAGTAAATGAAACTGTCAACTCTCAGTAATTTAAAATCATATACAATGTGTGATTGTATAGGCATGTCCTGCAACTGCTACCTCCAAGTTGTGCTCTTGTATTGTCAGCCTGTCACCTGCACTTTTGGAAGAGGCTACAGTTTTTATTGTCAGATGGTTGGTCTAGATCAGTGATGTACAAATTATTCTAGATTGAGCGCATGTAGACAGGAAGTGGCTGAAAGTGGATGTGACAGATAAGCAGCAATGTAAACAAAAAGTGTAAATAAAAAAAAAAATCAAAACAGTATTTTATGACAATTGTGTATAATATCCAGAGCTTTAGTTATTTCAAATGGCATCCAATTGAGGTAAAAAAAGAAGTTTGGGATTTTTAAAAAAATGAACTGAAGCTATCAAATGACCAGTGATTATTCAGTTCTGGGTCAGCTCTGAGCAGAGAGCACTGACTGTTAGTCAACAACCTGTGCTCTCCCCCTCCAGTGTTTACTGAAGCGTTGACCTGGGGAAGGGGTGGGAACAGCTGGATCCAGCTATGCAATGAGAGGCTGAGGGAGCTGCTGAGCAGAGATCAGGCAGCTGGGTGGATCCTGACAATATGGTCAAGACAGGACCATCTTTAGTATTAAATGGACACTGGGCAAACATTTTCTTTGGGCCCCCCAGCAGCCCCCTCTCCGAGCCATACAATAAATAGCAGCTAGACTCAAAATTAGTTTACTATAGCAGATCAGGCTGAAATTACGATAGATTGCCAGAAGCTACAGCTAGGGATGAGCTTCGTGTTCGAGTCGAACCCATGTTCGACTCGAACATCGTCTGTTCGCCGAATTGCGAACGATATGGGCCGTTCGCGCCAAATTCATGTGGCGCGTCACGGCCCATAATTCACTGCGACATCGCAGTGCATTGCTGACTGATGATTGGCCAAGCATGCACTATGACCCGCATGCTTGACCAATCACAGCGCCGTCTGAACAGAGAGCCCTAATTGGCCAAAGCCAAGGAGGCTTTGGCTAATTATGGCTCAGGGGATTTAGTACACGCCCCACACTATATAAGGCTGCCTGCACGGCGGCCCTGTGTAGTGTGTGTTCCGGCGTTGAAAGAGATAGACAGAGAGACAGTGTCATTTGATTTGAGTTAGATAGATTAGGCAGGTCAGTCAGTCAGTTAGCTGCACTTACAGTGTATTGTGTATATATATGCATCCCAGGTGTTGCATATATATATACATTGTATTCAGTTTAGCTAGATCCGTTCCTGTTATCTTCCTACTGACAGGCAGGCTTGTCTTATTACAGTATTTACAGCTACCTGAAGAAAATTGCTGGTGTTCTTTTGATCCTATTAGTACCACAGTCAGGCAGCTAGACTATTTACAGTTAGTGCAGTGCGTCCTGCTCACAGTGTTCAGCTAGATCCGTTCCTGTTATCTTCTTACTGACAGGCAGGCTTGTCTTGTTACAGTATATACAGCTACCTGAAGAAAATTGCTGGTGTCCTTTTGATCCTATTAGTACCACTGTCAGGCAGCTAGACTATTTACAGTTAGTGCAGTGCGTCCTGCTCACAGTGTTCAGCTAAAACTACAAGTTAGTGGGGTGCGTCCTACTCACAGTGTTCAGCTAAACCTACAAGTTAGTGCGGTGCGTCCACCTCACAGTGTTCAGCTAAACCTACAAGTTAGTGCAGTGCGTCTTGCTCACAGTGTTCAGCTAGATCCGTTCCTGTTATCTTCTTACTGACAGGCAGGCTTGTCTTGTTACAGTATTTACAGCTACCTAAAGAAAATAGCTGGTGTTCTTTTGATCCTATTAGTACCACAGTCAGGCAGCTAGACTATTTACAGTTAGTGCAGTGTGTCCTGCTCACAGTGTTCAGCTAAAACTACAAGTTAGTGGGGTGCGTCCTGCTCACAATGTTCAGCTAAACCTACAAGTTAGTGGGGTGCGTCCTGCTCACAGTGTTCAGCTAAACCTACAAGTTAGTGTGGTGCGTCCACCTCACAGTGTTCAGCTAAACCTACAAGTTAGTGCGGTTCTTCCTGCTCACAGTGTTCAGCTAAAACTACAAGTTAGTGTGGTGCGTCCACCTCACAGTGTTCAGCTAAACCTACAAGTTAGTGCAGTGCATCCTGCTCACAGTGTTCAGCTAGATCCGTTCCTATTATCTTCTTACTGACAGGCAGGCTTGTCTTGTTACAGTATTTACAGCTACCTGAAGAAAATTGCTGGTGTTCTTTTGATCCTATTAGTACCACAGTCAGGCAGCTAGACTATTTACAGTTAGTGCAGTGCGTCCTGCTCACAGTGTTCAGCTAAAACTACAAGTTAGTGGGGTGCGTCCTGCTCACAGTGTTCAGCTAAAACTACAAGTTAGTGCGGTGCGTCCACCTCACAGTGTTCAGCTAAACCTACAAGTTAGTGCAGTGCGTCCTGCTCACAGTGTTCAGCTAGATCCGTTCCTGTTATCTTCTTACTGACAGGCAGGCTTGTCTTGTTACAGTATTTACAGCTACCTGAAGAAAATTGCTGGTGTTCTTTTGATCCTATTAGTACCACATTCAGGCAGCTAGACTATTTACAGTTAGTGCAGTGCATCCTGCTCACAGTGTTCAGCTAAAACTACAAGTTAGAGGGGTGCGTCCTGCTCACAGTGTTCAGCTAAACCTACAAGTTAGTGGGGTGCTTCCTGCTTACAGTGTTCAGCTAAACCTACAAGTTAGTGTAGTGAGACCTCTGCACAGTGTTCATCTAAAGCTACAAGTTAGTGCAGTGCGTCCTGCTCACAGTGTTCAGCTAAAACTACAAGTTAGTGCTGTACGTCCTGCTCACAGTGTTCAGCTAAAACTACAAGTTAGTGTGGTGCGTCCACCTCACAGTGTTCAGCTAAACCTACAAGTTATTTTTTTGCGAGCTCTGCACAGTGTTCACCTAAAGCTACCTGTAGAAGGTTGGTGGTGTTTTCCTGATCCTATCACTACCGCAGGCAGCTAAAAAAGCTACAAGTTAGTTTTTTGCGAGCTCTGCACAGTGTTCAGCTAAAGCTACCTGTAGAAGGTTGGTGGTGTTCTCATACTACAGGCAGGCAGTTGATTTTGCTAGCTGCAGTATCAGTACATATATAGATATAGATATATATATATATATATATATATATATATATATATATATATATATATATATATATATATATATATATATATATATATATATCCCAGCTTAGTGCAGCTACAGGCCATTAGTATGTCTGGAAGGCCAAGAAGGAGAGGCAGACAGTCACAAGCCAATAAGAGAGGGCAAGCAGGCTCTGTTTACAGTGATGGTCGTGGAGACGGTGCATCCTCATCAGCACGAGGCCGTGGGACACACTTGGACTTTTTTTCGGCAGCTGGCCGTGTTGAGCCGCAACATGCGGAAGACTTGGTCGAGTGGATGACCAAGCCGTCCTCATCCTCCTCATCCTCTCTCACCCATGCCCAGGGTACTTTGTCTGGCAAAGCAGCAGCCTCTTCCCTCGGCTCAATGTCATCAGAGACTCCTTCCCTAGCCCCACCATGTCCTCCTGAGGAGTCCCTCGAACTGTTTGACCACAGTGTTGGGTACATGCTCCAGGAGGATGCCCAGCATTTGGAAGGCTCTGATGATGATACTGAGCTCGATGAAGGCAGTAACATGAGCACGGACAGAGGGGGTGTCCAAGAAGGACAGCAATCTGGCAGTCATGCTCCCCCTGCTGCAGCATACTGCCAGGTTTGCTCCGGTGATGAGGAGGGAGGGGATGATGAGGTCACCGACTCAACGTGGGTGCCTGATAGGAGAGAGGAGGAGGAGGCGGCACATCACCAACGAGGCAGGATGCCCTCCAGGGGCCAGCCTAAGGGCAGCACATTGACTGCATCACACCCCAAAGCTCCACATGTGCAGGGCGCTGCAGCCCCTGTGCATTATTCAAAAAGTTCTTTGGTGTGGGCCTCTTTTGAGACGAGTGCATCAGATCGCACCGCTGCTATTTGCAACATATGTCTCAAGCGTATCTCGCGTGGCCAAAACATCTCCCGCTTGGGTACCACATGCTTGACCAGACATATGTTGACCTGCCATGCAGTTCGTTGGCAAGCGTATCTAAAAGACCCACACCAAAGAACAAAGAGGACCTCTCCTTGCTCCTCATCAGCTGAGATCTCCAACCCCACTATACCTTCAGTCCTCTCTGAGACCTGCACTGAGAGGAATGAAGGTGTAGAATTAGGTGTGTCACAGCCAAGTACTTGTGGGCAATCTGCTTTTGGTACACCGAGGTCAGATTGTACCAGGCAAATTTCCCTGCCCCATCTGCTGCACCGCCGAAAGAAGTTTGCTCCCAGCCATCCACATGCCCAGCGGTTGAATGCTAGCTTGGCAAAATTGCTAGCACTTCAACTGCTGCCTTTTCAGTTGGTAGACTCTGCCCCCTTCCGTGAGTTTGTGGAATGTGCGGTTCCTCAGTGGCAGGTACCCAAACGCCACTTTTTCTCACGGAAGGCGATTCCGGCTCTTTACCGGCATGTGGAAGGCAATGTCCATGCCTCGCTGGACAGGGCGGTCAGCGGTAAGGTGCATATTACCGCTGACTCATGGTCCAGCAGGCATGGACAAGGACGTTACCTAAGTTTCACAGCGCATTGGGTGACTCTGCTGGCAGCTGGGAAGGATGCAGGACAAGGTGCAGTAGTGTTGGAGGTTGTTCCGCCACCACGCCTCCAAAATGCTAATGATTGTGACATACCTCTCTCCTCCACCCCTCCTCTTCTTCTTCCTCCATGGCCTCTTCCTGTGCTTTGTCCTCGGAACCAGCGGTGCTCCGTAGCTGTTCAAGGGGCTACGCAAGTACGCAGGCCAAAAGATGCCATGCGGTGCTTGAGCTGGTGTGCTTTGGGGACAGGAGTCACACTGGGGCAGAGGTTCTGTCAGCTCTGCAGGGGCAGGTTCAGAGGTGGTTGACGCCACGCCAACTTAAGGCAGGAATGTTGGTTTGCGACAATGGCACCAACCTCCTCTCTGCCCTCCGACAGGGACAAATGACCCATGTGCCCTGTTTGGCTCACGTCCTTAACTTGGTGGTGCAGCGGTTCTTGGGCAGGTACCTGGGCTTACAGGATGTCCTGAGGCAGGCCAGGAAAGTCTGTGTGCATTTCCGCTGGTCATATAATGCCAGTGCTCAGCTGGCGGACCTCCAAAAGGAGTTTAACCTGCCCAAGAACCGCCTAATCTGTGACATGCCCACCAGGTGGAACTCAACGTTGGCCATGCTGCAGCGGCTGCACACGCAGCAGAGGGCCATCAATGAGTACCTGTGCGACTATGGCACCAGGACAGGGTCAGGGGAGCTTGGTTTTTTTTCCCACGCCAGTGGGCCATGATCAGGGATGCATGCACTGTCCTGTCACCATTTGAGGAAGCCACGAGGATGGTGAGCAGTGACAGTGCATGCATCAGTGACACTATCCCCCTTGTCCACCTGTTGGAGCACACGCTGCATGGAATAATGGACAGGGCACTTGAGGCAGAACAGAGGCAGACAGTGTTCCTGCATGCCCGCTGATCACACAGGAAGAGGATGAGGAGGAGCAGGAGGAGGAAGATTGTGTCAGTATGGAGGTGGAGCCTGGAACTCAGCATCAGCAGCAGTCTTTAAGGGATTAGTTCCAAGAAACACATGGACTTGTACGTGGCTGGGAGGAGGTGGCTGCGGACCATGTCGTCCTTAGTGACCCAGAGGACTCCGGACCGAATGCCTCAGCAAACCCTTCGCTGCATGGCCTCCCTGATCCTGCAAAGCCTGCGTAAGGATCCTCGTATTCGTGGTATCAAGGAGAAGGACCAATACTGGCTGGCAACCCTCCTTGATCCACGTTACAAGGGTAAGGTTGCAGACCTTATCATGCCATCGCAGAGGGAGCAGAGGATGAAACATCTTCGGGAGGCCTTGCAGAAAGGTCTGTGCAACGCGTTCCCAGAGACTGGGAGGTTACAAACTCCTGTTTCTGGACAACGTGTTGCTGAGGCTCCGGTCAGTCAAAGAAGGAGCGGTGGAGAAGGTGGCCGTCTGACCGATGCGTTCAGACAATTTTTTGGTCCGCAGCCCCAAGGTATGATCGGTTCCAGCAACCATCGCCAGCGTCTGTTTTACATGGTGCAGGAATATCTAGGGGCAAGATCTGACTTGGACACCTTTCCCGCCGAAAATCCTCTGGGTTACTGGGTCTTGAGGATGGATCACTGGCCAGAGCTTGCACAGTATGCAATTGAGCTACTGGCCTGTCCTGCATGCAGCGTTTTTTCGGAACCCACATTCAGTGCTGCTGGAGGCTTTGTAACCGATCACAGGGTGCGTCTGTCCACCGACTCGGTCGATCGACTGACCTTCATAAAAATGAATCAGTCTTGGATCACCACCAGCTACCAAGCACCTGATGCTGATGTAACCGAATAATTTTTTTTGAAATCTCAGATCCCTTCAAAGACTGCCTATGCTGATGCTGAGTGACCATCCCTGTAATTACAATTTTTGATGCAATACTTTGCAGCAGGGCTCGTTTCTGCGTTACAACTAGAGTATCTGTGAGGGGTTGCAGTGTTGTGGCACCAGCACCAGTGCCTAAGGCCCAAGTTTTCAGCCCTTGTTTAATAGGGGCGTGTAATTACAATTTTTGATGCAATACTTTGCAGCAGGGCTCATTTCAGCATTCCTACTAGAGTATCTGTGAGGGGTTGTAGTGTTGTGGCACCAGCACCCGTGCCTAAGGCCTAATTTTTCAGCCCCTGTTCAACAGGGGCATGTAATTACAATACTTGATCTAATATTTCACAGCAGGGCCCATTTCTGCACCCACCAAGAGCGAGTGAGGACTTACAGTGTTGTGGCACCAGCACCACCACCAAAGGCCCAATTTTTCTGCCCCTGTTCAACAGGGGCATGTAATTACAATTCTTGATCTAATATTTCATAGCAGGGTCCTGTGAGGGCTTACAGTGTTGTGGCCACAACAACACCTAAGGCCCAAATTTCTGCTGAGTATATAGGGCAGGCCCCTACTTTCAAACATCTAACTTACAAACGACTCCTACTTGCAAACGGAAGGAGACAACAGGAAGTGAGATGAAATCTACCCCAAGGAAGGGAAATTCTCTCCTGTAAGAGTTAATATGGGAAAAACATTTCCCCTTTCCACTGATGCTTTCCAATCCTTGTTCCACAAAAAAACCCAAATTTTCAAAAAACATTTGTCATTGGGACAAAAAGTGAGGTGAAATCTTCTGAAGAGGAGGAAAGACAGCAAAACAAATGTCACAGGGGTGATAACCCTTCCCTATGTTTTCCAAAAAGCTTAAAAAAGTTTTTTTGGCTGGAGCTAAACACGTTAAAAATGTACCCGTTCAAAATTACAAACAGATTCTACTTAACAACAAACCTACAGTCCCTGTCTTGTTTGCACCGCCTGTATACTGCTGTTCATAGTATATAGGGCCTGGTGGCCCCACACCTTTCCTTATTTTAATTTGGGTGTGGGGTTCCCCTTAATATCCATACAAGACCCAAAGGGCCTGGTAATGGACTGGGGGGTACCCATGCCGTTTGTCTCACTGATTTTCATCCATATTGCCAGGACCCGACATTACATTAAACCCGCAAGCAGTTTTAAATGAGATTTTTTCCTTTAAAAATGACATTATGTGCAGGGACTGTTCTAAACACGGGAAACACGCGCCACTTTACAGGCATACTATAGACACACCCCAGGTACGATATTTAAAGGAATATTTCACTTTTTTTTTTTACTTTAAGCATCATTAAAATCACTGCTCCCGAAAAAACGTCCGTCTTTAAAAGTTTTTTTGCATTGTTACATGTCCCCTGGGGTAGGACCCGGGTCCCCAAACCCTTTTTAGGACATTACCATGCAAATTAGCCTTTAAAATTAGCACTTTTGATTTCGAAAGTTCGAGTCCCATAGACGTCAATGGGGTTCTAACGTTCGTGCGAATTTTCGGTCCGTTCGCAGGTTCTGGTGCGAACCGAACCGGGGGGGTGTTCGGCTCATCCCTAGCTACAGCATATCATTACCGCTCACTGACTGGATAATAGAGGTTACAGCACACATTACAACTCACTGATTAGTTGCTCACTGATCATTTCTGCTTGCTTATTGGTTGCTAGAAGGTACTGCACATCAATACTGCTAACCAATTGGTTGCTAGAGGTTACATGTTTATTGCTCACGCATTGGTTGCTAGAGGTTACTGCACATTATTACCGCTCACTGATTGGTTGTGGGAAGTTGTGGGAAGTTGTGCATCATTACCACTTATTGGTTGCTAGAGGTTACAGCACATCAAGACAGCTCACTGATTGGTTGCTGAAGGTTACAGCACATCATCTTCCCACTGCCTGCACACCATGGACTGGAGAGGTGAGAGGACCCACCAAAAGACAGAAAACTCCTAGAACTTGCTATTAGCAATGAGCAGAGTACACAGAACTATGAAGGTTAACTAAGTACAGGTAGGAACAGAGTCCAATGTGAGCAGTATCCTTGAGGACAAGGCTCCCAGAAATAAATGACTAGTCATGCCATCTGCAGTAGAGCAGTATTGAGGGGTGAGCTACATACAGAGTGCAGGATTGAGGGGTGCACTTTGTACAGGCATACCCCACTTTTAAGTACACAAAGGGGTTTATTTACTAAAGCTGGAAAATGCAAAATCTGGCTCACTTCTGCATAGAAACCAATGAGTAGGGATGAGCTTCGAGTTCGAATCGAACTCATGTTCGACTCGAACATTGGCTGTTCGCAAGTTCGCCGAACAGCGAACAATTTGGGGTGTTTGTGGCAAATTCGAATGCCGCGGAACACCCTTTAAAAGTCTATGGGAGAAATCAAAAGTGCTCATTTTAAAGGCTAATATGCAAGTTATTGTCATAAAAAGTGTTTGGGGACCTGGGTCCTGCCCCAGGGGACATGGATCAATGCAAAAAAAAGTTTTAAAAACGGCTGTTTTTTCAGGAGCAGTGATTTTAATAATGCTTAAAGTCAAACAATAAAAGTGTAATATCCCTTTAAATTTCGTACCTGGGGGGTGTCTATAGTATGCCTGTAAAGGGGCACATGTTTCCTGTGTTTAGAACAGTCTGACAGCAAAATGACATTTTGAAGGAAAAACCCATTTAAAACTACCCGCGGCTATTGCATTGCCGACAATACACATAGAAGTTCATTGATAAAAACGGCATGGGAATTCCCCAAAGGGGAACCCCTAACCAAAATTTAAAAAAGAAAAATGACGTGGGAGTCCCCCTAAATTCCATACCAGGCCCTTCAGGTCTGGTATTCTTCTCTTCTTCTCTTCTACATTTTCTTCTCCGGGCCGCTCCGCACCCATGCTGGCATGGAGGGAGGCTCCCGCTGTGTGACGGCGCTCCTCGTCTGACAGTTCTTAAATAACGGGGGACGGGGCCACCTGGTGACCCCGCCCCCCTCTGACGCACGGGACATGATGGGACTTCCCTGTGGCATTCCCCGTGACGTCACAGGGAAGTCCCGTCAAGTCACCGTGCGTCAGAGGGGGGCGGGGTCACTGGGTGGCCCCGCCCCCCGTTATTTAAGAACTGTCAGGCGAGGAGCGCCATCACACAGCGGGAGCCTCCCTCCATGCCAGCATGGATGCGGAGCGGCCCGGAGAAGAAAATGAAGAAGAGAAGAAGAGAAGAAAAGAAGAAGTGAAGAGCGGGAGCCTCCCCCCATGCCATGGGTGCGGAGCGGCCCGAGGAGAAGAAGATAGTAGACGCCGCGGAGGAGATGCTGGACGAGAATGCCGGAGGAAGAACCAGAAGAGCCAGAAGAACCAGAAGAACCAGAAGATGAAGGAAGATAGAAGAAAGAAGAAGCATTTAAATAAAGGAATTGTCCAAAACTGTCTCTTGTCATTTTTAACATTTTTGACAGTTTTTTAGTGAAATGGTAGGGGTAAGTACCCCCTTACCATTTCACACAGGGGGGGCGGGATCTGGGGGTCCCCTTGTTAAAGGGGGCTTCCAGATTCGGATAAGCCGCCCGCCCACAGACCCCCACAACCACCGGCCAGGGTTGTGGGGATGAGGCCCTTGTCCTCATCAACATGGGGACAAGGTGTTTTGGGGGGGCTACCCCAAAGCACCCTCCCAATGTTGAGGGCATGTGGCCTGGTACGGTTCAGGAGGGGGGGTGCACTCTCGTCCCCCCCTCTTTTCCTGCGGCCTGCCAGGTTGCGTGCTCGGATAAGGGTCTGGTATGGATTTTTGGGGGGACCCCAGGCCATTTTTTGGGGGGTTTTTTGGCGCGGGGTTCCCCTTAAAATCCATACCAGACCTGAAGGGTCTGGTATGGAATTTAGGGGGAACCCCACGTCATTTTTTTAAAAAATTTTGGCCGGGGTTCCCCTTAATATCCATACCAGACCTGAAGGGCCTGGTATGGAATTTAGCGGGACTCCCACGTAATTTTTTTTTTTAAATTTTGGTTCGGGGTTCCCCTTTGGGGAATTCCCATGCCGTTTTTATCAATGAACTTCTATGTGTATTGTCGGCAATGCAATAGCCGCGGGTAGTTTTAAATGGGTTTTTTCCTTCAAAATGTCATTTTGCTGTCAGACTGTTCTAAACACAGGAAACATGCGCCCCTTTACAGGCATACTATAGACACCCCCCAGGTACAAAATTTAAAGGGATATTACACTTTTATTGTTTGACTTTAAGCATTATTAAAATCACTGCTCCTGAAAAAACGGCCGTTTTTAAAACTTTTTTTTGCATTGATCCATGTCCCCTGGGGCAGGACCCAGGTCCCCAAACACTTTTTATGACAATAACTTGCATATTAGCCTTTAAAATTAGCACTTTTGATTATTCATGTTCGTGTCCCATAGACTTTAACGGTGTTCCCGTGTTCGAACAAACTTTTTTCCTGTTCGCATGTTCTGGTGCGAACCGAACAGGGGGGTGTTCGGCTCATCCCTACCAATGAGCTTCCAGGTTTTATTACCAAAGCTTAATTGAACAAGCTGGGGTTAGAGGCTCATTGGTTTCTATGCAGCAGTGGGTCCGATTTTGCACTTTCCAGCTTTAGTAAATAAACCCAATTGTGTACTCAAAAGTGGGGTACGCCTGTATGGAGTGCAAGGTTGAGTGGTGCGATATGTACAGAGTGCAGGATTAAGAGGTGAACTACGTACAGAGTGCATGGTTGAAGGGTGTGTTTTTCTTGGGCATTCCCCATACTTTGTTGGTGCCTGTTTAGCCTTCCAATGCCGCTTACTGTGATAGCCAGCTATAAATGAGGGTGGTGGCCAGCTTTTGTTATCACATGTGTGTTTGTATTGGTCCAGCAATGCACCAGCACCTTTGCAGCCATTGTGCTATTGCTGGGTCTGGTGTGCTCCTGTACCTTTAAGGAGGAGTAGGCTCCCCTTCAGGCCACCTGCTCTCATTTATCCATTTAAATGCATGTGCCTCCACTGTGGGGACACTCATAGTTTAGTGTTAGGACCACATGTACAAGGGTGCCGTGACATGGCTCTGTGGCTCATGCATGCGTTTGCAAATGCGTGCGGACTAAACCCCTGGTTTTTAATGCATACTGTTAGACAGGTCAATTTGGTTGTCTGCAATCTGGTGGTAAGTAGGCTTTGGTTTTTTTCTTGGACATTCCCCATACTTTGTTGGTACCTGTTTCAGCCTTCCAATGCCACTTACTGTGATAGCCAGCTATAAATGAGGGTGGTGGCCAGCTTTTGTTATCACATGTGTGTTTGTATTGGTCCAGCAATGCACCAGCACCTTTGCAGCCATTGTGCTATTGCTGGGTGTCTGGTGTGCTCCTGTACCTTTAAGGAGGAGTAGGCTCCCCTTCAGGCCACCTGCTCTCATTTATCCATTTAAATGCATGTGCCTCCACTGTGGGGACACTCATAGTTTAGTGTTAGGACCACATGTACAAGGGTGCCGTGACATGGCTCTGTGGCTCATGCATGCGTTTGCAAATGCGTGCGGACTAAACCCCTGGTTTTTAATGCATACTGTTAGACAGGTCAATTTGGTTGTCTGCAATCTGGTGGTAAGTAGGCTTTGGTTTTTTTCTTGGACATTCCCCATACTTTGTTGGTACCTGTTTCAGCCTTCCAATGCCACTTACTGCGATAGCCAGCTATAAATGAGGGTGGTGGCCAGCTTTTGTTATCACATGTGTGTTTGTATTGGTCTGGCAACGCACCAGCACCTTTGCAGCCATTGTGCTATTGCTGGGTGTCTGGTGTGCTCCTGTACCTTTAAGGAGGGGTGGGCTCCCCTTCAGGCCACCTGCTCTCATTTATCCATTTAAATGCATGTGCCTCCACTGTGGGGAAACTCATAGTTTAGTGTTAGGACCACAGATACAAGGGTGCCGAGGCGTGGCTCTGTGGCTCACGCATGCGTTTGCAAATGCGTGCGGACTAAACCCCTGGTTTTTAACGCATACTGTTAGACAGGTCAATTTGGTTGTCTGCAAGCTGGTGGTAAGTAGGCTTTGTTTTTTTCTTGGGCATTCCCCATACTTTGTTGGTGCCTGTTGTAGCCTTCCAATGTTGCTTACTGTGATAGCCAGCTATAAATGAGGGTGGTGGTCAGCTTTTGTTATCACATGTGTGTTTGTATTGGTCCAGCAACGCACCAGCACCTTTGCAGCCATTGTGCTATTGCTGGGTGTCTGGTGTGCTCCTGTACCTTTAAGGAGGGGTGAGCTCCCCTTCAGGCCACCTGCTCTCATTTATCCATTTAAATGCATGTGCCTCCACTGTGGGGACACTCATAGTTTAGTCTTAGAACCACAGATACAAGGGTGCCGTGACGTAGCTCTGTGGCTCACGCATGCGTTTGCAAATGCATGCGGAATAAACCCCTGGGGTTTAACGCAGACTGTTAGACAGGTCAATTTGGTTGTCTGCAAGCTGGTGGTAAGTAGGCTTTGGTTTTTTCTTGGGCATTCCCCATACTTTGTTGGTTGAAGGGTGTGTTACATACAAAGTGCAGGGTTGAGGGGTGTGCTATGTACAGAGCTCAAGGGTGAACTACGTACAGAGTGCAGGGTTGAGGGGTCAACTATGTACCGAGTTCATAGTTGAAGGGTGTGCTACATACAGAGTGCAAGATTGAGGGGTGTGCTTTGTATGAAGTGCAGGGTTGAGGGGTGCGCTACATACAGAGTGCATAGTTGAAGGGTGCGCTAGGTACAGAGTGTAGGATTGAAAGGTTTGCTTTGCACAGAGTGCAGGATTAAGGAGTGGGGTATGTATGGAGTGCATGGTTGAGGGGTGAACTATGTACAGAGTGCAGGGGAAAGTGCAGGGTTGAGGAGTGAGCTATGTACAGGGTGCACGGTGGAGGAGTGCGCTATGTATGGAATGCACGGTGGAAGGGTGCTCTATGTATGGAATGCACAGTGGAGGGGTGCACCATGTTTGGAGTGCAGAGGTGTGCTATGTATGAAATGCACTGTGGAGGGGTGTTCTATGTATGGAATGCACGGTGGAGGGGTGCGTTATGTATGGAATGCACGGTGGAAGGGTGCTCTATGTATGGAATGCACAGTGGAGGGGTGCACCATATTTGGAGTGCAGAGGTGTGCTATGTATGAAATGCACTGTGGAGGGGTGCTCTATGTATGGAATGCACGGTGGAGGGGTGCACTATGTACGGAGTGCACGGTGGAGGGGTGTGCTATGTTAGGAATGGACCATGGAGAGGTGCACTATGTATGGAATGCACGGTGGGGGGAGTGCTATGTATGGAGTGCACGGTGGAGGGGTGCGCTATGTTTGGAATGCACAGTGGAGGGGTGCACGATGTATGGAATGCACGGTGGAGAGGTGCACTATGTATGGAGTGCATGGTGGAGAGGTGCGCTATGTATGGAATGCACAGTGGAGGGGTGCGCTATGTAAGATTGCAGGGTTTAGGGGTGTGTTATGTACATCCAAATCCCCCCGAAGTACAGCGCTTCCCCCATCAGATTCCAGTTTAAATCCCTCCCTTTCAATACACAGCATTCCCTGGCACCAATCCCACCCCCTACCCCACTTCCATGCATAGCATTCCTCCTGCATCATACCACCCCCCCTCCTTCAATACACAGCATTCTTTGGCACCAATACCACTTGTCCCCACCTCCAGACTCCATTACCTAAAAACTATCAGAGCGGGGCTGCACAAGAGAAGCTGCAACATGCATGTCCGTGGAGGAGCTTCTTATCCCCCGCCCCCTTCCTTCTCTGCTCTCGTATACAGCTCAATGTCTAGAGCAGGGAGGAATGTAAGCGGCAGCCGGGAGAGGAGCACTGTAAATTGTAAATAGGGAAGGAGCGCTTCTATATTAACAAGTGACAGCGAGCAGCTAGCAAGCGACAAGCGGCTGAGCGGAACTCTGGCTGAAAAAAACCCAGCAGGCAGCATGGGCTTCAGGGGCAGCTCAGCTACTTTGGGCCCCCCTACAATGGCTAGGCCCTGGGCAGATGCCCTGTTTGCCCCACGTTAAAGACGGCCCTGGGTCAAGACCCTTCCAGAGCCTGGAATGCTGTCATCTGATTCTGGGACACAGGAGAGCACAAGTAAGTGTACTTCTGTAATCCACAAGAGAAGTATAGCTGAAAAAGCTTTAGACCCCTTTCACGCTGGAGGCATTTTTCAGGCGCTTTAGTGCTAAAAATAGCGCCTACAAAGCACCTGAAAAATGCCTCACTTGCAATCCCAGTGTGAAAGCCCAAGTGCTTTCACACTGGGATTATATTGTCGTATGTGTCGAAACGCGTATGAGGTGGTAACGTGCTGACGTCACCACGCCATCTTGTTGAGAAGGATGGGAGCTTGAATTGTAGTCGGCCGGCTTAGTTTTTTCTATGTGATTTTAAGACGCTTAAATGTAAGTGTAAACTTTTTTAATTGATTTATTAAATTGGGTTGTAGACAGTATCATGCTATGGTCTACCTTATCTTTTTTTGGGTTGATTATTGATGTACTATCTATGGAGTTACGGATCATATGGTATTTTGCCTGAGAACCTATCATCTCATATTATCCTGGGATCTCCTGCTGAGCAAAAGGCCTGGGCTGGGCTAAAGCCATATGCTTATTCCTGCTGGTATATCTGGTAAGCGTGTTCTCTGTAAGGTGGCGGTTCACTTGTCTGTGTTAAATATCACTGGGGTGTTCTGTATACAATATACAGTACCACGCTATGGTCTATATTATTTCTTCCTTTATGGGCTGATTGCCAAATCATCTCCCACGGAGCCACGGTTCTCATGGTATCTAATTGAGGGTCATATCAGCCTGTCCAGAATCCTGATTGTGAAAAGCAAAGGCCTGGGCTGGGTTAAAGCCATCTGCCCAAATTTGCTTGCTATCTGGTAAGTGTGTTTTCTATGAGGTGGTGGGACACTTATCTTTGATTACACCAGTGTGGTGTCTTTCTTTGAAGTTTTTCAGCCACATACAAGTATTGGAACTGTCATGCCCTGCAATTGGATATATGGACTGTAATTAGCGCAATTATTCCCCTCTCTGTTCAGGAACATTGTTCCTGGCTGCACTGTTCTGGTGACACTAGTACTGGTGTGGCAGAAATTAGAAACACCATTGATGGCAAATTTTCTAACAAGTTAAAAGACAGGTTGTAAGTTAAAAATACAAATTTATATAAATATTTATAAATATACTTCAGGTAAGCATTTTAAATAGTTAATTTTTCTGTATCTGCAAATTGGTGACAGAGTCCCCTTACTACCTGTTTAACATATTTACTAAATGTTTCAAGCTCTTGTATGAACATAAATGTATATTCAGCTTTATCAATCATTTTCTCACTTACTTTCCACCGTTTCTTAGGGTTTCTACTGCTTCCAATCCTTTACTAAACATAAGTATTTAATTTCTTTTTAATGAAGAGCATTACTTAACAGAGATTATATGTGGAACCATTTCATGAAAACATACACAAGAGACAGCACAACTATCACAGTGTTATTTAGATTCCCAGCTGAGAATACATAACAAGCCATAAAAACTTTGATAACATGGATTATAATTGTTTATAAATTGGTAATCATGTTGCATAAAGGGTGACAATAGAACACTAGAGACCATGTCCAAGTTTGTAGAATACATTTTGCAGAGTCATTTTCATGTTATAATTTTATAACTCTTGAGAGCTGTCTGTATGTTGTATTTGTGACTTTTCTGATCTCTCAAAAAGCCAAGCAGAATAATGCAATTTTTTTAATAGACTACATGCATACAAAAGGAAATATCTTTATTGATTAAAATCACATTTATTTCTGCTATTTTTAAATATTAGACATGCAACCTTGCTTTATACATTTCAATTTTGATATGACCCTTTATTGCATTTTTCACCTGCTTTGTCAGTTTCTTCCTCCCAGATGTGCAATTAGAACAATTTAAATACGCATACACTAATTATAAAGTTTGGCATGCACCCAAATCTTCCATGATTACTATTTTGGCATGTACATAACACACTTTTAAATTTGCATAATTAACTGTTAAGGGATTCTAGATATTTTGCCTGTATTTTATGCATTTTATTTTGATTTATGAAGTCAAAAAATGGCTCGAATACATAGTTATACTGCATTTTGTATTGTTTCTACAATGTAACCATATGATACATGTATGGGTAAATACAGGGGGTCCCCGGGTTACAAACAAGTTAGGGACTGTAGGTTTGTTCTTAAGTTGAATCTGTTTGTAAGTCGGAACAGGTACATTTTTTAAGTGTAGCTCCAGCCAAAAAAACTATTTTTAAGCTTTTTAGATAGCATAGGGAAGGGTTATCACCCCTGTAACATTTGTTCTGCTGTGTGTGCCCCTGTTCTGAAGATTTCACCTCACTTTCTGTCCCAATGACAATTGGATTTTGAAAATTTTGGGTTGTTGTGGAAACAAGCCTTGGTGATAAAGCATCAGTGGAGGTACCTTTTCCCCATAATAGCTCTTACAGGGGTGAATTTCCCTTACTAGGGGTAGATTTCCTCTCACTTCCTGTTGTCTCCCTCTGTTTGTAAGTAGGAGTCGTTTGTAAGTCGGATGTTTGTAACTAGAGGACCCCCTGTATAGGGCAATGTAATAAATGCCAAATCCTGACAATCCTTTTTCAATTTTTTAAATTGGCAAATTTCAATAAAAAAAATCCTAGTTATCCTGCCATGTTGGTTCAGGCAGTTCCTAGTATAGGGTGATAATGCTCATTTTTTGTCTCTCAATTTCTTTTCTGTGATTTCAACCTGTCAGTGTCACACAGGCTTCTAAAGGAGACTACACATGTCAGGATTCTCAGGAAGCATGAGATCTGCAAGAAAAGTAACAAAAGATAAAGAAGGTAAATATTACTGAATATTTTATTCAAAAAAATGATACATAGTGCTTTATCAAACAAAATGTCACTTGATTGGGGTCTACGTCATTGCTTTATTTTAGCAGATATGTGTAAAGCTGTAATGCCTATTTCTTATTGCAAATTGCTATTGTAATTTAATAATAATTTATTAAGATGATTTATGTAGTGGTGTTTTTTAAGGTTGAAAATTATGGTCAAAAATGAAATTTTGAACCTCACTCTTTTTTTATTCCAGATTACAGTAGTTGAAAGATCACACTTTTGGCTAGCTTTTCAGAATCATCAATAACAAGCTAGTTTTCCAACAAAAGACACAAGAGAGTGTTATTAATTACAACATGCTCTGTATAGAACATTTCTCTCACTGAATTGCAAAAGTTAATAGTATTTTCAGAGGCTTCAGAAGTTTCTGTTATAAATGTCAAGAAAATCGAAAAAGAACAGGGACATTAGATAAAGTGATCTCACTTATAAAAATTGAATTAACAGTTATTAAAGTAGTATTAAACCCCTGAAAAAAAAACTAAAAGACAATATACCGAATTTTACCATTCCCTAAATGTGGTGGCTGTATTATTATTTTGGGGGTTTTTTTCTCTTAATTTTTACCTGGTGATCTTGCCAGTGACATACTTCTTGTCTTAGGGTGTCCCCATTTAGATGGAGGAGCAATGGAGACACCTTAAGACAGCAGCATTATCAGTCTGGGGAGAGGGTAATGCCAGATGCACTAGCAGATTTAGATAGATTTACTAACAAAATAAAGCCAAACTCATGCTATAAGCAGACACCGCAACATTTGTTTTCATTTTGGGACAAAGGTTTTACATAAATTAAAAAAGCACTCCTACCAATGGTTTGTCTTAACCATGTAACTGCCACGTTTGCTGAACAGCTTGATTTGTTAAAGAAAGTTGAAAAATAACAGACTTACTGGCCGGATCACCAGATGAAAATAAAGGAAAAACCTTAAAAAGAAAATGAATGCATCCACTACATCTAAGAATTGGTAAGCTGCAATATAATAGTTTTTTTGGTTGATATATGAGAAAACATCAAATAAAAAATTTAAAACACCTTGAGCTAACTTGGCAATTACTGTATAACAAGCTCAAGGTTGTATTTGGCTATCAAACTAAATAATTAGGCCATTTTGCATGAGTTCCACCCCCTTGTGTTGTGATTAACTTATCTAGTAAAAACAATTTATGTACTATATTAATCAGCATGGGGTATACTCCTAATTTAGAATTAACTTTCAACTTCACAGACCATCAAAAAACATAAAAGGAAAGATGGGTTAAGGTAAAATTCAGACAAACAGTTTAATACACTGATAAAAATATGTATGGAAGAAGTTTTACCAATACCACCCAAAAAATTAGTATTTCTGTCCATCCATATCTGAGATTTAGACATTTCTGCCACACAACACAGCAATGTCTAGTTGGGAAGGAAATCAGATTTTTTTTTCAGATGTTTGCCTATCCTACCTACACCTAACTGTACTTTTATTTTCTCCATCAGCTCATCCCCACAGTTAATAACTTTTGTATCATTTGACCCTCTTTTTAGATTGTAAGCTTTTACCAGCAGGGCACACTGGTTCCTACTGCATTTAATTGTATTGTAACTTTACTGTCTGCCCTCACATTGCAAAGTGCTGCACAAACTGTTGTAGTTTTATAAATCCTGTATATATAATAATAATAATAATAATAATAATAATAAATAATAATATTATTTATAATGCATTTATTTTACAGTTACAGGTCTTGAAAAACCTTAATCAGATAGTGCTAGTAATATACTGTACATGTAATATACATAAATCATATCACGCAGTGAACAAAATACATATATATATATATATATATATATATATATATATATATATATATATATATATATATATATATATATATATATATATACTATCTATATCTATATATACACACACACATATATATACTAAGTATGCAAAAGCAATTCTCACAATTAAACCACAATATATTAATATATTACTTCCTTCGCCCACTGTGTGCAACACTAACATAAACATAAATTTAGACCACCATGTTGGAAATTTAGGGGGAGATTTACTAAAACTGGAAACTGCAAAATCTGGTGCAGCTCTGCATAGAATCCAATCAGCTTCCAGGTTTTTTCTGTCACAGCTTAATTGAACAAGCTGAAGTTAGAAGCTGATTGGTTACCATGCACAGATGAACCAGGTTCTAAGGGCTCCAGTTTTAGTAAATTTCCCCCTTAATGTCTTCAATGAAGAGTCCAAATTTATTAATAAATAAATCTTCATATTTCACTGTTATCTGCTTCAATACTTTCCTTTTTTCACGGTGTGCATTTTCATCACTCTAGATGTGTTATCAGCTTCAAGTTTTGACGTATAGATTATGAAGGTGACAATGAGCCTTTTCCCCCCTTAATCTCTACCACCCTGCCTTCATGTTTACTCCTCTTTTCAGGTATGTTGTAACTTAGAGTAAAGTATAAGATACACTCTTAGTGCTTTCCATAAGAACTTTGACATTTATTAAAACATTCAAATTTGACACTCATATTTTAATGTGCACAATATCTGGTGAACACGAGAATAATGTTTACTTAATAAAATTCCATAGACATACAAAAAACTTTGACTGGCACCACTACTCTGTTTGCCTGATCAATTCCTGACTGAGCTTGATGACACCTGACTCCACCCTATGCATTACCTCATGTCACGTAACCTCAGGGACCCCTGAAAAAGTCACGCAATGTGACTTATTGGGTAGGGTGAAGTCAGGTGACATCATCAATCTCAGCCAGGAAGTGATCAGGCAAACAGAATAGTAGGGGTGCTGATCACAGTCATCTACCATTCTGTGACCCAAGCTTCCACCTCTCATTATTTTAGCGGACTCCTGCGCCTTCATGTTGCTCCAATTACATTCCTCTGATTCTTGATCAAAACTGTTCCTAGCAGATATGGACCCCATCTATGACAGTGGCTGGAGAGCGAAATGAAAAGCAACAGATGAATAAGCTCATCTCTCTGTCACTCGACTCTATCTTCCAATATGCTCCTTGCATTGCAATTCAACTGATCGAATCTTTATGCAACTTCTTTCTCCCCCAGTCTATGCAGTCCCAATGCTGTGCAGGAACTGCAAGATGCTGATTCCATGTCAAATTTAACCTGCATAAAAAAAAAATCCATGCATTTGAAAAATACATTAAGGATACATTAATTACCATATATACACTCGAGTATAAGTCGAGATTTTCAGCCCTTTTTTATACTCGAGTCACCACCGTCTGCCTACATGATCAGCGTGTCATGCAGACAGACACGGCCAGCATGTGATAATACCATTCGGCGGCCATTCCACTGTTCAAAAGCCACGCCTCCTCCTCGTCTGTGATAGGCAGAACACTCCATTTCCCAGCAGTCAGTGTACAGCCTATCACGGACATTCTCTCATCCTTATCCGTGGTATGAGGATGAAAGAATGTAGTGATAGGCTGACTGCTGACTGCTGGGAAATGGAGTGTTCTGCCTATCACAGATGAGGAGGAGGCATGGCTTTTGAACAGTTAAATGGCCGCCGAATGGTATTATCACACGCTGATCGGTGGATGCAGAGTGGCACACGGAGGATGCAGATTGCCATACAGAGGCATGCACAAGACACAAGTAGGCTGCACAGGACACAGGGACACATGCACAGGACACAGGTAGGCTGCACAGGACACATGCACAGGACACAGGTAGGCTGCACAGGACACAGGGAGGCATGTAGCTGCAGATGGGCATTGTTGACCCTCTTTTTCCACTTACAGTAGCTGCTGCATTTCTCACCCTCGGCTTATACTTGAGTCAATAAGTTTTTCACAGTTTTTTGTGGTAAATTAGGGGCCTCGGCTTATATTCGGAACGACCTATACTCGAGTATAAGGTAATAAACAACGGCATCAATCTGGTTATTTTATATCTGTCTAGAATTCAGCTTTAAAATTCTTTGGACTATAGTGAGTTTTTCAAAATCTGTTCACATTTGCTCCTGCAGTTAATTTGCTGAATTTAGCCACAAATTACAGTAGGTTTGTCATTATTGAGACTTGTTGCTGCCTTTCTTTCCTTGCTGTTCTATACACTGTACCATTAAAGCCATTATGGTAAATACAGTCTTGGACATAGTCCAATTTTATGCTGGATTCAATCTTGTTCATTTAATATAACCTTTTGTCATACATAAATGGCACATTGGCACGTGGGCCGCCCTTATTGTAATAATTTCCCACTGCTGGTCCCTCAGTCAAAAAAGCAGTTCAAGATTGGTCAAGTTCTCACTACTTTTGCTACCCCCATGCCTTTAGAAACTGCTCACCTGCATGCATTGTCATGCATTTGTAGTTTTTCTAAAAGCTTAGACAAGAGAAAAACAAACAGTTGATTTAATAAAATTGGAGAGTGCAAATTTTGGTGCAGATCTGTATAGAAAACAATCAGCTTCCAGGTTTTTCGTCAAAGCTTAATTGAACAAGCTGAAGTTAAAAACTGATTGGCTAACATGCAAAGCTGCAACACATTTTTCACTCTCCAGTTTTAGTAAATCAACATCAATGCCCTGCATTGCAGTAAGTTGACAAAAGGCTTGAATGTTGCTTTTTGGAACTATGTATTTTGACCATGTTAACATTTTGTCATTCAAATCAATTCAAATGTAATGCAACCCAACACTGATCTTATCAATGTAGCGCAGTTCATGTATTTTTGACGTAACCCACGCCCATAACTTAGTTTTGCTAATGATGCATTCATATTATCATTAAATGTGGGACATAAGAAATTGTTTTGGTTCTCAATATGTTCAATAAAACTATGATGCAAAAATGATGCTACAGAGATACCAAAATACCTTCTAACATTGCAGCCATTCATGCTGTACTCTATCACGCCAGGGCTGCTAAAAATTGCTGCTAAAAAAAAGCCACCCATCTCCTTTATGTAATTGAGATCTGCATTATATAGTTACATAGTTATGTAGTTGGTGAGGTTAAATAAAGACAACAGTCCACCCAGTTCAACCTGTGTTGGTGTGTGTGTGTGTGTAGAAAATCATGTCCCTGTATATTGTTTTCGCTAAGATGCATGTCCAAGAGTCTTTTAAAATGATCCACACTTCCTGCGGACACCACCGATTGTGGAAGAGAGTTCCACATCCTTACTGCCCTGACAGTAAAAAAAAAAAACCCTATGCAGCTTAAGTTTAAACAGCTTCTCTTCCAGTCTCATCGCATGGCCCTGTGTCCTCTTACAATCCCTGGGACTGAAAAGTTTCATATATACGCTGGGATCACTATTGAGATATTTGTATATTGCTATCATATCCCCTCTCTAATGTCTCTTCTCCAGCGAGAATAAATTTAGCGATTGTATTTGTTCCTCATAATTGAGGTCCTCCAGTCCCCATATTAATTTAGTTGTCCTTCTCTGGACTCTTCCCATCTCCAGCACATCTTTTTTGATGATTGGTTAGCAGAACTGGACGGAATATTCCAGCATTACATAAAGATACATTTAACATTTGTTTTGGGTACAGTAAAAGCACAGTGGAGGTGGGCCCAATGGCATGAAACTAGTATCCGTAGCAGAGAGAGATGTGCATAAAAAATATGTTATCCTGTAAATAACATATGTTTTTAGAAAATAATAAATATGATATATACTTGAAGTATGTTTAAATTTCATAAGAAGGAGCTTAGGTGAAATGTAATCTGACAAGTTGCACCATGGGAACCATGCAGTGCAAACACTATTCCTGAACATGTCATTGAAGACTTGATAAATATAATTGCTCCACTTGAATGGATATTGTTTTTAATATTCCTTATAATGTTAACAAGTCAAATAAGAGTGAAAGCGCCTTCAGATGTACTAGATGATATATGGGCACAAAATGTGTTCCCTATTAGCTAATCTCCTTGCACTACTCTTAAGAAATAAAATTATATTTTGAATAATACAATCACTGTTTAATAAATGGTGGGCATGCAACATATTCTACATATGCATAAATTACACATATTGATGTTTTTCCTTTATTAGTGAAAGTTTTCTTTATGTTTATTAGCTGAAAATATATGAAACAATAGGCTTCAGTTTCCTGTTTAAAAAAAAGTCCTAATTTGAAAGGAATCAAATTTAGCTTGTTAGAAAAAAGATCATGATGCCAAGGGGCACGTCCAACAATGGCAGAACAGCTGCCTTGATTGCTTGCCAAGATATTATGAAAGCTGTAAGGTCAGTTCTGATTTGACATATGGGGTTTTTGATAGAAGGGCGGGGAATCAGGGTTATCACAGGTGGGGACCTTTTCACAACTAAAGGAAAAATAAAAAAGAGAAAAAAAGGGATTTGTCAATGACCTCATATGTTTAAAATGTTATTAATCTTTTACATTTATAGTTTTAATGTTACTCAAACCTTGTAAAACATATAAACAAATTAACTGACTTGTATATAACCCATTACATTTAAACATAAAAAAATAATATATATCAATAACTGTCTTATTGGGCCTAATTTATTAAAGCAAATGAACAAGAGTAGGGATAGTTATTACAGTATTCTTGCATTGTGGGTTTACATACACAGCAATCCTGTCTAGCTAATTGTACATTTATGTTCAATGTATACTGTGTGGTCATAATTTGAAATGTGCCTTATAATGCATCTTTTGTACCATCCATAACATTTTAACTTAATTTATTTATTGGAATAAAAACAAACTGAGACTAAGCAATGATTAAATAAAACTAAAAACTACTGCTAATAAAAGAAATTGGCAAAGGCAAACAGCGTATACAAAAAATTGCCATGCTGTGCTTTCATAGGAAAAAGCCTATCATAAATATCTCTATTTCCAGTAACAGCTTAAGCAATTTTGTCCCCTGGTTGACGCTTGAATGTCTCCACATGCACACAAAGATTTGAACTTTTTTTATACAGTCCCTTATTAACAACAATGTGCCCTTGATATGTTTCCATTCCCACAGGTATGTGCAATTTTAAATGCTACAAGCGGTTAAACTAAAGCAAAAGCATTAATATTTTTGGCATGCCATGACTTAGCCAGTGTTCACACACTGAAGAGTGCATTCAATAGCAAAACCCATTGTTATTACATTCAGTGTAAGTATGCTGTATCCTTTGGGTAGATGAAAACATGCATCATGGATCCATGACAAACTTTTAGACTGACGAATTTGCAGACGACTGCGCTTTGTCGCACATAAGTACTATGAACATGGTAATCAATGCAGTAGGATTGGCGAGGGTGCTTCGTAAGCATCGTGCTTCTACCCATGTCTGTAAGCTACACTCCCCATTGGGTGCGCCGGTACAGCATACGTCGAAAATTGCTTCTTTGTTTCGCGATTACTATGCAGCCCTATGCAACCTGGACTTTGCCTCCTCTCCTATAGATGTTGCATGCAAGCAGTCCCGTATTGAGGCCTATCTCTCTTCTTCAGCCTTCCTGGCCTATCCCCCAAACAGCAGGCTAATTTGGAGCTACCTATATCTCCAATGAAGTTGTTGGCTACTGTGAAGTCCCTGCCAAATGGGAAAAGCCTGGGGCCTTATGGCTTTACGAAGGGTTACTATTTGAAGTTCTTCACTCTGTTTCAGACTCCTATGTGTGCATTTTTTAACTCCCTTGCCACGAAGGTGCATTCCCTCAGGGAGCTTCACTGGCCTACATCACTATCTTCCCCAAAGTAGGAAAGGACCATACCCTTCCCCAAAATTATCGTCCAATTTCCCTACTGAACACAGATTTAAAGATATTTGCTAAAATCCGCACCATTCGCCTTAAACACCTCATTCCTACGATAATCCTTCCTGATCAGACGGGCTTTATAGTAGATCATGAGTCTAGGGATAACTTTATTAGCACTCTCCAGCTCATCCACTGGGCCCGTACCCATGACCATTTACCTGCCTATGTGATATTATCCACCGACACTGAAAAGGTGTTTGATTGCATTGATTGGAACTTTAACGCTGTGCTGGTGAGGTTGGCTCTTGGCCCCCATATGTTGCTCTGGATCTTGGCACTCTTTATGTCCCCTACTGCTCAGGTTAGGGTGGATGGTTGCCTTCCCCCATTGTACCCCATCTGGAATGGCATGAGACAGGGGTGTCATTTTTCACCCCTCCTGTTTACATTAGTCTAGAACCGCTGCTCCGTAAAATTTGACCTAATCCGAATATTAGAGGAGTTCCCATAGGTTTTGTGAAACACAAGCTCTCAGCGTATGTGGACGATGTTCTTTTCCATGTTCTGGATCCCCTTGTCTCATTGTCCAACCTGATGGAGGAACTATCAGCTTATAGAAAAGTGTCTACTTTTCGGATCCACTATGCTAAATCTAAAATTTTGCCGGGTACCATCCCCCCAGCTCTCGCTATAAACCCCGAAGGAAGCTTTTCCCTTTGCCTGGGCACTCCCTTCTATGCGATATTTGGGCATCCAACTTACTGACTGTCTGGACACCCTGTACATTCATAATTATGTTCACCTACTTAGGAAGATTCGCCAAGACTTACAGTCTTGGGATAGGGTGACTTTCACATGGGTTGGTCATACGAACATTATTAAGATGACTATATTTCCCCGCATACTCTTTTTCCTGCAGATGGTACCTGTGCCTCTTCTTTGCAGAGCTTCGCAGCCTCTTTATCAAGTTTGTTTGGAAAGGTAAGAGACCACTACTTGCCATGGCATTCATGCAGTGGTCCAAATGGGCAGAGGGCTTGGGAATACCTGATGTTTTACAATGCTACTGAGCAGTTGCACTTCAGTGTATTCTTAACTGGAGGTTTCACACTTCCACTAAGTTATGGGTCCCCCTTGAAAAGTCTATTGCAGGCTGAAATTTGTCATATGCACTGTGGGTTTCTTCGAGGGATAGGAGCCTTTCTGATTGGGTATCCCCGTTGACAGGGGAGGGACAGGGGCCTTATCTGGGACAGGGGCTGGCTTGCAATTGTCATACTGTGCTGTTTTACATCACTGCTTTTATAAGTGTTTTTTTCAGTACTGTGAATTGTGATTTTTGTTGTTCTTTTTGATTTCATGTTTCGTAATGCCTAAAATGTCAAAATAAAGATTATACAAAAAAAAAGAGATCGCCCATGCGGTGCTCCACCTCCACCCACATAATTCATTCACATAGCTCTGTGAATGAGAGAACTACAACTACTCTCAACAATTGTGGCTAATGGCTCCTAGTTCTAAATGAAATATGAGGGCACTGGTCAGTGTTATAGTAGTTCATTGATTCTTCCTGCAATTCAGTAACTGCCTGCCTGTATGAGGTACCAGCAGACATCTATACTGACAGTCTACAGGAGCCTGACACAGCACCCGCAATCTGCTAATCACGGGAATTGCTTTACAGGCTCCTAATAAAAAAAAAAAAATTAAATGCACATTTGTTTTGCCTGTAAGTGATGACAGAGCTATTAATTAATTAATTAATTAATAGGTTCATAGCTAAAATATAAAAACTGCTCTTGCCCATATGTGGTAAACAGCTTTGAAAGATGAAGTGGTTAATGTTTTTGGTTCTTGGTAAGCTGTAACATATACCTTTAAAGAAAGTGTTTGATCGCATGTTTTGTTTGTTGAATATATTTGCTTTGGCTTTTTGTAATATACGGATTCTCATTGTTTTTTACTAAAAGCCTTACAATAAAATGTGCTTTGGTGGGGGTTAAATTTGAATATACAAATATGTTTAATTTAAAGTAGGAATGTGATTCATATTGCCACTCAGTGACATTCATTAAGTAATGTAACATAAATTAAGCTTCCATTAGTGAATTTCTGAGGAACATTGAATTGTGCAATCCATTTTGTAAACATTTTAAAATTCTGATAATGTATTTCATAAAAATAACATGAAATGGCTTTCTGTTTTGCATTATGTTCGCTTTTAATCTTTTAGCTTTATGTTAAAACATAAAACCGAAGAATAAACTTGGAAAACAGAATGAAGATTTGACCCTAAAATAAACCAAAATGTAAACCATTTAAGCTTTACTTAGTAGTGGGAAAGAATTAATCATTTTTCCTCAGTGCTGCAAGACCTTACTGTAAAATTGTGGAGGTTCAGTTCTGATATATTTCCTGATAGTAAAGTAAGTAGACCATTTTAGGGGGTAAATGAGTGTTAAAAAGTGGATTAGCAGGATATGGTCAAGAGTTAAGGTGTTAATATTTTGATTTGGGGTATTACTTTCAGGGTTGAATCAAGAGAGATAAGGCTATGATAAATGTTTAGTCATTTTCAGGGTTATGCGAAGGGTTACTTTTTTGCATTAGATTGGGTGTTGAGGTTCATTTTGGGAGTTAGGTTAATGTTTAAGGCTTAATTTTAGGTAAATTTGAGGGTTAAATCAAGGCCAAGTCAGAGTAAGTTAACCACTTAAGGACCAGCCTCGTTTTGGAATTTAGATGTTTACATGTTTAAAACAAGTAATTTTCTAGCAAAAAAACCTAGAACCCCCAAGCCTTATATATTGTTTTTCTTCTAACACCCTAGAGAATAAAATGGCAGTCATTGCAATACTTTTTTCACACCATATTTCATATTTGCGCAGCGGTCTTACAAGCGCACTTTTTTTGGAAAAAATTAACTTTTTTGAATAAAAAAAATAAGACAACAGTAAAGTTAGCCCAATTTTTTTTATATTGTGAAAGATGTTACGTCGAGTAAATTGATACCCAACACGTAACGCTTCAAAATTGCTCCTGCTCGTGGAATGGCGTCAAACTTTTACCCTCAAAAATCTCCATAGGCGACGTTTAAAAAATTCTACAGGTTGCATGTTTTGCGTTACAGAGGAGGTCTAGAGCTAGAATTATTGCTCTCGCTGTAATGATTGCGGCAATACCTCACATGTGTGGTTTGACCACCGTTTTCATATGCGGGCGCTACTCACGTATGCAATTGCTTCTGCGCGCAAGCTCTTTGGGGTTTTTTTTTTTTATTTTTTTTTTATTTATTTTACATGATTTTATTTATTTTTACACTGTTTAAGAAAAAAAAATTGTGTCACTTTTATTCCTATTACAAGGAATGTAAACATCCCTTGTAATAGAAAAAAGCATGACAGGGCCTCTTAAATATGAGATCTGAGGTCTTTTTGACCCCAGATCTCATATTTCCACTTTTATCTGAAAGCTGACCGCCGCATGAAAATGGGGATACTGGTGTTATGGCAGCTAGCTGCTGCCATAACAACGATATGCGGCGCCAAACTTTGGACGTACATCGGCGTGCGGCAGTTGGCAAGTGGTTAAGTGCTAACTTACTCTGGTTAGCTAACCTACGCTTAAGTGCATGGGTCACGGCCAAGTCAGAGTAGGTTAAGTGCTAACTAGGGATGGGCTTTATATTCGGGTCCAACATGAGTTCAACTCGAACATTGGCTGTTCACCTGTTCGCCGAATAGAGAACAAATTGGGGTGTTCGCGGCAAATTGGGAAGCCGCAGAACACCCTTTAAAAGTCTATGGGAGAAATCAAAAGTGCTAATTTTAAAAGGTTAATATGCAAGTTATTGTCATAAAAAGTGTTTGGGGACCTGGGTCCTGCCCCAAGGGACATGTATTAATGCAAAAAAAGTTTTAAAAATGGCAGTTTTTTCGGGAGCAGTGATTTTAATAATGCTTACAGTGAAACAATAAAAGTGTAATATTCCATTAAATTTCATACCTGGGGGGTGTCTAAAGTATGCCTGTAAAGTGGTGCATGTTTCCCGTGTTTAGAACAGTCTGACAGCAAAATGACATTTCTAAAGGAGACCTGGGGCAGGACCCAGGTCCCCAAACACTTTTTAAGACAATACCATAAGCCTTTAAAATTAGAACTTTTGATTTTTCATGTTTGTGTCCCATAGACTTTAACGGTGTTCGCGTGTTTGAACAAATTTTTTGGCTGTTCGCATGTTCTGGTGCAAACTGAACGGGGGGTGTTCGACCCATCCCTAGTGCTAACCTACTCTGGTTAGCTGACCTACGCTTAAGTGTATAGGTCACTCTAAGCACTGGGTTAAGGGATAAGTTAGATTGATGAATAGGATTAACTGTTATGCCGCGTACACACGGTCGGACTTTCCGGCAGGAATAGTCCGATGGAATCGTTCATTGGACATTCTGATCATGTGTGGGCCTCATCTGACTTTTTTTTTCGAAAACTCTGACGGACCTAGAAATATAACAGGTTTTGAATCTTTCCGACGGAATCAGTTCCTATCGGGAAAACCACTCGTACGCATGCTGTTCCGATGGACCAAAAATGACACATGCTCTGAAGCAAGTACGAGACGGCAACTATTGGCTACTCGCTATTGAACCTCCTTTTTTAGTCACATCGTATGTGTTGTATGTCACTGCATTCTAGACGGTCAGACTTTGGTGTGATCGTGTGTAGGCAAGACAGTTTCAGTGGAACTCTGTCCGAAAGTCCTTCAGAGTTTAATCTGACGGAAAGACCGGTCGTGTGCATAAGGAATAGATTATGTAAATAAGGGTAAACTGAAAATTGGCTTTAATGTGGAACTAAATATATCATTTTAGCTGTTTCCCAAAACAGTCACGTTCAAGAAATGCCTGAATGATAATGGTTCGGCTTATGTTGGCTCTCAACAAAACTGCCAATCCATCAAATGGTTGGTTTCATAGCTGAGCTGGTAAGATTGCAAAATAGAAGGGGCTAGTTCAGATTTAATTTAAGACACGGGGTTGATTTAATAAAGACAAATAGGCTGTTCACTTTACAAGGGAATTTTTACTTTAACTAAGCTAATACAAAATCTTCTTGCAATGTGGTAAAAATGCACTTGGCAAAGAATACCCAATGTTGTGCAATGAAAAAAAAAAAAAAAAACAGTATTTTTGCTTGCACGTGATTGGATGATGGAATCAGCAAAGCTTCACCTGATTCATTAAGCTAAGGAAAATTTAATGTTATACTCAAACCTGATAACCCTTAAGGTTTCTGCTATAGTTTGGGCAATAAAGTATCAAAATCAAGCTAAATCTTGTACTGTGGCAGATACTGGGGTGGGTAGCTTTATTTTTCAACACATTGATGGTATAATCATGCTCAACTCCTTGGTGCTCAACACAAAGAGTAAAATAATGCACGGTGTCAAGCAAGGGAGTAGCTGTGGCACCCATGACCTAAAATGCTCTCAGGGTTTATGATACATCTTTAGCAGAAAATGTGCACAGAGTCTTGGAAATGCCCAGTATTAGGGATGAGCCGAACACCCCCCGGTTCGGTTCGCACCAGAACCCGCGAACGGACCGAAAGTTCGCACGAACGTTAGAACCCCATTGACGTCTATGGGACTCGAACGTTCGAAATCAAAAGTGCTCATTTTAAAGGCTAATTTGCATGGTATTGTCCGAAAAAGGGTTTGGGGACCCGGGTCCTACCCCAGGGGACATGTATCAATGCAAAAAAAACTTTTAAAAACGGCCGTTTTTTCGGGAGCAGTGATTTTAATGATGCTTAAAGTAAAAAAAAAAAAGTGAAATATTCCTTTAAATATCGTACCTGGGGGGTGTCTATAGTATGCCTGTAAAGTGACGCGTGTTTCCCATGTTTAGAACAGTCCCTGCACCAAATGTCATTTTTAAAGGAAAAAATCTCATTTAAAACTGCTTGCGGGTTTAATGTCATGTCGGGTCATGGCAATATGGATGAAAATCAGTGAGACAAACGGCATGGGTACCCCCCCAGTCCATTACCAGGCCCTTTGGGTCCTGTATGGATATTAAGGGGAACCCCGCACCCAAATTAAAATAAGGAAAGGCCCTATATACTCTGAACAGCAGTATACAGGCGGTGCAAACAAGACAGGGACTGTAGGTTTGTTGTTAAGTACAATCTCTTTGTAATTTTGAACGGGTACATTTTTAACGTGTTTAGCTCCAGCCAAAAAATCTTTTTTAAGCTTTTTGGAAAACATAGGGAAGGGTTATCACCCCTGTGACATTTGTTTTGCTGTCTTTCCTCCTCTTCAGAAGATTTCACCTCACTTTTTTGTCCCAATGAAAAATGTTTTTTGAAAATTTGGGTTTTTTTGTGGAACAAGGATTGGAAAGCATCAGTGGAAAGGAGAAATTGTTTTCCCATATTAACTCTTACAGGAGAGAATTTCCCTTCCTAGGGGTAGATTTCATCTCACTTCCTGTTGTCTCCTTCCGTTTGCAAGTAGGAGTCGTTTGTAAGTTAGATGTTTGAAAGTAGGGTCCTGCCCTATATACTCAGCAGAAATTTGGGCCTTAGGTGTTGCTGTGGCCACAACACTGTAAGCCCTCACAGGGCCCTGCTGTGAAATATTAGATCAAGAATTGTAATTACATGCCCCTGTTGAACAGGAGCTGAAAAATTAGGCCTTAGGCACTGGTGCTGGTGCCACAACACTGCAACCCCTCACAGACACTCTAGTTGGAACGCAGGAACGAGCCCTGCTGCAAAGTATTGCATCAAAAATTGTAATTACACGCCCCTGTTAGACAGGGGCAGAAAAATTGGTCCTTAGGCACTGGTGCTGGTGCCACAACACTGCAACCCCTCACAGACACTCTAGTTGGAATGCAGGAACGAGCCCTGCTGCAAAGTATTGCATCAAAAATTGTAATTACACGCCCCTGTTAGACAGGGGCAGAAAAATTGGGCCTTAGGCACTGGTGCTGGTGCCACAACACTGCAACCCCTCACAGACACTCTAGTTGGAATGCAGGAACGAGCCCTGCTGCAAAGTATTGCATCAAAAATTGTAATTACACGCCCCTGTTAGACAGGGGCAGAAAAATTGGGCCTTAGGCACTGGTGCTGGTGCCACAACACTGCAACCCCTCACAGACACTCTAGTTGGAATGCAGGAACGAGCCCTGCTGCAAAGTATTACATCAAAAATTGTAATTACACGCCCCTGTTAAACAGGGGCTGAAAAATTGTGCCTTAGGCACTGGTGGTGGCGCCCAGAACCAAAAATGTTCTTACAAGCTATCAGCGTGATGATTGAGGAGGAAGAGGATAATTACTCAGGGATAGTCACTCAGCATCAGCATAGGCAGTCTTTGAAGGGATCTGAAAAAAATTATTCAGTTACATCAGCATCAGGTGCTTGGTAGCTGGTGGTGATCCAAGACTGATTCATTTTTATGAAGGTCAGCCGATCGACCGAGTCAGTGGACAGACGCACCCTGTGATCGGTTACCACGCCTCCAGCAGCACTGAATGTGCGTTCCGAAAGAACGCTGGATGCAGGACAGGCCAGTAGCTCAATTGCATACTGTGCAAGCTCTGGCCAGTGATCCATCCTCAAGACCCAGTAACCCAGAGGATTTTCGGTGGGAAAGGTGTCCAAGTCTGATCTTGCCCCTAGGTATTCCTGCACCATGTAAAACAGACGCTGGCGATGGTTGCTGGAACCGATCATACCTTGGGGCTGCGGACCAAAAAATTGTCTGAACGCATCGGTCAGACGGCCACCTTCTCCACCGCTCCTTCTTTGACTGACCGAAGCCTCAGCAACACGTTGTCCAGAAACAGGAGTTTGTAACCTCCCAGTCTCTGGGAACGCGTTGCACAGACCTTTCTGCAAGGCCTCCCGAAGATGTTTCATCCTCTGCTCCCTCTGCGATGGCAAGATAAGGTCCGCAACCTTACCCTTGTAACGTGGATCAAGGAGGGTTGCCAGCCAGTATTGGTCCTTCTCCTTGATACCACGAATACTAGGATCCTTACGCAGGCTTTGCAGGATCAGGGAGGCCATGCAGCGTAGGTTTGCTGAGGCATTCGGTCCGGAGTCCTCTGGGTCACTAAGGACAACAACGTCCGCAGCCACCTCCTCCCAGCCACGTACAAGTCCATGTGTTCCTTGGGACTGATCCCTTAAAGACTGCTGATGCTGAGTGCCAGGCTCCACCTCCATACTGACACAATCTTCCTCCTCCTCCTCCTCGTCCTCTTGCTGTGTGATCGGCGGGCACGCAGGAACACTGTCTGGATAAAGGGGGCCTTGAGAGCTAAGGAAGTCCTCCTCTTCCTGCCTCTGTTCTGCCTCAAGTGCCCTGTCCATTATTCCACGCAGCGTGTGCTCCAACAGGTGGACAAGGGGGACAGTGTCACTGATGCATGCACTGTCAGTGCTCACCATCCTCGTGGCCTCCTCGAATGGTGACAGGACAGTGCATGCATCCCTGATCATGGCCCACTGGCGTGGGGAAAAAAAACCAAGGTCCCCTGACCCTGTCCTGGTGCCATAGTCACACAGGTACTCATTGATGGCCCTCTGCTGCGTGTGCAGCCGCTGCAGCATGGCCAACATTGAGTTCCACCTGGTGGGCATGTCACAGATTAGGCGGTTCTTGGGCAGGTTAAACTCCTTTTGGAGGTCCGTCAGCCGAGCACTGGCATTATATGACCGGCGGAAATGCACACAGACTTTCCTGGCCTGCCTCAGGACATCCTGTAAGCCCGGGTACCTGCCCAAGAACCGCTGCACCACCAAGTTAAGGACGTGAGCCAAACAGGGCACATGGGTCAGTTGTCCCTGTCGGAGGGCAGAGAGGAGGTTGGTGCCATTGTCGCAAACCACCATTCCTGCCTTAAGTTGGTGTGGCGTCAACCACCTCTGAACCTGCCCCTGCAGAGCTGACAGAACCTCTGCCCCAGTGTGGCTCCTGTCCCCCAAGCACACCAGCTCAAGCACCGCATGGCATCTTTTGGCCTGCGTACTTGCGTAGCCCCTTGAACGCCTACGGAGCACCGCTGGTTCCGAGGAAGAGGCCATGGAGGAAGAAGAAGAGGAGGGGGTGGAGGAGAGAGGTGTGTCACAATCAGCATTTTGGAGGCGTGGTGGCGGAACAACCTCCAACACTACTGCACCTTGTCCTGCATCCTTCCCAGCTGCCAGCAGAGTCACCCAATGCGCCGTGAAACTTAAGTAACGTCCCTGTCCATGTCTGCTGGACCATGAGTCAGCGGTAATATGCACCTTACCGCTGACCGCCCTGTCCAGCGAGGCATGGACATTGCCTTCCACATGCCGGTAGAGAGCCGGAATCGCCTTCCGTGAGAAAAAGTGGCGTTTGGGTACCTGCCACTGAGGAACCGCACATTCCACAAACTCACGGAAGGGGGCAGAGTCTACCAACTGAAAAGGCAGCAGTTGAAGTGCTAGCAATTTTGCCAAGCTAGCATTCAACCGCTGGGCATGTGGATGGCTGGGAGCAAACTTCTTTCGGCGGTGCAGCAGCTGGGGCAGGGAAATTTGCCTGGTACAATCTGACGTCGGTGTACCAAAAGCAGATTGCCCACAAGTACATGGCTGTGACACACCTAATTCTACACCTTCATTCCTCTCACTGCAGGTCTCAGAGAGGACTGAAGGTCTAGTGGGGTTGGAAATCTCAGCTGATGAGGAGCAAGGAGAGATCCTCTTTGTTCTTTGGTGTGGGTCTTTTAGATATGCTTGCCAACGAACTGCATGTCAGGTCAACATATGTCTGGTCAAGCATGTGGTACCCAAGCGGGAGATGTTTTGGCCACGCGAGATACGCTTGAGACATATGTTGCAAATAGCAGCGGTGCGATCTGATGCACTCGTCTCAAAAGAGGCCCACACCAAAGAACTTTTTGAATAACGCGCAGAGACTGCAGCGCCCAGCACATGTGGAGCTTTGGGGTGTGATGCAGTCAATGTGCTGCCCTTAGGCTGGCCCCTGGAGGGCATCCTGCCTCGTTGGTGATGTGCCGCCTCCTCCTCCTCCTCCTCCTCCTCTCTCCTATCAGGCACCCACGTTGAGTCAGTGACCTCATCATCCCCTCCCTCCTCATCACTGGAGCAAACCTGGCAGTATGCTGCAGCAGGGGGAGCATGACTGCCAGATTGCTGTCCTTCTTGGGCACCCCCTCTGTCCGTGCTCATGTTACTGCCTTCATCGAGCTCAGTATCATCATCAGAGCCTTCCAAACGCTGGGCATCCTCCTGGAGCATGTACCCAACACTGTGGTCAAACAGTTCGAGGGAATCCTCAGGAGGACATGGTGGAGCTAGGGAAGGAGTCACTGATGACATTGAGCTGAGGGAAGAGGCCGCTGCTTTGCCAGACAAAGCACCCTGGGCATGGGTGAGAGAGGATGAGGAGGATGAGGACGGCTTGGTCATCCACTCGACCAAGTCTTCCGCATGTTGCGGCTCAACACGGCCAGCTGCCGAAAAAAAGGCCAAGCGTGTCCCATGGCCACGTGCTGATGAGGATGCACCGTCTCCACGACCAGCACTAGACACAGAGCCTGCTTGCCCTCTCTTATTGGCTTGTGACTGTCTGCCTCTCCTTCTTGGCCTTCCAGACATACTAATGGCCTGTAGCTGCACTAAGCTGGGATAGAACACCTGTAATTTTCTTCAGGTAGCTTTATATACTGTAACCAGACAAGCCTGCCTGTCAGTAGGAAGATAACAGGAACGGATCTAGCTGAACACTGTGAGCAGGACGCACTGCACTAAATGTAAATAGCAGGAACGGATCTAGCTGAACACTGTGAGCAGGACGCACTGACTGCACTAAATGTAAATAGCAGGAACGGATCTAGCTGAACACTGTGAGCAGGACGCACTGACTGCACTAAATGTAAATAGCAGGAACGGATCTAGCTGAACACTGTGAGCAGGACGCACTGCACTAAATGTAAATAGCAGGAACGGATCTAGCTGAACACTGTGAGCAGGACGCACTGACTGCACTAAATGTAAATAGCAGGAACAGATCTAGCTGAACACTGTGAGCAGGACGCACTGACTGCACTAAATGTAAATAGCAGGAACGGATCTAGCTGAACACTGTGAGCAGGACGCACTGCACTAAATGTAAATAGCAGGAACAGATCTAGCCTAATCTATCTAACTCAAATCAAATGACACTGTCTGTCTCTCTCTCTATCAGCACACCGGAACACACTACACAGGGCCGCCGTGCAGGCGGCCTTATATAGTGTGGGGCGTGTACTAAATCCCCTGAGCCATAATTGGCCAAAGCCAACCTGGCTTTGGCCAATTACAGCTCTCTCTACTGACGGCGCTGTGATTGGCCAAGCATGCGGGTCATAGTGCATGCTTGGCCAATCATCAGCCAGCAATGCACTGCGATGCCGCAGTGAATTATGGGCCGTGACGCGCCACACGAATTTGGCGCGAACGGCCCATAACGTTCGCAATTCGACGGACGGTCGAACAGCCGATGTTCGAGTCGAACATGGGTTCGACTCGAACACGAAGCTCATCCCTACCCAGTATTCACAGATTCATAAGAAAAAGACACATAAAAGTTTAGGCCATTGATCAATAGGGATGGCCTATTTCTGCGAACATGCGAACCCTATTAAAGTCTATGGGACACGAACATAAAAAATTTAAAAGTCCTCATTTTAAAGGCTTATATGCAAGTTATTGCTATAAAAAGGTGTATGGGACCCGTGTACTGCCCTGGGGACATGTATCAATGCAAAAAAAAGTTTTTAAAACAACCGTTTTTTCAGAAGCAGTGATTTTAATAAACAATAAAAATGAAATATTCCTGTAAATATCATGCCTGGGGGGTCCCTTAGTCTGCCTGTAAAGTGGTGTGTACAACAGTGCCGCAGCAAAATTTGATTTCTAAAGGAAAAAATGTCATTTAAACTTGCTCATGGCTGTAATGTATTGCCGGCTCCTGGCAATATACATTGAGCAAAATTATAAATGCAACACATTTGTGTTTTCCCCTATTTATCATGAGCTGAACCTAAAGATCTACGACTTTTTTTATGTACACAAAAGGCCAATTTCTCTCAAATATTGTTCACAAATCTGTCTAAATTTGTGTTAGTGAGCACTTCTCCTTTACCGAGATAATCCATCCACCTCACAGGTGTAGCATATCAAGATGCTGATTAGACAGCATGATTATTGCACAGGTGTGCCTTAGGCTGGTCACAATAAAAGGCCACTCTAAAATGTGCAGTTCTACTGTATTGGGGGGAGGTCAGGGGGATCCGAAAACCAGTCAGTATCTGGTGTGATAACCATTTGCCTCACGCAGTGCAGCACATCTCTTTCGCATAGAGTTGATCAGGTTGTTGATTGTGGCCTGTGGAATGTTGGTCCATTCCTCTTCAATGGCTGTGCAAAGTTGCTGGATATTGTCAGGAACTGGAACATGCTGTCATATACGCCAATCCCAAACAAGCTCAATGGGTGACATGTCCGGTGAGTATGCTGGTCATGCAAGAACTAGGATGTTTTCAGCTTCTAGGAATTGTGTACAGATCCTTGTAAGATGGGGACGTGCATTATCATGCTGCAACGTGAGGTGATGGTCATGGATGAATGGCACAACAATGGGCCTCAGGATCTCATCACGATGTGCATTCAAAATGGCATCAATAAAATGCACCTGTGTTCACTGTCCATAGCATACGCCTACCCATACCATAACCCCAAAGCCACCATGGGCCACTCGATCCACAACGTTGACATCAGCAAACCACTCACAAACATGACACCATACACGCTGTCTACCATCTGCCCTATACAGTGAAAACCGGGATTCATCCGTGAAGAGAACACCTCTCCAAAGTGCCAGACGCCATCGAATGTGAGCATTTGTCCACTCATATCGGTTACAAGGGCGAACTGCAGTCAGGTCGAGACCCCGATGAGGACGACGAGCATGCAGATGAGCTTCCCTGAGACGGTTTCTGACAGTTAGTTGGTTATGCAAACCGATTGTTGCAGCAGCTGTCCGGGTAGCTTGTCTCAGATGATCTTGTAGGTGAAGATTCTGGATGTGGAGGTCCTGGGGTGGTGTGATTACACATGGTGTGTGGTTGTGAGGCCGGTTGGATGTACTGCCAAATTCTCTGAAACCTCTTTGGAGACAGCTTATGGTAGAGAAATGAACATTCAATTTAATGGCAACAGCTCTGGTGAACATTCCTGCAGTCAGCATGCCAATTGCACGCTTCCTCAAAACTTGTGACATCTGTGCCATTGTGCTGTGTAATAAAACTGCACATTTTAGAGTGGCCTTTTATTGTGGCCAGCCTAAGGCACACCTGTGCAATAATCATGCTGTCTAATCAGCATCTTGATATATCACACCTGTAAGGTGGATGGATTATCTTGGTAAAGGAGAAGTGCTCACGAACACAGATTTAGACAGATTTAGACAGATTTGTGAACATTATTTGAGAGAAATAGGCCTTCTGTGTACATAGAAAAAGTCATAGATCTTTAAGTTCAGCTCATGATAAATGGGGCAAACACAAAAGTGTTGCATTTATAATTTTGCTCAGTGTAGATGAAAAATCAAGGAAAAAATTGGCGTGGGTTCCCCTTTGGGTCCGGTATAGATTTTAAGGGGAACTCCACGCCAAAATGTAAAAAAAAAAAGGGGCCCCAGATCCCGACCCCTTCCCCTATGTGAATGGGTATGGGGTACATTGTACATTCAGGCCAAAGGTCATTATAGGCAGCAGAATGTAAGGACAGAGATCAAGGATAGTTATGGCCAGGAGCAACAGGAGATTAGGAGTGACTAACACAAGCTGAGTAATTTACAAACCAGTAGCAGATTCCAGAAAAAAGGTAACATCATAACTAGAATAGCAGATATGAGGAGCACTGTCAAGATGCAATGGAAAGCTTTTCTAAGGCACTGTGTTAGAGGTTCTATTCCAGCCTCCAACTAAAACATTTGAATATCAAAATGTAAGCACACCATCCACATCTAGCATTTTCATACAATATATTTCAGTACAAGTGCATCCTCATACACTTACCATTTACCATATAAAAAACATACAAGGTATAATTATGAATGTACTGATTTTACAGCAAGATAGCTACTCTTCACAACATAACCAATCAGCAAGATCCATAAATGTTCATTACAACAGAACCTAAAACACAGAGAGAGATTTACTGAAACTATTGCACACAGGATCTGGTGCAGCTGTGCATACTAACCAATCAGCTTCTAACTTTAGCTTGTTCAATAAACTTTGCCAATAAGGCCGGGTTTACACTGGTGCGACACGACACTCGTCCTACTTTGGATCCGACTTTGCCCTATGACTTGAAGTCAGAGATGCGTCCAACTTCAATGAACGGGGATCCGACTTGGATCTCCGCCCATACCAGGCACTGTTTTTGGTATGAATCTTGAGGGGGAACTCCACGCCAAATCTTAAATAAAAAAACGGCATGGGTTCCCCCTCCAGGAGCATACCAGGCCCTTTGCTCTTGTGTGGATTTTAAGGGGAACCCCCTATGCTGAAAAAATGGCGTGGGGTCCCCCAAAATCCATACCAGACCCTTATCCGAGCACGCAGCCCGGCCGGTCAGGAAGGGGGGTGGGGAGGAGTGAGTGCCCCCCTTCTAAACCACACCAGGCCGCATGCCCAAAAAACATGGGGGGTGGGTGCTTTGGGGCAGGGGGCGCCCTGCGGCCCCCCACCCCAAAGCACCTTGTCCCCACGTTGATGACAACAAGGACCTCTTCCCGACAACCCTGGCCATTGGTTGTCAGGGTCTGCGGGTGGGGGCTTATCGGAATCCGGGAGCCCCCTTTAATTGAATAAAACACACTAGACCGGTTTTTCAAGTAATTAGGTAGCTCTGGGGGTCTCTTCTGACTCGGGGGGTCTCTTCCGACTTCTTCGCTCTCTCCAGGAGAAGAAGACCGGAGAGAAGAAGACGACGGAGAAGACCGGGCCAACGCTAACAAAAGAGCGGGCAAAAGAGCAGAAGATAGTGGAGGAGCCCAACAGAAGACACAGGAGACCGGGAGAAGAACCGGAGACCGGGAGAAGAACCGGAGACCGGGAGAAGAGGACGGAGAGCGGGAGAAGAGGACAGAGACAGCAGAGAAGTCGAAAGAGACCCTCCCAAGTCAGAAGAGACCCCCGGAGCTGCCTAATAAATTACTTGAAAAACCGGTCTAGTGTGTTTTTTTTATTGACACTTTTTTCCCCCAGGTGAATGGGTAGGAGTACGATGTAGCCCATACTCATTCACATAGGGTGGGGGGGGTCGGGATCTGTGGGCCCCTCCGATAAGCCCCCCGCCCGTAGACCCGACAACCAACGACCAGGGTTGTCGGGAAGAGGCCCTTGTCCTCATCAATATGGGGACAAGGTGCTTTGGGGGGGGCCACAGGGCGCCCCCAAGCCCCAAAGCACCCACCCACCATGTTGAGGGCATATGGCCTGGTATGATTCAGGAGGGGGGCGCTCGCTCGTCCCCACCCCCTTTCCTGACCGGCCGGGCTGTGTGCGCGGATAAGGGTCTGGTATGGATTTTGGGGGGACCCCACGCCTTTTTTTGGCGTAGGGGGTTCCCCTTATAATCCATATCAGACCGAAGGGCCTGGTATGCTCTTGGAGGGGGAACCCATGCCGGTTTTTTATTTAAAGTTTGGCTTGGAGTTCCCCCTCAAGATCATCAGAGCACAAGTCGCATGCCAAAGTCAGATCAGGCAAGACAGCGATCCGACTTTGATCTGACTTCACTGATATTCAATGGGCTGAAGTAGGATCAAAGTCGGACCAAAGTAGTGCAGGGAGCATTTTCAAAGTCAGACCACTTAAGACGGCTCCCATAGGGAAACATTGATTTTTACATATCATGCGACATGACCTCCCAATGTCGGAGCGTTTGTTGCACTAGTGTAAACCCGGCTTAAAACCTGGAATCTGATTGGATACTATACACAGCTGTACCAGATTCTGTGTGCACCAGTTTTTGTAAATCTCCCCTATGGTATAATATGCATTCTTCAGAGTTTGAAAAGAACACATTTACACAAACGTAAATATTTCATTATTTGACAACAAAAGCTGGAGAAAAAGAACTCCATCAAATTTTGCAACATTTCAGGGGAGACTAAACCCCCTATAACAAGTGATTTCCACTAGAATAAAATATGTATCCTCTTTCTTTCAGTTTGAACAGATGAATGATGATGATTAATTAATAACGAGAAAGAGAGAAGAATTAGTTACACTTGCAGTGAATGCTGGCTGTTTAGTAAAATCACAGTGACTGTGCAGAAAGGTTGAGTAAAAGCAATTTCCATTGTTGCCAGAATGCACTGGAAGAAAGCTCTGATTACCACTAAGAGGACAATTTATAAAATAACAGCATAACCCCAAAATATTATCTATTTTCTGAAAGCATAGGCCCTGGAGGAACAAAATGGTTGCTTTTTCAATTTTTTATGTTGTACAATGTTTGTCAAAAACGATTTTTTTTTATTTATTTATTTATTTATTTATTTATTTTTTTGTTTGTTTAGACTACTGTCTCTCCCCCCCTCCCTGTCCCTTTTACCCGTATAATGAGATACCTGACTTGGTGAAAGGGGGGAGGGAGGTGGCAAGGTGAATGTCTCTTAGTTTTCTTGGTTTTTTTTTTTTATTTTTTTTATTTATTTTTTTTTTCTTATTGTTGTTTAATGTGCTGGTTTGTAAGCGCATGGTGTAGGGAACGTCACTAAGGAAGGGGATATGAAGATTGAAACACACAATCAATGGAAATTATGCTAATCACCTAGGGGTTTTTTTTTTTTATAGATGTTATATTTAATATGTGAAAAGAGTCAATCAGCGCAAACAGCTAAATCCCACACTCAATTGCAAGCTGAACACTTCAGGTAATCACAAAAGCCTGGACAGTGGTATAGAAAACATGGTAAGTGCAGCGCAATAAATAATGCAATAATCTATATTAAAATATAAAAGTCCCCAATGCTCAAATGCTCAATTGCTCAAATGCACTGTAAACTTTCGGTGGCCGAAGGAGATACGATCCTGTGTACAGTATTCAATATGCGCTTACCAGACGGTGTGGACCTCTGCAAAGCAGGGGTCAAACTCACATGTCTCCCCTCAGGGATGATGATCTGCTGGATGCTGACACTGGAACGGAACACAGCCGGCAGCGATTCCTGATATCCACAAGCAAACTTCCAGCTGAAAGAGCCCCAAAAGGATACAGGCGTCCGGATCAGGGTTTCCTCACAGGTTACAGTGGAGAACCCAGCACCTGGTGACAGTTCACTTGTCCGGTCACTGCTGTCCCATCAGGGAGGGTTTCTCTGAGCCCAGAGAAACCCTCCCTGATGGGACAGCAGTGACCGGACAAGTGAACTGTCGCTTGTTTGTTATATTTAATATGGCCGTTAGTGGCCTCTTACACAATAGGGGGTAACACATGAAGGTATTTTAGGATTAATTGGATCACTTTAAATAAATTACTTAATAGAAGTGAGGAACTAGGCCATGACTGGCCAATAAATATAATTATGGGATAATTAACAATAACCACAGGGTATGTACGGGTGTGGTGGGTTTTCTTTTTTCTTAGAAGTGAGGAACAATTACGGATCAACAATAATAAACACGGGGAATGTATGGATGGGGCTGGGGGTTTTCCCCCTTTTTTTTTTTGTTGGTATGTTTTAGGCTTGTTTAATGTGTTGGTTTGTAGGTGGTGGGGGTGTCAATGTGGAATTGGATACACAGACCGATACGCACAAATATTGGGAATCTCATCAATCACAGGATATATTTGGTTGTCGAACATAAGTCGGGGGAGGGAGGGGGTTGAGACAGGCAGCGGTTTTTTCATTCCCCTTTTTTTTTTTTTTTTTTTTGGGGAGGGGATAGGGTCAGTTGTAAGAGAACGATGTTACCAATTGGTCTCTTATTAATGTTTAATATATTAATCCTGCGTAATTATTGTAAAATATGAAATTAAGGATGTTTAATTGTGAATTGTGAAAAGTATAACAGAAAATAAAAAAAATTTGATTATAAAAAAAACCAAAAAAAAACTATTTTTCAGGTAAAACTACACCTATATGAATCTAATGTCCACAGGCACACATAATAGCATTTTTTATTTTTACAATATAAAAGATGATGTTGACATTTTTAAATAAATACCAAACATGTCAAGATTTAAAATTATGCACACCTATGAAATGGCAACAGATTATGGTACCTAAATTTGTCCATAAGTGATGCTTTAACCACTTCCCGCCTGGCAAAATGACGGCTGGGCGGTGGTCCAGTTATCCTGATTGGGCGTCATATGACATCCAGCAGGATAACAGCCGCCACATGCCCATGGGGGTGCGCATCGCAGCGATTGGTGGTGTGGTGTGTCAGTCTGACACACCGCTACACCGATCTCGGTAAAGAGCCTCCGACGGAAGCTCTTTACCACGTGATAAGCCGTGTCCAATCACGGCTGATCACGATGTAAACAGGAAGAGCCGTTGATCGGCTTTTCCTCACTCGCGTCTGACAGACGCGAGTTGAGGAGAGCCATTTGGGTGCTCTCCTGACAGGGGGGGTCTGTGCTGATTGTTTATCAGTGCAGTCCCCCCTTGGATCCCGCCCAGGACCGCCATCATGCTGCCCAGGACCACCAGGATGGCCATCCACACTGGACCACCAGGTATGCCCCCCTAGACCACCAGGGAAATGAAAATCTGTGCCAAGGCAGCTGCCAATCAATGTCCAGGCAGCTGTCAATCAGTGCCCCCTCACAATGCCTACCACTGCCACCAGGGATGCCTATCAGTGCCGCATATCAGTGCCCATCAGTGCCACGTATCAATGCCCATCAGTGCTGCCTATCAGTGCCCATCAGTGCCCAGCAGTGCCCCCCATCAGTGCCACCCATAAGTACCCGTCTTTGCAGCCTTTCAGTGCCCATCACTGTCGCCTATCAGTGACCATCAATGCCCACCAGTGCCACCCATGAGTGCCCATCAGTGCCGCCTACCAGTGCCCATCAGTGCCGCATATCAGTGCCCATCGTTGGTGCCTGTCAGTGCCTGCTCATTGATGCCAACTCATCGGTGCCGCCTTATCATTGCCCGCCAGTGCTGTCTTATCAGTGCCCATCAGTGAAGGAGAAAACGTACTTATTTACAAAATTTTATAACAGAAACAAATGCAAAACTTTAAAAAAAATTTCAAAATTGTTGGTCTTTTTTTATTTGTTTAGCAATAATTAAAAACTGCAGAAGTGATCAAATACCACCAAAAGAAAGCTCTATTTGTGGGAACAAAATGATAAAAATGTTGTTTGGGTAAAGTGTAGCATGACCGCGCAATTGTCATTTAAACAGCGACAGCGCAGAAAGCTGAAAATTGGCTTGTGCAGGAAGGGGGGTAAATGCCTGGTATTGAAGTGGTTAAAAGCTTTACAGGTTATCAGCTTAGAGTTAATTGAGCATTATGACTCTAGAATTAGACTTTCACTCTGATACCTCACATGTGCGGTGCAATTACTTTTTGCATATGTCTGTCAGACCTTAATATTATTTATTATTTTTTATTTATTTATTTTTACTTTTTTAAATTTAACATTATCGCTTTCACAAGGAGGAACCCTTTGTGATAGCTTTGGGCAGTGATACTCAATTAGACCCCCAATTCCCCCCTCCCTGCTCTCCAAGGAAGCTGATCAAACACAGATCATGTTTTATCAGCTGCTTCCTGACTGTAACAGCCAAAAATTTCTTCTGGGATCATTTGTCACAAAGGAGATGGGTGAACAGATATTCCTTAGTCTCCCCTGTGGGCATTTGTCCCAACTGATTTATGTAGTCCCATTCAGGCCCGGGAACCACTACAGGCATCGGCGGGATGGGGGGACTTCTAAACACTGCAAAAATAATCCGGTGGCTATAAAGCTGCTTGGATCACTTTTACTTGACAGCTGATCACTGGCTGAAAAAAAGAAAAACAATAACAGGATCATGACTACAGCTGCAGCCATGATCCTGGTATACCCACTTGCTGTCCAGGATGTTTATATATGAATGATGGACAGCAAGTGGCTATGTAAAATTTTGTGAATTGCAATCAGTAATTCTTTATTATTTTAGTATGTATAAATGTCTAAATGATTATTTATTTTTAAACGTATGTCACCTTGACACACCAAATATAGGCATCATGTCTATGACATGTATTGTCATGTAAGGAAGCGGTTATATATGTACTATCCTTGTAACGGTTACATAATGCATTCATTCTGTCATTCCATTTACTGCACTGAAAATTGGACTGGAGTTTTCAAAAAATAGTCATTAAACCCTATAAATCCTAGAGCTGTTTATAAACCTACAAACACATCTCCAGATCTTTAAGGTTTCAAGTCTTCATTCTGGCCAATGTTAGAGTTGGAGGTTTCCATCACAAAATCTATTACATCTATTTTTGATGAGAAAATTGAACTGGCTGTATTCTCGATTTTACCTCTGTTCATCACAGCTCCATGTCTCTACCATTCATTCTTCAATCTGTAATAAGGTAGTTTTGTACTGCTGAGTAGCCTTCAAAGAACTCAATGTGATTTTCCTTTCTTTTTATCCCATACAAATGTTGAATATAAAGCTATATAGCGCAGGAAAAAGGACAATGACATTTTCTCAGCAGGACTGGTGAAAAAAAAAATACGTTTTTAAAAATGTTGTTAGTTAATTGAATATTCAGTATTATATCATCTAAATTGAAAGATAGATACTGTGAATTTAAATCAATTACTAAAATGCTTTCATTACAGCAGTATTGTACACTATTATACATTTTATACTGGTAAGCTATATTTTAAAATAATATTTACCTTTGCATATCTTCACTGAAGCTGGCGAAATTAATACATTTTAGTTGTAAATATACAGAACACTCTGGAAAAATTGGGTAACTACAGATTGTCTAGGTTGTATAGATATGTCACACAATTTACAAACAATGGTTCTGATTCTAAATTTGAAAAACTGGTAACTGGAGTGGAATATTGGATGCCTAATGCCTGAAATTACTGTAGAGCCATGAGCAAAGTAAAATACATATATGATGCAGTCTATCATTAGCATTAACACAGCAATCTTTGCAGTGTTTGTTTTTCTGAATACCACTTGCAACATAGATGTAACATAGCACCTGTAGAACCTGTTAACATAGCACTTGAAAATAAGGTGGAGAGAAAGAACTAAAACATTGCTGCAACATTTCAGGGCAGCCTAAGCAATCCATAACAAGTAAATAACAAGTAATTTCCACCAAAATAAAATAGTTTTCCTCTTTTCTTTTCATTTCATACTGACGATTGATGATTATGCCAATAGGGTATATTCATACCAGATGCAGTAGGACTCTAGGTCTTTTCTCGAGTGTGTCTGGTTCACACCACTACATTGTGGTTTTGGGCAGGTCGAGTGTGCTGAAAAAAAAAAAAGGACTGCATGTAGCCTCGCACTGCACAACCATCAATTGAACTTAACCTCTTAGCACCGGTGCCTCCCAGCCCTTTAAGAGGTTTAGGATGCTGGGAGGTAGGGTGGGCTTTATGATCATGTGACTGCTATGATTGGCTGTCACAGCGGTCACATGATCGGAAATGATCGGGAACTTTCCATTGGCCACTGGTAACTGTGCCAGAAGCTTGCTTTTAGCACAGCTGTATTAACATCAATTCACGCAAATATGCAGCCACTCAGCACCAAGGCCCACCTGCCGAGAGGCCGCATATTTGCGTGCAGCCAACGCCAAAGGGGTTAATGAAATGTCTCTGTAAAAAAAGTGAACAGTGAGATACACCAAGATTGCATCAAACCGTAGAGATGCAGCAGACAGTGTGACGTAGAGCACCGGACCTTTTCAAACTGAATATATACAGGCAAACCCATTCTCTAAAATTCTGAACTTCTTCCACCAAGAAAACTGCCATGTGAAACAAATAGTCACAGCGATGGCAGGGTTCCATAGCTGCAATCAATCTCTGCTCTCCTTTAGCCATCTACTCCAATGGTTTGTTTGTCTGACCGCTTAGCGTGCCTTGGGTTTTAAGGGTGCACAACCTGATCTGTTTGTTTTATCATCCAAAAAGCCTTATACATTATGGCAAGGTCAAATACAGCAAAATAGGAGATAATCTTCATGAAGCACATGATGTTTTAAGACTAATAGACAAATGAAACTTTGACTATATAGTTGAATGGTTATAAAGTACTTTATCTACCGGAGGTCTCTCTACCAATCATGGGCCTGACTTTTTCTTTGCCATGAATACATTTTGGATCAAGTTTTTTTGAGAATGCATAGATACATAGTTACGTAGTTGGCAAGGTTGAATTAAGACAACAGTCCATCCAGTTTGTAGAAAATCATTTCCCGTATCCCCTTATATTATTTTCACTAAGATGCACGTCCAAGAGTCTTTTAAATCTATCCATACTTCCTGCCGACACCACCAATTGTGGAAGAGAGTTCCACATCCTTACCGCCCTGACAGTTAAAAACCCCCTACACAGTTTAAGGTTAAATCGCTTCTCTTCCAGTCCCATCATGTGGCCCCATGTCCTCCTACACTCCCTGGGACTGAAAAATGTCATACTTACACTGGGATGCCCATTGAGATATTTGTATATTGCTATTAAATCTCCTCTCAAGCATCTTTTCTCCAGGGGGAATGAATTTAGCACTTGTAATAGTTCCTCATAATTGAAGTCCTCCAGTTCCCATATTAATTTAGTTGCCCTTCTCTGGACTCTCTCCAGCTCCAGCACATCCTTTCTGAGGATTGGTGACCAGACTGGATGGAATACTCCAGATGTGGGCGAACCAGAGTTTTATAAAGTGTCAGGATTATCGTTTCATCTCTGGAGTAAATTCCCTTTTTAATGCATGCCAATATTCTGCTGGCTTTGCTTGCTGCAGCTTGATACTGCATGCTATTGCTCAGTCTGTCTTTTACTAGGTCCCCTAGATCCTTCTTCATCCTGGAATCCCCTAGGGGTTCTCCCCCTAATGATAAACTATTATATTTTTACCCCCCAAGTGCATTACACTATATTTTCCAATGTTAAACTTAATTTGCCATCTAGTAGCCCGCTCCATTAATTTATTCAGGTCCTCTTGTAAAGTTTCTATAATACCCTCCTGTGATGTTATGGCCCTACATATTTTTGTGTCATCAGCAAACACTGAGATCAAGCTATTTATCCCATCCTTTATTTATAAATAATATAAATTAAACAGAATTGGTCCCAGGACAGAGCCTTGGGATACCCCACTAACCACTCTGGACCATTCTGAATACACATTATTTACCACTATCCTTTGGACTCCCCCGCAGCCAATCTTCTATCCAAGAACAAACCCTATGGTTTATACCCACCGACCTCAGTTTGTAGATTAAGCATTTGTGGTGGACTATGCCAAATACTTTTGCAAAATCCAGGTACACCACAGGTCCAGATGGTAGCTCACTTCTTCGTAGAATGTTAATAGGTTGGTTTGACAAGAGCTATCTTTTGTAAACCCATGCTGATTACTGCTAAGGATACTGTTTTCATCAGCAAATTCTAGGATATGGTCTCTTATCATCCCCTCAAATAGTTTACATACATAGTACAACACGCAGACTGCTATAGATGTCTGCTTGATACTGCAGTATATACATTCAATATTTATGATGAAAAACAATGTAGTATGATGAATATAAAGTTATGTTCATGGACTGTTTTTTCAACTTGTTTGATTTCATTCTGTATTGTACCTCATACAGGTGGGTGTCAAATCAGGCTTTGCAAAGGCTATCCCAACATTAATAAATATAACTCCTTTTTTGGAGGAATCACTAAAGAAACAAAGGTTTGTTATTAAACGCACCACGGCCCAAAATTTTTAAACTTTTTTACCAAAAATTTGCAACGGGATTTTTAAGGTGCTTGAAAGACACAATATCAAAATAGGTCTAAAATCAATTAGCTCACATATTGTTAAAACCAACTTTCCACCCCTGCCCATTCCGAGTACTCCCCATTTATCACTACCCTCTGAACTTCCCCCTGTAGCCAGTTTTCAACCCATGTACTCACCCTATGGTCTATGCCAACGGACCTTACTTTGTACAGTAAACGTTTATGGGGAGCTGTATCAAATGCTTTTGCAAAATCCAGATACACCACGTCTACAGGCCTTCCTTTATCTAGATGGCAGCTCACCTCCTCATAGAAAGTTAATAGATTGGTTTGGCAAGAATGATTCTTTATGACTTCTATTACTTCTATTACTGCTAATGATACAGTTGTCATGGCTAAAATCTTGTATATAGTCCCTTATCATCCCCTCCAAGAGCTTGCATACAATTAATGTTAGGCTAACTGGTCTGTAATTCCCAGGGATTATCTTGGCCCCTTTTTAAATATTGGTGCTACATTGGCTTTTCTACAATCAGCTGGACTATTCCAGTCAGTAGACTGTTCGTAAAAATTAGGAAAAAAATGGTCTGGCAATTACATGACTGAGTTCCTTAAGGACCCTCGAGTGCAAGCCATCTGGTCCCGGTGACTTATTAATGTTAAGTTTTTCAAGTCTATTTCTAATTCTGTCCTCTGTTAGCCATGAGGTTGCTTCCTGTGATGTGTCATGAGGATAAACATTGCAGTTTTGGTTACTGAAACCCCCCCGATTCCCTTGTGAAGACTGAGGATGAGAATAAATGCAATACCTTCGCCATCTCTCCATCCTTAGTAACCAGATTCTCTTCATTATTCTTTATGGGACCAATATGATCTGACCTCCCTTTCTTACTATTTATGTACTTAAAGAATTTCTTGGGATTTTTATTACTCTCCTCCGCTATGTGCCTTTCGTGTTCTATCTCAGCCGCCCTAATTGCATCCTTATATTTCTTGTTGCATTCTTTATAAAGTTGGAATGCTGATGATGATCCCTCAGCCTTGTATTTTTTGAAGGCCTTCTCCTTTGCTTTTATATGCATTTTTACATTGGAGTTAAGCCACCCAAGACTTTTATTAGCTCTTTTAAATGTATTTCCCATTGGCATGCACTGGCTAATGCCCTTATTTAATATGCTCTTAAAGCATACCCATTTATCCTCTGTGTTCTATCCCAATTTGTATCTTCTAGCAAGGCTTGTAGTTTAGGGAAGTTGTCTCTCTTGAAATTCAGTGTCTTTGTATTTCCCTTATGTTTCCTATTAGTGTGATTTATACTGAAAACTAATTGACCTGTGATCGCTGTTTCCTAAATTGCCCCATATTTCTACATCCGTGATCAAGTCTGTATTGTTGGTAATCAGTAGGTCTAGTAACGCTTTGTTTCTAGTTGGTGCGTTTGCCATCTGACCCATGAAATTGTCCTGCAAGACATTTTGGAAATGGCGAGCCTTAGAAGAATGTGTGGTTCCTATCACCCAGTCTGGAAAATTAAAATCCCCCCTTATGATGACACTTCCCATCCATACTGCTAATACAAATTGTGATAGGAGGTCTGCCTCCGGCTCCTCCTTCTGGTTAGGGGGGCCTATAGTATATTCCCAGTATTACTTGCCCCTTAGTTTCATCCCTTTGCAGCTCTACCCATAAGGATTCCACTTCATCCCTTGATCTCATCTCTCACATTCACTTGTACATAATTTTTGATATACAGGCATACCCCTCCCCCTTTTTTACCCTCTCTATCCCTGCGATATGTTGCCAGCCAATCATGAGAACTGTTGAACCAAATCTCTGAAATTCCTACAAAATCTATATTCTCCTTGAACAACAGTAGCTCTAGTTCTCCCATCTTGTCCGCCAGACTCCTGGCATTGGTGAACATGCCACGTAGTTTAGACCGGTCGCATACTGTCTCCTTGTTGGGTGTTCTGAGTTTGCAAATAGGACTAGTTATTATACTTACCTTGGGTTTAGGTGCTTTAGTCAACCTACCACTAATGCCCCCAATACTACCCTCTGGAATATGTTCCGCGCTGACTATCTCTACCTCTGGACCCTCCCCCCCAGTCGCCTAATTTGACCACTTTAAGACCGGGCCTCTTTTTTAGATGTGGTGTTTACAAGTTAAAAACAGTTTTTTCTGCTAGAAAATTACTTAGAACCCCCAAACATTATACATTTTTTTCTAACATCCTAGAGAATAAAATGGTGGTCTTTGCAATACTCTGTCACACCGTATTTGCGCAGCGCTTTTACAGGTGCACTTTTTTCTAAAAAAATCAACTTTTTTGAATTAAAAAATAAGACATAGTAAAGTTATCCCAATTTTTTTTATATTGTGAAAGATAATGTTGTTACGCTAAGTAAATTGATACCCAACATGTCACGCTTCATAATTGCGCCCACTCGTGGAATGGCGACAAACTTTTACCCTTACAAATCTTCATAGGCGACATTTAAAAAAGTTCTACCGGTTGCATGTTTTGCATCACAGAGGAGGTCTAGGGCGAGAATTATTGCTCTCACTCTACCGATCGCGGCGATACCTAACATTTGTGGTTTGAACACTGTTTTATGTTTTCATATGCAATGTTTTCATATGCGATTTCAATATGAGATCTGGGGTCAAAAAGACCTCAGATCTCATATTTACACTAAAATGCAATTTAAAAAAAATGTAATTTAAAAAAATAAAATAAATAAATTGGCCCTTTAAGAGCTATGGGCGGTAGTGATGTTTTGATGTCGCTTCCGCCCTGCAGTGTCATGGAGACGGGTGGGGTCCATCTTCCCCTCACTCATCTCTATGTCAGCCCAGGGGACAGACGCGATCGCCTCTGCCGATGGCTCTGGTAAGCAGTGGAGGGCACTGGATGGCGGCAGGAAGGGGGGCCCCTCTCCCTCCACCGATAAAAGTGATCTCGTGGTGAATCCACCACAGAAACCACTTTTATCTTGTAGCCGACCGCCGGCCGAACACGGGGATACTGGGGTCATGGCAGCTAGCTGCTGCCATAACAACGATATCCGTCCCCAAAGTAGGGACGTACATCGGCGTGTGATGGTTGGCAAGTGGTTAAAAGTGCCACTAACTTTTCAGCCATCTTCACTCCCAGCAGATCTGCACCCTCCTCATTTAGGTGCAGTCCATCCCTTCTATAGAGCTGGTGACCGACTGAGAAGTCGGCCCAGTTCTCCAAGAACCCAAACCTCTCCTTACTACACCAGTTCCTCAGCCACATGTTTACTTCCCTAATCTCCCTCTGCCTTTCTGGTGTGGCTTGAGGTGCCAGTAGTATTTCTGAGAATACTACCTTGGAGGTCCTCTTCCTCAATTTTGCTCCTAAGTCCCTAAAATCATTTTTTAGGACACACCATCTTCTGACTTTGTCATTGGTGCCAATGTGCACCATGACAGTCGGGTCTTCCCCAGTCCCCTCCCAGTAATCTGACCACCAGATCCGTGATGTGCCGAACCCGAGTGCCCGGTAGACAACATACAGTTCGGGGCTTCAGGTCTTTGTGACAGATTGTCCTCTCTGTCCTTCTAAGAATTGAGTCCCCTACCACCAGAATCTGTCTTTCCTTTCCCTTGGCTTTACTCTAACCCTCACTGGAGGAGTTATTCCCCTGGCAGCTAGGGGAGTCACTCAGCTGCAGCAGTGACTGGTTTCACCAGTGTCACTCAATGGGGCGTACTTATTGGGATGTTCCAGCACAGGACCAGTCTCCCTGGCACTTTCCCCTCTATCATTCCTGACTGTCACCCATTTACTCTGCTTTGGTGCCTGTCTTTATCTCCACCCGCCTCTGTGCTGGCCCCTGCCAGCACCTGCCAGGTACAATCCCAACTCTCCTTTAGGCTTTCTTTCCACTACTGCGAGTTGTTGTCGTATGACAAATCAAAACCCATGTATTTCAATGGTCCCCGTTCTAATTGGTGTGACTCAAGTCACAGCGACTCCAAAAAAGGTTCTTGCACTACTTTGTTCCATCTTCGTTGTGACTTTTTCTCCATAGAAAGGTATTAAGTCGCAATGCAGTCGCATGTACATGTCTGACACCGCGACTTGTTGTGACTTCCACGGAAGTCTACGGAAGCACATGATCTCTGCTCCTCCCAAATAATTCACTTCCTATATTGATGTATGTGAGTGTGGAAGACAGCAGGAAGCATGCCTAGGGCTAGAGAGAACAAACAACAAGTTCATGACAATGAAGAAATTATTTGGCTTGTCAGACAACGTCCGGCAATATATGACCTCAGAGATCCAGGTTACAAAGTTCGTGCAAAGAAGGAGAGAGCATGATTGGAAGTGGCTCACATATATTATGATACCTGGAACTCTTTATCAGCTACAGAACGGTCTTCAAAAAGTAAGTGGTTGATATATGCTGCTTAGCACTTTGCGCCTTGCACCTATTTAAATATTCAGCAACCAATGGGTGTGTGTTAACAATGTGCACTGTGTTTTTTTGGTGGGGACCGCTTCTCCTGCCTGGAGATCACAATGGTTTGGCAGGAGGGAATCCCCTGTCAACACTATCTGTGTTGATGGTAGAACCTGTGGCTTCAGGAAAGTAAATCTGTGTGTGTGTGTGGGCCAGCAAATAATAGTTGCCCACGGTCCAAATAATATTTAAAGATGGCCCTGTCAACATCCTTCAGCACATGACAAATTATGCAGATGTCATGGATAATATATTTAGCGGTTGTTTTCCCACCATCCACATCAATTATGCAGCCTAGCAAATAAATGACCTATGGGCAGTAAAAGATTTTTTTTTGAACTTGGTATTTTCTTTATATTTTGTAGTGCACTCATTACAAACTCGATGGAGAAGTCTCAAAGACTGCTACAACTGGTACTTCCAAAAATTAAAAAGGAAGGAGTGGTTCCGGCTCAAAAAGATTAGCCCCATATGCCCATGCCGGGGATCTTGATTTTTTAAAACCGGTGTTGGAAATGCGAGAGTAAGTTATCAGCAGGCATATGTTATGAATTTTACATATCAAATTGTAATGCTTACTTTAAAAATATGTGATTTGTATTTCAGAACCCAAGCAAGCTGGGAAGACAGCACACAGGGCTTGGCACCAGAAGATGAGTCAGAGGAAGCTGCTGCGGAGGAGGAGCAAGAACAATTTCAAGACAATGTTGACAAGGAACTGTTCGTAGATGAATCAAGGTCAACAACAAACTCAATGAATGAGGAGGATGCAGAACCAGGGCCTAGCAATGTCTCTAGGCCTTTTCGAAGATCTTCAAGGGGAAGTGCCAGGCCTGTGAAACCCATGGATAAAATCTTAGATGTAGTCAGTCAGATGTCCACTAAAATAGCTGAAAACCAGTGTGAAGACACAGCATTTCTCACTGTAATTTTAGGCATATGTAAACAGGTACCCCCAGAGAAAAAATATGCACTCAGGATGGCTTTAATGTCAACTGCTCAATCCTTTGCAGGTGAGGGGCCAACAACATCCTCACCATATATGCAACCCCCCTCCCCAATATCCCCCTTATCAACAATACCCTCACTTTCAAAGTACACAGTATGCTCCACCAATAAACCGGCCATACTGTGACCAGTATGGCAATATGCTGAATCCCTCAAGGCCACGCATGTTGCATCCAATTCCTGCCCCCACTACCTCTACCCTTGGCCCCCCAACCACTCACCAACTTAGGCAGCCTACACCCAGTCAGATTACGCCTTTTCTTGAAAGGAAATACTACCCGGGACCATCAGTGGATTTCCCTGGACCAACCAATAGTTCAGTTTCCAGGACCACTGAAAACAAAACATACCAGCAATTGTAATTTTATATTAGTTTTGCTGTGGTTTTGAGACTTGTTCTATTTTTTGTTTTTGGTTGTGGTTGCCAAAACAACAACCCAAACATTTTTGAGTTCATGGAACTTATATATTTTTGTTTTGCCTTCTTGCAAAAAGATTTTGCTTGTAAAAAAGATTCTAATTCTATATTGTATTTTTTGTATGACTTTTATTTTGGTGTTGTTCAAAGTGATATATTTTATTATTTTATTATTTGTTGTGGTTGTTCACAATAAAAAGACAACAAATGGTGTAGCTCACCCAAAAAAAATATTTTTGCTGCATTCTTGCACAAAATTCCAGAAAATATAAATTATTCTGGTTACATTATGCGTTTTCTACTTATCCTTTTCTATAATTTGTGTAAAAGACCTGTTATTATGCATTTGGATGCAATTAAACATAACAGACATCTAAATAACAGTAAAATAAAAAATGCATGATATACATTATGCAATGGCATCCTGCTGCCAAGGGACAGAACCAGCAGCAGACATAAAATACGACAAGAATCCCTCACGTACAGTGGTGCCCCTACTGGCATTCCATTGTGCACCTTCCAGATCATGCAGGAGGGAATCTTCAAAAAGATAGCCATCACGAATTCTTACAAAATTATGAAGCATACATGCTGCTTTTACTGCAGATATTGCATTCTCAAGTGTTAAATTTATAGGTGTACATAGCAAACGTAACTTGTTTGCTAAAATGCCAAATGAACATTCTACCACTCGTCTTGCCCTCGTTAACTGGTAATTGAAGATTCGCTTCTATTCACTCAGACACCTATTGGAATAAGGCCTTAATAGATGCTCACTGAGAGCAAAGGCCTCATCCCCAACATACAAAATGGCATTGGCGGCCCATTTGTTCCTGGCAACGGACAGTCCTGTGGCAGGTCCAGAACATTTTCCCTCAACATTCTTCCAAAAGATGATCTTTGGAAAATACTGGAGTCTGAGCTGCTGCCATATGATCCTATGTCTATATAGCTAAAACAATAATTGGCATCAGCCACTGCTAGTAATACAAAAGAAAAATATTTTTTTTAATTAAAGTATTTGGTTCCACTGCCGATGGGCATCACTATCCTCATATGTTTTCCATCAATTGCCCCGAGACAATTCAGAAAATTGCATCGATCCCAGAAAACTTCCGCTATCTTGCACCAATCTTCGCAAGTGGGCTTCTTCAGGACCAAATCCCTAAGGACATTCCAGATGTCTCTGCAGGTATCGTGGACGATATTGCTGACAGTAGTTTTGCCAACCAAAAATTCATAATGCAAACTTGCAAAGGAATGTCCAGTTGCCAGGTACCTAAAATGGAACAGTAAATACAGTTTATTATAATAAAACATATTAACAATAAGCTACTTCGATATTAGATCAAAAATGAGCTTGGAAGGAGGTGCCTGAGGAAGTGACGGAAGAAGAGGAGCAGGAGAAAGACACTGGTGATGTAGAGGGAAAATTAAGATTGGAAAAATAATTTAATCCACAATAACATGCTAGGATTTATTATTTCACTTCATGTAAAGAGGATGAAAGAATGATGTGGATATCCAAATGCCACATATGAGGTAAGAAGAAGAAAAAGTAGGTATGAACAGTTACCTCAATGTTATAATCAGTCTTTCAACAGCTGGAATACTCCTTCGGAAACTGGTGTTTTGTCGCTCTAGATGGCTAGAGAGCAAAGCCAACAATTCATCAAAACTGTAAATATAAAATGTATGGCTATTATCTACATTGACCATGTAAAAATCAAAAATTTTAAAATCTAGTTCCATTTTTTAAACAATTTGATCAGGTTATAGTTAACACTTCTAGCTATTCAAAGCTAAAAATTAGGAAAAGAGTCATACTGACCAGGCATATACACGTTTTCATAAATATATCTTGGAGCATTTGCAAGTTGACATAAAAAAATAATCTCACCTTCTAATTGACATCCGTGTGTAGTGGAAGAATTTGTCTTCATGAGCACGGAGGTCATTGTAAAGGACCCCAAACTGGCCTCTCCCTTCCCTTTGGGCGATGATGGGATGGATCCAAAATCTATGCCTTCTCCTCCTCCTCCTCCTGTTACCCTCTTCTTCTTCTTCTTCTTCTTCTTCTATTAATGCTACTACAGCAGCCATAATGACTGCTGACCCAACATATTGCATAGCCAACATGTTTGCTAACAAACATACAACATGTGACAATGAAACAGGAAGGGGAAATAACTAAGCAGGATAAGGAATTACATCACTCTGACTAAATCGCAGAACATCAAAGTCGCACAAAGTAGTTTTTAAAGTCGCATCAAATTGCAACATACATCGCATTGTAAAGTAGCAGTGTAAATCACGCGACTTTGGGGACACAATAGTGGAAATAGAGCCCGAGTGTGGAGGGTCTTCTCAGTGTTGACAGTTGCTTCCCTAGATTCAGAACCTGGGCTTCCAGGGAAACAATGTGCTTACATTTTGCACAGCAGTATTTGCCCTCGATCGTATGATCAAGGAACGCATACATGCTGCAAGATGTACACCGAGTCACATCTCCACACTCGCCGGGCATTGTACCTACTAATTTGTCAGTCTTTTTTCGTTTATAGTGCAAAAAATAAAAACTAAAGAGGTGATTGAATACCATAAAAAGAAAGCTCTATTTGTGGGAAAAAGGACTCACATTTTATTTTGGGTACAGTGTCGCATTACTGTACAATTGACAGTTAACCACTTTAAGACCAGGCCTATTTTTCAAACTTGTTGTTTACAAGTTAAAATATTTTTTTTTTGCTGGAAAATTACTTATAACCCCCAAACATTATATATTTTTTTTAACACCCTAGAGAATAAAATGGCAGTCGTTGCAATATTTTTCATTGCACCGTATTTGCCCAGTGGTCTTACAAGCGGACTTTTTTGGAAAAAATACACTTTTTTGAACTAAAAAAGAAGACAACAGTAAAGATAGCCCAATTTTATTTTATATTGTGAAAAATTATGTTACGCTGAGTAAATTGATACCCTACATGTCATGCTTCAATGTTAAGCCCGCTCGTGGAATGGCGACAAACTTTTACCCTTAAAAATCTCTGTATGCGATGTTTAAAAAAATTCTACAGGTTGCATGTTTTGGAGTTACAGAGAAGGTCTAGGACTAGAATTATTGCTCTCACTCTAATGATTGTGGCGATACCTCACATATGTGGTCTGAACACCGTTTTCATATGCAGGCACTACTCAAGTAGCGGGGTGTGTTTAAAATTTTTATTTTTTTTTCTTATTTATTTTACCTTTTATTTTTTCATTTTACACTGTAAACATCCCTTGTAATAGTAAAAAAGCATGGCAGGACCTCTTAAATATGAGATCTGGGGTCAAAAAGATCTCAGATCTCATATTTACACTAAAATGCAATAAAAAATAAAATAATTAAATGTCATTTGAAAAAAAAAAAATAAAATGTTACTTTAAGAGCTATGGGCGGAAGTGACGTTTTAACATCGCTTCTGCCCTGCATTGGTATGGAGATGGGTGGTGGCCATCTTTCCCTCACTCATCTCCATTCCTAACAGGAGACAGGACTCGATTGCCTCCGCCGGCGGCTCCGGTAAGGCGGAGGACACTGGAGAGTGCTGGAGGGCCCTCTCCCGCCGCCGATAAAAGTGATCTTGCGCCGAAACTGCCACAGAGACCACAATATCTAAAAGTGGACCGCCCGCTGAAGAAGAGGAAGAAGAGGATACCGGGGTTATGGTAGCTAGCTGCTGCCATAACAACGATATCCCTCTTCAAACAGCCAACATATAATGACAGGGGCGGTCCGTAAGTGGTTAAAGTAACATAGTGCCGTATTGCAAAAAATAGCCTGGTCATGAAAGGGGGTAAACTTCCCAGAGCTCAAATAGTTAAGCATCATTAAATCACTGCTCCTTTAAAAACAATATTTAAAAAAAAATGTAATTGATGATTGTCCCCCAGGACAGTGCCCTGGCCCCACACCCTTTTTATGGCCAATAACTTGCATATAAGCCTTTAAAATGGGGACTTTGGATTTTCAAGTTCGGGTCCCATAGACTTTTATAGGGTTTGCGGTTCGGGTACAAACTTTTGCCATGTTCAGGAGTTCTGGCGGAAACAGGGGGGGGGGTAGGGTGTTCACCCAACTGTAGCCGGGACCACTACTTATTTGGTGCATGCATTTTTATTTTTTTTTGTGAATTGACTTTCACTCCTGTTGTATGCAGTTTTTACCAAACATTCTCAGGATCGTATGCGGTATTTGGGAAAACACCTAAATACCACATGCATTTCTTTATGTTGCCTTGCATGGTCTTTTCTTAAGAGAAAAATTTCCTGTTGTGTGTCTGAAGTTTAGGTTTATTAGGAACCACAATTCACAACTGTCTAGGGCACTTATGCACCACTATTACTACTGTGATCTTTGGTTTCTGATGAACCTATTATCTGACACACTGTATGGACTTACCTTTTGAAGAATTTAACAATGCATTTCAGTTGGGCATGTCAGCAGTGGTCCAGAGATTAAAATAATACGTTTTCTGAGCAAGTGGATATGGGACAAGCATAGCTATTCAAAAAAGATAGGGACAAAGGTCCCAAAAAGGTACTCTTCAGAAAGGATACAGAAAGTGTAAAAGGACTAAATTTAACTTTATTTAATTGTACAAAAACAAATGCTTGCAAAAATACTTGTCTAAAGTAATGAAAAAGATCCCAAATCCCTCCTCCAAACACATTTAATTAAAATTAAGACAAGAAGGTCTTAATGGAACACCAGTGTCCATAACAAATCCAGCCATACACATCAGTCACCCATCTCACACACACACGGTTCAATCTGATTGTTGTATATTCACTGCAGATTGGCCTGGTAACTCAATAGAGACAAAAGTCATTGTAATATAGATGAGATTAGCCAGCAGTGATTATGTATAGAGAGTTTGTGTGTTCCGCTCAGCATATAACTTCCACTCAAACTTGTAAAGCAGCAATGCATATGGATTTCAAAATCGCACAGTTTGAATAGCGCAGGTCATTGGTTGCTATGTAAGTATGGATCACAATTGATCAATCAGGGATAACATCAGTCAAAGGATGTTCAGCAAGTAACTTCCACTAAAACCTGTAAAGCAGCAATGCATATTGGTTTCAAAATCGCATAGTTGAAAAACGCAGGTCATTGGTTGCTATGTAAGTATGGATCACAATTGATTAATGAGGGATAGCATTGGTCAAAGGAAACAGTAACGGTATTAAGGCGGGGGGTTAACCCAGTACAGCTCACCGTTCTAACGTCTTGATCCATATGTCTGTATCCCCTATGTTCATACAAATGGACCAGCCGCTCAGCGATAGAGACTCATAAGTCACCGGATATACTCAGTCATTGGAGATATTAGGTGGATCTTCCTTCCGTTTGAAAAGACAAAATGGGAAATAGTCCTTCACAGACCTTCCTGAGAGTTGCTCCCTGTTGAGTAGTCCTGGTTCATCTTTCAAAGAGTCCTATATATAATGCAGATGCTTGCCAAGTTGTCCTAATCACACCAACAAGTGGTTTAAGAGAAGGTTGCTGAGTGCTGGATGGTTAGTGCTGAGCCGAGATTCGGATGGGTGATCTGGGTTTGCCAGGTGGATGGACAGGTCGGTGTTCACATCGCTGGAGACATGTGAGTATGTCTTACTTGCTTACATGTTTTGCTTGTAATCCAAGCTTCTTCAGAGCATGCGCAGTCAGTAAGGGTGTATCCTTAAATGTCAGAGAGACTTAATTGATTAAGTGGATGTCAAAGTTAACACCTTATTTAGACTGCGGTAAGTGAATATCCAGTCTCACCACATACATACAATAGACTTTCACCCTGTGCATATGGGACAAGCATAGCCCCTAGTTTAAAGATTTTCACTAGTATGCATTTATTATTTACAGTATGTGCTTATACTGTGCATACACTGGACAATTGTGTGGCTTTTAATCAGCTTTCAATCTTAATAGTTTTCTAGTTTTCAACAACCAAATGACCAAAAATGGGATGATAACTCATGATAACTCATGTCACTCAGAACAACACTTGAATGTTTATTTCCAGCTCTAAATTGTATTATGTGGTCACTTGAAACAAATATTTATGAATGTAATTTGATTGAAAGCACCAACATTTGTGTACATCTCATCAACATCAAAGCTTTTACAATCTCTGGGCTGCTTAAAGCTTTAATCAAGTTACTGTGTCTTTCATTATCACTAATCACCCAACATTCATCAACAGCGCATTGCAATGTTACAATACAACACATGACTTAATATTTTGCATTTTATCACTCTATTCTATACAAACGAGCATTTAGTACCTGCCAGTGCAAGCGGTTATTCACTTTTTTTCATATCGCTTTACTTCTAGTGGTCAAAGTTTGTATTTCCCTAAATACAGACTACTTAGTGGAGTTGATTCACTAAAACTGGGGAGTGCAAAATCTGAAGCAGCCCTGTATAGAAACCAATCAGCTTCCAGGATTTTTTGTCAAAGCTTAATTGGCCAAGCTAAAATTAGAAGCCGATGCACAGCAGCACCGGATTTTGCACTTTCCAGTTTTAGTAAATCAATCCCATTCCGACTAAGACTTTGCACTCTCCAGTTTTAGTAAATCAATCCCATTCCGACTAAGAAAAAAACTGGAACTGAAATAAACAGTGTACAGTAAATGTTGTAAAATAACAGAAATAAAGTTACAGTAACTGTATTAACAGACTTTTTTCTTTATGAAATCAAAAAGCTTGGCATAGCCCATGGGTCCCATTGTCTGTGTCCTCCTTACCGTTTGTTCCTCCCCCAAAAATCTAAACCTAAAGTGGAGCCAGACATGTAAAAAATTAAAAGTTCTTACAGCAAACAGGTTCTCGACTAACCATATACAAGCTTGTGTGATGACTAAAATGCTCTTGGAGTTAATAGTATTTTTAAACCAAAATATTGGAGTGACATGCATCTAACAGGTACACCTTTCCTGTTATCTTTTTAACCACTTGAGCCCCGGACCATTATGCTGCCTAAGGACCAGAGGTCTTTTTCCAATTTGGCACTGCGTCGCTTTAACTGCTAATTGCGCGGTCATGCAATGCTGTACCCAAACGAAATTTGCGTCCTTTTCTTCCCACAAATAGAGCTTTCTTTTGATGGTATTTGATCACCTCTGCGGTTTTTATTTTTTGCGCTATAAACGGAAAAAGACCAAAAATTTTGAAAAAAAATGATATTTTCTACTTTTTGTTATAAAAAAAATCCAATAAACTAAATTTTAGTCATACATTTAGGCCAAAATGTATTCGGCCACATGTCTTTGGTAAAAAAAATGTCAATAAGCGTATATTTATTGGTTTGCGCAAAAGTTATAGCGTCTACAAACTAGGGTACATTTTCTGGAATTTACACAGCTTTTAGTTTATGACTGCCTATGTCATTTCTTGAGGTGCTAAAATGGCAGGGCAGTACAAAACCCCCCCAAATGACCCCATTTTGGAAAGTAGACACCCCAAGGAAATTGCTGAGAGGCATGTTGAACCCATTGAATATTTATTTTTTTTGTCCCAAGTGATTGAAAAATGACAAAAAAAAAAAAAATATTTACAAAAAGTCGTCACTAAATGATATATTACTCACACAGGCCATGGGCCTATGTGGAATTGCACCCCAAAATACATTTAGCTGCTTCTCCTGAGTATGGGGATACCACATGTGTGGGACTTTTTGGGAGCCTAGCCGCGTACGGGGCCCCGAAAACCAATCACCGCCTTCAGGATTTCTAAGGGTGTAAATTTTTGCTTTCACTCTTCACTGCCTATCACAGTTTCGGAGGCCATGGAATGCCCAGGTGGCACAAAACCCCCCAAAATGACCCCATTTTGGAAAGTAGACACCCCAAGCTATTTGCTGAGAGGCATATTGAGTCCATGGAATATTTTATATTTTGACACAAGTTGCGGGAAAGTGACACTTTTTTTTTTTTTTTTTTTCATAAAGTTGTCACTAAATGATATATTGCTCACACAGGCCATGGGCATATGTGGAATTGCACCCCAAAATACATTTAGCTGCTTCTCCTGAGTATGGGGATACCACATGTGTGGGACTTTTTGGGAGCTTAGCCGCGTACTGGACCCCGAAAACCAATCACTGCCTTCAGGATTTCTAAGGGTGAAAATTTTTGATTTCACTCTTTACTGCCTATCACAGTTTCGGAGGCCATGGAATGCCCAGGTGGCACAAAACCCCCCCAAATGACCCCATTTTGGAAAGTAGACACCCCAAGCTATTTGCTGAAAGGCATGGTGAGTATTTTGCAGCTCTCATTTGTTTTTGAAAATGAAGAAAGACAAGAAAAAACATTTTTTTTTTTCTTTTTTCAATTTTCAAAACTTTGTGACAAAAAGTGAGGTCTGCAAAATACTCACTATACCTCTCAGCAAATAGCTTGGGGTGTCTACTTTCCAAAATGGGGTCATTTGGGGGGGTTTTGTGCCACCTGGGCATTCCATGGCCTCCGAAACTGTGATAGGCAGTGAAGAGTGAAATCAAAAATTCACGCCCTTAGAAAGCCTGAAGGCGGTGCTTGGTTTTCGGGGTCCCGTACGCGGCTAGGCTCCCAAAAAGTCTCACACATGTGGTATCCCCGTACTCAGGAGAAGCAGCAGAATGTATTTTGGGGTGTAATTTCACATATTTCCATGGCATGTTTGAGCAATATATCATTTAGTGACAACTTTGTGCAAAAAAAAAAAAAAAAAAAAAAAATTTGTCTCTTTCCCGCAACTTGTGTCGCAATATAAAATATTCCATGGACTCGACATGCCTCTCAGCAAATAGCTTGGGGTGTCTACTTTCCAAAATGGGGTCATTTGGGGGGGTTTTGAACTGTCCTGGCATTTTATGCACAACATTTAGAAGCTTATGTCACACATCACCCACTCTTCTAACCACTTGAAGACAAAGCCCTTTCTGACACTTATTGTTTACATGAAAAAGTTTTTTTTTTTTGCAAAAAAATTACTTTGAACCCCCAAACATTATATATTTTTTTAAAGCAAATGCCCTACAGATTAAAATGGTGGGTGTTTCATTTTTTTTTTTCACACAGTAATTGCGCAGCGATTTTTCAAACGCATTTTTTGGGGAAAAAACACACTTTTTTTAATTTTAATGCACTAAAACACGCTATATTTCCCAAATGTTTGATGAAATAAAAAAGATGATCTTAGGCCGAGTACATGGATACCAAACATGACATGCTTTAAAATTGCGCACAAACGTGCAGTGGCAACAAAATAAATACATGTTTAAAAGCCTTCAAATGCCTTTACAGGTTACCACTTTAGATTTACAGAGGAGGTCTACTGGAAAAATTACTGCACTCGATCTGGCCTTCGCGGGGATACCTCACATGCATGGTGCAATTGCTGTTTACGTTTGACGACAGACCGCCGCTTGCGTTCGCCTTAGCGCAAGAGCAGGGGGCGACAGGGGTGTTTTTTTTTTTTTTTTTTTTTTCTTTATTATTTTTTTGCTTTTTTAATCTTACTTTTAAACTGTTCCTTTCATATTTTTTTTTTTTAATCATTTTTATTGTTATCTCGGGGAATGTAAATATCCCCTATGATAGCAATAGGTAGTGACAGGTACTCTTTTTTGAAAAAATTGTGGTCTATTAGACCCTAGATCTCTCCTCTGCCCTCAAAGCATCTGACCACACCAAGATCGGTGTGATAAAATGCTTCCCCAATTTCCCAATGGCGCTATTTACATCCGGCGAAATCTAAGTCATGAAATACTCGTAGCTTCCGGTTTCTTAGGCCATAGAGATGTTTGGAGCCACTCTGGTCTCTGATCAGCTCTATGGTCAGCTGGCTGAATCACCGGCTGCGTTCTCAGGTTCCCTGTTGAGACAGGAGAGCCAGAGAAAAACACGGAAGACGGTGGGGGGGGGGGCATTCCCTCCCACGGCTTGTAAAAGCAGTCTAGAGGCTAATTAGCCGCTAGGATTGCTTTTACATGAAAGCCGACCGCTGGCTGAAAAGAATGATACCAAGATGATACCTAAACCTGCAGGCATCATTCTGGTATAACCACTCAAAGTCGTGAATGGCGTACCTGAAGACAAAAAAATGGTTAACAATGGTTAACAATAAAGCACAGTAAAGTGTAAATAATTACACACCTGAAAAACAAACATGATAAAACATAATAACAATAACAATAACAATAACAATAAAACATTGCAGAATAGAATACAGTAAAAAAGAGCAGAACAATAGAGAGAGAGAATAGAGAGAGAGAGAACAATAAAACAACAACTATTTTTTTTTATTTCTTATTTTTTTTTTTTTTTACACTTTTTTTGTAACTAACTTTTATAACGGTAACCGGTTCCAGGTTCGGGTCTCTCAAAATGCGATGGCATCTTGGGAGACCCTGTGAAAGTGTGCCTAGTCTGTGCAATGCTGTACCCTACGCTAATACTCAACTAGTGAATGGTAGCGTTCAAAACATTCACCAATGCAAAGACCAGGATTGTCAGGACAGGAGGGACAATAATAGCGGGTGTCACGCCTATATCCGCGCTTGCTGCAGACACGACATCTTTTTTGGGGGGGTTCGTTGGGTAGGGGTACTTGGGAGGACATAAAGAAAATGCCTCTCATGCAGCCGACTGCATTTGGTTGGGGATGTGAATGGGGGAAGTACGGGCGCTGCAGAAGCGGTGGGTTCCCAATTAGGATTGGCGAATGCAGCAGGAAGGGCACTATGGGCACGACGGGCCTGTGTTTGTCTTCTTGGTGGCAGTGGGACACTACTTGTGCTTGCCACCTCACCAGCTTGAACTGCACTTATGGGACTCGCCACGTCACCACGTGTTACTGCAGTGCTGGTTTGACTACGACCGGGGTGTACTAGGCCGCTGGCGCTTGCCAGTTCACCAAAACGCTACCAAAAAACTGTTAGCGATCGCAGGGATCAGGCCTGACTCTGCGAACGCTGCAATTATGCGTTTAGTGTTTTGTAAGTGACAGTGATCGATCGATACTGCACTTGGGTGGGCTGGGCCGGGCCGGGCGGAGGGGCAAAACGCAGGTGCTAGCAGGTATCTGGGCTGATCCCGCTAACACTGCGTTTTTGGGAACCCTAAACTGCTGGTGACGCTAGTATAGATCTGATCGGATCAGATATTGATGCGATCAGATACTATACCACTAAGGGAGGTGTACAGTGCGTGCATGGGTGTTAGCGGTACTGGCGCTAATCTGACGCTGCCTGGGGCTGGTGCTTGCCAGTTCACCAAAACGCTACAAAAAAAACTGTTAGCGATCGCAGGGATCAGGCCTGACTCTGCGAACGCTGCAGTTATGCGTTTAGTGTTTTGTAAGTGACAGTGATCGATCGATACTGCACTTGGGTGGACTGGGCTGGGCCGGGCGGAGGGGCAAAACGCAGGTGCTAGCAGGTATCTGGGCTGATTCCGCTAACACTGCGTTTTTGGGAACCCTAAACTGCTGGGGACGCTAGTATAGATCTGATCGGATCAGATATTGATGCGTTCAGATACTATACCACTAAGGGAGGTGTATGGTGCGTGCGTGGGTGTTAGCGGTACTGGCGCTAACCTGACGCTGCCTGGGGCTGGCGCTTGCCAGTTCACCAAAATGCTACCAAAAAAACTGTTAGCGATCGCAGGGATCAGGCCTGACTCTGCGAACGCTGCAGTTATGCGTTTAGTGCCTTGTAAGTGACAGTGATCGATCGATACTGCACTTGGGTGGGCTGGGCGGAGGCACAAAACGCAGGTGCTAGCAGGTATCTGGGCTGATCCCGCTAACACTGCGTTTTTGGGAACCCTAAACTGCTGGGGACGCTAGTATAGATCTGATCGGATCAGATATTGATCCGATCAGATACTATACCACTAAGGGAGGCGCATGCTGCGTGCGTGGGTGTTAGCGGTACTGGCGCTAATCTGACGCTGCCTGGGGCGACGCATATCACCGCCGGGCGATCGGGGGGCTAAACCTTTATTCGGTAATAAACGGCGGGTGCCCTGACACTATAAAAAATAAACGAACTAACCAGCGTCAACCGTAACAGTTATACGGTGATCAGTGGTGAAAGGGTTAACTAGGGGGCAATCAAGGGGTTAAAACATTTATTAGGTAGTATATGGGGGTCCCTGACGCTATAAAACGCTGACGGCGAACCTAAATATTTACCTCACTAACTAGCGTCACCAGCGACACTAATACAGCGATCAGAAAAATGATCGCTTAGCGACACTGGTGACAGGGGGTGATCAAGGGGTTAAAACTTTATTAGGGGGGGTTAGGGGGGTACCCTAGACCTAAAGGGGGGTAATACTCACTGTCCCAACACAGTAACTGTCACAAACTGACACTATGCAGTAATCAGAAAAAAAAAAAAAAAAAAAAACTGCTGGTGTCAGTTTGTGACAGGGGGGGGGTGATTGGGGGGGGATCGGGGGGCGATCGGGGGGGGGGATCGGGGTGTTTTGTGTGCCTGGCATGTTCTACTGTGTGTGTGTAGTGTTGTGCACTCACTCACATGTCGTCTCTCCTCGGGCCGGAACGGAAAATACCGACCCGAGGGGAGATGACATCACTTCCTTTGCTGCTGTTTAGCATACAGCAGCAAAGGAGTGTTCTCATTGGCCGGCGGCGATCGCGAGGGGGGGGCCACGAACGGATGGTCTCCCCCTCATCACCGATCGCCGCTGGACAAAAGACGACCGCCTCGGGCACCGGGGGGGGGTCCGATCGGACCCCCCACCCGCGGAAGGCAAATCACGTACCCTGTACGTGATTTTGCCTGTCCGTGCCACTTTGCCGACGTACATCGGCGTGAGGCGGTCGTCAAGTGGTTAAAGTATATCTAAATCCAAGAGCTAAAGTTCAGATGCTTACTGCAATACATATAAATAATAAGTCACATTAATTGACCCTCTTAGGTAAAGAAAAAAGGAAAGCATTTCTTTGAAGTAAGCATCTGAATGGCTTAGAGGGGTCTGCTTTTCTCTCTATAGGAACCATGCACTGAGCCCTTTGGGTGGCGTGCTCTGGGTCTCATGTGTGGCACAGCTGGCCAACACAAATAGCATTGTATGTATATGTAACATATTTATTATTACATGTATTTATATAGTACTGAAAATTTACACAACACTTCACGTTTACTGTATATTGTATGTTTAACCAGTTCCCTACCGCCGTATAGTAAAATGACGGCGGCAGGAACCCTTCCTCCCTCCGGGAGGGCGTCATATGATGTCCTCAGCTTCCCGGCATTGTGGAGAGCACGCACACTCGCCGCATCGCTGGGGACCCGATGCGCGTGCCCGGCGGTCGCGATGTTCGCCGGGCACCCGCGATTGCTCATCACAGAGCAGGGACGTGGATCTGTGTGTGTAAACACACAGATCCATGTCCTATCAGGGGAGAGGAGAACTGATCGTATGTTCCTTGTACAGAGGAACACCGATCGTTCTCCTCCCCTCATCAGTCCCTTCCCCCCACAGTTCACTCCCTAGGGGACACATTTAACCCCTTCAGCGCCCCCTAGTGTTAACCCCTTCCCGGCCAATCACATTTATACAGTAATCAGTGCATTTTTATAGCACCGATCGCTTTATAAATGTCAATGGTCCCAAAATATTGTCAAAAGTGTCTGATCTGTCCGCCGCAATGTCACAGTCATGATAAAAATCACAGATACCCGCCATTAGTAGTAAAAAAAAAATTAATAAAAATGACAAATCTATTCCCTATTTTGTAGACTCTATAACTATTGCGCAAACCAATCAATATACGCTTATTGGGATTTTTTTAACAAAATTATGTAGAAGAATACATATCGGCCTAAACTGATGAAAATTTTTTTTTTTTTTTTTTTTAAATTGGATATTTATTATAGCAAAAAGTAATAAATATTGTGTTTTTCTCAAAATTGTCACTCTTTTTTTGTTTATAGCGCAAAAAATAAAAAACGCAGAGGTGATCAAATACCACCAAAAGAAAGCTCTATTTGTGGGGAAAAACAATCAAAATTTAATTTGGGTACAACATTGCATGACCGTGCAATTGTCATTCAAAGTGTGACAGCGCTGAAAGCTGAAAATTGGCCTGGGCAGGAAGGGGGTGAAAATGCCCTGTATTGAAGTGGTTAATGTACATCAGTCTCTGCTCTCAAAAAGCTTTCAATCTTAGTTTGCCATCTCACAATCATACATACACATACTAGGGCCACTTTAGAAGGGAGCCAATCACCTTACAAGCATGTCTTTGGCGTGTGGGTCAAAACCCATGCAGACTTATGCCCCGTACACACGGTCGGATTTTCCGATGGACAATGTCCGATCGGAGCGTGTTGTCGGAAATTCCGACCGTGTGTGGGCTCCATCGAACATTTTCCATCGGATTTTCCGACACACAAAGTTGGACAGCAGGAGATAAAATTTTCCGACAACAAAATCCGATCGCGTCAATTCCGACCGTGTGTGGCCTGTTCCGACGCACAAAGTGCCACGCATGCTCAGAAGAAATTCCGACACGGGACAGCTCGTTCTGGTAAACTTAGCGTTCGCAATGGATACAGCACTTTCGTCACGCTGCAATGTTCAAAATGGTTTAATACAGCGCACTATCTTCTTCTTTATAATGTGACAAGAATTAAGTAGTTTTATGCTCATATTCACACACACTTCTCACAAACTTTTCTTTGTGTTTTTTTAGTGGGATTCCCTCAATATATTGTTATTAGTTGTCACATCTGACAGTTTTATATTTTTTTATGGTTTTTTTTTTGTATTTTAAGCCTTTTTTTTTCTTTAATGTTTGGATTTTTTCCAAGGCTGATCTTTGTTCAATGTTATTTTTATTTTTACTCCAGAATATTTTTGTGTGTGCTTTGTGTGTCAAGTTACCCCAACACCATTATTATCTTTTATTATTTAATCTCCAGGAGATTGTTTGTTGTTGGTGTCCCTTGTTCATTTCACATTGTATATTTGAAATGTACCTGAACGCTCACAAACAAACTGTCATTTTTGAAGGAAAACACATAGGAGAGTATAATTCAAAACAAAAATCCTTTATTAAGGGATTAGAACCAAACAAAGAGGAAGGCAACACTGGATCAACATGAGAAATTAGCGAAGCCTGGGACCCCCACGGCAGACATCAATTCTTCAACATCAAAATTGGTGGCCTGAGGAGTCCATATGTAAGGGAGGGCAGTCTGGTCCAGAATTCACAGAGATCCGGATAGCAGCAGATGACATCTGTGTCCCCAGGATGTGGTACCACAAGAGGTTGCATTTTTTGGCCGACCAGACTGGATCCAGGGTCCTCACTTTCTGGTCTTCCTTTCACGCTTCCTTCCCGGCTGTGGCTGTGCAGTTGGAGATGTGGCAGGAGGAGGAGTAGGACCTGGAGGAGGACTGGAAGGACCTGGAGGAGAGGGAGGACGAGGAGTAGGACCTGGAGGAGGAGGAGGACTGGGAGGACCTGGAGGAGGAGGAGGAGGAGGACCATCGCAAAGGTGTGTTTGAGGTGTAATTTGGCCCCTCATACCTTTCTCCAGAGCCTCCGATATGAGGGCCTGACACATTACTTTTTGGCCCTCCTCCATCCTCTGCATTTTAGATGCTATGAAGGCAGCAATGTTCTCCTGCATGGTGTGGGGTGCTCCCAGGACCTCTGTAGCCCTCCAAAAGAATCTGATAGCAGCCTCCTCTAGGGTACTCCTCCTACTGCCACTTTCTGTTTTCAGGGGGGGTGGAGGGACCTTGATATCAGCCAGCTGGCTCGGCCCGGCCACCTCCTGGCTGAGACTTCCCTGTGTATGAAAAAGAGACATGGTTTTAGTTTTTGCATCATCAATCACAATCATAAATTAGTGCTCCCAACTAACATCTAGTTAACATCATTGATTGGACAAGCAGAAATATTTAGAGGAATGCTATACCTGGCTCAATCTGGGTTCCTCCACATATCGCCTGGAAGGCCCAGGTTGGGCATCAGAAGCCTCAGCCGGACGGGAAGGAAGCGTGGAAGGAAGACTTGAGAGGGATGGCCTGGGTTCAGTCTGGCCTGCCAGAAAGTGCAGCCTGTCGTAGTACAACATCCTGGGGACATAGATGTCATCTGCTGCTCCAGATCTCTGTGAATCCAGGACTTTCTTGCGCTCCCTCAGATATGTGCTCCTCAGGCCACCAATGAATTGATTTAAATAGTTGATGTCTGCCGTGGGGATCACCTGCTTCACAATTTCACACAATTGCACCAGTGCTGCCTTCCTCTTTGCTTGGTTCTTGAAATGGGGGTGGGTAATCTCCCACAGACAGGGCAGCTCCCTTAGCATCTCGAGGAATAATGACATGAAGTCAGTATCTTTTAATAAGATATCCATGTTCACTGCAAGACACAACACAAGACAAAGCCTAATGTCAGACAAAACTCTCCTAATCTTGTTACAATATAGGCCTCAATCTAGAAGCAGTATAGGCACAAGTTTGTCTCTTACCTTCGTTTTTACGATCGGCGCGTGCAATGCTCCATTCCTCTGCTCACAGATCGTACGTAATACGCACGCGTGTTACGCTTTATACACACTGCGCATGCGTGTAACTCCGCCCGCCCCTGACGTTCTTTCTAGTCTATTCCCCGCCCCTTTTCGTTCGGCGCAGTGGGTGAAGAGCATGATGGCAGAGTTACAGCAGGTGCATGCTAATTCTAGCAACGAGGAGGAGGAGGAAAGGCCGGATCCAGGCACGTTCCGATCCAGAAGGAGACATTTTAAGGCCACAAATATGTCGTTTGCGGAGATGTTGGAGATGGTAGACATCATGAGGAAGTCCAACTATGACGGAAAATATGGGCCTTACCCCCACCCCAACATCCGAAAGGCCAAAATCATTGGTAAAGTGGTCCGGAGTCTGGAGAGGAATTTCGGGGTACGAAGATCTAAAGATCAGCTCAGGAAGCGGTGGTCGGACCTGAAGTTGAGAGAGCCAGAGCAGTACCGAAAGATCCGGAGAGTGCTGCAAAAAAGTAAGTAGTTGTGCTGTGTTCCTATTCTTTCTGTCTTTATTACGTTCGTTCTGCTCCATATGCTTTTATTAATTGTAACGTTTAAAAGGGCAACTTTAATGTTCATGGGCCCATTATTCGTTCGTATCAAACATTTTTATTTCGGCCTCTAGAACACCATTGTTTAGGCCATATGCATTTTCACACATTTTTTGGGGCCTACTTGGATGCCAAATATTTGTTTGTGTAGATGGGTTTGTTACTAGAATGAAATGACAACTAGATTCTGTGTAAGGAGAGGACACAGAGCAGCTGTTTTCACATCTGGACACTGGAGCACTAGTGTGGGACCCCAGAACACCATTTTTATTAGGGGGGGCACACAGGTGCTACAGTGTATACTATAGGGGGGTCTCCATCTGTGAAGCTTGTACCAAACAGGTAAAGTATTGCAGCTTGACAAAGGGCAATAAAAAAAATATACATCTTGGAACTCGGCTAAAATTGACAATTGTACCCCACTTCCAAGCAATGTTTCCTATTTCTAGTTCTGCCATCAAATATCTGTGTGCTAAGTATAACATTTTTGTTTTACATAGGGGAGAAAAGACTCGGAGGACACCCCTCATCTGAGGAGACCACAGACCCCCCCACCTATGGAAGAAGGTGAAATACCCCCAAACGAAGAAGAAGAGCAAGAGGAAGAAGAAGACGTGGTGGAGATTGGCACCACAACAGGTGAGTGTCTGCGACCACAGGCTCAGGTAAACGAGATGGATGCTGGCAGATTTTTGAGACCTTTTTTTGTTCTTTATCTCTTTTTAGGTGATCGTGATGTGAGGGATCCTGAACGCTTTACTTCAGAAAGTGCCCAGATCCTGATCGGGGAGATCATGGGGTGTAATCTCCAATTGCAAAACATCCAGAAACAAATCAGTGATGTTATTAAAAAAAATAATAACATCATTGATGTTTTGGGGCGAATTTAAACCCCACAAAATCACCTGTTTTATCGTGGTCCAATCTTCCAAAAATGTTTAAAATGTTTAGAAAAGCCAAATTTGGAGGATGCACAGTGTGCCAACATGTGCTATCTGCCATCACGGGAGATCAATGGAGGCGTTTTGGGGGTGCAACACCTTCCTCAATTATAAAGTAGTGTTGAGGAAGGGCTTGCTCCCCCAAAACACATCCCTTGATCCCCCGTGATGGCAGATAGCACATGTTGACATTCGTAAATTGGTGTGCATCTTCCAAATTTGGCTTTTCCAGGGGTGATTTCCCCCCATCTGAACGCTATATCAAACCCAGTTCCTAAATACTGATGTCTGATATAGCCTTCAGGTTTTACCATATGTGAACTTTGTAAGTTCAAGTTTTTTGGCTTTCTTGTTGGTTTTACACAGGCCTGTTTTATCTGAAATGGTTATTTCGAGTTTTGATAATGCTACTGCAAAAATTGTTATACAACAAACATGTTGGTTTGTTTTAAAAACCTTTGGTAAATGCACATGTGATTGTGCAGGTATAAAAAAGTGCCTTACTCAAGAATGTGTGGATTATTGTCTCAACACTACAACACTTTTGGGGTGATGTAATTGCTGTTTTATGCAAAAATGGGGGTTATTTCCTAAAGTAAAATACACTTTGCACTACAAGTGCAGGTTCAGTGCAGTTGCAAGTGCACTTGTAGTGAAATGTGTTTTTGCATTTAGGAAGTACCAGCCAACAGTGTTTTTTATAAGGTTACCCAATCACGCCATTTTCTGCACTCCACACATTTCTGTCAGGGTCAGCTAAAACAAACACAAGCAGTAAATGGCCACAAAGAATTCCTTTTGGTTGTTTTTTATTTGAAAAAGGTGTCACAGATTGTCTGGCATATTGATAGCCCCCCTACCCGCAAAGAACTCCAGGTATCGTAACCGGACATCACGGGCATTCAGGGAGGGCAAGCCAGGACGGCCGCTTTCAAGCGCCGTCAGTGTTGATGGATTTGGGATTCCGGCCTCAGGCCCAACTGAGCCAGCATAGTTGGCTGAATGTTTTCGTAGAAAATTATGGAGAACACAGCAGGCAAGTATTATATGGTTCAGTTTATACTCCGCCATATGGATGGGTGTCAGAAATAATCGGAACCGGCTGGCCAGGATTCCAAATGTGTTCTCCACCACTCTTCGGGCTCTGGCCAGCCGGTAATTAAAAACCCTCTGTTCCGGGGTGAGGGTCCTCATCAGGTGGTCCCCCAGCGCAAACGCTTCATCAGCAACGAACACAAATGGGAGACCTTCAACATTGTCCTCTGGAGGTGGCAAGTCCAAGCTGCCATTCTTTTTTTTTTTTTTTTTTTTTTTTTTTTTTTCAAAAAGTTTTTATTTGATTTTCAAAAGAAAAGGATACACTTACATCATAGTATTGTGTACAATCAGATTTTGTAGCATGTACTGAGGCGACATAGAAAAGTATAAACTTAGGTACAAAACTTAGTTTTAAGTAGGGGAAGATACTATTGAATTTACCCATATGAGTTGGCTGAAAGAGTACATTTATCAGATCGTAACAATTCCATTTTTAATTACCATTTATGGATACCTGGATGGATCAGTTTGGGAGGTCCCTACTTAAAATTAACTTATACGCTAGTAATATTACAGAGAAGAGAACAAAAGAAAAAAAAAGGAGGGGGGGCCCTATATGGGATATGTAAAATAAGAGAGTTGGTAAGAGGTAGTGTACTATATGATTGTCCAGGTTTATAAGGTCCCATTAACATTAACATTGAGCAGGGTGGTGTCAGAGGTTAGAATGGGTTTCCGTTTGAGCTGAGTTGAGATGTCATCTGACGAGAGGGGTCGTAGTAGGAGAATGAGGATAGGCTGAAATTTGCTATTTCCTCCTGTGAGAGTGAGGAGAGCATAAAGGCATGCCACTTGGAGTGGAAGTGTTCTGAGGCATTTTTCTGTTTGAAGTCCGTGTTTAGTCGGTCTTTAATGAGTAGATGCATGAGATCTCGCTTGATTTGGGTGATGTTGGGGCATATAGGTGAGATCCAGTTTTTGAGAATAGTTCTTCTTGCGATTAGGAGGCATGTCAGGGACCACTCTTTGTGTGGGGTAGCTCCTTTCGAGGTCATTGTGGGTCCAGCAGAGGCAATGGCGGTGTTGGACCATGGCAGGAGTAATGGGTCCCAGTGGCCAAAGATGAGGAGCAAAGGATCTTTAGGTAGTTTAATTAGGGTTACTTCAAAAATGTAGGCAAGGACTTGTTCCCAGAATGTGGATATGTAGGAGCAGTTCCAGAAACGATGTGCCAGAGATGGTTTCTGGTGGTTGCATAATGGGCAGAAGGCTTTGCTTTTGTCCGTTTTTGATGAAAGGAAAGGCATATAAGCTCTGTGGGCTATTTTCAGCTGAGTTTCTCTCCATATTTCGTTGGGTGTTAAGTTTTGTACAGTGTTGAGTCCATGGAGGATTTTGTCGACTAGGTTTGGATCCGGGAAGTCTTTGTTCCAGTTTTTAATTGAAGATGATGAGGGGGGTAGAGAGGATTTGTTGAGAAGAGGTTTGTAAATTTCTGAGATGTTGTACGAGTTATTCGAGATCATTTGGTCTGTAACATTGGTTTGGAACCTTTTATCGACTTGTTTGCATGCCTCCCTTAAAAAACTGGTGCATTGGCCATAGTAGAAGATATGTGTTGAGGGTAGAGAAAATGTTTCCGCAATACTGGCAAAAGGTAACGGTTGACCTGTCAATTTGTTGCAGAGGAGGGAGAATTTAGTTAGGCCTTTCTGTTCCCATAATTCAAAAGGTTTGTGTTCTAGACTTGGCGGGAAAGCTGGGTTTCCTTGAATCGGGAGGTGAACCGACATAAAGGGGGATATCTTGAGTGTTTTCCTGGCTTCTCTCCATGCCACTGCGGTGTCCCTTAATAGGAGATTATGTTGGTAGGGAAGAGGGACTGCCTTCCATTTGCAGTGTAGGAGGGCTACTAGTGAGTAGGGATGGGCCATGGCAGATTCCAAAGAAAAATTTGAGTAGCGAGAGGATTGCGTTATCCAGTCTAGACTAGTTCTAAGCAAGCATGCTATGTTGTACATTCTAATATGGGGGAGACTGATGCCCCCTTCGCGTCTGGGAAGATATAGTTTTTTGAGAGCTATACGTGGTCGTTTGTTTTGCCAAAGGAATTTGGATATAGAGTTATTTAGTGAAGTCACATCTTTATGATGGAGAAGTAATGGGATAGTTTGCATTGGGTATAGTAATCTAGCAAAACTGACCATTTTCACTAAATGACATCTTCCCAAAAGCGAGAGGGGCAGATCCATCCAGATATTCAGTTCCTGGGTTATTTTTGATAATAAAGGAGGGTAGTTGAGGTGATATAAGGAAGAGGGGAGTTTTCCAATTTTTATTCCCAGGTAGGTGATATGGGATTTAGCAACAGGGAAGATTGAGTGCTGGGTCCATTTTGGTAGGGCGTGGGTACCGATGGGTAGAACTTCGCTTTTGCTGTAGTTGATACGGAGACCAGAGCACAAGCGAAATTCGTCGAATATATTTTTTATGGTGAGCATATCGGAGGTGGGGTCAGCTGAAAATATGAGGACATCATCTGCAAATAGGGATGTACGCAGGTCATGTGCGCCTATCTTTATACCGTGAAGGGGGGCTAATAATGTTAGGTATCTTGAGAGAGGTTCTAGTGCGATATTAAACAGGAGTGGGGAAAGGGGGCAACCTTGGCGTGTGCCCTTATGGAGGCGGATTTCTTCTGATAGAAGGCCTGCTACCACTAATCTAGCTGTTGGAGCTGTGTACATGGCTGTGATAAGGTGATGGAAGGGACCAGTGAAGCCCATTGCTGACATTGTCAAGGATAACCAGTCGAAGCTGACGTTATCAAAAGCTTTTTCTGCATCTAACGTGATGATGGCATGATCAGTGTTTGGGGAATGGAGTGCATGTTCGAGTGCTAGCATGACTTTACGTATGTTAAGGGTGGCAGTTCTTCCTTTGATAAAGCCTGATTGGGCGGGGTGAATTAGAGAGGGCATAATATCTGCTAGCCTAGTGGCAACGATTTTGGAGAGGATTTTCACGTCCAGGTTGAGTAGGGATATGGGCCTATATGAACCCGGTTCCTGAGGGTCTTTGCCTTTTTTTTTCCAATAGTTTTATAATGGCTTGGTTCCCTGATTGTAGGTATGAACCTCCTAACCATATGCTCTGATAGACTTGGAGAAGAGTGGGTTCCAGGAGGGGTTGTAGGGTTTTGTAGAATTCACTGGTGAAGCCATCTGGGCCCGGGGCCTTAGATAGAGTTAGGTTCCGGATGGTTACTGAGAGTTCAGGGAGAGTGATAGGTGCGTTGAGGGCTTCTAGTTGTGTTGGGGATATTTTGGGTATAGTTATTTTTTCGAGAAAGGCGCGTGCTTTTTGTGTATCTATGGGATCTGTGGCATAAAGAGTAGTGTAAAATTGTTGCATGACTTTGTTAATTGGGAGTGGGGTGGTGTGTATGGCGCCTGTGTCGTCACGTAGAGATGTGATGTGTGTGGGTCGGTATGAGCCTTTGCATAATATGGATAAAAGTTTTCCTGCTTTGTTTCCGAATTTGTGAAATGTAGCATCTAGATGGGCCTTCTTGGTTTTTTCCAATGTGTTTACCCAGGTGTCAAATTCTCTTTTTGCTACATGCCATTCAGAGCATGCGGCTGAGGAGTCTTTAGTGTATAGTTCTCGTTGTGCTTGATGTAGGCGGGAGCTAGCCTCTTTGTATTTAGTAAGAGTGTTGCGTTTGTAGGAAGCTGCATATGATATGATACGGCCCCTCAGGAATGCTTTACCAGCATCCCAGAATAGATTGGGGTCATGAATGTGTGGGGAGTTGTTTGAGGAATATTCTGCCCATGCTTGTGAGATATAATGTTGAAAGTCCGTGTTGTTGTGCAGGTAGGACGGGAATCGCCATATGTTGGGGTGTGGGGGTAAATCTAGGTTGTCGAGTGTCACCTCAATAGGGGCGTGGTCAGAGATGGTTATGTCGTGAATAGTGGAGTTCTGGAGGAAAGGGAGAAGATTGTCAGAGCCGAAAAAGTAGTCTATCCTAGTGAATATTTTGTGTGGGTTAGAGTAGAAAGTGAATTCCCTTTCTGTCGGGTGGGATAGGCGCCATAGGTCTTGAATGTGGATAGAATCCATGGTACTGGCCAAGAGGGAGGGGGCTGGAGGGTTCGTGCCCTGTTTAGGTCCTTTCGGAGAGGATCTGTCATCTATCTGATGGAGAGTGTCATTAAAGTCTCCTCCGATCAGGTGAGGGAGGTGCGTGTTGTTTAGAAGCCAACTGGTTAGTTCAGTGTAGTATTGTCTGCCTGGGTTGTTGGGGGCGTAGACATTAGTTATTACTAGTTCTTTGGAGCCTATTTTGACGTGAGCCGTGAGTAGACGGCCCTGAGTGTCCTTGTTCACAGAGAGGACTGAGCACGGGAGATTCTTGTGTATGAGCAGGAGGACGCCAGCTTTGCGTCCAGCTGCCTCTGAGCCTAGAGCCGTGCCTACCCAGAGCTTTTGCATACGGTGAAAGTCTGGGGCAGATAAGTGCGTTTCCTGTAATAGTGCTATGTCAGCTTTGAGCCGTTTGAGATGCCTTAGGATTTTCATTCTCTTTTGGGGGGATCTGAGACCCTTTACGTTCCATGAGATTATTTTCATATTAGGGGGGGTTGAAAGGGGGTATGTGTATATAGGTTTGGTTTAACATTATGTGTATGGTGTGGTAATGTACCTGCTGTGACCGGGGGGATGACGTTATTATATGGGAGGAGACTGAAACCTGTAGTGCACTTGATTTGGTAAGGGCCATGGAGGAGAAAGGGAGGAGGGGGAGGGGCATAGCATAAACAGGGAGTAATAGACAAAAAAAATGTCACAAATAGAACCATTAAACTTGAGAACTTCGCTTTTTTCCGCATGGAGTCACTGTGTAGGTCAACTCCCATATCAGGACCTTTGCGGTATATCCCCAGTGAGCCCTTGGAATTTAGCCAGGTATTCGTATAGGCACCAAGGGGTCATAGTCTTGAGGGAAAGAAGGGGGGGTGGAGTGTAGTTAGCCGTACACAGTGAGGCCAGGAGGGCGTGAAGAACATATTTCAGAAAAGTATTACTACTATGTAACCTAGAAAAATAAAGCATAGAAAACAGCTGTATATAACAACATTATACATTACGTGTCGATGCACGATATAGAATAGGAGGAACCTGGGAGGGGACAGAGGAATCTGTTGTCCAAAATTTTGAGACCAGAGAAGTGTGATGCTGGTTTCCGTTCAGCGGGCTGTGAATCGGTGCTGGTTCGGGACGGAGGATCTGAAGCGCTTGGGAGAGTCCTTGCGCGGGCTTCTTTGATCCAGAGAGCGGTTGAGTTGGGAGCCTTTTGAAGGGGTGTGTTGTTGCGCGTTGGGGAACAAGGACCGCATGTAGGCTTCTGCTTCTGAAGGTTCCTGGAAGGAGAGTTGGTCCCCGCTTGGTGTCTTAAGGCGCAGGGTGGCCGGGAAGGCTAAGGTGAATTTGATTTGTTGTTTAAAGAGTTCGGAGCATATCTGTTGAAAGGCCTTGCGTTTCTTGGAGACTTCGATGGAATAGCCGGCAAAAATCAGGACCCTCACCCCGTCGATTTGAAGCGAGCGGGATTGTCTGAATTTTTGGAGGATAAGAGCCTTATCAGCGTAGTTCAGGTATTTGGCTATGATGGGCCGAGGGTTTTTGCGTTCTTCACTGTAAGACCCCATCCTGTGAGCGCGCTCCACCGTGCAGGAGCCTGTTAGGCCTAGCGCCTCTGGGATGCGTTGAGAGCAGAATTCCGTTAGGGCAGATGCTTGGAGCGATTCGGGTATCCCCACGAATCGCAGGTTGCTCCTTCTGGATCTGTTTTCCAGATCGTCAAGTTTTTGAATTATGTATTGGTTTGTCTTGTCTTGTGCTTGTTCCGTGGCTTGAGCTTGGTACATCTCTTCTTCCATGCTTGATTGGCGATGTTCCAGCTCGTTTAGCCTAGTGTTATGTTCTCCTAGCTGGGCCTTTATTTGTTTCATCCCCGCGTTTACAGCCTTTTCCACTGATGCAGATATCATGGGGGACAGAAGTGCTGCTACAGCTTGTGCAATGCGTTCTGTTTTGTGATCCCCGGCTAGCTGTGGAGACGTGGCTGACACGGAGAAGGCCTGGGAGGAAGGTGCTTGAGGAGAGGAGGCATGAGATTGTGGTTGGGCAGGAGATGCCTGAAGGGAAGTGTGTGAAGCAGTGCTTTCACTTACTTCCATCTCCGCCGAGTACTGCTGCTGCGCGCCTGTGTGAGTGTCCGTGTAGGCCGAAGCCGGGGCCTCGATTTGCGGCTGGGCCGGCGGCGCCGTCAGGGCCGAATTGGAGCGGGAACCGCGGACCTCCACGAATCGGTCCATAAAGCGGGTGAGTATGCCCGAGGTGTCCGGTGGTGTTGGTTGGCTTCTGGGCAGGCTTTTTATGCCGTTTTGGTGTCCTTAGAGCGGGAGCTGTGCGAGGGTGCAGCTACTCCATGCGGCGCCGGAACCGGAAGTCAAGCTGCCATTCTGGAGACGCCTGTAGAACTCCGTCTGGGCGATCACTCCACCATCGGACATCTGGCCATTCTTCCCCACGTCCACATACAAGAACTCGTAATTAGCCGACACCACCGCCAACATCACTATACTATTAAACCCCTTGTAATTATAATAGTACGACCCCGAGTTGGGTGGTGGGACGATGTGGACGTGTTTCCCATCAATTGCCCCTCCGCAGTTAGGAAAGTCCCACCGCTGGGCAAAGTGGGAGGCCACAGTCTGCCATTCCTGTGGCGTGGAAGGAAACTGTTGAGGAAAAAACAATAAACATTACTATTTTTTCACAGAAACATGGCAAGAAGATTAGACACAAACATTATGGGGCAACCTCCAGATAGCATTTATTAAGGGGAATTTAACAACAACAAAGTATAAGGTACACCTATCATATCCCCCCCCCCCCTCTCATGGGCCATTTCTAACATTATAGGGGGGACGACTCTTGGACAGGTAACCCTCTTCACTTCATTTAGAGATGAATGCCTAAATAATGGGTATTACTTAGAACAGCCCCTCCTTAGTTACACTATTGGCAGCCCACTGGACAGGTAAGAAGTGTCATAATACAAAGATATAAATACACACTGTACACATTTGAGCACATTTGGACATTCTGCTATTACCTATCAAGATCATAATAGGATACAAGAACTTTAAACAGTACCATTGGAAAGTATACAGGCAGGCCCTTGCACTACATGCTTTGGGCAATTCATCCATAAATCTGAGCACTAAAGAGATGGGTATAGTGTGTATGGGATTGGCAAAGTCAGCAGATAGATGATTGAGGATAGAGAATTGTGATCAGCTGACTTAGCAGTTGGGGGAGGGAGGGTTACAAAAAATTTGGGGACACCACAAAAAAAGCCTCTGGCCCTCTGCCTGAATTTAAATCAAAAATAACATTTCCAAACATTTTAGGGGGTGTTTGGGGTAAAGCACTACTATGGAGCTGAAAAAATACATTGTTAAGTGACTACATGAGGTGAATATAGGGCCAGGAGACACCATGCTGGGGAGGTTATTGAAGGGCAAATATGTATGAAGGACCTAAAATAATAATTATATAAAAATCCAGCATGCATGAGGACAAAGGGGACATTCACAGCATATTACAATCATGGTAATTAGGGAATGAGGAAAGAAATACAATATATTAGCAAACATTCAATACAATAAAATGTGATATTAAAGGATAAAAATCTTACCTTCATATACTCCTTCTGCAGGACCTGGATGATGGCAGAACAGGTCTCTGGGATAATGATCCCCAGAGCCTGGGGGGAGATGCCTGTCGAGAATTTGAGGTCCTGCAGGCTTCTCCCTGTGGCCAAATACCGCAAGGTAGCGACCAACCTCTGCTCCGGAGTGATGGCTTGCCTCATGCAGGTATCCTGCCTGCTGATATAGGGGGTCAGCGAAGCCAACAGACGGTGAAACACGGGGTCCGTCATCCTGAGAAAGTTCCTGAAATCATCAGGATTATTCTCACAGATCTCACGGAGCAAAGGCATATGACAGAACTGGTCACGCTGAAGCAACCAATTCTTGGTCCATGAACTCCTCCCCACCCTGTTCATGGACTGGACTTGTGTCAAGGTCAGGACCCCAACACCAAGCCCCCGCACAGCACGAACTCTACGAGGAGTACGCATACGAAACATGGCTAGAAAACGGTCGGCTGCTCAGAACGAAGTAACAGAACGCACTGAAGAACAGCAAGGCCTGTGAAGAGCGACCTGAAAACCAGTAACGAACGAACAAGAATACAGTGACTAAAGTCACGCAGAACTTGCTTGCACGCACTGAAGAGCAGATACAAACCCACAAGCACGAACTGAGCGGCAGAAAACGGTCTGAAAGCCACGAGTCTGAAAAAGCGTGAATCGTCTCTCACCAAACTTTTACTAACACGAGATTAGCAAAAGGAGCCCAAAGGGTGCCGCGCTTGGTTCTGAACCGGCCTTTTCTAGTCTCGTCGTACGTGGTGTACGTGACCGCGTGGTTGTCGATCGGAAATTCCGACAACTTTGTGCGACCGTGTGTAGGCAAAACAAGTTTGAGCCAACATCCGTCGGAAAAAATCCTAGGATTTTGTTGTCGGAATGTCCGAACAAAATCCGACCGTGTGTACGGGGCATTAGGGAGAACACACAAACGTCATGCATGCAGTGTCATGGTTGGGATTCAAACTGACGACTCTAGCCCTGCTAGGCAGGAGAGCTAACCACTAAGGTACTATGCTTACACTAAGTGTATCTATAAATATATTAAATGCATGTAGTCTGGGACTACTTACCATGTCCCTACCTTGTTTGCTAAGGATACTTCTCTTGACACTCATGATGGTCTCCTGATGAAGCAGGATATATGATACCTATGAAATGCATAGAGTTCTCTTCATTCCACTGATTTACCAGCACCACAAAAAATATATATGGACTTCATGTGTGTAGTGACAAATAATTAAATGTTGAGTATGGCCTCACATAGTATTCAATAGTATGCAGTATAATGGGGCGTACACACGGTCAGACTTTTCGTCTACAAAAGTCCAACGGACGCCGACGGACTAAAGCTGGCTGGTAATCCGATCGTGTGTGGGCTTCTCCGGACTTTCAGCGGACTTTTTCAGCCTCAAATCCGATGGACTTTAGATTTGAAACATGCTTCAAATCTTTACGTCTTAACTACGACGGACCCCGAAATCCGCTCGTCTGTGTGCTAGTCTGACGGACAAAAACCCATGCTAGGGCAGCTATTGGCTACTGGCTATGAACTTCCTTATTTTAGTCCGGTGTACGTCATCACGTACGAATCCGTCGGACTTTTGTGTGGTCGTGTGTAGGCAAGTCCGTTCGTTAGAAAGTCTGCCGCAAGTCCGCCGAAAGTCCGCCGAAGTCTGTCGGACAGGCTGTCGGACTTTTGTAGACGAAAAGTCAGACCGTGTGTACGCCCCATAAAAGTACCATCATCCAAGTTGACATATAAAGATAGGGAAGGTGGAAATGTGAGGGCAGCTGCCAAAGCTGACCAATACACATGAACACCCAAAGGAATTGAATAGACTGTCTCGGTACTGATACAATGACAAGATTAATATGATAAAATACAAATTTTTATTCTATAACAATATACAAAAAATATACAAAAGATATTTTAAAATGAATGTATGACAAGATATATACCACATATAACTAACTAATAACAGGTTCCCCTGTAAGGTTTCTGTTAAGGTGGGGTATAGGAAGTTCCTCAAAATTCCTCTACCTGTTTCGAGGTATAAACTGCTTCTTCAGGAAGATAGGAGGTCTAAAAGGAAACAATACATTAAAAAGGAGACAAAGCATAAAAATGCATACAAGATATACAGTAATTGTAAGGCTTACTATGTGTTACAATCAATGTTAATATAAAGAAGCTTGCTCACCCGGATGGACCCAAAGAAATGGCTAGCGACAGGATCCCAGAGTTTCCCACCACAGCGGACAAGGGGGATTGTAGATGACCATATTTAATTAAGATAATAATGATCAAAATCAATGTTGATGGTAAGCATATGAATATTAAGGAATAGTTAAGTCCAGTGGTTGGAAGACCACAATGGTGCCTATATGTGTATGAAAGGGGGAACGGGGGAGGGAAGGAAGGGAGGGCAAGAAGGAGAAGGGGGGAAAGGGGGGGTGTAAGGGGAAAGAAGGGGGTAGGGGGAAGAGGGGGAGGGGGAACGGGAAAGGGGAGGGAAGAGATGGGGGAAAAAGGGGTGGGAGAAAAAGGGAAGGGAAAGGAGGGAGGAGGAAGAAAGGGGGGGGAAGGGGGAAAAGAAGGGGGAGGGGAGGAAGGAGGAGGGAAGAAGGGGGAGGAGAGTAGGAGGGGAGGGACCCTCGGGAAAGGAGGAGCAGAGGGGAGAGGTGAAGGGATAGAAGTTTGGGAGGAAACAGAAAGGGTGACACACAGTGTAAAAGGGGGGGTGTTGGGGGGAGAAGGAAGGAGAGAGGGGGGGAGAAGGAGGGGGGAAGGAAGGGGGGAGGGGGGATGGGCGGATGGGGGGGGAACCAAGGAAAGTGGTGGGGGGAAAAAAAGTGAGAGTGGCAGCAATACACCGCACAAAGTGACTTACATTGAGTATAAAGCTTACCATACTAAGGATATCATTATAGGCAAAGATGCTAGGGCTGGATGTATTGAAGGGCAGAGAGGGCTTGAATAAATAGGTAGGTGTACCATTCTGGGTGGCTAGCAAAATTGCAGGAGCCACTATAGTATTACAGACATGGGTGACTAGGCAGTCTATATGTCCCTTGAAGCAAGAAGCTAGCTGCAGGGGAGACAAAAAAAGTGGCCAGTTGTCAGAATGGTCAGAGGCAGGGAGGGGGAGAGGAGAAGCATGAAGGGGGAAGGAAGAACATGAAGACCGATGGACACTAGGGGGGAGGGGGGGGAGGGGAACAACCCCCACCCGCTCACAAGGTTGTAACTCACCTGGAAAATTTTCCACCCATACAACAGCCCTGCCTGGAGAGTCACTGCTGCTCGTTTTAGTGGTCCGGAGGGAGAGCTATAAGAGCTCCCCAACCCTGCAGACATCGGCGCATGCTGCTAAGGGCGGCGTCTGATGTCACAGGGTCAGTTTACCCGCACTGCGCAGGTTACATAGTAGGTGAGGTTGAAAAAAGACACAAGTCCATCAAGTCCAACCTATGTGTGTGATTATATGTCAGTATTACATTGTATATCCCTGTATGTTGTGGTCATTCAGGTGCTTATCTAATAGTTTTTTGAAACTATCGATGCCCCCCGCTGAGACCACCATCTGTGGAAGGGAATTCCACATCCTTGCCTCTCTAACAGTAAAGAACCCTCTATGTAGTTTAAGATTAAACCTCTTTTCTTCTAATTTTAATGAGTGGCCACGAGTCTTGTTAAACTCTCTTCTGCAAAAAAGTTTTATTCCTATTGCGGGGTCACCAGTACGGTATTTGTATATTGAAATCATATCCCCTCTCAAGCGTCTCTTCTCCAGAAAGAATAAGTTCAGTGCCCGCAACCTTTCCTCATAACTAATATCCTCCAGACCCTTTATTAGCTTTGTTGCCCTTATTTGTACTCACTCCAATTCCAGTACATCCTTCCTGAGGACTGGTGCCCAGAACTGGACAGCATACTCTAGATGCAGCCGGACCAAAGTCTTGTAGAGCGGGATAATTATCGTTTTATCTCTGGAGTTGATCCCCTTTTTAATGCATTCCAATATTCTGTTTGCTTTGTTAGCAGCAGCTTGGCATTGCATGTCATTGCTGAGCCTATCATCTACTAGGACCCCCAGGTCCTACTACTGCGCAAGTGTGTCCTGACTTAGCTGTAGGCCCGAAGGCCAGGCGAATCAGGGCAAGCTAGGGTGGCTGGATTGTGTCAACAAGACAATAATAGAAATAAAATTAATTTGACCAAGCAAGAAACCACAGCCTTAAAAGCCTTGAAAATGAGATCTGACATAGTGATTCGCCAGGCAGATAAGGGGGGTACTGTAGTGATCCTAGATACTGCTAGTTACAAACAGGAAGCACTCAGGCAGCTGGAAGATCACATCACATATCGCCCCCTCAGTTCTGATCCCACAGCAACTATACAACAAAAATTGTTACACTTATTGGATGAAGGCAAGGAGATGGGTGTTTTAGATAAAAAAACTGTAGATTAGCTCATGGTCACACATCCCATCACTCCGGTTTTTCACCATCTCCCCAAAGTGCACAAACAAGATAAACCAGTGAAAGGTCGCCCCATAGTTGCCGGCATAGGATCACTATTGGAGAGATTAGGAGAATGGGTTGATCAATTTCTTCAACCGCTTGTTGTCTGTCTACCTGGGTTCATAAAGGACACTGGACATTTGTTAGCCCACATGTAGGACATTTTTTGGTCCACAGAATGCATTTGGATCACTATAGATGTTAGATCTCTGTATTCCTGCATTCCTCACTCTCTAGCACTGTTAGCCATCAGACATCATCTTTCCTGCTACAGTGGTTACAGTCCTAATGTACGTGAGTTTATTTGTAGAGCAGTAGAGTTTCTCCTGACACACAATTTCTTCATGTTTGATGAACGATACTACATTCAGAGTCACGGTGCGCCCATGGGGGCTAAACGTTCCCCCTCTTTAGCAAATTTTTACATGGGCTGGTGGGAAGAATCCACTTTATTTGCCCATGGTAACCCATTCAAAACGAACATCGCCTGGTATGGTTGTTTCATTGATGATCTGATTGTAGTATGGCATGGATCAAGTGGTGACATAGGTGACTTTATGAAATATATTAATACCAACTCCCTAAACCTGGACTTCACCTGCATGCACCACTCGACCCAAATAGACTATTCGGATTTGACCTTGATGGGGCACCCAGATAGCAACACAGTGACTTCCAGAACTTTTAGAAAGCCCTGTGCAGGAAATTCCCTTTTATTGGCCAATAGCTATCACACCAGTCACACCATCAAGTCTTTGCCTACTGGTGAATTCATCAGGGCCAGGAGAAACTGCTCTACAGATAAGGATTTCTTGCAAGAATGCACAGCAATTCAAAAGCGACTCAAAGAAAGGGGCTATAGTACACGATCAATAGCTAGAAGCCAAAATATAGCATTTCATAGAGATCGGGTGGAGATGACTCAGAATAGTGGCACAAACAAACACAAACAGTGTAGGGATTACAATAGAAATAAAGTTAATTTTGTCACTAATTTCTCTTTAGAATACAACAAAATCGTTGCGATTCTTAAAGCGCATCTCCCCATTTTGTATGCTGACAAGGATCTGTACTCTGTTATCCAGGGCGGTTGTCAATTTTCCAATAGAAGGGCCCCCAGTCTGGGAAGTATGTTGTCACCCAGCTTGTTTTGCTCCCAGAAGTCAAACAAATCGCAGACCTGGCTTTCCACTGTAGGTTCCTACATGTGTGGCCATAACACCTGTAGGCAGTGTCATAGACATAAAAAAAGCACCTCAGTTTTTTCTTTTTCTAACAAGAAAACATATACCATCAGACAGTATATAAATTGCAACTCTAAATCGGTGGTATATGTTATTCAGTGTAGTGCCTGCAGTCTACAATACGTTGGGTGCACTATACGCCCGTTGAGAGTTAGAATCTCGGAACATGTGAATGACGCTACAAATACTAATGCTAAAAATATCTCAAATATGTCAAAACATTTTTGGGAATTCCATCATGGTAATCTTGACACTTTTTCCCTTTTTGGTGCTGAACAGGTAAAAAACCCCCAAGAGGAGGTGACACCCATCATATTTTGCTCAAGCGTGAAGTATGGTGGATACATACCCTCAATATTAGAAAACGGTATGGTTTGAACGATAGGATGGATATAAATCTTTTTTTATCATAATCGCATTTTTCAACATAGTCGCATTGTTTGATACATTTATTGCACCATTTTGAATATGCTTTATTTGTTCATGATATGTTTCTCATATGCCTGCTGTGCTTCTCTTTCTTTTCTCCATGTGTTTTTAATTGTTTTGATTGCTGATTAGGATGCACCCACCCTATTTGGAGTGCTTACTCTGTTATAAATATCAGTTTTTAAATCAAACATGTATGCTTTGATGAAGGCTTCTTAGCCGAAACGCGTCAGCATAGCCTGTACCCGTGTACCCATGTAACCCAATAAAGGACTTTTATTCAAGAGCATCCGAGTCGCCAGCCCTTTTCTGATTCAAGGGTGGCTGGATACGCCCACCTGCCTGGGTAAACACAAGTCCACCGAGGGGAAAAAAAAGAAGGAATGTGTACCGCCGGATTGGCCACCAGGGGGAGCAAACTTCCTGTACAGCGATATTACAAAGTACCAAATATATACAAATTAACAAAATATACAGCATAGGTGAATTTAAACAAACAGAGGAAGATAATGATAGTAAAGCCCTGGGGGGCCAGAGCATGATCAAAGGTTACTACAAACAGGGAATATAGGTTGTCCAAATGGATCTGACAGTTGGGGACAGTATCGGTACCATGGGGCACAAAGGTGGTACACTGATGGATTGTACCTAAGTGGAATATATTCCACAAAATCGGGGACAAAGCAGGCACACTAGACGAATATACCTGAGTGGGGGGAAGGAGGAAAGGGAATTGAATGGGGGGGCGAAGGCTAAGTATGCATCGCAAAAAAGGTTTATAAGAAATCGTCTCGTTCAAGCCAGGGGGTGAGTGGCAGTGAGCTGTTCGATCCATAATGGGCAAAAACCTAGGCCAAGCTGAAGTAAAGAGGATTCGTCCTTTGTCAGCTGATAGGAGGTGAGATTAATAATATTCAGGTTGGTGTCGTGCTGACAGTGTTGGGTGGAAGTTGCGTGGGTTTTAACATGTATGTGTCTAGACTCCCCTGCTGTTTCTTGAGGTCTAAAAAAAATTTTGTTCTTCATTGACCTTGGTGTATTTATTAGTCATAAGTACTGAATTGGGGACTTTAGGTATGGTGGCATGTAAAGTGGACTGACCAACAGCCCCTTCAAACCGAATTAGTGGTCACTAGGGGTGTGTCAGTGGGAAGTGCACGTGCAATTTTGGGATTTTTTTTACCCTTTTTGTCTTTCTTGGGATTGGCTGGTGGAGTACCATGTGATCTTTTCCATGAGGAATTAGTTATCGGTGTGGTAATGGGGCGCAAGCTAATCTGTTGGGAGTACATTGATGATAGGGACGAGTCGGATTCAGCTTCGATGGTGGGGTTTCTCGTGTAGTTAACACGGGAAAAACCCCTCCTACCAAGGTTCCTTCCTGATCAACGATATGCATTACCCTCAGCAAAGGCAGATCTATCCTTACTGAGCTTGTTTTGCTTTTTGACGATAATATCCTTGTTGATATAAAATAAATGATACACTATGTACTCGCCCTCACCAATAGTGTGATCAAATAGCAGCGCTGAAAACCTAAAACATACCCTGATTCAAGAAATTATATATATACAGTGATTGCTCAATGTGATAAAAAAAAAAAAAAAATTATTAATATTATGTGTCCATAATAAAATGCCAAACAGTGTTTCTAATAAACACCCATCATACAGTCCATTTGTGTATAACACCAAAAGAATTCAATAAAAAAGTCCAAACATAGATGGTGCCTTAGTGAAATAATAGTGACAATATCAGAATGATAATCTTCAATGATAATATCTTCCACCACACCGCTGTGAATGTGATTCCACTCCCCTTCAGCGAGCAAACTCACCAGCTTTTTTTGCCTTACACTCTCGTGTTTGGCTTGTAGGCTTTTCCCACACAGTGGGGGTAAAGTGATAACCTCCAATCAGTATCCGTATGGTTAACCGCAGCGTGTAAGCAAATGCTCTCTTGTATCCTTGTGTATCAGTGATACACAAGGATACAAGAGAGCATTTGCTTACACGCTGCGGTTAACCATACGGATACTGATTGGAGGTTATCACTTTACCCCCACTGTGTGGGAAAAGCCTACAAGCCAAACACGAGAGTGTAAGGCAAAAAAAGCTGGTGAGTTTGCTCGCTGAAGGGGAGTGGAATCACATTCACAGCGGTGTGGTGGAAGATATTATCATTGAAGATTATCATTCTGATATTGTCACTATTATTTCACTAAGGCACCATCTATGTTTGGACTTTTTTATTGAATTCTTTTGGTGTTATACACAAATGGACTGTATGATGGGTGTTTATTAGAAACACTGTTTGGCATTTTATTATGGACACATAATATTAATAATTTTTTTTTTTTTTTTATCACATTGAGCAATCACTGTATATATATAATTTCTTGAATCAGGGTATGTTTTAGGTTTTCAGCGCTGCTATTTGATCACACTATTGGTGAGGGCGAGTACATAGTGTATCATTTATTTTATATCACTTGAGGTTTTAATTTTAAGCAGCTGCTCAGAGGGAGGGGCTCACCCCACAAGCGCAGTGTTTGGCACACAGGAAAGGGGGCGTATCATCTGTGTACCACATCAGTAAAATATCCTTGTTGAGTAGTAGTATTTCCAATCGCTCTTTGAGTTCTTTCCACTTGGCGATAAAGGTAGTGTTATCTGCCAAATGGGAGTACACGGAGTTCAATCGTTCAATCTCATTGTCAAGAATAACCATGTCTTGGGTATATTGAGTAGGGATGAGCTTCGTGTTCGAGTCGAACCCATGTTCGACTCGAACATCGTCTGTTCGCCCCTTCGCCGAATTGTGAACGATATGGGCCGTTCGCGCCAAATTCGTGTGGCGCGTCACGGCCCTTAATTCACTGCGGCATCGCAGTGCATTTCTGGCTGATGATTGGCCAAGCATGCACTATGACCCGCATGCTTGATCCGTTCCTGTTATCTTCTTACTGACAGGCAGGCCTGTCTTGTTACAGTATTTACAGCTACCTGAAGAAAATGGCTGGTGTTCTTTTGTTCCTATTAGTACCACAGTCAGGCAGCTAGACTATTTACAGTTAGTGTAGTGTGTCCTCCTCACAGTGTTCAGTTAAAGCTGTAGAAGGTTGGTGGTGTTTTCCTGATCCTATCACTACCGCAGGCAGCTAAAAAAGCTACAAGTTAGTTTTTTGCGAGCTCTGCACAGTGTTCAGCTAAAGCTACCTGTAGAAGGTTGGTGGTGTTCTCATACTACAGGCAGGCAGTTGATTTTGCTAGCTGCAGTGTCAGTACATATATATATATATATATATATATATATATATATATATATCCCAGCTTAGTGCAGCTACAGGCCATTAGTATGTCTGGAAGGCCAAGAAGGAGAGGCAGTCACAAGCCAATAAGAGAGGGCAAGCAGGCTCTGTGTCTAGTGCTGGTCGTGGAGACGGTGCATCCTCATCAGCACGTGGCCGTGGGACACGCTTGGCCTTTTTTTCGGCAGCTGGCTGTGTTGAGCCGCAACATGCGGAAGACTTGGTCGAGTGGATGACCAAGCCATCCTCATCCTCCTCATCCTCTCTCACCCATGCCCAGGGTACTTTGTCTGGCAAAGCAGCGGCCTCTTCCCTCGGCTCAATGTCATCAGTGACTCCTTCCCTAGCCCCACCATGTCCTCCTGAGGAGTCCCTCGAACTGTTTGACCACAGTGTTGGGTACATGCTCCAGGAGGATGCCCAGCGTTTGGAAAGCTCTGATGATGATACTGAGCTCAATGAAGGCAGTAACATGAGCACGGACAGAGGGGGTGCCCAAGAAGGACAGCAATCTGGCAGTCATGCTCCCCCTGCTGCAGCATACTACCAGGTTTGCTCCAGTGATGAGGAGGGAGGGGATGATGAGGTCACTGACTCAACGTGGGTGCCTGATAGGAGAGAGGAGGAGGAGGAGGTGGCACATCACCAACGAGGCAGGATGCCTTCCAGGGGCCAGCCTAAGGGCATCACATTGACTGCATCACACCCCAAAGCTCCACATGTGCAGGGCGCTGCAGTCTCTGCGCGTTATTCAAAAAGTTCTTTGGTGTGGGACTTTTTTGAGACAAGTGCATCAGATCGTACCGCTGCTATTTTCAACATATGTCTCAAGCGTATCTCGCGTGGCCAAAACATCTCCCGCTTGGGTACCACATGCTTGACCAGACATATGTTGACCTGCCATGCAGTTCGTTGGCAAGCGTATCTAAAAGACCCACACCAAATAACAAAGAGGACCTCTCCTTGCTCCTCATCAGCTGAGAACTCCAACCCCACTATACCTTCAGTCCTCTCTGAGAATGAAGGTGTAGAATTAGGCGTGTCACAGCCAAGTACTTGTGGGCAATCTGCTTTTGGTACACCGAGGTCAGATTGTACCAGGCAAATTTCCCTGCCCCAGCTGCTGCACCGCCGAAAGAAGTTTGCTCCCAGCCATCCACATGCCCAGTGGTTGAATGCTAGCTTGGCGAAGTTGCTAGCACTTCAACTGCTGCCTTTTCAATTGGTAGACTCTGCCCCCTTCCGTGAGTTTGTGGAATGTGCGGTTCCTCAGTGGCAGGTACCCAAATGCCACTTTTTCTCACGGAAGTCGATTCCGGCTCTCTACCGGCATGTGGAAGGCAATGTCCATGCCTCGCTGGACAGGGCGGTCAGCGGTAAGGTGCATATTACCGCTGACTCATGGTCCAGTAGGCATGGACAGGGACGTTACCTAAGTTTCACGGCGCATTGGGTGACTCTGCTGGCAGCTGGGAAGGATGCAGGACAAGGTGCAGTAGTGTTGGAGGTTGTTCCGCCACCACGCCTCCAAAATGCTAATGATTGTGACACACCTCTCTCCTCCACCCCCTCCTCTTCTTCTTCCTCCATGGCCTCTTCCTGTGCTTTGTCCTCGGAACCAGCGGTGCTCCATAGCCGTTCAAGGGGCTACGCAAGTATGCAGGCCAAAAGATGCCATGCGGTGCTTGAGCTGGTGTGCTTGGGGGACAAGACCCACACTGGGGCAGAGGTTCTGTCAGCTCTGCAGGGGCAGGTTCAGAGGTGGTTGACGCCACGCCAACTTAAGGCAGGAATAGTGGTTTGCGACAATGGCACCAACCTCCTCTCTGCCCTCCGACAGGGACAAATGACCCATGTGCCCTGTTTGGCTCACGTCCTTAACTTGGTGGTACAGCGGTTCTTGGGCAGGTACCCGGGCTTACAGGATGTCCTGAGGCAGGCCAGGAAAGTCTGTGTGCATTTCCGCCGGTCATATAATGCCAGTGCTCGGCTGGCGGACCTCCAAAAGGAGTTTAACCTGCCCAAGAACCGCCTAATCTGTGACATGCCCACCAGGTGGAACTCAACGTTGGCCATGCTGCAGCGGCTGCACACGCAGCAGAGGGCCATCAATGAGTACCTGTGCGACTATGGCACCAGGACAGGGTCAGGGGAGCTTGTTTTTTTTTTCCCACGCCAGTGGGCCATGATCAGGGATGCATGCACTGTCCTGTCACCATTTGAGGAGGCCACGAGGATGGTGAGCAGTGACAGTGCATGCATCAGTGACACTGTCCCCCTTGTCCACCTGTTGGAGCACATGCTGCGTGGAATAATGGACAGGGCACTTGAGGCAGAACAGAGGCAGGAAGAGGAGGACTTCCTTAGCTCTCAAGGCCCCCTTTATCCAGACAGCGTTCCTGCGTGCCCGCCGATCACACAGGAAGAGGACGAGGAGGAGGAGGAGGAAGATTGCGTCAGTATGGAGGTGGAGCCTGGCACTCAGCATCAGCAGCAGTCTTTAAGGGATCAGTCCCAAGAAACACATGGACTTGTACGTGGCTGGGAGGAGGGGGCTGCGGACCATGTCGTCCTTAGTGACCCAGAGGACTCCGGACCGAATGCCTCAGCAAACCTACGCTGCATGGCCTCCCTGATCCTGCAAAGCCTGCGTAAGGATCCTCGTATTCGTGGTATCAAGGAGAAGGACCAATACTGGCTGGCAACCCTCCTTGATCCACGTTACAAGGGTAAGGTTGCAGACCTTATCTTGCCATCGCAGAGGGAGCAGAGGATGAAACATCTTCGGGAGGCCTTACAGAAAGGTCTGTGCAACGCGTTCCCAGAGACTGGGAGGTTACAAACTCCTGTTTCTGGACAACGTGTTGCTGAGGCTTCGGTCGGTCAAAGAAGGAGCGGTGGAGAAGGTGGCCGTCTGACCGATGCGTTCAGACAATTTTTTGGTCCGCAGCCCCAAGGTATGATCGGTTCCAGCAACCATCGCCAGCGTCTGTTTTACATGGTGCAGGAATACCTAGGGGCAAGATCTGACTTGGACACCTTTCCCACCGAAAATCCTCTGGGTTACTGGGTCTTGAGGATGGATCACTGGCCAGAGCTTGCACAGTATGCAATTGAGCTACTGGCCTGTCCTGCATCCAGCGTTCTTTCGGAACGCACATTCAGTGCTGCTGGAGGCTTTGTAACCGATCACAGGGTGCGTCTGTCCACCGACTCGGTCGATCGACTGACCTTCATAAAAGTGAATCAGTCTTGGATCACCACCAGCTACCAAGCACCTGATGCTGATGTAACCGAATAATTTTTTTTTAAAATCTCAGATCCCTTCAAAGACTGCCTATGCTGATGCTGAGTGACTATTCCTGAGTAATTATCCTCTTCCTCCTCAATGATCACGCTGATAGCTTGTAAGAACATTTTTGGTTCTGGGCGCCACCACCAGTGCCTAAGGCACAATTTTTCAGCCCCTGTTTAACAGGGGCGTGTAATTACAATTTTTGATGCAATACTTTGCAGCAGGGCTCGTTTCTGCATTACAACTAGAGTGTCTGTGAGGGGTTGCAGTGTTGTGGCACCAGCACCAGTGCCTAAGGCCTAATTTTTCAGCCCCTGTTCAACAGGGGCATGTAATTACAATTCTTGATCTAATATTTCACAGCAGGGCCCTGTGAGGGCTTACAGTGTTGTGGCCACAACAACACCTAAGGCCCAAATTTCTGCTGAGTATATAGGGCAGGCCCCTACTTTCAAACATCTAACTTACAAATGACTCCTACTTGCAAACGGAAGGAGACAACAGGAAGTGAGATGAAATCTACCCCTAGGAAGGGAAATTCTCTCCTGTAAGAGTTAATATGGGAAAAACATTTCTCCTTTCCACTGATGCTTTCCAATCCTTGTTCCACAAAAAAACCCAAATTTTCAAAAAACATTTGTCATTGGGACAAAAAGTGAGGTGAAATCTTCTGAAGAGGAGGAAAAACAGCAAAACAAATGTCACAGGGGTGATAACCCTTCCCTATGTTTTCCAAAAAGCTTAAAAAAGATTTTTTGGCTGGAGCAAAACACCTTAAAAATGTACTCATTCAAAATTACAAACAGATTCTACTTAACAACAAACCTACAGTCCCTGTCTTGTTTGCACCGCCTGTATACTGCTGTTCAGAGTATATAGGGCCTGGTGGCCCCACACCTTTCCTTATTTTAATTTGGGTGCGAGGTTCCCCTTAATATCCATACAAGACCCAAAGGGCCTGGTAATGGACTGGGAGGTACCCATGCCGTTTGTCTCACTGATTTTCATCCATATTGCCAGGACCCGACATTACATTAAACCCGCAAGCAGTTTTAAATTCGATTTTTTCCTTTAAAAATGACATATGGTGCAGGGACTGTTCTAAACACGGGATATTTAAAGGAATATTTCACTTTTTTTTTTTTACTTTAAGCATCATTAAAATCACTGCTCCCGAAAAAACGGCCGTTTTTAAAAGTTTTTTTTGCATTGATACATGTCCCCTGGGGTAGGACAATACCATGCAAATTAACCTTTAAAATGAGCCCTTTTGATTTCGAACGTTCGAGTCCCATAGACGTTCTGGTGCGAACCGAACCGTGGGGGTGTTCGGCTCATCCCTATTATTGAGTAATGAGTGATATCATGAGATCAAGACTGCAATTAGTCAACAAAAGACTTTACTGATATATTGTAGGCCCCTTTCACACGGGCAGATCGATCAAGTTCACTTCTAATGCCCCGTACCCACGGTCGGACATTGATATGACATTCCGACAACAAAATCCTAGGATTTTTTCAGACGGATGTTGGCTCAAACTTGTCTTGCATACACATGGTCACACAAAGTTGTCGGAAAATCCGATCATTCTGAATGCGGTGACGTAAGACACGTATGTCGGGCCTATAAACGGGGCAGTAGCCAATAGCTTTCATCTCTTTATTTATTCTGAGCATGCGTGGCACTTTGTGCTTCGGATTTGTGTACACACGATCGGAAATTCCGACAACGGATTTTGTTGTCGGAAAATTTTATAGCCTGCTCTCAAACTTTGTGTGTCGGAAAATCCGATGGAAAATGTGTGATGGAGCCCACACACTGTCGGAATTCCTGACAACAAGGTCCTATCACACATTTTCCGTCGGAAAATCCGACCGCCTCTACGGGGCATTAGTTTTTTAAGCAGACCCGATCGGACCATCCATTACTCTCTATGGAGTAGCGGGTGTCAACGGACATGTGTCTGTTGATACCCGCTGACATCCAATCCAATCCTATCTGCCAAAAACAGACGGATGGGGAATCCATTCCCCATCCGTCTGGTGGATCAGATCAGATGGCCTTTGTGTGATCAGCAGATAGATTCCCTGCTGGCAGAGTCTGTCCCATGTGAAAGGGGACTAAAAGTCTAAAAAATAAACAAATAAGAAAGGTTTTTAATTATAGTTTCTGTACACTTTAACATGGTATTCACAAGTGAATACTGTACATGTAATTCACTCATACCATTGCCTATTTGATGTGTCGTTACTTTCTTCTAGAAATCCAACAGGCCTCATTAAACCTTTTAGTCAAGTTTGCATTTGTTTTAAAAGATCACTTTCCTAGCAAAAGTATAACTAAATCTCACTATGTGCAGATGCAAAATCTGAAAAGGAGCCTTCTTGTAGGATCCCATGTTTCCTTCTAATGAAGAATACCTTTCTATTTTAACCCCTTGATGCTGAGAGTACACAGATATGCAGCCTCACTGGACTGGGCTCCTTTCTGTGGGGCCACATATCTGAGTATCTTCCTTTGTGCTGGGAGCGCACCAAACAGCACGCCCCCAAAACAGGGACCGAGATCTCACTGAAAGCCTCAGTTTCCGTACTAACTTGTGTGGCACAGTGGTGTGGTGAGTAGCACTCTCGCCTAGCAGTAAAAAGGGTAGCTGGTTCAAATCCCAACCACGACACTACCTGCCTGGAGTTTGTATGTTCTCCCTGTGCCTGCGTGGTTTTCCTCCGGGTACCCCGGTTTCCTCCCACACTCCGAAGACATGCTGGTAGGTTAATTGGCTTCTGTCCAAATTTGGCCCTATTATATGAGTGTGAGTTGGGGACCTTGGATTGTGGGCTCCTTGAGGGTAGGGACTGATGTGAGTATGTGTGGAGCACTGCTTAAACTGAAGGCGCTATATGGGTACCTTAAATAAATAGGGATAATTGTAGGCACCCACACCCACTCAGGTTGAACTGGATGGACTGGTGTCTTTATTCAACCTTACTAACTATGTAACTAGTTACATAGTTAGTGTGTTTTAGGTAGGATAAATAAAAAAAGCAAAATGTGCACTATTTTTTGGGGGGTTATACTACGGGTACAAACAACAAATAACATACACATGTGTCATATCACTTTGATCATTGGGAGCAGGAGAATTTATTTTGGATTGTCCTTTGGTGGAAGGTTATAGTAGTACCAAGAAATATACAGCTAAATTTAAAAACAAATGTTGTTTTTTTCTATTTTGGGCCAGTTTTCCTTTAATAATAATAATTAAAAAAAATCAGGAGATATGCATTACCATTTACTACTAAATGAAAGCCTAATTTGTTCTGAAAAAAACAAAGTATAACTCACCTGGATGCACAAAGTAGTTGTGATGAAATGTACACATGTCTGAGCTGAAAAATTGTGCTTAGGCATTAAGATTTATTTTACCCTTAGGTGTGAAGGGGTTAAGAAACCAATAGTAACATGTCAAAGAAATATATGCCATTTCACTAAATACACAAAAAGTATGATATCCGCAATCCACATTTTATGTTATCTGTATAAAGAAAAACAGCATACTGGAAACTAAAACAGCAAATGCCACAACAATGACTGTAAAGAACAGAAGACATTATTTATGTACAAAATATAATGTGGACACAAACCTAGTAAATAATGGAGAGAAGCTGTTAGTCCTGGGACCCCTGTCTTTATAGGTTCAAGAGCAGTACCACTTTCTATGGACACTAGGTTATGACCTAGTTCCCATCCATACTTGATAATTTTCTATTAAATCATTTATAGCATGACAGTCTAGATATGGATCAGTTAGAGTTAATTATAAAGTAGATATAAATGTCTTTCGATGATACTATTCTCTGTTTAGACCATGACATTCCATATTAATTAAGGTGAGAGGTTATACACCTTTTAGTTGCTGGAGACCATGCCACCATATTGCCTCTCATTGACATTTATTGTTCAGTATTGAAAATTGTTATTGGTTTTGCAAAGTTTTCACAGAGAGGCCTGGCTCATCTTCCACATTTAAGAGGTCTGTAGTAAAGCTGTCAACATCAACAAACCCAAAGAATAGAAATACAGAAAGGAATGCAAAGCCAAAAAATCAAAAAGTCAATGTTGCCTTTAATCCTTTATAATATGATCACACAAAACAAGCAATGTGTTTCACAGGCCAATGCACATCAGGGCTTAAGCGCAAAATGTGGACTTCAATTGATTAAAAGGAAACAATGACAAAACAAATCTGTATTAAATCTGTTTTTTGCTCTGCTCACAGGATATTAGTTGGGGGCCAGGTACTGTAGCTAGGACATAAGGAGAGCAAAAAGCAGGTGTAATACAAATTGATTTGGTTATCATTTCTTTTTAGCCCTCATTTTGTTTTTAAATCCTGATAAAGGGAGATTATCTTTTCCCTTGAAATGCATTGGCTGCTTTATGTGATCATTTTATGAATAGTTAAAACCAATCTGTGTTAAAAAAAACTTGTGCACTGCTATAATAAACCTAAAAGTGATAAAAAAAAATAAGCTGTGAAGATAGTGTTTATAAACCTGTATGGTTTACACTCACATACAGTATATTAAAATCACATTGAGCAGTATGTTCCAATCAAAATTTTTCACCACTTTTCTAGGTTTTCGCGTCAACCGAAAGTGACTTCAGTGTCACTGCCCGAGGTGTTGCATCACTGGCCATGTAACTTCCTCAGGTAGGAAACTCCACTTTTGTATTGCAACATACTGCTCAATGTGATTTTATTATATGTGAGTGCATTTATATTACAAAATACAAAATTTAAAGCTAGTACTATTTGGTGTGCTATGAGAGCTCTCCCCTTCTTTTGAGATACAAGCTTGATGGATACAGCAAGGATTGGTCACGTAAAGAGATCCTGTACATGAAGTGGCTGCTAAAGGTTGGAGGAGGAGTTACATAAACAGTATATCAAAGTGCATTGGATTGACAGTTTGGGCACATTTGGGCATTTATTTCAAGCAGTTTGTAGGAAAAAATATGTTTTATGTCACAGAATGAACACTAATATGAATCAAAAACTGGATGTGATGTTTTAAGGATTTACACTATACCACGTGCATCTGACATGTTATTTGGACTTTGGTTTTACTTCTTTATGTTGCTTCACGTTATTTGATGGTTTGTTTATCAGATATTCAACATTTATTTTTTATCATATACAGTATCTTACAAAAGTGAGTACACCCCTCACATATTTGTAAATATTTTAATTATATCTTTCATTGTGACAACACTGAAGAAAGTATACTTTGCTACAATGTAAAGTAGTGAGTGTACAGCTTGTATAACAGTGTAAATTTGCTGTCCCCTCAAAATAACTCAACATACAGCCATTATTGTCTAAACCGCTAGCAACAAAAGTGAGTACACCCCTGTGTAATGTCCAAATTTGGCCCAAAGTGTCAATATTTTGTGTGGCCACCAATTTTTTTCCAGCAGTGCCTTAACCCTCTTGGACATGGAGTTCACCAGAGCTTCACAGGTTGCCACTGGAGTCCTCTTCCACTCCTCCATGACAACATCACGGAGTTGGTGGATGTTAGAGACCTTGCACTCCTTCGCCTTCCATTTGAGGATGCCCCACATCCTCAATAGAGTTTAGGTCTGGAAGCATGCTTGGCCAGTCCATCACCTTTACCCTCAGCTTCTTTAGCAAGGCAGTGGTTGTCTTGGAGGTGTGTTTGGGGTCATTGTCATGTTGGAATACTGCCCTGCAGCCCAGTCTCCGAAGGGAGGAGATCATGATCTGCCTTAGTATGTCACAGTACATGTTGGCATTCATGATTCCCTCAAAGAACTGTAGCTCTCCAGTGCCGAGAGCACTCATGCAACCCCAGACCATGATACTCCCACCACCATGCTTGACTATAGGCAAGACACACTTGTCTGTTTACTCCTCACCTGGTTGCCACCAGAAACGCTTGACACCATCTGAACCAAATAAGTTTATCTTGGTCTCATCAGATCACAGGATATGGTTCCAGTAATCCATGTCCTTAGACTGCTTGTCTTCAGCAAACTGTTTGCGGGCTTTCTTGTGCATCATCTTTAGAAGAGGCTTCCTTCTGGAACGACAGCCATGCAGACCAATTTGATGCAGTGTGCAGCATATGGTCTGAGCACTGACAGGCTGACCCCCACCCCTTCAACCTCTTCAGCAATGCTGGCAGCACTCATACGTCTATTTCCCAAAGGCATCCTCTGGATATGACGATGAGTACGTGCACTCAACTTCTTTGGTTGACCATGGCAAGATCTATTCTGAGTGGAATCTGTCCTGTTAAACTGCTGTATGGTCTTGGCCACCGTGCTGTAGCTCAGTTTCAGGGTCTTGGCAATCTTCTTATAAATTAGGCCATCTTTATGTAGAGCAACAATTATTTTTTTCAGATCCTCAGAGAGTCCTTTGCCATGAGGTGCCATGTTGAACTTCCAGTGACCAGTATAAGAGAGTGAGAGCAATAGCACCAAATTTAACACACCTGCTCCCCATTCACACCTGAGACCTTGTAACACTAACGAGTCACATGACACCAGGGAGGGAAAATGGCTAATTGGGCCTGATTTTGACATTTTCACTTAGGGGTGTACTCACTTTTGTTGCCAGCAGTTTAGCCATTAATGGCTGTGTGTTGAGTTATTTTGAGGGGACAGCAAATTTACACTGTTATACAAGCTGTACACTCACTACTTTACATTGTAACAAAGTGTAATTTCTTCAGTGTTGTCACATGAAAAGATATAATAAAATATTTACAAAAATGTGAGGGGTGTACTCACTTTTGTGAGATACTGTAAGTGATTTAGTGAGATACATCAGTCAGTGGCATGTTAATAGGAGTATAGGGATAAGTTTGTGTTAGCCAAAACTAGGAATTAGTGAAATTTGGGTAATAAGGCACATCACTTACTAACATTGAGTTAAAACCAATGTGGACTCTTTTATCATTTGGTTTGGGTTTCTGTATTTTCATGCTTTGAGTCACTTCTTGGTACCCACCAGGGGAGCCTTGCAGTATCTGAGCCTCCTAACGAAGGCCAGAGAGTTTGTTGAAGTCTTCCTTTGTTTCTTTGTGTGAATAGGTTTTGAAGTCCCAGTGCCTCTTGAATATGTCTCTCTGGGAACCATGCACAAACTGTCAACATCTTACAGTCACATTTCTACTTGTCATCTACTCTTGCTGAGGTCCTATTAAGTAAATAAATATTACTGTAGAAATACAAATTTATATGAAATACAAGGAATATTCATTGCTGCATACACATCGAAGTACATCTCTGTATTGAAACTGTTGAACGTTTTCTCCAGTTGAATTGGGAACATCAGATTGCTAGTTAATGTTATTAACACCAGTAGCTACTATAATTGGACATGTTCAGTCTCCTGCAAGGGAGATGAGAGTCTCAAAGAGCTATTTTGATATATGTCACATCAAAGAGATTACCTTAGCTGTGCTGTAATAGACAAACACTTCAACAGCTGTTCTCCCTTGTCAAGGGAGAAAAGCTAGATAATGAAGTCTACATTATTTCTTAAAACTGAGAAGAAACTGAGATGTAAAATATAGTCTAATCTCCAATTTTGAGTAACCCAGCATGATATTCTGTGCTTACTTTATTTTGCTATGTCTCTTTGTTTTCAAGACCATTCACAACAGACAGTTTTATTTGTAACACAACTGGTGTGTGGCACACAAAGTAAATATTTAGCATTGTCTGAAAATTTCTGTATAAAATTCTAAAAGAGGCCCCTAGTACTATTGTTTGCTACATTAAATAATATAACTAATATAACCCAGTTTAGCTTTAGACTATTTTTATAATGGTTATGAGCAAAATTTACATTAAGCAGCTTATATATATACAGTATATAGTATACTGTATATTTATATATTGTACAGGATGCCAGGGAGGGGTCCTGGAAGCCAGATATGTATCCTCATTATTTGGCTTGTAGTTCCTTTGGTTGGGGAATGTAAAGAAGCTCATTTGGAGTTTTCAGGGATTCTCACACATGCAGGCTACGACTAAGGCTCTCACCAAAACGCGTACATTTTTTTTATGTCACTCCTTTGTAACCAGTCACCAATAAAATTTTATACGGACTACAGTGTTGCAGGCTCAATCCATCTATTTGTCTTGTTATGGTGTGTATGGACACACTAAGCCCAGGCACATATGTGTGGATCTTGGGATCCAGATTGGGTGTTCCTCATTGTGTGCGCTGTTCTTCTCAGACTTCACTTCATTATTTATTTATTTTATTTATTTATTTCAGGTACTTATATAGCGCCATCAATTTACGCAGCGCTTTACATATCCATTGTACATTCACATCAGTCCCTACTCTCAAGGAGCTTACAATCTAAGGTCCCTAACTCACATTCATACATACTAGGGACAATTTAGACAGGACCCAATTAACCTACCAGCATGTCTTTGGAGGGTGGGAGGAAACCGGAGTACCCGGAGGAAACCCACGCAGGCACAGGGAGAACATGCAAACTCCAGGCAGGTAAGGTGACCTTGGGTGTTCTGAAAGGTGCCTATAAATAAAATGTATTATTATTATTATTACGTGTGTCCTGCTTCACACACTACCTCATGCAGGGTGAGGGGTTCCAGGGTGATCCAATATCTGATAGAGCAGGAAAGCGGATTTGCAGCCTTTTCAGGATTTTTAGGTCCTTATATAGGACTGGGAATTCAGAGGTTCGGATAAATTTTCGTTGGGAACGAGACTCCAATCCTGATTACGGGGACTTTGGTCCTGAAAGTTGGGAGAGGGCCGAAAAGGCCAGGAAGCAGTCAGCAGGTGTCTGTGAGGTAGTGTGTGAAGCAGGACACACGTAATAATAATAATAATACATTTTATTAATAGGCACCTTTCAGAACACCCAAGGTCACCTTATAATGATAACAACAGACCAACAAAAAAGCAAATACATAAAATAAATATACATTACATAACCATTAAATTGCAAAAATAAATGAAGTCAGACAGAGTATGCTAGTTTAGCCCCTTAATCCCATGCCTCCTGGCCCTTTAAGGGGTTTCTGATTTTGGGAGGCGGGGTGGGGTTTATGATCATGTGACCGCCATGGTTGGCTGTCACAACAGTCATGTGATCGGAAAGCTCCCATTCGCAAGTAGACTGGTAGTTTTCTGTTAGGCGCCGACAACTGTTTTGGGAGCGCACAGGGCGTACGCTCTTGGCACAGGTTTGTTTACATTTAGGCACACAAATATTCAGCCTCTCTGTGTCAAGGTTAAAAGATGAGTTTTGAGACGTGACTTGAAAATGTGTAGGAAATCAATGTTGCAGATGTCAGGTGGCAGGGTGTTCCAAAGTCAGGGGGCAGAGCAGCTAAAGGCTCTCAGTCCCATAGTGGTCAGGTAAGTGGATGGAACATTGGGATGAATGGAAGAAGGGGACCTGAGAGTGTTAGAGGTTCGGTTGATATGCAGAAGTTCAGAGAGGTATGGAGGAGCGAGGTTAATGAATGACCTTAAAGGTAAGTAACAGAATCTTGAAATCAATACAATATTTGACCAGACGCCAGTAAAGGTGCTGAAGGACAGGAGTGATGTGATTAAAGGAGGGGTTCTGGTGATGATGAGAGCAGTAGAGTTCTGAACCAGTTGCAATTTATGGAGGAACTTGACAGAAAGACCAAAAAGAAGGGAATTGCAGTAACCTATGCGGGAAGTGACCAGATTGTGAATGAGAATGGCAACGCTGTTGGGCGTGAGAAATGGACAGAGGCGATTCATCTTATGTAGATAGAAATATGCCGACTGAGTGACATTACTGATGTTGGGAAACCTGCTGTCAAGGATGACACCCATAGTCTTTACCTGAGGGAGTTATCAATATTAACTGAAAAACTATTACGCTTTGTCAGCATGGATTTTGTGCCAATGAGGAGTCTCGGTTTTGTCACTGTTTAATTTGAGAATGTAGAAGAAGAGCCAGGATTTGATTTCCTGTAAACAATCAGTAAGAAATTTGAGTGGAAGGGTGGTAGTAGATTTAGTGGACAGGTAGAGCTGGGTACAAAATAGATTACAGCACACACATACAAAAATGACATTTAAATCCCATTATCAGTGGGTCCTACACTAGTAATAGAATGAAAGATCCTCCAACCATGGGAAACAAACTCCTCTTTATGGGAGAACTGAAGGGACTCCTCCTATGAACTGGTGGACACTAATAATAGGTAATGGGGGGGGGGGGGTGACCAAATACCCATATTTTTTGAATATGTTCAGGTGTTTTAAAATAGCCTTGCAGGATTTAAGTAAAAATCAATACTAAACTGATTAAACCGTGCTCCTTCCCTAATAAAGTGCAAACATGCAAAAAGTGGTCTCAACTGAGCACCAACATGATAATATAATAATATGTGTATAAAAAGTCCAAACACAAAATAAGTTCAGTAGTACAAATAGTGAATATTCAAACAATGTATCAAAGTCTTTAGACAATGTATCAACTTCTTCAGGTATTGTACACAATCTTCAAAACCCTGCTGAACAGTAGGTAAATTTGACTGAAATATCTTCCACCACCATTACCTGTCACACATCCTACTCAGACTTCCATGACCCCTATTACAGGTAGTCATAAAGGACATATGGGTATATTTAGCAGGAGTTGTGCACGATCCCAATGTTGATCCCAGCGTTTAACCGACCTCCAGGACACACACACCAAAATGAACCCAGATCGTTTGAGCATGTTCCCAGGAACAAAGCAATTTGAAGGGAGTTGTCCAATGGTTAGTGGGAACAATTTTAAAAAGAAAGGGCTTCCATAGTGAAGTATGTCACAGTTTTATTTAAAAAAAAAACTGATAAAAACAAGATAAAAACAGCAAATTCTTGCAGCTTAGAAATCCATGTGCATGGAAACGCCGTAGTGTGTTCCAGCTTCACTTCAAAAACAGCGGAGATGACGTATCACAATTTGATTGTGTTGTTTTTTATTAGAGAGAACAGAGAGGATAGATAAGCTTTAACCAGGACAGTAGGGAGAAGATCTAACTGACAGGTAGAGGACTAGGGATGAGCCGAACACCCCCCGGTTCGGTTTGCACCAGAACCTGCGAACGGACCGAAAATTAGCATGAATGTTAGAACCCCATTGACGTCTATGGGACTCGAATGTTCAAAATCAAAAGTGCTCATTTTAAAGGCTAATTTGCATGGTATGCTAAAAAGGGTTTGGGGACCCGGGTCCTGCCCCAGGGGACATGTATCAATGCAAAACAAAGTTTTAAAAACGTCAGTTTTTCCGGAAGCAGTGATTTTAATGATGCTTAAGGTAAAAATAAAAGTGAAATATTCCTTTAAATATCGTACCTGGGGGGTGTCTATAGTATGCCTGTAAAGTGGCATGTGTTTCCCGTGCTTAGAACAGTCACTGCACAAAATGTAATTTTTAAAGGAAAAAAGTAATTTAAAACTGAAAAAAGCAAATCACCGCGCTATACCTTAACTGAATTGGTGCATAAACACATATTGAAAAACAGAAATTGAAAACAATCTAATGTGACAAATCAGTGATCAAAAATCAATATAAAGCAGCCGCTAAAACGTGAGATACACACATAACAAAATAGATACAAGAGGAGCAGCGCTGTGATAAAAAAGTCCTATATGATAAAACCAGAACAAAAATTGTGAAAATATTAAACCCAAAATTGGGATAGGCTCCAAGTTCATAAGTTACATAAACAGCTGGACCGTCCTATTCAAAAACCAATCTTGGATGGTAATTAGAAGAAGCATGAATAAATGAAAATCAATGAGTCCTTCACCACACCACTGTGATAGTAAAAATGCGCGCTTACCAAATGGCAAGCTTGGAAGAGCTTGCGACCTTAACCCGGTCGGGGCCTTTCAGGGTGGAACCATCAAGGAGAGGCACGCCACTTTGGCTTGGATTAAGCTCGCTGTTCTTCCAATTACCGCTCTATATGGAGATGTGACCCCTGGCTAGGGCTAAGCCTCCGAGGAGGTATACCAAAGAAAGAAGGAAAGCGACATAGCGTAATCCTGCTTTCACTTTTATTAAAATCAAAAAGAATTGCACTTACATGTGGAGGGATAAACAACAAACATTGGAGCCGGCCGGCTAGAAAGCGAACGCCCGTCCTGTAGACTGTAGACGGTAAATGCAGCACGTCAGCACGTCAGCACGCCCGACGTACGTTTCGTCACACTCTGACGTCGTCTAATTTAAAACTGCTTGCGGCTTTAATGTAATGTCGGGTCCTGGCAATATGGATGAAAATCAGAGAGACAAACGGCATGGGTACCCCCAAGTCTATTACCAGGCCCTTTGGGTCTTGTATGGATATTAAGGGGAACCCCGCACCCAAATTAAAAAAGGAAAGGTGTGGGGCCCCCAGGCCCTATATATTCTGAACAGCAGTATACAGGCGGTGCAAACAAGACAGGGACTGTAGGTTTGTTGTTAAGTAGAATCTGTTTGTAATTTTGAACTGGTACATTTTTAACGTGTTTACCTCCAGCCAAAAAATCTATTTTAAGCTTTTTGGAAAACCTAGGGAAGGGTTATCACCCCTGTGACATTTGTTTTGCTGTTTTTCCTCCTCTTCAGAAGATTTCACCTCACTTTTTGTCCCAATGACAAATGTTTTTTGAAAATGTGTTTTTTTTTGTGATTGGTGTTTTGTGATTGGTGGCACAACACTGCAACCCCTCACAGATACTCTGGTTGGAGCACAGGAACTAGCCCTGCTGCAAAGAATTGCATCAAAAATTGTAATTACACGCCCCTGTTAAACAGGGGCTGAAAAATTGGGCCTTAGGCACTGGTGCTGGTGCCATAACACTGCAACCCCTCACAGATACTCTAGTTGCAGCGCAGGAACTAGCCCTGCTGCAAAGAATTGCATGAAAAATTGCAATTACATGCCCCTGTTAAACAGGGGCTGTAAAATTGGGCCTTAGGCACTGGTGGAGGGACTGGCGGCGCCCAGAACCAAAAATGTTCTTACAAGCTATCATCATGATCATTGAGGAGGAAGAGGATAATTACTCAGTATAACAGGATAGTAACTCAGCATCAGCATAGGCAGTCTTTGAAGGGATCTGACATTTCAAAACAATTTATTCGGTTACATAAGCATCAGGCGCTTGGTAACTGGGGGTGATCCAAGACTGATTCATTTTTATGAAGGTCAGTCGATCGACCAAGTCGGTGGACAGACGCACCCTGTGATCGGTTACAAAGCCTCCAGCAGCACTGAATGTGCGTTCCCAAAGAACGCTGGATGCAGGACAGGCCAGTAGCTCAATTGCATACTGTGAAATAGGGATGAGCTTCGAGTTCGAGTCGAACTCATGTTCGACTTGAACATTGGCTGTTCGCAAGTTCGCCGAACAGCGAACAATTTGGGGTGTTCGCGGCAAATTCGAATGCCACAGAACACCCTTTAAAAGTCTATGGGAGAAATCAAAAATGCTAATTTTAAAGGCTTATATGCAAGTTAGAGCAGTGATTTTAATAATGCTTAAAGTCAAACAATAAAAGTGTAATATCCCTTTAAATTTCGTAACTGGGGGGGTGTCTATAGTATGCCTGTAAAGGGGCGCATGTTTCCCATGTTTAGAACAGTCTGACAGCAAAATGACATTTTGAAGGAAAAATTCAATCTAAAACTACCCGCGGCTATTGCATTGCCGACAATACACATAGAAGTTCATTGATAAAAACGCATGGGAATTCAACACAGGGAAACCCCGAACCAAAATAAAATTTAAAAAAATGACGTGGGAGTCCTCCTAAATTCCATACCAGACCATTCAGGTCTGGTATGGATTTTAAGGGGAACCCCACGCCAAAAAAAAAAAAAACGGCGTGGGGTCCCCCCAAAAATCCATACCAGACCCTTATCCGAGCACGCAACCTGGCAGGCCGCAGGAAAAGAGGGGGGGACGAGAGTGCGGCCCCCTCCCTCCTGAACTGTACCAGGCAACATGCCCTCAACATTGGGAGGGTGCTTTGGGGTAGCCCCCAAAACACCTTGTCTCCATGTTGATGAGGACAAGGGCCTCATCCCCACAACCCTGGCCGGTGGTTGTGGGGGTCTGCGGGTGGGGGGCTTATCGGAATCTGGAAGCCCCCTTTAACAAGGGGACCCCCAGATCCCGCCCCCCCCTGTGTGAAATGGTAAGGGGGTACTTACCCCTACCATTTCACTAAAAAACTATCAAAAATGTTAAAAATGACAAGAGACAGTTTTTGACAATTCCTTTATTTAAATGCTTCTTCTTTCTTCTATCTTCCTTCATCTTCTTCTTCTTCTGGTTCTTCTGGCTCTTCTGGTTCTTCCTCCGGCGTTCTCGTCCAGCATCTCCTCCGCGGTGTCTTCTATCTTCTTCTCCTCGGGCCGCTCCGCACCCATGGCATGGGGGGAGGCTCCCGCTCTTCTCTTCATCTTCTTCTTCATCCTCTTCTCTTCTTCCTTCTTCTCTTCTTCATTTCCTTCTCCGGGCTGCTCCGCACCCATGCTGGCATGGAGGGAGGCTCCCGCTGTGTGACGGAGTCTCCTCATCTGACGGTTCTTAAATAACGGGGGGCGGGGCCACTGACACACGGTGACTTGACGGGACTTCTCTGTGAAGTCATGGGGAATGCCACAGGGAAGTCCCGTCATGTCCTGTGCGTCAGGGGGGGTGGGGTCACTGGGTGGCCCCGCCCCCCGTTATTTAAGAACCGTCAGACGAGGAGACACCGTCACACAGCGGGAGCCTCCCTCCATGCCATGCCAGCATGGATGCGGAGCGGCCCGGAGAAGAAAATGAAGAAGAGAAGAAGGAAGAAGAGAAGAGGATGAAGAAGAAGATGAAGAGAAGAGCGGGAGCCTCCCCCCATGCCATGGGTGCGGAGCGGCCCGAAGAGAAGAAGATAGAAGACGCCACGGAGGAGATGCTGGACGAGAACGCCGGAGGAAGAACCAGAAGAGCCAGAAGAACCAGAAGAAGATGAAGGAAGATAGAAGAAAGAAGAAGCATTTAAATAAAGGAATTGTCAAAAACTGTCTCTTGTCATATTTAACATTTTTGACATTTTTTTAGTGAAATGGTAGGGGTAAGTACCCCCTTACCATTTCACACAGGGGGGGCAGGATCTGGGGGTTCCCTTGTTAAAGGGGGCTTCCAGATTCCGATAAGCCCCCCACCCGCAGACCCCCACAACCACCGGCCAGGGTTGTGGGGATGAGGCCCTTGTCCTCATCAACATGGGGACAAGGTGTTTTGGGGGGCTACCCCAAAGCACCCTCCCAATGTTGAGGGCATGTGGCCTGGTACGGTTCAGGAGGGGGGGCGCACTCTCATCCCCCCTCTTTTCCTGCGGCCTGCCAGGTTGCGTGCTCGGATAAGGGTCTGGTATGGAATTTAGGGGGACCCCCACGTCATTTTTTTTTAAAATTTTGGCCGGGGTTCCCCTTAATATCCATACCAGACCTGAAGGGCCTGGTATGGAATTTAGGGGGACTCCCACGTCATTTTTTTAAAAAAATTTTGGTTCGGGGTTTCCCTGTGTTGAATTCCCATGCCGTTTTTATCAATGAACTTCTATGTGTATTGTCGGCAATGCAATAGCCGCGGGTAGTTTTGAATGGAATTTTTCCTTTGAAATGTCATTTTGCTGTCAGACTGTTCTAAACACGGGAAACATGCGCCCCTTTACAGGCATACTATAGACACCCCCCAGGTACGAAATTTAAAGGGATATTACACTTTTATTGTTTGACTTTAATCATTATTAAAATCACTGCTCCTGAAAAAATGGCCGTTTTTAAAACTTTTTTTTGCATTGATCCATGTCCCCTGGGGCAGGACCCGGATCCCCAAACACTTTTTATTACAATAACTTGCATATAAGCCTTTAAAATTAGCACTTTTGATTATTCATGTTCGTGTCCCATAGACTTTAACGGTGTTCACGTGTTCGAGCGAACTTTGTTCCTGTTCGCATGTTCTGGTGCGAACCGAACAGGGGGGTGTTCGGCTCATCCCTACTGTGCAAGCTCTGGCCAGTGATCCATCCTCAATACCCAGTAACCCAGAGGATTTTCGGTGGGAAAGGTGTCCAAGTCAGATATTGCTCCTAGGTATTCCTGCACCATGTAAAACAGACGCTGGCGATGGTTGCTGGAACCGATCATACCTTGGGGCTACGGACTAAAAAATTGTCTGAACGCATCGGTCAGACGGCCACCTTCTCCACCGCTCCTTCTTTGACTGACCGAAGCCTCAGCAACACGTTGTCCAGAAATAGGAGTTTGTAACCTCCCAGTCTCTGGGAACGCATTGCACAGACCTTTCTGCAAGGCCTCCCGAAGATGTTTCATCCTCTGCTCCCTATGCGACGGCAAGATAAGGTCCACAACCTTACCCTTGTAATGTGGATCAAGGAGGGTTGCCAGCCAGTATTGTTCCTTCTCCTTGATACCACGAATATGAGGATCCTTCCGCAGGCTTTGCAGGATCAGGGAGGCCATGCAGCGTAGGTTTGCTGAGGCATTCGGTCCGCAGTCCTCTGGGTCACTAAGGACGACATGATCAGCAGCCACGCACAAGTCCATGTGTTTCTTGGGACTGTAAATGATCCCTTAAAGACTGCTGCTGATGCTGAGTGCCAGGCTCCACCTCCATACTGACACAATCCTCCGCCTCCTCCTCGTCCTCTCCCTGTGTGATCGGCGGGCACGCAGGAACACTGTCTGGATAAAGGGGGCCTTGAGAGCTAAGGAAGTCCTCCTCTTCCTGCCTCTGTTTTGCCTCAAGTGCCTCAAAATGCACACAGACTTTCCTGGCCTGCCTCAGGACATCCTGTAAGCCCGGGTTCCTGCCCAAGAACCCCTGCACCACCAAGATAAGGACATGAGCCAAACAGGGCACATGGGTCATTTGTCCCTGTCGGAGGGCGGAGAGGAGGTTGGTGCCATTGTCGCAAACCACCATTCCTGCCTTAAGTTGACGTGGCGTCAACCACCTCTGAACCTGCCCCTGCAGAGCTGACAGAACCTCTGCCCCAGTGTGGCTCCTGTCCCCCAAGCACACCAGCTCAAGCACCGCATGGCATTTTTTGGCCTGCATACTTGAGTAGCCCCTTGAATGCCTATGGAGCACCGCTGGTTCCGAGGACAAAGCACAGGAAGAGGCCATGGAGGAAGAAGAAGAGGAGGGGGTGGAGGAGAGAGGTGTGTCAGAATCATTAGTCATCAGCTGCCAGCAGAGTCACCCAATGCGCAGTGAAACTTAGGTAACGTCCCTGTCCATGACTGGTGGACCATGAGTCATAGGTAATATGCACCTTACCGCTGACCGCCCTGTCCAGCGAGGCATGGACATTGCCTTCCACATGCCAGTAGAGAGCCGGAATCACCTTCCGTGAGAAAAAGTGACGTTTGGGTACCTGCCACTGAGGAACCACACATTCCACAAACTCACAGAAGGGGGCAGAGTCTACCAACTGAAAAGGTAGCAGTTGAAGTGCTAGCAATTTTGCCATGCTAGCATTCAACCGCTGGGTAGGGATGAGCCGAACACCCCCCTGTTCGGTTCGCACCAGAACATGTGAACAGGAAAAAAGTTTGTTCGAACACGCGAACACCGTTAAAGTCTATGGAACACGAACATGAATAATCAAAAGTGCTCATTTTAAAGGCTTATATGCAAGTTATTGTCATAAAAAGTGTTTGGGGACCTGGGTCCTGCCCCAGGGGACATGGATCAATGCAAAAAAAAGTTTTAAAAACGGCCATTTTTTCAGGAGCAGTGATTTTAATAATGCTTAAAGTCAAACAATAAAAGTGTAATATCTCTTTAAATTTCGTAGCTGGGGGGTGTATATAGTATGCCTGTAAAGGGGCGCATGTTTCCCGTGTTTAGAACAGTGTGACAGCAAAATGACATTTCGAAGGAAAAAACCCATTAAAAACTACTCGCGGCTATTGCATTGCCGACAATACACATAGAAGTTCATTGATAAAAACGGCATGGGAATTCCCCACAGGGGAACCCCGAACCAAAATTTAAAAAAAAAAATGACGTGGGGGTCCCCCTAAATTCCATACCAGACCCTTCAGGTCTGGTATGGATTTTAAGGGGAACCCCGCACCAAAAAAAAAAACGGCGTGGGGTCCCCCCAAAAATCCATACCAGACCCTTATCTGAGCACGCAACCTGGCAGGCTGCAGGAAAAGATGGGGGGGACTAGAGAGCGACCCCCCCAATCCTGAACCGTACCAGGCCACATGCCCTCAACATTGGGAGGGTGCTTTGGGGTAGCCCCCCAAAACACCTTGTCCCCATGTTGATGAGGACAAGGGCCTCATCCCCACAACCCTGGCCGGTGGTTGTGGGGGTCTGCGGGCGGGGGGCTTATCGGAATCTGGAAGCCCCCTTTAACAAGGGGACCCCCAGATCCCGGCCCTCCCCCCTGTGTGAAATGGTAAGGGGGTACTTACCCCCACCATTTCACTAAAAAAACTGTCAAAAAAAGACAAGAGACAGTTTTTGACAATTCCTTTATTTAAATGCTTCTTCTTTCTTCTATCTTCCTTCATCTTCTTCTTTTGGTTCTTCTGGCTCTTCTGGTTCTTCCTCCGGCGTTCTCGTCCAGCATCTTCTCCGCGGCGTCTTCTATCTTCTTCTCCTCGGGCCGCTCCGCACCCATGGCATGGGGGGAAGCTCCCGCTCTTCCCTTCATCTTCTTCATCTTCTTCTCTTCTTCTCTTCTTCATTTTCTTCTCCGGGCCGCTCCGCATCCATGCTGGCATGGAGGGAGGCTCCCGCTGTGTGATGCGTCTCCTCTTCTGACGGTTCTTAAATAACGGGGGGCGGGGCCACCCGGTGACCCCGCCCCCCTCTGACTCACGGGACATGACGGGACTTCCCTGAGACGTCACGGGGAATGCCACAGGGAAGTCCCGTCATGTCCCGTGCATCAGAGGGGGGGCGGGGTCACCGGGTGGCCCCGCCCCCCGTTATTTAAGAACCGTCAGACGAGGAGACGCTGTCACACAGCGGGAGCCTCCCTCCATGCCAGCATGGATGCGGAGCGGCCCGGAGAAGAAAATGAAGAAGAGAAGAAGAGAAGAAAAGAAGAAGAGAAGAAGATGAAGAGAAGAGCGGGAGCCTCCCCCCATGCCATGGGTGCGGAGCGGCCCAAGGAGAAGAAGATAGAAGACGCCGCAGAGGAGATGCTGGACGAGAACGCCGGAGGAAGAACCAGAAGAACCAGAAGAAGAAGAAGGTGAAGGAAGATAGAAGAAAGAAGAAGCATTTAAATAAAGGAATTGTCAAAAACTGTCTCTTGTCATTTTTAACATTTTTGACAGTTTTTTAGTGAAATGGTAGGGGTAAGTACCCCCTTACCATTTCACACAGGGGGGGCAGGATCTGGGGGTCCCCTTGTTAAAGGGGGCTTCCAGATTCTGATAAGCCCCCCACCCGCAGACCCCCACAACCACCGGCCAGGGTTGTGGGGATGAGGCCCTTGTCCTCATCAACATGGGGACAAGGTGTTTTGGGGGCTACCCCAAAGCACCCTCCCAAAGTTTAGGGCATGTGGCCTGGTACGGTTCAGGAAGGGGGGGGCCGCACTCTCATCCCCCCTCTTTTCCTGCGGCCTGCCAGGTTGCATGCTCGGATAAGGGTCTGGTATGGATTCTTGGGGGGACCCCACGCCGTTTTTTTTTTGGCGTGGGGTTCCACTTAAAGTCCATACCAGACCTGAAGGGTCTGGTATGGAATTTAGGGGGACCCCCACGTAATTTTTTTTAAAATTTTGGCTGGGGTTCCCCTTAATATCCATACCAGACCTGAAGGGCCTGGTATGGAATTTAGGGGACCCCCACGCCATTTTTTTTTAAAATTTTGGTTCGGGGTTCCCCTGTGGGGAATTCCCATACCGTTTTTATCAATGAACTTCTATGTGTATTGTCGGCAATGCAATAGCCGCGAGTAGTTTAAATGGGTTTTTTCCTTCGAAATGTCATTTTGCTGTCAGACTGTTCTAAACACGGGAAACATGCGCCCCTTTACAGGCATACTATAGACACCCCCCAGCTACGAAATTTAAAGGGATATTACACTTATTGTTTGACTTTAAGCATTATTAAAATCACTGCTCCTGAAAAAACGGCCATTTTTAAAACTTTTTTTTGCATTGATCCATGTCCCCTGGGGCAGGACTCAGGTCCCCAAACACTTTTTATGACAATAACTTGCATATAAGCCTTTAAAATTAGCACTTTTGATTTCTCTCATAGACTTTTAAAGGGTGTTCCGCGGCATTCGAATTTGCCGCGAACACCCCAAATTGTTTGCTATCCGGCGAACTTGCGAACAGCCATCGACTCGAACTCGAAGCTCATCCCTACCGCTGGGCATGTGGATGGCTGGGAGCGAACTTCTTTCTGCGGTGCAGCAGCTGGGGCAGGGAAATTTGCCTGGTACAACCTGAAGTTGGTGTACCGAAAGCAGATTGCCCACAAGTACTTGGCTGTGACACACCTAATTCTACACCTTCATTCCTCTCAGTGCAGGTCTCAGAGAGAACTGAAGGTATAGTGGGGTTGGCGATCTCAGCTGATGAGGAGCAAGGAAAGGTCCTCTTTGTTCTTTGGTGTGGGTCTTTTAGATACGCTTGCCAACGAACTGTATGGCAGGTCAACATATGTCTGGTCAATATAAAAGAAAAAGAACTTTTGCGCTAACCAAACAAATTAAATTGCAGCTGCTAGTGTTAGTCCAAAAAATACAAAAGACCCTAATACAGTACATATATAGTGACAAGCGCGCATCCTAACACAGTGTATATTATACAGTGTGTGTAATCCTTAGTGGTTTGAACCCTATAGGTGTGATATTGAATAATAAATATCCAAAATAATTTATGTGAAAAAACTTATTTGAAAAAATTGTTATAGTTCCTCTGAATATTAAGTTAACGTGCTCCAAACAATATTGTGAACATAATATAATAAAATATAGTGGTATAGTGACACCAGCCACAATGTTGCTAAAAAAACTTGTTAGTCAGCAACAATGTAGCATCCACTCATTACTCAAAATAATATTGTGAACATAATATAGTGAATATAGTGGTATAGTGACACCAGCCACAATGTTGCAAAAAGAACTTTTAGTCAGCAACAATGTAATATTCACTCAACACCTCAAAAATAGTGCTAGAAAAAAAACAGTCTGTCAGTGGGAACTTCTCCCCCCTGAATATCCTGTATATAGTGACACCAGCCACAATGTTGCAAAAAGGACTTTTAGTCAGCAACAATGTGGTATTCACTCAACACCTCAAAAATAGTGCTAGAAAAAACAGCCTGTCAATGGGAACTTCTCCCCCCTGATTATCCTGTGAAAAAAAAAAAAATGTAAACAATAATAAAAAAATATATGTAATCAAGCTCAGTCCTCATAAAATATATATATTATGCTGACGATGACATAAATCTTCTACTGGAATACAGCGATGATCTTCCCATTCAGAAATATAGTAGAAGAGGCCGCTTACCGGATCAGATGGATCTCTGGTTAGGGAGATCAAACAAGCTTGTTGCATTAGCCTGCCGGCTTCCTTGATTACCACCTGGATGTCGGTCGCAGAATCTTCATCCACTTTACCCGATCCACAGAACAGGCATCCTCTGTTTTTGGTATAAAAGATTTCCACAGCTCCAGAGTAATTTAAATCTTTGAATTATCCATAGTATAAGCCAAACACCTCAGTGGGAACAAAGCGGGAGAAACTCCATAGTGCAGATGTGTATTTCAAAAAATTTATTTAAAAAACTTTTTCACAGTCACTTCAATATATTCCACTGCAGTTGATCACAGCAATGACACACAGCACTCCAGGAACCGCAAATCAACAACTTCAAAGGTGCACAGCAAACGGGAACCAGATAAAAAAACAGCTAAAAAGTTCAACTGCAAATTTTAGCAGACATGCAGCGAGGGAGCAAACCGACTGACTGCATGTGGAAAAAACTGAAAAAACGTGATGGCGTCACAGCCTCTAGCTCCATCCGACGCGTTTCCCCTAAACAGGCTTCCACTGGGAATGGAGACGTTGTGTGTGTGTATATATATAAGTATATATACTGATACTGCAGCTACCCTGTTTCCCCGAAAATAAGACCTAGCGTGATTGTCGGTGATGGCTGCAATATAAGCCCTACCCCCCAAATAAGCCCTACCCTGTTTCCCTGAAAATAAGCCCTACCCTGAAAATAAGACCTACAAGGACTTTAACTAGGGCTTATTTGGGGGGTAGGGCTTATATTGCAGCCATCACCGACAATCACGCTAGGTCTTATTTTCGGGGAAACAGGGTAGCAAAATCAACTGCCTGCCTGTAGTATGAGAACACCACCAATCTTCTACAGGTAGCTTTAGCTGAACACTGTGCAGAGGTCGCAATACACTAACTTGTAGCTTTAGCTGAACACTGTGCAGAGGACACACTACACTAGGGATGAGCCGAACACCCCCCTGTTGGGTTCGCACCGAACACCGTTAAAGTCTATGGGACACGAACATGAATAATCAAAAGTGCTAATTTTAAAGGCTTATATGCAAGTTATTGTCATAAAAAGTGTTTGGGGGCCTGGGTCCTGCCACAGGGGACATGGATCAATGCAAAAAAAAGTTTTAAAAACGGCCGTTTTTTCAGGAGCAGTGATTTTAATAATGCTTAAAGTCAAACAATAAAAGTGTAATATCCCTTTAAATTTCTTACCTGGGGGTGTATGCCTGTAAGGGGGCGCATGTTTCCCGTGTTTAGAACAGTCTGACAGCAAAATGACATTTCGAAGGAGAAATTCCATTTAAAACTACCCGCGGCTATTGCATTGCCGACAATACACATAGAAGTTCATTGATAAAAACGGCATGGGAATACAACACAGGGAAACCCCGAACCAAAATTTAAAAAAAAAATGACGTGGGAGTCCTCCTAAATTCCATACCATGCCCTTCAGGTCTGGTATGGATATTAAGGGGAACCCCGCGCCAAAAAAAAAAAAAACGGCGTGGGGTCCCCCCAAAAATCCATACCAGACCCTTATCCGAGCACGCAACCTGGCAGGCCGCAGGAAAAGAGGGGGGACAAGAGTGCGGCCCCCCCCCCTCCTGAACCGTACCAGGCCACATGCCCTCAACATTGGAAGGGTGCTTTGGGGTAGCCCCCCAAAACACCTTGTCCCCATGTTGATGAGGACAAGGGCCTCATCCCCACAACCCTGGCCGGTGGTTGTGGGGGTCTGCGGGCGGGGGGCTTATCGGAATCTGGAAGCCCCCTTTAACAAGGGGACCCCCAGATCCCGGCCCCCCCTGTGTGAAATGTAAGGGGGTACTTACCTCTACCATTTCACTAAAAAACTATCAAAAATGTTAAAAATGACAAGAGACAGTTTTTGACAATTCCTTTATTTAAATGCTTCTTCTTTCTTCTATCTTCCTTCATCTTCTTCTTCTTCTGGCTCTTCTGGCTCTTCTGGTTCTTCCTCCGGCGTTCTCGTCCAGCATCTCCTCAGCGGCGTCTTCTATCTTCTTCTCCTCGGGCCGCTCCGCACCCATGGCATGGGGGAGGCTCCCGCTCTTCTCTTCATCTTCTTCTTCATCCTCTTCTCTTCTTCCTTCTTCTCTTCTTCATTTTTTTCTCCGGGCCGCTCCGCACCCATGCTGGCATGGAGGGAGGCTCCCGCTGTGTTACGGAGTCTCCTCGTCTGACGGTTCTTAAATAACGGGGGGCGGGGCCACCCGGTGACCCCGCCCCCCCTCTGACGCACGGTGACTTGACGGGACTTCCCTGTGACGTCACGGGGAATGCCACAGGGAAGTCCCGTCATGTCCCGTGCGTCAGAGGGGGCGGGGTCACCGGGTGGCTCCGCCCCCCGTTATTTAAGAACCATCAGACGAGGAGACGCCGTCACACAGCGGGAGCCTCCCTCCATGCCAGCATGCATGCGGAGCGGCCCGGAGAAGAAAATGAAGAAGAGAAGAAGGAAGAAGAGAAGAGGATGAAGAAGAAGATGAAGAGAAGAGCGGGTGCCTCCCCCCATGCCATGGGTGCGGAGCGGCCCGAGGAGAAGAAGATAGAAGATGCTGTGGAGGAGATGCTGGACGAGAATGCCGGAGGAAGAACCAGAAGAGCCAGAAGAACCAGAAGAAGATGAAGGAAGATAGAAGAAAGAAGAAGCATTTAAATAAAGGAATTGTCAAAAACTGTCTCTTGTCATTTTTAACATTTTTGACAGTTTTTTAGTGAAATGGTAGGGGTAAGTACCCCCTTACCATTTCACACAGGGGGGGTGGGATCTGGGGGTTCCCTCATTAAAGGGGGCTTCCAGATTCCGATAAGCCCCCCGCCCGCAGACCCCCACAACCACCAGCCAGTGTTGTGGGGATGAGGCCCTTGTCCTCATCAACATGGGGACAAGGTGTTTTGGGGGGCTACCCCAAAGCACCCTCCCAATGTTGAGGGCATGTGGCCTGGTACAGTTCAGGAGGGGGGGGCGCACTCTCGTCCCCCCCTCTTTTCCTGCGGCCTGCCAGGTTGCGTGCTCGGATAAGGGTCTGGTATGTATTCTTGGGGGGACACCACGCCGTTTTTTTTTTTTGGCCGGGGTTCCCCTTAATATCCATACCAGACCTGAAGGGCCTGGTATGGAATTTAGGGGGACTCCCACGTAATTTTTTTTTTTAAATTTTGGTTCGGGGTTCCCCTGTGAGGAATTCCCATGCCGTTTTTATCAATGAACTTCTATGTGTATTGTCGGCAATGCAATAGCCGCGGGTAGTTTTAAATAGAATTTTTCCTTCGAAATGTCATTTTGCTGTCAGACTGTTCTAAATACGGGAAACATGCGCCCCTTTACAGGCATACTATAGACACCCCCCAGGTACGAAATTTAAAGGGATATTACACTTTTATTGTTTGACTTTAAGCATTATGAAAATCACTACTCCTGAAAAAACGGCCGTTTTTAAAACTTTTTTTTGCATTGATCCATGTCCCCTGGGGCAGGACCCGGGTCCCCAAACACTTTTTATGACAATAACTTGCATATAAGCCTTTAAAATTAGCACTTTTGATTTCTCCCATAGACTTTTAAAGGGTGTTCTGCGGCATTCGAATTTGCCGCGAACACCCCAAATTGTTCGCTGTTCGGCGAACTTGCGAACAGCCAATGTTCGAGTCGAACATGAGTTTGACTCGAACTCGAAGCTCATCCCTACACTACACCAACGTTAAAATAATGTAGCTGCCTGCGGTAGTGATAGGATCAGGAAAACACCACCAACCTTCTACAGGTATCTTTAGCTGAACACTGTGCAAAGGTCGCACTACACTAACGTGTAAATAATGTAGCTGCCTGCGGTAGTGATAGGATCAGGAAAACACCACCAACCTTCTACAGGTAGCTTTAGCTGAACACTGCGAAGAGGATGCACTACACTAACATGTAAATAATGTAGCTGCCTGCGGTAGTGATAGGATCAGGAAAACGCCACCAACCTTCTACAGGTAGCTTTAGCTGAACACTGTGCAGAGGTCGCACTAGACTAACGTGTAAATAATGTAGTTGCCTGCGGTAGTGATAGGATCAGGAAAAAACCACCAACCTTCTACAGGTAGCTTTAGCTGAACACTGTGCAGAGGTCGCACTACACTAACGTGTAAATAATGTAGCTGCCTGCGGCAGTGATAGGATCAGGAAAACACCACCAACCTTCTACAGGTAACTTTAGCTGAACACTGTGCAGAGGTCGCACTAGACTAACGTGTAAATAATGTAGCTGCCTGCGGTAGTGATAGGATCAGGAAAACACCACCAACCTTCTACAGGTAGCTTTAGCTGAACACTCTGCAGAGGTCGCACTACACTAACGTGTAAATAATGTAGCTGCCTGCAGTAGTGATAGGATCAGGAAAACACCACCAACCTTCTACAGGTTAGCTGAACACTGTGCAGAGGTCACACTAGACTAACGTGTAAATAATGTAGCTGCCTGCGGTAGTGATAGGATCAGGAAAACACCACCAACCTTCTACAGGTAGCTTTAGCTGAACACTGTGAAGAGGACGCACTACACTAACGTGTAATTAATGTAGCTGCCTGCGGTAGTGATAGGATCAGGAAAACAACACCAACCTTCTACAGGTAGCTTTAGTTGAACACTGTGCAGAGGACGCACTACACTAATGTGTAAATAATGTAGCTGCCTGTGGTAGTGATAGGATCAGGAAAACACCACCAACCTTCTACAGGTAGCTTTAGCTGAACACTTTGCAGAGGTCGCACTACACTAACTTGTAGCTTTAGCTGAACACTGTTCAGAGGATGCACTACACTAACTTGTAGCTTTAGCTGAACACTGTGCAGAGCTCGCACTACACTAACTTGTAGCTTTAGCTGAACACTGTTCAGAGGACGCACTACACTTACTTATAGCTTTAGCTGAACACTGTGCAGAGGTCGCACTACACTAACTTGTAGCTTTAGCTGAACACTGTTCAGAGGATGCACTACACTAACTTGTAGCTTTAGCTGAACACTGTTCAGAGGACGCACTACACTAACTTGTAGCTAGGGATGAGCTTCGAGTTCGAGTCGAACTCATGTTCTACTCGAACATTGGCTGTTCGCAAGTTCGCCGAACAGCGAACAATTTGGGGTGTTCGCGGCAAATTCGAATGCCGCGGAACACCCTTTAAAAGTCTATGGGAGAAATCAAAAGTGCTAATTTTAAAGGCTTATATGCAAGTTATTGTCATAAAAAGTGTTTGGGGACCCGGGTCCTGCCCCAGGGGACATGGATCAATGCAAAAAAAAGTTTTAAAAACGGACGTTTTTTCAGGAACAGTGATTTTATTAATGCTTAAAGTCAAACAATAAAAGTGTAATATCCCTTTAAATTTCGTACCTGGGGGGTGTCTATAGTATGCCTGTAAAGGGGCGCATGTTTCCTGTGTTTAGAACAGTCTGACAGCAAAATGACATTTGGAAGGAAAAAACTCATTTAAAACTACCCGCGGCTATTGCATTGCCGACAATACACATAGAAGTTCATTGATAAAAACGGCATGGGAATTCCCCACAGGGCAACCCCGAACCAAAATAAAAAAAAAAAAAATGATGTGGGGGTCCCCCTAAATTCCATACAAGGCCCTTCACGTCTGGTATGGATATTAAGGGGAACCCCAGCCAAAATTTAAAAAAAAAATTGACGTGGGGTTCCCCCTAAATTCCATACCAGACCCTTCAGGTCTGGTATGGATTTTAAGGGGAACCCCGCGCCAAAAAAAAAAAAAAAAAACGGCGTGCGGTCCCCCCAAAAATCCATACCAGACCCTTATCCGAGCACGCAACCTGGCAGGCCGCAGGAAAAGAGGGGGGGACGAGAGTGCGGCCCCCCCCTCCTGAACCGTACCAGGCCACATGCCCTCAACATTGGGAGGGTGCTTTGGGGTAGCCCCCCAAAACACCTTGTCCCCATGTTGATGAAGACAAGGGCCTCATCCCCACAACCCTGGCCGGTGGTTGTGGGGGTCTGCGGGCGGGGGGCTTATCGGAATCTGGAAGCCCCCTTTAACAAGGGGACCCCCAGATCCCGGCCCCCCCCCTGTGTGAAATGGTAAGGGGGTACTTACCCCTACCATTTCACTAAAAAACTGTCAAAAATGTTAAAAATGACAAGAGACAGTTTTTGACAATTCCTTTATTTAAATGCTTCTTCTTTCTTCCTTCATCTTCTTCTTCTTCTGGTTCTTCTGGCTCTTCTGGTTCTTCCTCCGGCGTTCTCGTCCAGCATCTTCTCCGCGGCGTCTTCTATCTTCTTCTCCTCGGGCCGCTCCGCACCCATGGCATGAGGGGGGAGGCTCCCGCTCTTCTCTTCATCTTCTTCTCTTCTTCATCTTCTTCTTCATCTTCTTCTTCTTCTTCTTCTTCTTCCTTCTTCTCTTCTTCCTGTCTTCTCCGGGCCGCTCCGCAGCCATGCTGTGGCATGGAGGGAGGCTCCCGCTGTGTGACGGCGTCTCTTCGTCTGACGGTTCTTAAATAACGGGGGGCGGGGCCATCCGGTGACCCCGCCCCCCTCTGACGCACGGTGACTTGAGGGACTTCCCTGTGACGTCACGGGGAATGCCACAGGGAAGTCCCGTCATGTCACCGTGCGTCAGAGGGGGGCGGGGTCACCGGGTGGCCCCGCCCCCCGTTATTTAAGAACCGTCAGACGAAGAGACGCCGTCACACAGCGGGAGCCTCCCTCCATGCCACAGCATGGCTGCGGAGCGGCCCGGAGAAGACAGGAAGAAGAGAAGAAGGAAGAAGAAGAAGATGAAGAAGAAGATGAAGAAGAAGATGAAGAAGAGAAGAAGATGAAGAGAAGAGCGGGAGCCTCCCCTCATGCCATGGGTGCGGAGCGGCCCGAGGAGAAGAAGATAGAAGACGCCGCGGAGAAGATGCTGGACGAGAACGCCGGAGGAAGAACCAGAAGAGCCAGAAGAACCAGAAGATGAAGGAAGAAAGAAGAAGCATTTAAATAAAGGAATTGTCAAAAACTGTCTCTTGTCATTTTTAACATTTTTGACAGTTATTTAGTGAAATGGTAGGGGTAAGTACCCCCTTAGCATTTCACACAGGGGGGGGGCCGGGATCTGGGGGTCCCCTTGTTAAAGGGGGCTTCCAGATTCCGATAAGCCCCCCGCCCGCAGACCCCCACAACCACCGGCCAGGGTTGTGGGGATGAGGCCCTTGTCTTCATCAACATGGGGACAAGGTGTTTTGGGGGGCTACCCCAAAGCACCCTCCCAATGTTGAGGGCATGTGGCCTGGTACGGTTCAGGAGGGGGGGGGCCGCACTCTCATCCCCCCTCTTTTCCTGCGGCCTGCCAGGTTGCGTGCTCGGATAAGGGTCTGGTATGGATTTTTAGGGGGACCCCACGCCGTTTTTTTTTTGGCGCGGGGTTCCCCTTAAAATCCATACCAGACCTGAAGGGTCTGGTATGGAATTTAGGGGGAACCCCACGTCAATTTTTTTTTTAAATTTTGGCTGGGGTTCCCCTTAATATCCATACCAGACCTGAAGGGCCTTGTATGGAATTTAGGGGGACTCCCACATCATTTTTTTTTTTTAATTTTGGTTCGGGGTTGCCCTGTGGGGAATTCCCATGCCGTTTTTATCAATAAACTTCTATGTGTATTGTCGGCAATGCAATAGCCGCGGTAGTTTTAAATGTGTTTTTTCCTTCAAAATGTCACTTTGCTGTCAGACTGTTCTAAACACGGGAAACATGCGCCCCTTTACAGGCATACTATAGACACCCCCCAGGTATGAAATTTAAAGGGATATTACACTTTTATTGTTTGACTTTAAGCATTATTAAAATCACTGCTCCTGAAAAAACGGCCGTTTTTAAAACTTTTTTTTGCATTGATTCATGTCCCCTGGGGGAGGACCCGGGTCCCCAAACACTTTTATTGACAATAACTTGCATATAAGCCTTTAAAATTAGCACTTTTGATTATTCATGTTCGTGTCCCATAGACTTTAACGGCGTTCGCGTGTTCGAACAAATTTTTTTCCTGTTCGCATGTTCTGGTGCGAACCGAACAGGGGGGTGTTCGGCTCATCCCTACTTGTAGCTTTAGCTGAACACTGTGCAGAGGTCACACTACACTAACTTGTAGCTTTAGCTGAACACTGTGAGGAGGACATACTACACTAACTTGTAACTTTACCTGAACACTGTGCACTACATTAACTTGTAGCTTTAGCTGAACACTGTTCAGAGGACGCACTACACTAACTTGTAGCTTTAGCTGAACACTGTGAGGAGGACGCACCGAGTCCCGAGCAACGCGGCGGCCGGGAACCCGAGGCCGTCATATGACGTCCACCCAGGATGGGAGATCCCATCTGTGGACGTCATATTACAATAGCCGGGTATTGAAGTGGTTAAGCTGAACACTGTGCACTACACTAACTTGTAGCTTTAGCTGAACACTGTGAGGAGGACGCACTACACTAACTTGTAGCTTTAGCTGAACACTGTGAGGAGGACGCACTACACTAACTTGTAGCTTTAGCTGAACACTGTGCAGAGGTCGCACTACACTAACTTGTAACTTTAGCTGAACACTGTGAGGAGGACGCACTACACTAACTTGTAGCTTTAGTTGAACACTGTGAGGAGGACGCACTACACTAACTTGTAGCTTTAGCTGAACACTGTGCACTACACTAACTTGTAGCTTTAGCTGAACACTGTTCAGAGGACGCACTACACTAACTGTAAATAGTCTAGCTGCCTGACTGTGGTACTAATAGGATCAGAAGAACACCAGCAATTTTCTTCAGGTAGCTGTAAATACTGTAACAACACAAGCCTGCCTGTCAGTAGGAAGACAATAACAGGAACGGATCTGTAGCTAAACTGAATACAGTGTGTATATATATATATATATATATATATATATATATATATATATATATATATATATACACACACAACACCTGGGATGCATATATACACAATGCACTGTAAGTGCAGTTAACTGACTGACTGTCCTGCCTAATCTATCTAACTAAAATCAAACGACACTGTCTCTCTGTCTCTGTCTACCAACACCGGAACAACCTACACAGGGCCTCCGTGCAGGCGGCCTTATATAGTGTGGGGCGTGTATTAAACCCCCTGAGCCATAATTGGCCAAAGCCACCCTGGCTTTGGCCAATTACAGCTCTCTCTACTGACGGCGCTGTGATTGGCCAAGCATGCGGGTCATAGTGCATGCTTGGCCAATCATCAGCCAGCAATGCACTGCGATGCCACAGTGAATTAGCACGAATTTGCATATCGTTCGCAATTCGGTGAACGGGCGAATAGACGATCTTCGAGTCGAACATGGGTTTGACTCGAACATGAAGCTCATCCCTATAGAGGACTAGGCTTTCTGAATAAGTTTAGATATTTCAGCAATAGAAGGAAGTTTGAAGTTTGAGAAAGAACCAGAGAGAGTTGCAGAGAGAGCTGGAGAAAACAGACAGTGGGAGGGGTTCAGAATCAGTTGTTGGTGATACTTTCAACTTTGGTGTTGAAAAATTTCATTAGAGAGTCACAAAAATAAGTTGTAGAGAGATAAGGCAGAAAAAGAGTCTGGTGGCTTAAATATGCTTTTTACTACAGAAAAAAGGGCCTTAGTGCCACATTCCCCGAACTGATTAATTGTGTAAAGTAGGTGGATTTTGGTTCAGACACAGCATTCTTGTAGTGAAGAACATGGTTATCTACATTTCTTTGTGAATAGTAAGTCCAATTTTCTTGTAAATGTATTCCAACTGATGGACTTTTGCTTTTAGTTGAGGTAGTTCTTGTGTGAACCAAGGTGCTGAGCGGGTGAACAAGATAATCTGGGATTTTAAGGGCGCTCGGGTATTTAGGAGATTGTGGAGGCCATCATTGTAATGGGAAACCAGCTCATCAGGAGTGGATAAAGAGTTTATACTGGGAGGCATTTGATACCACTAGAGAGAGCAATAGAATCAATGTCTTTAATAATCTGAAATTCAAAAATAACCCCTGGTAGTGTGGTTTTGGATAATGACAGGTCAACTTTAAATGATAGTAACTTGTATTCTGAGATGGGTAGATCATCTGCAGTAACATCAGACAGAGCAACATAAGAACAGCAAACCAAATCCCAGACATTACCTCTTGGAATGGGTAGGAAAATTAATATATTGATGTAAACCAAAACTATCAAGGCAAAATGTAAAGTAATTTGTGAGAGCATTGTTGATATTGTACATGTGTGTATTAAAATCTCACAGCTGAATTATGCTAGGGGAGAGTGAGCAAAGATGGGTAATCAGAGCATAAAACTAATTTATAAAGTCACTGTTGAGTTTTGGTGGACAATAGATTGTAGCCGTCTGTCCACGCAGTTTCAGGGTGAGAGATTTAAATGAAACATAAGCAGGCAGAGAAACGGGCAAGATTTTCCACTTCTCCTGGTAGAACATTGCGAGACCACCCCCTCTGCCGGGGCGTTGACACCTGTAAACAAACCCAGAAAGAGTGAAGTCATTAAGTTGTTGCTATGTTTCTGTCAAACACAAAATATCAAACTTACTATCAGTCAAGATATCTTGCATGTAAAAGAGTTTATGTTAAACAGACTGAAGGTGACAGCGATGTTCTGGTGTTTGACACAGACGTTAGCCAATCTAGTTAGGCTGGCCAAAACACTGTGGTTAACTCCACGTGTGGAATTTCTTGAAGGGTGATGAGTTAATGACCAGATGGAGTGATTGGTGTTGGAGTTGTCGATGTGGAAGCACCATCGGAATCCACGGTGGGATCCACAGTATGTATTTCTGAGGGGCTAGACGAGCAATGTCACAGTATAGATACAATGTCAGAGGTGGGCTGGACAGGTGGAACCGTAGTTGCAGGAGCTCAGCAGCTGTGTATTGGAGTATCGCTGTTGATGGATTGAATACAAAGCACAGGATAGTCCAGGTGAGCATGTACCATATGAGCAACTTGTAGGTCCACATTGTTGTCAGCAAGATACAGAGCTGATGAGGCATGCACTGCAGAGACGCAGGCTGAGCTGTGTAGCCTGTAGCTAGAGATGAGGCACACACTGCAGAGACAGACTGGACTGTGAGGCCTGTAGCTGTAGGTGAGGCACACACTGCAGACACACAGCAACACTTGAGAGGAAAAGTTGTGTACTGCTGGTTACTGAGACATTGCTGAGCTTGTGCAGCATCGATGGATCTACAAAACAGGTGGGGACTTTAAAACACTGTGAAGAGATATGTTTTTTTCTGGTGGTGAGCCAAATCTTTATTTTGTGTACCTGAGGATGATGGACTGTTTTTCCAGAAAAAATAAATAATGTTTACTATTACAAGCAGCTGGCTAGTGTTCTGAATGCCAAAGATTACTATATATATATATATATATATATATATATATATATATATATATATATAGTGGGAATTCAAGAGGTGGAAGCATTAAAGTGATTGTAAAGGTAAAAATATTTCTTTGCCATTCTCTGCATTAAGTTAAAAAACCTTTTAAGTGCAGCTCCCCCTGTTGCCCCCCTAAATACTCACCTGAGCCCATTCTCTGTCTAGCGCTGTGCATGTCTGCAGCAGCTCTTTTACCCTCTCCCTGCTCTCACTGGCTGAGAGAAGTGGCAGCCCTTGGCTCCAGCTGCTGTCAGTCAAAACCTGCAAGCAGAGAGCGGGGGCAGGGCTCAGCCGGGCTGTGTGTCCACATAGATGCAACAGTCTGGCTCAGGAGCTAGCCTGCATGAGTGTCCCCACAGGAAGTAACTTTCTGTGGGGGCAAGCGACCAATGAAGGAAAGATTTAGGAGTGCTGGCGTTGGACCCAAAACTATAGCAAAACTATTGCATAGAGCAGGTAAGTATAACATAATAACCTATAACATAAACAGCCACTCACCTTTCCCATAATCCAGCGCTGTGCTCAGCCCAGCTGTTTTCACTTTGTGTCCTCTTTCCCTTTTGAGTGGAGCTCCACTTTAAGGATGCAGCCATAGCATAAACAGTTTTTAATATAGGTTTTTAAGCATTCATCCACAGAACCATAAGCGATGTGTATGAGGTCACTTCTGGGTCACCCTGTTACTTTCCCCGGCTAGCATAGCCAGGAAGGAATGTATTGCAATGCGATGTGTCCTTCACTGCCAGTGTCATTTACACAGGAATCAGTGCATTTTTAATCGCACTGATCGCTGTATAAATGACAATGGTCCCAAAAATGTGTCAAAAATGTCCGACATGTCCGCCATAACATCGCAGTCACAATAAAAATCACTGATCGCCGCCATTACTAGTAAAAAAAAAATTATTAATAAAAATGCCATCCCCTATTTAGTAAACGCTATAACGTTTGCGCAAACCAATTAATAAACACTTATTGTGATTTTTTTTTTACCAAAAATATGTAGAAGAATACGATCAGCCTAAACTGAGGAAAAAAAATGTTTTTTTATATATTTTTGGGGGATATTTATTATAGCAAAATGTAAAAAATAATGCGTTTTTTTTCAAAATTGTCGCTCTTATTTTGTTTATAGTGCAAAAAATAAAAATCACAGAGGCGATCAAATACCACCAAAAGAAAGCTCTATTTGTGGGAAAAAAAGGACGTCAATTTTGTTTGGGAGCCACGTCGCACGACCGCGCAATTGTCAGTTAAAGCGACGCAGTGCCGAATGGCAAAAAACACTCTGGTCAGGAAGGGGGTAAAATCTTCCGGGGCTGAAGCGGTTAAAGAGAATCTGTCATCTAAAAATTATCACGTAGGGGACTGTTTGTCGGTCTTACTGTCTTTTTTTTTTTGAGTGGGGGAGCTTCAGAATTCTCTACCTATAGGCTCCTGAGATGTAAATCCAGCCCTGCTCTCATTCTCTTCCATTCCACTTTACCAACATACACCTCAATTTTAACGGTTTTTGACCTACATTGGGACTGGTTCTTACACATGACACACATGTGCTGTCGCAAACACTGAAAAGAAGTTTATACAGCTGACCTTATTTCTCAGCAAAAGATTCCAATCCTGCCCACACTCCCCACCATATGTGAGAATCTCTTCAATTGGTGGTAGCATTAGTGACACAGCCATATGCCAACATAATTTTTGAAGGGCTTCCTTTCCCACTTTTAATTAAGCATTAAAGTTCACAGAACTCCAATGTTTGCTCAGTTGGACTGACCCACACCCATCTCCTGACTTCCTTTCTGTCCTGAGTGGAGCCCTGACTCATAGTCAACACCCTACTAAGTGGACTGTGCACACCTCAACAATCAGTAAGCTGGGCACTAACAAAATGCTGACTCAGGGTTGCAGGCCCTATTCCATTCAATAAAAAGCCTCTGGGCTCCAGGACCCTTACCAGGATTTAACAAAATCCAATTTCCTCCATCTCAGTGCCGCTCAACCTGCATGGGTGAGAATAGGGGATAGAGCTCAAGGTTCAGTATGAACACAACCAAATTATATGCATCTAGGATGTCAAGGGCAGATAGTAGGGGGCACCACATCCTACTCATAATACCAGAAACATATATTCTCACCAAGATTGGACTTTTGAGGTGCCCTGGAGAAAACCATAGTACAAACATTAAAATTAGAGGGGATACATGACCCTTTGTAACTTTTAATTTTTGTAAATTTTACTTTTATTATTATTTATATGTTTATTTTTCCAACATTATTGTTTTATTTCCTTTTTCTTACAACATTAGCGTATACTGCATAGCGAATGACTTCTCTGTTTTGTGGCCTCCTGTGGAAGCAGGTATCAATGCCTGCAAAACACATAGAAGAAGACTATTAATGAAGAACAACATTGTAGATTTCATGATGGATGATATAAATGTCAAGGGGACTTGCAACCCCATACTGAGAATTTCTAACTGTTAGCCGTAGTGTAATGATAATGCGTACGGGGCATGCGAATGGCTGTGTGTGGCAGCCATGGTCAGCTATTACATTTTTAGAACAGAAGCATAATAACAGCAGTGATTTCCTTCATATCCCCCCAGGAAAGTATTTCATACACTCCGCAAGCTTTAAGCTTCTTACTAGAACATTTTTATCAGATCTTTGAGAGGACACATGCAGACTCTTTCCTTGTCAAAAGAAGTTTATTGAGTATACAATATTATAAAGATACATAAAGTAAGTTTACAAGGATCTATAAAGTAAGCTCATTGTTTTACAGTAGGGTTTATATAGGTAAATATCATGAAATTTCAAATATTAAACATTGGGTTCACGTAAACCTAAATTAAAGATATATATCATTTCCTTAGTTACTTTTGTAGGATTTTAAATGATTTATACCTACTATACATATTGTTTACAGGTAGAATGTATATAGGTCAAATAAATTCTGATAATGAGCTTTAATCGTAAGGTGGAGAAAAGGAAAGAGAAAGAAGAAAAAGGGTAGAAAGGCAGAGGTATGGTCCACAAGGTTGTCCCGCTCGTCAGTTTATTATTCTTTTTAGTTCTCTTTGAAGCCTTAGAATGGGTGTCTCTGTAAGTCATTTAATCTGTTACCATGGCAACAGGACAGAGTTATTGAAATTTGACAGGAACTGTTGTTTTATCCAAGGATGCCAAAGTTTTTCAAATTTTGGAATTTTATTTTGATCGATGGCTACCATCTTAGCATGGGACATTGTATTATTCATTCTGTGAATTGTTTCTGCTAGTACCAATGTAGGAGATTTCCATGCCTTGGCCACTGTTTGTTTTGCAGCCGTTATTAGTTGGATCATAAGTTTGAATTGAGAGAGTGTTAACCATTCCGGTTTTAGATTAAGTAAAGTTATATATGGATCTGGTTGTATTATTTTTTTAAATATTTTAGATGCAATCATGAAGACTTCCTTCCAGAAGGTTTGGATTACTGGGCACGTCCACCATATGTGTAAATGTGTGCCTATTTCTGGGCATCCTCGAAAACAAAGAGCTGAGGTATTAGGTGAATATTTTGCCACTCTAGCGGGTACAAGGTACCAGCGAGTTAGGACTTTATAATTTGTCTCCAGTGCTAAGATGTTGGGTGAAGATGACTTAGATGTGAGCCATATGTTAGACCAGTCCGTGTCTTCTAAAGTTCGTCCCAGGTCCTCCTCCCACCTCTGAACGTAAGAGGGTCTATTAAGATTTACTACTCCATATAATTGATTATAAAGTGATGAAATTGTACCTTTAGCAAATGGATCTTTTGTACAGATTGATTCAAAAATGGATAATTGGGATAATGGTGTATCCCCCTTTAGGAATGGAGTATAGAAATTTTTGATTTGGAGATATCTAAATATCTCAGAGTTTGGTAGATCATATTTTTCTCTAAGCGATGGGAATGAAAGGAATGATTTAGATGCTATGAAGTCATTTAGTGTCTGAATGCCTGATGTTGTCCAAGCTTTAAAAGAATTTGGGTAGATCCATGCCGGATAAAAGGCCGGATTTCTGATAAAAGAAAGGAGAGGATTGTGTGGAGATTGTAACTGATATTTGGTTTTTAGTTTATCCCAGAGAGATAAGAAGTGTTTAGTTATGGAATTATGAATTTTAAAGCGGTCTTTAGGATCAAGCCATAACAAGTTTGATATTAATAGAGGGTCATTTTCTGAAGCCTCTATAAATACCCATAATGGGATTTCCTGTTTTGCATGGTATTTGGACAGACTGGCCAAATGTGCTGTTCTGTAGTAGTTAGTAAAATTAGGGTATCCCAGGCCTCCTTTATTTTTGGGAAGATGTAGTGTGTGTATAGGTATACATGGTTTAGAAGAGCCCCATATAAACAAAGTTGCTCTTTTTTGTACTATTCTCAAAAAATAGGAAGGAATTGGAATAGGGAGGACTCTGAATAGATAAAGCAATTTGGGTAGAATAGTCATTTTGATTGCATTAATCTTCCCTATCCAGGATAAAGGAAGTTGCGACCATTGTTTTATTAGATTTGTGATCTGTCTTAATACAGGAGGATAATTGGTTGAGAATAAGTCAGAATGAGATGCTGTTAAATGAATTCCAAGATATGGGATTGATTTTTCTGCCCATGTGAAGGGGAGTGCAGCCCTAGCCGGGATCAATTCCATGTTTGTGAGCGAAATATTAAGCACTAGGCATTTCTTAGGATTAATCATAAGGCCGGATAGGCCTGCAAATCCATCAAGAGCTGGTATTAAGTTAGGACCAGAGACCTGTGGTGATGATAGAAAAAGTAACATATCGTCTGCAAATATACATAATTTGTGTGTAATACCTCCTACTTCAATGCCAGTTATAGTTTGGTTTGTTCTGATGTATTGGGCCATGGGTTCGAGTATAAGGGCAAATAATAAGGGAGATAATGGGCAACCCTGTCGGGTACCTCTTTCGATATTAAAGGCATCAGATTTGTATCCAGCATATTTATATAGGCTTTGGATTTATTATATAATGCTTTGATCCATGTTAAAAAGTGGGGTCCAAAACCCCATTTTTGTAATGAATATTGCATATATTGCCAGGATACTGTGTCAAATGCCCTCTTAATATCGAGAGATAGAAAACATAAAGGGATTTTCCGTTTTTTAGCAATATGTGCCAATAACACTGCCCTTCGTATATTATCGCCTGCCTGTCTATTTGGCATAAAGCCTACTTGATCTCTATGTATTAATTTTCCTATAATGCTATTGAGGCGTTTTGCTATTATTTTTGCTAATAATTTAATATCAAGGTTTAACAGAGAGATAGGCCGATAATTCACACAGGAAGTATCATCAGAAAGGGGTTTTGAGATCATACAAACAATTGCCATTAGTGTTTCTTGCCGAAAAGAATGTCCTTCTAGAAGTTTGTTAAAAGTTTCAGTGATAATGGGAGAGAGTATTTCTGAGAATGTTTTATAGTATAAAGCCGAGTAGCCGTCTGGGCCTGGTCTTTTGTTAAGTTTTAGGTCTTTTATGGTGTTAGCAACTTCATCTATAGTTATAGGCTCATCCAAACTACTTTTTTGATTCTGAGACAACTCAGGTAAGGTTATTTTTGAGAAGAAGGATTCAGCCTCTGTAGGATTAAATTCATTGTTTGTCTTGTATAAAGTTGCGAGATGTGAGTGAAATTTATGGACTATTTTAACTGGATTACAAGTATAAACATTTTTTGATAATTTCAAACGTATTGGTTTGAAAGATTTGTTAGTTGAATTTAATGCCCGAGCCAAATATGTACCTGGTTTGTTTGTATTCATGTAGAAATTGTGTTTGGAGCGTTTGAGGGATTTATCAACTGACTCAGTGAGAAATAGATCGTATTCCAATCTAGATTTTTCCAGATGAGATTTTGTACTCTGAGATGGATTATCTTGGAATGATATGTAGGCTGCATTAAAATTGAGTTCTAGTTTTTTTGCTAGATTTTTGCGTTCTCGTTTAAATAGTGCCATTTGTCTTTGTATTGTACCACGCAAGACAGGCTTATGAGCTTCCCACAGTGTTATTGGGGAAATGTCTGTTGTATTATTAATTGATATGTATTCCTTTAAAGCTTGTTCAATGGCCATCTGATGTAGTGGGTGTTTGAGCATTATGTCCGGTAAGTACCACGTTGGGTCATGCGCTTTTGGTATGGCTGAGGCTATAGTAGTGTATACTGCATTATGGTCAGACCACGGAATCGGAATTATATCTGATGCAATAATTTCTGGTATCATTCCTATTGTTAGAAAAATATGATCTATTCTGGTGAAGGTTTGATGAGGGTGCGAGAAATAAGTGAATTTCTTTTTCATTGGGTTACTTTCTCTCCACGAATCTACCAGATTGTATTTGGAAAGAAGTTGAGAAAAAGGTAATCTAGAGGTTATTTTGGATGGTGTAAAAGGTGATTTATCTAGAAATGGGAGGAGGACCTGGTTCGAATCCCCGCACATTATCACTGTTCCTATTTTGTGTGTATTAATCACTTGTAATATATGTGAGAGGAATGATGTAGGTTGTTTGTTAGGAGCGTAGTAGGAAATCACCGTGATTGCTGTATCCATTATATAACCCATGAGTATCAGGTATTTACCTTCTGGGTCTTTAATTTCTGATGAAAAGGTGAATGGTGTGGATCGGTGAAATGCAATTAGAGTACCCCTTTGTTTGGTACAGGCAGAAGCCGTGTAAATTTGTTGATAAAAAGGAGAAATATATTTTGGAGTAGAATCTTTGGTGAAGTGTGTTTCTTGGAGGCATACTATGTGAGCCTTCTTGTTATGGAAAGTACGGAAGGCTTTGGTCCTTTTTTGAGGGACATTTATTCCCTGAACATTCAGGGAAAGTATATTCAGTGGTGCCATGGCAACAGATCAAATAGTTTTGACTTACTTTTTGTTATGCAGAACTGACTGCGCAGATCAACCTGTGTGGACTGAAGAGATGAAAAGATAGAAAAGAAACCAGTGAATTCTGGAGTAAAGAGTAAACAAAAAACATATGAGATTAGATGATACATTGTATAAATTATTTTTTGCAAGTAATCACAATTTACCCGTGAAAGAGAATAAATATCTCTCTCAGGGGAATAAGTGCCTTCGTCACACTCCCACATAATATGGTTGGGAGAATGAGGAGGGCTAATGGGGGTACACGGATCTTCCGCTTACAGGAGAGAAGTGCTATGTCAAAAGACATCAAAATGATGATTCATTAATTGGACTGCAGGATATAGTTTTTGTTGAAATTATTTATTCCAGGGTGGTTGTATATGGTTAGTCTTGCCCTAGGCTAAATAATTCAGTTAGAAAGGTACTGTTAATAACTTTGGTATTGATGAAGATAGTTTGAATTATTTTGGGATTTTAACCCTTTTAGAGTAAACAATTACATATTTTATTCATATGTAACTGTTTAGATATGTTAACTCATAAAATTGAGGTTGTATTGCTTCAGATTAGAATAAACAAAAACATAGTTCTAGGAACTAGTTAGGTAATAATATATTTGTTTTAATAAAAGAAAGAAAAAGCTTCCATTACTTATAGATTATTGAACATATTTGTCCTAAAAAGTAATAAATCTATTGTTATTACCTGAAAATATATAACTGAACAAGAATTTCCTTATTTCATTTATATATTCTAAGGCTATATGAATCAGAAGTAATAAGAAATATAACTGGAATGTAACATGATCCCACACAGTGTGTGACTATCAGAATGCAGTTACATTCAGTTATAAATACAGGTTTTTTTATAGAGAACCATCTCTTAGTATAATAAATGAAGAGATATCAGGAATTAGGATGTCAGTCCATTGAATCTTCTTGGTCCATGAATGATGTGGCATAACGGCCTCTTTTGTGAGAATGATGATTCCCATTTTGTTCTGAAATTTTCTGGGTGCTGCCTGAAGGTGAAGATGATGCCATTCTTCTGCGTGTGGGAGAGTTGCTGCTTGTGGGTTCTGTCAGATTTAATTTTAAAAGGGTTTGTTGTAGTTCATCTGCTGATCTGCTTCTGTAAATTGGACCTTGGTAGTTAAATCTGACTGAAAAGGGGAAGCCCCATTGATACATAATGTTGTGGCGTTGCAGTTCCATTAGATGGGGTTTCATGGATCGTCTTTTAGTAATAGTAAGTTGGGATAGGTCAGCAAAAATTTGATAATTGTGTCCTTGAAAATTAAGTTCCTTTTTTTCTCTTGCAGCAATTAGTATTTGTTCTTTCGTTCTGTAATAATGAAATTTTGTGATTATATCACGTGGGGGTCCATCTTTCTTTTTGGCTGTGAGGGCTCTGTGTACTCTGTCCAGTTCTAAACGTTCAATGGGGATATCTGGCTTTAGTTCTTGTAATAGAGCAGTAATAGTAGATTGCAGGTCTGTCACAGTTTCAGGTATTCCCCTTATGCGCAAGTTTGAACGTCTGGCTCTATTTTCGTAATCTTCGAGCTTAGTTTGAAGTATTAAATTCTCTTCTTTTAATTGTTCCAATTCTGTTATATTTTCTTGGGTTGTAATTTCAATTTCATCCATTTTTATTTCTAAGGCTGCGGTGCGGTTTCCCAGCTCTCTTATTTCTTTGGTTAGGCTTTTTGTTATTTGGTCTGAGGTTTGTTTTAAAGCCTTATGAAGCATCTTTTCAAATTGTAATAATATTACTGGGGATGCTGAGGAGGCTTGTGGAGAAGTTTGTGAGAGGATTTGTTCTGTATCTGACTCAAATGGAGAGTCTTGCTGTGACATTTTCTGTCTGTGAGAGCGCCCTGATGCTGTATATTGTGAGGTGACTGGAGCTGCTTTAGTTGCAGTGAGTGCCTGTGAGCTCTTTGTGAGGTGATTATTATTTCTGCCACGGCTTCCTCCCAGTACCATATTTCCTGCCCAAACTTTCACAGTTTGTTCCCTGGGGCAAAAAGGTTCAAATGGATACCTTTTGAGCCTGCAGGCTCCGCTTTGTCCTTCTCTTCTCTCCTCAGCGGTGCGGAGCTCTAACAATGCATGTCTGCTCTGCTAGACTCCGCCCATGCACCCTCCATGCAGACTCTTTCATGCCTATTACCTGAACACAAACTTCAGCCTAGGGGTCCATGTAGAAAAAAAAAAAAAACATCAGACTTTTAATAAAAGTTGTTGGTTGCAGTTTAAAGTGTTAATTGCTTAGTTAACTTAACCCAGTGACAATCACTCTCAGTCTGTTGGCACAGAGTCCTGCAAGCTGGAAAATCTTTGTGCGGGGTGAAGCTGATAGTGTTATTGTTGCGTATCAGTGACAGCGTAGTGTGATGTTGAGCATTCATTTGTCACAAGTTAGTGAAAAGGGCAATGATCTGACCTGTGTTTGTCACAAGTAGAGGTGGAGAATATCCTATTGTAGGAAGGGAATTTGACTATGCAGTTCCTTTTATATTTAGGAAAGATAAGGGGGCGCTATATACCATAAAAATCAAGTGCACTGAATATATATATCTCTTGCATTACCAAAAAATAAAGAATTAGTAATAATATCAATTCATAATAAATTACACAATGAAGTGCCCACAATAGTGAAAATAACAATAGTGATTAATTGTCCACATAAAATAAGTGATTGGAGTGGTTGAAGTGATATCTTGCAATATTATCCCAATCTTGTTGCTGTTAGCAAAAGGTTTTCCATCACCAGGAGGAGATAAGAAAAGGAAAAACACCTCGAAGTAGTAGATATCTGCTTACCAGATACCAATGACTCCTTTAGTTAAAAAGAGAGTCACTAGCGCTTGTGCAGGATTGTGCCTGCTCACATGGATGGCCGGACTGTGGGTGGTATTACAGGCATGGATCGTTCCCGTCACACTCTTCCACTCTCACGCTTCCCTGAAGACGTTCATAACGAAACGTACGTCGGAGCGGTACGTGGTCACATGTCCTTTTACCTTACAACATCCGGATCCTTTGGCTGCCCCCCTGTGTAAGCTGGAATGCACGCCAGCGTGGAGGAGACATGGAAGGTTTTTTCTGACTGCGAAGTTACCCTGACATGCAAGCAGCCCCAGTGCCGGGTAGGCACCCACCAATGTAAGCGGCCATTTGGCTTTTTTATTGTTTACCTTTTTAATAAATGGTTTTACGCTATGGAGACTGTTTTTGTTTCCTATGTATTCATATCCTTATCTTGAATGAGTGTGACGGGAACGATCCATGCCTGTAATACCACCCACAGTCCGGCCATCCATGTGAGCAGGCACAATCCTGCACAAGCGCTAGTGACTCTCTTTTTAACTAAAGGAGTCATTGGTATCTGGTAAGCAGATATCTACTACTTCGAGGTGTTTTTCCTTTTCTTATCTCCTCCTGGTGATGGAAAACCTTTTGCTAACAGCAACAAGATTGGGATAATATTGCAAGATAGCACTTCAACCACTCCAATCACTTATTTTATGTGGACAATTAATCACTATTGTTATTTTCACTATTGTGGGCACTTCATTGTGTAATTTATTATCAATTGATATTATTACTAATTCTTTATTTTTTGGTAATGCAAGAGATATATATATTCATGCACTTGATTTTTATGGTATATAGCGCCCCCTATCTTTCCTAAATTCCATCTTTTGATTATCTATTTTTTTGATTATTCAAAAATTGGGGTAGCAGCTTATACAGGTTTTACAACATCTACATTTTTTTTATATTTATTCATTTATATTTTGTTCACTGTTGGGAATGTTTTTTACTAGTTCATGATATTTATTTATGGTATCTGGGATTGACACCACTGGCGCGAAGGTTATTATTATTTTTTATAGTTTTTATATGCATGTGTCTGATTTTAGCTTTTGTATGAATAAAATGATTTGTTTCATCCTATCAGTGAAGCTTGTCACTTCACTGGGTATATGTAAGGACTTACAACCACTTCAAAAACAAGAAAAGGTATTGCATAACCCTGATAAATTCCATTATGTCGCCACAACAGTGTGAATGGAATTACTGTAGAACAACTCTAATGGGGCGTACACACGGTCGGACTTTTCGGCTACAAAAGTCAGACGGACGCCGACGGACCAAATCCGGTGGACAATCCGATCCTGTGTGGGCTTCCCCGGACTTTCAGCGGACTTTTCCAGTCGCAAATGTGACGGACTTTAGATTTGGAACATGCTTCAAATCTTTACGTCGTAACTCCGCCGGACCCAGAAATCCGCTCGTCTGTATGCTAGTCCGACGGACAAAAACCCACGCTAGGGCAGCTATTGGCTACTGGCTATCAACTTCCTTATTTTAGTCCGGTGTACGTCATCACGTACGAATCCGTCAGACTTTTGTGTGATCGTATGTAGGCAAGTCCATTCGTTAGAAAGTCCGCCGCAAGTCCGCCAAAAGTCAGTCGAAAGTTTGTCGGACAGGGTGTCGGACTTTTGTATCCGAAAAGTCCGACAGTGTGTACGCCCCATAATAAAGGTAGGTAAAGGCTACTGATCCTTTGTGATTATTAGTTAGCTTGCTTGTATGAAAATATTGTTCAAATATTTATAGTATTACAATACATGGGGTCATCTGTAGCTTGGCCAGTATTTACATTTTTTTCAAACAATTTTTAAAGATCTCAATATCCTATTAGGCTTTTGATTGTTGGTTCAGACTGTACCTCACGCTTCAAATACCTTCTTAATTTCCAGTAGGTTTGGGTTAGACTTGAACACTATGTCCAGGAGATGCTCAGTGTGAGGACTTTTTGTTTTAGGACTTTGCAATTCTTTATGGATATTATAATAAATATTGGTTTCGTAATATACTGTATGCTTCTTTCAGATACATTTTTTCTTTAATTTTTTTTGTAAATCTATAAATCTCTTTATAAAGGGATGTGGGCATACAAATATGTAATCGTTCACCTATATTAGTTCTTTTAAATACATATTCCATATTTTGCGTGCATTATACAGTAACTGTAAACCCATAATATTCCACCCCCACCCTAACAGATAACTCAGCATTCTGATCATTTGAAATATTTGTGTTACTACTTTATACTTTGAACAGGTTGACTGGTGGAGTACATTGGGTTATCATATATGTGGAGGTAATTGGTTCAGTAGTAACAATAAGGAAAAAGCCAAAACTGATTTTAGATGCATTTTTATTAAAGTGATTGTAAAGTCTTGTTTTTTGTTTTAGTTAAATACTTATACTTACCTGCTCTGTGCAGTGGTTTTGCCCAGAGCAGCCCCAATCCTCCTCTTCTCGGGTCTCTCTTCGGTACTCATGGCCCCTCCCTACTGTTGAGTGCCCCCACAGCAAGCAGCTTGCTAAAGCTGCACCCGAGCTGAGCCGCTGCTCTGTGTGTCCATTAAGACATGGAGCCGCGGCCAGCCCCGGCCCACCCCCTTTCTCTCCTCATTGGCTAACTGACTTTGATTGACAGCAGCGAGGGCCAATGGCGCCAAGCTGCTGTCTCAGCCACAGACAGCTGAGTCTCTTGTGCAACATCGCTGGATTTAGATGGGGCTCAGGTAAGTAATAGTGGGGCTGAGGGGGGCTGCTGCACACAGTAGGTTTTTCATCCTAATGCATAGAATGCATTAAGATAAAATACCTTCTGACTTTCCAACCACTTTAAAGTAATATTAAAAGCTGGTATTTTTTTTTTTACCTAAAATTAAAAAGAAAGGTTTATACTTACCTGCTGTGTGCAAGTATTGCATAGAGCGGCCCCCTACCTAATAAATGGCATATTTATTATAGCAAAAAGTAAAAAATATTGTGGTTTTTTTTTTCAAGCTTGTCGCTCTTCTTTTGTTTATAGCGCAAAACATAAAAACCTCAGAGGTGATCAAATACCACCAAAAGAAAGCTCTATTTGTGGGAAAAAAATAAATAAAAATTCATTTGGGTACAGTGTTGCATGACCACGCAATTGTCATTCAAAATATTACAGCGCTGAAAACTGAAAATTGGCCAGGGCAGGAAGAGGGTGAAAATGCCCTGTATTGAAGTGGTTAAATACACAAATAAGTGAAGCAAGGTCATTCAAATCTTTAGCTATCCTTTACCAGTGAAAAAGTCACCATCTTACTATTTTGTTGCCCTGGTCAACCCACTTAATCATATTTTAACCACTTGCCGACTGCTGCACATCGATATACGTCGGCACAATGGCAGCAGTGGGCTAATGGGTGTACCTGTACGTCCACTTTAAGAGCCGAGGATAGCAGGCACGTGCCCGCCGCGTACAGTGTGACCGTGTCCACGGGACTGGCAGACTCGATATCCTGGCAATCATGTAATGGAGCCTCAGAATGGGGAAATGCCTATGTATAGAAGGCATTTCCCTGTTCTGGCTTGTGTCATGACAGAGATCACTGCTCCCTGTCATCGGGAGCAGTGATCGCTGTTATGTGACTTGAAGCCCATCCCCCCCACAGTTAGAATAACTCCCTAGGACACACTTAACCCCTTTATTGCCCCCCTAGTGGTTAACCCCTTCACTGCCAGTGTTATTTACACAGTAATCAGTGCATTTTCATAGCACTGATCGCTGTATAAATGACAATGGTCCCAAAATAGTGTTTTTCCTATCAAATTAAAACTCTATCTCTCCCTAGCAAAAAAGTGATGTATAATACATTAGGGTGGATTACAAAATGTAAAAAATATAATGTGCGAAACCAAGACGTTGATAATATAGGGTCCTGCAACTTCTAAGCCACTGTAACTACAAAACGGTGCCAAAAGCCAGAATGCACGCCCATGTTTCCAGGACATGGCTACAGTGTTGCCAACCTACCAGATTGAAATTTACTTACATGACACCCAAAATTTTCTGGCACAGCCACGTTTCTACTGACCTTTCCAAAAATTACAAAATTGGGGGTGTGGCCGGCATCCGAGCAGCATGGACGTGCTCTTCTAAGCTCTGTGGAAGCCGGGATTCAGCGACAAATTCCAGCACACTCAGACCTCGTTTGCGGACAGAACCTACACCCTGGGACTCTCCTCACCCCCCCAGCAGTGTGGCATGGCACTTAATGGCAATGACAAACCTAGTGTGATTTTGGTGCATTTGAAACATGACAGAAAATACGAAAAACACGCTAAAACATGTGTTACCAAATGCGCCAGGGGCACCAAAATTTGGTACATGAGCTTCTGTGGCATGTTTTTTTGCAACAGTAAGCCCATTCAAGTTAACGAGCTGTGTCACGTGCCTGACTGGTAGAGGAGTCAGGGACTGCCCAGGCAGTGGAAGGGCATAAGTGCTGGGAAGACCAAGACCAATTTCAAGGTCAGGAACAGGCAGGAGTTGGCAAAGTGCTGGTGGTGAGGTACCAAGTCAGGAGGTATAATAATGGTCAAAAGTCTAAGAAAGGGTCTATAACACAGGTGAGCAGCAGACACAGCAGGCAGTGGTGATCCAAGAGAAGTGTCAGGTGTAGCCAGGTCAGGAACAAGGTTACCAGACTTTCAGGAACTTGGAATACAGGAACTAGAGCTGAAGACAATCCAGCACTGAGGCTAGGCAGACCTTGAGTTTAAATAGGCTGCTGGGCACCAGGATTTATGGGCGTGTCCATGTACACACGTAAATAATGTTAATATTCCTAATGAACATGTTCCTGGAACAGCCTCAGAAGTAGCGGGTTCTGCAGAAACATCCAGCTGAAGACTGGAAACATAACAGGTCAACGTAAATATATGCCAGCACACCACAGATCCTTAAATATCACCCAAGAAGTTTTTTTTTTATTGAAGAATGATCACATTACAAAGAATAAGGTGCAACATTTTGGAGCCACAGTCAGCCGATTCAAGTTAACGAGCTGTGTCACGTACCTAACTGCGGAGTCCGAGATGAGGGTGGAGCAATTTCTGTCCTAGCACCTCTGGTAGTGGAGACAGGGACTGCACATGTAGCAGAAGGGCAAAGGTGCTGGGAAGCTGGAACAGTGAATTTGAGCTTTGAAACACAGGTGTTCTTTCAGTGCCAATACTGTATGTAGACAGGTCACAAGCTATGTTCAGCAGTAACCAGGGAAACAGGAGCAGGATCAAGACCAATTTCAAGATCAGGAACAGGCAGGAGTTGGCAAAGTGCTGAGGTGAGGTACCAAGTCACTAAAAATGGCAAGCAGGAACAAGCGTTTCCACTACGCAAAGTGTGAATGGTGCCCAAGTGCTGACCACTTAAATAAATAAGGTGGTCAAGCAAAGCATTTTTTGAAATCTCATCCAATACAACTTGGGCTTTCAAGAGCCAAATAGTAACTGTCAAACACTCTACACACTCCACTCTATTAGAGTACCATGAGAAAGAAAGTTGCAAACAAATACACTCATATTCTACTGTGCTAACTCCCAGCACTAAGCATAAAACAGCATTTAGACTTTCAGAGGACCACACCCCTTCCTACTACCAATTGTGCAAGTGGCCTCTACATAATGGCATCTCAAGGTTCTGACTCCTCCCAACACACTTTGTCCAATTGACTTCATCGGGTGCGTCCTTGATTTTTGATTCATTGGAATATCTATTCAATTTTTGTACAGCTGCTAATAGGTGGGGTTTATTATTTAGCACAGAATTTTCTGGTTTATTTATATACCTCTATGTTATCCTTGTGCACGGGAGAGGCTGCTAAACATGTTGCTGAATGCAGTTTTTATCATGCCACCACTATGTTTGCAAAATTCATCAGTAATTGTATGCTTTTATTGAAAAATGTGTATTTAAAGTGGTAGTAAACATCACTTGGTCACTTGTACCTACAGGTAAGCTTATAATAAAGCTTACCTGTAGGTAAAATATATCTCCTAAGCATGCGCCATTTAAGAGATATTCACAGTTTCTGCAGCCAGTGACGTTGTCGGCTCATGTCCACTGCTCTCTGAATTGAAGGCACACTGATTGTGCCATGAATCCAGAGCACTGTGCTACGGCTGATCCCATGTGCATGTGCGGGAATGATATAATCGCAGCTCTACCATTCAAAAGTCTGGAATCAACAAACCTGGAAGGAAAACCAGGTGAAGATGGAAGCCCTATCAACGGTGGCCTAGAGGGATCCCTTTTACAGGTAAATCTGTCATGATGTGCTAGTAAGCGGTGCATACCAGCACATTATGCAAGTAACTTGCTGGGGAACAGTTTTTTTTTTTAAGAACTTTACTATCACTTTAAGTGTTTTTTATAATTTTGCTGCATTCCTAAAAATTAGGGTTTAAATCCAAGTTACACCTCTTGCCAAAAACATTGTGTGCAGTTTCTGTGGTCCTGCCATGTTTGAGCCACTGAAAATTCAGTACAGTGCAAAAAAAGTGGCATAACAATTTTCATCCATCAACATCCAGAATACACTCCCTTATTTCTACAGCTACTGTCCTGCAGGACTTGGAGCTGGTGTTTAGCTTATTTTAAAAAATGCCTCAGAGACAAAGCATAAACTAGTAGACTAAACAGGTATAAAATAAAATAAAAGGTGAACTAACTCCACATATCCTGGTTACCCCTCTGGGCCCCACTGCACAAAGTGTTCATGATGTCCCTTGTGGCCAGTGTAGCTATCCATCCACTGCATACCACAATACACAGTCCTGCAGTGAGTATCCATCATAATGCTTGTAATATCAAGCACTCATTAGTCAGGGAGACAACATGACCATGCTGACCAATGAGAAGTGCTTCTTTCTTCTGGGATACTTTATTAGAAGAAGAAGCCTGAAATAAACTTCTCATTGGTCAGTGCAGTCATGTGGCTGTGCTGACCAAAGAGCGTTTGCCATTGATAACATGGTGGATACTCACTCCGGGGCTGTGTATTGTGGTATGTTCTATACAGAAAGCTACATAGACAGCACAGGGCAGCATAGCCTCTGGAGGGGTGGCCATGACATTTGGAGTTTCATAAAAGGGCAAACTTACCCTTTATGCACACTAATATAAAAAAATATATGGACTTTCTGGCAAGGCTATATAAATCGAATGGATATGGGATTGTCAGCCAAGACAACTTGCAAACATGCACTTAGCACTGTATTTACGTGATTGTCTGCAGTTCAGCTGTTAGTTGTCAGAAATTGTCAGAAGAGCAGAATAACAGCACTCCAAAAAATGTATATTAGTGTATATAATTATCTATTTCTTTACCAGTTGTGATTCAAAGCAAGTTTTTTTGGCTCAAAAACTGGGAATCAACTTTATTTAAAACTTAAAACTCATATGCTATCACGTTTCCAAAGCACAATTGTACAGTCTTGCAAATGCAGCACGAGAACATTAAATACCAGCAATTAATGTTTTATTTCAGATAATTGTGAAATCCAAGTACGTGGTATACTATAAGTGTAACTTGAGATGACTGTAAATTGAATTGACTGTAAAAAGCTTACGGTTATATTATAAAATAAATTAGATGATTTTATTCAGACTGAAATCAGCCAGCAGGACTTGCAGTATAATCAAATGAAAGTAATTAAGTCTTTAAATGAAATTAAATTTCAAATTTTAGAATAATAGAGAAAGATATTACTTTGTCATTTAATTCATTCAGAGTTAGTTACTTTAATTAGTTTGGTTATCTGTTTGCATTAAGTGGAATGAATGAGAATACAATGCCATTAAATTTATGAATTCATTTTTTTGGTCTCGATATGGAATACAGTTAGATAAATGCAATTATTCTGTAATGGTGAAAAATGTATAATGGTTCAGTGCAGCTTCATGCTAAAATAATCCAGTTAAGGATATAATGAATACACAATTCATGATAGATTCTGTATGTCTCCGCCTGCAATTACTGCAGTAATTGTCACTATATAATATGGTATATTAGTTTACAACTGCATAAGCAAAATGGGATTTGGAAAGAAACTTGATCTGCTGAATAATAAAGGAAATAATTAATTACAGATTTAAAAATATCCAAAAACTTTGTAAATTGGTGAGAAAGTGTGTCTGTCAATGGGAGGATATTGTTTTTACCAACATGAACTGTTCAGGTTCTTTAAGGTAGTTAAAAATGTACTACCTTTTGTAAAAGCTAATGTATATGCTAAAAAAAGAGACAAATAATTCCACAGTAGCGCACTAATTAATCTACAAATCTACTAAATAGCAGCATTGTGAAATGATCAACATAAAACACCCATACATAATAAAAAGTGTCCAAATGGCATATCCAAAAATATATATATATGCTCCATCATATGCAAATCTATATGGTAATACAGTCCAACTTAAAAAGATGAAAAAATAGCGAAACAAAATCTTGTTAATCCACCAAAATCCTTCACCAAAGTGATGTGTGCCAATTCCACTCCCTTAAGAATAAAGCTTACTAGATGCTGTTGCCATTCACTCTCATGTCTGGCAAATATCATCTTATTAGATGTTTTTGAATAACTGCTTATACACCCCAATCTCCATCCAGATCAATAAAGACACTCCCAACATGTGGGGATAGAAATTGAGACAGAGCCTCCAATAGTGTAAAAACACCTTAAAGTAATCAGTTTATTAAAAGTAATGCCCTTACATCATAAAAGATTCAAAATTGCATTGTTAAAATTCCAAACATGCCATGTAACTCAGTGTTGCGATCTCCTCATAGCTTCCTTTGTACATACGGAGTCACCATCAGCCAGGTACTGACGCGTTTCGTCACTTCCGACTTCATTACAGGGGTGGAGACACGGCACGGCAACAAAGCTTAAGTATCCCCCTCCTTATCACTTTAACTCATAGTGGGCAAATTTGGTAGACTTTTAAGCCAATGGACATGGACCACTGAAATATTGTCCATTTGTCCAATTAACCCGCCTTCTGCCAGTTAAAATTGTAATTATAAATGATAAAATATTCACAACTGGCTAGATGGTTAACAGCGGCATGCACATTACTGTGTCTCACCATACTCCACCAATATAACACGCTACTCATGTGGGAATTTAAAATGAACTGACCTAATCATCCAACTGTCCCATTAACCCCACATTCACTAAGACAGTTTGAAATAACCATTAAATCCTACGAGAAGAGACTAATAGTCTCTCCAATTCTAAAGTCCGCAGTAGGCAATAAATGAGATTAAATAAAATAATGGTAAATATAATCTACAAATATCGAATCTCAGATTAACTGCCACTACCAACTTAAGGTTTGGAAGAGTGATACTGTTGCTTTTATAAACTTGATTATAATTTTAATTTATAATCTATACAAAATATCTCAAAATCATATATATATATATATATATATATATATATATATATATATATATATATATATATATATATATATATATATATATATATATATATATATATATACACACACACATATACACACACACATATATATATATATACAGTGCCTTGCAAAAGTATTCGGCCCCCTTGAACTTTTCAACCTTTTGCCACATTTCAGGCTTCAAACATAAAGATATAAAATTTTAATTTTTTGTGAAGAATCACCAACAAGTGGGACACAATTGTGAAGTGGAACGAAATCTATTGGATATTTTAAACTTTTTTAGCAAATAAAAAACTGAAAAGTGGTGCGTGCAAAATTATTCGGCCCCTTTACTTTCAGTGCAGCAAACTCACTCCAGAAGTTCAGCGAGGATCTCTGAATGATCCAATGTTGTCCTAAATGACTGATGGTGATAAATAGAATCCACCTGTGTGTAATCAAGTCTCTGTATAAATGCACCTACTCTGTGATAGTCTCAGGGTTCTGTTGAAAGCACAGAGAGCATCATGAAGACCAAGGAACACACCAGGCAGGTCCGTAATACTGTTGTGGAGAAGTTTAAAGCTGGATTTGGATACAAAAAGATTTCCCAAGCTTTAAACATCCCAAGGAGCATTGTGCAAGCGATCATTTTGAAATGGAAGGAGTATCAGACCACTGCAAATCTACCAAGAACTGGCTGTCCCTCTAAACTTTCAGCTCAGACAAGGAGAAGACTGATCAGAGATGCAGCCAAGAGGCCCATGATCACTCTGGATGAACTGCAGAGAACTACAGCTGAGGTGGGAGAGTCTGTCCATAGGACAAGAATCAGTCGTACACTGTACAAATCTGGCCTTTATGGAAGAGTGGCAAGAAGAAAGCCATTTCTCAAAGATATCAATAAAAAGTCTTGTCTAAAGTTTGCCACAAGCCACCTGGGAGACCTGGGAAAATCGAACTTTTTGGCCACAATGCAAAACGATATGTTTGGCGTAAAAGCAACACAGCTCATCACCCTCAACACACCATCCCCACTGTCAAACATGGTGGTGGCAGCATCATGGTTTGGGCCTGCTTTTCTTCAGCAGGGACAGGGAAGATGGTTAAAATTGAGGGGAAGATGGATGCAGCCAAATACAGGACCATTCTGGATGAAAACCTGTTGGAGTCTGCAAAAGATTTATCTTCCAACAAGACAATGATCCCAAACATACAGCAAAATCTACAAAGGAATGGTTCACAAATAAATGTATCCAGGTGTTAGAATGGCCAAGTCAAAGTCTAGACCTGAATCCAATCGAGAATCTGTGGAAAGAGCTGAAAACTGCTGTTCACAAACGCTCTCCATCCAACCTCACTGAGCTCGAGCTGTTTTGCAAGGAAGAATGGGCAAGAATTTCAGTCTCTCGATGTGCAAAACTGATAGAGACATACCCCAAGCGACTTGCAGCTGTAATCGCAGCAAAAGGTGGCTCTACGAAGTATTAACGCAAGGGGGCCGAATAATTTTGCACGCCCCACTTTTAAAATTTTTTTATTAGTTAAAAAAGTTTCAACAATCCAATAGATTTCGTTCCACTTCACAATTGTGTCCCACTTGTTGGTGATTCTTCACAAAAAATAAAAATTTTATCTTTATGTTTGAAGCCTGAAATGTGGCAAAAGGTTGAAAAGTTCAAGGGGGCCGAATACTTTTGCAAGGCACTGTATGTATATATATATATACATATATATATATCTATATCTATCTATATATATATATCATCTCCAAATGGGTGGAAAGTGCAATAAAATGGGATCTATATGGTCTAGGATCTCCACAGGGATAACACCTAATTTTGTTACAGGGAGTATTTGAAACAATGATTAGCAAATGCTTGTTTCTTTTTTTTGTAAACAATGCTTATTTGCTTTTCACTAGGATACTTGCTGTGTCTTGGTATGAACAACTTTATAAATTGTGGATTTGTGTCATTCCCTTCCACTGGAGTCCTTGCTTGCTATTATGACTTTGTATGACCCACTTTGTGAACTTGTGTGCAAAGGTTTTAGCTTTTCTTCATAACGCAGAGTACTGGCTTGCTGCTATGTCTTGGAATGACCCATAGGGGGTTATTTATGAAAGGCAAATCCACAATAAACACGGTATATCCAAATAACATGCCCAAGCTCATCCTTAGTCCTGAACGGAGCTCAGGGATTCGTTGGGGGCCACAGAAGATATATATCAAAATAACACGCCCAAGCTCATCTCTTCACCACACACAGCCAGAAAGATAAGAGAATTATGCCCTGTACACACGGTCGGACATTGATCGGACATTCCGACAACAAAATCCATGGATTTTTTCCGACAGATGTTGGCTCAAACTTGTCTTGCATACACACGGTCACACAAAGTTGTCGGAAAATCCGATCGTTCTAAACACGGTCACGTAAAACACGTACGTCGGGACTATAAACGGGGCAGTAGCCAATAGCTTTCGTCTCTTAATTTATTATGAGCATGTGTGGCAATTTGTGCATCGGATTTGTGTACACACGATCGGAATTTCGGACAACGGATTTTGTTGTCGGAAAATGTTATAGCAAGCTCTCAAACTTTGTGTGTCGGAAATTTCGATGGAAAATGTGTGATGGAGCCCACACATGGTCGGAATTTCTGACAACAAGGTCCTATCACACATTTTCCGTCGGAAAATCCGACCGTGTGTACAGGACATTAGAGGCAAGAGAATTGGTAGAGTACTAGTGCTCGGACTAACACACTTAGACCGAATTTGAATGATTCAAAGAATGTCAGGCAAAATGGTCGGCCCTCACAGATGTTCACTTCATCAAGCCTGGCCCTCTTTGAAAAAGCTTGAACACCCCTGGCTTAAGGTTTGGTCCAAGCACAAGTTGGGTGTTTGAACGAACATCTGAACATTTACTTGTGATGATGGGAGCCAAATTTTATATACAATAATAGCCACAACTAGAGAACACATGAAAAATATTAAAACTGGATATGAGAAACATAGTGTATCAAAACACTTCAGATTAAAGCATAATCAAGACCTGAGTGTTTTGTTTTGAGGGTTAAAAAAGCCTGTAAACACTGGTGAGGAGAGAATTCCATTAGGAAAATGAGCCAAAGAGAATCCTGGCTATAAAACAAAGGTTTTTACACCAGGTGGCTTGAAAATTGAATTTATTCTCAATTGCTTTACTAGTAACTCCTAGGGTTTTTATATTTATGGGTGGTTTTTTACATATTTTTTTTCCTCCTTATCCTGTCTCCGATTCATTACCTCTCAGATAATATTTTTGTGTATTAAAAAAAATGTATATATATATTTATTATAAAAGATTTATTATAAAAGAAAAAATGAAATATCACATGGTCCTAAGTATTCAGACCCTTTGCTGTGACACTCATATATTTAACTCAGGTGCTGTCCATTTCTTCTCATCATCCTTGAGATGGTTCTACACCTTCATTTGAGTCCAGCTGTGTTTTATTATACTGATTGGACTTGATTAGGAAAACCACACACCTGTCTATATAAGACCTTACAGCAACAAAAAATTTCTGCTGCACTTAAGGTTCCTAAGAGCACACGTTTGGGACGACCAGAACCCTTCTTAGAGCTGGCCATCCGGCCAAACTGAGCTATCGGGGGAGAAGAGCCTTGGTGAGAGAGGTAAAGAAGAACCCAAAGATCACTGTGGCTGAGCTCCAGAGATTCAGTCGGGAGATGGGAGAAAGTTGTAGAAGGTCAACCATCACTGCAGCCCTCCACCAGTCGGGGCTTTATGGCAGAGTGGCCCGACGGAAGCCTCTCCTCAGTGCAAGACACATGAAAGCCCGCATGGAGTTTGAAAACGGGGGTTATTCCTGCGCTACCAGATTGGAAAAAATGTTATAATGGTCGTATACTCGACTTTTGAACCTATATGCAACCTCTATCTCTGGGCAGCTGCATGCACCGAAAACAAGGGCTCAGACACAAGCCCGAATCAAATGATATAAAAAGAGAGGGGGGGGGGGGGGTGCTGCGCTATCCGAGAGGTCTCAGCTTATAGGTATTACTGATAATTCCTAGTATTCATAGATCACGAGGTTTTAAATACAAATGGTCAAAAACATAAAAAATCGCATGAATTGGAGTAAAGAGTATGCGTAGATATAGTGACTCAAAATTATTGCATATATGTTGATCTAACAGGTGATGTAAATATCAATATAACCACTAATACATATGTTGATCCAAAAGTGAAAAAAATATATATATATAGGTAGAAACCAATTTTGCATGTGTTAAAATTTTCTTAATAGTACAATATTTCCAAGGTGCTCGTGCTCTCATGCTTTAAATAAAAAGATCAAAACGAATGCATATGCTAAAGTGCAAAGAATGAAGCAATAATATAAAACAGGTCATGTATCAAGTGAAACAAACAAGAAAGGGGATGTGGTCGCCTAATCCTAGTGTTGCGACCAGTGCAACAGTGCAAATATAGTGTGAATGGTCACGTGGGTAAATAAATCACTCATTAACCCACTCTACTTATTAGTGATTATCGGCGAGATATCGCCGAGATTATTAGCTGTTATCGGCGAGATTTGACACCTGCAAACCCCGTTGCAGGAGCCAGTGCTGAGCTGGCTCGCTCATCGGGAAAGGAAAACTTTTTTTTCCTTTCGCGATGAGCTGTTTGGTATGAATCATGAGGGGGAACACCACGCCAAATTTTAAATAAAAAAAAGGCGTGGGTTACCCCCCCAGGGGCATACCAGGCCCTTAGGTTTGGTATGGAATTCAAGGGGAACCCCCTACGCCAAAAAATCAGCGTGGGGGTCCCCCCAAAATCCATACCAGACCCTTATCTCTTATCCTAGCTCTTTTGCTAGCTGTGGCCCGGTCTTCGCCATCTTGTTCTCTTGTTCTCTTCTTCCGATGTTAACACGACGCTCTCTCCTGCTGTTACGCTGTGTGAGCGGTGCGCGATCACCCGGTGACCCCGCCCCTTATGATGTCACAGTCCCAGGGCATGATGGGACTCACACAGTATATCAGCGGGAGAGAGCATCGTGTCAACATCGGAAGAAGAGAAGAAGAGAACAAGACGGCGAAGACCGGGCCTATTGCTAGCAAAAGAGCGGCAAAAGAGCAGAAGATAGCGGAGGAGACCGGCAGAAAAACCAGACACCAGGAGAAGAGGCCGGAGAAGAACCGTACACCGGGAGAAGAGGCCAGAGAGAGTGGAGAAGTCGGAAAAAAAACTCCAAAGTCAGAAGAAGACCCTGAAGTAGGAAGAAGACCCCCGAAGCTGCCTAATAAATTACTTTTAAAACCTGTGTAGTGTGTTGACACTTTTTTCCCTAGGTGAATGGTCAGGGGTACCATGTACCCCATACTCATTCACATAGGGTGGTACTTCCATTGTCTTGTTATATTGAGCCTGGAGGCCGAGAAGACGTGGGTTGTTGTGTGTCTCAGGGGGTAGGGTATGGTTTCTATGTTTAGGTTGAGGGGGGGATTGAGAGTTTGGTGATGGTGGAGATAAGTTTAAATGTATCAATCCAATATCTCTGGATGAGGGGACAAGTCCAGAAAATATGGAACATGTCGCCCTTGGCAGATTTACAGCACCAGCATGTATTGGGATTTTGGGGGCTGAAGGATGCCAGTTTAGCTGGTGTCAGGTACCATCTTATCGATATTTTCTGAGTGAGTTCCCATAGAGTCGAGCATTTAGTGGCTTTGTAAATGGACTTAAGAACATATTGCCATTGTGTGTCAGAGTAAGTGCGTGTAATGCCGCGTACACACGGTCGGTCTTTCTGGCATACTTGGTCCGGCACGCTTTCTGATGGACTTTGTCCGCCAGGTGCGCCGGACTTTAAAAACGCACGGACTTGCCCACACACGATCGGACTTTCCGGCGGGCTAAGTCCGCCCGTCTTTCCGACGGACTTTCGCCGTAGTTACAGCGGATTTCAGAATAAACGGACTTGCCTACACACGGACAAGTCTGTTCATTTTGAACGTGACTCAGGTGCGACGGACTAGAAAAGGAAGTCAATCTTGCCGCTTTTATCGGCGAGATTGACACCTTGCGAGCCCCATCGCGGTGCATACCAGGCCCTTAGGCTACATGCCCTCAACATGGGGGGTGGGTGCTTTGGGGGAGGGGGGCGCCCTGCGGGCCCCCCCACCCCAAAGCACCTTGTCCCCATGTTGATGAGGATCCCATCGCGCTGGTTCTCAGTGACAGGGTACCTGCGGGCCCCCCCACCCCAAAGCACCTTGTCCCCATGTTGATGAGGACAAGGGCCTCTTCCCGACAACCCTGGCCGTTGGTTGTCGGGGTCTGCGGGCGGAGGGCTTATCGGAATCGGGGAGCCCCCTTTAATAAGGGGCCCCCAGATCCCGGCCCCCCCACCCTATGTGAATGAGTAGGGGTACATCGTACCCCTACTCATTCACCTGGGGAAAAAAGTGTCAATAAAAAAAACTAGACAGGTTTTTAAAGTAATTTATTAGGCAGCTCTGGGGGTCTTCTTCTGGCTTTGGGGGTCTCTTCTGACTTCTCCGCTCTCTCCGGCCTCTTCTTCCGGTGTCCGGTTCTTCTCCCACTCTCCAGTCTCTTCTACCACTCTCTGGCATCTTCTCCAGGTCTCCGGTTCTTCTCCCGCTCTCCGGTTCTTTTGCCGGGCTTCTCCGCTATCTTCTGCTCTTTTGCCGCTCTTTTGCTAGTGGTGGCCCGGTCTTCTCCGTTGTCTTGTTCCCTCTTCTCTTCTTCCGATGTTGGCACGACGCTCTCTCCAGCTGTAATGCCGTGTGCGAGGTGCGCAACAACTTATATAGGCATGGGGCGTGGTCACAGGGTGATGTCACTTATGATGTCACAGTCCCATCATGGTCCTTGATGATGTCTGTGGAACACATGCTATGAACGGCTGCTTCCTGTATCTACAGCTCTATATCCATGCCTCTTTTTAACCGTCTTTTTGTAAGTACAGATCCTTTTATACCTTTTATAACAGTACTTCACTATTAGTCCAATCTCTTTTAATTTCTGGGTGCCTGTATATCCTGTCGAGAGCCTCCTATTGGAATCTATCATCTGATGTTTACAACGATCCACCACCTGATGTTTTGACACCAATCCACGTGTATGGGATACCATTTACAAGCCTGAAGTGACCCCTGGACTGCAAAGCTAGGGGTCGTCCTGTTCTAGTGAGTGGGGATGCAAAAGGGGGTGTCACTGTACTCCTGCAAGTTTGTGAAGTATTTTTTGCACCTACTTCATTGTGGACTAACACTTCAGTTGCATTTATTTGGATTTTTATTTGGACTTTTTTGTTGATTTCACTTATATTGTGTGTTGCGAGCGCTGTATTTTTTTAATCCACATTTATCCAAGTGATTAGCACCTTGTCTACAGCAGCTGCATTTCATTATCACTTAGTTGTTTCCATCAGCACGAGTTTATATTAAGAGCCCTTTCACACCGGGCCACCCATAGCGTCGGCGGTAAAACGCTGCTATTTTTAGCGGCGTTTTACCATCGTATTAGCAGCGCATTTCGGCCGCTAGCGGGGGCGCTTTTACTCCCCGCTAGCGGCCGAGAAAGGGTTAAAACCGCCCGCAATGCGCCGCAATAGCGGCGTTTTACCAGCGGTATCCCAGCGCTGCCCCATTGATTTCAATGGGGAGCAGCGGTGGAGGAGCAGTAAACACACCGCTCCTTCACCGCTTGAAAGAAGCTGCTGGCAGGACTTTTTTTCCCGTCCTGCCAGCGCAGCGCTCGGGCTTTCACACTGGAGACAATGCTGCAGCTGTTTGAGGGCGGATTGCAGGCGCTATTTTTAACGCTATAGCGCCTGCAAAATGCCCTCGGTGTGAAAGGGGTCTTAGTAATATATTTTCACTGATGATTTTATTATCCAATCATGTGCAAGCTAAAATGCTCTTTTTTTATTTTCATTGCGTGTCCCCTTCGAATCTACAGTGACTGCACTTCCAAGTGCACTTTCAGTGCAATTTCAAGATGAACCGGAGGGACCCCCGAAGCCGGAAGAAGACCCCCGAAGCTAGAAGAAGACCCCTGAAGCCGGAGGAAGATCCCCCCAGAGCTGTTTAATAAATTATTTTAAAAACCTGTGTAGTGTGTTTTATTATTGACACTTTTTCCCTAGGTGAATGGGTAGGGGTAACATGCACCCTATACTCATTCACATAGGGTGGGGGGGCCAGGATCAGGGGGCCCTCTTATAGGGGGCTCCCGGATTCCAAAAAGCCCCCCGCCCGCAGACCCCGACAACCAACGGCCAGGGTTGTCGGGAAGAGGCCCTTGTCCTCATCAACATAGGGACAAGGTGCTTTGGGGTGGTGGGGCCCGCAGGGCGCCCCCCTCCCCAAAAGCACCCACCCCCCATGTTGAGGGCATGCGGCCTGGTATGGTTCAGGAGGGGGGGCACTCGCTTGTCCCCACCCCCTTTCCTGAGCGGCTGGGCTTCGTGCTCGGATCGGGGTCTGGTATGGATTCTAGGGGGGACCCCACGCCTTTTTTTCAGCGTAGGGGTTTCCCTTTATAATCCATACCAGACCTAAGGGCCTGATATGCCCCGCACTCGCCGCAATAGGAAAATTTGTTTTTCCTATTGCAGCGAGCGTGAAATGCAATACACTGCCCTCGCGTCGTATCTGGTCCGTTGGACCAGCATACACACGAGCGGGCTTTCCGTCGGACCAGCACACAGACGAGCGGACTTTCCGCCAGAAACTGAGTCCGATGGAAAGATTTAAAACTTGTTTCAAATCTAGGTCCGTTGGGCTAGAAAAGTCCGCCGGAAGTCCGCCGGAAAAGTCCGCTGGAGCCTACACACGGGCGGATTGTCCGGCAGACTCTGGTCCGCCGGACCAAGTATGCCGGAAAGTCTGCTCGTGTGTACGCGGCATAAGATCCGATTCCCATAGATGGTGTGGAGACAGCTTAAGGAAGGTCTCTTTTTTATGAAGAAGGGTATAGAAGTAAGATATGCCTTTGGTTTTTAGGGTAGGGTTTGTGAGATAATCCCAGGTCTTTGGGGGGATGCTGTAGAGGGGGAGGGGTGTTTTTCCTAGGCAATGATGGATGCACAAGAATGTGAAGTGTTCTGAGGAGGGTAAGTCATATTCTGCTTGTAGTCGGGAGAAAGATTTTAGTTTGTTTCCTTGTATAAGGTGTTGTAGGGAGTGGATCCCTTTGAGGGTCGATTGGGAAAGTGTTAAATCTGGTGTCAGGTAATGAAGGGACTCTAAGGGAATATTGTAGAGTGCCATGGAGGGAGTATAATCAGCAAGGGTGATCATTTTTTTCCAAGCATGGGCTGTAGCTTTCATGGTCAGGGAGATGGAGGGTGGAATGAAAGAACCTAGAGGGGTACTTAGCTAGTGTTTTAAATTAGGACGCGTGAGTGAGAGCATCTCTATTTGGGCCCAGAGAGATTGCGGAAGAGGTTGGAACCAATCAGGTAGCTGAGCAAGTAAAGCCGCTAAATAGTAGTGTATGGATCCCGTGCCTCCCACCAATTTATGTTCTAATCAGTTTTATATGGGCACATCTGGGTTTTTTTACCGTTCCAAAGAAACTTGTTGAAGATTGTTTGAAGGGACCTGAAAAATGAGGAGGGTATTGGTATGGGAAGGTTTCGAAAGAAGTACAAAATTTGAGGGAGACATGTCATTTTGAAGGCTGCCAGCCTTCCTGACCAGGAGAGTTCATGTTTTGTTATGTGTTGTGTGTCCTTTTGGATTTTGTGAAGGAGTGGCAAGAAGTTAGATGAGTAAAGATTTTTGACTGATCTTGGGAATTGAATTCCCAGGTAAGAAATGTCTTTATCTGCCCATGCGAAGGTGTGTTGTAGTTGAAGCAGATTTTTTGTTGTGGGGTTAGTGAGGAAGTTGGGTTAGTGAGGATCAGTATGACATCATCCGCGAAAAGGCTTATTTTGTGGGAAACTTTGCCAATCTGTAATCCAGATATAGCGCCATTGGAACGGATGTGTTGCGCCAAAGGTTTCATGAGCAAATTAAAAATGAGCGGGGAGAGCGGGCATCCTTGGCGCGTGCCATTTGTAATGGGGAATGGTTTCGAAATTATGCCTTCTGTGAACACTTGGACCGAAGGGGTAGTGTACATTGCCATAATAGCTCTAAGGATGTGGTCCTGAAAGCCAAATTTCTGGAGCACCATGTTGAGATATGTCCAGTGTACCCTATTGAACGCCTTCTCTTCATCCAAAGATAGGAGCAGAGAAGGCGTTCCCTTGGATTCAGCATGGTGGATCAGGTTGATCATTCTTCTGGTGGCATCTGGTGCCTGTCTGCCCTTAGTGAACCCTGTCTGATCTCTATGTATGAGGATGGGTATGATGTCTAATAATCGTGCTGCAATAGTTTTAGCATAAATTTTTAGATCAAGGTTAAGTAGGGATATTGGGCGAAAATTTTGGGGAATGTTCAGCTTCTTCCCTGGCTTCGGTATCATAATTATCAGTGCATTTAGGTATTCATTGGGGAATTTAGAAGAGGAGGCAGCGTTATTGAAGAGTTCCGTAATATGTGGGATTAGATGTGTGGAGTACCGTTTATAATATTCACCTGTCAGACCATCAGGTTCTGGGCCTTCCCATTGGGGAGTGAGTCAATTGATGCTTTGATTTCCTGTTCTGTGAACGTAAAGTAAACATGACCAAATAATTTATTCATGACATAAAACTAGACGGATTGATTCACAGTCAGGGATGGTAAGCGAATAGTGTGGAGGAATTGGTTAATCTCGTCCGGGGAGGGTTGTGGAGTCTGGGGGTCTTGTTTTAGCTTGTATAACTCACTATAGTAGTCGCTAAATGCGTTAGCTATGTCTTGTGGGTTCGTCTGAGGGATTTTTGTGTGGGGGTGAAGTAGCTGGTGTAGTTTGGTTTTAGATCGTCTGCTTTGAGTCTCTGTGATAATCTTTTCCCTGCCTTGTTAGAGGTGGAGTATGTAGTAGCTTTTAGTTTGCGTTGGAGGAATTTAAAAGAATGAAGGAGCAAAGTTTTCAGTTCTTGCCTAAGGGACAGTAATTGGTTAGTTTGTGGAGTCTGAGGGTTGGCTTTATGTTGCAGCTCTAGGGTTGCTATCTGGGATGTTAATTTATCTATATGCTGCGTCCTCTTAATTTTGTGGAGAGAGCTTAGTTTTATCAACAAACCTCTTATATAAGCTTTATGTGTGCTCCACACCACTCCAGGGTCAGACACTGATTTGTTTATTGAGAAAAATTCTGTAAGTTGATCTGAAATCTCTGGTGAGTACTTTTCGTGTTGAAGTAGGTAATTGTTTGCTCGCCAGATAAACGTATTACGTTGAAGATTGGAGTCTTCTATCGTGATTGAAATTGAGGCATGGTCTGACCTTGTCGTGGTGTGGATCATAGATTTACATACTTTCTGTAACAGCCATTTGTCCGTTAAAAATAGATCAATTCTCGAATAAGAATTGTGTCTGGGGGAATAAAAGGTGAAGTCTCTTTCAGATCCATGATGGCAACGCCAAACATCGAACAGATCCTGTGAAGAGAAAATTTTTTTCAGTGGCGAGTCTCGCCTTTTCGCAGCTGATGTGGTATCCATGATGGTGTCGGGGGCCATGTTAAGGTCTCCACATAGTATCAGATGACCTTTCTGAATTGGTTTGGCGATGCGCAGGACTTTGTGTAGAAATTTCATTTGATGGGTATTCGGGGCATAGACATTAATAAGAGTTTATGGTACTCTGTTGATGATGCACGTTAGAATTATATAGCGACCTTCACGGTCCAGTAGCATATTAGACGATTGAAAGTCCACAGTATCTTTGATTGCTATCATGACCCCTTTAGATTTAGTAGAGTGGAAGGCTTGGAAAATGTGTGGAAACTGGTGGTTGTTGTATAGAGATGAATCCGTTGGAATTAGGCGAGTCTCTTGAGCACAGGGAATATCACTCTGGAGAGCCTTGGTGGTTTTCCATAGCGAGTGTCTTTTAGCCGGGTGATTCAGCCCATTGACATTTAGTGATAAAATAGTGATCGGCATCATGTGGGTGTAGGGTTGGAGGGTTGGGTGAGGTAACACTTACAGTTTGTCTCTGTGTTCCAAGGTATGGAAGTGCCTGGGATAGAGACGAAATTGATGATGAGCAGAAGTCTGAGGGCCTGTCAGCAGGATGGTTAATAGAGCTGCGGATAGAGAAATCTGTTAATCACATATGACATTAACAAATTGATAAACAAACTGTTGGTAACTTAAACTCTGAGCAACTGTAGAAGGGTTTGTAGAGGTGGTGTAGAACACCACTTCAACCTCTAGGTGGGGGTAAGAACAGTTAGTAACGAAGGGAGCTGAAAAACTAAGGGCTCAATTCGTCAGGGTCCAGGGGATCTGAGGTGATGTAGTTAGGCCTATTTTGGCGGTGATAGTAAGAGCCATTTATCTGCGGTATTGGTCCAGGTGCCTGCGGGATGAGGATGTTCCGCTGTGCGGTGAGGGTGTCTTTGGGGTTTGCAGGATTAGTCCACGGGTGAGGAGGAGACTCATTCCTTTATCAAGATCACTTATGGTGTGGGATTGACCATTTCTCGTGAGTAGGAGAGTTGCTGGGTAACGCCATTTGTATGGTATTTTATGGTTTTGAAGACCTTTGGTGACTGGGTTCAGCTGGCGTCTTAGTTGGAGCGTGTATTTGGAGAGATCCGGGAAGAATTGGATCCCCGTGTATGGAGCGGGCAATGGTGATTTCGTTTTGACCCTCAGCAGGAGTTTTTCTTTGATATGAACGAAGTGGACTCTCATTAGTACATCTCTGGGAACTGAGGCGGCAAGGTGGGATGGCTTAGCAATTCTGTGAATTCTGTCCACTATTATGTCTCGGGGGATGCTTCTTGGATAATGATATGCATCATTTCTTTCGCATAGCGAGGTAGGTCCGCAGGTAATATGGATTCAGGAATACCTCTCAACTTAACGTTGCTCCTGTGGGACCTGTCTTCCAAATCGGCCAGCTTGGCGCGCATCCACGTCTGTTCCTCTCTCACATCATCATAAACTTCTATGACCTCATTTACTGTGGAGGTGCATTCACTCATACCTCTCTCAATACATGCCACTCTATCATCAAGTGAGTGGATGTCTGAGGATATTTTTGTAAATAATGAGGAGAGATCTTTCATGAGGGAGGTCTGCAGTGATAGTAGCATGTCCTTTAGGGTGGTATCAATGACTGGTTGTCCCGAGGTAGGGAAGGATGCCCTTGATGAATGCAAGGCCTGGTTGCAGAGGAGGGGGTTGAAAGCCTGGGCCTCAATTTGTGCTGGCAGTGGCCGCTGCCGTGGCATATCGAGCCGCATTTTAGCTTTTGCAGGGCTGTTAGGGAGGGGGTCACACTCTGGAGGGTGAGGGGGTAATGCTGGGGTGCCTGGGGTAGATGAATCTGCCAGGATTTCATCCGGGAGATCCGCGTAGGAGTCCCGCGGCGCGTGGCCGGGCCAGCGCCATCTTTGAGCACACTGACCTGCTCCGCCGGCTTGTTTGAGAACTCGGTCAGTTTTTGGGGTTTGTACTCCGGTAATCTCTTTCTAGACACACTGGCCATGATCTCTGGTGTTTCTGGGACAAGGATGGCTCCGGATTGTGATGCTGGTGCGGCCTGTGTTGTCCTGTGTGTTCCCCTGGCTGACGAGCTGAGAGATCAGGCGTCCATCTTCAGCTCTGGTCGGCCACTCCCCTAGCTTATTTTTTTTAACAGTCACACTGTTATTGTTAACTATCTGTCTTATCCACAGCTGTCACGTGCTGCCCATGCTTACCTCATTCAGTACAAGTCCTGATAGCTCAAATAAACACAGGTAGTTCTTGCTAGTTGGATGATGAAATGGAGGCTTTCCCAGAAACACATCTCTGCATGTCACTAGTCTTCAGAGTGAAGTCACTTAGGTGGGCACGACTAAGCTTGACAGTGCCTGGCATCAGCTCCCCTCGAGTACACAGAAGCTCCTTTCCACCATCAGAGGTTTTCGTCGCTCCCCCTGGCCAGGATAGATCAGTACACAGAGACTGACTGCTTGCTATGTTGTGCTGCTTGATGCCTTCTATCCACCTGCCTTTGTGAATGCAAACTGAGGTACAATACGAGTCACTAAACATTAAGTAGGAGAGATCATTGCTAAGAGTGAGCATTGATAGCCCAATGCAAGTGTGACTAAACAAGTAACAGTCACCATGTTGCAGCTGCGATCTGGGGTGAATGAGATAAGCTCATAGTGATGCCATGTCTTACATAAACATAATGAAAAGGGGTTTGAAAAGAAGGAAAAAGGGAAAAAGATGAGGGTAGGGAAAGGGAGGAGAAGGCTCTACAGGCAGACCGGAATGCAGTCACTGAGGGCCACATACTGTAAGTATATCAAGGAAGCAGTAGGGAGGCATGATCCCAAGGTTGCCATAATTTTGCATAATACACAACCCTGTCTTGGAGGATTGGCATGGAGCATAGCCTTATAGACTTAGTTATCCTTTGTTTGGTCTCCACAATATTAAGTGAGTAAAGCCCCGTACACACGATCAGATTTTCCGACGGGAAATGTTGGATGTGAGCTTGTTGGCGGTAAGTCCGACTGTGTGTATGCTCCATCGGACAATTGTTGTCGGACTTTCTGCCAACAAATGTTGGCTAGCATGTTCTCAAAAGAAAAATCTAAAAATCTAAACAAAAATAAGATTTTAGAGTTGTCGCTATGTTGTATGTGTTTTTACAGTTTTAAATCGCAATGCCAAATTTTGAAGATGCACACAGTGTGTCAACATGTGCTATCTCTCATCATGTGATATCAATGTATGTGTTTTGTGGGTGCAACCCCTTCCTCCAAACTAAAGTAGGTGAGAGGAAGGGTTTGCACCCCTGAAATACGTCTATTGATCCCCCATGATGGGATTTAGCACATGTTGACACACTGGGGCTTATTTCAAAAAGGCAAAACCACTTTGCCCTACAAGTGCAATGCAAGTGCACTTGTAGGGCAAAGTGAATTGGCCTTTCTGAAATAATCCCCAGTGTGTCAACATGTGCTAGCTCCCATCATGAGGGATAAATGGACATGTTTCAGGGGTGCAACCCCTTCCTTTCACCTACTTTAGTTTGGAGGAAGGGTTTGCACCTCTGAAATACGTCTATTGATCCCCCATGTAGGAATCTAGCACATGTTGACACACTGGGGCTTATTTCAAAAAGGCAAAACCACTTTGCACTACAAGTGCAATGCAAGTGCACTCCAAAGTGCACTTGTAGGGCAAAGTGGATTGGCCTTCCTCTCACCTACTTTAGTTTTCAGGAAGGGGTTGCACCCACAAAACGCGTACATTGATATCCCATGATGGGAGATAGCACATGTTGACACACTGTTTTAGGGCTTTAGCAAAATAGATGTAGGGAAAAGACACACATTTTAGGCATGGGATCATGGGGGAAATCCAAATTTGGAGTGACAATTTGTGTGCATCTTCAAAATTTGGCTTTTAGAGGGGTGATCTCATCCCATCTGATGAAGGCAAGATCAACACAGTTTTGATATACTAATGTCTCATATGGCCTTCACTTTAGCATTGTCGAACTTTGTAAGTTCCTGAGTTGGGGATGTGTATGTTATGGGTTTTTTTTAGCCTGTTTAGCCCCAAAAAAAGGCAAGTCAATGTCAAACATACATGTTATACACCAAGATGTTGGTTTGTTCAAAAAACGTTTTTAAAGCACATGTGAATCTGCTTGGAGTAAAATGTTTTATACTCAGCAATGTGTGGCTTCTTATTTCAATGCTCAATACCAGTGTATTTGTTAAGTTGGTGTAGTTACAGTGACAATGTGCTGTAAAATGTCCCAAATCGGGCCATTTTAGGGACTCCAAGCAATTAATTCAAGGAGTTGAAAAGGATGAATATTTTTATCATTAATGCATTACATACATTAACAACAATAACATTGTGTGTGTGTAGCAGATCCACAGCACAACATTATAGTTAGCTGAAGAAGAGATTGTCACCTCATGTATCAGATAAGTTATGTTTGCACTATTGAAGAAAATGGCCAAAATTAAAAGGCCATTTGAGAACCTAGGAGACAGATAAGAAACAAAAACAGGAATTCAAATGAAATATGAGTTTATTTAAAAAAAAAAATATTGCACATCCACAAGATTTTGTTGTAAACCAATTGCCCCTCTACCCACGAAGTACTGTACATATTTTTCTCTGACTTCACGGGTGCTTTCGGGGGTAAGCCAGCACGGCCACTTTCAACCACTGCCATTCCGAAGGAAAGTCGGCCTCAGTTGCATTCCATCTTAAGTAGTTGTGCAGAATGCAGCAGCTCAAAACAACGTGGTTTATTTTATATTCGGCCAGCTTGATGGACGTGAGGAAGATCCTGAACCGGCTTTCCATTATGCCAAAGGCATTCTTTACCACTCTTCTGGCACGTGACAGCAATGAGATGCTCCCCCAGAGCAAAGGCCTCATCAGCGACAAATACAAAATTGACTAATTACTCATAATTGGCCGTCACCACTGCCAACATCACTATACTACTAAACCCCTTGTAATTATAGTAGTACGACCCCGAGTTGGGTGGTGGGACAATCCTTACGTGCTTCCCACTGATAGCACCACCACAATTGGGAGAGTGCCACTGGTGGAGAAATTGGGAAGCCACAGTCTGCCATTCCTGTGGGTTTGAAGGAAACTTTGGAGTCAAACCAGAAAAAAAATTAGTACTTTTGCACATAATATTGCAAGCAGATTAGACACAAACTTTCTTGGCCAACATAAGTAGATCATTTATTGAAATGAGTATTTAAAGACAAAAGTATGAGGTCAACTTATCAGATTCCTCACCCCCTCTGATGGCCCATTGAAAAAAAGGTTATTGTGGGGGGATGGGTAGATGTTTTGGACAGGTAACCCTCTCCACTTCATTGAGAGCTTAATGCATAAATAATGTGTGTTACTTGGGCCAACCCCTCCTTACTTACTCTATTGGCAGCCCACTGGACAGGTAAGAAGTGTCATAATCCAAAAATATGAATACACACTGCCCAAATTGAAGCACATTTTTACATTCTGCAATTACCAATCAAGATAATGGAAGAACAAAACTTTAAACAGTACCATTTGAAAGTATTCAAGCAGGCACTTGCACTACAGGCTTTGGTGAATTCATCCATAAATATGACCACATAAGAGGTAGGTATAGTGTATGGGTTTGGCAAAGTCAGCAGATAGAGTATTGGTATTGGTTGACTTGCACTCTGCCTGAATTTAAGACCAACAATAACATTTGGACACATTTTAGGGGGTGTTTAGGGTAAGCACTAAAATGTAGCTGACAAAAACATTGTTAAGTTAATAGGCTAGGTGTGTATGGGCCCAGGATAGCATGCTGTGGAGGTTAGTGAAGGCAAATATGCATGAAGGACAAAAAAGGACCATTAAAAGCTTACAGCATGCATGAGGACAAAGAGGACATTCACAGCATAATACAATCATGGTAATTATGGAATGAAGAAATTAATACAATACATTAGCAAACATTAAATACATAGAATGTGATGTTAAAGGATAAAACTTACCCGAATATAGTCCTTCTGCAGGACTTGAATGATGGCAGAACAGGTCTTTGGAAAATGAGTCCCAGAGCCTAGGGGGAGATCCCAGTGGTGAACTTGAGGTCCTGAGACTTCTCCCCATTGCCAAGTACCCCAAGGTGGCAATGAGCCTTTGCTCGGGAGAGATGGCTTTCCACATGCAGGTGTCTTGCTTCATAATATAAGGGGACAGCAAAGCCAATAGACAGTGAAAGACAGGGTCCGTCATCCAGATATAAATCCTGAAATCATCAGTATTATTCTCCTGGAGCTCCCACAGCAAAGGCATATGACAGAATTGGTCACGATTAAGAAACCAATTCTTGGTCCAAGAACTCCTCCTCCCCCTGTTCATGGACTGGACTTGGGTCAAAACAATAGCACCAAGCCCAACAACAACATGATCTCTCCGACAAGAACGCCACATGGCTAGTAAATGAACAGTTGCTCAGAACTAACTGACAGAACGCACTGAAAATCAGAAAGGACCTGACAAGCACGACCTGAAAATCAGAAAGGACAGGACAAGCACGCACTGAAAATCAGAAGCAAACTATAAATAGAACGCACTGAAAAACAAAAACAACCTGACAAGCAGGCACTGAAAAACAGATATGAACTGACAAGCACAACCTGAAAAGCAGAAACGAACTGAAAAGCACGAGGCTGAAAAGCATGAATCATCACTCACCAAACTTCTACTAACACGAGATAAACACGAGATTAGCAGAAGTTGCCCAAAGGGTGGCGCATGACTATTAAACTTCCTTTTTATCGGCTCGTCGTACATCTTGTACGTCACTACGTTCATAATTGTTGGCCAACATTTGTGTGACCGTGACCAAGTTGGAGACAACACCCTTCGGACAAAATTATATATATCTGATCGTGTGTACGAGGCTTTAGTCTTCCAAGCTTTTGTGATTGTTTAGCAGCTGTAGTCACTTGGAAGAATAATTTGTATTAAATTCAAGACAGGTTGGGGGGTCGCAAGTTGAGAAGTGCCAAAAGGAGGTCAGAGAAAATATCAGTAGTGAAAAGCATGGAGACGATACAGAATATTCCCACCCAAAAGTGGTTCACTTTGGGGCAAGACCACCAAATATAGAAGTGGGTGCCATTTTCATTGCATCCCTGAAAACAATTTGGTTCATAACTTGGTATAAATTTAGTGAGCCTAGCAAGAACCAGATACCAATAGGTAAGAACTTGGTTTCCAGTGCGATATTGAGGTTGGACAGAAGATTTAGTAGCAGCCCAAACACCAGCCCAGTCTATCTGCTCTGAAGAGATTCCAAGGTCTCGCTCCCAACAAGCAGTATAAGTAGACAGATGAGAGCCAGGCTTGTCTAGCAGTGTGCCATAAAGCTGAGCGATGAGGCCCAGGGCATGGGGAACCTGCTTACAATCATTTTCCAAAAAAGCTAGGTGTTTTATGGGAGAGAATGATGTGAGGTAGGGAGAGAGAAAGTGTTTGATCTGCAGGTAACAGAAAATTTCCAAGCCTGGGAGATGATGTGATTCTTGGAGGGAGGAGAATGTTTTGAAGGCTGATGAGGTTGTCAATTTATAAAGCCTGAAAAGGCCTGCAGATTTCCAGGCCTGGAAGGAAGATGGAGAGGTAAAAGCTGGGTAAAACAATGGGTTTTTGAGAAAGATTGTAATGGGTAGTGGGGCGATTGGAGCACAAAGGAATCTTAAGTCAGTCCCAAAGAGAAAGAGAATGCGCCATGATTGGGTTAGATGAGCTTTTCCAATCAGAGGGGCAAAGCCACAAGAGATTGGCTACTGAGAGTGGATTGCAGTCAATCGCTTTAAGGCCGACCCCGAGGGCGGGGGGTTATGGACCACATGATATTTGGGTAGAAGGGATAAAAGCACAGCTTGGTAATACTTATATTAGGGAGACGTAAACTGCCAAGGATTCTAGGAAGTAGTAATGTGCTGTTTACAGAAGCCTAAAACTGTATGTTTAATTTATCTGTAAGAGATTGAGAAAGCTCTATTCTGGATGTCCCTGCTGCAGTGATGCAATGATGTGAGGAGGGGGTCCTGTTTAAGTTTACCTTACAGATTTTTCTGTAAAGGTGAACTTGCCCTTTAAAGTGAAACAATATAGTGCCTTTGAATATAATGCCTGGGAGAATCCCATTAGTCTGCCTGTAAAGTGGCGCATCTGTACCGTGTATAGAACCTGCTGCAGCAAAACTGACATATATAAAGAAAAAAATTACATTTAAATAGATCTTCCCGACTGCAAGCTTTCCTGAAAAAAAAGCACATTGTCGGCAATACAAAAATATAAAAGAAACAGTGTGGGGGTCCCCCCCAATTCATACTAGGCCCTTTGGGTCTGGAATGGCGCGGAGGGCATTGTGATTGACCTGCCAAGCTGCATGCATGGATTAGCGACTGGTATGGTTTTTGGGGGTGACCCCACATAGTTTTTTTTTTTAGTTTTGGCGTGAGGTTTCCCTTAAAATCCATACCAGGCCCAATTGGCCTGGTATGGATTGGTAGGGGACCCCCATGCCATTTTTTTCACATTTTTGTATTAATGGCAATGTTTTGTTGTTCATTCAGTTGCCAGCGAGGAAGCTCGTTGACAGCTGATGACTCCTTCATTGTTAAAGTGGTTGTAAACCCTCGTGTTTTTTCACCTTAATGCATTTTATGCATTAAGGTGAAAACATTTCTGACACTGACCACCCTGCCAGCACCCCCCCCCCGTTTTACTCACCTGAGCCCTTTTGTTTCCACGCCGGAGATGCGCTCTACCTCTCTGCCCGTTGTCTCGGCTCTTGATTGGATAGATTGATAGCAGCGCAGCCATTGGCTCCCGCTGCTATCAATCAAATCCAATAACACGGGCGCCGGGGGTGGGGCCGAGTCCTGCATTCTGTGTGAATGTACACAGAAGGAGATCCTTCACCAATGTGGGCACTCAATGAGAGGAGGAGCTACCAGCGCCTCCGGGGAACCCCAGAAGGCGAGGATCGGGGCCACTGTTCAAAATGAACTGCACAGTGGAGGTAAGTATGCCATGTTTGTTATTTTAAAAAAACAAAAAACAAGGATTTACAACCCCTTTAACCACTTCAGTCCCGGAAGAATTTACCCCCTTCCTGACCAGAGCACTTTTTACAATTCGGCACTGCGTCGCTTTAACTGCTAATTGCGCGGTCATGCAATGCTGTACCCAAACGAAATTTGCGTCCTTTTCTTCCCACAAATAGAGCTTTCTTTTGATGGTATTTGATCACCTCTGCCGTTTTTATTTTTTGCGCTATAAATGGAAAAAGACCAAAAATTTTGAAAAAAAATGATATTTTCTACTTTTTGTTATAAAAAAAAATCCAATAAACTCAATTTTAGTCATACATTTAGGCCAAAATGTATTTGACCACATGTCTTTAGTAAAAAAAAGTCAATAAACGTATATTTATTGGTTTGCGCAAAAGTTATAGCGTCTACAAACTAGGGTACATTTTCTGGAATTTACACAGCTTTTAGTTTATGACTGCCTATGTTATTTCTTGAGGTGCTAAAATGGCAGGGCAGTACAACCCCCCCCCCCCAAATGACCCCATTTTGAAAAGTAGACACCCCAAGGAAATTGCTGAGAGGCATGTTGAGCCCATTGAATATTTATTTTTTTTGTCCCAAGTGATTGAATAATGACAAAAAAAAAAATTACAAAAAGTTGTCACCAAATGATATATTGCTCACACAGGCCATGGGCATATGTGGAATTGCACCCCAAAATACATTCAGCTGCTTCTCCTGAGTATGGGGATACCACATGTGTGGGACTTTTTGGGAGCCTAACCGCGTACGGGGCCCCGAAAACCAAGCACCGCCTTCAGGATTTCTAAGGGCATAAATTTTTGATTTCACCCCTCACTGCCTATCACAGTTTTGAAGGCCATAAAATGCCAAGATGGCACAAACCCCCCCCAAATGACCCCATTTTGGAAAGTAGACACCCCAAGCTATTTGCTGAGAGGCATGGTGAGTATTTTGCAGCTCTCATTTGTTTTTGAAAATGAAGAAAGACCAGAAAAATTTTTTTTTTTCTCTTTTTTCAATTTTCAAAACTTTGTGACAAAAAGTGAGGTCTGCAAAATACTCACTATACCTCTCAGCAAATAGCTTGGGGTGTCTACTTTCCAAAATGGGGTCATTTGGGGGGGGGGGTTGTGCCACCTGGGCATTCCATGGCCTCCGAAACTGTGATAGGCAGTGAAGAGTGAAAAATTTACACCCTTAGAAAGCCTGAAGGCGGTGCTTGGTTTTCGGGGTCCCGTGCGTGGCTAGGCTCCCAAAAAGTCCCACACATGTGGTATCCCCGTACTCAGGAGAAGCAACAGAATTTATTTTGGGGTGTAATTTCACATATCCCCATGGCATGTTTGAGCAATATATCATTTAGTGACAACTTTGTGCAAAAAAAAAAATTGTCTCTTTCCTGCAACTTGTGTCACAATATAAAATATTCCATGGACTCGACATGCCTCTCAGCAAATAGCTTGGGGTGTCTACTTTCCAAAATGGGGTCATTTGGGGGGGGTTTGAACTGTCTTGGCATTTTATGCACAACATTTAGAAGCTTATGTCACACATCACCCACTCTTCTAACCACTTGAAGACAAAGCCCTTTCTGACACTTTTTGATTACATGAAAAAATTATTTTTTTTTGCAAGAAAATTACTTTGAACCTCCAAACATTATATATTTTTTTTAAAGCAAATGCCCCACAGATTAAAATGGTGGGTGTTTCATTTTTTTTTTTTCACACAGTATTTGCGCAGCGGATTTTCAAACGCATTTTTTGTGGAAAAAACACACTTTAAATTTTAATGCACTAAAACACACTATATTGCCCAAATGTTTGATGAAATAAAAAAGATGATCTTAGGCCGAGTACATGGATACCAAACATGACATGCTTTAAAATTGCGCACAAACGTGCAGTGGCGACAAACTAAATACATTTTTAAAAGCCTTTAAAAGCCTTTACAGGTTACCACTTTAGATTTACAGAGGAGGTTTACTGCTAAAATTACTGCCCTCGATCTGACCTTCGCGGTGATACCTCACATGCATGGTGCAATTGCTGCTTACATTTGACGCCAGACCGACGCTTGCGTTCGCCTTAGCGCGAGAGCAGGGGGGACAGGGGTGCTTTTTATTTTTTTTTTTTCTTTATTATTTTTTTGCTTTTTTATCTTATTTTTAAACTGTTCCTTTCAATTTTTTTTTTAAATCATTTTTATTGTTATCTCAGGGAATGTAAATATACCCTATGATAGCAATAGGTAGTGACAGGTACTCTTTTTTGAAAAAATTGGGGTCTATTAGACCCTAGATCTCTCCTCTGCCCTCAAAGCATCTGACCACACCAAGATCGGTGTGATAAAATGCTTCCCCAATTTCCCAATGGCGCTGTTTACATCCGGCGAAATCTAAGTCATAAAATGCTCGTAGCTTCCGGTTTCTTAGGCCATAGAGATGTTTGGAGCCACTCTGGTCTCTGATCAGCTCTATGGTCAGCTCGCTGAATCACCGGCTGCATTCTCAGGTTCCCTGTTGAGACAGGAGAGCCAGAGAAAAACACGGAAGACGGTGGGGGGGGGGCATTTCCTCCCACTGCTTGTAAAATCAGTCTAGAGGCTAATTAGCCGCTAGGATTGCTTTTACATGAATCCCGACCGCTGGCTGAAAAGAATGATACCAAGATGATACCTAAACCTGCAGGCATCATTCTGGTATAACCATTCAAAGTCGTGAATGGCGTACCTGAAGACAAAAAAATGGTTAACAATAAAGCACAGTAAACGGTAAAGTATAAAAAATTGCATACCTGAAAAGCAAACATGATAAAACATAATAACAATAACAATAAAACATTTCAGAATAGAATACAGTAAAAAAGAGCAGAACAATAGAGAGAATAGAGAGAGAGAGAACAATAAAACGACAACTATTTTTTTTTATTTGTTTGTGTTTTTTTTTTTTGTTTTTTTTTTACACTTTTTTTTGTAACTGTAACTTTTATAACTGTAACCGGTTCCAGGTTCGGGTCTCTCAAAATGCGATGGCATCTTGGGAGACCCTGTGAAAGTGCGCCTAGTCTGTGGAATGCTGTACCCTACGCTAATACTCAACTAGTGCATGGTAGCGTTCAAAACATTCATCAATGCAAAGACCAGGATTGTCAGGACAGGAGGGACAATAATAGCGGGTGTCACGCCTATATCCGCGCTTGCTGCAGACACCACATCTTTTTTGGCGGGTTTGTTGGGTAGGGGTACTCGGGAGGACATAAAAATGCCTCTCATGCAGCCGACTGCATTTGGTTGGGGATGTGAATGGGGGAATTACGGGCGCTGCAGAAGCGGTGAGTTCCCAATTAGGATTGGCAAATGCAGTAGGAAGGGCATTATGGGCACGACGGGCCTGTGTTTGTCTTTTTGGTGGCAGCGGGACACTACTTGTGCTTGCCACCTCACCAGCTTGAACTGCACTTATGGGACTCGTCACGTCACCAAGTGTTACTGCAGTGCTGGTTTGACTACGACCGGGGTGTACTAGGCCACTGGCGATTGCCAGTTCACCAAAACGCTACCAAAAAAACTGTTAGCGATCGCAGGGATCAGGCCTGACTCTGCGAACGCTGCAGTTATGCGTTTAGTGTTTTGTGAGTGACAGTGATCGATCGATACTGCACTTGGGTGGGCTGGGCTGGGCCGGGCGGAGGGGCAAAACGCAGGTGCTAGCGGGTATCTGGGCTGATCCTGCTAACACTGCGTTTGTGGGAACCCTAAACTGCTGGGGACGCCAGTATAGATCTGATCGGATCAGATATTGATCCGTTCAGACACTATACCACTAAGGGAGGCGTATGCTGCGTGCGTGGGTGTTAGCGGTACTGGCGCTAATCTGACACTGCCTGGGGCGTCGCATATCACCGCCGGGCGATCAGGGGGCTAAACCTTTATCCGGTAATAAACGGCGGGTGCCCTGACACTATAAAAAATCAACGAACTAACCAGTGTCACTCGTAACGGTTATACAGTGATCAGCGGTGAAAGGGTTAACTAGGGGGCAATCAAGGGGTTAAAACATTTATTAGGTAGTATATGGGGGTCCCTGACGCTATAAAACGCTGACGGCGAACCTAAATATTTACGTCCCTAACTAGCGTCACCAGCGACACTAATACAGCGATCAGAAAAATTATCTCTTAGTGACACTGGTGACAGGGGGTAATCAAGGGGTTAAAACTTTATTAGGGGGGGTTAGGGGGGTACCCTAGACCTACAGGGGGCTACCACTCACTGCCCTACCACACTAACTGTCACAAACTGACACCATGCAGTAATCAGGAAAAAAAAAAAAAACAGCTTGGTGTCAGTTTGTGACAGGGGGGGTGATTGGGGGGGGATCGGGGGGCGATCGGGGGGATCGGGGGTGTTTAGTGTGCCTGGAATGTTCTACTGTGTGTGTTAGTGTGTTACACTTACTCAGATGTCTTCTCTCCTCGGCGCGGGAACGGAAACTGCCGAGCCAAGGAGAGATTACATCACATCCTCTGCCTGTGTGTACTATACACAGGCAGGGGATGTTTCTCATTAGCTGGGAGCGATCGCGAGGGGGGGCCACGATCGAATGGCCTCCCCCTCATCTCTGATCGCTGCCAGACAAATGCCGACCGCCGTTGGCACCGGGGGGGGTCCGATTGGACCCCCCGCCCGCGGGAAGGCAATCACGTACCAGGTACGTGATTTTGCCTGCCCGTGCCATTCTGCTCACGTATATAGGCGTGAGGCAGTCGGCAAGTGGTTAAGGACATGGTGGCCAGCTTCCCGACCCGTTCCTTAACCAGCTATTCACTGTGCCCTGATTGGGCAATTTTTTGCACCTGACCAGTGGTCATTTGCATTGCTTCAGCCAATCAGGGCTTAGAATGCACTGTGCAGCGCATAGTGCATTGTGGGGTGCTTGACGGGCGAATATCCCACCGAGCACCCCCCAAATTCAGGTGTTTCCTGAACATGCAAAAGGCAATGTTCAGGCCGAACGTATGCTTGGTCCGAACTGCTCGCCCAACACTAATTCTGAGTTGTGTGGGTGATACCAGCAAGATGAGGAGGAGTGATGTGTTTACTTCCTGCAAGTCTTCCTGGTGGCTTGGAGGAACAGGAGTTCTTGGAGAGATCGTATTCCCCTGGGGGAGATCAGCCTTCCTATAGGACCACTCTGTAATTGAGGGTCACATTCCATCTGGTAAGCCTTGCATGCAAGTGAAGGGTGTCACGTTTTGGAGATCTGGGAAGTTGAATTATCATCAAGGCACATGCAACTTTTCTTCCATCTGTATATCTGCGTACTACAGTACCCTCTTTATGGACTTTTCTGTTTTATATTATTTATAGTCAGAGATTATACATTTTTGGTTCATGTTCAATTAATTATATTGCACTTTGGTATGAGATTTGCCACTGAGGCACTTTACACTTCTTTATAATATAATATTTGTATCTGCATTTAAAGTAGCACTGTTAGGTCAAATTGTCTCATTCTTACTGAGATATATTTGTGTATTTCACATATTTAAGTAGTAATGTGCAACTAAGAAGATGGGTTTTTTTGTCTCCCCCAAAAATAACCCATCCCAACCCCCCTGGCTCTACATGAACCCCAATTTGTGTGAGCATAATTCCTAGAATGGTCAAAAAGATCATTAACATGCAAAATAAAGGAGAAAAGAGCATATGCATTTATAACATTGAATAGCACAAGGTGAAAAATCTTGTATGTGCAAACCATGAAAAAATATTATTGCACAAAGATGAACAACTGAGGATGAAAGTCACTGTAAAGCAGCAGGAAGCAGGATTGCCCCTCTCAGCTCCTCATAAAGTGTATCCCCCTGCAGTTTCCACACTTGAACATGCCTCCTGTAAAACTATAGTATTAAACAAGAAAAGAAAGAACCAAAGTCAGCCCCAGTAACAGGTAACATAGTAGACTCTAGGTGAAGGGGCTTGAGAGGTAAAACAGCATTTCAAATGAGCCTACACCATCTAGGCTTGTGCAAAAGTTTATAGAGCAAATTATATTGAGAAAAGAGGGGTTAAACCATCTGAAAGAGGAAATCCCTGTAAAACTTATGCAAACATGAGTTCAGCATGAGCAAGTAATAACAACTAGTACATAGCAGTGTATTGTCAGTAGGGATGAGCCGAACACCCCCCGGTTCGGTTCGCAGCAGAACCTGCGAACGGACCGAAAGTTCGCACGAACGTTAGAACCCCATTGACGTCTATGGGACTCGAACGTTCGAAATCAAAAGTGCTCATTTTAAAGGCTAATTTGCATGGTATTGTCCTAAAAAGGGTTTGGGGACCCGGGTCCTACCCCATGTATCAATGCAAAAAAAACTTTTAAAAACGGCCGTTTTTTCGGGAGCAGTGATTTTAATGATGCTTAAAGTAAAACAAAAAAAAGTGAAATATTCCTTTAAATATCGTACCTGGGGGGTGTCTATAGTATGCCTGTAAAGTGACGCGTGTTTCCCGTGTTTAGAACAGTCCCTGCACCAAATGTCATTTTTAAAGGAAAAAATCTCATTTAAAACTGCTTGCGGGTTTAATGTCATGTCGGGTCATGGCAATATGGATGAAAATCAGTGAGACAAACGGCATGGGTACCCCCCAGTCCATTACCAGGCCCTTTGGGTCTTGTATGGATATTAAGTGGAACCCCGCACCCAAATTAAAATAAGGAAAGGTGTGGGGCCACCAGGCCCTATATAATCTGAACAGCAGTATACAGGCGGTGCAAACAAGACAGGGACTGTTGGTTTGTTGTTAAGTAGAATCTCTTTGTAATTTTGAACGGGTACATTTTTAACGTGTTTAGCTCCAGCCAAAAAATCTTTTTTAAGCTTTTTGGAAAACATAGGGAAGGGTTATCACCCCTGTGACATTTGTTTTGCTGTCTTTCCTTCTCTTCAGAAGATTTCACCTCACTTTTTGTCCCAATGAAAAATGTTTTTTGAAAATTTGGGTTTTTTTGTGGAACAAGGATTGGAAAGCATCAGTGGAAAGGAGAAATTGTTTTCCCATATTAACTCTTACAGGAGAGAATTTCCCTTCCTAGGGGTAGATTTCATCTCACTTCCTGTTGTCTCCTTCCGTTTGCAAGTAGGAGTCGTTTGTAAGTTAGATGTTTGAAAGTAGGGTCCTGCCCTATATACTCAGCAGAAATTTGGGCCTTAGGTGTTGCTGTGGCCACAACACTGTAAGCCCTCACAGCGCCCTGCTGTGAAATATTAGATCAAGAATTGTAATTACATGCCCCTGTTGAACAGGAGCTGAAAAATTAGGCCTTAGGCACTGGTGCTGGTGCCACAACACTGCAACCCCTCACAGACACTTTAGTAGGAACGCAGGAACGAGCCCTGCTGCAAAGTATTGCATCAAAAATTGTAATTACACGCCCCTGTTAGACAGGGGCAGAAAAATTGGGCCTTAGGCACTGGTGCTGGTGCCACAACACTGCAACCCCTCACAGACACTTTAGTAGGAACGCAGGAACGAGCCCTGCTGCAAAGTATTGCATCAAAAATTGTAATTACACGCCCCTGTTAGACAGGGGCAGAAAAATTGGGCCTTAGGCACTGGTGCTGGTGCCACAACACTGCAACCCCTCACAGACACTCTAGTTGGAATGCAGGAACGAGCCCTGCTGCAAAGTATTACATCAAAAATTGTAATTACACGCCCCTGTTAGACAGGGGCAGAAAAATTGGGCCTTAGGCACTGGTGCTGGTGCCACAACACTGCAACCCCTCACAGACACTCTAGTTGGAACCCAGGAACGAGCCCTGCTGCAAAGTATTGCATCAAAAATTGTAATTACACGCCCCTGTTAGACAGGGGCAGAAAAATTGGGCCTTAGGCACTGGTGCCACAACACTGCAACCCCTCACAGACAGACACTCTAGTTGGAATGTAGGAACGAGCCCTGCTGCAAAGTATTACATCAAAAATTGTAATTACACGCCCCTGTTAAACAGGGGCTGAAAAATTGTGCCTTAGGCACTGGTGGTGGCGCCCAGAACCAAAAATGTTCTTACAAGCTATCAGCGTGATGATTGAGGAGGAAGAGGATAATTACTCAGGGATAGTCACTCAGCATCAGCATAGGCAGTCTTTGAAGGGATCTGAGATTTCAAAAAAAATTATTCGGTTACATCAGCATCAGGTGCTTGGTAGCTGGTGGTGATCCAAGACTGATTCATTTTTATGAAGGTCAGCCGATCGACCGAGTCGGTGGACAGACGCACCCTGTGATCGGTTACCACGCCTCCAGCAGCACTGAATGTGCGTTCCGAAAGAACGCTGGATGCAGGACAGGCCAGTAGCTCAATTGCATACTGTGCAAGCTCTGGCCAGTGATCCATCCTCAAGACCCAGTAACCCAGAGGATTTTCGGTGGGAAAGGTGTCCAAGTCTGATCTTGCCCCTAGGTATTCCTGCACCATGTAAAACAGACGCTGGCGATGGTTGCTGGAACCGATCATACCTTGGGGCTGCGGACCAAAAAATTGTCTGAACGCATCGGTCAGACGGCCACCTTCTCCACCGCTCCTTCTTTGACTGACCGAAGCCTCAGCAACACGTTGTCCAGAAACAGGAGTTTGTAACCTCCCAGTCTCTGGGAACGCGTTGCACAGACCTTTCTGCAAGGCCTCCCGAAGATGTTTCATCCTCTGCTCCCTCTGCGATGGCAAGATAAGGTCCGCAACCTTACCCTTGTAACGTGGATCAAGGAGGGTTGCCAGCCAGTATTGGTCCTTCTCCTTGATACCACGAATACGAGGATCCTTACGCAGGCTTTGCAGGATCAGGGAGGCCATGCAGCGTAGGTTTGCTGAGGCATTCGGTCCGGAGTCCTCTGGGTCACTAAGGACGACAACATCCGCAGCCACCTCCTCCCAGCCACGTACAAGTCCATGTGTTTCTTGGGACTGATCCCTTAAAGACTGCTGCTGATGCTGAGTGCCAGGCTCCAGGCTCCATACTGACACAATCTTCCTCCTCCTCCTCCTCGTCCTCTTCCTGTGTGATCGGCGGGCACGCAGGAACACTGTCTGGATAAAGGGGGCCTTGAGAGCTAAGGAAGTCCTCCTCTTCCTGCCTCTGTTCTGCCTCAAGTGCCCTGTCCATTATTCCACGCAGCGTGTGCTCCAACAGGTGGACAAGGGGGACAGTGTCACTGATGCATGCACTGTCACTGCTCACCATCCTCGTGGCCTCCTCGAATGGTGACAGGACAGTGCATGCATCCCTGATCATGGCCCACTGGCGTGGGGAAAAAAAACCAAGCTCCCCTGACCCTGTCCTGGTGCCATAGTCGCACAGGTACTCATTGATGGCCCAGATTAGGCGGTTCTTGGGCAGGTTAAACTCCTTTTGGAGGTCCGTCAGCCGAGCACTGGCATTATATGACCGGCGGAAATGCACACAGACTTTCCTGGCCTGCCTCAGGACATCCTGTAAGCCCGGGTACCTGCCCAAGAACCGCTGCACCACCAAGTTAAGGACGTGAGCCAAACAGGGCACATGGGTCATTTGTCCCTGTCGGAGGGCAGAGAGGAGGTTGGTGCCATTGTCGCAAACCACCATTCCTGCCTTAAGTTGGCGTGGCGTCAACCACCTCTGAACCTGCCCCTGCAGAGCTGACAGAACCTCTGCCCCAGTGTGGCTCCTGTCCCCCAAGCACACCAGCTCAAGCACCGCATGGCATCTTTTGGCCTGCGTACTTGCGTAGCCCCTTGAACGACTACGGAGCACCGCTGGTTCCGAGGAAGAGGCCATGGAGGAAGAAGAAGAGGAGGGGGTGGAGGAGAGAGGTGTGTCACAATCATTAGCATTTTGGAGGCGTGGTGGCGGAACAACCTCCAACACTACTGCACCTTATCCTGCATCCTTCCCAGCTGCCAGCAGAGTCACCCAATGTGCCGTGAAACTTAGGTAACGTCCCTGTCCATGCCTGCTGGACCATGAGTCAGCGGTAATATGCACCTTACCGCTGACCGCCCTGTCCAGCGAGGCATGGACATTGCCTTCCACATGCCGGTAGAGAGCCGGAATCGCCTTCCGTGAGAAAAAGTGGCGTTTGGGTACCTGCCACTGAGGAACCGCACATTCCACAAACTCACGGAAGGGGGCAGAGTCTACCAACTGAAAAGGCAGCAGTTGAAGTGCTAGCAATTTTGCCAAGCTAGCATTCAACCGCTGGGCATGTGGATGGCTGGGAGCAAACTTTTTTTGGCGGTGCAGCAGCTGGGGCAGGGAAATTTGCCTGGTACAATCTGACGTCGGTGTACCAAAAGCAGATTGCCCACAAGTACTTGGCTGTGACACACCTAATTCTACACCTTCATTCCTCTCACTGCAGGTCTCAGAGAGGACTGGAGGTCTAGTGGGGTTGGAAATCTCAGCTGATGAGGAGCAAGGAGAGATCCTCTTTGTTCTTTGGTGTGGGTCTTTTAGATACGCTTGCCAACGAACTGCATGGCAGGTCAACATATGTCTGGTCAAGCATGTGGTACCCAAGCGGGAGATGTTTTGGCCACGTGAGAAACGCTTGAGACATATGTTGCAAATAGCAGTGGTGTGATCTGATGCACTCGTCTCAAAAAAGGCCCACAGCAAAGAACTTTTTGAATAACGCGCAGAGACTGCAGCGCCCTGCACATGTGGAGCTTTGGGGTGTGATGTAGTCAATGTGCTGCCCTTAGGCTGGCCCCTGGAGGGCATCCTGCCTCGTTGGTGATGTGCCGCCTCCTCCTCCTCCTCCTCCTCTCTCCTATCAGGCACCCACGTTGAGTCAGTGACCTCATCATCCCCTCCCTCCTCATCACTGGAGCAAACCTGGCAGTATGCTGCAGCAGGGGGAGCATGACTGCCAGATTGCTGTCCTTCTTGGGCACCCCCTCTGTCCGTGCTCATGTTACTGCCTTCATCGAGCTCAGTATCATCATCAGAGCCTTCCAAACGCTGGGCATCCTCCTGGAGCATGTACCCAACACTGTGGTCAAACAGTTCGAGGGACTCCTCAGGAGGACATGGTGGAGCTAGGGAAGGAGTCACTGATGACATTGAGCTGAGGGAAGAGGCCGCTGCTTTGCCAGACAAAGCACCCTGGGCATGGGTGAGAGAGGATGAGGAGGATGAGGACGGTTTGGTCATCCACTCGACCAAGTCTTCCGCATGTTGCGGCTCAACACGGCCAGCTGCCGAAAAAAAGGCCAAGCGTGTCCCATGGCCACGTGCTGATGAGGATGCACCGTCTCCACGACCAGCACTAGACACAGAGCCTGCTTGCCCTCTCTTATTGGCTTGTGACTGTCTGCCTCTCCTTCTTGGCCTTCCAGACATACTAATGGCCTGTAGCTGCACTAAGCTGGGATATATCTATCTATCTATATATCTATATCTATATCTATATCTATATATATATATATATATATATATATATATATACTGATACTGCAGCTAGCAAAATCAACTGCTTGCCTGTAGTATGAGAACACCACCAACCTTCTACAGGTAGCTTTAGCTGAACACTGTGAGGTGGACGCACCCCACTAACTTGTAGGTTTAGCTGAACACTGTGAGCAGGACGCACTGCACTAACTGTAAATAGTCTAGCTGCCTGACCGTGGTACTAATAGGATCAAAAGAACACCAGTAATTTTCTTCAGGTAGCTTTATATACTGTAACCAGACAAGCCTGCCTGTCAGTAGGAAGATAACAGGAACAGATCTAGCTGAACACTGTGAGCAGGACGCACTGTACTAAATGTAAATAGTCTAGCTGCCTGACCGTGGTACTAATAGGATCAAAAGAACACCAGTAATTTTCTTCAGGTAGCTTTATATACTGTAACCAGACAAGCCTGCCTGTCAGTAGGAAGATAACAGGAACGGATCTAGCTGAACACTGTGAGCAGGACGCACTGTACTAAATGTAAATAGTCTAGCTGCCTGACCGTGGTACTAATAGGATCAAAAGAACACCAGTAATTTTCTTCAGGTAGCTTTATATACTGTAACCAGACAAGCCTGCCTGTCAGTAGGAAGATAACAGGAACGGATCTAGCTGAACACTGTGAGCAGGACGCACTGCACTAAATGTAAATAGTTTAGAAGATAACAGGAACGGATCTAGCTGAACACTGTGAGCAGGACGCACTGCACTAAATGTAAATAGTCTAGAAGATAACAGGAACGGATCTAGCTGAACACTGTGAGCAGGACGCACTGCACTAAATGTAAATAGTCTAGAAGATAACAGGAACGGATCTAGCTGAACACTGTGAGCAGGACGCACTGCACTAAATGTAAATAGTCTAGAAGATAACAGGAACGGATCTAGCTGAACACTGTGAGCAGGACGCACTGCACTAAATGTAAATAGTCTAGAAGATAACAGGAACGGATCTAGCTAAACTGAATACAGTGTATATATATATATATATGCAACACCTGGGATGCATATATATACACAATACACTGTAAGTGCAGCTAACTGACTGACTGTTCTGCCTAATCTATCTAACTCAAATCAAATGACACTGTCTGTCTCTCTCTCTCTCTCTCTATCTATGAACGCCGGAACACACACTACACAGGGCCGCCGTGCAGGCGGCCTTATATAGTGTGGGGCGTGTACTAAATCCCCTGAGCCATAATTGGCCAAAGCCTCCTTGGCTTTGGCCAATTACGGCTCTCTGTTCAGGCGGCGCTGTGATTGGCCAAGCATGCGGGTCATAGTGCATGCTTGGCCAATCATCAGCAAGCAATGCACTGCGATGCCGCAGTGAATTATGGGCCGTGACGCGCCACACAAATTTGGCGCGAACGGCCCATATCGTTCGCCATTCGACGAACGATCGAACAGCCGATGTTCGAGTCGAACATGGGTTCGACTCGAACACGAAGCTCATCCCTAATTGTCAGACATAACAGAGGAAGAAAAGAAGAAAAAGTGAAAGGAGATCATGTTAACTCTAGTCCTAATATCTCATCTTCTATTAGTATAAGCACACATGACCACAGGAGCCCTCCTACCTAGATCCCATTGCTCAAGCCAGTAAAATCATGCTTAAGAAAAGTGTACAGTTACCATCAGTGACTCAAGCTACACTCAATCTCCATTTGGCCTCAATAAATTTAGCTTGTTGCTTGGTTGTTTCTGTAGGAATTTCTAGGAAAACAGTCACAGCTGGTATATTGCCCATATCCATGGCGAGTCACAGAACCAGATTGAGGTCCCTTTAACTAGGTAGTATAGCAAAAAAAGTTCCGTAAGGTGCCCCTGAAGGTGGGCATCTTGCTGTTGGATGCTGGGCTTGTTCCAACGCAAGGGTGGGTGAAAATTTCTCTCTGCCATAAATAGTAATCAAGAGAGATTCTAAAAAACCCGTAGTATCAGACCTTTCTCCTTTTTCCAGGAGGCCTATAAAACAGAGGTTATTTTTGCATAATCTTTTTTTTAGATCCTCTTGTTTCTGCTGCAAAGCCTGTAGCTGGAGGTAATGTTGATCATATATATATACTGTAAAGGATTTAATTGATCTTCCTCAGTACTAATCTTAGTTTCAGTCTTTGTGAATCTATGGGGAGAATTTACTAAAACTGGAGCAGCCAGAATTTGGGGCAGCAATGCATAGTCAGCTAGCTTTTATCTTCAGCTTGTTCAGTTAAGCTTAAAGACAGAAGCTAATTGGTTTCTTTGCACAGCTGCCCCAGATTCTGACTCCAGTTTATTTCATTCCCTTTTACCTCTCAGTTTCTGTAAGTCTTGCCAAATCCAAGAAATATCTATCTTAACTTTTTCAAACTTAGTGGTCAAAATTTTCTGGCAAGTACTTTTACCATGTCAGATAGTGTTGAATTGCAGTCCTGCATCTCAGGATTGTTTCAGCTCCATCTTTGTGCACCCAACAGTACTTGTCCAGCCAAAGACCACAGAGGCAAGCTTTGAAGGCAACATTAAGAGTCAAGGAGGCAGAGGATTACTTAGATAATCCAAGGCACTACTTTTGGAGCAGGACGAAAGCCACTGTATTGTGCAGGATCAATGCTGTGTGGATCTGCAGCTAGACACATTTCACACCATGTTTGCCAGGCCACACTTCCTATTGTATGGTTTTCAATATTACTGGCATACTGTATACTGTATAATAAATGTATATTAGTTAGTAAAACAGGCTAAAAATGTACTAATAGTCATACAAATATATGTTACCACGATTGTTCACTTACAATGTATAGTCTCTTCAAAATAACAGCTCACAAAAGTATATACAGATAAATCAGAGAAATAAAACATAAGTCATGGTAAATTACAACATCATTTTAAATGTTATTGAAATATATTTCTTCTGCAATTTGCATTGATGATCAGTTATCTATGTACGTTATAATATATGATTTAGTCAACATTGACTGTGTTTTTCGAGTATCATTTTCTAATAATACAGTATTCAAATTAAAGATTCTCTATTCAATCTGTTGAATGAATGCAAAATGTATTATTTATATTCAGCGCAGTATGCCATTGATTGTGCATTAAGACCACTTCAGCATCTCGATTTGAATACTGGCACACACAAATATGCTGCCATCTGATTTTTTGCCATCAAAATTAATGATAATTAAAGAGAGGATGCATACACTGGAGAGCCTAAAGACAATTTTTCGAGTGAAATATGTTTGTTGATAATAGGATCTATGAGCTCGTACAAAACATCACAACCCATCAAATCTGTTCCATTTTACGTTCCAAAAGAGTATTTGATGAAATACAATAGTCCACTAATTAAAAGTGTACAGTTGTTCAAAAAAATTTAACTGAACAGTTTACTATTACTGAGATCAGATTTGTTATAAACGGTTTGATTAAAACATGATCACAAATAATACAGTTACCCCACCCCAAAATTAAATTGTTTATTTTAGTAAATTTAAAAAAAAAAAAAAAACCTATTACATCTGTTTTACAATGATTCAATGAAATTATTGTGACAGTTTTAAGAGCTTTTCAAAACTGAGCGTATATTACACCATACGCACCCTCTTTTAACCCAAAATGGAGAAAGTTTCTTGGATAATGTACATATCATGCAAATGAATGTTTACTGGTCCTTTGAGCAAAGCAATGATAAAGTAATGATAAAATGTTTTGCTTTATTACCTTTATGTACTGTATTATTGCAAAGTTGTAGTGGACAAAGATGTCAACAGATGGTGCTTAGGGGATAATTTCCTATAGGCAGGCATTAATCATCATCAAAACTTTTTAAAGCGGAACTCTACCCATTTTATTTTTTATTTTATGTCTATTGTATACCCATTGATAATGCTTTTACTAATGAAAATAGTTTTTCTTTTTTGGAATGTAAATACCATTTATTTTGGGGTCTCACCCGCACTTTCGGCATGTCCCCGCCTAGGCAATTACGTCACCATGAGATTCCCAAGGGCTCTTGGAATAGCGGCGTCATGTATCCCAGGAGTCCTTACGAATCGCCTACTGACAAAATCTCGCATTATTTGCAGACAGTAAATGACGCGAAGAAAATCCCGGAAATTAAGACAGAAGGGCTTCAGATGCCCACAGCTAAAATGGAACCTGCCTGCTTCCGAGATCAGTAAGTTCAAAACTATTTTTAAAGAAAGTATAATTGCAACACATATGTGTTGTAATTGTTCATGTACATGTTTGGACAAATGCAGAGCCGTTTAAAAAAAAAAAGTGCTTGGGGGACTGGAACTCTGCTTTAAATTATGTGAGGTTGTTGATGGACAAGACCAGAGACTGCTCCCCTTCTCTCCACTACAAAATAAATATTCTATACCCTACCAGCTGTCAGCTCTGCAGGGGAAGGCCCAGAGGTGGTTAATCCCTCACCATCTTGTGCAAAGAAAGGTTATGCGTTACAACAGCACCAATCTGCTGTCCTCCCTTAAGCAGAGAAAGTGCACATATGTGCTTTGCTTGGCACATGTTCTCAACCTGGTGCTGCAGTCTGTAGCCATTTAAGGCAGTCAGGCCCAGACTGTGTTTGGCTGGGTGAAATTCAGTGGCAACTCCATCTGCATGCAAACAACCTGTTATGTGAGATGCCCAACCAATGAAACTCTGTTTTGGCTATAATTGAGTACCTGTATGAGGATGGCACAAAGACAGGCTCAAAGGAAGCTGGGGTTCTTTTCCCAATGTCAGTGGCCCCTCATACAGGATGCATGCACCATATTGTCACCGCTTGAGGAGGCAACAAAAATGGTGATCTGTGTCAATGCTTTCATCAGTGAAACCATTCCTGTAATGTTCCTGCTGGAGTAGACATTGCATGTCATTATAGACAGGGCACTAGAGAGACAACGGCAGGAAGAAAGAAGGATTTCCTGGTGTCTTAGGGCCCACTATATCTGGATGCTGTCTCTGTGAGGCCTGTGCAGGCAGAGGAGGAGCATGAGGATGAATTCATGGTGGCATTGAGGAGGAGGAGGGGGGAATGAAGTAGTCTTTTATCCCTCACAAAGCCCAGGAGTTGTACTTGACTTGGGGGACATAGCTGAGGACAATGTAGTGATCCCAAGACTTTGAGGGAAACCTGTTGCTTTGTGTTTGCTGAACTTTCTTGTCCATTTGTAATAGAAGACAGTTCAGCAAACACAAAACAACAGGTTTCCCTCCCAGGGTTTTTAGCATTTCACTCTTGTTTCAAAACAAGCGATCACTCGACCCCCAGGCTTGCAGCACTCCTGCTCTGGCCTTACCCTTTTGGATTTTGTCTGTCTCCCACAGACTGGTTGCTCACCAACTCTGTGCACACAGCTAGCAGCCTCTTGCAGTACTGGCTCCCACCTCTCTTTTAGGTGGAGCCCTTCTGACTTCTGGGAAATTACCTCATGTTTTCTGGGGTGGAGCCCAGAATCATGGTCAGGTCACTACTAAAAGCCCAGCAAACACTTGACCAATTAGTGTGCTGGCTGTTCTAAATACCTGGACCCAGGATTGGAGATTTCTATCCCACCCATATCACATTGAAACCTCGAGGCTCCAGGTCCCAAAACAGACTTTACCAAACACTGAGAAAACTGAAAATTCAGTTTACTCTCCATGTCACAAACTCCCTGGAGCCCCTCAACCTGCCTGGTTGAGAATTATGAGTTATAACCTCTTTCTAGACCCTGGCAGGGCAACACTCTGCCAAAACCTTCTGGGAGATTTTAGGTATATTTTCTCTTCTACTTCCACCGTTCAATTATGACCTATCATTGTAACAAAAACTAAATTTACAGGTGCTACTCAAAGCTCCACTTGGTCCTCTTATGTAGCAACTGCTTGGAGTGCAGACAAGGACACAGCTTGTCCCAGCTCTAGACATCTAATGGAAAAGGGAAAAGTCCTGGAAATCTCACATCTCTGCAAAACCTCATAAGTAGGTGTATGACAGCCTCAGTCCAGGCTCCAACCAGGCCACGCCCCAAATGTATTTAACTCTGCCCATGGAGCTTAGTCATGAATAAGCTTCATGGGCAGAGTGAAACATGTTGGGGGCGGGGCCTGGATGGAGCTCGGGCTGAGGCTGTCATACACCTTCTACGAAGGTTTTGCAGAGATGTGTGACTTTCAGGACTTTTCCCTTTTCCATTAGATAACCTGCTACACAAAATATGATGAAATACTTTTTTAGAAGGGAAATTGAACACATTAGGTTGCTACTGCTGTTTGCAAGCCAAGGAATAATGCATGCAATTTTTTTGCTGCCACAATACGGTGTAGTTGATGTTAAAAAACCATGAACAGCTTTAGAGCATCCCTCAAGCCTAAAATTTGAAAGTTTTTTGCATTTTTAGTGTGCCCCAGGCTCACATAGATGTAAAAATCATCTTTTTTTCTTTTTTTTTACTTAAAAGCCCCAAACGTTGCATGTTTTTTGAAAGAAAAGACTCTGAAGAATAAAATGTTGTTGCAATTTTTGTGTTTGCGCATCCAATTATCAAATGCATATGTTCAAGAAAAAAATACATTAAAATAAGATTTTGTGCACATAAACACAATATAATACACAATTTTTTGTTAAAATGTAAAAATGATGTAATGCCGAGTAGGGATGAGCCAGATGTTCGAGTTGAACGTAAGTTCAACTCGAACACTGAGTGTTCGCCTGTTCACCGAACAGCAAACAATATGCAGTGTTCATGGCAAATTTGAAAGCTGCCAGAACATTGTTAAAGTCTATGGGACACTAACATGAAAAATCAAAAGTGCTAATTTTTGGAGTAGCCCCCCAAAGCACCTTGTCCCCATGTTGATGGGGACAAGGGCCTCATCCCCACAACCCTTGCCCGGTGGTTGTGGGGGTCTGCGGGAGGGGGCTTATCCGAATCTGGAAGGGGGACCCCCAGATCCCGGCCCCCCCTGTGTGAATTGGTAATGGGGCACAAATGTACCCCTACCATTTCACAAAAAAAGTGTCAAAATGGTAAAAAAGACAAGAGACAGCTTGGGACAAGTCCTTTTTTAATCAAAGAAAAAAGAAAAATGTCCCACGAAGTAAGGACAAGGTGGGGACAAGGTGCTTTGGGGAGATACCCCAAAGCACCCTCCCCATGTTGAGGGCATGTGGCCTGGTACCGTTGAAGAGGGGGGGACACTCTCTTGTCCCCCCCTCTTTTCCTGCAGTCTGCCAGGTTACATGCTCAGATAAGGGTCTGGTATGGATTTTGGGGGGACCCCTATGCCATTTTTTTTTTTACGTTTTGGCGCAAGGTTCCCCTTAATTTCCATATAAGAACCGAAAGGCCTGGTATGGATATTAGGGGACCCCCACACATTTTTTTTTTTAATTTGATTTGGGGTTCCCCTTAATATTGATACCAGACCCAAAGGGCCTGTAATGGACAGGGGGATCCCATGCTCTTTTTTTAATTATCTGTATCTATATTGCCGAGACCCGACAATTCATTACAGCCCCGATCAGTTTTAAATGACAATTCTTCCTTTAGAAATGTCACTTTGCTGTGGTACTGTTCTAAACAGGGGAAAAATGTGCCACTTTTACAGGCATACTCTAGACACCCCCCAGGCACAATATTTAAAGGAATATTTCATTTTTATTGTTTCACTTTAAGCATTAAAAAAATCACTGCTCCCAAAAAAAAGGCCACTTTTTAAAACATTTTTTGCATTGATATATGTACTGGTACATACATACATACTGGTAATGGACAGGGGGATCCCATGCTCTTTTTTTCAATTATCTGTATCTATATTGCCGAGACCTGACAATTCAATTTTTCCTTTAGAAATGTCCTTTTGTTGTGGTACTGTTCTAAACAGGGGAAAAATGCGCCACTTTTACAGGCATACTCTAGCCGCTTCACCCCTGGAAGAATTTACCCACTTCCTGACCAGAGCATTTTTTGCGATTCGGTACTGTGTCGCTTTAACTGACAATTGCGCGGTCGTCCTTTGACGTCCTTTTTTTCCCACAAATAGAGCTTTCTTTTGGTGGTATTTAACCACCTCTGCGATTTTTATTTTTTGCGCTATAAACAAAATAAGAGCGACAATTTTGAAAAAAACGCATTATTTTTGACATTTTGCTATAATAAATATCCTCCAAAAATATATAAAAAAACTTTTTTTCCCTCAGTTTAGGCCGATACGTATTCTTCTACATATTTTTGTCAAAAAAAAAAATCACAATAAGCGTTTATTGATTGGTTTGCGCAAAAGTTATAGCGTTTACTAAATGGGGATAGTTTTATGGCATTTTTAACATTTTTTTTTTTTACTAGTAATGGCAGCGATCAGCAATTTTTATTGTGACTGCGACGTTATGGCGGACATGTCGGACATTTTTGACACATTTTTGGGACCATTGTCATTTATACAGCGATCAGTGCGATTAAAAATGCACTGATTACTGTGTAAATGACACTGGCAGTGAAGGGCTTAACCACTAGCGGGCGGGGAGGGGTTAATCAATACTAGGGGAGTGTTTTCTAACTGTAGGGGGGTTGGGCTGTGTGTGTCACTAGACTGATCACTGCTTCCGATGATAGGGAGCAGTGATCAGTGACACTTGTCACTAGGCAAAACGGGGATATGCTGTTTACATCAGCATCTTCCCGTTCGTCCTCTCCGTGAGGCGATCGCGGGTATCCCCGCGGGGATCGAGTCTGTGGGACCCGCGACCCCACTCACGGAGCTCCCGGGCGGCGCGCACGCAATGGCACAGCGGGGAATTCAAATGGACGTACAAGTACGCCCATTTTCCCAGCCGTGCCATTCTGCCAACGTACATCATCGTGCGCCAGTCGGGAACCGGCTAGACACCCCCCAGGCACAATATTTAAAGGAATATTTCATTTTTATTGTTTCGCTTTAAGCATTAAAAAAAATCACTGCTCCCAAAAAAAGGCCACTTTTTAAAAAAAAATTTGCATTGATACATGTACTGGTACATACATACTGGTAATGGACAGGGGGAATCCCATGCTCTTTTTTTCAATAATCTGTATCTATATTGCCGAGACCCAACAATTCATTACAGCCCCGGTCAGTTTTAAATGACAATTTTTCCTTTAGAAATGTCATTTTGCTGTGGTACTGTTCTAAACAGGGGAAAAATGTGCCACTTTTACAGGCATACTCTAGATAAACCCCAGGCACAATATTTAAAGGAATATTTCATTTTTATTGTTTCGCTTTAAGCATAAAAAAAGACTGCTCCCAAAAAAAGGCCACTTTTTAAAAAAATGTTTGCATTGATACATGTCCCCTGGGGCAGGACCCGGGTCCCCAAACACTTTTTATGACAATAACTTGCATATAAGCCTTTAAAATTATCACTTTTGATTATTCATGTTTGTGTCCCATAGACTTTAACAGTGTTCGTGTGTCTGCCAAATTTTTTGCCTGTTCGCATGTTCTGCTGCAAACCGAACAGGGGGGTGTTCAGCTCATCCCTAATGCCGAGTAAATAGATACCAAACATGTCACACTTTAAAATTGCGTGTGCCTGTGGAATGGCAACAAACTATTATACTTAAAAATCTCCATAGGTGATGCTTTAAAAGTCTTTACATGTTGCCAGTTTAGAGTTAAACAGCAATAGCTCACATATGTGGTGTGACCTACATATGCATTTTTTTTTTTGTTATTATTATAAAAAAATGTTACACTGTCTCTATTTTTTTCAAATAAACATCCCTTGTGATAACATAGGGCCATGACAGGTCCTCTTAATGGAGAGAATTGGATGAGAGAATTGGAGTCTATTAAATCCCAGATCTCTCCTCTGCCCTCCAAAGCAGCTCATCAAACCACGATCAGTTTGATCAGCTGTTTTACAAGCCAGGAACAACTTGTAAACAAACTGAAATCAGAAGTGACAAAATTGTCATCACCTTCTTTGTTTTCTTAGGTCAGAGTAAAGACTGGGGACAAGAAGCTAATTCTACTCCACTGTGTTCTTCTGATGCAACAGGCCACATTGGTCCCGGGCTCCTCAATAGGATGAGAGAGCCCAAGAAAGATGGTGGGCAGCAGCAGGAGAGTGGACCTCCTGCCGCTGCTTGTAAAAGTGATTAGGTGGTTGTAGAGCTGCTCAGATCACTTTTACCATAAAGCCCACCACCAGAAAGCGCTGACACTAAAAATAATCTCAAATCCAAAGAAATATACAATATAAAATATATGCTGAGTGAAATAAAATATGCGCAACCTGGAACCTCAGTACTGCAAGGTTCACAATTCTTACGAAGTTAGTTCAATATTAAAAAAAAAAACAAAGCATGCAATTAGTGCAATCTAAAAAACAAAAAAAGCAGGTGTAATAAATGTGACCAAGACTCCAGTGCTAGAAAGGAAGGAAAGTCCACACAAAGTCTTCCTCTTTGTATTTGTGACCACAGAACCAGTGCTGCAAGAATAACTGCAAATTGCTGCGAATACACCAACACCACGTGTTCTGAGTGGACTCTCACCTTGGGAGAAGGCCCTAATAATTTATATCACGCATTCCCCAAAAGGAGGTCTCAAAGGGGCTGCAAGGCGCAACTTCCCCTTTATCGATCATCATTATGGTATTGTCCCTTTAAGACTCTCAATTCTCTGATACAGGGGGTCCCCTACTTACAAACATCCGACTTACAAACGACTCCTACTTACAAACGGAGGGAGACAACAGGAAGTGAGAGGAAATATAGCCCTAGGAAGGGAAATTCACTCCTGTAAGAGTTAATATGGGAAAAAGGTGTCTCCACTGATGCTTTATCACCAATCCTTGTTTCCCTAATAACCCCAAATTTTCAAAATCCAATTATCATTGGGGCAGAAAGTGAGGTGAAATCGTCTGAACAGGGGCACAGACAGCAAAACAAATGTTACAGGGGTGATAACCCTTCCCTAGGCTATCTAAAAAACTTAAAAATAGATTTTTTGGCTGGAGCTACACTTAAAAAATGTACCTGTTCCGACTTACAAACAGATTCAACTTAAGAACAAACCTAAAGTCCCTATCTTGTTTGTAACCCGGGGACCCCCTGTATATAGTCTAGGTGCTCAGAATCAGATAATACCAGTCATAGTGTAGTAAGATGAAGATAGGTATTTATTAATAAAAAAATGTATGCTCTTACATCCTACACTGCCACTAACACTGACACCTACTCTCACTAATAGGGATGAGCCGAACACCCCCCTGTTCGGTTTGCACCAGAACATGCGAATAGGAAAAAAGTTTGTTCGAACACGCGAACACCGTTAAAGTCTATGGGACACGAACATGAATAATCAAAAGTGCTAATTTTAAAGGCTAATATGCAAGTTATTGTCATAAAAAGTGTTTGGGGACCTGGGTCCTGCCCCAGGGGACATGGATCAATGCAAAAAAAAGTTTTAAAAACGTCCGTTTTTTCAGGAGCAGTGATTTTAATAATGCTTAAAGTTAAACAATAAAAGTGTAATATCCCTTTAAATTTCGTACCTGGGGGGTGTCTATAGTATGCCTGTAAAGGGGCGCATGTTTCCTGTGTTTAGAACAGTCTGACAGCAAAATGACATTTTGAAGGAAAAAACCCATTTAAAACTACCCGCGGCTATTGCATTGCCAACAATACACATAGAAGTTCATTGATAAAAACGGCATGGGAATTCTCCAAAGGGGAACCTCGAACCAAAATTTAAAAAAAAAATGATGTGGGAGTCCCCCTAAATTCCATACCAGGCCCTTCAGGTCTGGTATGGATTTTAAGGGGAACCCCACGCCAAAAAGAAAAATGGCGTGGGGTCCCCCCAAATATCCATACCAGACCCTTCTCCGAGCACGCAACCTGGCAGGCCGCAGGAAAAGAGGGGGGGACGAGAGTGCGCCCCTCCTGAACCATACCAGGCCACATGCCCTCAACATTGGGAGGGTGCTTTGGGGTAGCCCCCCAAAACACCTTGTCTCCATGTTGATGAGGACAAGGGCCTCATCCCCACAACCCTGGCCGGTGATTGTGGGGGTCTGCAGGCGGGGGGCTTATCGGAATCTGGAAGCCCCCTTTAACAAGGGGACCCCCAGATCCCGGGCCCCCCCCTGTGTGAAATGGTAAGGGGGTAAGGTTTTTGACAATTCCTTTATTTAAATGCTTCTTCTTTCTTCTATCTTCCTTCATCTTCTGGTTCTTCTGGTTCTTCTGGTTCTTCCTCCGGCGTTCTCGTCCAGCATCTCCTCCGTGGCGTCTTCTATCTTCTTCTCCTCGGGCCGCTCCGCACCCATGCATGGGGGGAGGCTCCCGCTCTTCTCTTTATCTTCTTCTTCATCTTCTTCTTCATCTTCTTCTCTTCTTCCTTCTTCTCTTTTTCTCTTCTTCATTTTCTTCTCCGGGCCGCTCTGCACCCATGCTGGCATGGAGGGAGGCTCCCGCTGTGTGGCGGCGTCTCCTCGTCTGACAGTTCTTAAATAATGGGGGGCAGGGCCACCTGGTGACCCCGCCCCCCTCTGACACACGGTGACTTGACGGGACTTCCCTGTGACGTCACGGGGAATGCCACAGGGAAGTCCCGTCATGTCCCGTGCGTCAGAGGGGGGCGGGGTCACCGGGTGGCCCCACCCCCCGTTATTTAAGAACCGTCAGATGAGGAGACACCGTCACACAGCGGGAGCCTCCCTTCATGCCAGCATGGGTGCGGAGCGGCCCAGAGAAAAAAATGAAGAAGAGAAAAAGAGAAGAAGGAAGAAGAGAAGAAGATGAAGAAGATGAAGAGAAGAGCGGGAGCCTCCCCCCATGCCATGGGTGCGGAGCGGCCCGGGGAGAAGAAGATAGAAGATGCCGCGGAGGAGATGCTGGACGAGAACGCCGGAGGAAGAACCAGAAGAACCAGAAGATGAAGGAAGATAGAAGAAAGAAGAAGCATTTAAATAAAGGAATTGTCAAAAACTGTGTCTTGTCATTTTTAACATTTTTGACAGTTTTTTAGTGAAATGGTAGGGGTAAGTACCCCCTTACCATTTCACACGGGGGGGGGGCGGGATCTGGGGGTCCCCTTGTTAAAGGGGGCTTCCAGATTCCGATAAGCCCCCCGCCTGCAGACCCCCACAACCACCGGCCAGGGTTGTGGGGATGAGGCCCTTGTCCTCATCAACATGGGGACAAGGTGTTTTGGGGGGTTACCCCAAAGCACCCTCCCAATGTTGAGGGCATGTGGCCTGGTATGGTTCAGGAGGGGGGCGCACTCTCGTCCCCACTCTTTTCCTGCAGCCTGCCAGGTTGCGTGCTTGGATAAGGGTCTGGTATGGATTTTTGGGGGGACCCCATGCCATTTTTTTTTTTTTGGCGCGGGGTTCCCCTTAAAATCCATACCAGACCTGAAGGGTCTGGTATGGAATTTAGGGGGGACCCCACATGATTTTTTTTTTAAATTTTGGCCGGGGTTCCCCTTAATATCCATACCAGACCTGAAGGGCCTGGTATGGAATTTAGGGGGACTCCCACATCATTTTTATTTTTTAATTTTGGTTCTGGGTTTCCCTGTGGGGAATTCCCATGCCGTTTTTATCAATGAACTTCTATGTGTATTGTCGGCAATGCAATAGCCGGGGGTAGTTTTAAATGGGTTTTTTCCTTCAAAATATCATTTTGCTGTCAGACTGTTCCAAACACAGGAAACATGCGCCCCTTTACAGGCATACTATAGACACCCCCCAGCTACGAAATTTAAAGGGATATTACACTTTTATTGTTTGACTTTAAGCATTATTAAAATCACTGCTCCTGAAAAAACGGCCGTTTTGAAAACTTTTTTTTGCATTGATCCATGTCCCCTGGGGCAGGACCCAGGTCCCCAAACACTTTTTATGACAATAACTTGCATATAAGCCTTTAAAATTAGCACTTTTGATTTCTCCCATAGACTTCTAAAGGGTGTTCCGCGGCAAATTGAATTTGCCGCGAACACCCCAAATTGTTCGCTGTTCGGCGAACTTGCGAACAGCCAATGTTCGAGTCGAACATTAGTTCGACTCAAACTCGAAGCTCATCCCTACTCACTAAGCTAGGTAAAGCATTGAACTAGTTTATCTTTTATTTTATTTTTTCTTCAAAAGACTCCTTTTTTGTACAGCCTTGTCTTTAGTAGAGGAATAGATATGATTTATCTTTTTTCCCCACTAACAGACAAGTCTGTTTTTTTTACTTTTCACAGAGGAGAGATAACACAGGGAAGGGCTACAAAGTGGGTAATCACTGTAAGGCCCCTTTTACGCGACAAACCCATTTGGATCCACCTGTCTGTTTTTCAAGCAGATCCGAGTGGGCCATTCATTGACTCCTTTGGGCAGATGGATGTCAGCGGAGATGTGTCCGCTGACACCCGCCTGCCATCCAATCAAGACAGACGTATGGTGATACGTTCGCCATGCGTCTTGGCGGATCGGATGAGATCTTATGAAAATGCACCTGCTGTCCGTTTTCACCCGATCTCCCCATAGGAATCAGCGGGGCTCTGACAGGCCCCTTTCTGCTCAGTGAGCAGAGACGGACCTGTCATCCGCCGGCTCAGCGGAAATTAACGGAGCAATCTTCTGCTGAGCTGGCAGACTTCGCTAAATGGATCCACCCTGTGTGGAAGGGGCCTAATAGCCAATCAAAGATTATCACAGCAATCATGTGATAGGTATTCAGTTCCCCCAGGTCCTGGTAATTAGTAGAGACCCAGGGCTGTCACCAACAGCCTGGTCTCAGCACTTAAAGAGCTCTCAATCGCACTCTCCCAGCACATATACAAGAACACATGTATACACAGCCCAGGATAAAAGCCTACTTCCCGAATGCCGAATATATGCTCACAATTGTAAAGGGGTTAAAATTTACAAAACCTGAACTTAGGTGTACTGTATATTCTGTGGTGGGCAAATTTTGATATCAAATTCTGGCCATTTTCAAAGCTATTAATAGGCATGCTTTAAAAAAGGCATAGAGAGTTGGGCACTGTTATGGGGAACATTTAACAGCAAGCAAAAAATGTTTTTTTTTTTTTTTTTAATTACCATACAGCAGGGAGAGGGTCCTTTTAATGCCACTTTGAGGGTGACATGGGTAAAGTCCTCAACTCTATACAAATTGGCCAGTGGAGCAACAGTTCAGTGACAACTGCTGTGTGGCTGTTTAGCTGCAGCTAGACTCCAAGGCTCCAATTGGGTTTTCACATTTATCCATATGCTTTTATTTTCTACTTGGTTAAAAAAATAATAAAATTCAGTTCAGGTTTCATGTTTCAAGGTGTATTTTTGGGACCCTTTTTTATTTCCAGAAATGCAGCATACGCTTAGTGCTGACACGGGCAAAGCATGTCACAGCATAATTACGTGATAAAATAGTGTGCACCAAAGAACAGTTCCCCTTATTGTCATAGCTGCAATTAAATTGAGTAAATCCCCTTTGTTAAAAAAACGTCAGGCTAGCCTAAAGTGAGAGGCAGAGGTTAGGAGAGGCAGAGAGGTTGTAGAGGTAGAGGGTGAATAGGTTCAGCAGGACAAAGCAATGGCAGGGCACATGCACCTTTTTCTATCACTGAGTGGTCATGCTATATAGCTACAGCACATGCAGGAGGTTGTTGAGTGGTTGACAAAGCCTTCCTCTTTCCAGGTGCAGAGTACCAATTGTCTGTAACTGTTGCTAATGTGCCCTCTTCATCTTTTTATGCTAATCCTGCTATAGCCCCACAAACAGGCATTGTAGAATCAGCAAAGATTTGTGATTACATAATCATTGACTGCTGTAGAAGGATGACCTTGGTCATGTAAAAGCATTCATCCTTTCAGATATTGAACATGGGAAGGTAGTGCCATGACCATAGAGAGAATGGACATCAGGCAGGGAGCAGCAAGAGGCAGTGATGTTGAAGCAGCTGGAGCTTACTGCCAAGAAGCCTCCAGCAATGAGCAGGTGGTGGATAATGAGATGGCAGACCATCCATGGGTGCCACCATTTGGAGAAGAGGATAGTTCTGAGGGGGAGGGAAAAAAGCAGTGAGAATGGATTTTGTTCTGGAATAGGGGCAGCTTGAAGGAGAATGGAGGGAGCAGCTGCCCTAATCCAACTGATGGCCCTGTCCCAGAGGTACAGGCCACTGCTATCTACAAGGCAGGTTCACAAAGCTCTGTGGTGTGAGCCTGAAGAAATTTACATATTTGCTGCTGAAAGCACCACTATGAATTGTAGCCTCTGCCTGCAGTGTATCAGTCATGGTAAAAGGACCATCAATTTCCATCCCACATGCATGAGTTAACACATGCTAGGTGCCAAGGCAAGTGTCTCTTCCACAGCAACTGTAGCAAATAAAACATATGTCCTATTATTACTTCTATGCCCAGTGTCTTAATGCAAGCTTGGAAAACTGCTGACTTAGCAGCTGCTCACATTCCAGCTAGTAGAATCAACCCCTTCTGCTAATTTATGGCCTGTGTTATTCCATAGTGGCAGGTATTCAGCTACCATTATTTTGCCCAGAAGACTATCCCTTCTGTTCACCAGAATGTGAAAAATAATGCATATTTATGGACCATGCTGTCAGAGGCAGTTTACACATGACCACAGACACAAAGGTCAATAAGCATGGGCAGGGATGCTACATATCCTTCGTGATACACTAGTTTTATGTTCTGGAAGCTGGGAATGGTGCTATAAAGGGCATGCTACTGGTGCTGGTGGTACCACCATGTGCTTTGCCCTTTGTACTTCCTCACCCTCACTGCACCCATCCTCCAAATACTTGGAATCAGTATTCGCCATACTGTTAGCAGCTCTGTAGGCTCAGACCAAGAAGTGTCTGCTATCTTCAGCCAGGCAATGCCATGTGTGACATTTTGCACTAACCTACCTTTCATTAGGGAAAATTCAAACATGTTTCCTGCCTGGCACATGTCCTCTGGTGGTGCAGTGGTTAATAATGAAGTAACTTTTCTTCCAGGAGGTCCTCTGTCAGGCCAGAAAGATTTCTGGTCACTTTAAACAGTCATACCCGGCTCCCTGTGAGCTGGGGCCCTATTCACATCAGTGGCTTGAGGCGGTGACAAAAATGGTGAGCCACGAAGAGGTCAAGATTAGTGATACAATCCTGCTCATGTTCTCATGGAGTACACCCTGCATGGCTTGATAGACTGGGACTGAATACAAAGCGGCAATAAGATACGGAAGAGGACTTGCTGCTGTTTTAGGGCCAGCAGGAACTCTTGCCTACTGTCTCCATCACTGTCAGCAGCAGGAAACTGAAAAGGATTATGAGGAGCTGGGGCGTTGGGGTGTTTATGGCAATAAGGAAGAAATGAATAGGTTTCATGGGGGATGTTTCAAAACCTCCCAAACCCAGAGTGTTGTATGTGGGTGTGGGGAAGTTTTGAGGACAGTGAGGATCCTCTGCTGCAGGCAATTTGTGGTGACTGGAGCCCATAATGTTCAAATGTCTGTCCAAGGACCCCAGGATTTGGGTCATCAAAGAGAGAAAGATCACTGTACAGTGGACAATTTATCATATACCAGATACCAGGTAATACCAGGTAATTAGCCGATCTACTGCCACCATCTGAGAGGGATCTAAAAATGGGACACTAAGAAGTTGGTGTGCACGAACCTCTTTGCAACATTTCCTGATGGCAAGATTCCACCCGATGACCAATGTGCCTTTGATCCCTAAAAGCAGGAGAAGTAGTGGTAGTGGCTACTTCAGTACTGCAGTACTGATTTTCAGAGTTCTTTAAGTCACAGGAGCCAGGTCCAGTTGCAGGGAGCACTCACAGGCATGTTATAACATGAATGAATGCTGACTACATTGGATTCAGGACTATTGTGGACATTCTCCTCCTCACCCTCCTCTACCCCCTTCTCCTTCTTCACCCGGAATGATTGACTATCCAGGCTGGACCACTGGCCAGAGCTTGGGCAGTATGTCCTGGCTTTCCCTACGGGGCAGTGTGGATCAGCTAGCTTTCATTAAAATGATCCTTGTTACTGATTCTGGAGACTAAATTTATAATTGTCACTTGCCCCCCCCCAACAAAAATTACAGGCAAGCCTAAAAGCTATATGGAGGTAGTAGGTGGCGAGCCAAAGGTTGCTAATGTGACCTTTTCCTCCTTCTCCTCCTACTCCACCTGCTCCCTCTACTCCTCCTTTCCCTCTCCATTCACCATTTCTCCCTCCTCTACCTCCCCACCTCTGTCTCCTTCATCCATCTTTCCTTTCCATGTTCCCTCATGTATTCCTTCTTCTCTCCCTCCTCCACCCACTTCTCCCACTACACCACTTTCCTTTCCACCCTCACCTCTTTCTTCTCCTTCTATGCAAGTATGGAAAGAATAGAATATGTTCCCCTGAATCATACATGGTAAAGAATTGGTGAAAACAGCCCCCTGCCCCCAGGTCCTAGCCTGTGTGGCCAAACAGTAACATATTCATATTTCATATTTCAATGCCTATTCAGTCCTAATTATCTTTTTCTTGCGAGTCTTTCTTCAGGGCCAAGAGATAAAGTGCACTGTAGTGCATGTGAACATGGGCAGGCTATACAGAGATTGCAGGACATCATCAGCATTAAGGTGTAATAAAGGATGAAAAAAGTCAAAACCCACACCCTCCAATTCACTAAGATACACAACATATTCTACCTACTTGATATTTACTAAGGATTTACATCTACTTTAAAGGACTTGCCAATGCCTACAAGCCCTACACTATATGGTTTGTCAGCAGCACTCCCTACCCTTTCCCTATCATGGATAAAGCACATTGTCAATATGGCTTCCGTGACCTCACCTTTTTAAAACATGGAGGCTGTCTTATCCAATTTTCTCCTTTTGACCCTTCTAAGGCCAGGCAGTGCACTATAATTACAAGAATTCGGTCTGTAAGCAGGACTGTAAGGCTGGGTTAACACTGTTGTGAATTGGATGCGGCTTTCCCCGCATTCAATTCGCATAGCATGAGATTGTGACCTGCTCTCTATGGAGCCGGTTCACACATCTCAGCAGCGGCTCTGGTGCGAATTGTCAAAGAGTCCTGTGCATCTTTTGGTCAATTTCAGATCCAAATTTTGCTAAAAATTCAGGTTGAAATCGGACTTGAAACAGTGAATGGGGATGCACCGGACTCCTGCTGTGAGCCGAAGCGTGCTGCAGTGTGAACCCAGACTAAACCTGCAACACGCACGGTTCACCTTGAAACCATGGTAGTGGAGAACTCGAACCCCATCTCTACCAGTAATATCATGGGAACGCTGATGATCCCAAATCTTGAATATGCTCCACAGTGCTAGAGCATCAGTGTTCCAAGAAACTTGATGAAAGGCCTAATATGCAATTCATACCTAGATAGCATGGGCAGAAGATTGGATATAAAGTAAGGTTTTTTTCTTTCTTTCTTTCTTTTTTTAAACTCTTTAATACATATGTATATATTGTATATTTACTTTTAATTTCATTTTTAAGCATTTGTAAATGGGGGGTGTCAAACTAATAAGAATAGCATTTTGAGGCCAGTTTTAAGAATTAACATCCAGGATTAGGCACTCTGTAAATAAACAAGGTAAATAGTAAATAAAACAGAGTGAGAGATAGTGGGCCTAACAGCCTCAAAAGTACAGCACTATAGCAAAACAAGTGTGTGAGTGTGTTACTGCACCTTAGAGAAAGAGAAAACACACTGAAGATCTTGTGGCCATTTACTGATTGTTCCTGTTAAATCAACAGAATATAAAGTTGTGGCAGATGCTTATGAGGAATGGGGAGGACTCTGTACAGTGATTCTTTGTAAAACCCTTGCCCATGTATCACATTGGTAATACTGGTGTGGTACCAAGCAGCAGCAATTACACTTTCTCCCTTGTCGTTTGACAGATAGATTGACAGATCAACAGACAAATGTCACAGAGCCTTTTCTGATTTATCATTTAAAAAAGAAAAAAAAAAGAATGTAAAAAGAATGAAGTAAGAATGGAAGATTAATTTAATAACCTATAGCTGCAATAAAACAAGTGTTCCAGTGTAAGTCGATTGAATTGTCAAGATAATGGTTTCCAGGCAAGAAAATAGATATAAATCATCTGAACAAAGAGAAGTGCTAACCTCTCATGTACTGTAATATGTATTGTTGTACATTTACTTTGCTATCTGCCGTTAATACAAAGATAAGGGTAATTGTGATATTTTGAAATCACTTTTTTTCTATTTTAAGTTATTGAATGTATTATAAAATAAATAACAGAACTGAGAAAACATTTTCTAGCAACAATCTCAGTATTTACCACAAATTAGGCTGTTGGTTTCCAACTGAGCTTCTATTCACCCAGTAATTGGTTTAAATACAACAAACGAGCTCTCAGAATTGACATGTAGGTATTTTCAAAAATGATGCATTTTTTATCATCTCTGGCAGCTATCCCCCTACACAGGCCTGATAATGCAGGGGTTGAGTGAAATCTGACATCACTGCACTCAATATATAGTGAGGCCATACAATGAAAGAATTTAGCTCTCCAAGCAACATAAACAACAGGAGAAATGTAACTTATAATTTACTTCATATATCACATATTTTGGTTGATTTTAGCTGATTGAATCAGTGAGATGCATACCATAAAAAGCTATAATGAGCAGTCCTGCTGTTCAGCAAAATAATGTCAGGAAACATTGATGCTAAGAAAAGATACTGTATATTGTTTAACTTAAAAATTGAGATTAAAAAAATTAGACCTGAAGTGCAACTCCATCTCCATCATCAGGAGCCTTGGTGAAGACAAGGCAATCTCAAGTGTTGCCCCTCATGGCGAATCTTTGCCATCTACTTGTGACACAACTCTTATGCCCCGTACACACGATCGGACATTGATCGGACATTCTGACAACAAAATCCATGGATTTTTTCCGACGGATGTTGGCTCAAACTTGTTTTGCGTACACACGGTCGCACAAAGTTGTCGGAATTTCCGATCGCCAAGAACGCGGTGACGTACACCATGTACGACGAGACTAGAAAAGGCCAGTTCAGAATCAAGCGCGGCACCCTTTGGGCTCCTTTTGCTATTCTCGTGTTAGTAAAAGTTTGGTGAGAGACGATTCACGCTTTTTCAGACTCGTGGTTTTCAGATCGTTTTCTGCTGTTCAGTTTGTGCTTGTGGGCTTGTATCTGCTCTTCAGTGCGTGCAGCAAGTGACGCGTGACTCTTGTCATTCTGTTCTTGTTCATTCGTTACTGTTTTTCAGGTCGCTCTTCACAGGCCTTGCTGTTCTTCAGTGCATTCTGTTACTTCGTTCTGAGCAGCCAACCGTTTTCTAGCCATGTTGCGTATACGTAATCCTCGTAGAGTTCGTGCTGTGTGGGGGCTTGGTGTTGGGGTCCTTACCTTGACACAAGTCCAGTCCATGAACAGGGTGGGGAGGAGTTCATGGACCAAGAATTGGTTGCTTCAGCATGACCAGTTCTGTCATATGCCTTTGCTCCGTGAGATCCGTGAGAATAATCCTGATGATTTCAGGAACTTTCTCCGGATGACGGACCCCGTATTTCACCGTTTGATGGCTTTGCTGACCCCTTATATACCTGCATGAGGCAAGCCATCACTCCAGAGCAGAGGTTAGTCACCACCCTGCGGTATTTGGCGACGGGGAGAAGCCTCCAGGACTTGAAGTTCTCGGCATCTCCCCCCAGGCTCTGGGGATCATTATCCCAGAGACCTGTTTTGCCATCATCCAGGTCCTGCAGAAGGAGTATATTAAGGTAAGATTTTTATACTTTAATATCACATTTTATTGTATTTAATATTTGCTAATGTATTGCATTTCTTTCCTCATTCCCTAATTACCATGATTGTAATATGCTGTGAATGTCCCCTTTGTCCTCATGCATGCTGGATTTTTATTTAATTTTTTTTGTTGTCCTTCATACATATTTGCCTTCACTTACCTCCCCAGCATGGTCTCCTGGCCCTATATTCACCTCATGTAGTCACTTAACAGTGTATTTTATCAGCTCCATAGTAATGCTTTACCTCAAACACCCCCTAAAATGTTTTTAAATGTGATTTGTGCTTTAAATTCAGGCAGAGTGCCAGAGGCTTTTTTTGGGGGGTCTCCAAATCATTTTTAACCCTCCCTCCCCCCAACTGCTAAATCAGCTGATACCAATTCTCTATCTATCCTCAATCATCTATCTGCTGACTTTGCCAAACCCATACACACTATACCCACCTCTTTTGTGGTCAGATTTAGGGATGAATTCCCCAAAGCATGTAGTGCAAGGGCCTGCCTGTATACTTTCAAATGGTACTGTTTCAAGTTTCTGTATACTATTATTATCTTGATAGGTAATAGCAGAATGTCCAAATGTGCTCAAATGTGTACAATGTGTATTTCTATCTTTGTATTATGACACTTCTTACCTGTCCAGTGGGCTGTCAATAGTGTAACTAAGGCGGGGCTGGCCAAAGTAATACCCATTATTTAGGCAATCATCTCTCAATGAAGTGGATCCAAGGCTTCCATCTGGTAAGCAGGGAATTGGTGTGTTTTGCGGCACATTGTGTTATTCCTGCCATCCAACTATCTGGTGTTTGTTCTTTATTCACCTTTATTCACTAACATCTGGTAAGCAGTAACCCTGCAAGTTTTTTGTGTTCACTCACTTTTGGGTTTATTTTCACAATTTCACAATTTTATATGTCACTTGCACAGAGACCCTGTGTGTGTCTATGGGCACTGGGTGTTTTTGTATGATCCTTTATGATTTATCACTGTGTAAGTGCTCCTCTCTCTCCTTTTTTCTATATTTGTTGACAATATTACACTATGTTTTTTATCAATTTTTTTTTGGGATGAATTCGTATGAATCCACGTTTATCCTCCACGAGTGGAAGTTTTGCTCATATACACCAGGACTGGTTCCTTAAAGGCCCAGGCTGGGTTTAAGCCACTTGTTTGAATTGGCTTGCCATCTGGTAAGCATTCTACTTACTATTTGCCGCCCTATTTGATCCTTCTGGGCATTCATTAATTTTTCATCACTGAAGATTTGAATTCATTTTTTGGACTTTATTGCACTTTATAGGACTGTTTAATATTATTTTTATACCACAGTGGTATTCACATGTAAAAGGTTAAGCGCGTTTTTTTATTTTCTTTATTACTATTTGGTGTACCCCACTTATAACCACAGCATATCTACTTATTTTCAGCGCAGTTTTGTTCTTTTTATAAGTGGAGAGGGTTACCTATCCAAGAGTTTCCCCCCATATAATCTTAGAAATGGCCCATGAGAGGGGGGGGGAAATCTGATAGGTGTACCTTATACTTTGGTCTTTAAAAACTCCCTCAAATAAATGTTATCTTGATGTTGGCCAAGGATGTTTGTGTCTAATCAGCTTTCCCTGTTTATTTGCAAAATGACTACATTTTTTTTTGTTTGACTCCACAGTTTCCTTCCACGCCACAGGAATGGCAGACTGTGGCCTCCCACTTTGCCCAGCGGTGGGACTTTCCTAACTGCGGAGGGGCAATTGATGAGTCCACATCGTCCCACCCCCCAACTCGGGGTCGTACTATTATAATTATAAGGGGTTCAATAGTATTGTGATGTTGGTGGTGGTGTCGGCTACTTATGAGTTCCTGTATGTGGACGTGGGGAAGAATGGCCGGATGTCCGATGGTGGAGTCATCGCACAGACGGAGTTCTACAGGCATCTCCAGAATGGCAGCTTGGACTTGCCACCTCCAGAAGACAATGCGGAAGGACTCCCATTTGTCTTTGTTGCAGATGAAGCGTTTGTGCTGGGGAACCATCTTATGCGGCCATTCCCGATGAGGACCCTCACTCCGGACCTGAGGGTTTTTAATTACCGGCTGGCCAGAGCCAGAAGAGTGGTGGAGAACACGTTTGGAATCATGGCCAGCCGGTTCCGCCTATTTCTTACACCCATACACATGGCGGAGTACAAACTGAATCATATTATCCTGGCGTGCTGTGTTCTACACAACTTTTTACGGCAACATTCTGCAAACTATGCTGGCTCAGTTGGGCCTGAGGCTGGACTTCCAAATGAAACAACCCTGACGTGCTGAAAGTGGCCGTCCTGGCTTGCCCCCCCGAGTGCCCGTGATGTCCGGCTAAGATACCTTGAATTCTTTGTGGGTATGGGGGCTATCAATATGCCAGACAATGTGTGAAACCTTTTTCAAATAAAAAAAAAACAAATAACTACTCAAATCTTTGGTGACATTTACTGCTTGTGTTTGTTTTAGCTGACCCTGACAGAAATGTGATGAGTCCTGAAAATGGCGTGATTGTGTAACCTTACAAAGCACTGGTGGGTGTTATTTACTAAAGGCAAAGACACTTTGCACTTCAAGTGCACTTGAAACTGCACTTGTAGTGCAAAGTGGATTTGCCCTTAGGAAATAACACCTATTGTCACTGAAAACACCAATTAGAGCACCACAAAAGTGTTGGAGTGTTGAAACCATAATCTACACATTCTTGATTATCAATCTTTTTAATACCAGCACAATCACATGTGCATTTAGAAAAGGTTTTTAAAACAAACCAACATGTTGGTTGTATAACAATTTTTGGGGTCACATTAGAAACAGTAGAAATGTCCATTCAAGATAAAACAGGCATGTTTAAAACCAACAAGAAAGACACAAATCTTGAACTTACAAAGTTCACATTTTTTAGAACTTGAAGGCAAAATCAGACATGAGTATTTGCAAACTGTGTTTGATATTGCGTTCAGATGGTGTGAAGTCACCCCAGGAAAGGCCAAATTTTGAAGATGCACACAAATTTACGAATGTCAACATGTGATACCTGCCATCACGGGTGATCAAGGGACGTGTTTTGGGGGTGCAACCCCTTCCTCACAGCTACTTTATTATTGAGGAAGGGGTTGCACCCCCAAAACTCCTACATTGATCTCCCGTGATGGCAGATAGCACATGTTGACACACTGTGTGCATCTTCAAAATTTGGCTTTTCTCAAATTTGTCAAAAAATGTCAAAATTTTTTAGCACACAAAAAAACAAAGGGATTTTGAGGGGTTTTAAACTCTCCCTAAAACATCAATGATGTTATTCATTTTTTGAAGAACATCATTGATGTTTTTCTTGATGTTTTCCAAGTCCCTATTACACCCCATGATCTCCCTGATCAGGATCTGTGCACTTTCCGAGGTGAAAGGATCTGGATCCACAACATCACAATCACCTAAAAAGATGGAAACCAAAAAACACCATGTATTATAAATATGCCGGCATCCATCTCTTACCTGAGCCTATGGTCGCAGACACTCACCTGTTGTGGTGCCAATTTCCACCACGTCTTCCTCCTCCTGCTCTGCTTGTTCTGGGTGGATTTCCCCTTCTTCCAGAGGTGGGGGGTCTCTGGTCTCCTCGGATGAGGGGTGTCCTCCGAGTCTTTTCTCCCCTATGTAAAAAAAAATAGGTCTACTTAGCACACAGATATTTGATGGCAGAACTATAAATATGAAACATTGCTTGGAAGTGGGGTACAATTGTCTGTTTTGGCAGAGTTCCAAGATGTTGCATTTTTCTTGTCCTTTGTCAAGCTTCAATACTTACCTGTTTTGTACAAGCTTCACAGATGTAGACACCCCTATAGTATACACTGGAGCACCTGTGTGGGCCCCCTAATAAAAAGGGTGTTCTTGTGTCCCACACTAGTGCTCCAGCGTCCAGATGTGTAAACAGCTGCTGAGTGTCCTCTCCTTACACAGAATCTTGTTTGCATTTCATTCTAGTAACAAACCCATTTACACAACCAAATTAGTTTCACACAAGTAGGCCCTAAAAAATGTGGGCAAATGCATATGGCCAAAACAATGGTGTTTTATAGGCCGAAGGAGAAATGTTTGATACGAACGAATAATGTGTCCATGAACATGACATTTTAAACTGGAAAACAGTTAAGAAAAGCACATGGAGCAGTACGAACGTAATAAACATAAAAAGAATAGGAACACAGCACAACTACTTACTTTTTTGCAGCACTCTCCGGATCTTTCAGTACTGCTCGTGCTCTCTTAATTTCAGGTCCGACCACCGCTTCTGAGCTGATCTTTCGATCGACGTACCTCGAAATTCCGGTGCAGACTTTTGACCACTTTCGCCATGATCTTGGACTTTCGGACATTGGGGTTGGGGTAAGGTCCATACTTCCCGTCATAGTCAGCCTTCTTCAGGATATCGACCCATCTCCAACATCTCCCCAAAGGACATATTTGCTGCTTTAAATCATCTCCTTCTGGATCGGGACGTTTCAGGCTCCGGGCTTTCCTCCTCCTCCTCGTTGGTGTAATTATCAGACACCTGCTCTGACTCCGCTATGTGCTCTTCCCCACTACAACGAACGAGAAGGGGCGGGGAATAGACTAGAAAGAACGTCAGGTGCGGGTGGAGTTTCACGCATGCGCAGTGTCTATAAAGCGTAACATGCGTGCATAGTATGTACGATCTGTGAGCGGAGGAAGGAGTAACGGAGGCGCCGATCGTGATAACGAAGGTAAGATTTAACATTTGGCCTATACTTCTTTTAGATTGAGGCCTGTATTTGCACAAGTTTAGAAGACTTTAGGCTGACATTAGGGTTTGTCTTGTGTTGTGCCTTGCAGTGAAAATGGATATCTTGAAAGATAAGGACTTTATGCCAATCTTCATTGATATATTCAGGGAGCTGCCCTGTCTATGGGAGATAAACCACCCTGAATATAAGAACTAAACAAAGAGGAAGGCAGCGCTAGATAATTTGTTGGAATTTGTGAAGTCGGTGATCCCCATGGCAGACATCACCTATTTGAAGATCCTAATTGGTGGCCTGAGGAGCACTTATCTAAGGGAGCACAAGAAGGTCCAGGATTTCCAGAGATCAGGAGCTGCAGATGGCATTTATGTCCCCAGGCTGTGGTACTATGACAGGCTGCATTTTCTGGCAGGTCAGACTGAACCCAGGCCAGCACTCTCCAGTCTTCCTTCAACGCTTCCTTCCCCCACAGCTGAGGCTTCAGATGCCCAACCCGGGCCTTCCAGGCAGCAACATGTGGAGGAGCCCAGCTTGAGCCAGGTATAGCATTCCTATAAATCTTCATGGTTGTCCAATCAATGATGTTAACTAGATGTTAGTTTGGAGTACTAATTTATGATTGTGATTGATGATGCAAAAACTAAAACCATGTCCCTTTTTCATACACAGGGAAGTCTCAGCCAGGAGGTGGCCGGGCCAAGCAGGCTGCCTGATATCCAGGTCCCTTCCCTACACATTCAAAGACAAAGTGGCAGGAAGAGGAGTAACCTGGAGGAGGCTGCCATAGACCTCTTTTGGAAGGCTACAGAGGCCCTGAGAAGCCCCCACAGTGTGGAGGAGGACTTTGCTGGCATAACTGCCTGCAAAATGATGCAGATGGAGGAGGGCCAACGACTCCTGTGTGAGTCCTATATTTTCGAAGCTCTCAATAAGGGGTTGAGGGGCCAAATAACATGTGCTACCCACATTTGTAACCTCACACATAGTCCTCCTCCTCCTCCTCCAGGTCCTACTACTCCTCCTCCTCCTCCAGGTCCTACTCCTCCTCCTGCCACATCTCCAACACCAGAGCCACAGCCGGGAAGGAAGCGTGGAAAGAAGACCAGAGAGTGATGACCCTTGGTCCAGTCTGGTCTGGCAAAAGATGCAGGCTCTTGTGGTACCACAGCCTGGGGACATAGATGTCATCTGCTGCTTTCATGATCTCTGGGACTTCTGGACCAGACTGCACTCCCTTAGATATGGACTCCTCAGGCCAACAGTTTTGCAGTAAAATAATTGATGTGTGTCCTGGGGGTCAAAGGCTTCGCCAATTTATGATGTTTCTCCAGCGTTGCCTCCCTCTTTGTTTGGTTCTGAGCCCTTAATAAAGGAATTTTTGTTTTGCCTATGTGTGTTTTCCTTCAAAAAGGACAGTTTGTTTGTGAGGATTCAGGTACATTTCAAAAATACAATGTGAAATTAACAAGGGACACCAACACCAAACAATCTCCTTGAGATTAAATAATAACAAGAGATCAATGGTGTTGTGGTAACTTGACACACAAAACACACACAAAAATATTATGGAGTAAAACTAAAAATAAAATAAAACAAAGATCAGCCTTGAAAAAAATACAAACCCCCCCAAAAAAACAGCCTTGGAAAAAACAAAAATAAAACAACAAAAAAGAAATTTGGTCAGATGTGACAAATCAAAATATATTGAGGGAATCACGATAAATAATAAAGAAAGAAGTTTGTGAGAAGTCTGTGTGAATATGAGCAGCAAAACTACTTCATTCTTGTCACATTATAAAGAAGAAGAGAGTGCGCTGTATTAAACCAATTTTTTACATTGCAGCGTGACGAAAGTGCTGTATACATTCCGAACGCTAATTTTACCAGACCGAACTGTTCCATCTCGGAATTTCTTCTGAGCATGTGTGGCACTTTGTGCGTCGGAATTGTCCACACACGGTCGGAATTGACGCGATCGCATTTTGTTGTCGTAAAATTTTATAGCCTGCTCTCAAACTTTGTGTGTCGGAAAATCCGATGGAAAATATCCGATGGAGCCCACACACGGTCCGAATTTCCGACAACGCGCTCCGATCGCACATTTTCAGTCGGAAGATCCGACCGTGTGTACAGGGCATAAATCTCTGTTCAGTCAATCTCTATACATTGGGTTTTATTTACGAAAGGCAAATCCACTTTGCACTACAAGTGCAAACTACAAGTGCAAAGTGCACTTGAAATTGCACTGAAAGTGCACTTGGAAGTGCAGTCGCTGTAGATCCGAGAGGGACATGCAAGGTAAAAAAAAACAGCATTTTAGCTTGCACATGATTGGATTATAAAATCAGCAGAGCTTCCCCTCATTTCAGATCTACCCCTCAGATTTACAGCGACTGCACTTCCAAGTGCACTTTCAGTGCAATTTCAAGTGCACTTTGCACTTGTAGTTTGCACTTGTAGTGCACAGTGGATTTGCCTTTAGTAAATAATCCCCTTGTCTTTTATTTTGAAGGGTTAACACAGCTTTTACTTTTGCTGTGGTTGGATTAGCTCCTTGGGTATTCAACCCTTAGCAATGCTCTGCCTTTGGTATTGATCTAAAATTTGAGGTATCTAAGCCCATGTCCCTGACCAACATGTTCTGCTTGTCCTGTGTGCTCATAAATGAAATGCCAAAAAATGATGATATACCTTTCTCCCAACATGTCACTACACCGATAATACCATCATTAGTGCTGACTTACAATAATGATTGAGAGATCAAGTTCCAATAGCTCTTCTGATTTTCTGCAAGAGCAGTTGATAAGGGAAAAACCATGTGACAGCCTGAAGAGACTGCTAAAAGGAAGAAATAGACCCCAGCTGTACAGTTATGGGTTAGCTACCAAAAACAGGCAGCATCACCTCCATCACAAGAGCCACTTTTACTTGGCTATGTAAAGTTCCAAGAGTTAAATGCCCCTGGAGTCTGCGAGAGTGATGATGCAAGAAGACACCCTGACTGACCGCCTGGTAACAAAGCTTGACAGTTGGTTGAAAAGGGGGCACAGTGGCTTAGTGGTTAGCACTTCTTCTTGCCAGCTCTACAGTCATCAATTGAAGGCCAAACCATGACACTACCTGCATGGAGTTTGCATGTTCTCCCTGTGCTTGCATGGGTTTACTCCAGGTACTCCGGTTTCCTTCTGCACTCCAAAGACATGCTCATGGGTATATTGTATGTGAGTTTCAGACCCTAGATTGTTAACTCTTTGAAGACAAGGGCTGGTGTGAATGAACATTATATAGATGTAAATCCCTGCAAAAATTATCAGCATTATAAAAATACCTGTAATATGTAAATACAAAGAAAACCAAAGTCAACAGAGTATCAACAACCTACATAATGTGGAAGAAGTTTCAGGCAAAAAAATAAGACATAATCAGGGGGATTCATGACCTGGAGAACATGCAAAGATTTAAGCCATTGGTGAAATGGTCAAAGCCTAACAGCAATAAGTGGGAAACTTTCAACGCAGACGTAAGTTTGATATTAAGTAATATCAAGGGATCAGCAGAAAAGATGTGGGAGAAGATGGGTGAGCAGCAGGAAAAATTTGACTTCTGTCCCAAATTCATTCTCGGGAAATACACTGACTCGCTAAAGAAAAAATAGGCCTGAGGAAGTTAGGACAATAAAAAAACAACTGCTGAAGAAAGGCAGGGCATAAATGTAACTGTGTAAAATGTAAATGTATAAAAAGAGGAGTACCCACTATTGTTCTATGCAGAGGACAAACTGATATCTCTCCTCAAATATCTTTATTAGTAATCAAGATATGAAAATCATATGCAAAAAGGTTGGTGACACAACAAGAATAATAACTGACAACATTGCCATTAAAACACCCCTGGGGTCTCATCCACACCCACACTCAGACCAATGAGTTAACAGACAGACTGTATTAACACATAATAATTGATAATAAGGGTCAGAAGTGAGATCCTGGGAAAATACCCTATAACTGCATGACCCAGGCAGATCAGTGGGTAATATCCAGGTTCACTATGTCACCTATAATAAACACAAGTATAATACTGTTAGAAAATCAAACAAATCGTTTCCCACTAGGTGTCCTCCGATAGTGTCAGGTTAGGGGCAGCAAAAAAAGTCTCACATACAGGCTGTGGTGAATCCAAAGATATTAAACATGCTTGTTTAGTTATCCAATACTGACAATTCAATTGGTCAAGTATACAGAATCATAGAATGCACTGAGTGGAGACAATAGTATCAGTCAGAGCAGCAAGCCGATGGTGACCAGCAGAAATGGCAGCATGAAGTCTGTACACAGTCTAATAGTGAAAAACAACTACAGCCTGCATGAAATTTGAGCATCCATATATAATTGTGCAGAGCCAGCATGAAGATGTCACACCCGTATCAGTCACCATTGAGGTTACAGGCATAGAATGGTTAATAGTTGTGACGAGTAGCCACGTGCAGTAAATCCCCATTGACTGTGGCAGACACTCAAATCAATAAGTCTGTCCTCACGTAGGGTACTCACAGTCACTGGTACAGCTAGATGCCTGGATCAAGGGCTTGTCATGGCTCTCTTGGGGAGTGAAGTTCTGACAGATGTTCCTGACGATCAGGGTACGCTGGTGCTCAGTAGGTATCACTCAATGGCTGGCATGGTGCTGCTCTGATGGTTGCAATGGTCACCTCGCAGTGCAAGACCACAAAAGGGATGTACGATTTGGTGGCAGGGGAAGGTCATCCATATGGTGCAGATGACACTGTGGGTGTGAGTGGGATCATCACACCGATGTGTTTTGCCCTCCTAACACATGAGCTTCCTCAGGGTAGTGCGACACAGTGTAGCTTGGTCTTTTAAAGAGTTCAGGATATCCTGTGACATCATCCAGACCAAGACACTACTAGCTTATAACCCTTCAATGGGTCAGCTTCCAAGTGTGGACTAGATAAATTGCATAGCACCATCTTGTGGCCATTTAGTAAAAACACAACACATTTTAATTTTCCATAGTCATGCATTCAAAGTTTCTTTAGGCAGTAAAGCAACACACATTCTACCATATATAGGTTCGCTGATAGGGGAAAATGGCATGTATCAAGTATATTCTGACAAAGCCAACTGGATAATAGACTCTACAGTTGGATCAAAGACATGTATTGTGCCCAAATTGGTGGCTGTAAGAAATCAAGCAAGAGCAACACAAAAACACATAAATTCAAAAGCGGATTGGTCAGAAGGGGACTGATTTCAAGTTTGCCAAAAGTGCCCATAGATTTCATTGAGACAGGAAAACCTGTAGATTTAATTTTGTGTTTAACCCCTTGGGGGTTAGCATTCCCAATTGGAATGTCACTCCTTTTCCCTTTGAAGAAGTATTGTGTTATAGTCTCCCTTCATGCTGGACAGCTTTAAGGCATAAAACCCTTTAATAGTAAGGCCTTGGGGTTGGCCATTGTGGAATTGTGCAAAGTGCTGTGCTATCGCTGTCTCATCATCACCTCCGCATATGCTTGACAAGTGTTCCCCAATGCAGACTTTTAGTGGGCATTTTGTCTTCCCCACATAGAATTTACGGCACTCCAGGATAATGAGTACCCAAGTCATTATGCAGTTAATAAACTGCTTAATTTGATATGTTTTCTGTCAGTCCGCATCGGTGAACACCCCTGTTCTGTCAACAAATATACAGGGCATAAACCTACTTCAAAAAGACCCTCAAACAGTGGCTCTGAAAGCTGTGCGGAGTGGAGACTTTAACAAAATGACAGAAAAAGAAGGAAGAATAAAGAACAACTTTCTACAAAGATACCAACCTCTAAAGGTTTTCAGCATTGTTAATGCAAGAAAGCTCCTGATATGAGATTTGGCCACCATAACAAGCAGCCAAATAGGCCAGTTAAACAGTTCCAGACAAGATTAGGCAGACATTCTCCAAAAACACCACTTCAGTGCCCCTGAAGACACCCATTAGTGATAAAACATGTAGGGTGGAGTCAAAGCATTTGACGTCATCGCACACCAGCGTGGACCATGGCCATCTTGATGGTTGGATTCCTATGAGATCTGTATATGCTATTCATTCAGCTTTGCTGTGTAAGTGCAATACTTTATTAAACTATCTTGGCTTTGAATCTTAATACAATATGAAGAGGCTCTTTTTTCTTTCCCTTCGTATATGCTGATCTGGTGAAAAATTTGAGTGTTAATGCACTACTGGATTCTGAAGTGGTGTTTTTGGAGAACACCTGCCTAATCTTGCCTGGAGCTGTTAAACTCCACTATTTGGCTGCTTGTTTGGGTGGCCAAATCTCTCTGGTAAGAGGCAGCACATTTGGAGTGGTGGTGGAGGATTCTTTGCCTCTTTGCCTATAATTTCTTTGCCTGTAAAATGTGTGATTTTCTTAAAGAGACAGCGCTTTATTTTTTATTCCATAAGTAATCCCTAAAACCTCACAAAGCGGGGGAAGTACTGGTCTCAAAAGAATAAAAAATTCAGTTACCATTGAACAGTTTCACCAAATACATGTTTGGTATACAGAAGGCAAGATTTTTTTAAGTGTGTTGGCATAAAAACTTTCATAGTATCTGAAACAAAATATTTTTTGATATATCAATCCAGAAGGCTGGCATTGTGGACTTCTCTGGATACCTTGAATAATCAGCATAATAAGACATCAAATGTAGATGCTAAAATAGTAAGAAAGGAGCTATGTGTCTGGTTCCTTGACTTGGTCAATAATTATGGATCAGTTGCTTATTCCTTACTGTAGATTGCTTTTAAACTCTTTCAGGTGCCTGTAGTAATAACATATTTGGTAAAACACCATTCGGAGGACTTACAAATTTTCTCACAACATCAGATTTTACTACAGCTCATCAAACTCTAGAGGTAAATATTGAGGCAGGGTTCACTACCTCCTCTTTTGCCTTCACTATGGTATTGGAACTTCATATCTAATGTTTGGAGGGAGGACACTAACTACACTTTGGTCATTGGTTACTACCAATACAAGCTGTAATAGTGAGAGTCCCTATCTCTGGGAAAATTGGGTTAAAAAGAACACAGAGCTTGTATGTCTTCTCACTGCAAGGCTACAGAGGCTAGATTTTAAATGGAGAAAACTGCTCTGGCAGCTTTCTCCAGATTTTGCCATCGCTGGATGGGGCTCTGTTGTTTGGAAATCCCTAAGAGTCTTGCGTGGGATGGAATCTCCAACCCTGTCTCCGGGTGTTGTGGACAGCCATCAGTGTGTGTGCCCAGGTGTACACAGCCCTCATAATGAGGGGCTGGTGAGAGCAGTAGGAGGTGGAAGGTGGAGTGTGAGCAGCTTGCTGCTGCTGTTTGAAGACAGACCTCTGTCAGGAAGACTGTCTGTCCTGTGTGAGACTACACCCCTGGTGAGGGGGGACTTCTTGTCTGAAGGACTTGAAAGGTCAAGACAACTACCAGGGCCTAGGAGAAGTGGGTCTGGGAGGCTGGGAGAGCCGAGGCAGCTAGCAAGTCCAAGGGGGCTGAAGGAAGTCCTGGAGTCTTTGGAAAGTCTCGTAAATAAAACAAGCAGTAGCGAGAGGATAATCCAACCCAGGGATCACAAACGGGTCTGGATCATAATCGTGTCACAACTACTGTCTCCTTCCAATCACGCAATTGATTATGCGATTATGATCTAGACCTGTTGGCTATCCCTGGGTTGGATTATCCTCTCTCTACTGCTTGTTTTATTTACGATGCTGTAAGTGCATATTTTAGCCCAATAAATCCCTTATGTTTTAAATAATACATGATGCTCCTACCCTCTGTTCTTAATCCTATGCATATATCGAGTGGAGAGTGCAGAGTGAGTCCAGATCGAAGTGTGTTGTCTGGGAAGCTGATCAGCAGGCTGTTTGATCCATCCATCGCGGAGGATGCAATATACACTGGATGAGTCTATACATCTGTTCACCTCATGCGCATCATTATCTCCTATAATTTAGAGATATTGGGGATTGGGTAGGAGGCACATTTAATCTTTTTATCTGGAACATGGATTGATCGTTACCCTTTCACTAGGAGTGGTGCACAGTATAATATTTTTCTGAAACAAGATTTGAACAGATATTTGAATGAATACACATGGACACTTTATTTGTGGAAATGGCTTTAATTGCTTTTTATTACCATGATGTTATAATCACATGTTGAAATATTCAGTGTTGAGGCACAGTATATTTTGTTGATTTTTTACACACAAGGCAACGCAAATTTTTTATATTTTAGCACCATTTTTTCACTTCCTCGTATTCAAGGAGTAGTAAAAGTGCAGCAGTCTTTATTATTTAGTGCAAGATTTTCTTTCATATTAATGATAATAGGATCTTCAGTGTATTCTGGCTAAATCATAACTGAGGATGCAGGACTAGGGAAAGTTTATTTAGGCTTTTATATGCTTTGAGAAAATGCATAGCTAAATTAGCTTCAAACATTTTATAATATTATAAAATGTATCCTTCATGGCCTGATCTATTTTCCCTGGTTTAGTTTGCCTTAGTGCAGTGTGCAGTTTTTTCATCTTAAGTGGGGTTTCCAAAGAAAGACAGAATAGTAAAACTTTTTAATGTTGGCATCATGTTAGGATCTACCCTATATGTTTTTGACTTGCTTATAGGCATTGGGCTGAGGATCTTTGGGGGTTTTAATCAATGAAACATGGTTCAACAAAGTTTTGATTTTAGGGGCCTAGATAGCATTTCTGCAATTTTATTACCATTATTCCATGATACAGGCCACTACAGTAGGCACAAGCCCTGTGTATTTTGATAGATATTTTTTGAAAAATTTCCTGTCTGGTGTTAGCTCCTTTGAGGTTGCTGTCCACTAGAGTGTTTTTATGTAATGCTTCGAAGAAAGCAATTTTTTTCCATAGGGAGTCAATATGAGCCAGTGGTGGTGAAGGGAGAAGGAAGAAGGATGTAGAGCGATCTCCTCTCAGGCCCTGAGCAGGTTCCCTACTCTTGGTGACCCTAATAGATGAAGATCAGGCAATTATGAACCAGGGAGAAATGAGGAACAATATACAGGTCACAATTTACAACACCCCAAAGATGTTTTTCTCTGTCTGGATGACTCTTTGTATCCCTTTCCAGTGTTGTGTTAAAATATCTTGAACAGTTGCACTCAGTGGGGCAATATTAGATGGCAGGCTTAATTTATCTCAAAAGTGAAGTATGGAATTTAAATCTTTACCTCTACTGGAGAGGAGGGGATTGTGGCTCTGGTAATATCATGTTAATGTTCCATCTTTTCAGAAATCCCCAAAAAATAGAAAAATGTCATTTGGTACCAAGTTCAACGGGTGCACATGAATATAAGAAAAATATGCAAAATAGAGGCATATATTAGCACAGCACCAGCTTGATATCCTGAGGCAGGACTCTCTGTAATCGATCATCTAACCAACTGGGCTTTTCTTCTCTGGCAGAGTTAAGTATATCATTAATTTCTCCAGTGTATGCCCTCACCCCAATCCAATCCCAATCCAATTACCAGATTAAGACAGACTTATGAAAGATCACTATACATCTATATACAGTACATCAAACTTGGTTTAAAAACAGTTCTAAGTTACAATCTCAACCATAATCACTAGAGTATATAGATGGCACGATTATTACCTGTTGAGCTGAGTGGTGGCAAAGTCCTTAGCGTCCCACATACCTGTCCCTAAGCTAGTGAGGTTGTAAAAGGTATGGATGATCAAATCAGATAATTCTGGGGGTAGGGGTTAATGAGGATAAATGAAATAATACAAGACATGTAATTTAATTGGTTTATCTAACTGGTTATGCACTATAAGGGCTAATTCACACCAGATGCTGCAGTACAATGCGTGCGGTGTAGTGCAGTGGGATCACAATGTGATGATGGCGGCATATCACACGGTTTACTTTTTAAAACCAACTTTATTAAAAGTTCACACAGTGACATTTCATTAAGTTGTATTATCCTTCGTGTGGTGAAGGGCAGAGGTTGCCTAGCGCTGCATTATGCTTGAAAAAGGTAGGGCCTGCCCTACATTTTTCCCTGCACGTTGGGGACAAGCAATTTTGCCTTGTTTTGAGTTGGGACTGATCTGGAATAGATGCCCAATACATTTCCACCACACAAACATAACACATTATCAATTTGTACAATAAGAACCAAACTGTGACTTTCTAAAGCTTTTTTGCTATATCGTGCTATGCAGTGAGTATAGTGTAGTAGCCCTCTGTTATCACCTTTAGGCTACTTTCACACTGGGGTGGTGGGGCATCAGTGGTAAAGCGCCACTAGTTTTAGCGACGCTTTACTGCTGTTTAAATGGCTCTTTGCCTGAAAAGTGGCACTGCCGAAGCGCCTGCTTTTCAATGGGCAGGGCGGTGGGGGAGCAGTGTATACACTGCTCCCCCACCGTCCAAAAGATGCCGCTTGCAGGACTTTTTTTCCTGTCCTGCAAAGCGCACCACCTCAGTGTGAAAGTACTGAGACTTTCACACTGGGGCTGCAGGGGAGGCAGTTTTCAGGCACTTTACAGGCACTATTTTTAGCGCTAAAGCACCTGAAAAATGGCCCAGTGTGAAAGGGATCTAAGTCAGATGAGAGTTGTTATAACAAGCCTTTTAGACATATTTCTCTCCCTCTGGGTTAGACAAAAGGATATCTTTGAGAGGGTCACTGAATGATAAGTCAGTTTGAAGGTTGATAGATCATTATCCAGTGAACCTCTCCAGTCAGTGTGTCAAACAGTATTCTGAAATCCACATGATGAATGATCTCAAAAATTGCCTAAAAAAAAAAAATGTAATGCAGCCATCACATCTAAGGATTGGTACGCTGCTATATAATACATGTTTTCTTTTGGGTTTGTTACAGCTTTAACCCCAACCAGCAGTGTTCTGCTGATCCTGTGGGCACATCAAAGAAATTCCTTCTGAGTTCAGAAGAGATGGCTTGCCTTGAGGACTCAGGAGGTGAGAAAATGGCAGAGTTGAAAGCCAAGGCTGTCTCAATGGCCAAGAAGGACATTGAACTAACTGGGAAAGTCTGGAAAAGAGGACACGCTTGAGATTTTGGAGATGGCGCATTCTTGACTAAGTTTTATCATCAGCCACTTATACCTACCCTCCCCCTTTTCATTGCAGAAATAATAACATCAGGAGTGCTGATGTACTGTAAGGATAAAACTATTAAATCCTATAAGCTCTACTATCCAAGGAAATGTTTTGTAGAAGTTGTCAATGACTGGTTATTTGCCCACAATTTTGAACACTTTTTTTCTTTGTAAATGTAAGTGCTGTTGTAATCACAGAGATGTGCCCCCTCACAGGCAAGATTAGGGAACCTCCCAGATATGTTATTTAAAGGAAATTGGCATTATAATGTTACATTTTAAGCATTTAAAAAAACTCATCTGCATTCCTTTAGTAGACAAACCTTAATGGAGAATTCTACCCAAAATTACATTCCTGCAGGGGGATGCCTAAAATGTTATTTTCATCTATTTAGAGACCTCTGATAAAATCTGTCTACCAATCATAGGAGAAAGAAATTCAATTTCTGGAGGGATTCCAAACATTAACAGTGTACAGAACGCCTCCAGGTTGTCATATTGCATTGAATTTTTTGACAGTTTGAAAACTACAGAAGCTGCAGATTGAAATAAAAATGTAACATTTAATAACATTAAATTTCAAAATGGCTTGTCCAACATATGTTTATGCTTTATTATTTTTTTAATAAAAGTGGAGTTTTCCTTTAAGTTTCTGTGGGTTGCTGAGGTAAGCAAGTGTTTCTGATAGGATAGCTGTATATCTGGCAGCAGGGGATGTGTCAGACTGATGGATTCTGACACAGATAACAGCTGTCCTTCTCTGCAGTATCCTGTGAGGTAAAACGTTTTTCAGCTGGGGATGGGAGTCATAAACAAAAAAATCGTAAGACATAGAAAACAATATGGTTGCACATTTTATGTGTAGCATCTGAGCTAAAATCTCAACTGGACTTTAAGATGGAACTCAGAACAAAAGTTGTGTTTGTAATTTTAAATATAATAGTTAGAAGTTTTGGAATTGCTTTAAAATTTTTCATTTCTTTGTTTGCCCCTGCTGGATGGATTTTTCCTTACTCACTTACTCATGTGAATATGGTCAAAGAAAGAGACTGGAACTTCTGGTATGGAAGTTTTAATTGGTATTCCAGATTAATGGGGTGATGAGGAAAGCAACAATATCTGCTGATCGTGAAGTTTCTAAAGGTTTATATAGAAAGAAAGGTAACAAAGTAAAGTAAAGATTTGAAAGCAACAAATTAATACACACAGAGATTCTTGGACATGGCAGGTGTTCCAAGGATTTGTCCTCTTGATTAAACATGAGGCTTTTAGGCTCCAATCCTGGGCAGTTTATATGTAGGCCCATCCCAAACATAAACAGTTTGCATATTAAATAATGCACTTAAGAATTTACATAGGCAGCACATCATTAATTACAAGAAACTCTAAATACTGTTATCTGGAAATACCTTACTAGCTTGACTGTCCCCCAAACTCCCAAATACCTCACTGTAGAAAAAGAAGACTAAAGCCAGCCATGCACTTGTAGATTTTAAATAAAAAGTTTGTACAAACATTCATGTGAAAATTTGATTACTTGACGAATATTGTTCAAAAGTGATTTAAACTTTAGTCTGATTTTAAGATATGATTTTGGACTGAATGTTGTTTCTTTAGAAAAAAAATATTACTCTTATGCCCCGTACACACGATTGGACATTGATCGGACATTCCGACAACAAAATCCATGGATTTTTTCCGATGGATGTTGGCTCAAACTTGTTTTGTCTACACACGGTCGCACAAAGTTGTCAGAATTTCCAAACGCCAAGAACGCGGTCACGTACACCACGTACGACGAGACTATAAAAGGGCAGTTCGATCCCAAGCGGCACCCAATGCGTTTGCAAATGCGTGCGGACTAAACCCCTTTTTTAACGCTTACTGTTAGATAGGTCAATTTGGTTGTCTGCAAGCTGGCGGTAAGTAGACTTTGGCTTTTTCCTGGGCATTCCCCAGACACTTGTTGGTACCTGTTTTAGCCTCCCAAAGCTGCTTACTGCGATAGCCAGCTATAAATGAGAGTGGTGGCAAGTTTGTGTTATCACGTGAGTGTTTGTATTGGTCCAGCAGTGCACCAACACCTTTGCAGCCATTGTGCTATTGCTGGGTGTTTGGTGTGCTCCTGTACCTTTAAGGAGGGGTGGGCTCCCCTCCAGCCACCTGCCCTCATTTATCCATTAAATGCATGTGCCTCCACTGTGGGGACACTCATACGTTAGTGTTAGGACCACAGATACAAGGGTGCCGTGACGTGGCTCTGTGGCTCACGCATGCGTTTGCAAATGCGTGCGGACTAAACCCCTTTTTTAACGCTTACTGTTAGATAGGTCAATTTGGTTGTCTGCAAGCTGGTGGTAAGTAGACTTTGGCTTTTTCCTGGGCATTCCCCAGACACTTGTTGGTACCTGTTTTAGCCTCCCAAAGCTGCTTACTGCGATAGCCAGCTATAAATGAGAGTGGTGGCAAGTTTGTGTTATCACGTGAGTGTTTGTATTGGTCCAGCAGTGCACCAACACCTTTGCAGCCATTGTGCTATTGCTGGGTGTTTGGTGTGCTCCTGTACCTTTAAGGAGGGGTGGGCTCCCCTCCAGCCACCTGCCCTCATTTATCCATTAAATGCATGTGCCTCCACTGTGGGGACACTCATACGTTAGTGTTAGGATCACTGATACAAGGGTGCCGTGACGTGGCTCTGTGGCTCACGCATGCGTTTGCAAATGCGTGCGGACTAAACCCCTTTTTTAACGCTTACTGTTAGATAGGTCAATTTGGTTGTCTGCAAGCTGGTGGTAAGTAGACTTTGGCTTTTTCCTGGGCATTCCCCAGACACTTGTTGGTACCTGTTTTAGCCTCCCAAAGCTGCTTACTGCGATAGCCAGCTATAAATGAGAGTGGTGGCAAGTTTGTGTTATCACGTGAGTGTTTGTATTGGTCCAGCAGTGCACCAACACCTTTGCAGCCATTGTGCTATTGCTGGGTGTTTGGTGTGCTCCTGTACCTTTAAGGAGGGGTGGGCTCCCCTCCAGCCACCTGCCCTCATTTATCCATTAAATGCATGTGCCTCCACTGTGGGGACACTCATACGTTAGTGTTAGGACCACAGATACAAGGGTGCCGTGACGTGGCTCTGTGGCTCACGCATGCGTTTTGCAAATGCGTGCGGACTAAACCCCTTTTTTAACGCTTACTGTTAGATAGGTCAATTTGGTTGTCTGCAAGCTGGTGGTAAGTAGACTTTGGCTTTTTCCTGGGCATTCCCCAGACACTTGTGTTTCTTTTAGCTGACCCTGACTGAAATTTGGGGAGTCCTGAAAATGGCGTGATTGTGTAACATTAGAAAGCACTGTTGTGTGTTATTTACTAAAGGCAAAGACACTTTGCACTGAAAGTGCACTTGAGACTGCACTGAAACTGCACTTGTAGTGCAAAGTGGATTTGCCTTTAGTAAATAACCCCCATTGTCACAAAAAAACACCAATTTTACCACACAAAAAGTTTAGGAGCATTGAAAGAAGAAGCCACACATTGTTGATTATCAATCTTTTTAATACAAGCACAATCACATGTGCATTTATAAAAGGTTTTTAAAACAAACCAACATGTTTGTTGTATAACAATTTTTTTGGTCACATTACTAAAAGTAGAAATGTTCATTTAAGGTAAAACAGGCATGTTTAAAACCAACAAGAAATACACAAATCTGGAACTTACAGAGTTCAACTTTGTTAGAAATTGAAGGCAATATCAGACATGAGTATTTATAAACTGTGTTTGATATTGCGTTCAGTAGATGGGGTGAAGTCACCCCTGGAAAAGCCACATTTTGAAGATGCACACAAATTGCCGAATGTCAACATGTGCTAGCTGCCATCACGGGGGATCAAGGGACGTGTTTTGGGGGTGCAACCCCTTCCTCTCAGCTAATTTATTATTGAGGAAGGTGTTGCACCCTCAAAACGCATACATTGATCTCCCGTGATGGCAGATAGCACATGTTGACACACTGGGGTTGATTTACTCAAGGCAAATTGACTGTGCACTTCGCAAAGTGCAGTTGCACACTACAAGAGCAGTTGCTCCAGAGCTTAGTAAATGAGCAGAAGCTCTGCTGACTTCCATCATCCAATCACGTGCAAGCAAACATGCTGTTTTTTTATTTTCCTTTGCATGTGATTGGTTGTTCTTTGCAAAGTGAAGCTTTATCTCATTTACAAAGCTCTGGAGCAATTGCACCTGCAGAGTGCAACTGCACTTTGCAAAGTGCACAGTCTAGTTGCCTTTAGTAAATCAACCCCACTGTGCGCATCTTCAAAATTTGGCTTTTCAAAAATATGTCAAAAAATTAGAAAAATATTTTGTGTAAAAAAAAGCACAACTAAGTAAGGGATTTCGAGGGGTTTTAAACTCTCCCTAAAACATCAATGATGTTCTTAATTTTTTTTTGAACATCATGGATGTTTTGCTTGATGTTTTCCAAGTCCCTATTACACCCCATGATCTCCCCGATCAAGATCTGGGCACTTGGTGAAATGACCTTGATCCACAACATCACGATCACCTAAAAATATAGAAAAAAAAACACCATTTATTATAAATATGCCGCCATCCATCTCTTACCTGAGCCTGTGGTCGCAGGCACTCACCTGTTGTGGTGACTATTTTGATTACATCTCCCTCCTCCTCCTCTGCTTGGATTTGGGGGATTTCCACTTCTTCATGAGGTGGGGGGTCTGTTGTCTCCTCTGATGAGTGGTGTCCTCCGAGTCTTTTCTCCCCTATGTTAAAAAAAAATAGGTATACTTAGCACACAGATATTTGATGGCAGAAATAGGAATATGAAACATTGCTTGGAAGTGGGGTACAATTGTCTATTTTGGCAGAGTTACAAGATGAATAAATATTTTTTCACTTTGTCAAGCTTGAATACTTTTTTTTAAAATAAAGTTTATTTATTTGTCACAAACAAACTGAATAAAAAGCAAGTTACAATAGCTTAAGACAGATAGTGTACATTAATCAGTCATACAATGTCAAGTCAATAAGTATATTGATAATGATACAGAGCAATATCTTAACCAGTGGCGATAGTAGACAATTAAGAAATCAGATCGGAATCAATAGAGGAGACCATGTGAGGGGGAGGCGGGGCTCGGCAGGGACCCTCAAGCTTATTTAGGGTCTAGCTTCTTAATGGGCAGGCCATGCCCAGGGCAAAAGTCAATAGATAGGGGATGGGTGGAGAGTTAAGAGTAGAAAGAGGAATACTCTCTATTTATCTACGTAAGGGTCAGGTGTTTAGCTTTTACCCAACCCGCCCAAATTTTATCAAATTTTTTCGGACAGTTTATTCTCATATATGTTAGTTTGTAAAGAGGCAGGGCTGCATTAATGAGTGAGAGCCAAAGTTGTTTAGTGGGTGGCTGAGGCTGATTCCAATGAAGGAGGATCGCCTTCCTGGCATACAACGCTGTGTAAAAAACAAATAATTTTTTTCTCTGTGGGGCCTCAAGAGAGTCTCAGATGCCCAGAAGGAGGGGGATAGGACTGTATGCTACCCTAATTTGGCCCACAGAGTTAATATCATCCAAGACTGTTTTCCAAAAATTCACTATCTCCGGACAGGTCCACACTGTATGATAAAAATCTGCATCGTCTGAGCCACACCTGGGACATATTGCTGTTCTATCTGGATAGATTTTGGCTAAGCGCGACGGGGAGTAATAAGCACGATGGAGAAATTTCAATTGGGTAAACCTGTCCCTAGACAAAATGGTCAGGGTTAGATACTGCTGCACCCCCTCCTCCCAGTCGTCATCAGCCAAGTCAGGAATGTCCCGCTGCCAGGATGAGAATAATTGGGAAACTTTAGATGTGTCCAACAGGGCAAGTCTATTGTAAATAGTCGAGAGCATTCTACTACCTTCAGGCGATCGAAGTTCAGTTTCCAGGTCTGACATCTGTAAGGTCACCGGGAAACTGGGAGCAGAAAGCATGTCTTATCTGAAGGTATCTAAAGAACATCTGGTTTGGGAGGCCTTTTTTACTCTTCAGAGCATCGAACATGATCAGTTGTCCCTGAGATATGATATCACTAAGGGTTATTATTCCGTATCTAGCCCATATGATGGGATCTGGTATTGACTGAAAGTGACTCAACTTCGGGTTGCACCAAAGTGGTGTCACAGGGGACCACATATTTTGTTTCCCAAACTTCATGGTCACCGTATCCCAAACCCTAATGGTCGTTTTCATGGGAATAGACACCCTCGGATTGGAGCGGGGGCCTCTATGTATGAGATTTCTTAACTCCGAGTAGGAACCAAGCATCGCGGCCTCCACAGTGGATGCCGGGTTAGAGGGCTCCTCCGCCAACCACCACTTCAGCGTCACCAGGACTGCAGCCCAATAGTATTTTAGAAAGCAGGGGAGTGCCAGGCCTCCCATTGTAACTGATAGTTGTAAGGTTGTTTTTGCTATTCTGGGGGCCTTCCCATTCCATATGAAGGAGATGACCAGACTATCCAGTTTGTTAAAAAAGGAAATAGGTATGGGCACGGGAGTTTGTCTAAATAGGTAATTGAATCTAGGTAGGATGGACATCTTAATTAGATTTACGCGGCCCACTGGACTGAGGGGAAGAGATCTCCATGAAGAAAATCGGTGGGTCACCCGAGACACCACCGGGGTCAAGTTTAGGCCAATGAATTGGTGAAGGTCTCTATTTATCTCTACTCCGAGGTATCTGAACTGGGACACCCGTCGGAGCTGAGCATCCGAGTGTAAAGGAGCAACTCCAGAGTGCAGTGGGAACAAGACTGATTTTCCCCAATTAATACAGATTCCCGAATAACGCCCGCATCTATCTATGACCTGAAGTGCCTGTTGTAAGGAGCTTCCGTCATCCTTAATATATAGTAAGGTGTCATCCGCGTATAATGACACCTTTTCTTGTAGTGGACCTATGTTTATACCCTGTATTTGAGAGGTGGACCTAATAAGGATAGTTGAGTTCTATCGCCAGCGCAAAGAGCCCCGGAGACAGTGGGCAGCCCTGTCTCATTCCCCTTCGAAGGGGAAAAGGTGGAGAGAGCACAGTTCCGGTGCGCACCCTGGCTGTTGGGGATCTGTACACAGCCTCAACACAGGAGATGAAGACGGGACCAAAACCAAATCTGCGGAGGACCTCCCATAGATAGTTCCATTCCACAGAATCGAAAGCTTTTTCCGCATCCAGAGAGGCCACTACCACTTGGTCAGCGTCCCCAGACCCCGAGGACAAGACCGCATACAGTCTCTGCAGATTGATATCCGTGCCCTTGCCCGGCATGAAGCCTGATTGATCTTCATGTACTAGCGAAAGTATTACCTCGTTAAGGCGTCTGGCAAGAATTTTGGTTAATATTTTGGCATCAGAATTCAAGAGGGAAATGGGCCTATAGGATGAACATAGTTGGGGATCTTTCCCTGGTTTAGGTACAACAACTATTATGGCTTGTGCCATGGATGGGGGGAGGGCTCCTTCATTTAGTGTCTTAATAAACATGTTATGTAATCTAGGTGCCACTTCCTCAGTATATTGTTTATAAAACTCGGGCGGGAACCCATCCGCCCCCGGAGTCTTGCCTGATTGTAGAGAGCCCAAAGCTAGCTGGACCTCCTCTAGTGAGATTGGGCTATCCAGGGACCCCCGTGCCTCTGGGGTAAGAGTGGGAAATTCCACCTTATCCAAGAACCTAGACAACTCTTCCTCAGAGTATCCTGCTTTTGACGAGTATAATATGGAGTAAAACTCCATAAAACAGTTGTTTATGTCTGACAGTTCTGTCTTTATTGTTCCGTCTGTCGCCTTAATACTCGCTATAGTGGAGGTCGGGGATTGTTCTTTAGCGATCCAGGCTAACAGCCTACCCATTTTTTCCCCTTGTTCAAAGATTCTTTGTGATTGAACTAATTGTCTTTTATTAACTTTGGCCACCCTTAGAAGCAAAACCTCCCTATAGGCCGCTTTCATGTCCTGTCCTGTAATGGGATTAGCCGTAAGGGCAAAGTTAGATTCAAGAGATTGGGCCTTGGCCTCAACTTCCTTAAGTGTAATCTGGTTATTTTTACGTTCCGTAGCTATAGAAGACATATAACATCCTCTAATATAGGCCTTAAATGCATCACAGTCATTACCCGGTGAAGTAGAATTGGCATTTATCAACCAGTATTGTTTAATCATGGTGGCTATCTCAAACTCTATAGTCGGGTTGTTTATCCAAAATCTAGATAGACGCCAAATTCTGTCAGTTGGGGGTGTCACCGTTTGTATAACACAAAACATTGGTGAATGATCCGATATCCCTATGGGCAGGATCTTGATCTCCCTAAGCCTAGGCAGCAGACTGCCACTGGCGTAGAGGAGATCAATGCGAGACAGCGTATTATGGGAAAGGGAGCAGCAGGTGTAGGAGCGTTCATTGGGGTACTTCCATCTCCACACATTCTCAAAACCAAACATGCCCACCCATCTAGATAGGGAAGAGTCTGTGGCTGGATCAGGGGTGAGTCTGTCCCGAGATGGGTCCGGAGCAGCATTGAAGTCCCCTGCTAGGAGGACATTATCTGTGGGATATTGAGCTAGGAGGGGGACAAGACTATGTAAAAGGCAGATGTAAGTTGGAGGTGGTAAGTAAAAGCCCACCACTACCATTTCAACTGTGTCAATAAATGCATGAATTATAACGTACCTGCCCCCAGGGTCCAGCTTAACATCCAGCAGCTCAAAGTGGAGGGATTTGTGGATCAAAATACTAACTCCACGGGAATATCCGGAGTGGGTGGCATGAAAATGCCGCCCCACCCAGGAACGTTTAAGACTCATTATCTTACTCCCCACTAGATGCGTTTCTTGCAATATATAATAATATATAATAAATTCAAACACCAGGGAGCACTTTATTTTATTGCCAAGGCCCCGGACATTCCAAGAAAGGATTTTCAGAGGGGCCATGATATGGGGGGGCAGAAATATGTAAGGATTAATTCACAGTCAGCTGGACCCTGAGAGGCCGGCACCAACACCAACATACTGTACATATGGGTCCGCCACAGATCTAGGCAAAGCAGTGGTAGGGCCTCAATCCACAGTACCCTTGTATAACATACATTGTCTCTTATCTGTCCTACATAAAAAGGAGTAACACAAAAAAAACAAAACAAACCAAAAACACCCATCCCATCCCTTCCCACACCCCGCTAAACATAGCAATGGGTGTCTAATACCCAAACAAACTAAACAAAAACCTCTAGATAGGAAGGTCTCCTATTGGGGCAGTGCGACCAGACGACACACCAAGGACACTTTTCCTATCAAGCAGGAGGGGGAGCAGGAGGCTCCACACACCATGTTCCCCGAAGGCCATATTTAAGTGTAGATCATAATACGAATAAACGACCGGCCCAAACTGGCCATCAGTTCTCACTTAGTTATTCACTAAGGACTCTTTCTTAGTTGTCACGAAAATCGGCATATCTATTGGGACATGAGGACACAACATCTTTTTAAACAGTTAACTTTTGAAGGGGTGTTTTTAATAACCTCTAGCATAACTAGGAGTATCATGCCTGCAGGGGTCCCTCTGTCTCTGCCCACCCACCGCTGTAACTCTAGAACTATAGAAGAAGTGTAGGAGGCTCCTCCAACAGTTCTGTGCTTGGCAGGCCTTCACTGTGGATAAAGTCAAAATGTCAGCCAGAACATGACATGGGTCAGACAGTCACTCCAGCCCTTCACATGCAGGGAGAGTTCAGGTGATTCAAGATACCAACCAGGAAACTCATACATTATATGGGTGCACATTCACGAGTTTCTGCCAGGATAGAATGTAGGCACCAGACTCTCACCGGTTAGGAAGGGCGGAGGATGGAAATCATCACATCCAGGGAGGTCAAGAGGGTTGGCAGGACACTAAAACAGGGGTAATGGATGCCGAGGTTAGGAATGTAAGGCAAGCAGTACTGACCTCAGGCATCGCCATCAATGATCCCGGGGACGAGATTCAATCCAGCGGGATGCCTCCTCCGGGGACATAAAAAATTTAGTCGACCCACCATCCTCCACTCGTAGGCGAGCTGGAAACATCATGGTATATTTCAAACCTTTGGCGCGAAGCTGGGCCTTGACTTGATCGAACGTGCGTCGGAGCCGTTGTGTTTCCACTGAAAAATCCGGGAATAGCATGAGTTTTACGTTCTCATGGCGTAACTCCCCGGTTTTCCTTGCTTCTCAGAGGACCAGATCCCGGTCACGAAAATTCAGTAATCTGAATATAAATGTTCTTGGGGGCGCTCCAGGTGGGCCCCTGGCCGATGGCATTCTGTGCGCTCTCTCCACAGCAAAGTAGGGGGAGGATGCAGCCTGTGGCAGGAGTGTGCGCAGCAGTTGTTCAGTGTAGGCCACCGGGTCCCGACCCTCAGCACCCTCCGGGAGACCCACTAGGCGGAGGTTGTTCCTCCGGTTCCTATTTTCCTGGTCTTCCGAGTGTGAAGGCAGTCACCATGGGCCCTGAGCGTGTCCTCTGTGTCTCCCACCCTCCCCTCCACCTCGGAGAGCCTATCCCAGTACTTGTCCATATCTCTTCTAATCAGACCCATCTCCATTTGCATCTGCTCTATCTTCGCTGTCAGAGTACTCTGACAGCCCGTGATGGCTTGCATGAGGGCCGTGAATTGGTCATTTCCCAGAGTCGATGGCTCAGAGTGTTCAGTTTGGGACGCCATGTTTGAGAGATGCGACCCATGTGGATCCCGGGGAGACTGTGGCATTTTCTGAGTCGATTGCCGCCTACGTTGCGAGCCAGTAGTCCCCCTTTTCATGCCCGGTCGTAATCAGCTCCACAGCAGCAATTAAGCAGAAATCCAGATCTTATTTAACCGGATAATTGGGCCATCCAACACGGAGCTCCAGTCACATACGTCCGTCTAGGTCACCATCTTGACCACGCCCCAAGCTTGAATAGTTACCTGTTTTGTACAAGCTTCACAGATGGAGTCACCACTATAGTATACACTGGAGCACTTGTGTGGGCCCCCTAATAAAAAGGGTGTTCTTGTGTCCCACACTAGTGCTCCAGCGTCCAGATGTGTAAACAGCTGCTGAGTGTCCTCTCCTTACACATAATCTAGTTTGCATTTCATTCTAGTTACAAACCCATCTAGACAACAAACTTATTTTAAGAGATGTAGGCTAGCAAAAAATGTATTGAAATGCATCTGGCCAAAACATGGTGTTTTTTAGGCCGAACGAACAATGTTTCCTACGAACGAATAATGTGTCCATGAACATGAAAGTTGCCAATTTCAACTACAACAGTAAAGAAAAGCACATGGAGCAGCACGAACGTTCTAAAAATAACGAATAAGAACACAGCTGTCAGGGACGTGGCAGTGCCTTTCAAGGGAATATGCGTGCGCGCATGCGGGGTCTGTACGGATTTACACAGCAGAATTCTCCCACTGGTGTGCACCGGCGCGTTTCTGTGTGCGGCGTGCGCGGCGTACGCGCGCCCGTGCGCGTTGGCGCTGTTTGGCGCCAAGGTGCCTTTAAAAGTGTGACAGCTTCACTCATGTGGTGCTGTTCATCTGCAGCTCCGTACCTGTGTTCCTGTATCTGCCTGCTGTCTGTTATTACTGTTATCGACCTGGCTACGTCTGACTCTTCTGCTATCTCCAATCCGACCCGGCCTGCCTGACTCTGCTATCTTCTTGTGACCTGTTGCCGAACCGCTGCTTGCCTGACTACTCTGTGATTATCCATTTGCATTATCTGCCTGATCTCCTGCCAATTCGGACTGTCTGACTCTGCCTTTGCCTATGCCTTGTATTGCTGCATTCCAGCCTTCTCATCCAGCTCCAGGTGTTGCTGCTTCAGTACCTCTCTACTCAGCTTCCGTGCCAGCCTCTGCAACACCTTCACCAGGCACTCCTACCCACTGTGCTCACGAGTCCACTGTTCCCACTCCAGTGGCACCTGAATCAGCGTTGTAAGAGGGGTCTTCTTCTACCAGTCGGGCTCAACTACCAGGTACCTAACAATACGAACAGCCATGACTGAGCCTGGAGGAGAGACCTCCCCTATTAAGGAGATTTGCACGCATCTTGCGGCCCTTACTCAGGCTGTGAAGACTCTGCAGGATAGCTACACCAGATTAGAGGGACAAGTTCTGAACCTTACTGGCCCTGGTAGCGTGGCCTCCGCCTCAGCGGCCGCTCCAACACAGACTGTCTCATCTCCCTCTGTGGTAATGCTTCCACCTGAACCAAGGGTTCCCATTCCTGAAAGGTTTTCTGGGGACCGAACCAAGTTCCGGGCCTTCCGCAGCGCTTGTCAACTTTACTTTGCCCTGCAACCCCAGGCCTTTTCTCTGGAGGCTACTAAAGTGGGGTTTGTGATATCCCTCTTACAAGGAGAACCCCAGACCTGGGCTCACCGTCTACTTGAAACAGACTCTGTACAGATCCAGTCCTTGCCTTCCTTCTTTGAGGCTATGGCTCAGCTTTATGAAGATCCTCAGCGGACTGCTACAGCTGAGTCAGCTCTGTTCGCTCTCCAGCAGGGCCGCAGACTGGCCGAGGACTATGTCATGGACTTCAGACGCTGGAGCGCAGACACTCAATGGAACAATGCAGCCTTACGCCACCATTTCCGCATGGGCTTGTCCGAGGGCCTGAAAGATGAGCTCGCTCGGGTTGGTTTGCCTGATACCCTTGAGGATCTTATCACTCTAACGATTCAGATTGAGCGTTGCCTCCGTGAATGTCGGTCTGAATGTTCTTCCCAGCAAACATGCCCAGTGTGGATGACCACAAGAGTTCCAGCTCCTGCTTCCCATTACTCACCCCCAACCTGCTCAAACTCGGTCACTTCAACACCTGATGCTCGCGAACCCATGCAGCTAGGGCTGATGTGATCTTCTTTGTCTCCAGAAGAACGAGCACGCCGACGCCAGCTAAATCTTTGCCTTTACTGTGTTGGAGTAGGCCACTATGTGCACAGCTGCCCGGCTAAGACCCGTAAGTGTCCACTTTCTGTTCCTGCCAGTTTATCTGCTTTGACCGCTAATGCAACCCAACTTGCTCTCCCTCTCTCGTTACAGCTCCAGGGAAAGACAATCCAAGTCAACGCTATCATTGACTCCGGGGCATGTAGTTGCTTTATAGACTCTGTCTTTGCCATCCAACAAGATATTCCCCTCAAGGACAAGACGCATAAACTTTCAGTTTTCTTGGCTGATGGGTCCCACATTAAATCTGGGCAAGTCTCTCAGGAAACCCTTCCTCTGCCTGTCACCAGTTCTTCTCTGCATAAAGAAATTCTAATCTTGGACGTCATCTCTTCCCCGCTATTCCCGATTATTCTGGGCGTGCCCTGGCTCCAGGCCCATAATCCTCATGTCAATTGGACTACCGGTGAAGTCAAGTTTTTGTCATCCTATTGTCAAGAACATTGCTTACATAAACTCTCCAGATCTTCAGCCACCTTACTGTGTATGGACATGGATCAGGACCTACTTCAAACCATACCGGAGGCTTATCGGGAGTTTGCTGATGTGTTCTCTAAAAAGGGAGCAGACTCCTTGCCACCCCATTGCCCTTACGACTGCCCAATTGAGCTTCTTCCTGGGGCCGAAATTCCTTTCGGGCGCATCTTTCCCTTACCTGAAAAAGAGCAAGAAGCACTAAAGTTGTATATTACCGAGAATATAGAAAAAGGATTTATTCGCCCCTCTACCTCCCCAGCTGGTGCCGGAATATTTTTTGTCTCTAAAAAGGATCAGACCCTTCGTCCATGTGTGGACTATCGGAAGCTAAACAAAGTCACGGTTAAAAACCGCTACCCGTTGCCCTTGATACCTGAACTGTTTCAGAAGTTGAGATCTGCTGTCATCTTTACCAAACTGAATTTAAGAGGAGCCTACAACCTGGTCCGCATTCGGGCCGGGGATGAATGGAAGATGGCTTTTCCGGACTCGTTTTGGGCATTATGAGTACTTAGTCATGCCCTTTGGCCTATGTAATGCTCCTGCCACATTTTAGCATCTTATCTACAATGTATTCAGAGACTTCCTAGACATCTTTGTAATCGTCTATCTAGATGATACTTTGATTTTCTCTGAGTCACTTAATCACATGTTCGCAGAGTCTTGAGCCGTCTTCGTCTGCACGGGTTATATGCAAAAGCAGAGAAATGTGAATTTGAACAGAAGGACATTCAGTTTTTGGGGTTAGTGATCTCCCCACCCGGCATCAAAATGGATCCCCAGAAGGTATCGCCGTGCTAGACTGGCCAGTTCCCCTGGATAAGAAGGGAGTGCAACGCTTCATAGGGTTTGCAAATTTCTACAGAAAATTCATCAAGGGGTTTTCCGCCATCATCTCACCCATTACGCAATTAACCAAACAGAACTGTCGCTTTCACTGGAGCCCGGAGGCTCAGGACGCCTTTGAAAGACTTAAAAGGAGCTTCACTTCAGCCCCAATTCTCAGTCATCCTGACCCGTCTTTACCTTTTATCCTGGAAGTTGATGCTTACGAAGTGGCCGTGGGAGCAGTCATCTCTCAGCGGCAGGGCAACAAAGACCTAATGCATCCCGTGGGATTTTTCTCTCGAAAACTCTCTCCGGCTGAACGGAATTATGACGTAGGTGATCAGGAACTACTCGCTATCAAAACAGCGCTGGAGGAGTGGAGGTACCTGTTAGAGGGCGCTGTCCATCCGGTATTAATCTATACCGATCACAAAAATTTAGAATATTTGAGATTTGCCAAACGATTGAAACCTCGATAAGCCCGCTGGGCTTTATCCTTTACACGTTTTTGTTTCCATATTACATACTGGCCAGGAACAAAGAATATCAAACCAGACGTGTTATCACGTATGTTCGACAACCCTAAGGACTTATCTGTACCTGATACCATTCTGCCTGCAAACAACTTTTTACTCCTTCAGACGGACCTTCTGTCCATGATCAGGGAAGCATCCTCAGATTCTCCAAGCCCCCAGGGAATCACCTTAACGCCTCGAGATGGATTATTGTGGAGAGGAAGCCAAATCTTTGTTCTGGAAGATGTTCAAGTCAAGGTGCTAACTAGGGATGAGCTTCGAGTTTGAGTCGAACTCATGTTCGACTCGAACATGGGCTGTTCGCAAGTTCGCCGAACAGCGTACAATTTGGGGTGTTATTATTATAATCACTGCTCCTGAAAAAACGGCCGTTTTTAAAAAATGTTTTTGCATTGATCCATGTCCCCTGGGGCAGGACCCAGGTCCCCAAACACTTTTTATGACAATAACTTGCATATAAGCCTTTAAATTTAGCACTTTTGATTATTCATGTTCGTGTCCCATAGACTCTAACGGTGTTCGCGTGTTTGAACAAATTTTTAGCCTGTTCGCATGTTCTGGTGCGAACCGAACAGGGGGGTGTTTGGCTCATCCCTACTTTACGACCATCCACTTGCAGGACATTTTGGGGTCCGTAAAACTCTTGAACTCGTGCAACGCACGTTCTGGTGGCCTAATTTGAAGGAGTTCTGCAGGAAGTATGTCAGCTCTTGCCCTGTCTGCATCCAGAATAAGACCACAAGGAACTGAGCCTGGGGACTGCTAAGACCTCTACCAGTACCCGACAGACCCTGGAGGATGATAGCAATGGACTTCATAGTCGAACTACCATGCTCAGAAGGGTGTTCAGCGATCTTTGTGGTCGTCGACTGTCTAAAATGGCCCATTTTGTACCCTTGAAGGGAACACCTTCTGCTGCGGAAACGGCCCGTGTGTTCATTAAAGAGATCGTCAGGCTGCACGGAGTCCCTGCAAATATAGTGTCTGACAGGGGGGTGCAGTTCACCTCACATTTCTGGAAGGCCCTGTGTGAGATCTTCAAAATTGAACTAGCCCTGTCCTCAGCATATCATCCCCAAACTAACGGGCAAACGGAAAGGACAAATCAGACTCTAGCGCAATACATTAGATGTTTTACATCCCTTAAAATTCACCCAGTATTTCATGTGTCACTGTTGAAGCCTGCCGTGTCTGATCCTTTCCCTAGGGGTACCAGGGCCCCCGAACCTGTCCTGGTGGATGGAAGTGAGGAGTATGAGGTGGAAGCCATCCTCGATTGCAGAAAAAGACTGGGGCAAGTACAATTTTTAATAAAATGGAAAGGGTATGGTCTAGAGAACAATTCATGGGAACCTGACAGCAATATCCATGCTAACGCTTAATCCGTGCTTATTTTTCTGCCCACCCCGAAAAGAAAAGTTACCTGGCCATCCGGAGGCTGCCCGTTGGGAGGGGGCAATGTCAGGGACATGCCAGTGCCTTTCAAGGGAATACAAAAATGTATTGAAATGCATCTGGCCAAAACATGGTGTTTTTTAGGCCAAACGAACAATGTTTCCTACGAACGAATAATGTGTCCATGAACATGAAAGTTGCCATTTTAAACTACAACAGTAAAGAAAAGCACATGGAGCAGCACGAACATTCTAAAAATAAGCAATAGGAACACAGCTATCAGGGACGTGCCAGTGCCTTTCAAGGGAATATGCGTGCGCGCATGCGCACGCGGGCTCTGTCCAGAGTCACACAGCAGAATTCTCCCACTGGTGTGCACCGGCACGCTCCTGTGCACACCAGTTACCTGGGCATCCGGAGGCTGCCTGTTGGGAGGGGGCAATGTCAGGGACGTGCCAGTGCCTTTCAAGGGAATATGCATGTGCGCATGCGCACGGGGGTCTGTCCAGAGTCACACAGCAGAATTCTCCTACTGGTGTGCACCGGCGCGCTTCTGTGCGCACGCACGGCGTGCGCGCGCCTGTACGCGTTAGCGCTGTTTGGCACCAAAGTGCCTTTAAAAGTGTGACAGCTGCACTCATGTGGTGCTGTTCGTCTGCAGCTCCGTACCTGTGTTCCTGTATCTGTCTGCTGACTGTTATTACTGTTATCAACCCGGCTACGTCTGACTCTTCTGCTATCTCCAATCCGACCCGACTCTGCTATCTTCTTGTGACCTGTTGCCGAACCCCTGCTTGCCTGACTACTCTGTGATTATCCATTTGCACTATCTGCCTGATCTCCTGCCAATCCGGACTGTCTGACTCTGCCTTTGCCTGTGCCTTGTATTGCTGCATTCCGGCCTTCTCATCCAGCTCCAGGTGTTGCTGCTTCAGTACCTCCTACCTGTCAGTCTGCTGATCCTCTTCTGCCTGCCAGCATCTACAGCTCAGCCATCCCTGAAGGATCTCTACTTAGATTCCGTGCCGGCCTCTGCAACACCTTCACCAGGCACTCCTACCCACTGTGCTCACGAGTCCACTGTTCCTACTCCAGTGGCTCCTGAACCAGCATTGTAAGAGGGGTCTTCTCCTACCAGTCGGGCTCAACTACCAGGTACCTAACAACAGCACAACTACTTACTTTTCTGCAGCACTCTCCTGATCCTTCTATACTGATCATGCTCCCTTAATTTGAGGTCCGACCACCGTTTCCGGAGTTGATCCTTGGATCGCCGAACCCCAAAATTCTCCTGCAGACTCTTCACAACTTTCGCCATGATCTTGGCCTTTCTGACATTTGGGTTGTGATAAGGTCCATACTTCCCATCATAGTCGGCCCTCTTCAGTATGTTGACCATCTCCAACATCTCCCCAAAGGACATATTTGAGGCCTTAAATCGTCTCCTCCGGGATCGGGACGTTTCTGGCTCCAGGCTTTCCTCTTCCTCCTCCTCGTTGCTGTAATTAGCACGCACCTGCTCTGTCTCCGCCATGTGCTCTTCCCCACTGCGCCGAACGATAAGGGGCGGGGAATAGACTAGAAAGAACGTCAGGGGCGGGCAGAGTTTCACGCATGCACAGTGTATATAAAGCGTAACATGCGCGTGTAGTACGTACGATCTGTGAGCGGAGGAAGGAGTATCGGAAGCGCCGATCGTGATAACGAAGGTAACATTTAAACTTGGGCTTATACTTCTTAGAAATCGAGGCCTATATTGGGACAAGATAAGGAGACTTTAGCCTGACATTAGGGTTTGTCTTGTGTTGTGTCTTGCAGAGAAAATGGATATATTGAAGGATCAGGACTTTATCCCCATATTCATTGATCTGTTCAGGGAGCTGCCCTGTCTGTGGCAGGTAAACAACCCCAATTATAAGAACCAAACGAAGAGGAAGGCAGCGCTGGATAATTTGCTGCAATTTGTTAAGCCGGTGATCCCCACAGCAGACATCACCTATTTGAAGGCCCTAATTGGTGACATGAGGAGCACTTATCTAAGGGAGCGCAAGAAGGTCCAGGATTCCCTGAGATCAGGCAGCAGATGACATTTATGTCCCCAGGCTGTGGTACTATGACAGGCTGCATTTTCTGGCAGGTCAGACTGAACCCAGGCCAGCACTCTCCACTCTTCCTTCCACGCTTCCTTCCCCCCCAGCTGAGGCTTCTGACGTCCAACCCGGGCCTTCCAGGCAGCAACATGTGGGGGAGCCCAGCTTGAGCCAGGTATAGCATTCTTCTAAAGATTTCTGTTGGTCAAATTAATGATGTTAAATCTATGTTATTTTGGAGTACTCATTTCTGATTGTGATTGATGAACCAAAAACTAAAACGATGTCCTTTTTTCATACATAGAAAAGTCTCAGCCAGGAGGTGGCCGGGCCAAGTAGGCTGCTCGATATGCCGGTCCCTCCCCTCCGCCTTCAAAGAAAAAGTGGCAGGAAAAGGAGTAACCTGGAGGAGGCAGCAATTGGCCTATTTTGGAAGGCTACTGAGGCCCTCAGAACCCCCCACAGTGTTGAAGAGGATTTTGCTGACCTAACAGCATGCAAAATGCTGTAAATGGAGTCCTCCTCCTCCTCCAGGTCCTACTCCTCCTCCTGCCACACCTCCAACACCAGAGCCACAGGAAGGAAGCGTGTAAGGAAGACCAGAGAGTGATGACCAGAGTTCAGTCTGGTCTGGAAAAAGATGCAGGCTCTTGTATGACCACAGCCTGGGAACATACATGTCATCTGCTGCTGTTCATGATCTCTTGGACTTCTGGACCAGATTGTACTCCCTTATATAAGGACTCCTCAGGCCACCAATTTTGCAGTAAAATAATTGATGTGTGCCCTGGGGGCCAGAGGCTTCACCAATTTCTGCTGTTTATCCAGTGCTGCCTCCCTCTTTGTTTGGGTATGACCCCTTAATAAAGGAATTTTTGTTTCAATTATACTCGCCTATGTGTGTTTTCATTCAAAAAGGACAGTTTGTTTGTGAGGAGGCAGGTACATTTCAAAAATACAATGTCAAATTACCAAGAGACACCAACACCAAACAATCTCCTTGAGATTAATAAATAATACAAGATAATAATGGTGTTGTGGTAACTTGACACACAAAACACACCCAAAACTATTCTGTAGTAAAAAAAATAACCAAAAAAAAAAACAAGATCAGGCTTTAAAAAAATACAAATCCAAAAAAAAAAAAAAAAAAAAACCCAAAATTAAAATTTTATAATTTTTTAGTCAGATGTGACAAATAAAATAATATTGATGAAATCACGATAAATAATAAAGGAAGAAGTTTGTGAGAAGTCTGTGTGAATATGAGCAGCAAAACAACTTCATTCTTCTAGCATTATAAAGAAGAAGAGAGTGCGCTGCATTAAACAATTTAAAACATTGCAGCGTGACGAAAGTGCTATATCCATTCCGAACGCTAATTTTACCAGACCGAGCAGTTCCATCTCGGAATTTCTTCTGAGCATGCGTGGCACTTTGTGCGTCGGAATTGTCCACACATGGTCGGAATTGGCGCAATCGGATTTTGTTGTCGGAAAATTTTAAAGCCTGCTCTCAAACTTTGTGTGTCGGAAAATCGGATGGAAAAAGTCCGATGGAGCCCACACACGGTCGGAATTTCCGACAACAAGCTCTGATCGCACATTTTCTGTTGGAAAATCTGACCGTGTGTACAAGGCATTAGAATTTCATTCATTTGCACATTTTTTTTCAAAATATATTTATTAAAGGTTAGGACATATAACCACAGTAGGTACAAGCCATATCTTGATAAACATCAGAAGGAAGGCTTCTGAGAGCGAAAGTCCGTTAAGTGTAAAGTAGCTCTCAGTTGGGCTCTATGGCCAGGGCAAACAGGAGGGGCGAAAGTGGGCACCCCTGCCTGGTGCGCACTGTCCCTGAATAAAACCCGTTTGATCCGCATCCACCAATTTTAGGATAACTGATTGTAATCTGCCTGCCAGTATTTTGGCCAGGATTTTTGTGTCAACATTCATCAGCGAGATCGGATGATAAGAGTCACATTCTCGAGGGTCCTTCATCCCCTTAGGGATCAGGACAACCAAGGCTTCCCTCATAGAGGGAGGTAGTCTACCGTCGGATCTAGCCGCATTGAATACTTTAAGTAGGCGTGGGGCCATACCATACCAAAAAGTGTTATACCATTCTGAGGGAAGGCCATCTAGTCCAGGAGACTTCCTAGGTGGGAAGGAGGCAATTGCCTCCTCCATCTCTTCCACCGTAATGCTGGTTTCTAAAGCAGAACTGTCCTCCTCCGTCGACCTAGGTAAATCAATGTCTGCCATGTAAGTCACCATTTTCTCCTTCCCCAGAGGAGCACAAGATCTATATAATTCTTCATAAAATTGAGCAAATGTTTTTAGGATATCGGTTGAGTCACAGATTTCAATTTTGGAATTGTCATACAGTGACTTAATATAAACTGGAACATATTCCGGCCGCGCCAAGTATGCCAGGAGCCTGCTATTTTTGTCACCAAATTCAAAAATGCGTCTACGCTGTGCAAGGTTAAGTTTTGCGATACGATCTGTTAGAACTGTCTTGTACTCCCTGGTTCTGGTCCGTAGAGTCAGTAATCTCTCCCTAGTGGGGTCCCTAACATATTCTGCCTCCGCTAGCGTCACCTCCGTCTCTTTAAGTTGGACTGTGGAAGTTAACTGTTTCTTGGATCCCTGTACTTCTGCTATAAACACCCCTCGCAGCGTGGCCTTAAAGGCCTCCCATTGGAGAAGCGAGGATGCAGAATTACCATTTTCAGCCCAGAAATGTTTGATAGCTTCTGTACACTTAATCTTTATATATTCCTCCTGGAGCTAACTGGCCTCCATGCGCCATATTCGTAGACCAGGCTTTGGTCCCAAATTAAGTTCCAGTGTCATAGGGGAATGATCAGATAGAGCTCTGGGCAAATATGAAACTCCCTTGACCAATTCCATACCGTCCCCCTCCGTCAGGATAGTGTCTATTCTGGAGAGCGCCTTATACGTTTCGGAATAACAGGAATACTCCCTTATATCAGGATGATGAAAACGCCAGACATCTCTGAAACCATGAGTAGACATCCATCCAGCAAGGGGGGCCGTTGTGTCAGATGCCGCTCCAAGTCTAAAGCCGGATCAGACACAGAGTTAAAATCACCTAATATGAATATCCTCCACTCCGCCACCTCATAGGTAGCCTGTAACATATCATCCAGATGAGCTAGTGAAAAGGGAGGAGGCACATACAAGTTTACAATCGTTAGAAAACTATTCATCACCTGCACCACCAATACAACAAACCTCCCTTTAGTGTCAGTCCGAACTGCATGTATCGATATGGGCATAGCCTTAGTGACCAAGGTGGAGATCCCCCTCGCATACGAGGAGTAGATGGCATGGTAGGCCCCGGTAATATGTGCCCGCCTTAATGAGAGAACCCTGGAGCCCTGGAGATGTGTCTCCTGAAGTAATATTATATGTGGTTTATGCTTTTTAATATAATTGAATATCAATGAGCGCTTGAATTTAGAGTTGAGGCCCCTTACATTCCAGGCCAAAATTTTAAGATAAATCTCCATGACAGAGAGTTGTGAAATAGGGGGTTTCCTGCCCCCCTCGTGTTATAGCTAGCCAGAGAAAAGGGCTCCAGATTTCCCCTAGCATCTGCACAGAGCATAATGACCAAGACAATAGAAGTGACCCCTTGCAAACACAGCAAATGTGTATATTCCCTACCAAGAACAGACATGAAATCCCCAACATAAAAAAAAACTCTAACTTCCCCCACCCCCCTCCCCGCACCCAGCCCCAACATGCCAGGCACTTTATTCCCATAACCGTAGATCAAATAGGCAGCAGAGATGCGACTTAACCTGTCACATATGGCAGGTTAACCTAGAGCAACCATGCCTCACCGCATCAAATATAGAAAAAAAGAAATACAAAAGAAAAAACCCTATTTTTTTGGGTCAAAAAAACCTTTGTTTAAAATTGCAGCATCAAGAGCAATCTGCAGGCTCTGCACATCTTACTGGTACAAGTCAGCAGCAATGTCTATAGAATCAGGAACCTCCCTTGTCAGCTCCTTCAAAAAAAATTGTCCTCCAGTAAAACTTGAACATACATTCCAGGAACATGGCTCCCAAAGGTGAAATAATAACAGTCTCTGTTCTCTTTTTGACAAAAAAAAAAATGAGAGAAGAGAACAAAAATTTGACATAGTCAGGTGCTGGACTTTTTCCAAATGGGCATTAGAGGTAAAAAAAAGGGGAAAAAAACAAGGGAGACATTCAGATAGGCAGTCTCTGTTATTCCCATAAATATGATCACACCCAAAACTTGATCCACATATTTATATCAAGAAGAGGCTCTATCTCTCTGGCAACCACGAGTATCCAGCCACTCTGAAGTCTCAGTAGGATTAGTGAAAAAATAATTTCCCATTTTCCACTATGCGCAGCTGGGCCGGATACAGCATACTATAGATCAGGTTGAGGTCCCTCAACCTTTTCTTTATGGGCTGAAAGGAAGCCCTCTGTTTCTGGGTGACTGCAGAAAAATCGGGGTATATCGATATTCGATTGCCATCAAATGTCAACTCAGGGCTCGTTCTGGCTCCTCGCAGGATAATCTCCCGGTACTGGAAGTGGAGCACTTTTGCTATCATAGATCTGGGAGGGGCTTGCTTTGGGGGGGTCCAACCTGGGATACGGTGTGCCCTTTCAATGGCAAACATTTTTTTGAAGGTATCAGGTGCCATGTTATCAATCAGCCATCTCTCTAGAAATTCTTCTGGGTGTCTCCCCTCCACTCCCTCTGGGAACCCCACCAGCCTTATATTGTTCCTACTCATGCGGTCTTCCATGTCAGCCATCTTTAATGTGTGTTCAGACAAAGTCTTTTTGGTCACCTGTGCAGCAGTATCTAAAGGCCTGACAGTATCTTCCAGAGAGGTAACACGGCGGTCAGCGGCCTCTGCCCTCTCCCTTAACTTCTGTATGTCATGTTTCATGAAGGAAAACTCCATTCTGAGCTCCTCAAAGTGGTCAATCAGTTTATTCTGGCACCCCTGTATGGCCGCCATGATCTGGGTCAGGGATGGCTCATCCTCCCCCTCCACCTCCCCGTCAGCTCTGGCCCAGCGATCTCCTAATCTGTCCAGCGATCTCCCCTTCTTATTAGTGCTGCCCTCTGGGGCTTAGGACTCACCCTGTCCTGTGGGGGAGACACCTGCAGCGGTGCCTCCACTGAGCCCTGTAGCGGCAGCCATTCCTCCTCCTCCTGTGTTCCGGCGGTCTGAACACATGAGGAGAAGAGAGTTGGATGTTCCCATTGGATGTGCTATTTTCTCGGTCCGGTGGATAACAGTACAGCCATTCCAGTCTAGAGGAGATATCTTTGGAGAAGAGTGAGAGTGCTTTGTAAGAGTGTTTACACCTTCTTCACTTCAAGAGTTATTACAGACGAATTACATGTCAGAAGATTTCCTTACTTCCATTGGATTTGTCACCCATTTTATTGTTTGGACTTGATTATATTTATATGTTTTCTCACATATATATTGCACTGGGTTAACACCCATTCACCACTGAACTTTGCTAGTTCACACGTATGAGTTTTACATACATATTTAGTTTTAGCGCTGCATTTTTCACATTATTACATTGTTAACGGCCTTTTCTGCATCTAGAGTTATATTTGCTAAATCCTCCTTTGTATGAGTTTTGGCATATTCCAGGACAGTTAAGACCTTATGGATGCTAGAGGTAGTGGATCGGCCTAAGACAAAGCCTACCTAGGCTGGGTGAATTAAGGAGGGTAGAATGGGCGCAAAGCGTGAAGCTAATATTTTAGAAAGTATTTTGGCAACTAAGTTGAGCAAAGAAATTGGCTAATAGGAACCTGGTAAAGTGGCGTCTTTGCCTTTTTTTGGCAAGAAGTTTGACATAAGCAAGGGAACCAGTGGGCATATAACTCCCCCCACCCCCGTCCCACATCTGATTGTATAGGGATAATAGGTTAGGAATAATATTGTTGTCGGTTGCCTTTTTAAAATTCAGCAGTGTACCTGTCAGGACCTAGTGCTTTGTTATTGGCTAGGGCTTTAATTGTGGAGACTATTTCCATAGAAGAAATAGGGTTGTTTAGATCATTTAGTTGTGGGACAACGGGAGTAGGGAGAGATAGATTTTCCAGAAACGATATGGCAGTGTTTTAATTAATTGGGTCTTCTGAATATAGGGCAGTATAGTAGTCCTCTAAGATTTTTGTGATCTTCTGTGGAGAGTGGGTAAGTTGTCCTGCTCCATCCTTAAGAGCCATAATGTGTGTTGGTTTATGGGGACCTTTGGTAAGCCTGGCGAGTAATTTACCAGGTGCCAAATTTATGAAGTGGCCTTGTTGTGCTCTAAAGAATCGGAGCGGGTCAAGTCACCTTGAGCTTTACGGAGAGCTTCACTGGCCTTTCTATATTGTAGTAAAAAGGCCTTTTGAAAAGACGATGTGTAGGCAATAATTTTCCCACAAAGATATGCTTTACCCGCTTCCCAAAATAGAACAGGGTCATTATCATGGACATTATTGAAGAGTTTATAATCTGACCAGGCTGATTGTAGAGTGTGTAGGAAATCTTCATTACGTGCTAGGTAAGCGGGAAATTTCCATGACTTGGGGGGAGAGTTCGAAAGTAGAGGCCTAGCTTTAAGGAAATGGGGCAGGCCCCCATTCAGGGATGGCCATATCATGAATAGCGGAATGTTAAATGGCAGGAAGGAGGGAAGGGGAACAGAATCAGTAATCAAGTCTAGCTAAAGAATCATGTGCAGGGGAGTAAAAAGTGAATTCTTTGTCTGTAGGGTGACTGAGGCACCAGGGGTCTAACATGTTTGTTGCTGAAATCATATGAGAGTGGAGACTCTGAGTCAACAGGGGCATCCCTGACTTGAATTTTACGGGATTTGCAGTCTTCATCAAGGTGCATTACAGTGTTAAAGTCACCTTCCACTACATGGAGCAGTAAGGGGCATTGCATGATCCATGCAGGGGTGTCTTTAAAGAAGGTTGATCCAGGAGAGTTAGCAGCATATACATTAGTTATCTGAATAGTTCGGGAAGGGAATTTTAGGCAAACAGAAACTTTGTGGCCTAGTCCATCACTAACCGCAGATTGCACTGAGCATTGTATATTTTTATTAATTTAAATGAGGACACTGGGTTTTTGGCCTACTGCCAGTGAGCCAATCACTTCACCCACCAAGAGCTTTTTCATTCAAAGAAGTTTACTTCACGCAGATGTTTCCTGGAGAAGAGCGATGTCGGCTCTGAAGCGCTTTCGTTGACGCAGCACCTTCATGCGTTTCATAGGGGGTCAGTGGCCTTTAGTACACCAAGATATGATCTTCACGGAGGCCAAAACAAAGGATATTGGAAGTTAAACATGAGATAATTGACACCTAGAGAGGACCAGAACTCTGAGCATGGGAGAAATGGGTAGTGATCTGTGGTGGGAAATATGTCATGGGGAAGGAAAAAGGAGTTACCAGAATAGATAGCTTAAGTGAAAACAGGCAGCAAAAAAAACAGAAACAAATGAACCATATAACAGCAAAAATAATTAGCTTCACTTTTTTCCACATAGTGGGTAGGATAGAGATAACAAAAAACAAAATAAGTGTAGCGCTCTGGAAGAGGGTCCAATATAAAGTCTTTAGACTGACAGTTCAAAAAGTGTGTATCAAAAGGAAAGACATCCTTGGGGAAAAGATGAGGAATCCTCAGGAACAAAACACATCAAGTATATAAACCATCTAGAGTAGAAGCCCGCACATCACCACCAAAAGTGAAGAGGCTTACCGGAATCGGTGGACCCAACGAGGCATACGCCAAGTAGAGTCAAACAGGCTTAGGTGGTGATGGACTACAGATGGCCCGGGAGGGCAATGTTGATGGAGTGGCTTCCACGTGACTGTGTTCCTCAAACAATACCAGACCGAAGGGTATGGGGTAAATGGCACGTAGATTATATCCCTCAGACCGGCGTTGAAACCAAAGGGTTGTTGCACTGTTGCATGGGGCTTCACTGGCTCCTCGCAGGTCTTGGAAGCAGCACTCTCCTCTGCTGAAAATGCAGAGGAGAGTGCTGCTTCCAAGACCTGCGAGGAGCCAGTGAAGCCCCATGCAACAGTGCAACAACCCTTTGGTTTCAACGCCGGTCTGAGGGATATAATCTACGTGCCATTTACCCCATACCCTTCGGTCTGGTATCGTTTGAGGAACACAGTCACGTGGAAGCCACTCCATCAACATTGCCCTCCCGGGCCATCTGTAGTCCATCACCACCTAAGCCTGTTTGACTCTACTTGGTGTATGCCTCGTTGGGTCCACCGATTCCGGTAAGCCTCTTCACTTTTGGTGGTGTTGTGCGGGCTTCTACTCCAGATGGTTTATATACTTGATGTGTTTTGTTCCTGAGGATTCCTCATCTTTTCCCCAAGGATGTCTTTCCTTTTGATACACACTTTTTGAACTGTCAGTCTAAAGTCTTTATATTGGACCCTCTTCCATAGCGCTACACTTATTTTGTTTTTTGTTATTGTTCACATCTTGTTGGTTGTGTTAGCTGCTTGGTTTTCCTTTTGGTAGCGCAGAATTATTGTGTATATATAGGTAGGATAGAAATCCCTTGATCCTATATCCACCAATAGTTGGAGAAGAGATGTACCAAGATCAATTAATACTAATGGTCCTAAATAGACCTCATGCTCAGGCAGAGCAGCCTCTCTAGTAGGGATGGGCCCGATGTTTGAGTCAAACATAAGTGCGACCCGAACATTGGGTGTTTGTTTGTTGTAGAACAAACAAACTAATGGGGTGCTCGCGGGATGTTTGCCTGCCGATGAGCGCCCCATAATGTACTGTGAGATTGCAGTGCATTGAAGGCTGTTAATTGGGAAAGCATGCACCTGACCTGTATGCTTTGGCCAATCACAACGTGATGTGCTGTGAGAGCCATGATTGGCCAAAGGCAGGGTGTCCCACTTCCTGGATGCAATGTAAATGTGTATCAAGTGTATAGAGTTTCTTACTTATCTGAGCTAGGCGCTGTGAGACTGAAGCTTCCACTGCTAATGATATGGTGGGGGTGCTACTACCTCTGCTATGCAGGCATGTGCCGGGTCAAACAATGCAGGAGGAGAAGAAGGGGGCGGGAGACATGCTTTGGGTCTGAGAAGGAGGGGGCAGCTCCCTTCTGAGAGGCTCATGCCATGTTCTCGACTTCTGCCGCTGCTGCAGTATCAGGCTGGCTGTGCTGGGAGTGGGAATGGGCCAGAATTGTTCCAGGAATCGATCCAGCTGCTTGCCCAGCAGGGATGGCAGGCAGGACGGCTGTGTGACAGATTCTGGGGTGGTTTTATAAGCAGACTTAATGCGGGCTCAGAGGAAGCTCTGGTGACTCACCTCCTCCCCATATAGTGTAGGAACCAGAAGCCGCAAACCTTTTTTAATCCTGCTTTGAATTTTCTTGTCACTGCTGTTGAAAATGAATGTTGATTTGACTCCGCTAATATTTAGAAAATTAAACGAACATTCAGCAAAAGAAAATGTTTGAATGAAATTCTACTAGTTTAAGGCCAGTTTAACTGTCTCTAGGTTCCACAACAGGACATTCCAAGAATAACAAGTACAGCCATATGGAAAATTATTCTAGTAAGTGAACTTGTGGTTATATAAAGAATTTAACATCAGCATATAAACACTTAATATTGTAATTTAAAAATTCGTTAAGCATATATTAATGTTTCTTGATTGGGGCGTGAAGCGCAGATGGCAGTCATATAATCTGATTGCTGAAAGATATTGTTTAACTATAATCCACACATGTACATTCAGTTTGTGTGTGTTTGCAAAGGGCTTTGACATGCAGCATCAGTCTGTATTATTATGTCTTTATTATTTGGGAATAACAATCAAACATTTAGCTGAGAATTGATACAACTCATCGCCTACAACTCATCACCGAATCTGGTGACCCAGAATCAAATGTGACATGAAAATGTGACATGAGTAATTTCACAGGCATTCCAAATACCTTCCAGTCTAGCATAAAGCATCATAGTGCCATCTTCTGTATAGGGTTACCCTTAGCACCCTCATATAATAAATTTTAAAATATCTGATGTGGACAGCTTGCCCATGCAGAATATCATACACACAAAGGAAATATCCCTTTTGTACAAACCTTCAAATGTAGACTCTGGAAAGTAATCAACCTTCACATAGTGTATTTGTCATAAAAATAAAAATCAGTGAGAACTAACAATTTAGCTGTAGAGCTAATGGAGGATAAAAGTTTCTGTACACTTGGATATAATTTTCCTCCATTATACAAAATTCTGGAAGACATTTAAAGATGTTTTTATATACTTTTAATGGAACTTGCAAAAGATGTGCCAGGGTTTATTCTTGTTCTGAATGTGTTATTTTGTGGATAAATGTAAACTCACTTCCACTAGCAAAGCTCTTAAGCCTATATCTTAAAAAAATAAGTTCAGTAGCCTAAGAATTTTACTTCTAAAAACATTACAGCAGCTTGATATAGTTTATTAGGTATCTATTTTGCTATAAACTATAGCAGCATGAATACACTGTGCGCTAAGCCAATTCAGTCAGTATGTATACAAGCATGTACAGTATACTTTGTAAATCATACATATGAAGCATTGATGTTTTGGTATATGGTGTTTTCTAAAGAAGGAATTGTTTGTCAGGGATTATAAATATGGGTCTTAATGAAGTGACTGTTACCAATAAAATAAAAAAATTAATTAAAAAAATTAAAAAGCACTTCCTGTAAACCTGTGCCATTGCCAGTGCCTATGACCTTGGCTCTTTTGAAAAGCTAACCAAGCTGAAGAATATGCAGCCTCTGACTTACAGCTGCACATAGCAGTTCCACCTGCTGGTTGGTTCAGAAAGATTTACGGCTATGCTCCCAAACTTAAGGTGTTGGGCATGTCTTAGCCTGCATACAGGTGCTAGCATGTGCATCCTGCAGATAATGTTTTGAAACAGACGCTGAAGATTATTTTATCCAGCTGTGCTCTTTCAGAGAGGAGGAGCTCTTTTTTAAAAGATTTCTAGGTGGGGACAGAATTGCTTTAAATAAGCTAGAAAACAACTTTAAGATCATGTAACACACTGCATTGGTGAAGGGCTCCTGTGGGGCTAAAACACATTTTTTTAATGTGTTTTTTTTTACTAGTCATTTATATGCAATAGTGGTATTCTGGTGAAAGATATCTAGATACACTATTAAAACAGTTACACATGCTTAAATTCATCTCCTGATTACTGCATGTTTCCTTGCAAAATGTATATTACCTGTTTTGGTCGTTTACTATTCCTATATATTTTCCAATCAATTTAAATTAAAGCTAGTTGGATAATTTTCAGTTGTATAGTGTGAGGTATAATAAAACATTTTGCATTTTGTATTTAACCAGCTCAATACTGAACACTTTTACCCCCTTCTTGCCAGGCCAATTTTCAGATGTCAGTGCTGTCACAATTTGAATGACAATTACTCAGTTATGCAACACTGTACCCAAAAATAATTTTTTATAATTTTTTGAGACAGATAGAGTGTTATTTTGGTGGCATTTACTCACCACCGGGTTACTTATTTTGTATTAAATAAATGAGAGAATACCAACAATTTTGAAAAAAAAGACACATTTTTCTTAGTTTCTGTTATAAAATTTTGCAAGTAAGTAATTTTGCTTCATAAATTTAGGCCAGCATTTATACTGCTACATTTCTTTAGTAAAAATAACCAAAATCAGTGTATAATATTTAGTCTGTGGAAGTTATAGTCTTCAAGCTATGGTACATACAGTATATTTGAAAATTGATCAATCCTGAAGTACTGACTGCCTATCTCATCACATTGCCAGGACAGTACAAATACCCCCCAAATGACACCTTTTTGGAAAGTAGACACCCTGAGGCATGGTAAATTTTTTGAAGTTGTAATTTTCTTCCCCTTTTCTTTGTAAAAGGAAGAAATTAAATACAATTTGTTTTTGTTTTTTTCACAAAATTGTCATTTTAACAAGTTATTTCTCTCACACTTTCTATGGAATACTTGCAATTACACCTGAAAATGCATTCAGCTACTCCTTCTGAGTGAGACTTTTTCACAGCCTAGCCACACAGAGGGGCCCAAAATTCAAGAAGCACCTTTGGGCTTTCAAGGAGCATAAATTATGCATCTAATTACCTGACTACCTATCACATTTTTAAAGGCCATGGAAAACCAGGACAATAGAAACACCCACAAAATGACCACATTTTGAAACAAAAACTCCCTTACATATTTCCTTTGAGGCATAATAAGTCTATTGAACAAGTGATTTTTTGCCACAAGTTTTTGGAAAAAGTGGAAAGAAAATGAAAAAGTATTTTTTTTACACAAAGTTTTTTATTTATAAGATATTTCTTACATACAGTATGGACATACCAAAAATTACACCCCAAAAAAAATTTTCTACTCCTCCTAAGTATAGCGATACCCCATGTGTGAGACTTTTCACAGTCTAGCCACAGAGAGACCCAACATCCAAGAAGCACCTTCGGGTGCTTCAGGGCACAAATGATGCATCTAATTTCCTGACTACCTATCACATTTTGAATGCTCTGGAACACAAGGGCAATGGTAAAACTGACAAAATGAACACATTTTGAAAGGCATACATCCCAACATATTTTCTATGAGTCATAACAAGTCTTTTGAACATGTCTTTATTTTGCCACAAGTGAACAGTAAGTGCAGCACTCAGAATAGATCTCAGAATAAACTGAAAAATTATATATACCGTATTTATCGGCGTATAACACGCACTTTTTTCCCCTTAAAATCAGGGGAAAATCGCAGGTGCATGTTATACGCCGATCCCCTGCGATCCCGAGCTGTCACAATTTCAAAATCGCCGACCGCAATTTGAAAATGGCGCCGCCGGCGCCGAAATACACAGAGCCGGTCCTCGGCTCTTTCCGGCGGCTCTCGCTTACTTTCGGCTCCACTCGTAGTCCCGAGCGGAGCTATCCGAACCTACTCAGCTAGGTTCGGATAGCTCCGCTCGGGACTACGAGTGGAGCCGAAAGTGAACGAGAGCCGCCGGAAAGAGCCGAGGGCCGGCTCTGTGTATTTCGGCGCCGGCGGCGCCATTTTCAAATCGCGGTCGGCGATTTTGAAGCCCAGGACAGGGGATCGAAGGCTGCACTGGGGCAAGGCTGCACTGGGGAAGGCTGCACTGACAAGGCTGCACTGGGGAAGGCTGCACTGGGGAAGGCTGCACTGGGGAAGGCTGCACTGACAAGGCTGCACTGACATGGCTGCACTGACATGGCTGCACTGACAAGGCTGCACTGACATGGCTGCACTGAGAAGGCTGCACTGACATGGCTGCACTAACAAGGCTGCACTGGGGAAGGCTGCACTGACAAGGCTGCACTGACATGGCTGCACTGGGGCAAGGCTGCACTGACAAGGTTGCACTGAGAAGGCTGCACTGACAAGGCTGCACTGACAAGGCTGCACTGACATGGCTGCACTGGGGCAAGGCTGCACTGAGAAGGCTGCAATGATGGGCATTTAAATGTAAGTTTTTTTCCCTTCAACTTCCATAAATTGGGAAGCGTGTTATACGCCGGTGCGTGTTATACGCCGATAAATACGGTATATACATAAAGTGCACATAAATGATCTAAAAAGAAACTGAAACAACATATATATGCGAACAATGTGTATAAACACTAAAATATATGTGTATAATAGAACAAAAAATTAATGTACTATCTGACAATCAAAATATGAGTGAATGATGTCCAATAATGTGAAGGAAAATTATTTTAAAAAATAAATTATAGTCCTAAGTGTTTGGACAGGTGAACCAAACAATAAATTGTAGATATCCAAAACGTGGTTTAAAATAACTGACACTTGAACTGGATAACGATGTGACAAAGGAAAACATGCCCAAACTTGATGATAAGTGATCCACCACCAGAGAGTCAAAAGACTTACCGGAGCAATTGAACCCAAATGAGTGTACACCCAATGGGTCAATCAGGCTTGTAGGGCCACACACCCAGGGGAAACTGTCACAGAGGACACGACTTCCAACCAGAAGACCAACTCCAACAATGGACCTCAATGGGATAGGTAATAGACAGAGAGCCACATGGATAGTTGCTCCAATAGGACACATTTATGAAAAGGAAGAAGAAGTAGGCACATAGTGTTATCCCATTTAAATCGGAAATAATTTATTCAATAAAAAAAGGAAATACACTCACATTTTAGTAGATAAAAAAGAGCTTAGGAATAAAACAGTGACTTCAGCAGTGTCCCAACACGTTTTGCCTTAAAAGACATAATCTGGGGTGCTCTCCTGCTGTAGGCACTGTACTTATATAATAAAAAGGTACCTGGGTAATGGGCCACAGCCTCATGGTGTCAATTGTGTGGATTAATATCCACTTACTGAAACAGACAAATGGTGCCACGGTTTGCACTCTGGCTTGTCTTTATTTTGCCACAAGTCTTTTGAAAATGTGGAAAAGAAATTAAAACTTTTTTTTTTTTACACAAAGTTGTCCATATGCCAAGAATTTAACCTGCTACTCCCTCTACGTATAGTGACCACACATGTGAGAATTTTTCACAGCCTACCCACATAGATAGTGCCGACATCCAGATGTTCTAGGGGCACAAATTACATGCACAGGGTTACATAGCTTTTGACCTCACTTCCAGGTGACAGAATTTCCGGCAAGTGGAATGCACACTGATTCTCCATGCTGGGAGAAAGCGGCCGGCTTAGGAGTAACAGACACACTGCTGAAATTGCTCTGTGCCAGCTTGGGCACAGGTAAATGTGAGTTTTATTCAATTACCTTGTACACCACACATTTTAACATTAAAATTGGTTGTTCTATGAGAGTGTTTTTGACCTTTTGTCCTTGAGTGACTAATTGAAGATAAGACAGCAAGGAGGAGAGTGGAGACACGGAGTTTGACATTGGTTTACCAAAGTGCAGACAAACCCACACAGTGTTTGGGTCAAAGTATCTGGTGAGTGTCAGTGTGTCAAGGGAAAAGTATAGAATCACAGGAGAGCATTGTTTGCAGCATAGTCAAATGCATGATTAAGATTGGAGCACAGTCTGAAGTCTGAAGATTTACACTGGTGAAAAGCAGCACCTGTATTGGACTGTTATATGGACACTTCAATATCCATAGTTCGGTTTGCTATTATCAAATTCTTTTAATTTAAATATTTTTTGAAATATTTTTTGCACAGGAGATATACACTGATACCTAGTGCCCATACACTTTTATATTTTAGATCCATGTAAGACCTGGACTCAGGGGTAGAGGCTTCTTCCCACCCAAAGCTCTTCAAAGCCACTGGACTCCAGATCCTAATTTGTGAATTACAAAACCTGGAGAAAACCAAAAACATAGTTTTCTCCACTCGGAACAGTACTCTGAAGCTCCTCACATACGTGAGATCCCCATGTTATCTTGAATCCCATTATTACAGTGGCAGGGCAAAAGATCATTCTAGGCACCAGGCAAAAAACATGGTCAACTAACAGGCCAAAGTCAGTTCAAGTGGAAGGCAGAATCTTGGTCAATAAACAGGCCAGGGTCATTCCAGGTGGCAGGCAGATGCATTGTCGATAAACAGGCCAGGATCAGTTCAGGTGGCAGGCAGGGGCATGGTTGATAAACAGGACAAAAAACAAGGAAGGCACCTCTAAGTGCAGATAGCCAGCAGTTTATTCCAATGTAAAGGTTAAAATCACTTATGCATGCGTCGGAAGTGATGTCAGAGTAGGGGTGGTGATGCATTTAAAAAAAAAAGGATTTTGAATAAAGTGCCCTGTGCACATGCTCCACAAATGCATCACCGGCCCTACTCTGAAGTCACTTCTGGCACGTGTGTTCCACACGCACAAGGTGCATTCCATTGAGGCCCTGGAAGACCGGAGGTTACCCTGATCTAGCTACCCTACAGCTGCTTGCCAGCACAGGGTGATGGGACCACAAAGACAGGGCCCCCACCAGGATTGTCATGAAATGATGAGCCTTTTACATGTCCACTTGTTGTAAATGTTTTTAACCTTTGCTTTGGAATACACTGCTGGCTATCTGTACTTAGAGGCGCCTTCCTTGTTTTTTGTCCTTTCTGCTAGAGCTGCTTCTACTCTTCAGAAGAGCTGCCGTTAGTGCTATCTCCAGCTGTCTGACTCTTTACATCCATACCACACTGGTCCACCTGACAGAAGCGCCTATTCCCTTCCCATGAGTGATAAACAGGCCAAGGTCAGTTCCGGTGGAAGGCAGACACATGGTCAATAAACAGGCTAGCATCATTCAAGGCAGAAGGCAAAACAGGTCAGGATTATTTCAGGCAACAAGCAGAGGCTTGGTCAGTCAAAGCAGCAGGCAAATGATTAGCACAGAGGACATTAGAAACATGGAAGTGGCAGGCTGTCAGAAATATATTCATCACGCCTTCACTAAAATTTTAGTGAAGTGCAGTAAAGTCCGAAACAGTCTCCTATGCATAGGCCCAGTTGAGAGCGACATTGGGGACAATGAAACCCGGTGTCTTTCCCAACTAATTCTCTTCTGCATACCCAACATTTTTTTGATGCCTTCGGCCTGTTTCTGTGGGTGGGATATTCTCTGGGAAATGTCGCTCATGGAACCTGCTCACAGCATCACCTGAGAGCCTTGCAGGTAGATAATGCCAGTGAAAATATCCACTTGAAATTTGAGAAAGGAGGCAAGTCTTTCCATACATTTGTGATAGTTGACAGGAATTATAAATTGTCAAATAAAAAAGGTAAATTTTAACTTTTTTGTACCAGTAGCGAGACCTTTTTGTTTAAATGTTAAACTAATGGTAATTTGCACTCTCCCTCTGGGATACAACCAGCAAATACACTATCCCAATTGACAGAAGACAGTGACAGAAGATGGCAGCAAGAGAGACAGCACCAGGAGAAGATGACGGCGGGAGACACGGCTCGGGAGAGAATACCACTCAGAGCTATTTTACAATAAAGAAATTGTCAAAAACCGGCTATTGTTTTTTGTCACATTTCACAGGGTTTTTTTTTGGTGAATGGGTAGGTGCACAATTTACCTGTATGTATACCCATTCACATGGGGGGGGGGCAAGGATCTGGGGGCACCCTTGTTAACCCTTGTTAACCACTTCAGCCCCGGAAGATTTTACCCCCTTCCTGACCAGAGCACTTTTTGCGATTCGGCACTGCGCCGCTTTAACTGACAATTGTGCGGTCGTGCGACGTTGCACCCAAACAAAATTGATGTCCTTTTTTTCCCACAAATAGAAATTGCTTTTGGTGGTATTTGATCACCTCTGCGGTGTTTATTTTATGCGCTATAAACAAAAAAGAGCGTCAATTTTGAAAAAAATGCATTATTTTTTACTTTTTGCTATAATAAATATCCCCTAAAAATATATAGAAACATTTTTTTTCCTCAGTTTAGGCTGATATGTATTCTTCTACATATTTTTGGTAAAAAAATCGCAATAAGCGTATATTGATTGGTGTGCGCAAAAGTTATAGCGTCTACAAAATAGGGAATAGTGTTATGGCATTTTTATTATTAATTTTTTTTTACTAGTAATGGTGGCGATCTGCGATTTTTAACAGGACTGCGACATTATGGCGGACTCATCGGACAATTTTGACACATTTTTGGGACCATCAGCATTAATACAGCAATTGATGCTATAAAAATGCATTGATTACTGTAAAAATGTCACTGGCAGTGAAGGGGTTAACCACTAAGGGATGATCAAGGGCTTAATGTGTTCCCTAGTATGTGTTCTAACTGAAGGAGGAGGGGACTGTGCAGGGAGATGACACATCCCTGTTCATACTGTGTCTGTCTGTTCTCCCCTCAGAGAACTGGAAACTATGTGTTTACACACACAGATCCCAGTTCTCCATGTATCAGCGGTGATCGCGGGAGCCTGGCGGTGATCGTGACCGCCGGGCACTCGCATCGGCTCGGGCAGCGCGCGTGCACCCCTAGTGGCCACAGAGCGAAGCAACGTTACATAACGTTGTTTCGCCCAGCTGTGCCATTCTGCCGCAGTACAACTGTGGCAGCTGGTCGGCAAGTGGTTAAAGGGGGCTTCCAGATTCTGATAAGCCCCCCACCCACAGACCCCCACAACAACCGGGCAAGAGTTGTGGGGATGAGGCTTTTGTCCCCATCAACATGGGGACAAGGTGCTTTGGGGGGTCCCCAGTGCACCCTCCCCATGTTGAGGGCATGTGGCCTGGTACGATTCAGGAGGGGGGCGCTCTCTCGTGTCCCCCCTTTTCCTGCTGCCTTCCAGGTTTTGTGCTCAGATAAGGGTCTGGTATGGATTTTGGGGGACCCCACTCCATTTTTTTCAAAATGTTGGCATGGGGTTCCCCTTAATATCCATACCAGACCTGAAGGGCCTGGTATGAATTTTGGGGGGACCCCCATGCAATTTTTTTTTAATTTTTGTGTGAGGTTCCCCTTAATATTCATACCAGACCCAAAGGGCCTGGTAATGGACTGGGGGGGGGGGGACTCACGCCATTTTTTTCAATGATTTTTATCTATATTGCTGGGATCTGACAATACATTAAAGCCGGGAGCAGTTTTAAAAGACATTTTTTCCTTTCAAAATGTCATTTTGCTGCGGTACTGTTTTAAACATGGGGGGAGATGTGCTACTTTACAGGCATACTAAGGACACCCCCCAGGCATGATATTTAAAGGAATATTTCATTTTTATTGTTTTACTTTAAGCATTATTAAAATCAGTCCGTTTTTAAAACTTTTTTTTGAATGGATACACGTCCCCTGGGGCAGAACCCAGGTCCCCATACACTTTTTATGGCAATAACTTGCATATAAGCCTGTAAAATTAGCACTTTTGATTTTTTGTGTTCGTTTCCCATAGACTTTAAAGGTGTTCGCACAAATTTTTGCCTGTTTGCAAGTTCTGGTGCGAACCGCACCGGGGGTGTTCGGCTCATCCATACCTAATAGGCAATGGACCATCAGCATGGTTGGTACCATAATATTAATGCCTCAAATGCAAAACATTATTGTATAGCATGAAAAGAATCAAACATTAGTAATAGTGTTTTCTATGTATGATTGTGCTCAGCTACATAGCGTAGTGGTATGCCCTGCTACCTTCAAAGGTTCAAGCAGTGGGTTTGCATCCCACCAATGGTATCACCTCCTGAAAATGTACATTTTACTCAGCAGCATAATTAGCGAATGCACATCAGTTTGGTTTATTCCATCATTTTAACTCTTCAAATACATGCAATGGTATGTAATTACTCAATAATATTATGGTGTGGAATTTTAAAAATCTAGCTATTCAAAAATCAAGGAAAAAAAAGGCTCTAGGTCTGGTATAGATTTTAAGGGGAATCCCGCACCAAAATGAAAAAAAAAAATGGCGTGGGTGACCCCCTAAAATCCATACCAGACCCTTATCTGAGCAAGCAGCCATGGCAAGTCAAGAAAGGGGGGATGAGCGAGCGCCCCACCCCCACCTGAACCACACCAGGCCACTTGCCCTCAACATGGGGAGGGTGCTTTGGGGTCCCCCTCAAAGCACCTTGACCCCATTATGGGGACAAGGGCCTCATCCCCACAACCCTTGCCTGGTGGTTGTGGGGGTCTGTGGGTGGGGGGCTTATCAGAATCTGGAAGCCCTCTTTAACAAGGGAGCCCCCAGATCCCGCCCCCCCATGTGAATGGGTATCGGGTATTGTACCCCCAACCATTCACCAAAAAAAAGCAGTGAAATGTGACAAAAGACAATAGCCGGTTTTTGACATTTCAGCAACAATTATTAGAAACCCCAGCTTTCATTTTAGATTATAACATTCAACATAAAGAAGTGGAAAAACTTTTACAAGACACTGGCATCTATTGAGAGGTGACAGACATTTACATAGTATCCTACCAGATAAACCCACCTTTATTTATAAAAGAGCAACAACATTGAGAGATTTAATTGTTAAAAATGTTGTTTAACCACCCCCCAAAATACATTTTTCCTTTTTTTTTACTGGGAAAGGTTTTTTCCCATGTAAATATTGCTATGCCTGCCAACATTCAAAGAAATTACAAAAGAAAAGAACATAATTTGAGGCTATCTGTACAGGATGTGTTTATCCCATTAAGGACTTCATTAGCTGCAACACTGAAGGAGTAGTCTATGTCCTAGAATGTACTTGTAAATTACAATATGTAGGGAGAACAAAAGGGCATTGAAAACTAGATTCAAAGAACATATACAAAATATTATTAAAGGATTCCCCAAGCATAGTATATCTAGACACTTTGCATTAGTTCATAATAAAAATCCAGCACAGCTACATTTTGGGGCATAGAAAGATAAAATAAATCATGGAGATGAAGCCATAAAAGTAGGACCCTGAACCAAAAGGAATCCAAATGGTTACATACCATGAGGACCCTCAGGCCAGAAGGTTTGAACAATGAGTTTGACCTCAATTGTTTTATAAGTAATTATTAACAACTATAATAACTGTTCTCCCATTTATCCTAATGGAGTACAGGATTGTACTATGAGAGGCGTAGTCAATGATACATTGAGGATTGTGTTAATAAATATACTTTAATGATTAATTTTAGTTGTGTATGTTAATGAGTCACTAGTATGTGAGCCTCACATTTCATTTGTGCAAAAAAAAAGTATATATTTTACGCAATGTAAATGATAAAACCCTTATTACACATTATTATATATTATATTTTAAATATAAATATTAATATGTCCATCATCTATATACAGTATCTCACAAAAGTGAGTACACCCCTCACATTTTTGTAAATATTTTATTATATCTTTTCATGCAACAACACTGAAGAAATGACACTTTGCTACCATGTAAAGTAGTGAGTGTACAGAGTGTATAACAGTGTAAATTTGCTGTCCCCTCAAAATAACTCAACACACAGCCATTAATGTCTAAACCACTGGCAACAAAAGTGAGTACACCCCTAAGTGAAAATGTCCAAATTGGGCCCAATTTGCCATTTTCCCTCCCCAGTGTCATGTGACTCGTTAGTGTTACAAGGTCTCAGGTGTGAATGGGGAGCAGATGTGTTAAGTTTGGTGTTATCGCTCTCACTCTCTCATACTGGTAACTGGAAGTTCAAAATTGCACCTCATGGCAAAGAACTCTCTGAGGATCTGAAAAAAGAATAGTTGCTCTACATAAACATGGCCCAGGCCAGTGTTTCTCAACTCCAGTTCTCAAGGTGTCCCAACAGGTCATGTTTTCAGGATTTCTCTCAGATGAAACAGCTGTGGTAATTACTAAGGCAGTGAAACTGATCAAATCACCTGTGCAAAATAATGGAGAGCCTCAAAACATGACCTGTTGGGGTGCCTTGAGGACTGGAGTTGAAAAACACTGGCCTGGGCTATAAGAAGATTGTCAAGACCCTGAAACTGAGCTGTATATATATATATATATATATATATATATATATATATATATATATATATATATATGATATTTATATATCATATAAATGTGTTTTAAAATGTAGATTGTATTATAGGATGGCCCCCAGCAAAATGGCCATTTAATATATTTCCTGGCCCTCTATCATCTGAATGTATTGAATTTACCATAGGGAAAATGGCCGCCATGATATTATTAACATACTCTACAACAAAATGGTGACTGTCACACTTCCTGTCCCTAGCAGATAAATAGATTTATTAACCACTTGCCGACCTAACGCAGATATACTGTGGCAGAATGGCACGGGCAGGCAAAATCACGTACCTGGTACCCACCTGGTGCCCGAGGCGGTCAGCATCGTTAGGGGAGCGATCAGTGCCGAGTTTTTTTTTTCTGATTATTGCATTGGTGTCATTTGTGACAGTTATAAGTGGTAGGGCAGTTAGTGTTAGGCCCCTTTAGGTCTAGGGTACCTCCCTAACCCCCCCAAATAAAGTTTTAACCCCTTGATCATCACCGTCGCCAGTGGCACTAAGCGATCGTTTTTTTGATCGCTGTATTAGTGTCACATGTGACGCTATCAGGGGCGTAACTACCACCATAGCGACCCATGTGGGTGCTATGGGGCCTGCAGCCGAGTGGGGCCCAGTGAGGATAAGAGCACCGCCGTCACAGTCTCCCAGCCAGGGGAAGAGAGAGGAAAGGAAGAGGCGAGCTGTCTGTATCAGCAGAGAGTTGAATTGCCCGATGTAAGAGCCTTCATTAGAACTTCCAGTGTTCCCGGGGCTCACGTCACATAGCTCCACCTTTTGGCCCGGTGCCTTTGATGGACAGAACGCCAATCCAATGCGGGACATGTGACGTCATCAAAGGCGTCGGGCCAAGAGGTGGGGCTATGTGACGATGAGCCCCGGGAAGACAGGAAATTCAAATGAAAGCTATTACAGCGGGCAATCCCGCTCTCTGCTGATCCGGGTGGCTTGCCTCTTCCTCTGCAAAAGTGGGGCTGTATGGGGCACAGGCAGACCAGGCTGTATTGGGCACAGGTCACGCTGTATGGGGCACAGGTCACGCTGTATTGGGCACAGGTCATGCTGCATTGGGCACAGGTCATGCTTTATGTGGCACAGGTCACGCTGCATTGATACTAGGGCAGCTGTGGGGGGGGGGGACTGTTTGCAGGGGGCCCCATACAACATTTTGCTATGGGGCCCTGCTATTTCTAGTTACGCCCCCTGTAGGGAGGTAAGTATTTAGGTTCGCCGTCAGCATTTTATAGCGTCAGGAACCCCCATATACTACCTAGTAAAGGTTTTAACCCCCTGATTGCCCCCTAGTTAACCCCTTCACCAGTGATCACCGTATAACTGTTACGGGTGACGCTGGTTAGTTAGTTTGTTTTTTATTTTTATTTATATTTTTATATTTTTTATTTATTTGTTTTTTTGTTTCAGGGCACCTGCCGTTTATTACCTAATAAAGGTTTAACCCCCTGATCACCCAGCGGTGATATAAGTTAAGTTTTAGGGTCAGATAGGGTCTGCGTCTCCCCAGGCAGCGTCAGGTTAGTGCCAGTACCGCTAACACCCACGCACGCAGCATACACCTCCCTTAGTGGTATAGTATCTGAACGGATCAATATCTGATCCGATCAGATCTATACTAGCGTCCCCAGCAGTTTAGGGTTCCCAAAAATGCAGTGTTAGCGGGATCAGCCCAGATACCTGCTAGCATCTGCGTTTAGCCCCTCCGCCCAGCCCAGCCCACCTAAGTGCAGTATCGATCGATCACTGTTACTTACAAAACACTAAACACACATAACTGCAGCGTTCGCAGAGTCAGGCCTGATCCCTGCGATCGCTAACAATTTTTTTGGTAGCATTTTGATACAGTCGCTAACAGTCAGGAGCTTTTTTACCTGTGAGTCTCACTAGTGTACCACTAAATTTAGAGCCCAAAATGGCAAATCGAAGGTACACTAGTGAAGAGGCCTACACATTTCTGAGCATGACAGATAGTGAGGAGGAAGTCACTCATCTGTCAGATTCAGGCTCAGAATACTTTCCTGTAGAGGACAGCGGCTCCATAACAGATAGCTCTGACAACGGAGTTGTGGTCCCTGCCAAGGTCAGGCGTACCAGACCCCAATCTTCTTCTTCTGTCGTTGATGTGCAAGAACCGCAGGTCCCTCATATGGAGCAGAGCAGTACTAGCGCCGCTATTCCTTCTGGTGAACTGGCAAGCACAAGCGGCCTAGTACACCCTGGTCATAGTCGATCCAGCACTGCAATATCACGTGGTGATGTGGCGAGTCCCATAAGTGCAGTTCAAGCTGGTGAGGTGGCAAGCACAAGTAGTGTCCCACTGCCACCAAGAAGACGAACACAGGCCCATCGTGCCCATAGTGCCCTTCCTGCTGCATTCGCCATTCCTAATTTGGAACCCACCACTTCTGCAGCACCCGTACTTCCCCCAATCACTGGCCAACCCGGCATTCAGGTGGAAACAGTTGATTTTACGTCACTTGATTTTTATTCGCTGTTTTTCACGGAAGATCTCTATAGATCTATTGTGGACCAAAGCACTTTGTACGCTGGTCAACACATCGCCACTATTCCCCAGTCCTCCCTTGCCAGAGATTGGAGACCAATTACGGTTTCCAAATTTAAGCTCTTTCTGGGCCTTTCCCTCAACATGGGCATAACTAAAAAGAATGAGTTGCGGTCATATTGGTCCACTGACCCAATTCACCATATGCCCTTGTTCTCTGCCTCCATGAGCAGGGCACGATACGAGCAGATCTTGCGGTTCATGCACTTCAATGACATTGAACTCTGTCATCCTCGGGGAGACCCTGGATACGATCGGCTCTACAAAACTCAGCCCCTCGTAAACAACTTCAACCAACGTTTCACAGACTTGTTTACACCCCATCAAGTTGTCTGCATTGATAAGTCCCTGATTAAGTTTTCTGGTCGCTTGTCATTCAAACAGTACCTTCCCAGCAAGCATGCCAAATACGGGGTCGAGATGTATAAGCTCTGTGACAGGGCCACAGGCTATACATGTAGTTTTATGGTTTACGAGGGAAAATATAGCCACGTAGAGCCGACAAACTGCCCTGACTACATAGGAAGCGCTGGCAAGATAGTGTGGGACTTGGTGTCACCCTTATTCGGAAAGGGGTACCACTTATATGTGGACAATTATTACACGAGCGTGCCACTTTTTAGTTACTTGTTTAATCAGCAGATTGGAGCATGTGGCACCGTGCGACCTAATCGCCGGGGCTTTCCCCGGTGGCTTGTAGATTCCCATCTTAGGCTGGGGTGAGAGCCTGCTTCAAGTGTAATAACTTGCTCGCTATGCAGTGGAGGGATAATAAGAATGTTTTCGTCTTACCTCCCTTCATGCAGACACGACGGTACAAATTACTACGGCAACTGGTGTTGTTGAGAAACCATTCTGTGTCCACGAATATAACCAAAATATGGGAGCGGTGGACCTCAACAACCAGTTGTTGGCGCCGTACCTAATTGCCCATAAGGCCAGACGCTGGTACAAGAAAGTGTCTGTTTATTTATTTCAATTGGCTTTGCTGAACGCTCATGTGCTATACAGAGCTTCAGGACGGACTGGATCCTTCCTTAAATTCCAGGAAGAGATCGTCAGAGCCCTTCTGTTTCCAGACGGTGCTCCACCTCACCTTCCCCAACCAAATGCAGTAAGCCGGCTGCATGAGAGACTTTTTCTTTATGTCCTCCTGTGTACCCCTACCCAACGAGCCCCCCAAAAAAGATGTCGTGTCTGCAGCAAGCATGGATATAGGCGTGACACCTGCTATTATTGTCCCTCCTGTCCTGACAATCCTGGTCTTTGCATTGGTGAATGTTTTGAACGCTACCATACACTAGTTGAGTATTAGCGTAGGGTACAGCACTGCACAGACTAGGCACACTTTCACAGGGTCTCCCAAGATGCCATCGCATTTTGAGAGACCCGAACCTGGAACCAATGCTAGTTACAAAAGTTACAGTTAAAAAAAAGTGTAAAAAAAAAAAAAGTAAAAACACAAAAAAATATATAAAATCAAAAAAACAAGAATAGTTGTCGTTTTATTGTTCTCTCTCTATTCTCTCTCTCTATTGTTCTGCTCTTTTTTACTGTATTCTATTCTGCAATGTTTTATTGTTATTATGTTTTATCATGTTTGCTTTATAGGTATGCAATTTTTTTTATACTTTACTGTTTACTGTGTTTTATTGTTAACCATTTTTTTGTTTTCAGGTACGCCATTCAGCTGCAGAGCGGATTTATTTATGTTGACAGCAACAGCGTTTACTCCCACGATATGTAAAGCCGTGACTCCAGCGCTGTCAGAGGTGATTTCACCACCACAGTTAAAAAAAAGAGCATATATGCCGAAGCATTGGGGTAGCAGGGGCGGAGGAGCGATTTGCTCCTACCTTTCGCAGGTGGATGCCCCCATGCTTCGACATATATAAACGGTGCATGTATGCCCATCATTAGAAGTGGGTGGATGAAGGGAGGTATTCTAATGGTGGGCATACCCACGATCAATCTCTTTTTTTCGTTCAGCCCACAGGCTGCATGAAAAAAAAGTTTACAATATACGCCCAACAAGGACCAGCAACGAACGTACTGGTATGTTGCTGGACTTTGAGTGGTTATACCAGAAGGATGCCTGCAGGTTTATGTATCATCTTGGTATCATTCTTTTCAGCCATTGGTCGGCTTTCATGTAAAAGCAATCCTAGTGGCTAATTAGCCTCTAGACTGCTTTTACAAGCAGTGGGATGGAATGCCCCCCCACCATCTTCCATGTTTTTCTCTGGCTCTCCTGTCCCAACAGGGAACCTGAGAATGCAGCCGGTGATTCGGCCAGCTGACCATAGAGCTGTTCAGAGACCAGAATGCCTCCAAACATCTCTATGGCCTAAGAAACCGGAAGCTATGAGCATTTTATGACTTTGATTTCGCAGGATGTAAACAGCGCCATTGGGAAATTGGGAAAGCATTTTATCACACCGATCTTGTTGTGGTCAGATGCTTTGAGGGCAGAGGAGAGATCTAGGGTCTAATAGACCCCAAGTTTTTCAAAAAAGAGTACCTGTCACTACCTATTGCTATCATAGGGGATATTTATATTCCCTGAGCTAACAATAAAAACGATTAAAAAAAACTAAAAGGAACATTTTAAAAATAAGATAAGAAAGCAAAAAAAAAAGCACTCCTGTCCCCCCCTGCTCTTGCGCAAAGGTAAACGCAAGCGTCGGTCTGGCGTCAAATGTAAACAGCAATTGCACCATGCATGTGAGATATCACCGCGAAGGTCAGATTAAGGGCAGTCATTTTAGCAGTAGACCTCCTCTGTAAATCAAAAGTGGTAACCTGTAAAGGCTTTTAAAGGCTTTTAAAAATGTATTTAGTTGTCGCCACTGCACGTTTGTGCGCAATTTTAAAGCATGTCATTTTTGGTATCCATGTACTCGGTCTAAGATCATCTTTTTTTATTACATCAAACATTTGGGCAATATAGTGTGTTTTAGTGCATTAAAATTAAAAAAAGTGTGTTTTTTCCCCAAAAAATGTGTTTGAAAAATAGCCGCGCAAATACTGTGTGAAAAAAAAATGAAACTCCCACCATTTTAATCTGTAGGGCATTTGCTTTAAAAAAAAATATAATGTTTGGGGGTTCAAAGTAATTTTCTTGCAAAAAAAATAATTTTTTAATGTAAACAAAAAGTGTCGGAAAGGGCTTTCTCTTCAAGTGATTAGAAGAGTGGGTGATGTGTGACATAAGCTTCTAAATGTTGTGCATAAAATGCCAGGACAGTTCAAAACCCCCACAAATGACCCCATTTTGGAAAGTAGACACCCCAAGCTATTTGCTGAGAGTCTTATCGAGTCCATGGAATATTTTATATTGTGACACAAGTTGCGGGAAAAAGACAAATTTTTTTTTGCACAAAGCTGTCACTAAATGATATATTGCTCAAACATGCCATGGGAATATGTGAAATTACACCCCAAAATACATTCTGCTGCTTCTCCTGAGTATGGGGATACCACATGTGTGAGACTTTTTGGGAGCCAACCGCGCACGGGACCCCGAAAACCAAGCACCGCCTTTAAGCTTTCTAAGGGTTTAAACTTTTGATTTCACTCTTCACTGCCTATCACAGTTTCGGAGGCCATGGAATGCCCAGGTGGCACAAACCCCCCCCCCAAATGACCCCATTTTGGAAAGTAGACACCCCAAGCTATTTGCTGAGAGGTATAGTGAGTATTTTGCAGACCTCACTTTTTGTCACAAAGTTTTGAAATTTGAAAAAAGAAAAAAAAATTTCTTGACTTTCTTCATTTTTAAAAACAAAGAGAGCTGCAAAATACTCACCATGCCTCTCAGCAAATAACTTGGGGTGTCTACTTTCCAAAATGGGATCATTTGGGGGGGTTTTGTGCTATCTTGGCATTTTATGGCCTTCGAAACTGTGATAGGTAGTGAGGAGTGAAATCAAAAATTATACCCTTAGAAATCCTGAAGGCGGTGATTGGATTTCGGGGCGCCGTATGCAGCTCGGCTCCCAAAAAGTCCCATACATGTGGTATCCCCGTACTCAGGAGAAGCAGCGGAATGTATTTTGGGGTGTAATTCCACATATGCCCATGGCATGTTTGAGCAATAAATCATTTAGTGACAACTTTTTGTAAAATTTTCTTTTTTTTTATCATTATTCAATCACTTGGGACCAGGGCGGACTGACCATTCGGTCATTCGGAAGCAGACCGAGGGCCCGCGGCCAGTAGGGGGCCCGTGAGAAGCTCCGAATCTGAGATCCATAGCCCTGAGTCTCTTATCGGGTGTGGTGGCTGTGTGTAAATAGAAGAGAGAGAATCGCTCGCTATTCTCTAATTGGGGGGGAGGCTTCCGCCTTCAATCCACACCCCTCATCTCTCATTGGCTCCAGAGAGGCTGAATTTGTGGCGCCAAATCTGAGTCCTGAACAGGAGAGGAGCTAGCTGGAGGAAGGATGGGAAATGTCAGCGCTGACAATTAGTGCTCATTGGACACTGAACTGTGCTGAGCGAGCAAGGGAGGGGGAAAATGTCGACCTAGGAGCCTGGACATTGTCATTGCTCATATAAGACACTCCTCGGGTCAATGGACAAGTGAGGAGCGGGTAGCGAGCATGCAGAGGAATGTCTAGAAAGGAGAAACTCGATCTCTTCCATGCTTGTGAGTGTCAGGCAGCACCCGAGCCTCCCTTTCCCCTCCCGGGGGAGAACAGAGCAAGCAGGACAACACAGTAATGAACATTGCTACCCATAAAGTAGTCACCAGAGCTCCCCCAAGGCAAGATAACAGGACGGATGGCAGACTGCATTCTTCTCCTGTGAGTCACGATTGTTCTGCCTTCCACACTGTATAAATCTGTGCTTTAAACTTGTCCTGTACAGTACCTCAGCAGGACAGGTCTGGTGAAAGTAAAATTCTTGAATATGTTAAGAATATAATGGGACTTTTCAGGTACAACATACATAGATGCATTTTCACAAAATACCGGTAATTCTTTTTAATATATGTGTATGTAGAATATCTCTGTAGCACCTGAAAAGTCCCAGTATATTTCTAACATATTCATGAATTTGAGCAATAACAGCAAAGGATGTGTGCCACAATACAGCCCATCTCCAGGAATTTAAGATAAAGTCCATTCTTGCAGTGTGTGTGTGTGTGTGTGTGGGGGGGGAGTAAGGGGGAGCCTCTTTCACCTACCTGTTTTCATGATCCAGCCAGCTGCACTGCTCTCTTCCTCCACTAAAACCCCTGCCTCATTACATACCATAAAGTAACATTAACCCTGTATGGTATGATGAGGGGGGCTGTAGTGTCATCTGCACATGCACCGCCGCCACTGCACGGGCAAGCCCGTACAAGTTCGGTCATTTTCAAACATGCAGGCGCATGTGCAGTGACATAATGGCACCGTGCGGCACCATTTTTTTTTTTTTTAAACAATAAATTTTTATTGGTATTTTTCCAAAGTATACAAAATAGAAGCAGATTTCTCATTTCTCATTTGTACATATTGTTCGCCATTCAGGAGCTTCGTGCGGCACCATTTTTAAATGTAAGGCAGCAGTGGCACTTTGTGAGGTCTCAGCAGTGGCGCACACCTCTCATCACAGCCTGGTAAGACCCCTCCGCAGCCTCTGACCCCTGTACTTTGACCGCAGCCTCTCACCCCTGTACCATGACCGCAGCCTCTGACCCCTGTACCATGACTGCAGCCCCTAACCCCTGTACCATGACCGCAGCTTCTGACCCCTGTACCATGACCACAGCCTCTGACCCCTGTACCATGTCTGCAGCCTCCGACCCCTGTACCATATCCGCAGCCTCTGACCCCTGTACCATGTCTCCACAGCCTCTGACCCCTGTACCATGTCCACAGCCTCTGTGTGTGTGTATATATGTGTGAATATATATATATATATATATATATATATATATATATATATATATATATATATATATATATATATATATATACAGTGGCTTGCGAAAGTATTCGGCCCCCTTGAACTTTTCAACCTCTTGCCACATTTCAGGCTTCAAACATAAAGATATAACATTTTAATTTTTTTGTGAAGAATCACCAACAAGTGGGACACAATTGTGAAGTGGAACGAAATCTATTGGATATTTTAAACTTTTTTAGCAATTAAAAAAACTGAAAAGTGGTGCGTGTAAAATTATTCGGCCCCTTTACTTTCAGTGCAGCAAACTCACTCCAGAAGTTCAGCGAGGATCTCTGAATGATCCAATGTTGTCCTAAATGACTGATGGTGATAAATAGAATCCACCTGTGTGTAATCAAGTCTCTGTATAAATGCACCTGCTCTGTGATAGTCTCAGGGTTCTGTTGAAAGCGCAGAGAGCATCATGAAGACCAAGGAACACCCCAGGCAGGTCCGTAATACTGTTGTGGAGAAGTTTAAAGCTGGATTTGGATACAAAAAGATTTCCCAAGCTTTTAACATCCCAAGGAGCACTGTGCAAGCGATCATTTTGAAATGGAAGGAGTATCAGACCACTGCAAATCTACCAAGACCTGGCTGTCCCTCTAAACTTTCAGCTCAGACAAGGAGAAGACTGATCAGAGATGCAGCCAAGAGGCCCATGATCACTCTGGATGAACTGCAGAGAACTACAGCTGAGGTGGGAGAGTCTGTCCATAGGACAACAATCAGTCGTACACTGCACAAATCTGGCCTTTATGGAAGAGTGGTAAGAAGAAAGCCATTTCTCAAAGATATCCATAAAAAGTCTCGTCTAAAGTTTGCCACAAGCCATCTGGGAGACACACCAAACATGTGGAAGAAGGTGCTCTGGTCCGATGAAACCAAAATCGAACTTTTTGGCCACAATGCAAAACGATATGTTTGGCGTAAAAGCAACACAGCTCATCACACTCAACACACCATCCCCACTGTCAAACATGGTGGTGGCAGCATCATGGTTTGGGCCTGCTTTTTTTCAGCAGGGACAGGGAAGATGGTTAAAATTGAGGGGAAGATGGATGCAGCCAAATACAGGACCATTCTGGATGAAAACCTTTTGGAGTCTGCAAAAGACCTGAAACTGGGACAGAGATTTATCTTCCAACAAGACAATGATCCCAAACATACAGCAAAATTTACAAAGGAATGGTTCACAAATAAACGTATCCAGGTGTTAGAATGGCCAAGTCAAAGTCCAGACCTGAATCCAATCGAGAATCTGTGGAAAGAGCTGAAAACTGCTGTTCACAAATGCTCTCCATCCAACCTCACTCAGCTCGAGCTGTTTTGCAAGGAAGAATGGGCAAGAATTTCAGTCTCTCGATGTGCAAAACTGATAGAGACATACCCCAAGCGACTTGCAGCTGTAATCGCAGCAAAAGGTGGCTCTACAAAGTATTAATGCAAGGGGGCTGAATAATTTTGCACGCCCCACTTTTCATTTTTTTATTAGTTAAAAAAGTTTCAAAAATCCAAAAGATTTCGTTCCACTTCACAATTGTGTCCCACTTGTTGGTGATTCTTCACAAAAAATAAAAATGTTATATCTTTATGTTTGAAGCCTGAAATGTGGCAAAAGGTTAAAAAGTTCAAGGGGCCGAATACTTTCGCAAGCCACTGTATATATACATATATATATATATATATATATGTATATTGTATACACGCGTATGACTTTCTTTACTTCGCTGCTATGGGCTCTAGCCCCAGGATCTCGGTCTTCCCTACTAACAGAATGGTGATCTGACTTGTTTACATCGGCAGACCACCGTTCTGCCTCTGTTGGAAACGATCGTCGGGGCCCGGTGGACATCGGGTCCGCCAGACCCGCTGATTAGCTCTCGGTGTGTCCAATCACAGCGGCAGCAGGTCAAACAGCACGCAGACCCACAAGTGCAGAATCAAGTACCTGTACGTGATTCTGCTCACAGGAGATGCAGCTCCGCAGTAAATGTACGTGGTTAATGTGAGTTTATTTTTCTTTATTTCCTTAACTCTTTAAACATTTATTTTGAACATACAGTAGAGAAATTCTGTGACCAATGCATGTAATGTAGCAGTGCAATATATACATGGGGCTTTGTGAGGGTGTGGCTTGTGTGTGGGTGGGTGAGGACAAAGGGGGCCCCATGATCCCCTATTGCCCAGGGGCCCCATGAGTTGTCAGTCCGCCCCTGCTTAGGACAAATAAATGTAATATTTAATGGGCTCAACATGCCTCTCAGCAATTTCATTGGGGTGTCTACTTTCCAAAATGGGGTCATTTGGGGGGGGTTGTACTGCCCTGCCATTTTAGCACCTCAAGAAATGACATAGGCAGTCATAAACTAAAAGCTGTGTAAATTCCAGAAAGTGTCCCCTAGTTTGTAGACGCTATAACTTTTGTGCAAACCAATAAATATACGCTTATTGACATTTTTTTTACCAAAGACATGTGGCCGAATACATTTTGGCCTAAATGTATGACTAAAATTGAGTTTATTGGATTTTTTTGATAACAAAAAGTAGTAAATATCATTTTTTCCCCAAATTTTCAGTCTTTTTCCGTTTATAGCGCAAAAAATAAAAACTGCAGAGGTGATCAAATACCATCAAAAGAAAGCTCTATTTGTGGGAAAAAAAGGAAGCAAATTTCATTTGGGTACAGCATTGCATGACTGTGCAATTAGCAGTTAAAGCGACGCAGTGCCAAATTGTAAAAAGTGCTCTGGTCAGGAAGGGGGCAAATCCTTCCAGGGCTGAAGTGGTTAAACAACCAATCTGTTTTTTCCTGAGGAAGTCACATGATGTGGCGTTAACCCATAGGGCATGGCCGGAAAATGCAGTTGTTTTTACAATTCCATGAACTCATTATTTTGCTTTGATGTAAGCATGTTACATGTTATTGTCTTTTAAATAAATGGATTTATTTTAAAAGTTTTACACTATTGGAGGCATATTGTCTATTTCACCCCCCCACATATGGAGCCTGGATCCTTGACTGTAGACAAGGAATACTGGAATTTGATCAATGGCTCTTGATTAGGGATGAGCTTCGTGTTCGAGTCGAACCCATGTTCGACTCGAACATCGGCTGTTCGATCGTTCGTCGAATGGCGAACGATATGGGCCGTTCGCGCCAAATTCGTGTGGCGCGTCACGGCCCATAATTCACTGCGGCATCGCAGTGCATTGCTTGCTGATGATTGGCCAAGCATGCACTATGACCCGCATGCTTGGCCAATCACAGCGCCGCCTGAACAGAGAGCCGTAATTGGCCAAAGCCAAGGAGGCTTTGGCCAATTATGGCTCAGGGGATTTAGTACACGCCCCACACTATATAAGGCCGCCTGCACGGCGGCCCTGTGTAGTGTGTGTTCCGGCGTTCATAGATAGAGAGAGAGAGAGACAGACAGTGTCATTTGATTTGAGTTAGATAGATTAGGCAGAACAGTCAGTCAGTTAGCTGCACTTACAGTGTATTGTGTATATATATGCATCCCAGGTGTTGCATATATATATATACACTGTATTCAGTTTAGCTAGATCCGTTCCTGTTATCTTCTAGACTATTTACATTTAGTGCAGTGCGTCCTGCTCACAGTGTTCAGCTAGATCCGTTCCTGTTATCTTCTAGACTATTTACATTTAGTGCAGTGCGTCCTGCTCACAGTGTTCAGCTAGATCCGTTCCTGTTATCTTCTAGACTATTTACATTTAGTGCAGTGCGTCCTGCTCACAGTGTTCAGCTAGATCCGTTCCTGTTATCTTCTAGACTATTTACATTTAGTGCAGTGCGTCCTGCTCACAGTGTTCAGCTAGATCCGTTCCTGTTTACTTCTAGACTATTTACATTTAGTGCAGTGCGTCCTGCTCACAGTGTTCAGCTAGATCCGTTCCTGTTATCTTCCTACTGACAGGCAGGCTTGTCTGGTTACAGTATATAAAGCTACCTGAAGAAAATTACTGGTGTTCTTTTGATCCTATTAGTACCACGGTCAGGCAGTTAGACTATTTACATTTAGTACAGTGCGTCCTGCTCACAGTGTTCAGCTAGATCTGTTCCTGTTATCTTCCTACTGACAGGCAGGCTTGTCTGGTTACAGTATATAAAGCTACCTGAAGAAAATTACTGGTGTTCTTTTGATCCTATTAGTACCACGGTCAGGCAGCTAGACTATTTACATTTAGTACAGTGCGTCCTGCTCACAGTGTTCAGCTAGATCCGTTCCTGTTATCTTCCTACTGACAGGCAGGCTTGTCTGGTTACAGTATATAAAGCTACCTGAAGAAAATTACTGGTGTTCTTTTGATCCTATTAGTACCACGGTCAGGCAGCTAGACTATTTACATTTAGTGCAGTGCATCCTGCTCACAGTGTTCAGCTAAACCTACAAGTTAGTGGGGTGCGTCCACCTCACAGTGTTCAGCTAAAGCTACCTGTAGAAGGTTGGTGGTGTTCTCATACTACAGGCAAGCAGTTGATTTTGCTAGCTGCAGTATCAGTACATATTTATATATCTATATATATAGATATATAGATATATATATCTATATATATATAGATATATATAGATATATATATCCCAGCTTAGTGCAGCTACAGGCCATTAGTATGTCTGGAAGGCCAAGAAGGAGAGGCAGACAGTCACAAGCCAATAAGAGAGGGCAAGCAGGCTCTGTGTCTAGTGCTGGTCGTGGAGACGGTGCATCCTCATCAGCACGTGGCCATGGGACACGCTTGGCCTTTTTTTCGGCAGCTGGCCGTGTTGAGCCGCAACATGCGGAAGACTTGGTCGAGTGGATGACCAAGCCGTCCTCATCCTCCTCATCCTCTCTCACCCATGCCCAGGGTGCTTTGTCTGGCAAAGCAGCGGCCTCTTCCCTCGGCTCAATGTCATCAGTGACTCCTTCCCTAGCTCCACCATGTCCTCCTGAGGAGTCCCTCGAACTGTTTGACCACAGTGTTGGGTACATGCTCCAGGAGGATGCCCAGCGTTTGGAAGGCTCTGATGATGATACTGAGCTCGATGAAGGCAGTAACATGAGCACGGACAGAGGGGGTGCCCAAGAAGGACAGCAATCTGGCAGTCATGCTCCCCCTGCTGCAGCATACTGCCAGGTTTGCTCCAGTGATGAGGAGGGAGGGGATGATGAGGTCACTGACTCAACGTGGGTGCCTGATAGGAGAGAGGAGGAGGAGGAGGAGGAGGAGGAGGCGGCACATCACCAACGAGGCAGGATGCCCTCCAGGGGCCAGCCTAAGGGCAGCACATTGACTGCATCACACCCCAAAGCTCCACATGTGCAGGGCGCTGCAGTCTCTGCGCGTTATTCAAAAAGTTCTTTGGTGTGGGCCTTTTTTGAGACGAGTGCATCAGATCGCACCGCTGCTATTTGCAACATATGTCTCAAGCGTATCTCACGTGGCCAAAACATCTCCCGCTTGGGTACCACATGCTTGACCAGACATATGTTGACCTGCCATGCAGTTCGTTGGCAAGCGTATCTAAAAGACCCACACCAAAGAACAAAGAGGATCTCTCCTTACTCCTCATCAGCTGAGATTTCCAACCCCACTAGACCTCCAGTCCTCTCTGAGACCTGCAGTGAGAGGAATGAAGGTGTAGAATTAGGTGTGTCACAGCCAAGTACTTGTGGGCAATCTGCTTTTGGTACACCGACGTCAGTTTGTACCAGGCAAATTTCCCTGCCCCAGCTGCTGCACCGCCGAAAAAAGTTTGCTCCCAGCCATCCACATGCCCAGCGGTTGAATGCTAGCTTGGCAAAATTGCTAGCACTTCAACTGCTGCCTTTTCAGTTGGTAGACTCTGCCCCCTTCCGTGAGTTTGTGGAATGTGCGGTTCCTCAGTGGCAGGTACCCAAACGCCACTTTTTCTCACAGAAGGCGATTCCGGCTCTCTACCGGCATGTGGAAGGCAATGTCCATGCCTCGCTGGACAGGGCGGTCAGCGGTAAGGTGCATATTACCGCTGACTCATGGTCCAGCAGGCATGGACAGGGACGTTACCTAAGTTTCACGGCGCATTGGGTGACTCTGCGCGCAGCTGGGAAGGATGCAGGACAAGGTGCAGTAGTGTTGGAGGTTGTTCTGCCACCACGCCTCCAAAATGCTAATGATTGTGACACACCTCTCTCCTCCACCCCCTCCTCTTCTTCTTCCTCCATGGCCTCTTTCTCGGAACCAGCGGTGCTCTGTAGTCGTTCAAGGGGCTACGCAAGTACGCAGGCAAAAAGATGCCATGCAGTGCTTGAGCTGGTGTGCTTGGGGGACAGGAGCCACACTGGGGCAGAGGTTCTGTCAGCTCTGCAGAGGCAGGTTCAGAGGTGGTTGACGCCACGCCAACTTAAGGCAGGAATGGTGGTTTGCGACAATGGCACCAACCTCCTCTCTGCCCTCCGACAGGGACAAATGACCCATGTGCCCTGTTTGGCTCACGTCCTTAACTTGGTGGTGCAGCGGTTCTTGGGCAGGTACCCGGGCTTACAGGATGTCCTGAGGCAGGCCAGGAAAGTCTGTGTGCATTTCCGCCGGTCATATAATGCCAGTGCTCGGCTGACGGACCTCAAAAAGGAGTTTAACCTGCCCAAGAACCGCCTAATCTGTGACATGCCCACCAGGTGGAACTCAACGTTGGCCATGCTGCAGCGGCTGCACACGCAGCAGAGGGCCATCAATGAGTACCTGTGCGCCTATGGCACCAGGACAGGGTCAGGGGAGCTTGGTTTTTTTTCCCCACGCCAGTGGGCCATGATCAGGGATGCATGCACTGTCCTGTCACCATTCAAGGAGGCCACGAGGATGGTGAGCAGTGACAGTGCATGCATCAGTGACACTGTCCCCCTTGTCCACCTGTTGGAGCACACGCTGCGTGGAATAATGGACAGGGCACTTGAGGCAGAACAGAGGCAGGAAGAGGAGGACTTCCTTAGCTCTCAAGGCCCCCTTTATCCAGACAGTGGTCCTGCATGCCCGCCGATCACACAGGAAGAGGACGAGGAGGAGGAGGAGGAGGAAGATTGTGTCAGTATGGAGGTGGAGCCTGGCACTCAGCATCAGCAGCAGTCTTTAAGGGATCAGTCCCAAGAAACACACGGACTTGTACGTGGCTGGGAGGAGGTGGCTGCGGATGTTGTCGTCCTTAGTGACCCAGAGGACTCCGGACCGAATGCCTCAGCAAACCTACGCTGCATGGCCTCCCTGATCCTGCAAAGCCTGCGTAAGGATCCTCGTATTCGTGGTATCAAGGAGAAGGACCAATACTGGCTGGCAACCCTCCTTGATCCACGTTACAAGGGTAAGGTTGTGGACCTTATCTTGCCATCGCAGAGGGAGCAGAGGATGAAACATCTTCGGGAGGCCTTGCAGAAAGGTCTGTGCAACGCGTTCCCAGAGACTGGGAGGTTACAAACTCCTGTTTCTGGACAACGTGTTGCTGAGGCTTCGGTCAGTCAAAGAAGGAGCGGTGGAGAAGGTGGCCGTCTGACCGATGCGTTCAGACAATTTTTTGGTCCGCAGCCCCAAGGTATGATCGGTTCCAGCAACCATCGCCAACGTCTGTTTTACATGGTGCAGGAATACCTAGGGGCAAGATCAGACTTGGACACCTTTCCCACCGAAAATCCTCTGGGTTACTGGGTCTTGAGGATGGATCACTGGCCAGAGCTTGCACAGTATGCAATTGAGCTACTGGCCTGTCCTGCATCCAGCGTTCTTTCGGAACGCACATTCAGTGCTGCTGGAGGCGTGTTAACCGATCACAGGGTGCGTCTGTCCACCGACTCGGTCGATCGGCTGACCTTCATAAAAATGAATCAGTCTTGGATCACCACCAGCTACCAAGTACCTGATGCTGATGTAACCGAATAATTTTTTTTGAAATCTCAGATCCCTTCAAAGACTGCCTATGCTGATGCTGAGTGACTATCCCTGAGTAATTATCCTCTTCTTCCTCAATCATCACGCTGATAGCTTGTAAGAACATTTTTGGTTCTGGGCGCCACCACCAGTGCCTAAGGCACAATTTTTCAGCCCCTGTTTAACAGGGGCGTGTAATTACAATTTTTGATGTAATACTTTGCAGCAGGGCTCGTTCCTGCATTCCAACTAGAGTGTCTGTGAGGGGTTGCAGTGTTGTGGCACCAGCACCAGTGCCTAAGGCCCAATTTTTCTGCCCCTGTCTAACAGGGGCGTGTAATTACAATTTTTGATGCAATACTTTGCAGCAGGGCTCGTTCCTGCGTTCCAACTAGAGTGTCTGTGAGGGGTTGCAGTGTTGTGGCACCAGCACCAGTGCCTAAGGCCCAATTTTTCTGCCCCTGTCTAACAGGGGCGTGTAATTACAATTTTTGATGTAATACTTTGCAGCAGGGCTCGTTCCTGCATTCCAACTAGAGTGTCTGTGAGGGGTTGCAGTGTTGTGGCACCAGCACCAGTGCCTAAGGCCCAATTTTTCTGCCCGTGTCTAACAGGGGCGTGTAATTACAATTTTTGATGCAATACTTTGCAGCAGGGCTCGTTCCTGCGTTCCAACTAGAGTGTCTGTGAGGGGTTGCAGTGTTGTGGCACCAGCACCAGTGCCTAAGGCCCAATTTTTCTGCACCTGTCTAAGAGGGGCGTGTAATTACAATTTTTGATGCAATACTTTGCAGCAGGGCTCGTTCCTGCGTTCCTACTAGAGTGTCTGTGAGGGGTTGCAGTGTTGTGGCACCAGCACCAGTGCCTAAGGCCTAATTTTTCAGCTCCTGTTCAACAGGGGCATGTAATTACAATTCTTGATCTAATATTTCACAGCAGGGCCCTGTGAGGGCTTACAGTGTTGTGGCCACAGCAACACCTAAGGCCCAAATTTCTGCTGAGTATATAGGGCATGACCCTACTTTCAAACATCTAACTTACAAACGACTCCTACTTGCAAACGGAAGGAGACAACAGGAAGTGAGATGAAATCTACCCCTAGGAAGGGAAATTCTCTCCTGTAAGAGTTAATATGGGAAAACAATTTCTCCTTTCCACTGATGCTTTCCAATCCTTGTTCCACAAAAAAACCCAAATTTTCAAAAAACATTTTTCATTGGGACAAAAAGTGAGGTGAAATCTTCTGAAGAGGAGGAAAGACAGCAAAACAAATGTCACAGGGGTGATAACCCTTCCCTATGTTTTCCAAAAAGCTTAAAAAAGATTTTTTGGCTGGAGCTAAACACGTTAAAAATGTACCCGTTCAAAATTACAAAGAGATTCTACTTAACAACAAACCTACAGTCCCTGTCTTGTTTGCACCGCCTGTATACTGCTGTTCAGAGTATATAGGGCCTGGTGGCCCCACACCTTTCCTTATTTTAATTTGGGTGCGGGGTTCCCCTTAATATCCATACAAGACCCAAAGGGCCTGGTAATGGACTGGGGGGTACCCATGCCGTTTGTCTCACTGATTTTCATCCATATTGCCATGACCCGACATGACATTAAACCCGCAAGCAGTTTTAAATGAGATTTTTTCCTTTAAAAATGACATTTGGTGCAGGGACTGTTCTAAACACGGGAAACACGCGTCACTTTACAGGCATACTATAGACACCCCCCAGGTACGATATTTAAAGGAATATTTCACTTTTTTTTTTTTACTTTAAGCATCATTAAAATCACTGCTCCCGAAAAAACGTCCGTTTTTAAAAGTTTTTTTTGCATTGATACATGTCCCCTGGGGTAGGACCCGGGTCCCCAAACCCTTTTTAGGACAATACCATGCAAATTAGCCTTTAAAATGAGCACTTTTGATTTCGAACGTTCGAGTCCCATAGACGTCAATGGGGTTCTAATGTTCGTGCGAACTTTCGGTCCGTTCGCAGGTTCTGGTGCGAACCGAACCGGGGGGTGTTTGGCTCATCCCTACTCTTGATATGTGGTTATGAGGTGAGAATTCTGTGAGCACTGAGGTGTTGGTGGAAGTACATAGAATTTGTGGGAGTATTCTATGAAAGGACTGATCATCGGTTACAACTTGAGCACTTGTTTCTCATCAGCCTATTGGACATTATATGTTTGGATAGCAATCATGTTTTTAGCAAACACTTGTTTTTTGGATTGTTTCAATATTTTCACTATATATTATTGGACACGTTTACATTATATATTTCATTCACTGATTATTATTCATGAAGGAATAGCGCAAGACCATTTATAATCTTTACTTTATACATGTGTAGTTGTGAACACATTACAGTGCCTTGCAAAAGTATTCGGCCCCCTTGAACTTTTCAACCTTTTGCCACATTTTAGGCTTCAAACATAAAGATAAAAATTTTTAATTTTTTGTGAAGAATCACCAACAAGTGGGACACAATTGTGAAGTGGAACGAAATCTATTGGATATTTTAAACTTTTTTAGCAAATAAAAAACTGAAAAGTGGTGCGTGCAAAATTATTCGGCCCCTTTACTTTCAGTGCAGCAAACTCATTCCAGAAGTTCAGCGAGGATCTCCGAATGATCCAATGTTGTCCTAAATGACTGATGGTGATAAATAGAATCCACCTGTGTGTAATCAAGTCTCTGTATAAATGCACCTGCTCTGTGATAGTCTCAGGGTTCTGTTGAAAGCGCAGAGAGCATCATGAAGACCAAGGAACACACCAGGCAGGTCCGTAATACTGTTGTGGAGAAGTTTAAAGCCGGATTTGGATACAAAAAGATTTCCCAAGCTTTAAACATCCCAAGGAGCACTGTGCAAGCGATCATTTTGAAATGGAAGGAGTATCAGACCACTGCAAATCTACCAAGACCTGGCTGTCCCTCTAAACTTTCAGCTCAGACAAGGAGAAGACTGATCAGAGATGCAGCCAAGAGGCCCATGATCACTCTGGATGAACTGCAGAGAACTACAGCTGAGGTGGGAGAGTCTGTCCATAGGACAACAATCAGTCGTACACTGCACAAATCTGGCCTTTATGGAAGAGTGGCAAGAAGAAAGCCATTTCTCAAAGATATCCATAAAAAGTCTCGTCTAAAGTTTGCCACAAGCCACCTGGGAGACACACCAAACATGTGGAAGAAGGTGCTCTGGTCCGATGAAACCAAAATCAAACTTTTTGGCCACAATGCAAAACGATGTTTGGCGTAAAAGCAACACAGCTCATCACCCTCAACACACCATCCCCACTGTCAAACATGGTGGTGGCAGCATCATGGTTTGGGCCTGCTTTTCTTCAGCAGGGACAGGGAAGATGGTTACAATTGAGGGGAAGATGGATGCAGCCAAATACAGGACCATTCTGGATGAAAACCTGTTGGAGTCTGCAAAAGACCTGAAACTGGCACGGAGATTTATCTTCCAACAAGACAATGATCCCAAACATACAGCAAAATCTACAAAGGAATGGTTCACAAATAAACATATCCAGGTTTTAGAATGGCCAAGTCAAAGTCCAGACCTGAATCCAATCGAGAATCTGTGGAAAGAGCTGAAAACTGCTGTTCACAAACGCTCTCCATCCAACCTCACTGAGCTCGAGCTGTTTTGCAAGGAAGAATGGGCAAGATTTTCAGTCTCTCGATGTGCAAAACTGATAGAGATATACTCCAAGTGACTTGCAGCTGTAATTGCAGCAAAAGGTGGTTCTACAAAGTATTAACGCAAAGGGGCCGAATATTTTTGCACGCCCCGCTTTTCATTTTTTTATTAATTAAAAAAGTTTCAACAATCCAACAGATTTCGTTCCACTTCACAATTGTGTCCCACTTGTTGGTGATTCTTCACAAAAAATAAAATTTTTATATCTTTATGTTTGAAGCCTGAAATGTGGCAAAAGGTTGAAAAGTTCAAGGGGGCCGAATACTTTCGCAAGGCACTGTAGGTATTGCAGCAATTCCCTTTAAGTCACCGTTGTTTATTTACTTATATTTATTTCACTTTTTCAGTAAATAGTAGCGCAGAGGACTACTAACATTAGACCATAGACATTCATGTCCAAACCATACAAATACCAAAGCAATCCCTATTTTGGCTGATCTGAGATTTACAAGCCAAAATCACTTGATCCTACCAAAATCCACAAAGACTTATTTATGCCTGAAGACAAATACTGCACCCAGCCACTTTTGTGGTTCAGGAGCTTACCAGGGCTTCAGCCATTCCAAAAACGTGCCATAAATGTTAAAACATAACTGACAAATCTAAGAAGACAGACATTTTTATTCCATTGCTGTTAGTGGGACTGATAAGCCTACCAGTTTTTGTGCCGATTCTAGCCCCCATCCTTAAAAGCCAAGCTGCTCCACTAGGCAAGCCTTTTTACTGCCATCTCAGTCAGCCAAGGGACACCGCTTGCTTTGCCATTATTATCTACTACAGGAGAAAAATTGGAAACGCAAACACATACAGGGTAAGAACAAAGAGCATGCAAACAAATATAAAAATCAAAAGACACATGGAAAGGCATTTTTTTTGTTTGTTCTTATTTTTCTTTGTGGGTTTTTTTGTTTTGTTTTTTGAGCATGAAAATAAAATTAATTTAAGTAAATACATCCACACCTACAAATGCATGTACACAAAGACAAATGAACCAAAACAAATCGAAGAAAAGGGGAGGGTGGGTGGGGACCTTTTTCTTCCTGCAGTAATGAGTTGGATTACAGTTCTGACCACCTCTGCCTCTCTCTACAGCACACCACTGGTCCATCCACTCCTAGGACAGTCAAGCCACGCTGTGCTTAAAGGCACAGCGGGATCCCGGACTGCAGTGCAAACTAAGTCCTTTCAATCCATTGCTATCATAGTGGTTAAAAGCTATAATAAAAAACAAATAAATATTATTATGCATATATTTAAAAATTATAATAAATATGAAGTAATGCCTCATGGTTTGGATACAAAATAATCCCAGGAATATGATTCCTCTTTCTCTGTACAGTAGTAGAAACAGGCAAATCCTTATATTCACGTGCAGATGAATCTGTAGCGAGTATCTGAAATAAAAAAAATAAAAAAGTTGTATCTCTGCGCTGTGGTGGGGCGGCAGCTGACACAGATAAGTAATATACCAAACATATAAATAATCTTAAGAAAAAGTGTGAAGCGCCAAACGTAAATGAACAGCGATGAAATGTGAATATTGTGTTATAAATGGACAGCACATTGAAATAAAGTCCAAAAAACTGTTAAGAGTGAAAAAAATGCTAAAGTGAGAAAAATATATATATATATAAGTCCAAACTTAAATCAACAATGAAAAACCAAAATAGTGAAAAATATGCAATTAAATGCATAGTCCTACGTTAGGATCAGCAATATAAACTTATCGGGGAAAGCACAATAGTTCAGTGCAAAGATGTGCACAAAAAATTGGTGGTGACTTGAAAAGTGAAGAGGCTATCCAGTACAGTGCTCCAGAATCATACACTGCACCCCTGTGAAATGGACACTGGGTCGGCAGTGGCACCCACTGTCATATGTATGGTGCGAGTTGCTGAACAGCCTTCCCCACAGCCTTCCGCACAACAGATGGCGGATCTACACTGAGTACGTGTTTGCTGCTGTAACGGCAGCCAGCTTTTTTGGTGAGTGTCCATTTCACAGGGGTGCGGTGGATGATTCTGGAGTACTGTACTGGATCACACCTTCACCATAGTGTGTCTCTGTCCACCATGGGCAGTGAAGCCTCACTTTCTCCACCTTGCTTCTCCAGGTAACATCCACTGCTATGCTGTGGCTGGGCTCCTGCCTGAGCCTATATCTCCATGAATGTAGCCAGATGGTAGCTAAAATAAAATAAAAAGAAGGACAAAGGGCCTCTTTCTTGAATAGTATCACTGTGCTTTTATTTAAAAAAAAATACTACTCACATGTAGTTGTAAGAGAATGAGCATAAAATATACAATGTCACCAAGGTATTCCTTTTAAGGGCCAGCCCCCTTTAGTGGTGACCCTAGGCAACTGGACTGATCACGCTTATGTTCACCTAATTCCCAGCGCGTTTCATTGGAATGACCATCTTCATCAGGGGGACCTTCCTGTTGCTAAATAGGGCTATAACATCTGATCTTTGTAATCCACACCTCCCATAAACTGATTATATTCATGTATGCAGGGCTTTTGGACTGAACCGTATCCTCCAAGAACTGCCACTGAGGTGTTGTTGTGAATGGAGGACAGGACATATACATCTCGCTTATCCCTCCACTTCAGGGCCAACACTTCTTTGTTTCTCAAACCCACTGACTCCCACCCCCTTTGTAGCCTTGTGGTCACCAGCCCTTCCAATTGGTTAGAGCTCTACAGCAGGCCAAGGTTTTCTGGAGGTAAAGGTTGGGGAAAATGGGCAGGCTTGTGTACAATTTGGTACCTCCTATTGAATAGTGGAAATGCTAGGTTCCACACAATTTTTCCACTGGTCCCAATATAGGTTGGGCAGTCAGTGGGCTGGAGCTGGGTATCTTTCCCTTCATACACACAGAGCACATATGTATACCCTGTGGCCCTTTCACAGAACATGTATATCTTCACTCCATATCTGGCCCTTTTAATTGGGATGTACTATTTGATGTCCATGGACAAGGGACTCATCAACATAGATGGGTTTGTCAGGAATGTGCAACTAGGCAAATTTCTTTGAAAAAATAATGTGGGCAAATTTTGTAAAGCTTATCATATCCAGGCTGATGTCAGGGAGGGCAGAATGTATTGTTGTTTAAATGGAAGAAGAAGCATAATCATTTCATGATCTGGACATAACAGATAAATACAGTGGCATGTGATGAATAGGGTGGGTGGATCAGTAAGAGTGCAACTTTTTTTTTTTTTTACGCAAGTCCTATGTTACGTGCGAGGCCCAATTCCTCCAGATTATTTTGAATTCCTTCAGATGGCTTTGTGTGGCTCTGTGTGTGTCTTCATGGTAAAAGAACAGCAACTCACAACTCCAGGTCCTCCTTCCTCTCACACAATGTCTGTGTGTGAGGAAGAAGAATCGGTAACAGCAAGTTACCTGCATTTGTTTACATCTGTGATTGGCTGTGATTAGACATGATCACGTGGCAAAGAGCCACTGCCATTGACTCTTTACCCAATTCTGTGATGAGCTGTGTCCAAGGGACACAGCTCATCACAGATCACTGTGCTGCATGCCCCCAGGGGTGCTCACGAGCAACAATACTGGAAAGATGTCATATGATCTCCACCTCCAATTAAAAAAAAGCTTCCACCTCACAGTCTTGTTTTTTTTTTTTTTTTTCGCTATAGGGTAGTTGGGATGTGGTTAACAGCATGAAACAAAATTGATTAAAGTATATTTCAAAATAATCATGAAATCAATGGTGACCTGAATCAAAAAAGAAAATCAACTTGAATCCCTCAACCTTATTCAAATAAAGAAAAGCAAACAAATGTGTGGCACTATCAGAAAAAAGATACTTTCAAAAATTAGCAAAATTTCAGATAAAAACATAACTTTGAACACTAGAAGACAGCTACTACATTTTTGACTAAGAAGTTTAGGCCAAGATGGTTTATAGTTCTCTAACATTGTGGTCACTATGGCAACTGTTCCTCCACTAGAACCGAATAGAGATGGAGTTGACAGCTGAAACTGCCATTTCCATTGCACAGAAAGACACACAAAGGCACAAGGAAGTTTCTGTAGCACAGAGAAAGTGCACCGTGTTTCTAAATCGTGGAGTGAGGGTTGATTCAGAAGAGAAAGAGAGGGTTCTAAAAAAAAAAGACAGCCAGGGAAACTGAGAAAACTATTGCTCACCTTATAAGGTAAGCAATATATTGTATTAATACACGCATGATTTATACAGAATTATAAACACTAATTTAGTAAAGCCAAACTAGAGCTGTGTTTGAAGCAGTGAAACAATAATGCCCATTTTTTATAAGCGCAGTTAAATTCAGAAGTATATTCTGATCTATGAATACATTTTTTACAATCTGCAATAATGGCTTAATATAGTATTTCCTTACCTGGATAAATTCCCCTTGCTTTACCACATAAATTAAATCATTAGGACATTGTTATTGATTGGAACAGTTAGTAGATTTAAAGGCACCATCAACTATTTTAGTGCAACTTTCCACATTTGAAGTGTGTCACATTACATGGACTGCAAAATAAAACAGGTCACTGATGTAGGGTTTATAAACTCACTGGCAGACTTTAAAGATACATTTCAATGAAGATTAAATAAAAATCCCACCTGCTAAAATCAGTGTGTCATCCAGGCATAGCTGTACTTCACAAGTCCTTCCCAGCCCCTCTTGCTGGAAATAGGGTGATCCTGGAAGTTGTGAAGCTGGAACACACAAAACAAGCTCCTTGCTGCCTCTAATGCCGCGTACACACGGTAAGACTTTTCGTCTACAAAAAACCGACGGACGCCGACGGACTAAAGCTGGCTGACAATCCGATCGTGTGTGGGATTCCCCGGACTTTTAGCCGACTTTCAGCGGACTTTTCCAGCCGACGGACTTTAGATTTGAAACATGCTTCAAATCTTTGCGTCGTAACTACGCGGGACCCAGAAATCCACTCGTCTGTGTGCTAGTCCGACGGGCAAAAACCCACGCTAGGGCAGCTATTGGCTACTGGCTATCAACTTCCTTATTTTAGTCTGGTGTACGTCATCACGTACAAATCCGTCGGACTTTTGTGTGATCGTATGTAGGCAAGTCCGTTCGTAAGAAAGTCTGCCGCAAGTCCGCCAAAAGTCCGACAAAAGTCCATCGAAAGTCTGTCGGACAGGCTGTCGGACTTTTGTAGCCGAAAAGTCCGACCGTGTGTACGCGGCATTACAAACAGAAAGTATGATGCATATGATGTCAGTACCTCTCTTGTAAGCACCAGTAACCTCTCTTGTAAGTTTGAATATGTTCCCTGCAGGAGTGTGCAGGCAGCCTGTTGAAATCAATGACAGTAAGCCGGCTGCTTAGACCTCTGTGCACATCCCAGAGTCTAGTCTGTATCAGTCTGATGTAGTGCTGAGCAAACGGTTTAGCCCGAGCAACAGTTCGGGCCAAACATCGCCTGTTCGCTCATTTGGCGAACACCCCAATTTGCAGGGTGCTCAGTGGGATGTTCGCCTGCCGAGCTTCACACAATGCACTGCACGCTGCACAGTGCATTCTAGAGCCCTAATTGAATGAAGTCTTGCACCTGACCACTTGTCAGGTGCAAGACTTTGCCAATGAGGACACAGAGCACTGTCAGAGCCCTGATTGGATGAAGTGATTTTGCAGTGTGTCGTTGGAGTGGAGATAAATAGAGCAGGGCTCAGTTTGCTACTAGCGAGTTAGTGTGTTCACTTATTGTGACCCTGGGACCCCTTTCACATTGAGGCGATGTGGGCATTAGCGGTAAAGTGCCACTAGTTTTAGCGGCGCCTTACCACTGTTATAGCAGTGTTTTTTGGCCGCTAGTGGGGTGCTTTTAACCCCCCGCTAGCGGCCAAAAAAGGGTTAATAGCACCCATGTTGCGGTGCTAGGCAGGGCGTTTTACAAGCGGTGTATACATCGCTCCCGCATCTGCCCCGAAGATGCTGTTTGCAGGACTTTTTTTCCCGTCCTGCAAGCGCACCGCCCCAGTGTGAAAGCACTCTGGCTTTCACACTGGGTGGCTTGAGAGGCACTTTACAGGCCCTATATAAAACACCTGAAAAGCACCCCAGTGTGAAAGGGGTCTGAGTGTAGTGTTAGGTTAGTGTTAGTATAGTGTGATTATAGTGTGTCAGTATAGTGTAGTGTGAGTATAGTGTAGTGTCAGTGTAGTGTGTTAGTGTAGTGCAGTGTTTAACACAGCATTGCATAACTTACTAGTGCTGTATACAGTGCTGTATATCCTTTTTTTTGTTATTGCTGCATGTTTTTTTTCTGTTTTTTTTTTGTCTTTTTTTTGTCTTTTTTTTTGCCCCCTGCCTGCCCACTTATTTTTAATTGCCAGTCACAATTTTTCTGACTGCGATGCTGGTGTTCCCCCTTTTTTTGTCAGTCCTTAATTTAAAGTGCACCAAACACCATTCTTCATTCAATAAAGTGCATCCACTCACACATTTCCCAGTTTCTATTCAATTTGGATAATAAGCCCCCCATCATGTCTGGGAGGCCAACAAGGATAGGCAGACGTTCCTATGCCACTATGGGGGGCCAGCAGCATCTGTGTCCACAGGCAAAGGTAGACGTGATCTGTCCTCAGGCAGGACACATTTGTCTTGTCTCTGTTTAGTGATGTTGCCCATGCTATCCAGCCACAGCAAACAGAGGAGGTGGTGGACTGGCTTACTAAACCATTTTCTTCCTCTATGAACCAAGCTGACACTAGTGCGCAGTCCACCAATCCAATTTCTATCCGTTTTTCCCCCAACCAATTCGCATAGCAGGAGATCCAGCCGGTTCACACATCTCCGCATTGGCTCTGGTGAGCTTATTTACTGAGTTAAGTGAAGATTCTTTTTTCTTAGTAAACAGTTTCTACTCCTTCACTCAACCAACCCCTCTAAATAAAGCTGAAATAGTCAGAACATGAAGCTGTCTACCTTCAGCACAGTAATGAAGTTGAAGCTGCCAGTGGGTAGTAAATCCTTTGTGCAGTTTCACCAAGAACTTGTGACTAAAAGCATCTAGATTTTTCAGTTTCACTATACAAAAACTAAAATCATTCTGCCCTCTTGGATTAAAGATGTCAGGTAACATGAAAGACATATGGATGTGTTTTGGCAAGAATTGCAACTCTATATGAGAGCTATAACAACACGTAATAAAAGTTATGGATGAAAGAAAAATCACAATTTTTATCTGCTGCTGAAGAAGCAGCCATAAATATATGCAAATTGCCACAGTTACAGAGGCCAGAAAAAACAATAATGAAGTAGTTGTATAGAACTAATTTGTGCAGTACTGTGTAACCTAGATGCAGTAAAACTTATGAAAGATATCTGTATGCAAAATGTCACTGAGACTGTTGAAGAGTATGCAACTGATTTAAAGCTTAAGAGCAAATCCTGCAATTATAAAGCAAAGAGTAGCTCATTAATAAGAGATCAGATATTCACTGGTTGCAGAAATGTGAAATAAAAGACTGCTAGTTCAGGGAGCAAGATGTGATGCTAGAAAAGGCAGCAACTTTGTTAAAGTAAACCTGTCATGCAAGAAACAACTACACTGTCATTCATGGCCTGTAATGAAAAGGCTTGTTGTCTGACCCTGTTGAATTGCATCAGGGTCAACGAACTGCACTCCTACTGTGATCCATAAAAGTTTTGGCCAAACTTCTGCTTTCAATGCAAAAAATACATATTGATCATAAGAGAATTAACAGAGGAAAGCTCATATGCACCGCATCCCATCAATTGGAAAACAGGACACACAGAAATTGCTCACATTGGGAGCTGGGATTTTTAAGGTGCCAATAACCCAATAATATTAACAACTGTTAAAATTTATAGATTTTATTATAATGATTAAAAAGTATAACCATAACAGAAAATACACATAAAAAAACACATTTAAAATTTCTAGATCATATCATTTTTGGAAGTTAACAAACATGAATAATAGTTGGTGGTACTTATGAGGTGATAATCCTGACATGTTTCGCCAATGATTTCGGCTTCCTCAGGGGATATTAATTATCACACCTAAATAGATAGATAAATTAGCAATGTAATTATCTCTATATACAATGAATATGTATACATTTCACAGGTAAGTCTCAACTGAGCAAAATAAGGCAATGGGACATTCAGAAACATACATAAATATTCATTATAAATTCATACATTGTAACAATGCATAAGTATAGAAAATAAAATTGATGGGAGACATCTTACCATTAACTACTATTTATGTATGTATTCATCCAATCAAATACTTTTGTTGTTGAAAATGAGGTCCAGGAATCTACATATAAAAGCTCAGCAGGCATAGGGAGAGAGATACATTGATTGACTGAAAAATGGAGCACTTATGTGCTGGCTGCAGGAGGGGCAGGTCAGATCCTTGTCTGCTACAAAATATATACCTTGTAACTATGTCATAAATTATAGCAAACCAAAACAGAAACAAAATGACAACAAGGCAAAACAGTCCCAAGCTAGCCCAACACAGAGGGGACAGCGATTGACACTAGTAATAACAATGCAATTTAAAAGGCATAATCAATGCTGGGTGTATAAACAGCTGTGGGACAATTTAAGAAAATTGGCATATACATAAGGGCAGACAGGTAACTAAACAAATCGTAGTCAGTCTCAAAAAGGGGCCTTCAAACACCTGCACACTCCAAGGGGCCATTTGAGAAAGGATAAGACCTCCACAGCTCTTTTTTTTTATCTCTTTATTTGAAAAAGTTATCCGATACATTATGTACAACAAATACATCAAGAAAAAAAGAAAAAAGAAGGCAAAGAAAAAAAGAGAAAGATATACAAATAGTGACTGCCATTAAAATCGCCAGCTCAGTGGAGTCATCCGTTATTCCCCTAGATTCCTCTGCATCCAGTATATACCGATATAGACATATCCATAGACTGTATCTTACAAAAGGGAAATATAGGAACAATTTCTTCATTTTCCCCTGTTTTTTTCCCTTACCCTCCCCTCCCCATTACCCCCCCTCACCTGACCTACATCCTCACACATACTCTGCATTCCTCTCATCCTATATCAACCTCTCTTACCTCTCATTCAACTCACTCCCAATCCAACCATGCTTTCCATATTTTCTTAAATTTCTTATAGTTACCCCTTTTCTTGTAGATATATTTTTCCCTACATATCACTTCCCTTACTGCGTTTTCCCATTCTGTCAGTGTCGGGGCCTCCCTCCTCTGCCAATGCTGCGCAATAAGCTTTTTTCCCTGGAACAAGCATCTGTCTCTTGCCGTCTGTATGTCCTTTGAGATTCCTCCTTCCCCCTTCAGACCCAACAGGCACTCTCCAGCCTCCACCCTCAGTGATGTCCCAAACACTAAGTTTATTTTCCCCACTATTCCTACCCAATATCTGTGCAGCTTGGGGCAGCGCCAGAACATGTGGATCAAGTCCCCATGCCCCCCTGCACATCTTTGACATTTCGCATCAGGTCTCTTGCCCCACTTGAATAGTTTCAGGGGTGTATAGTATGCTCTATATAACAGATACAAATGAGACATCACTTGTGAAGGAGAAAGAGTGACCCTGGTACCCAGCGCCAAAACTTGATCCCATTGATCGTCGGACATTGTTCCCACATCCTTTTCCCATCTAGCCCTGTTTTTATTTACAACCAGACCTTCTTGAGCTACTGCTTTCAAACAGCCATACATATCTGAGATCAGCCCCTTTGTGGAACCCGCATCGATCAGCTTTCTCAAAGAGGTCATTTCGCACCACACTGGTGCCTCCTTCCCAAATTGTGCCTCCAGGGCATGCCTGAGTTGCAGATATCTATAAAATGACCTGTTGGAGATCGCATACTCCTCTACCAGTTCCCGAAAGGACTTTAATTTCCCTGCCCTATATACCTGTGCAAGGTAGTGAATACCCAACCAGTCCCATTCCTCTACGCGCCCTATTTTTTTAAGCTCCATGAGGCTATTGTTGTCCCAAAGTGGCGAAAATTCCGCAAAACCGGCATATCCCAAGGTTCTTTTAGCTTGCGCCCAAACTTTACACATCATCCGGGTGGTAGGACATTTGGTACAAAATGAGTCTGCCTCTAATCCCTCCGCCACTGTATCGTGTCTAGTGTCGTTCAATAAAACGCTGCCCCCTGCTCCTACTTCTCCTAGCCTATTGCTGCCCCCAAGTTGTTGCAGTTGGGCTGCCAGGAAGTAGCCCCGCGGATCTGGTACCGCCAGGCCCCCCTTCCCCTCTGGTCGCCGTAACGTCTCCAACCCGATCCTAGCCACCTTTTCCTTCCAGATTAGTTCTCTGAATATGTTGTCCATTTTTTTGAACCAGTGCTTGGGAATCCAAACAGGAGAGTTTTGCAAAACATATAAGATTTGAGGTAGCCAGACCATTTTAATCAGATTACAGCGCCCGGCGACCGAGAGGGGCAGGCGTCTCCATACTTGACATTTCTGCTTCAACTTTTTCATCAATGGAACTAAATTCCCAGATATGTACTGGCATGGGTCTCTGGTGATATTAATCCCTAGATATTTCATTTGCCTGACCACTTGGACTTGGGATGCCTGGTGTGGGAGAGGCTCACTCTGGGTATCGATAGGCAGAATCACTGACTTCTCCCAATTGATCAGTAGCCCAGAAAAAATTCCGAACTCCCTCACTATCCTTATAGCTGTTTCCAGTGACTCCTGCGTATCCGCCAAAAATAATAAAATATCATCGGCATACAGGGCCACTTTATCCTCCCCTCTACTTCTCTTAAATCCCTGTATGCCCTGTGCCATCCTTAGAGCCGCCGCCAGGGGCTCAATTGCCAATGCAAAGAGCAGTGGGGACAGAGGGCACCCCTGTCTTGTACCCCTGCTCAGCTGAAACCACTCCGAGCATTGCCCGTTGATTTTCACCTTGGCCCTTGGCTCACTATACAGCAACCTTAGCCACCGTACAAACCCAGGGCCAAGCTGATATTCCGCTAATATCTTCCATAGATAATGCCATTCCAGGGAATCGAAGGCCTTGGCCGCATCAAGCGACAGAATTGCTCTCCTACCGCTGTTTTCTATGGGGATTTGCATATTAAGATATACCCGCCTTATGTTCGTGCTTGTGGATCTGTTTGGGATAAACCCAGACTGATCCGGGTGTATTAGTTTAGGGATTATTTTGTTAAGCCTTGCAGCTAGTACTTTGGCAAGGATCTTCACATCCGAGCACAAAAGCGATATGGGCCTATATGAAGACATCTCTATTGGGTTCTTCCCCTCTTTTAACAAAAGTATTACTATAGCTTCTGCCATTGAGGGGGGTAGAGCCCCCTGCTCCCTGGCCCCATTAAATACCTCCAGCAATAAGGGTAACAGTACCTCCCCGTATTTTTTATATAATTCTATAGGCAGGCCGTCCGGGCCCGGGGATTTTTGGGCCGCCATATCTCCAACAGCCCACTGCAATTCTTTAAGGGTCAATGGGGCATCCAGCATTTCCCGATCTTCCTCTGATACCGGAGTTATCTCTAGTCCCTCAAAGAAACCCTGCATTTCCCCTTCTACATTTACCCCAGAGGAACTATATAGCTTCTCAAAATATATTTTAAATTCGTTTACTATGTCCTGAGTATCTTTTCTTATTTCACCTTCCCTCCCTTTAATTGCCGGCACTGCACTTGGGGGACCATTTGCCTTAATTATCAGAGACAGGGCCTTTCCAATTTTTTCTCCCTCTCCAAAAAAGCCCAGTCTCTGAAAGGACCTGATCTTTTCTACCTTTTCCCGAAGTACCCTACTGTACTCTTCTTGCCTCCTCGCCCAGCGCTCGTGATTCACTTGGGATGGTATTGCTACGAAGTGCGCCTCTGACAATCTTGCATTTTCTTTAGCTTCCATTTCCTCAGCGTGTGACTGTTTTTTAACATACGCTATTCTCTGGATTAGAGTACCTCGGATATGTGCCTTTAAGGCATCCCAGACCACCCCAAGTGGGGCCGATCCTAGATTTATACTAATAAATTCAGACAACCCCTCCATCATTTTCTCCTCTTCTCCTATAAGTTCAAGCCAGAAGGGACTAATCTTCCAGCTCCCCCTACCATACTGTCCCCCCACTCTCACGGAGGCTATAACTGGCGTGTGGTCTGAGACGCTCCTTGGCTCATATGTTATCTTCTCCACTACACTTAGTGCCTCTTCATTCCCCAGTACGAGATCAATTCTGGACAAGGTAGCATGAGTCCTGGAGTGACACGAATACTGCCTCACTCCAGGGTGTCTCCTCCTCCAAATATCTACCAATCCTAATTCATCACAGTACTGCAAAAGGGGGCTCCTGTTGGTCTCTCCAGCTCCGGGCCTCGACGGGAACACAGCTCTGATAGGGAAAAATAGAGAAAGACAAACACATTGCCCAAGTTTAAAAGGAGAGTATATGTAAACTGCCCCAGTGTAATCACCTGTCCATTGCTAGATCTCACCTTGAACAACAGCCAAACCACCTCGTTGGTGCTTCTACCAGCCTCCCCACCGATCAGTCAAGCTGGTGGGGATGACTCTTGAGATACCCCTCCTGCCACGCTCAGCGTGTCCACCAGCACAATGCAGCACAGCCTCTGAGCAGGCTCCTGGGGCCGTGTGGGGACTGAGTGTGAACGAGCCCATGAAGGGCTTGAACACTTCCCACAACCTTTTGGAAAATGCCCAACAACCAGATCCGCCTCCACCCTCAACCAAACACAAAGATAGAATGGACCAAGATAATACAAATCACAAATTATAGGTAGAATGGAAGAGGCTGCACCCATAAATTGAGATTAGTCTATAGATAACATGATTTAACACAGTCCATAACTTCAATTCTTGATATGCACCACAGTGAGTTCACACATAATGAAGAAAGTGCCCGACACCATATAAATTGCCTGCTTACCAGATAGTAGGCAATATAAAGCGATCGGCTGTAACCAGGGGCGTTTCTAGGTGGCAAAAAGACCAGGGGCTTCAGCCCTAAGTCCAAGGCCGGCACAGGGGGCCTCTAGTGGCGCTGGGTTTTTTTGGTTGGGCGGAGGGGTGGTGTGGTTGTGTGGTGGGGGTAGGCTGACTTGCTGGTTGCTGCCTGGCTTACCAGTGCCCATCAATGCTGACCACTAAACTGACCTACCTACCTGACACACACTGACCTACCTGACATACACTGACCTACCTAACATACACTGACCTACATACACTGACCTACCTGACATACACTGACCTACCGGACACACACACTGACCTACCTGACACACACACTGACCTACCTGACATACACACACTGACCTACCTACCTGACATACACTGACCTACCTGACATGCACTGACCTACATACACTGACCTACCTGACCCACACTGACCTACCTAACATACACTGACCTACCTGCTACACACTGACCTACCTGATACACACTGACCTTCCTAACATACACTGACCTACCTGACACACACTGACCTACCTGACCCACACTGACCTACTTGACATACACTGACCTACATACACTGACCTACCTAACATACACTGACCTACCTGACACACACTGACCTACCTGACCCACACTGACCTACTTGACATACACTGACCTACCTGACACACACTGACCTACCTGACCCACACTGACCTACTTGACATACACTGACCTACCTGACCCACACTGACCTACATACACTGACCTACACTGACCTACATACACTGACCTACCTGACCCACACTGACCTACATACACTGACCTACACTGACCTACACACACTGACCTACCTGACACACACACTGACCTACCTGACATACACACACTGACCTACCTACCTGACATACACTGACCTACCTGACATGCACTGACCTACATACACTGACCTACCTAACATACACTGACCTACCTGACACACACTGACCTACCTGACCCACACTGACCTACTTGACATACACTGACCTACCTGACACACACTGACCTACCTGACCCACACTGACCTACTTGACATACACTGACCTACCTGACCCACACTGACCTACATACACTGACCTACACTGACCTACATACACTGACCTACCTGACCCACACTGACCTACATACACTGACCTACACTGACCTACACACACTGACCTACCTGACACACACACTGACCTACCTGACATACACACACTGACCTACCTACCTGACATACACTGACCTACCTGACATGCACTGACCTACATACACTGACCTACCTGACCCACACTGACCTACCTAACATACACTGACCTACCTGCTACACACTGACCTACCTGATACACACTGACCTTCCTGACATACACTGACCTACATACACTGACCTACCTAACATACACTGACCTACCTGACACACACTGACCTACCTGACCCACACTGACCTACTTGACATACACTGACCTACCTGACCCACTCTGACCTACATACACTGACCTACACTGACCTACATACACTGACCTACCTGACCCACACTGACCTACATACACTGACCTACACTGACCTACACACACTGACCTACCTGACACACACACTGACCTACCTGACATACACACACTGACCTACCTACCTGACATACACTGACCTACCTGACATGCACTGACCTACATACACTGACCTACCTGACCCACACTGACCTACCTAACATACACTGACCTACCTGCTACACACTGACCTACCTGATACACACTGACCTTCCTGACATACACTGACCTACATACACTGACCTACCTAACATACACTGACCTACCTGACACACACTGACCTACCTGACCCACACTGACCTACTTGACATACACTGACCTACCTGACCCACACTGACCTACATACACTGACCTACACTGACCTACATACACTGACCTACCTGACCCACACTGACCTACATACACTGACCTACACTGACCTACATACACTGACCTACCTGACCCACACTGACCTACCTGACATACACTGACCTACCTGATACACACTGACCTACCTGATACACACTGACCTACCTGACATACACTGACCTACATACACTGACCTACCTGACATACACTGACCTACATACACTGACCTACCTGACATACACTGACCTACATATACTGACCTACCTGACATACACTGACCTACCTGACACACACTGACCTACCTGACCCACACTGACCTACCTGACATACACTGACCTACCTGCTACACACTGACCTACCGGTCCCACACTGACCTACACTGACCTACCTGACCTACACTGATCTACATACACTGACCCACACACACTGACCTACCTGACCCTCACTGACCTACCTGACCCACACTGACCTACATACACTGACCCACCCACACTGACTTACCTGACATACACTGACCTACCTGACCCACACTGACCTACCTGACCTACACTGACCTACCTGACTCACACTGACCCACACACACTGAACTACCTGACCCACACTGACCTACACTGACCTACCTGACCCACACACACTGACCTACATACACTGACCCACCCACACTGACTTACCTGACATACACTGACCTACCTGACCCACACTGACCTACCTGACCTACACTGACCTACCTGACTCACACTGACCCACACACACTGAACTACCTGACCCACACTGACCTACACTGACCTACCTGACCCACACACATTGACCTACATACACTGACCCACACACACTCACCCACACTGACCTGGTACCTGCCATACACACACTGACTGACCTACCTGTGTCCAGGTCCTGCAGCAGCTCAGCCGTGGTGCTGGTGTGTGAGGCAGCCAGAGGAGAGGAGGAGAGCCGCCCGCCCGAGCGCCGATCGATGTCGCACGGTGGCCAAATTGTAATTGCCGCCTTCTTCCTCTTCCAGTCACAGCACGCTGGGAGAGGATTGATAGGTGGAGTACAGGCTCTGGGGATGCTGCTCAGGGTTGTGGTGTCTTCTCTCTCTCCCTCCTGGGCTGTTCCCGGCTGCCCAGGTATCCCCATCCCTGCACTCCACGGCGCCACCAGAGGGCCGCACCAGTCCAGAAATGGCAGGCCCCATGAGCACTAGCGCAGAGGAGGAGGAAGTGCAATCCTCCTCCGCTTTGAATGCTGGGCAGTGTGGGCACAGTGGGCAGTGACGTCACTGGTTGCTAGCCGCTAGGCGGCTATAGCAACCAGTGACCAAGAGTAGAGTCAGGCGGGGGCGGAGCTGGAGCCGGAGCCAGCGCTACCACGGCTCTGTCCGCCCCTGTCCCCTGCATTCAAGGACCGGGACAAGAGACTCGGGGCTATTAGCCCCAGGCTCGGGGCTTTAGCCCCAATAGCCACCCCCAGATGATGCCTCTGGCTGTAACCCAGCCACGGCCTTGACTTCAGGGACGGCTGCTGGACAAACACAGGAGAACACCTGGTAACGGACCTGGTATTAGCAACAGCTTAAGCGTCTCACTGGATCATGGCCATAACAAGGATGTACTCCAGGTAGGTTCAATGAAAAGAGAAACTGACCATAGCGTAATACAGTCTACCAGGTTTAATAAAGTACAAAAAGTATTACACTTACATAAGTGAATAAAACTTCGCATTAAAAACAAGTGTCGGCTGGCAACACAGGAGCCCATCCTCCTCACAAACAGTGCGGTGACGTCAGTGCGTGCCCTCCAAGAAATTTCGTCATAGGTGACATTTTCAATGGGGGTCAATCACAAATTATACAAGCGAATCAATAATAATCATCACAACATAGTCATCATGACTCCAAAAAATATATATATAAATGCAGCAATACTAAAAATTATGATTGAAAAATAATAAGTAATTATAAAAAAAAGTGAAAAATCTAAAATATGAAATAGATAGATAGAAAATGTAAAAATATTGAGAACTATGTAGGAAAAACTGATAACAAATGAAAATCAAAAAATAATAATGAGCAAACAAAGAAATATATGGGGATTCCATCTATTCAAGTGGATTGGATAGAGGGGATAAATGTTAAGTTGGGGCAGATAATGGCATAGGTAGGGCACCGGGCGATGGAAGGGCCCATCAGAAACCTGAAAAAGGGGATCCCAAAAACAGATTCCCCCAAGGGGAATCCGGCAGCCCAAACACACCAGGCGCCATGGGCATCCATACAGCCAAACCAAGAAGCCCCATCTCTAGTCACCAATGATCTCTAAACTAAAAATCTATTGCTGAACGGATAAGAAGAAATTGAGAATGATTTAAATCAAGGAAAGGAATATAATTATTCAAGAAACCTCAAAAGGGAAGGAAACAATCATTGTATCAGAAGGTCAGATCAGTGGATTAAGACATATGCATCTGCATACACATGCCTCCACATATATTAGATGCCTCACATCAATCTTGCACATCAGTAATTTTCTTTAAAACGTTATTACAGAATTAAATGAATAAAAAAGTAAATACACATGGTGGAGAGAAATTTGAAGCATAAGAGATGTGTGATGTAAATAACTAGTACTTATATATGGATCCTATAGCAAGAGTTTGAAACTCATGGATTCATTGAGTCAGGGAAATTTAGTAGTTGGAGGGTAAAAATCCATTTAGTTTCACATTGTAACATGAGATGATCCATGTCTCCACCCCTTTCATGAATAGGTGCATATTCCAATGCACAAAAATGGATATTGGATGCATCATAGTTATGGTACAAACCCAAATGGTGACTAATGGGTGTTTCAGGGTGTTTTTTAAAGGTTAAACTCACATGGTCTTTTGTACACTGAAAGAAGGCACGCTTAGTTTTCCCCACATAAAATGCTCCGCGGGTACATTGCATAAGGTATACTATGCCAATTGTCTGACAGTTGGGAAAAATTTGGGTATGTATTGCCTGCTATTCGGTAAGTTGATAATATTTGTATGAGGTACAAAACTGCAAAACGGACATTTGTCACAGGGAGCAGTGCCTATCCAGGGGGGTTCTAGCTATTCCCTTCCTTTTGTACAAAAAATTACTTTGTATTAGGCAATCTTTGAGTGATTTAGATCTTTTGTATGTTATCTCAGGGTTTTTGCCAATGTGTTTGGAAACGATTCCTTCTGCTGTTAAGTATTAGTATTTGTTTAGGATCTTACATACTCTTTGACACTGACCAGAGAAGTCTGTAATAATCCTGGTATTAGAAATTTTTGTAGGTGGTTTATACTGAGGAATTAGTTGAGATCTTTCTTTGGCTTAGCCCGATGATAGGCCTTTTTTAGACAGAGTCTACTATAACCTCTTGTAACAACTGCATTTGCAATGCTTTGGCTTTTTCCTCAACATCAGAAGGATTGGTACAGCTTCATCGTATCCTTAAATATTGACTGTAAGGGATGCTGGGAGACTAATGGTTTCTGGTGTGAACTAGTCATGTGGAGGATTGTTTTCCCCTCAGAAGGCTTCCTATAGAGGGAGGAGCCAGTGCTCCCATCATCATCAACATTCATTGTGATATCTAAAATGTAATTGATCTCGGATCTGAGTTGATGGTAAATTTCAGGTTATATGGGTTATATATCATTTTGGATAAAAAAGCCTCTAGTTTCTGTTGGGTGCCTCCCCCGATGAAAAAGATGTCATCGATAAAGCAATGCCAAGTGATGACATTCACAAGATCATTTTGTAAATCATCCCAGAATAAAGGTAGTGCTCCCACTCCCGCAGGTACAGGTTTGCATATGAGGGAGCTCATAGCAACACTCTGCACCTGGAAGTAGTGGGAGAACCGAAACATAAATATGTTTTGTGACAAAATGAAACGCAATAGTTCAATTACAAATCAGTTGTACTCACTAGCTGATTGGCTTCTCTCAGACAAAAAATTGTTCTACTACTTGTACTCCAAGATCGTGAGGGATGGAGTTATAAAATGCCTTTACGTCTACAGCTAGTAAGAGGGCTCCACTTGGGACATGCATACCAACCAAGGTTTTTAAGAGATCAATTGTATCCAATATAAGGGGCCAATGACATAAAATGTGGATGTAAATATTTGTCAACTAATTGACTTGCTTTTTCAGTTAGTTTTTTTATCTATGATACCACAACGAAAGGCCCTGTTAATAATGACTCCAAATTCAGTTTTTATAGATGCTACTCTGCTGGCAGATATGGGTCTGTACCATGTTTTATTGTTCAGAATATCTATTAACATGGACTCATATTGAAGAGAGTTAAGCGCTAAGCGTTGAGAGGTAGTTATATTTGATTCAAGCATTTGTTTCCAATCCGTGTGCATGATTTTATTGCACACTTGTTAGGTAAAGGCCAAAATGTTGCAAAAGAACAAAAATTGGAAAATCCCCCAGGGGGCTTTTTAGCGGCAAATATAATATTTTCATACAAGAATTGTAATATAGGTATGATAAAAATCATTTATTATGCAAATAACAACTTGCAAGTCATATATCAAGATTGTTGTACAAATACAAAACTCTGGTTACAGACAAATCCCAGAATATTCAATCTGAGTTTGGTACAATACATTTAAAACACAAATTCAATTCATTAATAGACATAAACATCCACATGAATACCCCTACGCGTTTCGACCTGTGCTGTTGCGGTCTTCTTCAGGGGGTTCTATTCTGGTAAAATATATCAAAAGTTTCAATATGGCCACACCATGCATCACATTGAAAACTGTATATGTATATATAATATTGCTATATTTACCACTAAGGGCTAAATTTCGACCAAAAGTCACATATCCAGAGATTTCCCCAAAGGGGGAGCGCTGATCCCGGTATCCACATGCGTCAATCCCCGTCCCTCCAGGCGGGCGCCAGCATCAAAGAGGCTTGCAAGAAGTCACACCCCGTGGGGCAAGATGGGGCAGGGGGGCGATGGACGACACCTGAGATGTATTATGGTAGTTAATTAAGTGTTTAAGTATTTGAAAATAATATCCCAATATCTAATGAGCTATATCCCCACCTATGTCTGCAAATGTTTATTGTTCCTAACCTAGTGGTGTAAAGAGAAATATAGGAGTTTGAACTATGCTAGTTTACAAATGCTATATCTAAATTGTCTTAATGCAATTCCTGGCCCGAGGAAGAATACAAGGGGAGGAATAAAGAAAATATTGTTTATTAAATGGCAATATTATATGTGATAGAAATGGGTGAGTGCAAACAGTGAACGAAGAGTTAAGTGTATTTAAGGAGGGAGCATTGGATGTGCTGAGGTGCATTGGATGTGCTGAGGTGATAAGAGAGTGTGTGAAAGTCTATGTGTGGACAAGTGAAAAATGTGGAGGAAAAAGAAAAGGGAAAGGGAAGGAAAAACAAGCAAACAGCAAAACAAACCAAACACATTGAAAAAGGGAAAAAAAGCAAAGACAAAGAAAAACGTGCATGGAGAACTGATGTGATCAAATTACTAAGTGGTAGTTATACTAATACCATGTAAACGAGGTGTGTGATCAACATGATGTGATCTCTAAGTAAAATATAAAGTGATCAGAAATAAAAATATTCAAAGAGGTGTAATTATATTAGTGCCCTAGTGTCAGTAATATACGGCACAAATAGCAGGCTTATGATAAAAATGAAATAAAGTAAATTTGCTAACTAAAACCTGAAATGTTTTGGTGTATCAAGATTATGTAGTATACACTAATGTGTACATTTACAAATAAAAGACGAAGTAGTATACTATAAGTTGTACTTACATTTGTTGGATCCTTTCTATGTGTGGGGAGCTCTCCTGGGATCACAAAACGATCCCCAGGGAGTGGTGTTTAAATAGTAGTTAGATTAATTAGTTGCAGGTGTCGTTTCCAAACGTCCCAACCCCCTCCCGGCCCTCACCGCATGGTGATCGCGGTGTGGCTCCCTCGGCGTTCCTGAGAGCCGTAGCTCCGGCCATCGCCGTCTCCTCTGTCGCAAGGGCATGACGTCATGGTGCCGCGCACACCAGGAGCCACAGCCTCCAGTGTGCGCCGTGTCATGAGTGTCCAGTGGAGATCAAGGGACGCCGCCGGCACGGTGATGCTCCCTCTGGTGGACGAAAGATTTATCCTCACACCATAGAGCATAAACAGGGGGAGAACCATGGAAATCTCCATGTCTCCCCACCGTGCCGGGAAGCCTGATGAAAACTGACTCCCACCAAGGGGGGGAGGGGAGTGAAAAGACATGAGGGAACCAGATGGATCCGTGTGAAAATGCCAAAAAGATTATCAATCAATATCACTTTGTATAGTAGTAACATATTAGAGCTTAGTATTAAAATTTATTTTGTTTATTTTTTATATATTTGTCGAAGCTGTGAACATTAGGGAGTGTACTAGTCCTCTCTTAGTGCCATATTAAAATTATCATTACTCGGTATATTGAATTTATTGGACCAGAACTTGTCTTTCTGAATCCATAGACAAACCTTTTGGAGTGGGGACATACAAAATGAACCCCTTAGGCTGCATATATGTAGCGACCTAAGTCTGAATCTATATATTAGCTCTAAACAGGACAGAGTAGTCCCTATAACGCCCATCACGGTCCAAACCATTTCTGGATCAAGGACAGTAGGGGTTACTTAGAAGAGGAAAAATAGTACTGTACTCGATAATGCATTGTTTCACAGCTCCTGTATGACTCTCATGTGTTAAAAGGGGAAGGGGTGTTTACCCACCCAAAAAGAACCAAACAAATAGGAAAAAAACACATGAAATTGAGTCAGCCGCGCGCCCCAAACAGTATTGCAAAAGAACAAAAATTGGAAAATCCCCCAGGGGGCTTTTTAGCGGCAAATATAATATTTTCATACAAGAATTGTAATATAGGTATGATAAAAATCATTTATTATGCAAATCACAACTTGCAAGTCATATATCAAGATTGTTGTACAAATACAAAACTCTGGTTACGGACATATCCCAGAATATTCCATCTGAGTTTGGTACAATACATTTAAAACACAAATTCAATTCATTAACCACTTGAGCCCCGGACCATTATGCTGCCTAAGGACCAGAGGTCTTTTTCCAATTTGGCACTGCATCGCTTTAACTGCTAATTGCGCGGTCATGCAATGCTGTACCCAAACGAAATTTGCGTCCTTTTCTTCCCACAAATAGAGCTTTCTTTTGATGGTATTTGATCACCTCTGCGGTTTTTATTTTTTGCGCTATAAACGGAAAAAGACCGAAAATTTTGAAAAAAAATGATATTTTCTACTTTTTGTTATAAAAAAAATCCAATAAACTAAATTTTAGTCATACATTTAGGCCAAAATGTATTCGGCCACATGTCTTTGGTAAAAAAAATGTCAATAAGCGTATATTTATTGGTTTGCGCAAAAGTTATAGCGTCTACAAACTAGGGTACATTTTCTGTAATTTACACAGCTTTTAGTTTATGACTGCCTATGTCATTTCTTGAGGTGCTAAAATGGCAGGGCAGTACAAAACCCCCCCAAATGACCCCATTTTGGAAAGTAGACACCCCAAGGAAATTGCTGAGAGGCATGTTGAACCCATTGAATATTTATTTTTTTTGTCCCAAGTGATTGAAAAATGACAAAAAAGAAAAAAATATTTACAAAAAGTTGTCACTAAATGATATATTGCTCACACAGGCCATGGGCCTATGTGGAATTGCACCCCAAAATACATTCAGCTGCTTCTCCTGAGTATGGGGATACCACATGTGTGGGACTTTTTGGGAGCCTAGCCGCGCACGGGGCCCTGAAAACCAATCGCTGCCTTCAGGATTTCTAAGAGTGTAAATTTATGATTTCACTCTTCTCTGCCTATCACAGTTTCGGAGGCCATGGAATGCCCAGGTGGCACAAAACCCCCCAAAATGACCCCATTTTGGAAAGTAGACACCCCAAGCTATTTGCTGAGAGGCATGGTGAGTATTTTGCAGCTCTCATTTGTTTTTGAAAATGAAGAAAGACAAGAAAAAACATTTTTTTTTTTTCTTTTTTCAATTTTCAAAACTTTGTGACAAAAAGTGAGGTCTGCAAAATACTCACTATACCTCTCAGCAAATAGCTTGGGGTGTCTACTTTCCAAAATGGGGTCATTTGGGGGGGTTTTGTGCCACCTGGGCATTCCATGGCCTCCGAAACTGTGATAGGCAGTGAAGAGTGAAATCAAAAATTCACGCCCTTAGAAAGCCTGAAGGCGGTGCTTGGTTTTCGGGGTCCCGTACGCGGCTAGGCTCCCAAAAAGTCTCACACATGTGGTATCCCCGTACTCAGGAGAAGCAGCAGAATGTATTTTGGGGTGTAATTTCACATATTTCCATGGCATGTTTGAGCAATATATCATTTAGTGACAACTTTGTGCAAAAAAAAAAAAAAAAAAAAATTTGTCTCTTTCCCACAACTTGTGTCGCAATATAAAATATTCCATGGACTCGACATGACTCTCAGCAAATAGCTTGGGGTGTCTACTTTCCAAAATGGGGTCATTTAGGGGGGTTTTGAACTGTCCTGGCATTTTATGCACAACATTTAGAAGCTTATGTCACACATCACCCACTCTTCTAACCACTTGAAGACAAAGCCCTTTCTGACACTTATTGTTTACATGAAAAAGTTATTTTTTTTTTGCAAAAAAATTACTTTGAACCCCCAAACATTATATATTTTTTTAAAGCAAATGCCCTACAGATTAAAATGGTGGGTGTTTCATTTTTTTTTTTCACACAGTAATTGCGCAGCGATTTTTCAAACGCATTTTTTGGGGAAAAAACACACTTTTTTAAATTTTAATGCACTAAAACACACTATATTGCCCAAATGTTTGATGAAATAAAAAAGATGATCTTAGGCGGAGTACATGGATACCAAACATGACATGCTTTAAAATTGCGCACAAACGTGCAGTGGCAACAAAATAAATACATGTTTAAAAGCCTTTAAAAGCCTTTACAGGTTACCACTTTAGATTTACAGAGGAGGTCTACTGGAAAAATTACTGCACTCGATCTGGCCTTCGCGGTGATACCTCACATGCATGGTGCAATTGCTGTTTACGTTTGACGACAGACCGCCGCTTGCGTTCGCCTTAGCGCGAGAGCAGGGGGCGACAGGGGTGCTTTTTTTTTTTTTTTTTTTTCTTAATTATTTTTTTGCTTTTTTAATCTTACTTTTAAACTGTTCCTTTCATATTTTTTTTTTTTTAATCATTTTTATTGTTATCTCGGGGAATGTAAATATCCCCTATGATAGCAATAGGTAGTGACAGGTACTCTTTTTTGAAAAAATTGGGGTTTATTAGACCCTAGATCTCTCCTCTGCCCTCAAAGCATCTGACCACACCAAGATCGGTGTGATAAAATGCTTCCCCAATTTCCCAATGGCGCTATTTACATCCGGCGAAATCTAAGCCATGAAATGCTCGTAGCTTCCGGTTTCTTAGGCCATAGAGATGTTTGGCGCCACTCTGGTCTCTGATCAGCTCTATGGTCAGCAGGCTGAATCACCGGCTGCATTCTCAGGTTCCCTGTTGAGACAGGAGAGCCAGAGAAAAACACGGAAGATGGTGGGGGGGGGGCATTCCCTCCCACGGCTTGTAAAAGCAGTCTAGAGGCTAATTAGCCGCTAGGATTGCTTTTACATGAAAGCCGACCGCTGGCTGAAAAGAATGATACCAAGATGATACCTAAACCTGCAGGCATCATTCTGGTATAACCACTCAAAGTCGTGCATGGCGTACCTGAAGACAAAAAAATGGTTAACAATGGTTAACAATAAAGCACAGTAAACAGTAAAGTATAAATAATTACATACCTGAAAAACAAACATGATAAAACATAATAACAATAACAATAACAATAAAACATTGCAGAATAGAATACAGTAAAAAAAAAGAGCAGAACAATAGAGAGAGAATAGAGAGAGAGAGAACAATAAAACGACAACTATTTTTTTTTATTTTATATATATATTTTTTTTTACACTTTTTTTGTAACTAACTTTTCTAACTGTAACCGGTTCCAGGTTCGGGTCTCTCAAAATGCGATGGCATCTTGGGAGACCCTGTGAAAGTGCGCCTAGTCTGTGGAATGCTGTACCCTACGCTAATACTCAACTAGTGCATGGTAGCGTTCAAAACATTCACCAATGCAAAGACCAGGATTGTCAGGACAGGAGGGACAATAATAGCGGGTGTCACGCCTATATCCGCGCTTGCTGCAGACACAACATCTTTTTTGGGGGGTTCGCTGGGTAGGGGTACTCGGGAGGACATAAAAATGCCTCTCATGCAGCCGACTGCATTTGGTTGGGGATGTGAATGGGGGAAGTACGGGCGCTGCAGAAGCGGTGGGTTCCCAATTAGGATTGGCGAATGCAGCAGGAACGGCATTATGGGCACGACGGGCCTGTGTTTGTCTTCTTGGTGGCAGCGGGACACTACTTGTGCTTGCCACCTCACCAGCTTGAACTGCACTTATGGGACTCGCCACGTCACCAAGTGTTACTGCAGTGCTGGTTTGATTACGACCGGGGTGTACTACGCCGCTGGCGCTTGCCAGTTCCCCAAAACGCTACCAAAAAAACTGTTAGCGATCGCAGGGATCAGGCCTGACTCTGCGAACGCTGCAGTTATGCGTTTAGAGTTTTGTAAGTGACAGTGATCGATCGATACTGCACTTGGGTGGGCTGGGCCGGGCCGGGCGGAGGGGCAAAACGCAGGTGCTAGCAGGTATCTGGGCTGATCCCGCTAACACTGCGTTTTTGGGAACCCTAAACTGCTGGGGACGCTAGTATAGATCTGATCGGATCAGATATTGATCCGATCAGATACTATACCACTAAGGGAGGTGTACGGTGCGTGCGTGGGTGTTAGCGGTACTGGCGCTAACCTGACGCTGCCTGGGGCTGGTGCTTGCCAGTTCACCAAAATGCTACCAAAAAAACTGTTAGCGATCGCAGGGATCAGGCCTGACTCTGCGAACGCTGCAGTTATGCGTTTAGTGTTCTGTAAGTGACAGTGATCGATCGATACTGCACTTGGGTGGGCTGGGCCGGGCGGAGGGGCAAAACGCAGGTGCTAGCAGGTATCTGGGCTGATCCCGCTAACACTGCATTTTTGGGAACCCTAAACTGCTGGGGACGCTAGTATAGATCTGATCGGATCAGATATTGATCCGATCAGATACTATACCACTAAGGGAGGTGTACGGTGCGTGCGTGAGTGTTAGCGGTACTGGCGCTAACCTGACGCTGCCTGGGGCTGGTGCTTGCCAGTTCACCAAAATGCTACCAAAAAAACTGTTAGCGATCGCAGGGATCAGGCCTGACTCTGCGAACGCTGCAGTTATGCGGTTAGTGTTTTGTAAGTGTCAGTGATCGATCGATACTGCACTTGGGTGGGCTGGGCTGGGCCGGGCGGAGGCGCAAAACGCAGGTGCTAGCAGGTATCTGGGCTGATCCCGCTAACACTGCATTTTTGGGAACCCTAAACTGCTGGGGACGCTAGTATAGATCTGATCGGATCAGATATTGATGCGTTCAGATACTATACCACTAAGGGAGGCGTATGCTGCGTGCGTGGGTGTTAGCGGTACTGGCGCTAATCTGACGCTGCCTGGGGCGACGCATATCACCGCCGGGCGATTAGGGGGCTAAACCTTTATTCGGTAATAAACGGCGGGTGCCCTGACACTATAAAAAATAAACAAACTAACCAGCGTCAACCGTAACAGTTATACGGTGATCAGTGGTGAAAGGGTTAACTAGGGGGCAATCAAGGGGTTAAAACATTTATTAGGTAGTATATGGGGGTCCCTGTCGCTATAAAACGCTGACGGCGAACCCAAATATTTACCTCACTAACTAGCGTCACCAGCGACACTAATACAGCGATCAGAAAAATGATCGCTTAGTGACACTGGTGACAGGGGGTGATCAAGGGGTTAAAACTTTATTAGGGGGGGTTAGGGGGGTACCCTAGACCTAAAGGGGGGTAATACTCACTGCCCTAACACTGTAACTGTCACAAACCGACACCATGCAGTAATCAGAAAAAAAAAAAAAAAAAAAAACTGCTGGTGTCAGTTTGTGACAGGGGGGGGGGTGATTGGGGGGGGATCGGGGGGCGATCGGGGGGGGGGGATCGGGGTGTTTTGTGTGCCTGGCATGTTCTACTGTGTGTGTGTGTGTTGGTGCAGTCACTCACTTGTCGTCTCTCCTCGGGCCGGAACGGAAACTACCGAGCCGAGGAGAGATGACATTATTTCCTTTGCTGCTGTTTAGCATACAGCAGCAAAGGAGTGTTCCCATTGGCCGGCGGCGATCGCGAGGGGGGGCCACGAACGGATGGCCTCCCCCTCGTCTCCGATTGCCGGGGGACAAAACGGGACCGCCTCGGGCGGCGGGGGGGGTCCGATTGGACTCCCCACCCGCGGAAGGCAAATCACGTACCCTGTACGTGATTTTGCCTGTCCGTGCCGCCTTGCCGACGTACATCGGCGTGAGGCGGTCGTCAAGTGGTTAATAGACATAAACATCCACATGAATACCCCGGCTCTCCCCACACATAGAAAGGATCCAACAAATGTAAGTACAACTTATAGTATACTACTTCATCTTTCATTTGTAAATGTACACATTAGTGTATACTACATAATCTTGATACACCAAAACATTTCAAGTTTTAGTTAGCAAATTTACTTTATTTCATTTTTATCATAAGCCTGCTATTTGTGCCGTATATTACTGACACTAGGGCACTAATATAATTACACCTCTTTGAATATTTTTATTTCTGATCACTTTATATTTTACTTAGAGATCACATCATGTTGATCACACACCTCGTTTACATGGTATTAGTATAACTACCACTTAGTAATTTGATCACATCAGTTCTCCATGCACGTTTTTCTTTGTCTTTGCTTTTTTTCCCTTTTTCAATGTGTTTGGTTTGTTTTGCTGTTTGCTTGTTTTTCCTTCCCTTTCGCTTTTCTTTTTCCTCCACATTTTTCACTTGTCCACACATAGACTTTCACACACTCTCTTATCACCACAGCACATCCAATGCACCTCAGCACATCCAATGCTCCCTCCTTAAATACACTTAACTCTTCGTTCACTGTTTGCACACACGCACTCACCCATTTCTATCACATATAATATTGCCATTTAATAAACAATATTTTCTTTATTCCTCCCCTTGTATTCTTCCTCGGGCCAGGAATTGCATTAAGACAATTTAGATATAGCATTTGTAAACTAGCATAGTTCAAACTCCTATATTTCTCTTTACACCACTAGGTTAGGAACAATAAACATTTGCAGACATAGGTGGGGATATAGCTCATTAGATATTGGGATATTATTTTCAAATACTTAAACACTTAATTAACTACCATAATACATCTCAGGTGTCGTCCATCGCCCCCCTGCCCCCATCTTGCCCCACGGGGTGTGACTTCTTGCAAGCCTCTTTGATGCTGGCGCCCACCTGGAGGGACGGGGATTGACGCATGTGGATACTGGGATCAGTGCTCCCCCTTTGGGGAAATCTCTGGATATGTGACTTTTGGTCGAAATTTAGCCCTTAGTGGTAAATATAGCAATATTATATATACATATACAGTTTTCAATGTGATGCATGGTGTGGCCATATTGAAACTTTTGATATATTTTACCAGAATAGAACCCCCTGAAGAAGACCGCAACAGCACAGGTCGAAACGCATAGGGGTATTCATGTGGATGTTTATGTCTATTAATGAATTGAATTTGTGTTTTAAATGTATTGTACCAAACTCAGATGGAATATTCTGGGATTTGTCCGTAACCAGAGTTTTGTATTTGTACAACAATTTTGATATATGACTTGCAAGTTGTGATTTGCATAATAAATGATTTTTATCATACCTATATTACAATTCTTGTATGAAAATATTATATTTGCCGCTAAAAAGCCCCCTGGGGGATTTTCCAATTTTTGTTCTTTTGCAATACTGTTTGGGGCGCGCGGCTGACTCAATTTCATGTGTTTTTTTCCTATTTGTTTGGTTCTTTTTGGGTGGGTAAACACCCCTTCCCCTTTTAACACATGAGAGTCATACAGGAGCTGTGAAACAATGCATTATCGAGTACAGTACTATTTTTCCTCTTCTAAGTAACCCCTACTGTCCTTGATCCAGAAATGGTTTGGGCCGTGATGGGCGTTATAGGGACTACTCTGTCCTGTTTAGAGCTAATATATAGATTCAGACTTAGGTCACTACATATATGCAGCCTAAGGGGTTCATTTTGTATGTCCCCACTCCGAAAGGTTTGTCTATGGATTCAGAAAGACAAGTTCTGGTCCAATAAATTCAATATACCGAGTAATGATAATTTTAATATGGCACTAAGAGAGGACTAGTACACTCCCTAATGTTCACAGCTTCGACAAATATATAAAAAATAAACAAAATATAAATTTTAATACTAAGCTCTAATATGTTACTACTATACAAAGTGATATTGATTGATATTCTTTTTGGCATTTTCACACGGATCCATCTGGTTCCCTCATGTCTTTTCACTCCCCTCCCCCCCTTGGTGGGAGTCAGTTTTCATCAGGCTTCCCGAGACGGTGGGGAGACATGGAGATTTCCATGGTTCTCCCCCTGTTTATGCTCTATGGTGTGACGATAAATCTTTCGTCCACCAGAGGGAGCATCACCGTGCCGGTGGCGTCCCTTGATCTCCACTGGACACTCATGACACGGCGCACACTGGAGGCTGCGGCTCCTGGTGTGCGCGGCACCATGACGTCACGCCCTTGCGACAGAGGAGACGGCGATGGCCGGAGCTACGGCTCTCAGGAAGGCCGAGGGAGCCACACCGCGATCACCATGCGGTGAGGGCCGGGAGGGGGTTGGGACGTTTGGAAACGACACCTGCAACTAATTAATCTAACTACTATTTAAACACCACTCCCTGGGGATCGTTTTGTGATCCCAGGAGAGCTCCCCACACATAGAAAGGATCCAACAAATGTAAGTACAACTTATAGTATACTACTTTGTCTTTCATTTGTAAATGTACACATTAGTGTATACTACATAATCTTGATACACCAAATCATTTCAGGTTTTAGTTAGCAAATTTACTTTATTTCATTTTTATCATAAGCCTGCTATTTGTGCCGTATATTACTGACACTAGGGCACTAATATAATTACACCTCTTTGAATATTTTTATTTCTGATCACTTTATATTTTACTTAGAGATCACATCATGTTGATCACACACCTCATTTACATGGTATTAGTATAACTACCACTTAGTAATTTGATCACATCAGTTCTCCATGCACGTTTTTCTTTGTCTTTGCTTTTTTTCCCTTTTTCAATGTGTTTGGTTTGTTTTGCTGTTTGCTTGTTTTTTCTTCCCTTTCCCTTTTCTTTTTCCTCCACATTTTTCACTTGTCCACACATAGACTTTCACACACTCTCTTATCACCTCAGCACATCCAATGCACCTCAGCACATCCAATGCTCCCTCCTTAAATACACTTAACTCTTCGTTCACTGTTTGCACACACGCACTCACCCATTTCTATCACATATAATATTGCCATTTAATAAACAATATTTTCTTTATTCCTCCCCTTGTATTCTTCCTCGGGCCAGGAATTGCATTAAGACAATTTAGATATAGCATTTGTAAACTAGCATAGTTCAAACTCCTATATTTCTCTTTACACCACTAGGTTAGGAACAATAAACATTTGCAGACATAGGTGGGGATATAGCTCATTAGATATTGGGATATTATTTTCAAATACTTAAACACTTAATTAACTACCATAATACATCTCAGGTGTCGTCCATCGCCCCCCTGCCCCCATCTTGCCCCACGGGGTGTGACTTCTTGCAAGCCTCTTTGATGCTGGCGCCCGCCTGGAGGGACGGGGATTGACGCATGTGGATACCGGGATCAGTGCTCCCCCTTTGGGGAAATCTCTGGATATGTGACTTTTGGTCGAAATTTAGCCCTTAGTGGTAAATATAGCAATATTATATATACATATACAGTTTTCAATGTGATGCATGGTGTGGCCATATTGAAACTTTTGATATATTTTACCAGAATAGAACCCCCTGAAGAAGACCGCAACAGCACAGGTCGAAACGCGTAGGGGTATTTATGTGGATGTTTATGTCTATTAATGAATTGAATTTGTGTTTTAAATGTATTGTACCAAACTCAGATGGAATATTCTGGGATATGTCTGTAACCAGAGTTTTGTATTTGTACAACAATCTTGATATATGACTTGCAAGTTGTGATTTGCATAATAAATGATTTTTATCATACCTATATTACAATTCTTGTATGAAAATATTATATTTGCCGCTAAAAAGCCCCCTGGGGGATTTTCCAATTTTTGTTCTTTTGCAATACTGTTTGGGGCGCGCGGCTGACTCAATTTCATGTTTTTTTTTCCTATTTGGTTCTTTTTGGGTGGGTAAACACCCCTTCCCCTTTTAACACATGAGAGTCATACAGGAGCTGTGAAACAATGCATTATCGAGTACAGTACTATTTTTGCTCTTCTAAGTAACCCCTACTGTCCTTGATCCAGAAATGGTTTGGACCGTGATGGGCGTTATAGGGACTACTCTGTCCTGTTTAGAGCTAATATATAGATTTAGACTTAGGTCGCTACATATTTGCAGCCTAAGGGGTTCATTTTGTATGTCCCCACTCCGAAAGGTTTGTCTATGGATTCAGAAAGACAAGTTCTGGTCCAATAAATTCAATATACCGAGTAATGATAATTTTAATATGGCACTAAGAGAGGACTAGTACACTCCCTAATGTTCACAGCTTCGACAAATATATAAAAAATAAACAAAATATAAATTTTAATACTAAGCTCTAATATGTTACTACTATACAAAGTGATATTGATTGATAATCTTTTTGGCATTTTCACACGGATCCATCTGGTTCCCTCATGTCTTTTCACTCCCCTCCCCCCCTTGGTGGGAGTCAGTTTTCATCAGGCTTCCCGAGACGGTGGGGAGACATGGAGATTTCCATGGTTCTCCCCCTGTTTATGCTCTATGGTGTGACGATAAATCTTTCGTCCACCAGAGGGAGCATCACCGTGCCGGTGGCGTCCCTTGATCTCCACTGGACACTCATGACACGGCGCACACTGGAGGCTGCGGCTCCTGGTGTGCGCGGCACCATGACGTCACGCCCTTGCGACAGAGGAGACGGCGATGGCCGGAGCTACGGCTCTCAGGAAGGCCGAGGGAGCCACACCGCGATCACCATGCGGTGAGGGCCGGGAGGGGGTTGGGACGTTTGGAAACGACACCTGCAACTAATTAATCTAACTACTATTTAAACACCACTCCCTGGGGATCGTTTTGTGATCCCAGGAGAGCTCCCCACACATAGAAAGGATCCAACAAATGTAAGTACAACTTATAGTATACTACTTTGTCTTTCATTTGTAAATGTACACATTAGTGTATACTACATAATCTTGATACACCAAATCATTTCAGGTTTTAGTTAGCAAATTTACTTTATTTCATTTTTATCATAAGCCTGCTATTTGTGCCGTATATTACTGACACTAGGGCACTAATATAATTACACCTCTTTGAATATTTTTATTTCTGATCACTTTATATTTTACTTAGAGATCACATCATGTTGATCACACACCTCATTTACATGGTATTAGTATAACTACCACTTAGTAATTTGATCACATCAGTTCTCCATGCACGTTTTTCTTTGTCTTTGCTTTTTTTCCCTTTTTCAATGTGTTTGGTTTGTTTTGCTGTTTGCTTGTTTTTTCTTCCCTTTCCCTTTTCTTTTTCCTCCACATTTTTCACTTGTCCACACATAGACTTTCACACACTCTCTTATCACCTCAGCACATCCAATGCACCTCAGCACATCCAATGCTCCCTCCTTAAATACACTTAACTCTTCGTTCACTGTTTGCACACACGCACTCACCCATTTCTATCACATATAATATTGCCATTTAATAAACAATATTTTCTTTATTCCTCCCCTTGTATTCTTCCTCGGGCCAGGAATTGCATTAAGACAATTTAGATATAGCATTTGTAAACTAGCATAGTTCAAACTCCTATATTTCTCTTTACACCACTAGGTTAGGAACAATAAACATTTGCAGACATAGGTGGGGATATAGCTCATTAGATATTGGGATATTATTTTCAAATACTTAAACACTTAATTAACTACCATAATACATCTCAGGTGTCGTCCATCGCCCCCCTGCCCCCATCTTGCCCCACGGGGTGTGACTTCTTGCAAGCCTCTTTGATGCTGGCGCCCGCCTGGAGGGACGGGGATTGACGCATGTGGATACCGGGATCAGTGCTCCCCCTTTGGGGAAATCTCTGGATATGTGACTTTTGGTCGAAATTTAGCCCTTAGTGGTAAATATAGCAATATTATATATACATATACAGTTTTCAATGTGATGCATGGTGTGGCCATATTGAAACTTTTGATATATTTTACCAGAATAGAACCCCCTGAAGAAGACCGCAACAGCACAGGTCGAAACGCGTAGGGGTATTTATGTGGATGTTTATGTCTATTAATGAATTGAATTTGTGTTTTAAATGTATTGTACCAAACTCAGATGGAATATTCTGGGATATGTCTGTAACCAGAGTTTTGTATTTGTACAACAATCTTGATATATGACTTGCAAGTTGTGATTTGCATAATAAATGATTTTTATCATACCTATATTACAATTCTTGTATGAAAATATTATATTTGCCGCTAAAAAGCCCCCTGGGGGATTTTCCAATTTTTGTTCTTTTGCAATACTGTTTGGGGTGCGCGGCTGACTCAATTTCATGTTTTTTTTTCCTATTTGGTTCTTTTTGGGTGGGTAAACACCCCTTCCCCTTTTAACACATGAGAGTCATACAGGAGCTGTGAAACAATGCATTATCGAGTACAGTACTATTTTTGCTCTTCTAAGTAACCCCTACTGTCCTTGATCCAGAAATGGTTTGGACCGTGATGGGCGTTATAGGGACTACTCTGTCCTGTTTAGAGCTAATATATAGATTTAGACTTAGGTCGCTACATATTTGCAGCCTAAGGGGTTCATTTTGTATGTCCCCACTCCGAAAGGTTTGTCTATGGATTCAGAAAGACAAGTTCTGGTCCAATAAATTCAATATACCGAGTAATGATAATTTTAATATGGCACTAAGAGAGGACTAGTACACTCCCTAATGTTCACAGCTTCGACAAATATATAAAAAATAAACAAAATATAAATTTTAATACTAAGCTCTAATATGTTACTACTATACAAAGTGATATTGATTGATAATCTTTTTGGCATTTTCACACGGATCCATCTGGTTCCCTCATGTCTTTTCACTCCCCTCCCCCCCTTGGTGGGAGTCAGTTTTCATCAGGCTTCCCGAGACGGTGGGGAGACATGGAGATTTCCATGGTTCTCCCCCTGTTTATGCTCTATGGTGTGACGATAAATCTTTCGTCCACCAGAGGGAGCATCACCGTGCCGGTGGCGTCCCTTGATCTCCACTGGACACTCATGACACGGCGCACACTGGAGGCTGCGCCTCCTGGTGTGCGCGGCACCATGACGTCACGCCCTTGCGACAGAGGAGACGGCGATGGCCGGAGCTACGGCTCTCAGGAAGGCCGAGGGAGCCACACCGCGATCACCATGCGGTGAGGGCCGGGAGGGGGTTGGGACGTTTGGAAACGACACCTGCAACTAATTAATCTAACTACTATTTAAACACCACTCCCTGGGGATCGTTTTGTGATCCCAGGAGAGCTCCCCACACATAGAAAGGATCCAACAAATGTAAGTACAACTTATAGTATACTACTTTGTCTTTCATTTGTAAATGTACACATTAGTGTATACTACATAATCTTGATACACCAAATCATTTCAGGTTTTAGTTAGCAAATTTACTTTATTTCATTTTTATCATAAGCCTGCTATTTGTGCCGTATATTACTGACACTAGGGCACTAATATAATTACACCTCTTTGAATATTTTTATTTCTGATCACTTTATATTTTACTTAGAGATCACATCATGTTGATCACACACCTCATTTACATGGTATTAGTATAACTACCACTTAGTAATTTGATCACATCAGTTCTCCATGCACGTTTTTCTTTGTCTTTGCTTTTTTTCCCTTTTTCAATGTGTTTGGTTTGTTTTGCTGTTTGCTTGTTTTTTCTTCCCTTTCCCTTTTCTTTTTCCTCCACATTTTTCACTTGTCCACACATAGACTTTCACACACTCTCTTATCACCTCAGCACATCCAATGCACCTCAGCACATCCAATGCTCCCTCCTTAAATACACTTAACTCTTCGTTCACTGTTTGCACACACGCACTCACCCATTTCTATCACATATAATATTGCCATTTAATAAACAATATTTTCTTTATTCCTCCCCTTGTATTCTTCCTCGGGCCAGGAATTGCATTAAGACAATTTAGATATAGCATTTGTAAACTAGCATAGTTCAAACTCCTATATTTCTCTTTACACCACTAGGTTAGGAACAATAAACATTTGCAGACATAGGTGGGGATATAGCTCATTAGATATTGGGATATTATTTTCAAATACTTAAACACTTAATTAACTACCATAATACATCTCAGGTGTCGTCCATCGCCCCCCTGCCCCCATCTTGCCCCACGGGGTGTGACTTCTTGCAAGCCTCTTTGATGCTGGCGCCCGCCTGGAGGGACGGGGATTGACGCATGTGGATACCGGGATCAGTGCTCCCCCTTTGGGGAAATCTCTGGATATGTGACTTTTGGTCGAAATTTAGCCCTTAGTGGTAAATATAGCAATATTATATATACATATACAGTTTTCAATGTGATGCATGGTGTGGCCATATTGAAACTTTTGATATATTTTACCAGAATAGAACCCCCTGAAGAAGACCGCAACAGCACAGGTCGAAACGCGTAGGGGTATTTATGTGGATGTTTATGTCTATTAATGAATTGAATTTGTGTTTTAAATGTATTGTACCAAACTCAGATGGAATATTCTGGGATATGTCTGTAACCAGAGTTTTGTATTTGTACAACAATCTTGATATATGACTTGCAAGTTGTGATTTGCATAATAAATGATTTTTATCATACCTATATTACAATTCTTGTATGAAAATATTATATTTGCCGCTAAAAAGCCCCCTGGGGGATTTTCCAATTTTTGTTCTTTTGCAATACTGTTTGGGGCGCGCGGCTGACTCAATTTCATGTTTTTTTTTCCTATTTGGTTCTTTTTGGGTGGGTAAACACCCCTTCCCCTTTTAACACATGAGAGTCATACAGGAGCTGTGAAACAATGCATTATCGAGTACAGTACTATTTTTGCTCTTCTAAATAACCCCTACTGTCCTTGATCCAGAAATGGTTTGGACCGTGATGGGCGTTATAGGGACTACTCTGTCCTGTTTAGAGCTAATATATAGATTTAGACTTAGGTCGCTACATATTTGCAGCCTAAGGGGTTCATTTTGTATGTCCCCACTCCGAAAGGTTTGTCTATGGATTCAGAAAGACAAGTTCTGGTCCAATAAATTCAATATACCGAGTAATGATAATTTTAATATGGCACTAAGAGAGGACTAGTACACTCCCTAATGTTCACAGCTTCGACAAATATATAAAAAATAAACAAAATATAAATTTTAATACTAAGCTCTAATATGTTACTACTATACAAAGTGATATTGATTGATAATCTTTTTGGCATTTTCACACGGATCCATCTGGTTCCCTCATGTCTTTTCACTCCCCTCCCCCCCTTGGTGGGAGTCAGTTTTCATCAGGCTTCCTGAGACGGTGGGGAGACATGGAGATTTCCATGGTTCTCCCCCTGTTTATGCTCTATGGTGTGACGATAAATCTTTCGTCCACCAGAGGGAGCATCACCGTGCCGGCGGCGTCCCTTGATCTCCACTGGACACTCATGACACGGCGCACACTGGAGGCTGTGGCTCCTGGTGTGCGCGGCACCATGACGTCACGCCCTTGCGACAGAGGAGACGGTGATGGCCGGAGCTACGGCTCTCAGGAACGCCGAGGGAGCCACACCGCGATCACCATGCGGTGAGGGCCGGGAGGGGGTTGGGACGTTTGGAAACGACACCTGCAACTAATTAATCTAACTACTATTTAAACACCACTCCCTGGGGATCGTTTTGTGATCCCAGGAGAGCTCCCCACACATAGAAAGGATCCAACAAATGTAAGTACAACTTATAGTATACTACTTCATCTTTCATTTGTAAATGTACACATTAGTGTATACTACATAATCTTGATACACCAAAACATTTCAGGTTTTAGTTAGCAAATTTACTTTATTTCATTTTTATCATAAGCCTGCTATTTGTGCCGTATATTACTGACACTAGGGCACTAATATAATTACACCTCTTTGAATATTTTTATTTCTGATCACTTTATATTTTACTTAGAGATCACATCATGTTGATCACACACCTCATTTACATGGTATTAGTATAACTACCACTTAGTAATTTGATCACATCAGTTCTCCATGCACGTTTTTCTTTGTCTTTGCTTTTTTTCCCTTTTTCAATGTGTTTGGTTTGTTTTGCTGTTTGCTTGTTTTTTCTTCCCTTTCCCTTTTCTTTTTCCTCCACATTTTTCACTTGTCCACACATAGACTTTCACACACTCTCTTATCACCTCAGCACATCCAATGCACCTCAGCACATCCAATGCTCCCTCCTTAAATACACTTAACTCTTCGTTCACTGTTTGCACACACGCACTCACCCATTTCTATCACATATAATATTGCCATTTAATAAACAATATTTTCTTTATTCCTCCCCTTGTATTCTTCCTCGGGCCAGGAATTGCATTAAGACAATTTAGATATAGCATTTGTAAACTAGCATAGTTCAAACTCCTATATTTCTCTTTACACCACTAGGTTAGGAACAATAAACATTTGCAGACATAGGTGGGGATATAGCTCATTAGATATTGGGATATTATTTTCAAATACTTAAACACTTAATTAACTACCATAATACATCTCAGGTGTCGTCCATCGCCCCCCTGCCCCCATCTTGCCCCACGGGGTGTGACTTCTTGTAAGCCTCTTTGATGCTGGCGCCCGCCTGGAGGGACGGGGATTGACGCATGTGGATACCGGGATCAGTGCTCCCCCTTTGGGGAAATCTCTGGATATGTGACTTTTGGTCGAAATTTAGCCCTTAGTGGTAAATATAGCAATATTATATATACATATACAGTTTTCAATGTGATGCATGGTGTGGCCATATTGAAACTTTTGATATATTTTACCAGAATAGAACCCCCTGAAGAAGACCGCAATAGCACAGGTCGAAACGCGTAGGGGTATTTATGTGGATGTTTATGTCTATTAATGAATTGAATTTGTGTTTTAAATGTATTGTACCAAACTCAGATGGAATATTCTGGGATATGTCTGTAACCAGAGTTTTGTATTTGTACAACAATCTTGATATATGACTTGCAAGTTGTGATTTGCATAATAAATGATTTTTATCATACCTATATTACAATTCTTGTATGAAAATATTATATTTGCCGCTAAAAAGCCCCCTGGGGGATTTTCCAATTTTTGTTCTTTTGCAATACTGTTTGGGGCGCGCGGCTGACTCAATTTCATGTGTTTTTTTCCTATTTGGTTCTTTTTGGGTGGGTAAACACCCCTTCCCCTTTTAACACATGAGAGTCATACAGGAGCTGTGAAACAATGCATTATCGAGTACAGTACTATTTTTCCTCTTCTAAGTAACCCCTACTGTCCTTGATCCAGAAATGGTTTGGACCGTGATGGGCGTTATAGGGACTACTCTGTCCTGTTTAGAGCTAATATATAGATTCAGACTTAGGTTGCTACATATTTGCAGCCTAAGGGGTTCATTTTGTATGTCCCCACTCCGAAAGGTTTGTCTATGGATTCAGAAAGACAAGTTCTGGTCCAATAAATTCAATATACCGAGTAATGATAATTTTAATATGGCACTAAGAGAGGACTAGTACACTCCCTAATGTTCACAGCTTCGACAAATATATAAAAAATAAACAAAATATAAATTTTAATACTAAGCTCTAATATGTTACTACTATACAAAGTGATATTGATTGATAATCTTTTTGGCATTTTCACACGGATCCATCTGGTTCCCTCATGTCTTTTCACTCCCCTCCCCCCCTTGGTGGGAGTCAGTTTTCATCAGGCTTCCTGGCACGGTGGGGAGACATGGAGATTTCCATGGTTCTCCCCCTGTTTATGCTCTATGGTGTGACGATAAATCTTTCGTCCACCAGAGGGAGCATCACCGTGCCGGCGGCGTCCCTTGATCTCCACTGGACACTCATGACACGGCGCACACTGGAGGCTGTGGCTCCTGTTGTGCGCGGCACCATGACGTCACGCCCTTGCGACAGAGGAGACGGTGATGGCCGGAGCTACGGCTCTCAGGAACGCCGAGGGAGCCACACCGCGATCACCATGCGGTGAGGGCCGGGAGGGGGTTGGGACGTTTGGAAACGACACCTGCAACTAATTAATCTAACTACTATTTAAACACCACTCCCTGGGGATCGTTTTGTGATCCCAGGAGAGCTCCCCACACATAGAAAGGATCCAACAAATGTAAGTACAACTTATAGTATACTACTTCATCTTTCATTTGTAAATGTACACATTAGTGTATACTACATAATCTTGATACACCAAAACATTTCAGGTTTTAGTTAGCAAATTTACTTTATTTCATTTTTATCATAAGCCTGCTATTTGTGCCGTATATTACTGACACTAGGGCACTAATATAATTACACCTCTTTGAATATTTTTATTTCTGATCACTTTATATTTTACTTAGAGATCACATAATGTTGATCACACACCTCGTTTACATGGTATTAGTATAACTACCACTTAGTAATTTGATCACATCAGTTCTCCATGCACGTTTTTCTTTGTCTTTGCTTTTTTCCCCTTTTTCAATGTGTTTGGTTTGTTTTGCTGTTTGCTTGTTTTTCCTTCCCTTTCCCTTTTCTTTTTCCTCCACATTTTTCACTTGTCCACACATAGACTTTCACACACTCTCTTATCACCTCAGCACATCCAATGCACCTCAGCACATCCAATGCTCCCTCCTTAAATACACTTAACTCTTCGTTCACTGTTTGCACACACGCACTCACCCATTTCTATCACATATAATATTGCCATTTAATAAACAATATTTTCTTTATTCCTCCCCTTGTATTCTTCCTCGGGCCAGGAATTGCATTAAGACAATTTAGATATAGCATTTGTAAACTAGCATAGTTCAAACTCTTATATTTCTCTTTACACCACTAGGTTAGGAACAATAAACATTTGCAGACATAGGTGGGGATATAGCTCATTAGATATTGGGATATTATTTTCAAATACTTAAACACTTAATTAACTACCATAATACATCTCAGGTGTCGTCCATCGCCCCCTGCCCCCATCTTGCCCCACGGGGTGTGACTTCTTGCAAGCCTCTTTGATGCTGGCGCCCGCCTGGAGGGACGGGGATTGACGCATGTGGATACCGGGATCAGTGCTCCCCCTTTGGGGAAATCTCTGGATATGTGACTTTTGGTCGAAATTTAGCCCTTAGTGGTAAATATAGCAATATTATATATACATATACAGTTTTCAATGTGATGCATGGTGTGGCCAAATTGAAACTTTTGATATATTTTACCAGAATAGAACCCCCTGAAGAAGACCGCAAGAGCACAGGTCGAAACGCGTCGGGGTATTCATGTGGATGTTTATGTCTATTAATGAATTGAATTTGTGTTTTAAATGTATTGTACCAAACTCAGATGGAATATTCTGGGATATGTCTGTAACCAGAGTTTTGTATTTGTACAACAATCTTGATATATGACTTGCAAGTTGTGATTTGCATAATAAATGATTTTTATCATACCTATATTACAATTCTTGTATGAAAATATTATATTTGCCGCTAAAAAGCCCCCTGGGGGATTTTCCAATTTTTGTTCTTTTGCAATACTGTTTGGGGCGCGCGGCTGACTCAATTTCATGTGTTTTTTTCCTATTTGTAAGGCCAAAATGTTTGGATTTGATAGCAAGATAGGGAATGTACGAGATTTAGGTGTATAAATTGAGGAAGGGGGAAAAATCCATCTCTCTAAGATGTACTTTAATCATCAGTGCCCTTAAAAAGTGGAAGGCACATATACAAACTGTTGTAATTCCTATACCATTCACCTGATTTGGATGTAAATACCCTCAAATTAACCACTTAAGGACCGCCTCACGCCAATATACGTCGGCAAGGCGGCACGGGCAGGCAAAATCACGTACATGCACGTGATTTGCCTCCCGCGGGTGGGGGGTCTGATCGGACCCCCCCGGTGCCCGAGGCGGTCCTATTTTGTCCCCCGGCGATCGGAGGTGAGGGGGAGGCCATCCGTTCGTGGCCCCCCCCCTCGCGATCGCCGCCGGCCAATGGGAACATTCCTTTGCTGCTGTATGCTAAACAGCAGCAAAGGAAATGATGTCATCTCTCCTCGGCTCGGTATTTTCCGTTCCGGCGCCGAGGAGAGAAGACTGAAATGTGAGTGCACCAACACTACACACACATTAGAACATGCCAGGCACACAAAACACCCCGATCCCCCCCCCCCGATCGCCCCCAATCACCCCCCCAATCACCCCCCCCCCGTCACAAACTGACACCAAGCAGGTTCTTTTTTTTTTTTTTCTGATTACTGCATTGGTGTCAGTTTGTGACAGTTACAGTGTTAGGACAGTTAGGGTTAGCCCCCTGTAGGTCTAGGGTACCCCCCTAACCCCCCCTAATAAAGTTTTAACCCCTTGATCACCCCCCCTCACCAGTGTCACTAAGCGATCATTTTTCTGATCGCTGTATTAGTGTCGCTGGTGACGCTAGTTAGGGACATAAATATTTAGGTTCACCGTCAGCGTTTTATAGCGACAGGGACCCCCATATACTACCTAATAAATGTTTTAACCCCTTGATTGCCCCCTAGTTAACCCTTTCACCACTGATCACTGTATAACTGTTACGGGTGACGCTGGTTAGTTCGTTTATTTTTTGTAAGTTAGTTTGTGTCAGGGCACCCGCCGTTTATTACCGAATAAAGGTTTAGCCCCCTGATCGCCCGGCGGTGATATGCATCGCCCCAGGCAGCATCAGACTAGCGCCAGTACCGCTAACACCCACGCACGCAGCATGCGCCTCCCTTAGTGGTATAGTATCTGATCGGATCAATATCTGATCCGATCAGATCTATACTAGCGTCCCCAGCAGTTTAGGGTTCCCAAAAACGCAGTGTTAGCGGGATCAGCCCAGATACCTGCTAGCACCTGCGTTTTGCCCCTCCGCCCAGCCCACCCAAGTGCAGTATCGATCAATCACTGTCACTTACAAAACACTAAACACATAACTGCAGCGTTCGCAGAGTCAGGCCTGATCCCTGCGATCGCTAACAGTTTTTTTGGTAGCATTTTGGTGAACTGGCAAGCAAGCACCAGCCCCAGGCAGCGTCAGGTTAGCGCCAGTAGCGCTAACACCCACGCACGCACCGTACACCTCCCTTAGTGGTATAGTATCTGATCGGATCAATATCTGATCTGATTAGATCTATACTAGCGTCCCCAGCATTTTAGGGTTCCCAAAAACGCAGTGTTAGCGGGATCAGCCCAGATACCTGCTAGCACCTGCACTTTGCCCCTCCGCCCGGCCCAGCTCAGCCCACCCAAATGCAGTATCGATCGATCACTGTCACTTACAAAGCACTTAACGCATAACTGCAGCGTTCGCAGAGTCAGGCCTGATCCCTGCGATCGCTAACAGTTTTTTTGGTAGCTTTTTATTGAACTGGCAAGCACCAGTGGCCTAGTACACCCCGGTCGTGGTCAAACCAGCACTGCAGTAACACTTGGTGACGTGGTGCAGTTCAAGCTGGTGAGGTGGCAAGCAGAAGTAGTGTCCCGCTGCCACCAAAAAGACAAACACAGGCCCGTCATGCCCATAGTGCCCTTCCTGCTGCATTCGCCAGTCCTAATTGGGAACCCACCACTTCTGCAGTGCCCGTACTTCCCCCACTCACATCCCCAACCAAATGCAGTCGGCTGCATGAGAGGCATTTTCTTTATGTCCTCCCGAGTACCCCTACCCAACAAACCCCCCCAAAAAAGATGTTGTGTCTGCAGCAAGCGCGGATATAGGCGTGACACCCGCTATTATTGTCCCTCCTGTCCTGACAATCCTGGTCTTTGCATTGGTGAATGTTTTGAACGCTACCATGCACTAGTTAAGCATTAGCATAGGGTACAGCATTGCACAGACTAGGCGCCATTTCACAGGGTCTCCCAAGATGCCATCGCATTTTGAGAGACCCGAACCTGGAACCGGTTGCAGTTATAAAAATTAGTTACAAAAAAAGTGAAAAAAAAATAATATATATATAAAATAAAAAAAAAATTGTTGTTGTTTTATTGTTCTCTCTTTCTCTATTCTCTCTATTGTTCTGCTCTTTTTTACTGTATTCTATTCTGCAATGTTTTATTGTTATTATGTTTTATCATGTTTGCTTTTCAGGTATGCAATTTTTTATACTTTACCGTTTACTGTGCTTTATTGTTAACCATTTTTTTGTCTTCAGGTACGCCATTCACGACTTTGAGTGGTTATACCAGAATGATGCCTGCAGGTTTAGGTATCATCTTGGTATCATTCTTTTCAGCCAGCGGTCGGCTTTCATGTAAAAGCAATCCTAGCGGCTAATTAGCCTCTAGACTGCTTTTACAAGCCGTGGGAGGGAATGCCCCCCCCACCGTCTTCCGTGTTTTTCTCTGGCTCTCCTGTCCCAACAGGGAACCTGAGAATGCAGCCGGTGATTCAGCCAGCTGACCATAGAGCTGATCAGAGACCAGAGTGGCTCCAAACATCTCTATGGCCTAAGAAACCGGAAGCTACGAGCATTTTATGACTTAGATTTCGCCGGGTGTAAATAGCGCCATTGGGAAATTGGGGAAGCATTTTATCACACCGATCTTGGTGTGGTCAGATGCTTTGAGGGCAGAGGAGAGATCTAGGGTCTAATAGACCCCAATTTTTTCAAAAAAGAGTACCTGTCACTACCTATTGCTATCATAGGGGATATTTACATTCCCCGAGATAACAATAAAAATGATTTAAAAAAAAATGAAAGGCACAGGTTAAAAATAAGATAAAAAAGCAAAAAAATAATAAAGAAAAAAAATAAATAAAAAAAAGCACCCCTGTCGCCCCCTGCTCTCGCGCTAAGGCGAACGCAAGCGGCGGTCTGTCGTCAAATGTAAACAGCAATTGCACCATGCATGTGAGGTATCACCGCGAAGGTCAGATCGAGGGCAGTAATTTTTGCAGTAGACCTCTTCTGTAAATCTAAAGTGGTAACCTGTAAAGGCTTTTAAAGGCTTTTAAAAATGTATTTATTTTGTTGCCACTGCACGTTTGTGCGCAATTGTAAAGCATGTCATGTTTGGTATCCATGTACTCGGCCTAAGATCATCTTTTTTATTTCATCAAACATTTGGGCAATATAGTGTGTTTTAGTGCATTAAAATTTAAAAAAGTGTGTTTTTTCCCCAAAAAATGCATTTGAAAAATCGCTGCGCAAATACTGTGTGAAAAAAAAAATGAAACACCCACCATTTTAATCTGTAGGGCATTTGCTTTAAAAAATATATAATGTTTGGGGGTTCAAAGTAATTTTCTTGCAAAAAAAATAGCTTTTTCATGTAAACAATAAGTGTCAGAAAGGGCTTTGTCTTCAAGTGGTTAGAAGAGTGGGTGATGTGTGACATAAGCTTCTAAATGTTGTGCATAAAATGCCAGGACAGTTCAAACCCCCCCCAAATGACCCCATTTTGGAAAGGAGACACCCCAAGCTATTTGCTGAGAGGCATGTCGAGTCCATGGAATATTTTATATTGCGACACAAGTTGCGGGAAAGAGACACTTTTTTTTTTTTTTTGCACAAAGTTGTCACTAAATGATATATTTCTCAAACATCCCATGGGAATATGTGAAATTACACCCCAAAATACATTCTGCTGCTTCTCCTGAGTACGGGGATACCACATGTGTGAGACTTTTTGGGAGCCTAGCCGCGTACGGGACCCCGAAAGCCAAGCCTTCAGGCTTTCTAAGGGCGTGAATTTTAGATTTCACTCTTCACTGCCTATCACAGTTTCGGAGGCCATGGAATGCCCTGGTGGCACAAACCCCCCCCAAATGACCCCATTTTGGAAAGTAGACACCCAAAGCTATTTTCTGAGAGGTATAGTGAGTATTTTGCAGACCTCACTTTTTGTCACAAAGTTTTGAAAATTGAAAAAAGAAAAAAAAATGTTTTTTCTTGTCTTTCTTCATTTTCAAAAACAAATGAGAGCTGCAAAATACTCACCATGCCTCTCAGCAAATAGCTTGGGGTATCTACTTTCCAAAATGGGGTCATTTGGGGGGGTTTTGTGCCACCTGGGCATTCCATGGCCTCCGAAACTGTGATAGGCAGTGAAGAGTGAAATCAAAAATTTTCACCCTTAGAAATCCTGAAGGCGGTGATTGGATTTCGGGGCCCCGTACGCGGCTAGGCTCCCAAAAAGTCCCACACATATGGTATCCCCATACTCAGGAGAAGCAGCTAAATGTATTTTGGGGTGCAATTCCACATATGCCCATGGCCTGTGTGAGCAATATATCATTTAGTGACAACTTTGTGCAAAAAAAAAGAGAAAAAAAGTGTCACTTTCCCGCAACTTGTGTCAAAATATAAAATATTCCATGGACTCAATATGCCTCTCAGCAAATAGCTTGGGGTGTCTACTTTCCAAAATGGGGTAATTTGGGGGGTTTTGTGCCACCTGGGCATTCCATGGCCTCCGAAACTGTGATAGGTAGTGAAGAGTGAAATCAAAAATTTACACCCTTAGAAATCCTGAAGGCGGTGATTGGTTTTCGGGGCCCCGTACGCGGCTAGGCTCCCAAAAAGTCCCACACATGTGGTATCTCCATACTCAGGAGAAGCAGCTGAATGTATTTTGGGGTGCAATTCCATATAGGCCCATGGCCTGTGTGAGCAATATATCATTTAGTGACAACTTTTTGTAAATTTTTTTTTTGTCATTATTCAATCACTTGGGACAAAAAAAATAAATATTCAATGGGTTCAACATGCCTCTCAGCAATTTCCTTGGGGTGTCTACTTTCCAAAATGGGGTCATTTGGGGGGGTTTTGTACTGCCCTGCCATTTTAGCACCTCAAGAAATGACATAGGCAGTCATAAACTAAAAGTTGTGTAAATTACAGAAAATGTACCCTAGTTTGTAGACGCTATAACTTTTGCGCAAACCAATAAATATACGCTTATTGACATTTTTTTTACCAAAGACATGTGGCCGAATACATTTTGGCCTAATGTATGACTAAAATTTAGTTTATTGGATTTTTTTTATAACAAAAATAGAAAATATCATTTTTTTTCAAAATTTTCGGTATTTTTCCGTTTATAGCGCAAAAAATAAAAACCGCAGAGGTGATCAAATACCATCAAAAGAAAGCTCTATTTGTGGGAAGAAAAGGACGCAAATTTCGTTTGGGTACAGCATTGCATGACCGCGCAATTAGCAGTTAAAGCGACGCAGTGCCAAATTGGAAAAAGACCTCTGGTCCTTAGGCAGCATAATGGTCCGGGGCTCAAGTGGTTAAAGCTGAAAATCTGCAGTTAAAGCACATCTTGTTTGTTTCATTTCAAATCCATTGTGGTAGTGTATAGAGCCAAAAAGATTAGAATTTTAGAATTGTGTCAGTGTCCCAATATTTATGAACACACACATATATATATATATATATATATATATATATATATATATATATATATATATATATATATATTGTAGCAGAGCGTCCCAGAGAGAGCCAGGAAAAGTCCTGTTCGGGGTTTATACATCTCCCAGGCTCCTCTCATACAGGTTCAGGGATCTCTGATCCATGGTCCGGTTCAGGTCTTGGTCCTCTCCCCCAGGCTAATTTAAGCTCACCTGAGCAAGACAGCCCTTGCTCTTGGCCTGGGATACTCAGAGAACTTCTGTGTAAGAGTGCAAAAAGGTATGTGGAAACTGACAAGCTGTAGGCTTGCTCAGCTTAGTAGTTAGGATCTGTAAATATTGTTTAGTTAGTGCCGAGACACGGCTAGGTTTTGTTTTGGCTATTTTTGTTCCTATTTGTTTCTTTTGGAACACTGTACAGCACCTGTAAATAGACTTGTATATATCACAAATAAACACCGCACTGTTTGTCACTATTCCACTGGATTTGGTATCTGTGCCTGAAAGACTGCTCATCCCAGGGAGCTTTGTACCTGCTACCTGTCCCCCAGGTTACATATGGTGGAGACTGCGGCCAGCTGTAGTAAGTTACTACTTAAAAGGCCAGTACCTAGAGTGACTAAACATGGAGGAAATCCTAAAACAATTGGTGATATCCAATGCTGCACAGCAACAATCCAATGCTGCACAGCAACAAACAAACGCTATCGCACAGGAGAAAACCAAGGCGCTGTGCCAACAGATTGGTGCTGTACAGGAGCTATCGCAGAGGCTGTTTGAACAGCTAGCCACTGATGCAAAAGAGGATAGGAAAACCTTGGCTGCGGTTGTGGAGACGCTAGCACAGTGGTCACCTGCTAAAGTTAATGTTGTTGGAGACAAGCCCTCAGCTATCCATGTGGGTCGCTTTCTTTCCAAGATGACTGCAGATGATGATCCAGAGGCCTTTATCTTAACCTTTGAACGGACCGCTGAGAGGGAAGGTTGGCCCAAAACCCAGTGGGCAGGACTGGTCGCCCCCTTGCTGTCTGGAGAATCGCAGAAGGCCTACTATGATTTGGAGTCAGCAGAAGCAGGAGACTATGAAAAGGTCAAGCGGGAAATCCTGGCGCGACTTGGTGTCACCCTGGCAGTTCGAGCACAGCGGGTCCACAGCTGGTTCTTCCAAGACGAGAGGCCCCCAAGATCGCAGATGTTCGACCTAATTCACTTGGTGAGAAAATGGCTACAGCCGGAGTCCTTGTCTGGGCCACAAATAGTGGAGCGTGTGGTCATGGACCAGTTCCTGAGGTCACTACCAGTTCCCCTGCAGAAGTGGGTGAGTCAAGGAGACCCCAACTCGGCGGACAACCTCGTGGAACTTGTTGAAAGGTACTTTGCTGCAGAGAACCTGGTCACCACCCCTACAGCCGCACGGACTTTCCGCCCAAAGTCACGGTCTCCCCAGGCAACCGGTAAGACTGTTCCAGGGGAAGTGGGTGGTAAGCATGGCAAGGAAATAGGGGGGAGGATTTTTGGTGCCAGGACTGAAGTTTGGCGTCCCAAACAAGGGAAGCTACTGCCTGTCAGCAAATCAAACTTGGGAAACATCAGGTGTTTTCGTTGCCAAGAACTGGGACATGTTGCAGCAAACTGTCCATTGACAGATGAACCAATGCAGTGCGATCTGTCTATTAGAAGGCAGTCTATGTTTGCTGCTGTTTCATGCGCTGCAGCACCAAGTATGGGAAAACACATGTGCCAAATGACTGTTAATAATAAGCCTATTACGGCCTTGCTAGACTCTGGAAGTCTAGTGACTTTGGTTACAGCTGAGATGGTTGACACTGTGAATTTGCATGCTAAAAAAGTTGCTGTGATCTGTGTACATGGGGATACCCGCGAGTATCCTATAGCCACTGTTCAGTTTAAAACTGGCTTAGGTACGGTGACCCATCCGGTCGGACTTGTGCCCCACTTGGTGCACGAGGCCATCATTGGTAGGGACTTCCCTAAGTTTTGGGAACTGTGGGATCGCCCCGACCCGGTCGCAGTAGCTGACTCAGTGACAGAGCCAGAACTCCTGGCCGCTACTGACAATATGGGTTCAGGGGACTCTTCTCAGGGCTCCCCAGGTTTTCCTTTCTCAGTTATGGCAGGAGAGCTGGAGGAGCCTGAGGAGGTCCCCACAACCAGTGGAGCTGGACAGCCATCTGCTGAATCTGAGCCTACGTTGGAGTTTGCTGACCTTAATGTACACAAGGAAAATTTTGGTACCGAGCAGAGAAAAGACCCAACCCTTGCCAGGGCCTGGGAAAATGTAATGGTGATTAATGATGTACCTGTCGAATCAGGGGACAGGCTCTGTTTTCCTTATTTTAGCAGCAATGAGGATTTAATGTATCGTGTATGTAAAAAAAATGATGAAGTGGTTGAACAGTTGGTGGTCCCTAAGCCATACAGACGGGTGGTGTTGGAACTTGCCCATGGGCACTTGCTAGGAGGTCATTTAGGGGTTGAGAAAACTACGGAAAGGGTGTTGCGCAGGTTTTATTGGCCCGGAATACAGAAGGATATTGAGAATTATTGTCAATCCTGTCCTGTGTGTCAGATGTCAGCCCCACTACAACACTTCCGAAGTCCTTTAGTGCCCTTGCCCATTATTGAAGTGCCCTTTGAGAGGATTGCCATGGACCTTGTGGGTCCACTCCCCAAGTCTGCCCGAGGTCATCAGCATATCCTCGTAATCATGGATTATGCTACCCGTTACCCAGAGGCCATTCCCTTATGCACCGCGTCTGCTAAAAACATTGCCAAAGAGCTGTTTATGGTGTTCAGTCGTGTTGGAATCCCTAAAGAAGTCCTTACAGACCAGGGCACCCCATTTATGTCACGAATAACTAGAGAGCTGTGCAAGTTATTTAAGGTGACGCAATTGCGAACCTCAGTGTACCATCCTCAAACGGATGGCTTGGTGGAACGCTTCAATAAAACATTAAAGAGCATGTTAAAAAAGGTTGTTGACAAGGATGGGAAAAACTGGGACTTCCTGATACCATACTTGATGTTTGCCATCAGGGAGGTTCCCCAGTCCTCCACAGGGTACTCTCCCTTTGAGTTGCTTTATGGGAGACACCCTCGGGGACTCTTGGACATAGCCAAAGAAACTTGGGAGGGGGAGCAGACACCCCATAAAAGTGTCATTGAGCATATCGCTCAAATGCAGGACAGGATTGCAGCAATAATGCCGATGGTAAAAGAACACTTACTGCAGGCCCAAACAGCTCAACAGAGGATATACAATAGGGGGGCCCAACTCCGTGTTTTCTCACCTGGTGATAGGGTCCTGGTGTTAGTTCCCACTGTTGAGAGCAAGTTCCTGGCTAAGTGGCAGGGTCCCTTTGAAGTAATTGAAAGAGTTGGGGAGGTCAATTACAAAATATATCAACCAGGAAAAAGGAAGCCCGAACAGATTTACCACATAAACCTGTTAAAGCCCTGGAAGGATAGACTGGCGTTAACTGCGAGGTCCCTCCCGGTAACGCCTAAGGGTACTGAGTCCCCTCTGATCCCTGAGGTCACGATTCCAGACACCCTGTCATATTCTCAAAAGCAGGAAACTAGAGAATTCCTGATAAGAAATAGAGAGAAATTTTCAGAGTTACCTGGCACGACTTCAGCAGTTCAGCATGATATTGTTACTGAACCTGGGGTCCGTGTCAAGCTCAAACCATACCGAATTCCTGAAGCGAGGAGAAAGGACATCAGCGAGGAAGTTAAAAGAATGTTGGAGCTAGATGTCATTGAGGAATCCAATAGTGACTGGTCTAGCCCCATCGTGTTAGTCCCAAAACCGGATGGCACTTGGAGGTTCTGTAATGACTTCAGGAAGCTTAATGCAGTGACAAAGTTTGACACGTACCCAATGCCCAGAGTGGACGAACTTATAGACCGACTTGGCAAGGCTCGCTATCTGACCACTTTGGACTTGACAAAAGGTTATTGGCAAATACCCCTGACTGGTAGCGCCAAAGAGAAGACTGCATTTGTGACCCCGGAGGGTTCCTTTCAATATAAAAAAATGCCTTTTGGGTTGCAAAATGCCCCCGCCACATTTCAGAGGGCCATGGACAGGACTCTAAGACCCCACCGACAATATGCAGCAGCATATCTAGATGACATAGTGGTACATAGCACTGACTGGGAGTCTCACTTGCCCCGTGTCCAGGCTGTCCTCAATTCCCTCTTCAAAGAAGGTTTTACAGCAAATCCAAAAAAATGTGCCATTGGTCTAGACGAAGCCAAGTATTTGGGCTACACTATTGGGCGTGGTGTCATAAAACCTCAAGTGAATAAAATAGAAGCCATCCAGGAATGGCCACGTCCTGCAAACAAGAAGCAGGTCAGGGCCTTTCTTGGCATTGTGGGGTATTATAGAAGATTTATCCCAAATTTTGCAACTATAGCTGCCCCACTGACAGACCTTACGAAAGGGAAAGACTCGGTAATGGTGAAATGGTCCTCAGTAGCAGAGGAATCTTTCCAAGTCCTGAAGAAGGCTCTTTGTGCACAACCAATACTGTACTCCCCCGATTTCTCCAAAGATTTTTTGGTTCAGACGGATGCGTCTGATGTTGGTATCGGGGCAGTACTATCACAGGTACACAATGGGGAAGAACACCCTGTGGTGTACCTAAGCAGAAAACTCAATGACCATGAGCAAAGGTATGCAGTCATTGAAAAGGAGTGTTTAGCCATAAAGTGGGCCGTGGACGCACTCAGGTACTATTTGTTAGGACGCCAGTTTGAGTTAATAACTGACCATGCTCCTCTGAAATGGATGGCCCAAAAGAAGGAGACTAATAGACGGGTGAACCGGTGGTTTTTGGCTCTACAGGATTACTCATTCACTGTAAAACACAGGCCAGGTGTTGAGATGGGGAATGTAGATGCCCTGTCCCGTGTTCACTCCTGTTGGGCTACAGGTGTTCCAACCCTGGGGTTGAAACAAGGGGGGAGGATACATTATATACATATTATACATATTGTAGCAGAGCGTCCCAGAGAGAGCCAGGAAAAGTCCTGTTTGGGGTTTATACATCTCCCAGGCTCCTCTCATACAGGTTCAGGGATCTCTGATCCATGGTCCGGTTCAGGTCTTGGTCCTCTCCCCCAGGCTAATTTAAGCTCACCTGAGCAAGACAGCCCTTGCTCTTGGCCTGGGATACTCAGAGAACTTCTGTGTAAGAGTGCAAAAAGGTATGTGGAAACTGACAAGCTGTAGGCTTGCTCAGCTTAGTAGTTAGGATCTGTAAATATTGTTTAGTTAGTGCCGAGACACGGCTAGGTTTTGTTTTGGCTATTTTTGTTCCTATTTGTTTCTTTTGGAACACTGTACAGCACCTGTAAATAGACTTGTATATATCACAAATAAACACCGCACTGTTTGTCACTATTCCACTGGATTTGGTATCTGTGCCTGAAAGACTGCTCATCCCAGGGAGCTTTGTACCTGCTACCTGTCCCCCAGGTTACAATATATATATATATATATATATATATATATATATATATATATATATATATATATATATATATATATACACACAGTGGGGCAAAAAAGTATTTAGTCAGCCGCCAATTGTGCAAGTTCTCCCACTTAAAAAGATGAGAGAGGCCTGTAATTGTCTTTATAGGTATACCTCAACTATGAGAGACAAAATGTGGAAACAAATCCAGACAATCACATTGTCTGACTTTTGAAATAATTTATTTGCAAATTATGGTGGAAAATAAGTATTTGGTCACCTACAAACAAGCAAGATTTCTGGCTCTCACAGACCTGTACCTTCTTCTTTTACAGGTTCAATACAAAGCATTTTCACCCCCTTCCTTCGCAGACCAATTTTTAGTTTTCAGCACTGTCACACTTTAAACGACAATTGCGCGGTCGTGCGACGTTGTACCCAAACAAAATTGACGTCCTTTTTTTTCCACAAATAGAGCTTTCTTTTGGTGGCATTTGATCACCTCTGCGGTTTTTATTCTTTGCGCTATAAACAAAAGAAGTGCGACAATTTTGAAAAAAAACACAATATTTTTTACTTTTTGCTATAATAAATATCCCAATTTTTAAAAAAATACAAATTTTTTCCTCAGTTTCGGCCGATACGTATTCTTCTACATATTTTTGGTAAAAAAAACCCCAATAAGCGTATATTGATTGGTTTGCGCAAAAGTTATAGCGTCTACAAAATACGGGATAGATTTATGGCATTTAAAAAAAAAATTATTTATTTATTTTTTTACTAGTAATAGCGGCGATCGCGATTTTTTTTTCGTGACTGCGTCATTATGGCGGACACATCGGAGACTTTTGACACATTTTTGGGACCATTCACATTTATACAGCGATCAATGCTATAAAATTGCATTGATTACTGTATAAATGTGACAGACAGGGAAGGGGTTAACCACTAGGGGGAGACGAGGGGTTAAATGTTTCCTAGGGGAGTGATTATAACTGTAGGGGGAGGGGAAGCACAAGGGGAGGAGACCGATCGGTGTTCCTCTCAACTGACAGGACGTGGATCTGTGTGTTTACACACACAGATCCATGGTCCGGCCCGGTTAACATCACGGCCGCCGGACACACGCACCGGGTCCCGAGCAACGCGGCGGGTGCACGCGCGCGCCCCCTAGATGGCCGGGAAGCCCAGGCCGCCATACGATGTCCACCCAGGATGGGAGATCCCATCTGTGGATGTCATTTTACTATGGCCGGGTAGTGAAGTGGTTAAGAGGCTCCTTTGTTCTCCACTCATTACCTGTATTAATGGCACCTGTTTGAACTTGTTATCAGTATAAAAGACACCTGTCCACAACCTCAAACAGTCACACTCCAAACTCCACTATGGTGAAGACCAAAGAGCTGTCCAAGGACACCGGAAACAAAATTGTAGACCTGCACCAGGCTGGAAAGACTGAATCTGCAATAGGCAAGCAACTTGGTGTGAAGAAATCAACAGTGGGAGCAATAATTAGACTTTTAACGGTGCTGGGATAAATAAGGTAGAAAAGGTAGGATAAAAAAGATCTTTTATTTAACACTCTTTAAAAAACAGACAAAAAGAAAAACACTAATATATGTTTACAAAGCAGATAAGATAATTGATCGATACAGAGGTTAATACCACTTTCTCAACATGTTCGCTTTCTTAAGCTTCTTCAGGAGACATAATGTGGCATTAGATCAACTATAAAGTAGAAAAAAACAGCAATAAGAATTTTATGACTGCTATTATATTGCAATCATAGTATATATCCGTTAAGTCAAAACAAGAAACAATTTTTGAAAAATGTTGCCCTTTAAGTTGCACTAACCACTGCAAATGTGTCCAGCTACAATTGTCCTTTTATAACAATAGCTTGCAGACTGACCTTGAAAATGACCAGAAAATAAATTAGACTACCACAGACTTCAAAAAATTTTGTCGCTATGATCTGTTTTAGTTGATTTTTTGCTTTCCAAACTTTGCCCAGTCTGCTCAAAACTGGCTACTAACTTGTAAGCTGCAACATATTATATTTTTGTTCTTGGAATTAGAAATACTTTAAACCCATATTGCTTTACATCCAGTCTTTAAATAGCACAGTGTTTACAAGATCATTAAAGACATCCTTTCACCTTGCCCATTCAGAGCAAGATGACAGGGCTCCTTTAAGCTTCCTTCTGTAGGATGGGGGTATCATCACATATCGTTATATATTTCTACATAGTATAGAAAGACAGGATACACGACCACCTATTAGAGTGTAATGCCGCATACAGACCACCAGAATTTCCGACAACCAAACCGTGGATTTATTTCCGATGGATGTTGGCTGAAACTTGTCTTGCATACACCCGGTCGCACAAATGTTGTCAGAAATTCTGAACGCCAAGAACGCAGTGATGTACAACACATAGGACGAGCCGAGAAAAATTAAGTTCAATAGCTCTTCTGCTTGATTCCGAGCATGTGTGGAATTTTGTGCGTCGGAATTGTGTACACACGATCAGAATTTACAACAACGGATTTTGTTGTCGGAAAATTTGAGAACCAGCTCTCAAATTTTGTTTGTCAGAAATTCTGACAAAAAATGTCCGATGGAGCCTATACACGGTCGGAATATCCGACAACAAGCTCACATCGAACATTTGTTGTCGGAAATTCCGATCGTCTGTATGCGGCATTAGTATGCCACAATATAGTTTTCTTTCTGACTGGTGTTAATTTGACAGGGATATTACAGACAATAAGAGAAAGATTTTGTATATATTTATTTTTTCTGGCTGACTGCTTGTGATCCTTTGGAAGTACATACAACATTGCAAATAAAGGCAGACCTTTGTGCTTCAAAAAAGTACCCTCTGAAGTCTCATTGTATCCAACAGGTAAACATTAGCAACACTCATAGGTCAATAGACATACACAGTAGAGATTATCCAATGCTCTTGAAACCATTGCTCTGTTAGTAAAATCAAGGACAAAAGACATTCTGACACAGAGCAAATAAAAAAGAAGTTTTCATAGAAAAAGCTCACATTACTCCAAAGACTGATATATAAATCACAGGTTTAATTATATGATCGTTGCTCAGGCCAATTTGCTAAACTACACAAATGACTGTACTGAACATACAGTATGTCATCTATACTGACCTGAGCTGCTCCAAAAAAAATTATATTTAAAGACTATGTAGAGTAAGTGCATAAATAATATCGCCTTTTTTTTCATTTCTGGAATTTTTTATCTATGTGGATTCTTAGAGTTAGAGAATTTGGAGAAGAAAGAGCCTAGCTAATGTGTGATTTTCAATTTCCTTTTAATTTACAGTGCAAATTCGGGTATGATTAAAGTGTTGCTTTGCAATCTTATATCTGAGAAGAAATTCTTAAGATATAACTTCAAAAAACACAATTCTTGTTTAATGAAAAAGATGTGAGCTCCTATTAGAAGCTTGCTTACAAAGATACTAATGTCTACTGAGAATAAAGCAAATTACTTTTTTGCTACCTTATTAAAACAGAGAATCTATTTATCTGGATATCATTGCATAGTCTTAACTATATCATGGTAATAACAGCAGCAAGAGTAGAAGTAGTAACGGTTCAAAGCTTGGAGATCAGAAGAGGTGATTGTAGCCTTATTAGTGAATTTGCAAGAGAAACAATGGAGCACTGTTATTTTTGAGATCACAAGAAAAAGCAGTGAATCATACGTAATGAAGACTTTGGTTGTACTTTGCAGCATAACATTTTTCTCTGCTTAGTGAGTTAGTAACATTGGGGACCAGCAAGAAAGTACAGTTCAGCTGGATTTGGAATTCCTTTTATCCTACAGTACCACAATCTCTTGGATAATGCTTTCTTATTGTCCCCATTGTTTCCATCCAATACACTGATAATGGTCAACAAGCCTGAAACAGCTGTATGCAGTTTGGAATAAACAGATCTATTATAATAGGCTATATCTTTGCTATACTGCAGCAGGTCTGGATTTACAGTTAAACTATGGGTTATAAACTATGATTTGCATGCCTGTGCCTACTATCCTGAAATAAGGATGACCCTTATTTTTGGAAATGTGGTAGAATGTGAATAGCTTTTCTTACAAAAAGGCTCTGCTTTTGGATGCAATAAATAAACACCAGCTTGCATTTACATATTAAAATAAACACCAATTTTTACCTAATCTAATATTTGTCTTTTCCTGTCTGGAATATGTTAGTGTAAATCAGTGTTCATTTACTCTAATTAAAACTGAAGTTTAATCTGCTTTTATTTTCCCCAACTGGTTCCACCTTCCCCTTTATGAACACGCTAAGGAGATTTTAGAAAACATTTACATACAATATTTGAGACCAAGTGATGTCATTGCTGGGCCTCTGTGCTTCTCAACACTGTGCTGACTAATCATGGCTGGTGGAAGGGACCAGTAGGGTGCTGTACATTAGAGATGCCCACTATGGAAAAATTCAGATTCAATAATTTTGTTTTGTCACATTCATTATGTTAGAATGATTTGCTTTCGGCATTCCTATCATATATTTGGTTTTGTTTTCTATATTCGTTGTTTTGAATCAATTTGTATTTTTGGAAGTTACTTCAGAAGATTGGCTATATTCATTTTAACGTGATAATTTTGGAGAGTTTACTTATGCACCCTGAGTCATCCCTGCTAGTCTGACCCATGAAGAGAAATGAAATGAGCTTGAACGATATTGACTGGAGTTGCGAGCATCTGAAAGTAACGAATGAAACAAAATTAATTTCAGATTCATTTGTTAGGTTATGGTTTGGCAATTCTGATGGATCCACCTCCATTCAACCTAAACACAATAAGTAGGAATCATCTGTTTTTACTTTTATATCTTACTGTATTTATTGCAATATTTTTCCATTTCATATGTAGTAGTGCATTTTTATTATAATGAAAAATGTTAATGCAAAAAGCATCGTTTGATTATCCAAGACTCAAAGATTACTGCACCACTTTCATCTGAATAAAATGAAAGTATCCGAATCAATTCAGATCATTCGTTATGTGGTTATATATTTCGGATGCTTCAAACATTAACAAAAGCCCCAAACTATCACATCGTGTTATTCAAATGAAACTAATAAATAGAAATGAATTGCTGTTTTCATTATAATTAATTTTGGTTAAGTTGAAATTCAATACTATTGTGATTCAGAGATTCGTATACATCAGAATATCCGGGAAAAAAAATTAATTCTGAATTTAAATTAGTAACAAAAAGAAACGAACATGTCTACTCTACCTACTGTAGTTTTCTGTAGCTTCCTGAAAATATTACATTACCCTGTGCCAATACTTTTATAAAGAGCTCTCAGCCCTGATTTGAGCAGTTGGCTAGCTCTAGGAAGGAGTTATGCAAATGCCAAAGTAAATATCTACCTTTTTTGGGTGGCTGGCAGTCTGGAGGATTGGAAGTTCTAAGGCAGGCTGCATTTGCACGCAGACTGCCCTAAGAAATGCCTGCAAGTGATGCTGAGTAGGGATGAGCCGAACACCCCCCGGTTCGGAACGCACCAGAACCTGCGAACGGACCGAAAATTCGCACAAACAATAGAAACCCATTAACATCTATGGGACTTGAATGTTCGAAATCAAAAGTGCTCATTTTAAAGGCTAATTTGCATGGTATTGTCCTAAAAAGGGTTTGGGGACCCGGGTCCTGCCCCAGGGGACATGTATCAATGCAAAAAAAACTTTTCAAAACGGCCGTTTTTCCGGGAGCAGTGAATTTAATGATGCTTAAAGTAAAAAAAAAGTGAAATATTCCTTTAAATATCATACCTGGGGGGTGTCTATAGTATGCCTGTAAAGTGGCGCGTGTTTCCCGTGCTTAGAACAGTCCCTGCACAAAATGTCATTTTTAATGGAAAAAAAGTCATTTAAAACTGCTTGCGGCTTTAATGTAATGTCGGGTCCTGGCAATATGAATGAAAATCAGTGAGACAAACGGCATGGGTACCCCCCAGTCCATTACCAGGCCCTTTGGGTCTTGTATGGAAATTAAGGGGAACCCCGCACCAAAAATTAAAAAAGAAAACAGCAGTATACAGGCTCTGTACTCTGAGCAGCAGTATACAGGCGGTGCAAACAAGACAGGGACTGTAGGTTTGTTGTTAAGTAGAATCTGTTTGTAATTTTGAACTGGTACATTTTTACCGTGTTTAGCTCCAGCCAAAAAATCTATTTTAAGCTTTTTGGAAAACAAAGGGAAGGGTTATCACCCCTGTGACATTTGTTTTGCTGTCTGTGCACCTCTTCAGAAGATTTCACCTCACTTTTTGTCCCAATGACAAATGTTTTTTGAAAATTTGGGTTTTTTTGTTAAACAAGGATTGGTGATAAAGCATCAGTGGAAAGGAGAAATGTTTTTCCCATATTAACTCTTACAGGAGAGAATTTCCCTTCCTAGGGGTAGATTTCATCACACTTCCTGTTGTCTCCTTCCGTTTGCAAGTAGGAGTCGTTTGTAAGTTGGATGTTTGAAAGTAGGGGCCTGCCCTATATACTCAGCAGAAATTTGGGCCTTAGGTGTTGCTGTGGCCACAACACTGCTGTGGAATATTAGATCAAGAATTGTAATTACATGCCCCTGTTGAACAGGGGCTGAAAAATTGGGCCTTAGGCACTGGTGCTGGTGCCACAACACTGCAACCCCTCACAGATACTCTAGTTGGAACGCAGGAACGAGCCCTGCTGCAAAGTATTGCATCAAAAATTGTAATTACACGCCCCTGTTAAACAGGGGCTGAAAAATTGGGCCTTAGGCACTGGTGCTGATGCCACAACATTGCAACCCCTCAAAGATACTCTAGTTGGAATGCAGAAACGAGCCCTGCTGCAAAGTATTGCATTAAAAATTGTAATTACATGCTCCAGTTAAACAGGGGCTGAAAAATTGGGCCTTAGGCACTGGTGGCGGTGCCCAGAACCAAAAATGTTCTTACAAGCTATCAGCGTGATCATTGAGGAGGAAGAGAATAATTACTCAGGATAGTCACTCAGCATCAGCATAGGCAACCTTTGAAGGGATCTGAGATTTAAAAAAAAATGATTCGGTTACATCGGCATCAGGTGCTTGGTAGCTGGTGGTGATCCAAGACTGATTCATTTTTATGAAGGTCAGTCGATCGACCGAGTCGGTGGAGAGACGCACCCTGTGATCGGTTACAAAGCCTCCAGCAGCACTGAATGTGCGTTCCGAAAGAACGCTGGATGCAGGACAGGCCAGTAGCTCAATTGCATACTGTGCAAGCTCTGGCCAGTGATCCATCCTCAAGACCCAGTAACCCAGAGGATTTTCGGTGGGAAAGGTGTCCAAGTCAGATCTTGCCCCTAGGTATTCCTGCACCATGTAAAACAGACGCTGGCGATGGTTGCTGGAACCGATCATACCTTGGGGCTGCGGACTAAAAAATTGTCTGAACGCATCAGTCAGACGGCCACCTTCTCCACCGCTCCTTCTTTGACTGACCGAAGCCTCAGCAACACGTTGTCCAGAAACAGGAGTTTGTAACTTCCCAGTCTCTGGGAACACGTTGCAAAGACCTTTCTGCAAGGCCTCCTGAAGATGTTTCATTCTCTGCTCCCTCTGAGATGGCAAGATAAGGTCCACAACCTTACCCTTGTAACGTGGATCAAGGAGGGTTGCCAGCCAGTATTGGTCCTTCTCCTTAAAACCACGAATACGAGGATCCTTACGCAGGCTTTGCAGGATCAGGGAGGCCATGCAGCGTAGGTTTGCTGAGGCATTCGGTCCGGAGTCCTCTGGGTCACTAAGGACGACATGGTCCGCAGCCACCTCCTCCTAGCCATGTACAAGTCCATGTGTTTCTTGGGACTGATCCTTTAAAGACTGCTGCTGATGCTGAGTGCCAGGCTCCACCTCCATACTGACACAATCCTCCTCCTCCTCCTCCTCGTCCTCTTCCTGTGTGATCGGCGGGCATGCAGGAACACTGTCTGGATAAAAGGGACCTTGAGAGCTAAGGAAGTCCTCCTCTTCCTGTCTCTGTTCTGCCTCAAGTGCCCTGTCCATTATTCCATGCAGCGTGTGCTCCAACAGGTGGACAAGGGGGACAGTGTCACTGATGCATGCACTGTCACTGCTCACCATCCTCGTTGCCTCCTCAAATGGTGACAGGACAGTGCATGCATCCCTGATCATGGCCCACTGGCGTGGGGAAAAAAAAACAAGCTCCCCTGACCCTGTCCTGGTGCAATAGTCGCACAGGTGCTTATTGATAGCCCTCTGCTGCATGTGCAGCCGCTGCAGCATGGCCAACGTTGAGTTCCACCTGGTGGGCATGTCACAGATTAGGCGGTTCTTGGGCAGGTTAAACTCCTTTTGGAGGTCTGCCAGCCGAGCACTGGCATTATATGACCGGTCGGAAATGCACACAGACTTTCCTGGCCTGCCTCAGGACATCCTGTAAGCCCGGGTACCTGCCCAAGAACCGCTGCACCACCAAGTTAAGGACGGGAGCCAAACAGGGCACATGGGTCATTTGTCCCTGTCGGAGGGAAGAGAGGAGGTTGGTGCCATTGTTACAAACCACCATTCCTGCCTTAAGTTGGCATGGTGTCAACCACCTCTGAACCTAGCAGCGGTGCGATCTGATGCACTCGTCTCAAAAAAGGCCCACACCAAAGAACTTTTGGAATAACGCGCAGAGACAGCAGCGCCCTGCACATGCGGAGCTTTGGGGTGTGATGCAGTCAGTGTGCTGCCCTTAGGCTTGCCCCTGGAAGGCATCCTGCCTTGTTGGTGATGTGTCTCCTCCTCCTCTCTCCTATCAGGCACCCACGTTGAGTCAGTGACCTCATCATCCCCTCCCTCCTCATCACTGGAGCAAACCTGGCAGTATGCTGCAGCAGGAAGAGCATGACTGCCAGATTGCTGTCCTTCTTGGGCACCCCCTCTGTCCGTGCTCATGTTACTGCCTTCATCTAGCTCAGTATCATCATCAGAGCCTTCTAAACGCTGGGCATCCTCCTGGAGCATGTACCCAACCCTGTGGTCAAACAGTTTGAGGGACTCCTCAGGAGGACATGGTGGGGCTAGGGAAGGAGTCACAGATGCCATTGAGCCGAGGGAAGAGGCAGTGTTGGCAGCTGCTTTGCCAGACAAAGTACCCTGAGCATGGGTGAGAGAGGATGAGGAGGATGAGGACGGCTTGGTCATCCACTCGACCAAGTCTTCCGCATGTTGCGGCTCAACGCGGCCAGCTGCCGAAAAAAAGACCAAGCGTGTCCCACGGCCACGTGCTAATCAGGATGCACCGTCTCCACGACCAGCACTGTTGTCTCTAGACACAGAGCCTGCTCTTTTATTGGCTTGTGACTGTCTGCCTCTCCTTGTTGGCCTTCCAGACATACTAATGGCCTGTAGCTGCACTAAGCTGGGATATATATATATATGTACTGATACTGCAGCTAGCAAAATCAACTATCTGCCTGTAGTATGAGAACACCACCAACCTTCTACAGGTAACTTTAGCTGAACACTGTGCAGAGCTTGCAAAAAACGAACTTGTAGTTTTAGCTGAACACTGTGCAGAGAACTCGCAAAAAACTAACTTGTAGCTTATTTAGCTGCCTGCGGTAGTGATAGGATCAGGAAAACACCACCAACCTTCTACAGGTAGCTTTAGGTGAACATTGTGCAGAGCTCGCAAAAAAATAACTTGTAGCTTATTTAGCTGCCTGCGGTAGTGATAGGATCAGGAAAACACCACCAACCTTCTACAGGTAGCTTTAGGTGAACACTGTGCAGAGCTCGCAAAAAAAATAACTTGTAGCTTGTTTAGCTGCCTGCGGTAGTGATAGGATCAGGAAAACACCACCAACCTTCTACAGGTAGCTTTAGGTGAACACTGTGCAGAACTCGCAAAAAACTAACTTGTAGCTTATTTAGCTGCCTGCGGTAGTGATAGGATCAGGAAAACACCACCAACCTTCTACAGGTAGCTTTAGCTGAACACTGTGCAGAGCTCACACTACACTAACTTGTAGTTTTAGCTGAACACTGTGCAGAGCTCGCAAAAAACTAACTTGTAGCTCATTTAGCTGCCTGCGGTAGTGATATGTTCAGGAAAACACCACCAACCTTCTACAGGTAGCTTTAGGTGAAGCCTGTGCAGAGCTCGCAAAAAAATAACTTGTAGCTTATTTAGCTGCCTGCGGTAGTGATAGGATCAGGAAAACACCACCAACCTTCTACAGGTAGCTTTAGCTGATCACTGTGCAGAGCTCGCAAAAAACTAACTTGTAGTTTTAGCTGAACACTGTGAGGAGGACGCACTACACTAACTTGTAGCTTTAGCTTAACACTGTTCAGAGGACACACTACACTAACTTGTAGCTTTAGCTGAACACTGTGCAGAGGTCGCACTACACTAACTTGTAGTTTTAGCTGAACACTGTGAGGAGGACACACTACACTAACTTGTAGCTTTACCTGAACACTGTGAGGAGGACGCACTATACTAACTTGTAGCTTTAGCTGAACACTGTGCAGAAGTCACACTAAACTAACTTGTAGCTTTAGCTGAACACTGTGAGGAGGACGCACTACACTAACTTGTAGCTTTAGCTGAACACTGTTCAGAGGACACACTACACTAACTTGTAGCTTTAGCTGAACACTGTGCAGAGGTTGCACTACACTAACTTGTAGTTTTAGCTGAACACTGTGAGGAGGACGCACTACACTAACTTGTAGCTTTAGCTGAACACTGTGAGGAGGACACACTACCCTAACTTGTAGCTTTAGCTGAACACTGTGCAGAGGTCACACTAAACTAACTTGTAGCTTTAGCTGAACACTGTGAGGAGGACGCACTACACTATCTTGTAGCTTTAGCTGAACACTGTTCAGAGGACACACTACACTAACTTGTAGCTTTAGCTGAACACTATGCAGAGGTCGCACTACACTAACTTGTTGTTTTAGCTGAACACTGTGAGGAGGACGCACTACACAAACTTGTAGCTTTAACAAAAAACATAAGAGAAAGAGTTCTCTAAAAGAGGGTCAGCAAGGAACACTGATGTTGATACAAATCAGCTTTATTAATTACCAAATAGTATACCAAATTAAATACAAAAGAAAGTGAAAAAAAACAGCAATTTAGACTGACGGTTACCACAAACCAGTTAAAATGGGACAACGTTGTCACAAGGGGTGATTAAAAACATATGGGAGCCGCGGCTTCACATCCACTCATACACATCATACACATCTCTAAATTGTGGATAGGGTATAGTGAGCTAAATGATATAATGAAAATTAAGTATTACTGCCCTATTAAAGTACCAATCATATGTAGCAGTTGGCAAAAAAGTATTTTGCAAAGTCCTGTATAGTGGGGGCGTATCATATATCAATAGCAGAGATGTGGGTGGATGGACGGTCTGGCTATTAATGAAGTATATTATGGTTCAACATAGATAAATCGATCTCATGAGGAGTAGGCGATGCCCAGATATTGCACAAACATTGTATGTATAGCAGCTGTTTGGATGGCAAATCAGATCATGTCCCGGTTCCAGCAGGTAGATATAAATTGTGCAGTTCAAGCAGCAAAGTATATGTCCATGGAGACAAATATAGGAGGTGCAAACAATACTGACATACGTTTTATAAAGATGCTGAATGAAATGGAAGGATCTCACCAGCCTCAGTAGCTCTGTCGCCAGGTTTGCAGTAAGTCCTCAGTCCGCAGTTCCTAGGTCTCTACATGGATAGGTGCCGCTGTGATAAGCGGGTAAATGCCAAAATGAAGGAACCGTTTGTTGATGAAGCCGCCGTGGGGCAGGTGTCTCAGTATGGAGAGATGTTGATGGAGGAGACAAGCATCAGCTGTTGAGTTGTGCAGGAATAGGCCAGATCGAATAGTACAGGTCGAATTGCCAGAACGAGTTGCCAGGTCGAATAGCGCGCGGCTCCCAGTGACGTGCTGACGTCACACCGCTGACGCGTTTCACCAGCCAATGGACGCTGGTTTCCTCAGAGCGAGGAGGGGTCAGTGGTGAAGGGTTTAAATAGCCATTAAGGGATGCAGTTCCTATTTCTATCCACTAGATGTCACCATCCGGACCACTCACATGAAAGACATTCAGCAAAGGGAAAAGACGTGCATATCAAGCACAAAAATAAAACAAATGGGAATATCGATTGAAAGAGGCTGTAATAAAGTGACTTAAAAAGATTGGTAGTAGAAAGAGTGAAGAGGTTGATTATGGTGATAGCTATATTGAAAAATAGTTCTAGGATTTTACGGACGGTTTAATAGCACAAACCGTGCATACAAGCACATACATGGCATATATGATTGATCGAGAACTGGATGACGAAATTAACACGGCCTTTTCCACAGATGGAAAGAGTGAAGAAAATGGGGAATTAACACGTAAGCTTTTTAAAAATCATAAGAAGCTTATGATTAAATTTTTAAACCGTAAATGGAACATTTCCTCTTTAAAATCACATATTTCTCACAATATTATCCCTAGAGGTCTAAGAGAGAGAATTGTCCCTGCAGAACATCTCCATACCCCCAGTTTTTTGGAGGTGTGGAAAGAGGAATGTTTAAATAGAGGCCTAGCCTTAATGAAAATTATAGTTCTAGAAGAAGAAAGACAACTTGAGGAAATCAAAGGAGAACTAGAAATAAGTGCAAAGGCCCTGGAACCTCATAAACCTGATTTTGAAAAAAACAACGACTTCATTAAAAAAGAAATAGAAAGAATACAAAAAAATCTCAAATACACGAAGCAGGAAAAATTCAGACAAAATCTCAGTGATTTTGAGGGGGGGGATATTTTTAATCCTACCTTGCCCAACAGAAGTAGATCCTCCTCAAGAAATCCCAGATACTCACAACGTACCAGCAGGAATAGAATTGGTTCCTCCTCAGATAGTGACCTTGATAAGGATACTCCTACCAAATCTGTCACTTTTTTTAGAGGAACCTCAGGGCAACTTAGTAGCAGATTGCCCAAAACAACTAACAGACAAGAGTCATCTCAGGGAAATAGGAAACGTAAACGTAGAAGGAAGAGGAAAGGATCGAAACATAACTCAGCATCGACGCAGTGGGCGACTAAGGAGCCAGAAAAGACGCTAAACGGAATCTCTAGCTCAACCTCTACGGATATGAGCATTATTAATCTATCTGATTTCCAAATGGATTCCAATCATGTAAAACTCCTTCAAAAAGGACTATCCTTCTCCCCCACTGCGCCCATGAATGAATTCGAAGTGTTTAAGGACATAAATTTATTCCTTAGAAAGGTTCTCTTTAGACTGTGGCACCAAAATGATTCCAACAATAAATCTATCTCCAATCCCAATTTTGACAAGGATGAAAATGAGGCTATCAATAACTTAATTTCTTTTATTAGAGGAAAACGCTGATAGCGACTCTGAAACTGAAAATAGCCACCCAATCAGGAGGAAATCCAATTTGAGGATCAAGCCTACAAAAATGCCAGCCTTATCAAAGCACAAATGGCTTCAACTATTCCTAGACCAGGTTAAACTCGATCTTGGTAGGATCAATTGGGAATGGTTGGGATCAAGTAATTTAACCAGCTCTGAGAGAAAAGCACTAAAAGAACTACAGGAGGCCCCAAACTTGGTGATAAAAAGAAGTGATAAGGGTGGAAATGTGGTCCTACTTAGTGAAAAACTCTATGAGGATGAAGCTTTCAGACTACTAAATGATACATCTACTTATAAAAAACTAACTAATACCCCATTCCCAGCCCTGATAGACACTCTTAACACCAAGTTAAAACTAGCTATGGAAGCCGATTTATTCACCAAAAAGGAATACCTTTATCTCCGAGCTGATGACATTACTATCCCAACCTTCTACATAATCCCGAAGTTACATAAATCACTCACAAACCCTCCTGGAAGGCCAATTGTTTCAGCTATCAATGGTCCACTTGAGAGAACAGGCAAATTTGTGGACTCGATGATCAAAGATATGGTAACAAAACTACAGTCTTTTGTCTGTGATAGCAGAGACATACTCTCTATACTATCTCATTTCTCCTTGTCATCAAATGCCCTTTTGGTGGGAATAGATGTCGAAAGCTTATATACATCGATTCCCCACCACTGGGGTATCCAAGCATCAAAAACCTTTCTGGACATCCATTTCCCCCTATTGGGAGCCCATAATGAGTTCATTATTGATACATTAGAATTCATGCTAAACAACAATTTTTTTCAATTTCTTGGAAGATTTTACCAACAGGTGAGAGGCACCAGTATGGGTGCCCCATGGGCCCCTTCATATGCGTGTCTCCACCTCGGCCTTTGGGAGGAGGAGGAAGTTTACAAATCCTCGATGTACCTTGACCACTGTACTTTGTGGTCAAGGTACATCGATGATATACTCATGGTTTGGGAGGGCACAGTGGAACAACTTGAGGAATTTATGTCCCAACTTAATAATAGCGAAAGGAATATTCATTTAACTTATTCCTATTCTGCTGATGCCCTTTCCTTCCTTGACTTAAAAATCACCAGATGCGGAGATAGGATAGCGACTAGTACGTTCCGAAAGGAAACAGCAGCCAACACCCTCCTCCTGGCACAGAGCCACCATCCGAAGTCCCTAATAAAAGGGATACCAACGGGACAATTTTTAAGGATCAGGAGAAATTGTTCAGAGGAAGAACAATTTCTATCTGAAGCACATGAGATGTACAACAGGTTCAGAAAAAGAGGATACTCACACAATTGCCTTAAAAAAGCTAAAAATAATGCATTAGAAAGAAAACGTGAGGATCTCCTAATTACACAGAAAAACACTCAAGGACCTGAAAAATTAGAAAATGATTTCCCGAGAATCATCACTAGGTTCGGTGTACAATGGACAAAAGTCCAAGAGATTCTCAACAAACATTGGTACATCCTTAAATCAGCACCCCTAATTACAGATCTAATTAGCCCCAAACCACTACTTATAGCTAAAAGGGCACAGAACTTGGGCGATTTTTTAGTCCACTCAGAATACACCAGAACCATCAATAAAAACTGGCTTACTGAAAGAAGACCCCCCCCTGGCATGCATGCATGTGGACATTGTAACATATGCAAATATGTGGACCACACTGATGAGTTCGCCAACCCGAGAGGAGGTAGGCATTATCAAATCAAACAATTTATTAATTGTTCAACGACACGCGTCATATATATGCTCACGTGCCCTTGCAATAAAAACTACATAGGAAAGACTAAACGCCAACTCCGAACCCGGATTGGTGAGCACATCAGTGGCATTAGGAATAAGAAAAAGAATAAAGAAGACGATCGACCTATTCCAGTACATTTTGCCAAATTTCATGACAGCAATCCAAAGGGCCTCAAAGTTAAGGGGATCTATGTGTTGAATCTACCCCCCAGAAGAGGGGACTTTGACACTATTCTCCTTCAGAAGGAAAAAATGTGGACGTACTACTTAGACTCCTTAGCTCCTAAGGGGTTAAACACAGAATGTAGTTTTCAACCTTTCCTAGAACAATGATACCCTGTCCGTAAAATCCTAGAACTATTTTTCAATATAGCTATCACCATAAATAATCAACCTCTTCACTCTTTCTACTGCCAATCTTTTTAAGTCACTTTATTACAGCCTCTTTCAATCGATATTCCCATGTGTTTTATTTTTGTGCTTGATATGCACGTCTTTTCCCTTTGCTGAATGTCTTTCATGTGAGTGGTCCGGATGGTGACATCTAGTGGATAGAAATAGGAACTGCATCCCTTAATGGCTATTTAAACCCTTCACCACTGACCCCTCCTCGCTCTGAGGAAACCAGCGTCCATTGGCTGGTGAAACGCGTCAGCGGTGTGACGTCAGCACGTCACTGGGAGCTGCGCGCTATTCGACCTGGCAACTCGTTCTGGCAATTCGACCTGTACTATTCGATCTGGCCTATTCCTGCACAACTCAACAGCTGATGCTTGTCTCCTCCATCAACATCTCTCCATACTGAGACACCTGCCCCACGGCGGCTTCATCAACAAACGGTTCCTTCATTTTGGCATTTACCCGCTTATCACAGCGGCACCTATCCATGTAGAGACCTAGGAACTGCGGACTGAGGACTTACTGCAAACCTGGCGACAGAGCTACTGAGGCTGGTGAGATCCTTCCATTTCATTCAGCATCTTTATAAAACGTATGTCAGTATTGTTTGCACCTCCTATATTTGTCTCCATGGACATATACTTTGCTGCTTGAACTGCACAATTTATATCTACCTGCTGGAACCGGGACATGATCTGATTTGCCATCCAAACAGCTGCTATACATACAATGTTTGTGCAATATCTGGGCATCGCCTACTCCTCATGAGATCGATTTATCTATGTTGAACCATAATATACTTCATTAATAGCCAGACCGTCCATCCACCCACATCTCTGCTATTGATATATGATACGCCCCCACTATACAGGACTTTGCAAAATACTTTTTTGCCAACTGCTACATATGATTGGTACTTTAATAGGGCAGTAATACTTAATTTTCATTATATCATTTAGCTCACTATACCCTATCCACAATTTAGAGATGTGTATGAGTGGATGTGAAGCCGCGGCTCCCATATGTTTTTAATCACCCCTTGTGACAACGTTGTCCCATTTTAACTGGTTTGTGGTAACCGTCAGTCTAAATTGCTGTTTTTTTTCACTTTCTTTTGTATTTAATTTGGTATACTATTTGGTAATTAATAAAGCTGATTTGTATCAACATCAGTGTTCCTTGCTGACCCTCTTTTAGAGAACTCTTTCTCTTATGTTTTTGTTATATGTTACATAGGGCATCTTGGAACTGCATGCAGACCTTTGCCTGCATGATTGTCTGATACTTATCCGTTAAAACGACCATTTATATAATTAACTTATTGGTTGATCCAGGCAACAATCCCCTATTTTTAACTTGTAGCTTTAGCTGAACACTGTCAGGAGGACGCTTTACCCTAACTTGTAGCTTTAGCTGAACACTGTGCAGAGGTCACACTAAACTAACTTGTAGCTTTATCTTAACACTGTGAGGAGGACGCGCTACACTAACTTGTAGCTTTAGTTGAACACTGTGCAGAGGTCGCACTACACTAACTTGTAGCTTTAGCTGAACACTGTGCAGAGGTTGCACTATACTAACTTGTAGTTTTAGCTGAACACTGTGAGCAGGACGCGCTACACTAACTTGTAGCTTTAGTTGAACACTGTGCAGAGGTCGCACTACACTAACTTGTAGTTTTAGCTGAACACTGTTCAGAGGACGCACTACAGTAACTTGTAGCTTTAGCTGAACACTGTGCAGAGGTCGCACTACACTAACTTGTAGTTTTAGCTGAACACTGTTCAGAGGACGCACTACAGTAACTTGTAGCTTTAGCTGAACACTGTGCAGAGGTCGCACTACACTAACTTGTAGTTTTAGCTGAACACTGTTCAGAGGTCACACTACACTAACTTGTAGCTTTAGCTGAACACTGTGAGGAGGACGCACTACCCTAACTTGTAGCTTTAGCTGAACACTGTGCAGAGGTCACACTAAACTAGCTTGTAGCTTTAACTGAACACTGTGAGGAGGACACACTACACTAACTGTAAATAGTCTAGCTGCCTGACTGTGGTACTAATAGGATCAAAAGAACACCAGCAATTTTCTTCAGGTAGCTGTAAATACTGTAACAAGACAAGCCTGCCTGTCAGTAGAAAGATAACAGGAACGGATCTAGCTAAACTGAGTACAGTGTATATATATATATATAAACACCTGGGATGCATATATATACACAATACACTGTAAGTGCAGCTAACTCACTGACTGTCCTGCCTAATCTAGCTAACTCAAATAAAATCACACTGTCTCTCTCTCTCTCTCTCTAAGCACGCCGCAACACACTACACAGGGCCACCGTTCAGGCGACCTTATATAGTGTGGGGCGTGTTCTAACCCCCTGAGCCATAATTGGCCAAAGCCACCCTGGCTTTGGCCAATTACAGCTCCCTCTACTGACGGTGCTGTGATTGGCCAAGCATGCGGGTCATAGTGCATGCTTGGCCAATCATCAGCCAGCAATGCACTGCGATGCCGCAGTGAATTATGTGCCGTGACGCACCACGCGAATTTGGCGCGAACGGCCCATATCGTTCGCAATTTGGCGAACGATCGAACAGCCGATGTTCGAGTCAAACATGGGTTCGACTCGAACACGAAGCTCATCCCTAATGCTGAGAATTAAAACTAAAATGCTCTCAAAAAATGGGCAGGCCAGGGAAGAGGAAAGAGTTGACTTGCTACAGCGTTCAATACATGCTGGGGTTGATTTATTAAAGTCAGAGAGTACAAAATCTGGTGCAGCTCTGCATAGAAACCAATCAGCTTGCATATTTTTTTCTCACAGCTTAATTGAACTTAATTGAAGCCAAAGTTGATTGGCTAGCATGCACAGCTGCAACAGATTTTGCACTTTTCAGTTTTAATAAATCTCACCCACTATGAGAAGCTTGAAGTATGCAGTATAATCAGAGTAAGCTAAATACAGTAAGTACAGGAGTGGATTCAGTACAACTGTGCAAGACCGAAGGCAAGGCTGGAGTTAATTTTCAAGGTATCTGTACAATCCTTTGCGAGCTTTTCTTTTTTGATTTGAAGACTAACACAGGTATTTGCAGGCATCACAAGGTAGTTACCCATAATGATTTTTGTTCCCTTTCACCTGACGTCACAACGGGGCGGCCTCTCTAGGTGATGACATCAGATGGCCATGCCCCATGGCTACATAAGAAATGTCAGACAGCGGGGGACGTCACAACAGAGAAAGACAGCATCAGGACAAGAGTGTACTTTTTTGTTTTTAGCGGGTAACCAGCAGCGAGGAAGAAGACAGCGGCAGTGAGGAAGAAGACAGTGGCGTGGAAGAAGAGAGCTCTGGAAGAAGAAGGTGGCGGGAGAAGAGGATGTACCGGATACCAATTCACATGGGGGGGTGGGATCTGGGGGCCCCCTTGTTAAAGGGGGCTTCCAGATTCCGATAAGCCCCCTGCCCACAGACCCCGACAACAACCGGCCAGGGTTGTTGGGAACAGGCCCTTGTCCCCATCAATGCAGAGCCCCCCCCGCCCCAAAGCACCCCCCCCTCCATGTTGAGGGCATGCGGTCTGGTATGGTTGGGGGGGTGCTCCCTCATCCCCTCCCTTTGCTGATCTGCCAGTGGTGGACCTGCCAGTTCTTATGTTTGAAGGCAAAATGCCAATCGAGCTCCACAGTGCCGGGCAGTGAGCACAGGACCCACTAGGGGATGTCAGGCCCTCAGGCCACCCTCATGAAGTCTATGTCTGATTTTGGTCAAAGACATTCACACCAGTGGCCTGCTGGAGGTCATTTTGTAGGACTCTAGCAGTGCTCATCCTGTTCTTCCTTGCACAAAGGAGCAGATACCGGTCCTGCTGATGGGTTAAGGACCTTGTATGGCCCTGTCCAGCTCTCCTAGAGTAACTGCCTGTCTCCTGGAATCTCCTCCATGCTCCTGAGTAGGGATGAGCCGAACACCCCCCGGTTCGGTTCGCACCAGAACCTGCGAACGGACCGAAAGTTCGCACGAACGTTAGAACCCCATTGACGTCTATGGGACTCGAACGTTCGAAATCAAAAGTGCTCATTTTGAAGGCTAATTTGCATGGTATTGTCCTAAAAAGGGTTTGGGGACCCGGGTCCTACCCCAGGGGACATGTATCAATGCAAAAAAAACTTTTAAAAACGGCCGTTTTTTCGGGAGCAGTGATTTTAATGATGCTTAAAGTAAAAAAAAAAAAGTGAAATATTCCTTTAAATATCGTACCTGGGGGGTGTCTATAGTATGCCTGTAAAGTGACGTGTGTTTCCCGTGTTTAGAACAGTCCCTGCACCAAATGTCATTTTTAAAGGAAAAAATCTCATTTAAAACTGCTTGCGGGTTTAATGTCATGTCGGGTTATGGCAATATGGATGAAAATCAGTGAGACAAACGGCATGGGTACCCCCCAGTCCATTACCAGGCCCTTTGGGTCTTGTATGGATATTAAGGGGAACCCCGCACCCAAATTAAAATAAGGAAAGGCCCTATATACTCTGAACAGCAGTATACAGGCGGTGCAAACAAGACAGGGACTGTAGGTTTGTTGTTAACTAGAATCTCTTTGTAATTTTGAACGGGTACATTTTTAACCTGTTTAGCTTCAGCCAAAAAATCTTTTTTAAGCTTTTTGGAAAACATAGGGAAGGGTTATCACCCCTGTGACATTTGTTTTGCTGTCTTTCCTCCTCTTCAGAAGATTTCACCTCACTTTTTGTCCCAATGAAAAATGTTTTTTGAAAATTTGGGTTTTTTTGTGGAACAAGGATTGGAAAGCATCAGTGGAAAGGAGAAATTGTTTTCCCATATTAACTCTTACAGGAGAGAATTTCCCTTCCTAGGGGTAGATTTCATCTCACTTCCTGTTGTCTCCTTCCGTTTGCAAGTAGGAGTCGTTTGTAAGTTAGATGTTTGAAAGTAGGGTCCTGCCCTATATACTCAGCAGAAATTTGGGCCTTAGGTGTTGCTGTGGCCACAACACTGTAAGCCCTCACAGGGCCCTGCTGTGAAATATTAGATCAAGAATTGTAATTACATGCCCCTGTTGAACAGGAGCTGAAAAATTAGGCCTTAGGCACTGGTGCTGGTGCCACAACACTGCAACCCCTCACAGACACTCTAGTTGGAACGCAGGAACGAGCCCTGCTGCAAAGTATTGCATCAAAAATTGTAATTACACGCCCCTGTTAGACAGGGGCAGAAAAATTGGGCCTTAGGCACTGGTGCTGGTGCCACAACACTGCAACCCCTCACAGCTATCAGCGTGATGATTGAGGAGGAAGAGGATAATTACTCAGGGATAGTCACTCAGCATCAGCATAGGCAGTCTTTGAAGGGATCTGAGATTTCAAAAAAAATTATTCGGTTACATCAGCATCAGGTGCTTGGTAGCTGGTGGTGATCCAAGACTGATTCATTTTTATGAAGGTCAGTCGATCGACCGAGTCGGTGGACAGACGCACCCTGTGATCGGTTACCACGCCTCCAGCAGCACTGAATGTGCGTTCCGAAAGAACGCTGGATGCAGGACAGGCCAGTAGCTCAATTGCATACTGTGCAAGCTCTGGCCAGTGATCCATCCTCAAGACCCAGTAACCCAGAGGATTTTCGGTGGGAAAGGTGTCCAAGTCTGATCTTGCCCCTAGGTATTCCTGCACCATGTAAAACAGACGCTGGCGATGGTTGCTGGAACCGATCATACCTTGGGGCTGCGGACCAAAAAATTGTCTGAACGCATCGGTCAGACGGCCACCTTCTACACCGCTCCTTCTTTGACTGACCGAAGCCTCAGCAACACGTTGTCCAGAAACAGGAGTTTGTAACCTCCCAGTCTCTGGGAACGCGTTGCACAGACCTTTCTGCAAGGCCTCCCGAAGATGTTTCATCCTCTGCTCCCTCTGCGATGGCAAGATAAGGTCCGCAACCTTACCCTTGTAACGTGGATCAAGGAGGGTTGCCAGCCAGTATTGGTCCTTCTCCTTGATACCACGAATACGAGGATCCTTACGCAGGCTTTGCAGGATCAGGGAGGCCATGCAGCATAGGTTTGCTGAGGCATTCGATCCGGAGTCCTCTGGGTCACTAAGGACAACAACGTCCGCAGCCACCTCCTCCCAGCCACGTACAAGTCCATGTGTTTCTTGGGACTGATCCCTTAAAGACTGCTGCTGATGCTGAGTGCCAGGCTCCACCTCCATACTGACACAATCTTCCTCCTCCTCCTCCTCCTCCTCCTCTTCCTGTGTGATCGGCGGGCACGCAGGAACACTGTCTGGATAAAGGGGGCCTTGAGAGCTAAGGAAGTCCTCCTCTTCCTGCCTCTGTTCTGCCTCAAGTGCCCTGTCCATTATTCCACGCAGCGTGTGCTCCAACAGGTGGACAAGGGGGACAGTGTCACTGATGCATGCACTGTCACTGCTCACCATCCTCGTGGCCTCCTCGAATGGTGACAGGACAGTGCATGCATCCCTGATCATGGCCCACTGGCGTGGGGAAAAAAAAACAAGCTCCCCTGACCCTGTCCTGGTGCCATAATCGCACAGGTACTCATTGATGGCCCTCTGCTGCATGTGCAGCCGCTGCAGCATGGCCAACGTTGAGTTCCACCTGGTGGGCATGTCACAGATTAGGCGGTTCTTGGGCAGGTTAAACTCCTTTTGAAGGTCCGTCAGCCGAGCACTGGCATTATATGACCGGCGGAAATGCACACAGACTTTCCTGGCCTGCCTCAGGACATCCTGTAAGCCCGGGTACCTGCCCAAGAACCGCTGCACCACCAAGTTAAGGACGTGAGCCAAACAGGGCACATGGGTCATTTGTCCCTGTCGGAGGGCAGAGAGGAGGTTGGTGCCATTGTCGCAAACCACCATTCCTGCCTTAAGTTGGTGTGGCGTCAACCACCTCTGAACCTGCCTCTGCAGAGCTGACAGAACCTCTGCCCCAGTGTGGCTCCTGTCCCCCAAGCACACCAGCTCAAGCACCGCATGGCATCTTTTGGCCTGCGTACTTGCGTAGCCCCTTGAACGACTACGGATCACCGCTGGTTCCGAGGAAGAGGCCATGGAGGAAGAAGAAGAGGAGGGGTTGGAGGAGAGAGGTGTGTCACAATCATTAGCATTTTGGAGGCGTGGTGGCGGAACAACCTCCAACACTACTGCACCTTGTCCTGCATCCTTCCCAGCTGCCAGCAAAGTCACCCAATGCGCCGTGAAACTTAGGTAACGTCCCTGTCCATGCGTGCTGGACCATGAGTCAGCGGTAATATGCACCTTACCGCTGACCGCCCTGTCCAGCGAGGAATGGACATTGCCTTCCACATGCCGGTAGAGAGCCGGAATCGCCTTCCGTGAGAAAAAGTGGCGTTTGGGTACCTGCCACTGAGGAACCGCACATTCCACAAACCCACGGAAGGGGGCAGAGTCTACCAACTGAAAAAGCAGCAGTTGAAGTGCTAGCAATTTTGCCAAGCTAGCATTCAACCGCTGGGCATGTGGATGGCTGGGAGCAAACTTCTTTCGGCGGTGCAACAGCTGGGGCAGGGAAATTTGCCTGGTACAATCTGACGTCGGTGTACCAAAATCAGATTGCCCACAAGTACTTGACTGTGACACACCTAATTCTACACCTTCATTCCTCTCACTGCAGGTCTCAGAGAGGACTGGAGGTCTAGTGGGGTTGGAAATCTCAGCTGATGAGGAGCAAGGAGAGATCCTCTTTGTTCTTTGGTGTGGGTCTTTTAGATACGCTTGCCAACGAACTGCATGGCAGGTCAACATATGTCTGGTCAAGCATGTGGTACTCAAGCGGGAGATGTTTTGGCCACGTGAGATACGCTTGAGACATATGTTGCAAATAGCAGCGGTGCGATCTGATGCACTCGTCTCAAAAAAGGCCCACACCAAAGAACTTTTTGAATAACGCGCAGAGACTGCAGCGCCCTGCACATGTGGAGCTTTGGGGTGTGATGCAGTCAATGTGCTGCCCTTAGGCTTGCCCCTGGAAGGCATCCTGCCTCGTTGGTGATGTGTCTCCTCCTCCTCTCTCCTATCAGGCACCCACGTTGAGTCAGTGACCTCATCATCCCCTCCCTCCTCATCACTGGAGCAAACCTGGCAGTATGCTGCAGCAGGGGGAGCATGACTGCCAGATTGCTGTCCTTCTTGGGCACCCCATCTGTCCATGCTCATGTTACTGCCTTCATCGAGCTCAGTATCATCATCAGAGCCTTCCAAACACTGGGCATCCTCCTGGAGCATGTACCCAACACTGTGGTCAAACAGTTCGAGGGACTCCTCAGGAGGACATGGTGGAGCTAGGGAAGGAGTCACTGATGACATTGAGCCGAGGGAAGAGGCCGCTGCTTTGCCAGACAAAGCACCCTGGGCATGGGTGAGAGAGGATGAGGAGGATGAGGACGGCTTGGTCATCCACTCGACCAAGTCTTCCGCATGTTGCGGCTCAACACGGCCAGCTGCCGAAAAAAAGGCCAAGCGTGTCCCATGGCCACGTGCTGATGAGGATGCACCGTCTCCACGACCAGCACTAGACACAGAGCCTGCTTGCCCTCTCTTATTGGCTTGTGACTGTCTGCCTCTCCTTCTTGGCCTTCCAGACATACTAATGGCCTGTAGCTGCACTAAGCTGGGATATATATATCTATATATATATATATATATGTACTGATACTGCAGCTAGCAAAATCAACTGCTTGCCTGTAGTATGAGAACACCACCAACCTTCTACAGGTAGCTTTAGCTGAACACTGTGAGGTGGACGCACCCCACTAACTTGTAGGTTTAGCTGAACACTGTGAGCAGGACGCACTGTACTAAATGTAAATAGTCTAGCTGCCTGACCGTGGTACTAATAGGATCAAAAGAACACCAGTAATTTTCTTTAGGTAGCTGTTAATACTGTAACAAGACAAGCCTGCCTGTCAGTAGGAAGATAACAGGAACGGATCTAGCTGAACACTGTGAGCAGGACGCACTGCACTAAATGTAAATAGTCTAGAAGATAACAGGAACGGATCTAGCTGAACACTGTGAGCAGGACGCACTGCACTAAATGTAAATAGTCTAGAAGATAGCAGGAACGGATCTAGCTGAACACTGTGAGCAGGACGCACTGCACTAAATGTAAATAGTCTAGAAGATAACAGGAACGGATCTAGCTGAACACTGTGAGCAGGACGCACTGCACTAAATGTAAATAGTCTAGAATTTAACAGGAACGGATCTAGCTGAACACTGTGAGCAGGACGCACTGCACTAAATGTAAATAGTCTAGAAGATAACAGGAACGGATCTAGCTAAACTGAATACAGTGTATATATATATATATGCAACACCTGGGATGCATATATATACACAATACACTGTAAGTGCAGCTAACTGACTGACTGTTCTGCCTAATCTATCTAACTCAAATCAAATGACACTGTCTCTCTCTCTGTCTATCTCTTTCAACGCCGGAACACACACTACACAGGGCCGCCGTGCAGGCGGCCTTATATAGTGTGGGGCGTGTACTAAATCCCCTGAGCCATAATTGGCCAAAGCCTCCTTGGCTTTGGCCAATTACGGCTCTCTGTTCAGGCGGCGCTGTGATTGGCCAAGCATGCGGGTCATAGTGCATGCTTGGCCAATCATCAGCAAGCAATGCACTGCGATGCCGCAGTGAATTATGGGCCGTGACGCGCCACACGAATTTGGCGCGAATGGCCCATATCGTTCGCAATTCGGCGAACGGGCGAACAGCCGATGTTCGAGTCGAACATGGGTTCGACTCGAACACGAAGCTCATCCCTACTCCTGAGACTGTGCTGGGAGACACAGCAATCCTGGCAATTGCACGTATTGATGTGCCATCCTAGAGGAGTTGGACTGCCTGTAAAACCTCTAACGGGTCCAGGCATCGCCTCATGCTACTAGTAGTGACACTGACCCTAGGCAATTGCAAAACTAGTGAATAACAGTCAGAAAAGATGAGTAGGGGAAACAAAATGTCAGTGGCCTCCACCTGTAAAACCATTGTCCATCTAGTGCACCTGTTGTTAATTCCATTAACACCAAAGCACCTGAAACTGATTAACAACCCCCTCTGCTACTTAACTGACCAGATCCATATCCCAGGAGTTAAACTGACTTGATGCTATACTCAACCCCAGGAATGGCCTCAGCCCCTCTGGCACACCTGGCAATGTGATTAATAGATTACCACAGTAATGACACGCTGACACACTTCAAGTATTAATGTGTTCTTCAATTTACTTAGGCAACAAGAAACTCAAAAGGGTATAGGTCAATCAGATCCCGGACAAACAACCAGGTTTTGGTGAAAGTGATTTTTATAGTGCTCAAACAAATTTATAAGATATGCAAATAGGCATCATATACATACAGTCAGTGACAGATAATCCATAAATACCTTCTTCAAAACTATTGAATACTTGTAGATATTACCAATACTAAGGGGCAGACCTACGTGCACTCGCAGACCTACGTGCACTCGCAAGCCACTCGCAGACCTACGTGCACTCGCGATTGGCCTGCGAGTGCACGTAGGTCTGCGAGTGCACGTAGATCTGCGAATGCACATAGGTCTGTGAGTGCACGTAGGTCTGCGAGTTGACGTAGGTCTGTGAGTGGCCTGCGAGTGCACGTAGGTCTGCGAGTGGCCTGTGAGTGCACGTAGGTCTGCGAGTGCACGTCGGTCTGCGAGTGGCCAGCGATTGCACATAGGTCTGCGAGTGCACGTAGGTCTGCGACTGTTCTGCGAGTGCACGTAGGTCTGTGAGTACCTGAGTATTGTCTTGTTGTGTACCTGTGTAGTGTCTTGAGTATTAGTGCCAGGAAGCTAGCTGTTAGGTAATTTGGACAGGGTAAAATCCCCAATCCTCACTAAATTTATTAGGTACGATGCCTGGGTGTGGAGAGGCGACTCTTTGTACATCTTGCTGCATGTATGCGTTCCTTGTTCATCTGATCGAGGGTGAATACTGCTGTGCAAAATGTAAGCACATTGTTTCCCTGGAAGCCCAGGTTCTGAATCTGGGGAAGCAACTGTCAACACTGAGAAGTCCCTCCATACTAAAGGAGAGCTAGGAACGTACACGGCAGGGGCCAGCACAGAGGCGGGTGGAGACAAAGAGGTGCAGGCACTAGCAAAGAGTAGATAGGTGAAGGTCAGGAAGGGTAGAGGGGGAAGTGCCAGGGAGGCCGATCCAGGACTGGAGCATCCCAATAAGTACGCTCCATTGAGTGACATTGGTGAAACCAGTCAGGGACCAGCACTGCTGGAGCTGAGGGACTCTCCTAGCTGCCGGGGGAAGAACTCCTCCAGTGAGAGTGGGGGGGGGGGGGGCAGTGAAGGGAAAGGAAAGACAGATTCTGGTGGTAGGGGACTCAATTCTTAGAAGGACAGAGAGGGCAATCTGTAACAAAGACCTGAAGCGCCGAACAGTATGTTGTCTACCGGGAGCTTGGGTTCGGCACATCACGGATCTTGTGGACAGATTACTGGGAGGGGCTGGGGAAGACCCAGCTGTCATGGTGCACGTTGGCACCAATGACAAAGTCAGAGGCAGATGGAGTGTCCTAAAGAACGATTTTAGGGACTTAGGAGCTAAATTGAGGAAAAGGACTTCCAAGGTAGTATTCTCAGGAGAACTACCAGTACATCGAGCCACACCAGAAAGGCAGAGGGAGATTAGGGAAGTAAACAAGTGGCTGAAGAGCTGGTGTATTAAGGAGGGGTTTGGGTTCCTGGAGGACTGGGCCAACTTCTCAGTCGATAGCCGGTACTATAGAAGGGACAGACTGCACCTAAATGAGGAGGGTGCAGATCTGCTGGGAATGAAGATGGCCAAAAAGTTAGAGGGTTTTTTAAACTAGGCAATGGGGGGAGGGTCCAGAGGTAGAGATAGTCAGCGCGGAACATATTCCAGAGGGTAGTATTGGGGGCATTAGTGGTAGGTTGACCAAAGCACTAAAACACAAGGTAGGTATATAAGCAAGTCCTAGTCGCAATCTCGAAACACCCAATACGAGGACAATATGCGACCGGTCTAAACTATGTGGCATGTACACCAATGCCAGGAGCATGGCAGACAGGATGGGTGAACTATAGATACTGTTGTACGAGGAGGATTTGGATTTTGTGGGAATTTCAGAGACCTGGTTCAACAGCTCTCATGATTGGCTGGCAAACATTCAAGGGTATACCCTTTACTGCAAGGATAGAAAGGGTAAAAAAGGGGGAGGGGTATGCCTATATATCAAGAATAATGTACAAGTGAATGTGAGAGATGACATCACTGAGGGAGCTAGGGAGGAGGTGGAATCCTTATGGGTAGAGCTCCAAAGGGATGAAGCTAAGGGGAAAATAACACTGGGAGTATGCTATAGGCCCCCTAACCTGAGGGAGGAAGTGGAGACAGATCTCCTATCACAATTTGGATTAGCAGCAAGGATGGGAAGTGTTATCATAATGGGGGATTTTACTTATCCAGACATAGACTGGGCGGAGGGAACCGGGCATTCATTTAAGACTTGCCAGTTCCTCAATTGTCTTGCAGGACAATTTTATGGGTCAGATGGTAGACGCACCAACTAGAAATAAAACATTACTGGATTTACTGATTACCAACAATACAGACCTGATCACGGATGTGAAAATACGGGGCAATTTAGGTAACAGCGATCACAGGTCAATTAGTTTCAGTATAAATCACACAAATAGGAAGCATAAAGGGAATACAAAGACACTGAATTTCAAAAGAGCCAACTTCCCTAAACTATAAACCTTGCTAAAAGGCATAAATTGGGATAAAATATTAGGAACAAAGAATACGGAGGAGAGATGGGTTTGCTTTAAGAGCATATTAAATAAGGGCATTAGCCAATGTATCCCATAATACATTTATTTAATAAATAAAAGAGCGAACAAGTCCTGGATGGCTTAACTCCAAGGCCTTCAAAAAATACAAGGTTTAGGGATCATCCTCAGCATTCAGTCTTTATAAAGAATGCAACAAGAAATGTAAGGGTGCAATTAGGACGGCTAAGATAGAACATGAAAGACACATAGCGGAGGAGAGCAAAAAAAATCCCAAGAAATTCTTTAAGTATGTAAACAGTAAAAAGGGAGGACAGACCATATTGGCCCCATAAAGAATGAGGAAGGACATCTGGTTACAAAGGATGGGGAGATGGCTAAGGTATTAAATTTATTCTTCTCCTCAGTCTTCACGAGGGAATCGGGGGGCTTCAGTAACCAAAACTGCAGTGTTTATCCTCATGACACAACACAGGAAGCATGGTTAACAGAGGACAAAATTAAAATTAGACTTGGGAAACTTAACATTAATAAATCACCGGGACCAGATGGCTTGCATCCGAGGGTACTTAGGGAACTCAGTCAAGTGATTGCCAGACCGTTGTTCCTAATTTTTACTGACAGTCTACTGACTGGAATGGTACCATCTGATTGGAAAAAATCCAATGTAGCACCAATATTGAAAAAGGGCCCAAAATACATCCCTGTGAATTACAGGCCAGTTAGCTTAACATCAGTAGTATGTAAACTCTTGGAGGGGATGATAAGGGACTATATACAATATTTTAGTAATGAGAACGGTATCATTAGCAGTAATCAGCATGGATTCATGAAGAATCATTCTTGCCAAACAAATCTACTAACCTCCTATGAGGAGGTGAGTTGCCATCTAGATAAAGGAAGGCCTGTGGACGTGGTGTATCTGGATTTTGCAAAAGCATTTGACACAGTTCCCCATAAACGTTTACTGTACAAATTAAGGTCCGTTGGCATGGACCATAGGGTGAGTACATGGATTGAAAACTGGCTACAGGGGCGAGTTCAGAGGGTGGTGATAAATGGGGAGTACTCGGAATGGTCAGGGGTGGGTAGTGGGGTTCCCCAGGGTTCTGTGCTGGGACAAATCCGTTTAATTTGTTCATAAACGACCTGGAGGATGGGATAAACAGTTCAATCTCTGTATTTGGAGTAATGGAAGATAGTAAATGCGCTAAACCTAAAAATACAAAAAGAAGCTGCTACAAACAATGTGACAAACATAAAAATATAAAGGTGGGTAAAATTGTAGCGCTGGTATAAAAACAACATAAGACACACTGTGAAGTGATAAAGAAAATTAAATGTCTATCAAAGTAGATGACTGTACATCCCAGAAGAAACAGATATATTCCAAATGTTTCCAAATAAAGTTCGTGTCAAAATGGTGAAATGTGATGACTCAAAGGGGAAATTCCATCGGCAATCTAAATGTCCAATATGGGACCATCAAAACATAGAAAACTACCCAGGCAACCAAGAAGCAAAAGAGGGACTAGAGGGAAGTGGAAGGTCAGAAGCCAAAAGAAAAAGGATTTGAAAGGCACTGGGATTTTAAATCTGAGTTCTGTTCTCTTGACTGATTCGGAGAAATCTGTATTAGACAAGGGACTCAAGTTTGTTCCTTCTAAACCAATAAACAAATTCACTACGTTCATTGATGTATTGAAATTTAGCAGAAAACTGAGCATACAGAGACATTTTTTGACCCAACCTTCCATTTCTTCTGCAATTACTAGTACTTCTAATGCCGCGTACACACGAGCGGACTTTACGGCGGACTTTGCCCGGCGGACTGGATTTCGTCGGACAATTTGATCGTGTGTGGGCTCCAGCGGACTTTGTTTGCTCAAAAGTTGGACGGACTTATGCCGCGTACACACGAGCGGACTTTACGGCTGACTTTGCCCGGCGGATTTTTCGACGTACTTTCCGACGGACTTTCTGAATGAACGGACTTGCCTACACACAATCCACCAAAGTCCGTCGAATTCGTACGTGATGACGTACGACCGGACTAAAACAAGGAAGTTCATAGCCAGTAGCCAATAGCTGCCCTAGCGTGGCTTTTTAGTCCGTCGAACTAGCATACAGACGGCGGACTTTTCGACCGGACTCGATTTCAACGGATAAATTTTAAACAAGTTTCAAATCTAATTCCGTCCAACTTTTGAGAAAACAAAGTCCGCTGGAGCCCACACACATCGAATTGTCTGACGAAATCCAGTCCGCCGGGTAAAGTCCGCCGTAAAGTCCGCTCGTGTGTACGCGGCATTAGATTTGAAACTTGTTTAAAATGTATCCGTTGAAATCTAGTCCGGTTGAAAAGTCCACCGTCTGTATGCTAGTTCGACGGACAAAAAGCCATGCTAGGGCAGCTATTGGCTGTAGCTGTGTGTTTTATTATGCTATATATCTGGATTTAATATTTTTAACTACAATTTGTCTATTCAATCACTGCCAATTATTTATGGGAATATGTGTTATATACTTTTTTCATGTGCTGATTATGTTATACACTATGAATTGGATGGTATTCTATCATGAACATGCATATAGATTATGGCATTTATCCATTGATCGTTTTTTGTATATAGAATATGGCATTTATCCATTGATTCACTTTATATATGAATTATACTATCTTCATGCAATTGTTTACCTCCTATTCCAATAAACTGTATTTCATTCACCCACATGAGTCAACCACTTCATTCAAAGTCCCAAATCCCCCCTTTGTTTTTATTTAAGCCGGGATGGAGGCACTCTGGTGCCTCATTTAAAGTCCCAAATCCCCCATTTTTTGAAACACCTCAGGGATGATGGTGGTTGACGCTCTTTGGCAGGATATTTCTGCCAATTATATTACAATAACTCTTGTCCTAATTGGCGAGATAATTTTCCATTCATACTCCCTCATTGGCAGCTAGTCAGCCCATTGCCATTTGTTCCGGTGTATAGCCCAGTTTCTGCAGTCCTTGGCCGCTGTTTTTGTCTATTTCCGGGAGCTGCGATGCGCTCTGTGTGCTCGCCCTCCACAATCCTTGGTTGGCGGGGGGTTGGCGGGCGTCCACAGTGCATCGACGCCACGCACAATGGCTCCATCTGTGACGTCAATCCTGGCGCCGCAGTGTAGCCGTTTGAATCCTTCTGCCGACAGCACGGGTTTGGCGTCCCGCCTCGGGCGACGTGTGTCCCCGCACACGCTGATCCGCCCCAGTGCTTGTCGAGCGCGTGACGTTGGTGGCGGCCCCGCCCACCCTGGGGGGTACATGTTCGGCTCCTTTACGCACTCTCCTCCTTATCGCACAAGCGGCATGTTGCACGTTTGGGAAGCTCCTCCACTTCTCACCATTCCCTTCCAGGTACACTCCCCTGTGATCCCACGGTTTGTCTTTCCAGCACTTCCTCTCCTCTCCTTTCTCCCATTCCTCTGGTGGTTCCCACAATTCCATGGTATTCACTTTACACCTCCAGGTTATACCTACTATCTTCTTTCTGCACCCTTGCATGTATGGTTGGCTTCATTCCTCTATCCCTCACCCTTCACCCTGGTATACTTTCCTCCCCCACTCCAACAACTCTTTTCTTTTATGCATCTAGAAATCTATTTCCTTGGTTTTGCACCCTTGGACATGCCCTTGAGATGGGAGGGTTGCGTCCTTTGAGGCTTTATGTGTGCGCCCCCTTGGTCATGTGGCGGCCACCTCAGCTCCCGGGATGGACCACTTCCGTGGCCTCGGCTCTGCATGAACTATGCGCCGTCGTTACTTGTGGCATGTAAGCATTTTGGTTGATGCTATCATCAAATTTGTGTCAATATTCCAACTATACAATCCTTTTTAACATACTTCATGGTACATGTTTTTTAGATACCCTACAACATCCGTCCCTGAGGAAGTGTTCTTATACACAGAAACACGTCGGGCTTTGAGGATGTAGCTGTGTGTTTTATTATGCTATATATCTGGATTTAATATTTTTAACTACAATTTGTCTATTCAATAACTGCCAATTATTTATGGGAATATGTGTTATATACTTTTTTCATGTGCTGATTATGTTATACACTATGAATTGGATGGTATTCTATCATGAACATGTATATAGATTATGGCATTTATCCATTGATCGTTTTTTGTATATAGAATATGGCATTTATCCATTGATTCACTTTATATATGAATTATACTATCTTCATGCAATTGTTTACCTCCTATTCCAATAAACTGTATTTCATTCACCCACATGAGTCAACCACTTCATTCAAAGTCCCAAATCCCCCCTTTGTTTTTATTTAAGCCGGGATGGAGGCACTCTGGTGCCTCATTTAAAGTCCCAAATCCCCCATTTTTTGAAGGGCAGCTATCGGCTACTGGCTATGAACTTCCTTGTTTTAGTCCGGTCGTACGTCATCACGTATGAATTCGACGGACTTTGGTGGATTGTGTGTAGGCAAGTCCGTTCATTCAGAAAGTCCGTCGTAAAGTACGTCGAAAAATCCGCCGGGCAAAGTCCGCCGTAAAGTCCGCTCGTGTGTACGCGGCATTAGGATAATGGATATGTACATTCCGGGTTATCCAATCCCTCCCTGTTTAAAGCGGAGTTCCACACAAAAATGGAACTTCCACTTTTCGGAACCCTCCCCCCCTCTGGTGTCACATTTGGCACCTTTCAGGGGGGAGGGGGGTGCAGATACCTGTCTAAGACAGGTATTTGCACCCACTTCCGGCATAGACTCCCATGGGAGTCTACGCCTCTTCCCGTCCCCACCGCGCTGTCTCCTGGGAACACACAGCTCCCAGGAGAGAGCGGAGACCACTTGGGACCCGAATTGGCCAGATACATCGACGACATCCTCCTCCTATGGCGTGGCAACTGTGAATCGTTGGATGGCTTTATGGCCCATCTCAATCTCAACGATCGCGGTATCTCATTGAGCTATGAAGCTAGTTCGAGTTCTTTTCACTTCCTGGGCCTAGAAATCATGATGGTAGATCAACATTTCGAGTTTAAAACCTATTTTAAACCTACGGACCGAAATGGTTATATTCCATCTGATAGTTGCCACCATGTCCAATTAAAAAGGGGATCAACTCCAGAGATAAAACGATAATTCTCCCACTCTACAAGACTCTAGTCCGGCCGCACCTAGAGTATGCTGTCCAGTTCTGGGCACCAGTCCTCAGGAAGGATGTACTGGAAATGGAGCGAGTACAAAGAAGGGCTACAAAGCTAATAAAGGGTCTGGAGGATCTTAGTTATGAGGATAGGTTGCGAGCACTGAACTTATTCTCTCCGGAGAAGAGACGCTTGAGAGGGGATATGATTTCAATATACAAATACCGTACTGGTGACCCTACAATAGAAATAAAACTTTTTCGCAGAAGGGAGTTTAACAAGACTCATGGCCACTCATTAAAATTAAAAGAAAAGAGGTTTAACCTTAAACTACGTAGAGGGTTCTTTACTGTAAGAGCGGCAAGGATGTGGAATTCCCTTCCACAGGCGGTGGTCTCAGCGGGTAGCATCGATAGCTTCAATAAACTATTAGGTAAGCACCTGAATGACCACAACATACAGGGATATACAATGTAATACTGACACATAATCACGCATAGGTTGGACTTGATGGACTTGTGTCTTTTTTCAACCTCACCTACTATGTAACTATGTAACTATGTAACCCAGGCCAAACTATTAACTGTTAACTCTAATGAGAGGTCTGACTTAAAGGTAATGGTATAAGGGCCCTTATAGCAGCAATGACAGTAATGTCCCCACTGCAGATCTGATGGTCTTCACTGGCATGTAGGAGATCATTAACTTTTATCCAATAAGGTGTAGTAGCAAGCAATAGGTTTCTTGAAATGAGGAGAGCTAAAAGTGTCTATGCACAGTGTTCAAAGTAGGTTCAGTAAAGTATTCCTAAGGTAGATATGTCTGTGCAAAGTGTCCCAGTGAAACCATGAGAAAGGATTTGTAAAGGTGGGCGACTGCCCTCTCACCAATGACCAGACCGATTCGATGCCTTCCGGACAGTAGCTCATGTGGCGACACTCATGCAGCGGATCCGCCGTATCGATCTCTCGAGTGAAGCTCGGTACACAGGTTGGCAGGGGACCAGAGTGATGCTGGATGAATGTCAGGTGAACAGCAAGTAGTGCTAGGCCCATCTCACCCGGATTGGAATGTGGTATGCTGTGTGGTAGGCCACAATCCCCCTCTCACAGTGATGGGATGGCGTCCACATGAGGGGATCCGGGATGCAAAGATACCTGTGCCTACTCTGCCCCATACTTTTATAGTCTCTCCCACAATTCTCTTGACTCTCTGCAGTGCAGCCTGGGATTTGCAGTCTTGTCCCCTTAAAGGTCAGTCAGGCTGCTTTGTGTTGGGACTTCATATCCCACAGTTCTCTGCTGCTGCTGATGCTCCCTGATGATTGGCTCAGTCTCTGCTAATAGGGAAGCAGGGGGAAAGAGTAGTGTGGGCGGATACCTGTGTGTGATCGTCGCTCTGCACACAGAGGAAACAAAGAGGAGAGAGGAGAAAGCCTGCGCAGGGGCTCACAGTCACGTAAGTGTCTGTGTCAGTTTCTGCCCAGCAACCACCGGTGGGGATAACAGGAGGTGTGGGAGTTGCAGGTGGCAGAGCAGACCCCCACTACACACTCCCCACACCAAAGAACCTTTGGTCCTCCAAAGAAGGTAGAAAATCTGTGACCTGCTGCTTTTTATATACAAGTGGAGAGAAGCAGGTTAGCGTGCACAGGAAATCAGACATCTGGAGACTTCAGATGGATTATACAAAGTTCCCTCTTGTTAGCCAATTGCACACTAGCACCTTTAAAGCTTTCAGGGACTCCTTGTCTTCACTCTAACAGCCCATAGGTGTGGGAGGTTCCATGGTCTGTTTTGACAGCAATCACTCACACCTTCCTGTCTGGGGACAGCATCTCTACTGCCTGGCTGATTTGTTCTTCGGTCCAGGTCTCCCCAGGGAGCTTGATCACCACACTCGACTCTGAGTGGGCGCCTTCTTCTTCACACCACTGAATCGCAGCTGCAGGGTCCATCCTGGTGTTTGCAGGGATGCGGACTGAGGAAGTTGACTGCAGAGTAGTGGTATATCCCGGACGAGCCCCCACGTCTAGCGATACCCTTGAAGGAGCTGCTTAAGTTTGTTCAGTCCCTTACTCTGCTTCTCAACCCCAGGAATGGCCTCAGCCCCTCTCGCACACCTGGCAATGTGAATAATAAAATACCACAGTAATGACACAGTGACACAGTTCAAGTATTAATGTTTTCTTCAATTTACTTAGGCAACAAGAAACTCAAAAGGGTATTGGCAGCCAGATCCCGGAAAAATAAACAGGATTTGGTTGAAGTGATTTTTTTTTTATAATGCTCAAACAAATTTATAAGATATGAAAATAGACAGCATCAATACAGTCAGTGACAGATAATCCATAAATACCTTCTTTAAAACTATTGAATACTTGTAAATATTACCAATACTAAGGGGGAACCCCAGGCCAAACTATTAACCCTTAACTCTAATATGAGGTCTGACTTAAAGGTAATGGTATAAGGGCCCTTATAGCAGCATTGACAGTAATGTCCACATTGCAGATCTGATGGTCTTAACCGGCATGTAGGAGGTCATTAACTTTTATCCAATAAGGTGTAGTAACAAGCAATAGGGTTTCTTGAAATGAGGAGAGCTAAAAGTGTCTATGCACAGTGTTCAAAGTAGGTTCAGTAAAGTGAAACAGCAAGAAAGGTTTTGTAAAGGTGGGTGACTGCCCTCTCACCAACGACCAGGCCGGTTCGATGTCTTCCAGACAGTAGCTCATGTAGTGACACTCAAGCAGCGGATCTGCTGTATCGATCTCCCGATGTGAAGCTCAGTACACAGGTTGGTAGGCGACTGGAGTGGTGCTGGATGAATGTCAGATGAACAGAATGCAGTGCTAGGCCCCTCTCATCCGGATTGGAATGTGGTATGCTGCGTAGTAGGCCACAATCCCCTTCTCACAGTGATGGGATGGCGTCCATATGAGAGGATCCAGGAAGCAAAGAGACCTTTTCCTACTCCGCCCCGTACTTTTATAGAGTCATATTTACATAGTTACATAGTAGGTGAGGTTGAAAAAAGCCAAAAATCCATCAAGTCCAACCTTTGTGTGGGATTATATATCAGTAATACATTGTATATCCCTGTATGTCCCTGTATATTTATACTGAAACGAATTGACCTGTGATCGCTGTTACCTAAATTGCCCCGTATTTCCACATCCGTGATCAGGTCTGTATTGTTGGTAATCAGTAGATCCAGTAACGCTTTATTTCTAGTTGGTGCATCTACCATCTGACCCATAAAATTGTCCTGCAAGACATTTAGGAACTGGCGAGCCTTAGATGAATGTGCGGTTCCCTCCGCCCAGTCTATGTTTGGATAGTTAAAATTCCTCATTATGATAACACTTCCCATCCTTGCTCTAATCCAAATTGTGATAGGGGATCTGTATCCCCTTCCTCCCTCAGGTTAGGGGGCCTATAAGCATACTCCCAGTATTATTTTCCCCTTAGCTTCATCCCTTTGGAGCTCTACCCATAAGCATTCCACCTCCTCCCCAGCTCCCTTAGTGATGTAATCTCTCACATTCACTTGTACATTATTCTTGATATATAGGCATACCCCTCCCCCTTTTTTAACCTCTCTATCCTTGCGATAAAGGGTATACCCTTGAATGTTTGCCAGCCAATCATGAGAGCTGTTGAACCAGACCTCTGAAATTCCCACAAAATCCAAATCCTCCTCGTACAACAGTACCTCTTGTTCACCCATCTTGTCCACCAGGCTCCTGGCATTGGTGAACATGCCACGTAGTTTAGACCGGTTGCACATTATCCTCTTATTGGGTATTCCGAGATTGCAACTAGGACTGCTACTATACTTACCTTGGGTTTATGTGCTTTGGTCAACCTACCACTAATGCCCCCAATACTATCCTCTGGAATATGTTCCGCGCTGACTATGTCTACCTTTGGACCCTCCCCCCCATTGCCTAGTTTAAAAACCCCTCTAACTTTTTGACCATCTTCATTCGCAGCTGATCTGCACCCTCCTCATTTAGGTGCAGTCCGTCCCTTCTATAGTACTGGTTATCGACTGGGAAGTCGGCCCAGTCCTCCAGGAACCCAAACCTCTCCTTACTACACCAGCTCTTCAGCCACTTGTTTAGTTCCCTAATCTCCCTCTGCCTTTCTGGTGTGGCTCTATGTACCGGTAGTATTCCTGAGAATACTACCTTGGAGGTCCTTTTCCTCAATTTAGCTCCTAAGTCCCTAAAATCATTCTTTAGGACACTCCATCTGCCTCTGACTTTGTCATTGGTGCCAACGTGCACCATGACAGCTGGGTCTTCCCCAGCCCCTCCCAATAATCTGTCCACCAGATCTGTGATGTGCCGAACCCGAGTGCGGTAGACAACATACTGTTCGGCGCTTCAGGTCTTTGTTACAGATTGGCCTCTCTGTCCTTCTAAGAATTGAGTCCCCTACCACCAGAATCTGTCTTTCCTTTCCCTTCGCTTCCCCCCACTTTCACTGGAGGAGTTCTTCCCCGACAGCTAGGAGAGTCCCTCAGCTCCAGCAGTGCTGGTCCCTGACTGGTTTCACTAATGTCACTCAATGAAGCGTACTTATTGGGATTCTCCAGCCCTGGATTGGCCTCCCTGGCACTTCCCTCTCCACCCTTCCTGACTGTCACCCATCTACTCTTTGCTAGTGCCTGCACCTCTTTGTCTCCACCCGCCTCTGTGCTGGCCCCTGCCGACACCTGCCGTGTACATTCCTGGCTCTGCTTTAGTATGGAGGGACTTCTCAGTGCTGACAGTTGCTTCCCCAGATTCAGAACCTGGGCTTCCAGGGAAACAATGCGCTTACATTTTGCACAGCAGTATTCACCCTCGATCGGATGATCAAGGAACACATACATGCCGCAAGAAATGCAACGAGTCGCCTCTCCACACCCAACGGGCATCGTACCTATTAAATTTAATAAGGATTGGGGATTATACCCTGTCCAAATTACCTAACAACTAGCTTTCTGACACTAATGCCGCGTACACACGAGCGGACTTTACGGCGGACTTTGCCCGGCGGATTTTTCGACGTACTTTCCGACGGACTTTCTGAATGAACGGACTTGCCTACACACAATCCACCAAAGTCCATCGAATTCGTACGTGATGACATACGACCGGACTAAAACAAGGAAATTCATAGCCAGTAGCCAATAGTTGCCCTAGCGTGGCTTTTTAGTCCGTCGAACTAGCATACAGACGGCGGACTTTTCGACCGGACTCGATTTCAACGGATAAATTTTAAACAAGTTTCAAATCTAATTCCGTCCAACTTTTGAGAAAACAAAGTCCGCTGGAGCCCACACACATCGAATTGTCCGACGAAATCCAGTCCGCCGGGCAAAGTCCGCCGTAAAGTCTCGCAGACTACGTGCACTCACAGAACTATGTGCACTCACAGAACTACGTGCACTTGCAGACCACTCGCAGAACTACGTGCACTCGCAGACCTATGTGCACTCGCAGACCACTAGCAGAACTACGTGCACTCGCAGACCTACGTGCACTCGCAGACCACTCGCAGAACTGCGTGCACTCGCAGACCACTCGCAGAACTACGTGCACTCGCAGAACTATGTTCACTCACAGACCACTCACAGAACTACGTGCACTCGCAAACCACTCGCAGAACTACGTGCACTCAAAGACCACTCACAGAACTACGTGCACTTGCAGAACTATGTGCACTCGCAGAACTACGTGCACTCGCAGACCACTTGCAGAGTCTCCACAATTCTCTTGACTCTCTGCAGTGCAGTCTGGGATTTGCAGTCCTGTCCCTTTAAAAGTCAGTCAGACTTCTTTGTGCTGGGACTACAAATCCCTCTGCTCCCTTATGATTGGTTCTCAGTCCCTGCCAATAGGGAAGCAAGGGGAAAAGAGCAGAGCGGGTGGATACCTGTGTGTGAGCGCCACTCTGCACACAGAGGAAACAAAGGGGAGAGGGGAGAAAGCCCACGCACCGGGCTGACAGGCGCGTCAATGCCAGTGTCAGTCTCTGCCCAGCGGCCACGGCCACCAGCGGAGATAACGGGAGGTGCGGGAGCCGCGGGTGGCAGAGCAGACCCCTGCTATATATATATATATTTTTATATATATATATATATACACACACACACAGTATATATATATATATATATATATATATATATATATATATATATATATACAGTATATATACACAATATATATGTAAGTAAGTAAGTATAGTCAAAGTTGGATTTACGATTACAAAAAAAGGAGTATAAGTGAAGCTTTCCTTGCACAGTGCATCTGTCAAGACTTTCTGTCAGGTTTTATTTCTTTCATGTGCAAAGAAACATGAACTGAAGGAAAGAGTAAAAGTCATTAACTGACATGGAAAAAAGCACTACTGAGTAAAGCTAGGAAACATGACTTAACTGGGGATGAATCATAATAAAGTAGAGGCACTTTGTGACAGGATAGATATTTCAGGTGTGTAACCTGTACTGTAACCTTGTTGTGTAAAAATATAGTAGAATTGGAGCAGAATTGATTACAGTTACTTGTGGTACATCACACAAAGGTAGAAAAAAGTATTTGTTTGGTATTGTATTATATTTTTTGGCCATATACTGTACATATTCTGTACAATCTATTTATAGTATGTTAACTATCCTTCAGCAAACATCAGCAATTCTCCAATGTATTGGGGACTATGGCATGCTTCATGTAGTAAAAATGTAGGATAAGACCAATCAAACTTCTAGAAGGCACCATGGTTGAGAAAAATTGAACTTTAAAGTGATCAACTTAATGTAAACATTGATTCTCTTTTCAAAGTAATGTGTTTAATTGAATAGAAAAATTATAACAGTTTCACATAGCACTAAAGCAATTTTGGGTAGACTCTTCTCTTACCTGGGCAGCACAGCGGCTTAGTGGTAACACTTCTGCCTTGCAGTACTAGGGTCCCTGATTTGTATCCAGGTCAGGACATTATCTGTATGGAGCTGGAATGGATTTCCTCCCACACTCCAAAGACATGCTGGTAGGTTATTTGGCTTCCTTCCAAATTGGCCCTAGTATGTGTATGTGAGATAGAGCACCTGTATTGTAAGCTCATTGAGGACAGGAACTGATGTGAATGTATAGTATGTAAAGCACTGTGTGAATTGATGGCGATATATAAATACCTCTGATAAATTAATATATGTAATACTAATCATAATCTGAATACATTTGTACTTATTAACAGATGTGCAACGCATGCAGGTATTTTAACATTAAGATCATACATACACCATTGCAATCCAATTGTCTGTTACTGGAAAGCATATGTTATGCGCATTAGTGTAGTGCGGTGCCATGCATCATGAATGACACCTCAATGCAGTTTCCGAGCACACTTATGTTTCAGAGCAACACAACATGTGGCAATGCACTACCATGCATTGTGGTGCTCTGCACTGGTGAAAACGTTGCATGCACATTTTTTGGTCCGCTGTGGTGTGTTAGATAGCATAAATACAAATTAATAGGCTGCCACTTTAACACACATGCATTTAATGCACTGCAGTGGACTGGGCTGGTGTGAATAGGCCCTAATGGAACTCACAGTACTGTTCCTGACAAAGCCTTCATCTGGCTTTCTCCCGAGAAGACCAGCATCATCTTTGTTCTGGCATCATCCATAATCAGTATCTATGTCCTGGATGAAGATACTGGCCTCAAGATAACAAAATCATGACATCTCTAATGGATGTACATTAGTGTATATATTGGATATGTATATACATGTTGTGTCACACAGATTAGGCCCCCCGTTTCTGCCTTTTCACCAGCTAGAATGTGACAATGTTACAACAGTTCTAGGGGACTTGCTTGTAGTAGACTGATGACATCATTTTCATAAATCATTTCCATCAGACCTAAATACAGTTAAATCAATGTTTCCATGGAACTGCTTTTAAATTATAAAACATATAGGTTTTTCTAATACACTGTTGCTACATATTGCTACACGAGGCTTTTCAGAGAATATGTGCAGGTATTCACCTCCTTTCTGCCAACTCCCAAACCCCTGCCAACCCTTGGGGATGCAAGTAAAGTGGCAGGCTTAGCATACTGCACTGAATAATAGGTGAGGTCAAGGCTCAGAACTGCTTATCACACAAGGTGCAAGATTCAGGAATACATAGCACATAGAATACAGGAATTGAGTGCATATCACACAGGGCACAGCAGCAAGTAGAGCCACCCACACAGTACAGTCCTCCCTCCACAATACTGAGCCCTCCCCACACAATACAAAGCCCCACACACACAGTGCAGAACAATCCCACCACTCACCTGCCAGGAAGATGTCCTCAGGAGGTGTAGTGAGGCTGGAAGCTCAGCAGCTTAAAGAGGCACGTTGCCACTGTAAACATGGAAGTTGGTTCAGAAAGTGAGTAGTGCAGAAAACTTCCTCTACCGGCTTCTATGTTTACCAATAACAGGTTGGAGAGGACAGGGAACGGAGATCCTCCATGTTCTTGTTGAAAAAAAAGCCTTGTTGCTTTATGTTGAAATTTGCCATCTGATGAGCTTTGGGGGCATCTTAGCTGGCTTCCTCAAGAGTAGAGAGACTGGGTGAACAACTGCATTGTTTTCCAAGCATACACTTGTTTACCAAGAACTTCCAACACAGCATCCTTTGTCTGTATTTGTGTTTCTCATTAATAACTGCTTTCAGCATTATGTACATTTTTTGCACTAAACCTTCTGTTCACACACTCTTTTTCTTTACATTTCCTGCTTTACCGGCATCTATCTTTACTTTGCACAAGAATGCATATATTACTAGGGGGACTGCTTCTTTACCACCTTGAACTACCACCATATTGTAATTTAACGTATACGTATAATTTTGAACTTGTCCAAGATATATTACTTCAGCTACTGAATTGTGATTAACTTTGGTATTGTGAATTTTGGTAAAACATGTCTGTAAAATTTTCATATGCATTTACATATCTGAAATTTCACATCTTTGGCAAATTATAATAGTCAAGCATATGGGGAACTTGTGCATTTCTTGACAGGTCATTTGGATAACAGCATATGTTGCACACATCAGGCAGCCTCATCTCTGTAAAATGGATCATAATCAGTAATACATATCACTTTGACATTTTTTACTTAGACACCTTTTTATTTTAAGGCACTAGCAGTGAAAGTATGTTTCTCCATTTTATAATGAAAATTGCATTAATGTTAAAATGAACCTATCATTTATTGCCATTATTGGAAACTAAAAGATTCTTATAACAGCAAGTATTACAAGAAGGCTGCTATTGCCTCCTTTGTACAGGAAAAACAGGTTTGTTTGGTGCATTGTGCTAGCAAAGCCTTCATTTTCTTGACATTAGACAAAAGATCCACCCCACGGTTAAGCCTCACTGTCTATAGCCTATAGCCTGTCCAGTAACAATACCCACACCGTCAGTGTCCAGCAGCACTTCTTCATTGTAAAGTTTGCTGATGGGTGGGTTTTGCACTGGCTGCTCTTAAGCAGCACTTCTAATTTCAGATACTAAGAATGGAAGACAGATTGCCTTTAATCAGTTAACATTTTCATACATGTTCATAAGGACTCAATTTAGAGTCAAGTTTAGCAGGTGGCAAATACATCAACATTGATGTACATTTACTTTTGTATTTACTAAATGTTACGCAAACCATTCTTTTTTTTTTAATGCCATATACAAGTACATCTAAAAAAAATAGAATATCATCAAAAAGGTAATTTATTTCAGTAATTCAACTCAAAAAGTGAAATTCATATATTATATAGATTAATTACACACTGAGTGATATATTCCAAGCATTTCTTTATTTTATTTTTGATGATTATGGCTTACAGCTAGTGAAAACCCAAAATTCAGTATCTCAGAAAATTAAAATATTTCATAAGACTAGGGCTGAAACAACTAATCAACATATAAATCAATTATAATTGATTATGAAAATAGTTGTCAACTGTCCTAATTGATTTGTTGGTCAGCCGAATAGTTGTCCTGCATACAGAATGCATTATTTGTTTACATATCAGAAAATAGAGTGCAGCACACATACAGCTCAGTACACCGTTAAAACATGTCAGTAAGTTTCTGAGAACTTGTGAATGTGTGAGGAGCAATGCCTTGTGGGACATGTAGTCCTGGGCAGGAGAGTAATTCTAAAGGCAGAAGTTTTTTTTTTACCTTGCTATAGTGGCATTCTATACTATACTTTGTGGCTTGCTATAGGAGCACTCTGAAGGCAGGAGGAGTCAGAAGCGCTGGTGGGGGACCCTAAAAGAGGAGGATGGGGCTGCTCTGTGCAATACCATTGCACATAGCAGGTAAGTATGACAAGCTTGTTGTTTTAAAAGAAAAAATTCCAACATTTAAAATCACTTTAAGGGCTCTCTACAGAGAAGATCAGTATCTGAATCCAGAGAAGCTGGAGGCTGATAGACTGGAGGTAACATAAGGCATTACAATTAGAGTTTTATATATATTATTATTACTTTCACTGTTTCACAGTATAAATTAACACTTTATAGTAGTGACTATCTGCTATTTTTGTACTATAAAGGTCTAATTTTTTTATTTTTTTCAACCCCGTCATGATAGGTGATACAAAAATGCTGCTGCTACCAAATGTCTTATGCTGGCTATCGATTTTTGGATGAGAATATTCATACAAAAATTCTTTGTACATTCAATAACTTGACAATTGTTGTTCAAAAATTTCACTTGCTTTTACCATCCAATTTTAAATAACTGTAACTTCTTAACCATAACCACATAAACTGCCTGAAAATTAGTTTGATCAAGAAAAGTGTTCTATTCTGCTCCTTCCAATTTTCCTGTCACTGGGGTTGAAAGCAGAACATCGATATGACCCCACTAAAGATTAGAAAATCAAACATTATTTGAATGAAAATTTTCTAGGGAAAAATGTGTTCGCGCATGGACAGCATAAGTGATAGCAAGCGCAGGTAGCTTGTACCAAGTTACCTGTCTATGACGAGGTGGTCTGTCATGCAAAATATTATATTATAATCCTATGTGAAACTCTGCAAAACAGCATTTTCGGTCTTTTTAAGTTTATTTTTCTTTAAATAACATTTTTGATCTCTGAGTCCAATGATATGTACCAGATTCAACCTTTAATATACTGTATATATATATCTTGTTATTATCAGAGTGCATTAGATTGTTTGTTACCTAACCATATAGCTGGTTATTTGTAATTACCACTGCATAAAGATATTCAAGAATACATTTTCTTTTTTAAAACTTTACATATTAACTAAATTATGCACCAAACTTTTTTTGAGTTTTTTTATTCGATTAATCGAAACAACAGTTGGCCAACTAAACTATTATGAAAATAATCGTTAGTTGCAGCCCTACATAAGACCAATAAAAAAAAGAATTTTTAATACAGAAATGTTGGCTTACTAAAAAGTATGTCCATGTACAATATAGTATAAAGTCAATACTTGGTCTGGGCTCCTTTTGCATGAATTACTGCATCAATGCAGCATGGAGGCGATCAGGCTGTGGCACTGCTGAGGTGTTATGGAAGCCCAGGTTGCTTTGATAGAGGCCTTCAGCTCATCTTCATTGGTGGGTCTGGTGTCTCTCATCTTCCTCTTGGCAATACTTTGCAGATTCTCTATGGGGTTTAGGTCAGGCGAGTTTGTTGGTCAATCAAGCACAGTGATACCATGATCAATTAAGATGCTTCTGACGTTGTCTCTGGTTCAGGAGTGGCTTGACACAAGGAATGCGACAGTTGTAGCCCATGTCCTGGATATGTTTGTGCGTGGTGGCTCTTGAAGTACCACCATACTATTTTGGAATACAGAGAGAGAAATTGGTGCAGAAAGATTTTGTGAATACGTCTCTCATGCATTGTAAAAGTGGCACAGCATGTACGAAATTCAAATACAAGTTCTAGACAGGTACATGAATTTGTTGAAGAGGAAAAAAGAAAACCTTTCCTCTTTGACTGCTAGGATACCCCTATCCCTGAAGGTAGCAAGGCCTGAGGCATTATCCATTATAAAATCTAGTCCATCTGGTAACTTGTGCGCAGGAGTGTTTTGTTTTCTGCTAACATGAATTTGTTGCATGCTGCGTCGCTTTTGGAACTCATGAGAGATACTTTCAAAAAGTCTATCTCCACCAGTCTTCCTGAATTCCAAGGAATGTGTTCTTCATCGGGGTAAATTGATCAGATGAGTGTTCATTATCTAAAAAAATGTATTGTGTTTTTAAATATCTACAAAAAACAGCAGAATGTCACAAGGATATGTCATGGCAAAGAAAAGGATGAATTCCTATCCCTTTCTAAAAAATCACCCAAAAAAGTTTGTCAGTGTTGATGCCATGTGAGCAAACATTATGATCCCTAAGATGGAAACCCCACCCGTTATTCCGCCTTGATGGAAAGGCATTTTAACTTTTAGTGAACACAATAATAAGATTCAACAGTAGGAATGTCTTGGCTGAGTGCTTATCTTCAAGTGCAAAATCTGGTGCAGCTCTGCATAGAAAACAATTTGTTTCTAGGTTTTTTGTCAAAGCCTAATTGAACAAGCTAAAGTTAGAAGCTGATTGACTACCATGCACAGCTGCAACAGATTTTGCACTCAACAGTTTTAGTAAATCAATCCCTGTGTGTATGTGTGGAATGGCTCATATATAAAGTATGCCCTCCAAGATCACACTGACTAGTTGCCAATATCCAGATCAAACAGAATGAGCAGGCTGTGTTCTGGGGAGGACACATATGTGCAGAGATACCACAACCAAAAGAGGTGTGATCATTGGCACATGGCCATTAAAGAGGAAGTAAACCCTGATGCGTTTTACTTCCTCTTTATTCCCCTGCAAAGTAAAAGCATAATGGGCTAGTATGCATCGCATACTAGCCCATTATGTGGCGCTTACCTGCAAATGAAGCCCGCGATATCCGTGATGTCCCCGCTGGTGGATGCATCCATCTTCGCCCCTCTTACTTCCCGGGGCCGTCACTCCCGCACATGCTCACAGGAGCCACCAGTCATGGCATACACTGGGGAAGAAACGGCACGGAGGGCTGTTTCTTCACTGCGCATGCGCCGATGAGCTCATCGGTACATTACAAGGTGAATACCTCCTAAAAGGCGCACGTTTAGGAGATATTTTCAGTACATATTGGTAAGCCTTATTATAGGCTTACCTATATGTAAAAATGTCTCAGAGGAAGATGGGGGTGGGGGGGGGGGACCAGAATAAAAAATACATAGAACAAAAAAAGTAAGATTCCAGAGAGTGGGTAGAGAAATACTGTAACATTCCCATTTAATTGAATATACTTTATCAACAGTAAATAAAAAGTAAACATACAAAGGATGCCTTTGTTTACAAATATCGTGACAGTTAACAAATCATGGGAGTTTTTGCAATGAGATTCACAAATGTAATTAAGAGAATATTAACTCAATCAGATGTTACACAATGTACAGTGGCTTGCGAAAGTATTCGCCCCCCTTGAACTTTTTAACCTTTTGCCACATTTCAGGCTTCAAACATAAAGATATAACATTTTTATTTTTTGTGAAGAATCACCAACAAGTGGGACACAATTGTGAAGTGGAATGAAATCTTTTGGATTTTTGAAACTTTTTTAACTAATAAAAAAATGAAAAGTGGGGCGTGCAAAATTATTCAGCCCCCTTGCGTTAATACTTTGTAGAGCCACCTTTTGCTGCGATTACAGCTGCAAGTCGCTTGGGGTATGTCTCTATCAGTTTTGCACATCGAGAGACTGAAATTCTTGCCCATTCTTCCTTGCAAAACAGCTCGAGCTGAGTGAGGTTGGATGGAGAGCATTTGTGAACAGCAGTTTTCAGCTCTTTCCACAGATTCTCGATTGGATTCAGGTCTGGACTTTGACTTGGCCATTCTAACACCTGGATACGTTTATTTGTGAACCATTCCTTTGTAGATTTTGCTGTATGTTTGGGATCATTGTCTTGTTGGAAGATAAATCTCCGTCCCAGTTTCAGGTCTTTTGCAGACTCCAAAAGGTTTTCATCCAGAATGGTCCTGTATTTGGCTGCATCCATCTTCCCTTCAATTTTAACCATCTTCCCTGTCCCTGCTGAAAAAAAGCAGGCCCAAACCATGATGCTGCCACCACCATGTTTGACAGTGGGGATGGTGTGTTGAGTGTGATGAGCTATGTTGCTTTTACGCCAAACATATCGTTTTGCATTGTGGCCAAAAAGTTCGATTTTGGTTTCATCGGACCAGAGCACCTTCTTCCACATGTTTGGTGTGTCTCCCAGGTGGCTTGTGGCAAACTTTAGACAAGACTTTTTATGGATATCTTTGAGAAATGGCTTTCTTCTTGCCACTCTTCCATAAAGGCCAGATTTGTGCAGTGTACGACTGATTGTTGTCCTATGGACAGACTCTCCCACCTCAGCTGTAGTTCTCTGCAGTTCATCCAGAGTGATCATGGGCCTCTTGGCTGCATCTCTGATCAGTCTTCTCCTTGTCTGAGCTGAAAGTTTAGAGGGACAGCCAGGTCTTGGTAGATTTGCAGTGGTCTGATACTCCTTCCATTTCAAAATGATCGCTTGCACAGTGCTCCTTGGGATGTTTAAAGCTTGGGAAATCTTTTTGTATCCAAATCCGGCTTTAAACTTCTCCACAACAGTATTACAGACCTGCCTGGGGTGTTCCTTGGTCTTCATGATGCTCTCTGCGCTTTCAACAGAACCCTGAGACTATCACAGAGCAGGTGCATTTATACAGAGACTTGATTACACACAGGTGGATTCTATTTATCACCATCAGTCATTTAGGACAACATTGGATCATTCAGAGATCCTCGCTGAACTTCTGGAGTGAGTTTTCTGCACTGAAAGTAAAGGGGCCGAATAATTTTGCACGCACCACTTTTCAGTTTTTTAATTGCTAAAAAAGTTTAAAATATCCAATAGATTTCGTTCCACTTCACAATTGTGTCCCACTTGTTGGTGATTCTTCACAAAAAATTAAAATGTTATATCTTTATGTTTGAAGCCTGAAATGTGGCAAAAGGTTGAAAAGTTCAAGGGGGCCGAATACTTTCGCAAGCCACTGTACTAGGAAGTGTAACCAATGAATTTATTTTTTAAAAATGTAAAACTGATATGCTCATTACATTTAGCGTTGCTATTGGTCTGTATTGTTCCACAGGGATCTGATGATTGCCTCCAGTGATATCCAATACATATTGTATATCTTCTTGTGGAAAGGTCATTTGGCTTTACTAATAAAGATTGCCCCGCATTTGCAGCTCAACTCCTTTTTTAGATATTTACAAATATTCACTCATTTGCAGCCTTTTTAATGGCTGGATCCTAATGTGTCCCATATGGAACTTGCTTTTATAAAGACCAGACCTGGGGAAGTGTCTATACACAGTTGTCTTCATCGCAATAACTCAATTTATTCACAAAATTGATTGATGTCTGTATTTCACTATAATAAGTACTTTTCAAAGGGTTCTTTATGGTTTTCGTTTACTTTCATACAATAATTGATATCATAAGCTATTCCTTCCCTTTTTGCATACCCTTTTGATAAAATGCTTACCTTTGTTTTAGACCATCTCTCAGTTTCGCTTTGTTCTACTTTACAAATCTTTCAAGATTGAGCAAATGCAATTCAAAATTACATATTGTCCTGGAAAGACACCATGGATCAGGGATTTTGCATGTACATTTATCACATACTGTATAGTATTCTATTATATATATCTATCTATAGGCTTACTATATAATTTTGTTCCCATATACCATTGTTCTGTTTGAAAATGTCCACATCTACAAAATATCTTATTAAAATCAAATTAGAAAGTATAAACTAAATGCATTTGCACTTTAATAATGGACAAATGTTTTCAATTTGTCTCCTGTGCCTGTCCTTAAGACTCCACATGATGAGGATGTTGTGTAATAACATGGCACAGGTAAATTGACAAGGCCTCAACAGAAAAAAAACAGCTTTTTCCCACTTTGCAGATAAAGATTACATATCACACAGTGCCCATTGCCATGCTCTGTACCTGAAGGCAGTGGGAATCATTAAATGCAAAAAAAGTTATAAATCAAAGTAAATTCTAGTAATTCAACAAAAAATAAATTATACTCCAAGTATTGTTGTCCTTGTTCACTTAGAATTTTGAATCACATTTAGTCCCTTTCGGTATTGAATACATGAATATAATGCTTCCACAGCAGTAGCTGCTAATATTCTTTTTTCTGGGATCTGTATACCGCTAATAATAAAAAAAAGTGTATAGTATCTTTAATGTCAGATAGTAGTCATTGTATATACAGATGTAGGTCATCCTCACTAGGTTTACTAGTGTTATTGATGATGAACACACACTGGACATGATTAGCCTACCATTGGGAAAAATCTCTTTGCGGTCTAGACAATCACACTAGCTCATTATCTCTCACTTTAGTAACCTCTGCCTGGAGTGTCTATATCTAGATAGCCTCAAGTCAATCCACTTTCTTGAACAAAAATTAAGTCTTATTGGCTAGCCTAGAGATTTCCATCATTCCCTATCCTTAAGACAAAACAGAAAGTGAGAGGAAATCTTTCCAATGTGATTATAAAGTCCCCCATTGGATAATTGCCCCTGAAACAAGTTTCTCTCAGCTCCTGTTTTGGTTAAAACTATAACAATTTGGATTTCCCATTTCTTTCTTTATCAGCACAGACAGAGATGGGGCGCAGGCTGCAATATGCTCTATGCAAAAGTAAAAACCTTTTGGGTGTAGATTTGTAACTTTCTTTACATTTGTTATTGTATGCAAACATCCACAATGCATTGTAAAAGTGTGCAATAAACTTGTTACATGCATGACCCCTAGATTACATACCAGCAAATGGTCTAATGCCCCCAAACTTTCCACTACACCGTGGAACATATCGGCAATACCCAATCTCGCTGCATGGTAGTGATACACAGTGGACATGCGGATTCCAACTGACCAATGTTCTGGGTGTTGCTAGTCTACTAGGATTCATTGATTAATCCTACAATTCTCTTATGTCAGCTCGTTTAATGCCTCTGACCACTTATCTTCTGTCGCAACACTTTTCTTGACATTAGTAAAAATATAGTCAAGGACACAACGATGGCCACTGTGCACACATTTAACAGAGCCTAAATTCATAGGTATAGTATTTTAAAAAGTCCAACACCAAGGCCAGTACATCAGGAGTTAATAGGACTCAATCCCATTACACTTGCTGCAGCTCTAAGATCTTGGAACATCTCCAACTAGTTATATGATAAACGGACTCCAGAGGACACAAACTAAATGTAGGATTATATGCACATTTCGTTTAAAAAAAAAAAAAAGAAGATAAATGGTCACAAGTCAAGTGAATAAAAGTACATGTAGCATAGTAATCTCGACTGGCTTTGTAGTCTCCTTCAGTGTTTGCATTCACTGTCAAGATGTAAAGGAGAATCACCGCTGGGAGCCTACAACTGACATAGATTAATCCAGATGACAGCAGGGAATGCTGAGGATGACATCACACTCTGAAGGGAGACAAGGGGGCCTGGCTACGCACGTCAAAGCTTCTAGCTTCTTTGTTAAGGAGGCTTGTGATGTCATGTGACATCATCCTCAGCATTTTCCGCTGTCATCTGGACCCATCTGTGTCAGCTTGTATGGCTTCTGGTGGAAATCCTCCCTTACATCTTAACAGTAAATGTGGTCACTGAAGGAGATCACAAAGACGGTCTAGATTAGTATGCTAGATGTGCTTTTATCCACTTGGCTTGTGAGTGTTATTTGTCTTCTTTTTTTATAATAACCGTGCTTATAATATTACACTTAGTTTGCACCCTCTTGTGTCTACTTATCCTCTTTCTTGACTACTTTTGTTCTGTGATCTGTTTGGGACAAAATCTGTTCCCCTTCGGATCCACTCACAGCCCACAACTTTAAAGGGTTAAATAGTTATATTAATTTCTCCTTGTAGACTGAATGGTCATTAGACCACTTACCTCAGCAAATTACATGGCTGATAAAGGTGTTTACATAAGTCTATGATAAATTATGGCACTAACTTTCACTAACTATTTTCCTAACACCCCACAACTAGTAGCCACATTTTTGACTATCCTAGATCATTTTATAGTCTTTTGATGAAGCAGCTCACTGTATTTTAATTATGTCTTTTGACAAAGATTTGATATCTTACAGTCTTAGGGTTTGTTCACATCTAAGCGCAGCAGTACATCACACGACAAATTGAACATGTAGGAAAAAAAAGACCATTTTATTCAATGGTTCCGTTGAAATATATAGGATTACATGCAGTGTGTTTTGGCAGTGCCCTTCAAAGTTCCTGCAAGCAGCAGCTTGGGTGCACTTTGAAGGTAGTGCAGAGTCATGCATCCTCTAAAACACCTCTCAAAGTGACTCAAATGAGATCAGACTTAAACCTGCCCTGAAAAATGATAATTGCTGTATGAAAATTTCAACCTGGTTACTCTGGGGCAATAGAGGTAATCGTTGTTTGAGACAAGTTGATAAATAAAGTCAAGTGTGGCTTTTTGACAAAGCAAGCTGGGGTCTGGTAAACTTTATATCAGCGGGAACACGTGTCCAGTTTCCACTTGCAAGATTAAAGTTGAAGTATGGCCAAAGCTATTTTGGCCCTACTTCTCTAATGGATCACATGAGTGCAGTTAATTTTGCATCCCTGTGACCCATTTCTACTCAGCTGATCCAGGCACTGGATCAACCCCAACTTTACAGTTGGATTCCACCCCAATGCCTGCACTGGAAGCTGGAACAGCCTCTATGCAAGCCGCTAGGAAATGGAGCCAGCAGCTCCCATTCCCTCCACAGCCCAGCTTTCCAGTGCAGGAGCAGGGAGCCAGTGACTGACAGTCACTGCTCTCTGCTCAGAGTGGAGGGGAGAACTGAGCGATCAGTGTTGTTTCATCACTCAGGTGAGAATACATTTTTTTCCCCAACCCCATGCTTCTCTTTTAGTGCAGAAATTAAGAGACCAAAAGCTGCATCAAGAAAAAATGTCTAAAAAATTAAATAGAAAAAAAAATTGGCAACTAAATGAAAGTCGTTTTATGGTAGACTAATACATAATATAGTTAAACAGTGTTTAAAGTTTGATAGGGTAGTTATATTATTTACAGTGATTACAGCTCTACCTACTGAAACTAGATATATGCATATAGATCAAGCAAATATGTTTTCCTTTAAATCATGGAGGATGTATTATATAATGTTATTTATAATTGCATATCCAAAGGCTAAAGCAACTAACAGTCACTGGGATTCTCAACCCCAGGACAAATTAAGTCAGCATAAACAGAGATACACACAAAAATCTGATTTTTTTAAAGCCAATAAATATGTATTTGTAAAGTCTGCATTCACGACCAATTGAACTGTATATTGGATTCCAACTGTTTTTATGTATGTCTTAATCTCCACAAAGAATTATACCATTATAGTTGCAGGTCTTTTGAAGACATAGCTGACTTTGGATCCAAATGAGAAAGTAATCTGCACTAATGGCAATGGCAGATGCTGTTCTCACTTCAGTCTAATTTTACACCACTTGTATCAAACCAGCAGCACAGCACTAAGCAATAAACACTTTTTCTGCTTTTTTAAATTGTTTGCAATTAAGTTTATGAAACTTTCAACAATCTAAAATTGATAGCCTGTCAGAAAATTTCAGGCTATACTTGGTTATATATCTTCTAAACATCGGAAATGATAGCTCTCTTTCTTCTTACAAGCCAGAGAAAATACCCAAGGGGATGTGAAACAGAACATTTTAAAACTTGAAAATGCCACATTGCAAACTTCTACCCTGTTGCGTCTCCTGTGGAGTGCAGTTTGTTTTTCCTAGATAATTAACATACTATTAAGGTTCCCTATTTACTTGTTACAAATAGAAAGTATGAATATAAAATAATGCATTTAAAGAATAATGGAAATGCATGTGCCTAGCTGTGCTTGTGTTCCATCAAAATTTGTAGGTATTTTAAAGCAGTGGCAAGTCTTCTCAATATAGGGAATGTCACCTCAGAATGTCACCATACTGTATTACCATACAATTATACATAAGTTTATTTAGTAGAATAATTCTAAAAACAATAGTGGTAGCCATGGCCAGCAAAAAATTAGGAATATTTTCAATAACCTGCTAACTTTAATACCTTTGCTTACTGAAGCGAAATTACATAAATGGCCAGTGGATAAATCTTAAAGTGGCATTTAAGTATTTTTTTCTTTCTTAGTCCAGATAAAATAACAAAACTCTGGCCAGACTTGCTGGTTGGAAGCCGAACAGCGTGAACCTTGAGTGGAGAGTGTGAACAAGTTTTGCTTTTGACTGCTGATGACTGAGTGCATTTTAAGTTTTTTTTTTGGGGGGGGGGTTTCCTTGCAGCTTTTTTAACATCCTTTCTACCACTTTTTAACAGCCTTTTTTTTTCTTTCCTTCTTTCAGCCTACTAATTAAGGGATGTGGTTAATTGGTCACAGGTGCTTGAGGTCTATATAACTTTCTGTAGAACTCATTTTGAGCCTGCTCATCTTTGAGCTTGCTAACTTTTTGCTTGCTGGAACTTAGACCAAGTGGAAATGGACTAAGTGGTGAGTTGAAAACATTAGGTTATAACAGGGGTCAAAGTACCTGTGTAGTGTGAGTACCTGAGTGTTGTTCGAGTAGGGTGTGTGGATTGTTAGTACCTGTGTATTGTGTATACTTGTGTATTGTATGTACTTGTGTATTCTGAGTGCACGTGGGCAGTGAGTACACTAGTGCTGCGAATGCACGTGGTCTTCGTGTGCACGTGGTATGCGAGTGCATGTAGGCTTCGAGTTCAGGTGGTCTGCGGGTGCACGTTGCCTGCAAGTGCACGTAGGCTGCAAGTGCACGTGGTCTGTGAGTGCACGTGGTCTGTGAGTGCACGTGGTCTGCGAGTGCACATTGTCTGCGAGTGCACGTAGGCTGCGAGCGCACGTAGGCTGCGAGTGCACGTGGTCTGCGAGTGCACGTTGTCTGCAAGTGCACGTAGGCTGTGAGTGCACGTGGTCTGCACTTGCGCATTGTTTGTGAGTGCACGTGGTCTGCGCGTGCACGTGGGCGGCGAGTACACATGGGCAGCAAGTGAACGTGGGCGATGAGTACCTGTGTATTGTCTTGTTGAGTACCTGTGTATTGTATTGTTGAGTATTAGTGTCAGGAAGCTAGTTGTTAGGTAATTTGGACAGGGTATAATCCCCAATCCTCATAAAATTAGTAGGTACGATGCCCGGTGGGTGTGAAGATGCGACTCAGTGTACATCTTGTGGCATGTATGCGTTCCTTGATTATCTGATCGAGGGCGAATACTGCTGTGCAAAATGTAAGCACATTGTTTCCCTGTATGCCCAGGTTCTGAATCTAGGGAAGCAACTGTCAGCACTGAAAATACCCTGCATACTAAAGGAGAGCCGGGGACGTACCCGGCAGGTCCCAGCAGGGGCCAGCACAGAAGCAGGTGTAGATAAAGAGGTGCAGGCACCAGAAAAGAGTAGATGAGTGACAGTCAGGGAGGATAGAGGGGGAAGTACCAGGGAGGCCGATCCAGGGCTAGAGCATCCCAATAAGTACACTCCATGGAGTGACATTGATGAAACCAGTCAGGGACCAGCACTGCTGAAGCTGAGGGACGCTCCTAGCTGCCAGTGGAAGAACTCCTCCAGTGAGAGTGAGGGGAAAGCGAAAGGAAAGGATAGATAGATTCTGGTAGTAGGTGACTCAATTCTTAGAAGGACAGAGAGGGCAATCTAATCTGTCACAAAGACCTGAAGTGCTGAACTGTATGCTGTCTACCGGGCGCTCTGGTTCGGAACATCCCGGATCTGGTGGACAGATTACTGGGAGGGGCTGGGAAAGACCCGGCTGTGCACGTTGGCACCAATGACAAAGTCAGAGGCAGATGGAGTGTCCTAAAGAGCGATTTTAGGGACTAAATTGCTAAATTGAGGAAAAGGACTTCCAAGGTAGTATTTTCAGGAATACTACTGGTACCTCAAGCCACACCAGAAAGGCAGAGGGAGATTAGGGAAGTAAAAAGGTGGCTGAGGAGGCCCCCACTGCAGACAGAGCTGACAACCTTAAACTTTGCTCAAGGGTGTTGAACCAGCTACACTATGAAAAGTCCAAAAGAAAACTTTTTTTCCATAGACAGAGGTCATTCGAACATGGGGAACGGGCGGGAAAACTCCTCGCATACTTGATACACAGCGAGGACAGACCCCCCGTGGTAATCTCACTGCGTTCATCCAGTGGAGCTATAGAAACAGAACCACATAGTGTCACAGATATCTTTAAAAAATTCTTCCACAAACTTTACACAGCAACAGCCTCACCCGATACCACCCCAATGGAAACATTCTTAGGAGAGCTGACAATTCCCCAGCTCTCTGCAGAACAAGTTGAGGAATTAGAAGCCCCATTGACAATAGACGAGGTGTCGGGAGCCCTGGCGGAACTCCCGGCCTCGAAGTACTGATCCCCAGACTGCTACAGTTATACGAGGCCATATTCAAGGACTCTAGACTACCAGCATCCATGAGAGAGGCCACCATAGTATTGATCCCCAAACCAGGGAAGGACCCACTTATTCCCAAGTCCTAGAGCCCCATATCTCTACTCCAAGTAGATATCAAAATTCTTGCAAAAATCCTAGCCATCCGCCTCAACAAAGTAATCCTCTCCTTAATACACAGTGATCAAGCGGGGTTTATGCCGGGCAGAAATACATCCTTCAACCTTAGACTGTTCATGAACCTACAAGCCGCTCATGACAACGCAGGGTCTAGAATAATCGTCGCCTTGGATACAGCCAAGGCGTTCGATTCAGTGGAATGGGTGTACTTGTGGAGGTGCCTGGGCAGATTCGGATTCGGCCCAAAATTTATAAAATGGGTGCAACTCTTGTACCAATCTCCATCAGCAAGGGTACTGGCGAACGGATGGCCATCTGACCAATTCCTGTTATCTAGGGGCACGAGACAGGGGTGCCCTCTGTCGCCTCTGCTATATGCATTGGCGGCAGAACCCCTGGCCGTGGCCATCCGGGCGCATCCCGAAATTAAAGGGCTTAGCCGGGGAGATGTGACCGAAAAAATCAGCACCTACGCAGACGACACCCTGTTATACCTGGATGACTCTGAGAGCTCCTTGCCCCTTGCACTGGACCTTATAGAACGATTCGGCAGGTTCTCTGGCCTCCGGATCAACTGGGACAAATCCCAGATATTACCCCTTGACAGCTACCCGCAACCCAGGGACAGGGCCGAACTACCCCTGCAGAGAGTAGACACTATAAAATACTTGGGCATAAAAACCACAAAAGACCCAGCAGACTACGAGACACTCAACATAACCCCGCTGTTTGCAATGCTTAAGCACAAAACACAGGTGTGGGCCCGCCTTCCACTGGGAGTAATGGGACGAATCAACCTGACCAAAATGGTCCTCCTACCTAAAATTCTCTACATGATTTGGCACTCGCCAATATACCTAGTGCTTAGGCATTTCAAGCTGATAGAAGCCATCATAAAACCATTCGTATGGGGCAATAAAAGACATAAAATAGCTTGGCAGAAACTTAAAAACCCCACGGACCTGGCGGGAATGGCTGTGCCGGACTTTAATGTTTATTACATCGCAGCGCAGCTATCCCAGCTATTTCATGTGGATAAGACAGATAGGGAAAGATTCCTGCACTTAGTGTGCCCAAAGAGGTCCCAGGCATCGCAAGATCCACTAACTGTAATAACGGGGAAAGCCACAGGGGCAGACAGGAACACCAACCGTAAAACACTACCCTACCACTATACCAAAATATGGAACATGTCCATGCATAGACTCCAAATACCGACGATTAATGAATTCACTCCTCTGTGGCACAATTCAAACCTCCCTGAATTTGATTCGCTACCGGGCAGTGAATTGTGGAGCTCCAGAGGGATCATTTATCTACTACATATCGTACACCACGACAAGCTAAAAACGTTCGATAGGCTAAAAATAGAATACATGCTCCCAAACCAAATGCTTTTTAGGTACATGCAATTGCGTCATGCCTTCTATACACAGTTCCCTTCGGGAGAATGTCATATGGTAAGCAACCCATTAATGGAAGCAGTGAAATGCCCTGACCCAAAAAAACTAATCTCCCAGTTCTACTCAATGCTAACGACACCACAGGCTACTTCATCAGCCTACGCCCTGAAAACAAGGTGGGAAGGAGAGGTAGGCACACTGGCAGATGACGAATGGAGCGACGCTCTAGACGCATGCAAACTAGTGTCCCCCAGACTGTCAGACCGTTTGACCCAACTTTTCATTATCCACAGAGCATACCTCACGCCATTAAGACTGTCCAAATACAGGGGGGATCAATCCACAATGTGCACAATTTGCAACCAAACTACCGGAACCTTTTTTCATTTATTGTGGCAGTGCCCCCAAATCCAGGCATATTGGGCACAGGTGGTAAGATTCCTTCATGACACAATGGGCTCCCCTGTAACACTGCAGCCCAAACTCTGCCTATTGGGTATTTTATCAGACCCCGAAATAAATAAATTCCAAAAGGTCTTCGTGCACGAAACACTCTTCCCTGCTCGAAAAGTCATTGCTAGGGCCTGGATGAGACCTAATCCTCCGGAGCTCTCACACTGGCTGGCTGAAGTCAACAATACATTACCCTATAAAAAATTGATCTATATACACAGAGGTTGCCCCCTGAAGTATGAACAAATATGGGACAAGTGGACACAGTCATCTGACACCTGTACTTAAAAACAAACTAGGTAACAAGATAGCCCGGGGACCAAACCCCCCCCCCCTGGTCACGTATGCTAAGATACTACAACACGACCAAGCCAAATTAGCACAACAAGACAAATTAGCTTTACATGTATACCATGGGTAAGAAGGTAACCAAAAGAAAGAAAGAGCTGAGACATGGGTTATAGCACTGAATATAACTTTATTCATATGTTTTGGAAAATGCACTGTTATTTTTTTTTTTTTTTTCATGGTTTTCACAGGGTACACCATACTCCTTTTCTTCTCTTTCTTTATTTTTTGTCAATCCTCAATAAATCTGCATTTAATGTAACAAGCTTTGACAAAACTCACCCGATTTAACTACATTGTTAGAAATATCACAACTATGTTACGTGCAAGGCCCAACAAACCGGTATAATACCCTTACTAATGTATAACCTGAAGATATTACAATGTATTTGTTCACAATGTACCTCTGTAATTCTTTATTTTTTTTATGACAAATAAAAACTTTTCTGATTAAAAAAAAAAAGGTGGCTGAGAAGCTGGTGTAGTAAGGAAGGGTTTGGGTTCCTAGAGGACTGGGCGGACTTCTCAGTCGGTCACCAGTACTATAGAAGAGACAGACTGCACCTAAATGAGGAGGGTTCAGTTCTGCTGGGAGTAAAGATGGGCCAAAAGTTAGAGCATTTTTTTAACTAAGCGATAGGGGGGGTCTAGAGGTAGAGATAGTCAGCGTGGAACATATTCCAGAGGGTAGTATTGGGGACATTAGTGGTAGGTTGACTAAAGCACATAAACCCAAGGTAAGTATAGTAACAAGTCCTAGTTGCAATCTCGGAGCACCCAATAAGAGGATAGTATGTGACCGGTGTAAACTACATGGCATGTTCACCAATGCCAGGAGCCTGGCGGACAAGATAGGTGAACTAGAGATACTGTTGTATGAGGGGGATTTGGATTTTGTGAGAATTTCAGAGACCTGGATCAACAGCTCTCATGATTGGCTGGAAAACATTCAAGGTTATTCCCTTTATCGCAGGGATAGAGAGGGTAAAAAGGGGGAGGGGTATGTCTATATATCAAGAATAATGTACAACTGAATGTGAGAGATGACATCACCAAGGGAGCTAGGGAGGAGGTGGAATCCTTATGGGTAGAGCTCCAAAGGGATGAGGCTAAGGGGAAAATAATAGGATTTTTAAAACAGCTTACCTGTAAAAATCCTTTTCTTGGAGTACATTATAGGACACAGAGCCTTAAGTATTTACTTAGTAGGGTTATAGCTACCTTCAGGTGTTGACACTGGCACACCCAATACAGGAAGTTGGCTCCTCTATATAACCCCTCCTCCTTCCAGGAGTACCTCAGTTTTTGTAGTCAAGCAATATAAGCAATATACTTACACCCTATAAAAAAAAGAGGGGCGTGACCTCTGTGTCCTATGATGTACTCCAAGAAAAGTATTTTACAGGTAAGCTGTTTTAAAAATCCTATTTTCTTTATCGTACATCATAGGACACAGAGCCTTAAGTATTTACTTAGTGGGACATCCCATTGCTGCTACTTGAGGGGAGGGAGACACAACCCGTAGGGCACCCCCAGACCTTGAGGACTTATACTGCTGCCTACAGCACACTGCGCCCGAAGGCGTTATCCTCATTCCTTCTTACATCCACTTGGTAAAATTTTGTGAATGTATGGACCGAAGACCAAGTTGTGGCCTTGCAGATCTGAGCAAAGGAGGCCTGGTGACGTACTGCCCAAGAAGAACTAACCGCTCTGGTAGCGTGCGCCTTAACTTGAATAGGGGGAATCTTACCCCTTAAATCATAAGTTTGAATTATAACTTGCCAAATTCACTTAGCAACAGTGGATTTCGATGCTGCCTGTCCTTTTTTAGTACCCTCTGGCAGAATAAATAAGACATCAGTCTTACGAATACGAGCAGTTTTCTTTAAATAGATTTTCACTGCTCTCACTACATCAAGACAATGTAGTGACTTTTCTTCCCTGGAACATGGTTTTGGGAAAAACAATGGCAGAACAATATCTTCATTCAGATGAAAGCCTGAAACCACTTTTGGCAAAAAGCCTGGACGAGGGCATAGCACTACTCTATCCTCATGAATAATCAAATATGGCTCTTTACAAGAAAGAGCAGCCAATTCTGAAACCCTCCTTGCTGAGGATATAGCAACCAAAAATATCAGCTTCCTACTCAGAAGAACTAAGGGAACATGCTGTAATGGTTCAAATGGCGGTTTTTGTAACACTGACAAAACCAAATTCAAGTCCCAAGGGGTTAAAGGTGATTTAACTGGCGGATTAATCCGCATCAACCTTTGCATAAAACCCCGGACTAAAGAATGCGTAGCAATCTGTCTTTGAAAAAAAAACGATAAGGCTGAGACTTGGCCCTTAATAGTACTTAGAGCCAACTTCATCTCTACGCCCAATTGTAGAAAGGCAAGAATTCTGCCTATAATATATCTCCGAGGGTTCCAACCCTTGGATTCACACCAGGAAATGTAAGCTTTCCAAACTCTATAATATACAGCTCTGGAAACTGGTTTCCTTGCATTGCTTAAAGTTGAGATAACTGACCTGGAAAGCCCACGCTTCTTCAGAATGTGGGTTTCAATAGCCAAGCCGTTAAATTTAGCATTCGTAAAGTAGGATGGAATATTGGCCCCTGCGATGGCAGGTCTGGCCTTAGTTTGAGAGGCCAAGGACCCTCCACTGCCATCTTTATGGTCTCTGCGTACAATGACCTTCTGGGCCATGCTGGTGCTACCAGAATTACCGGCTTTCTTTCCAGCTTGATCCTGCAAAGAAGTCGAGGCAGCATCTGAATTGGGGGAAAAGCATAGATCAGTGAAAACTGATCCCACAGAGTTACCAGCGCATCTGTTCCATATGCGAGTGGATCCCTTGTTCTGGACACAAAGTTGACTAACTTCATGTTGAATCTGGATGCTAGAAGATCTATGTCCGGAGTCCCCCATCTTTTGCAAACAGCCCGAAACACTTCGGGATGAAGAGACCATTCCCCTGGGAATAACTGCTGGCGACTTAGATAGTCTGCCTGCCAATTTTCTACTCCCGGAATGAAAACTGCCGATAGGGATGGGACATTCCTTTCTGCCCAAGTTAGGATATGTTCGCCTCTCTCTGAGCTGAGAGACTCTTGGTGCCCCCTTGGTGATTGATATAGGCCACAGCCGTGGCATTGTCGGATTGAATCCGGACTGGACAATTCTTTAACCTGGAGGTCCAGGTTTTCATAGCCAGATACACTGCCTGAATCTCTAGGATGTTGATGGGCAGGGCTCTTTCGAGTTTTTACCACTGTCCCTGGACAGTCGTCTTTTCTAGTACCACTCTCCAGCCTTAGAGTCTGGCATCTGCCGTTTTTAAGGAAGGCTTCTCTAGGTTGAGGATCCAACCGAGACGTTCTAGGTAACTGGTTGTAATGCGTACGCTTTGCCTTAAGCGAGTCACTGACTGGTCTATTAACAATAGATCGTCTAGGTACGCCAACACTGTTCTGCCCTATGCCCTCAACCTGGCTAGAGGTGGGGCCAGTATTTTTGTGAATACCCATGGTGCTGTGGCTCGCCCAAAGGGTAAAGCCGGGAACTGAAAGTGATGTTTTTCCACTTCGAATCGCAGAAACCTTTGGTGAGTGGGAAATATAGGGACATGCAGATATGCGTCCCTGATGTCAATGGACACCAGAAGTTCTCCGTCTTATAGGATGGAGACCACTGACCTGATCGACTCCATTCGAAATGAGCGAATTTTTAGAAACCGATTTAGATTTTTTAGATCCAGAATGGGCCTAACATCTCCATTCGGTTTTAGTACCGGTTTGAATAGAAACCTAAACCTTGTTCTTCTGTGGGGATCTTTATGATTACCCCTTGAGTCAATAATCGGTCTAATGCATGAAACAGGGATTGTCTTTTCCTTGGATTCTTGGGAACGTTTGATCTCAGAAAGTAAGATGGTGGAAACTCCCGAAACTCTAGTTTGTATCCTAGAGTCACTGTGGAGAGAGCCCATTTGTCCTGAGTTTCCCTCTGCCAGACTTCTGCGAAATGCAGAATTCTTCCCCCCACCTTGGTGAGGGGAGACACCTCTTCACGAAGAGGTCTTAGTATTCTGCTTTGTAGTCTTGCGGCTCCAGGTCTTCCTTTGAGCCTGGGCCTGACCCTGCCATCTTCCTCTGAAATCTGACGGTGGAAGCCATCATCACTGCCTAGAGGCGGATGTGCTTGGCACAGGAGAGAGAGTCTGTTTAAATGAAGGACGTTTATACTTTCTTTTGACTGGCAAAAGAGTACTTTTTCCACTGGAAATTGTCTGGATGTATTTATACAAATCATCGCCAAATAGTCGCTCCCCATGAAATGGGAAACTAGACAGTAGGTTTTTGCAGGGTTCTTCGGCAGACCAACCCTTTAGCCAAAGGGCCCTTCGCATGTGTACTAGCACAAGTGCAAGGCGAGACGCCTGGTGAATAGAATCCTTTATAGCATCTATGGCAAAACATAATGCTTTTGGTAAATCGGCCAACTCACTGGCCTGTTGTGCAGGGAGCTCGTTAAGGGCCTCTGTGGACTGGTCTTTTAAGGACTGACAGATGCCTATAGCTACAATTGCAGGCTGAGCAACAGTACCTGCTAAAGAAAAAAAGGATTTTAACAGGAATTCCAACTTTTTATCTGTTGGATCCTTTAGCATTTGTGCATTGTCCACTGGACAATTTAAACTTTTATTCACACTGGAAATCGCAGCATCTACTGATGGAACTTTCCATTTTTTGGTGAAATTTTCCTCCATAGGATAGAGAACTGAGAATGAGAAAACTGAGAAAATGCTTATCCGGATGATCCCATTCGGTATAATAAAAGCTTCTCTAGTAATGTGTGGACTGGAAATGCATGCACTGGTTGTGAAGGTTTCAAGGAACCCAAAGAAGAAACCAAACTTTCAGCTGACTCTGTTAGGGGTAGCATGAAAGTGGAGCGAACCATGTCCGTAACGATTTGTACCTCAGATTGTGAAGCTGAAACTTCAACTGTTGCTTTCTCCGCAGAGGAGTAATCGGTTTGTTTTTCCTGATCGTTTGAGGTAATACCTCATCCTGTCCCCACTGTTCCCCTGGTTAGGGGTTTGGAGTGGGAGAGAGGGATCTACCCCGCTTCTTATCCCCTTTAATGGAGGATGCGATTAAAGCTGCTAATCTTCCTTCTAAGCCCTACAGGGCAGAGGAAAATGCATCTTCAGTCACGTATACAGGGGCTCAAGTGTGAGAAGCAGTTGCACCACCAATTGCTTCCAATGACTCACCCTGGCTTGCCATGTCAGGTATCTCCGGAGAGGATGACAATGTGGAGGCATGTCTGGAGTTCCCAGCGCCTGGGGGTGGTTTTGGTGTCTTAGTAGTAAGCCTTGAAGCCATAGTGCAAAGCACAAAAAAGCAAAGGTACTCTAATGCCGTGTACACACGAGCGGACTTTACGACGGACTTTGCCCGGCGGACTTTTTGTCGGACTTTGTTGGCTCCTTGCGCCGGACTTAAAAACGGACGGACTTGGCCACACACGCTCACTGCAAAAGTCTGCTGGTTTTGAACGCGGTGACGTATAGCACGTACGACGGGACTAGAAAAAGGAAGTCCAAGCCCCACTCCGGCACCCTTTGGGCTCCTTCTGCTAATCTCGTGTTTATCTCGTGTTAGTAGAAGTTTGGTTAGAGACGATTCGCGCTTTTCACACTTCAGCTTATTTCGTTCGTTTTCTGCGGTTCAGTTTGTGCTTGTGAGGTTTGTATCTGCTTTTCAGTGCGTGTTGGTCAGTTCGTAACCTGCCTTGCAGGCCGTTCTGCTCCGCTCATTCCTGATTTTCAGGTCGTTCTTCATAGGCCTTGCTGTTCTTCAGTGCGTTTGTTATAAGTTTGTTTGTTTGTGCAGCCGACCGTTTTGAAGCCATGTCGAGTGGACGTTCTCGTTCTCGAGTCCGTGCTGTGTGGGGACTTGGTGTTGGGGTTAATACTTTGACCCGAGTCCAGTCCATGAACAGGGTGAGGAGGAGTTCATGGACCAAGAATTGGTTGCGCCAGCGTGACCAGTTCTCTCATATGCCTTTGCTCCGTGAGCTCCGTGAGAATAATCCTGAGGATTTCAGGAATTTTCTCAGGATGACGGACCCCGTCTTTGAGCGTCTGCTGGCTATGCTGACCCCCTATATCAGCAGGCAGGATACCTGCATGAGGCAAGCCATCAGTGCGGAGCAGAGGCTAGTTGCCACGTTACGTTACTTGGCGACAGGGAGAAGTCTTCAGGACTTAAAGTTCTCGACAGGCATCTCCCCCCAGGCTCTGGGGATCATAATCCCAGAGACCTGTTCTGCTATTATTCAGGTCCTGCAGAAGGAATATATGAAGGTAAGTTTTATCCTTTAACATTACATGATATGTATAAAATGTTTTTTGATGTATTGTAGAACTGTCCTCTTTACCTAATTGCCATGCTTTCAATCTGCTGTGAATGTCCCCTTTATCTTCGTGCATGCCTATTTTAATCATTTATTGCCCTACATGCATAATTTCTTTCATTAACCTCCCCACCATGCAATGCTGGGTCCATTTATATCTCTAGCCTATAGTCCATTGAACAATGTATATTGTCTGCTCCATTGTCTTGTTTGTCCCTCCCCCACCCCACAAATGTTTCAGCCAGTCAGGTGTGTTTGTTAACCTAATTAGAACCCCTCCCCCACCCCACAAATGTTTCAGCCAGTCAGGTGTGTTTGTTAACCTAATTAGAACCCCTCCCCCACCCCACAAATGTTTCAGCCAGTCAGGTGTGTTTGTTAACCTAATTAGAACCCCTCCCCCACCCCACAAATGTTTCAGCCAGTCAGGTGTGTTTGTTAACCTAATTAGAACCCCTCCCCCACCCCACAAATGTTTGAGCCAGTCAGGTGTGTTTGTTAACCTAATTAGTACCCCTCCCCCACCCCACAAATGTTTGAGCCAGTCAGGTGTGTTTGTTAACCTAATTAGAACCCCTCCCCACCCCACAAATGTTTGAGCCAGTCAGGTGTGTTTGTTAACCTAATTAGAACCCCTCCCCCACCCCACAAATGTTTCAGCCAGTCAGGTGTGTTTGTTAACCTAATTAGAACCCCTCCCCCCACATTCAAATGTATCAATGGGCCATCATAGGGGGTGAGTAATCTTATAAGTGTGCCTTATGTTTTTCAACATTTCAATTACAAACACACATATTCATAATATTTGACTGCTGTTGTTTACTAATGTTTTGGTGTAATCTGATATACAATTTTTTTTATTAAAGTCCTTATCTTATTTTTTTTGCACTCCACAGTTTCCTTCAAGTCCACAGGAATGGCAGACTGTGGCCTCCCAGTTCGCTGACCATTGGGACTTTCCCAACTGTGTAGGGGCGATTGACGGGAAGCACGTCCGGATTGTGCCACCACCGCATTCGGGGTCTTATTTCTTTAACTACAAGGGGTTCCATAGTATAGTTTTGATGGCGGTGGTCTCGGCACATTTGGAGTTTATGTTTGTGGATGTGGGTAAGAACGGCCGGATGTCTGATGGAGGAGTCTTTGCACAGACCGAGCTGTGCCATCGTCTCCAGACCGGTGGCCTGGAATTGCCACCTGATGACGATAATGTGGATGGACTCCCCTCAGTTTTTATTGCTGATGAAGCATTTGCTCTCTGTGAGAACTTGATGAGGCCGTTCCCCCAAAGGACACTCACCCCTGAGAGGAGGGTATTTAATTATCGGCTGGCCAGAGCAAGAAGGGTTGTGGAGAATGCCTTTGGGATTCTGGCCAGCCGGTTCCGTATCTTCCTTACTTCTATTAATTTGGCGGACTATAAAATCAACCACGTCATCCTTGCTTGCTGCATCTTACATAACTTTTTAAGGAGACATTCAGCTACATATCTATCCTCTGTTGGGCCTGAGGCCAGACTGGAAGAGGCTAGCACTTTGACAGGCCTAGAATGTGGCCGTATTGGCTTGGCCCCCCGAACCGCACGTCAAGTGCGTGACCGTTATGTGAATTATTTTAATGGTCGGGGGGCCATTGCTATTCAGCAACAGCTGTAAGTTTGTTACAAAAATAAAAAAGAAAATTGGTTTATCTAAATATCCTGTTTTTATTGTTGTTTACCTTTAAGTTATGTCTGTCTCCTAGTGCACTTGTAGTAGTGTCAAGTGCATTTAGCTTTAGTTAATCAGGCCCACAAAAACAAACCCCAAATTTTGACTTCAAGAATCAGCCACACACATTGTATAGGGTAAAAAATTTTACTTGGTGCACATTGAAAGGTGCATTTTTTATCATATTTTTTATTATTTTTTGTTCTTTTTATTTTTTTAGAAAATATTTTACGTTGTGTAAAAAAATTATCTTTTACTAAATTATTCAAGCCATTTTTTCACAAATATATAGACCTTTATCTAAAAAGATTTACATACACAACAGTGTTTTTATAAACAAAACTTACAATAAATTAACTTACAAAGTTCAATATTTCGAGAACGGTGCATGTAATGTCACCCTTGCAGAAATTGGTCATTTATAAGATGCTCAAAATTGAGCTTTACTAAGGGGTCAAGTCAACATGTGCTATCTCCTATCATGGGAGAGCAATGTACGTGTTTTGTGTGTGCAATCCCATTTTTGGTTCCTCTCACCACCCAAGATTTTTCAGGATGAAGGGGTTGCAAACATAAAACAAGTACATTGCTAACCCATGATGGAAGATAGCACATGATGACACACCGTGTGCATCACACAATGTAAATTTGGGTATACCCCAAAAATTGAAAAAACAATCTTTAAAACAAAAGAACTTCCCAAGGAAATGAAGAACATGATTGATGTTTTTAGGCCAAACGTGATTATATTCGGCCCAAAACATCAATCATGTTCTTCATTTCCTGTTGCATGGAGTCCAGGCGAAGTTTCATGCTGTGAATTTGGTCACGCATTTTATCTATGTGGCCATTCCACAGCATTATCTGGCCAATTAGTCTTTGCGCACTGTCTGTGGTGAAGTGCTCTGCCGCTTGGCCTTCCACAACCAGAAACTCACCTAAAACGAGTGAATAAAAACAAGGTTTACAATATGCACGCCAAAATACAGTAACTCAAGCTGGGGTGTCAGTCACTCACTTGGTGGGCTTGAAACCTCGCACACTTCCTCCACCTCTCCTTCCTCAAGGTCGTCGGGTGGGAGTGGTCTTGGGCTGGGGCTTGGGGTATCTTCTGCCTCAGGCTGGTGACTTGGGGGGGTCCTGAGATCCTTGGACTGTTGTCTGAGTCTTTTCTCCCCTATGAGATTTGAAAAAAAGGTATAGTTAAAACACACTGATCTTTTAGGTTTTAATAAATAAAGTAAAACGTTGGTTATGATTTTTGGCCAATTTTGCATCATAATAAATGTTGAAGACAGGATGAACATTACCTCTGAACAACAATTATAAAGAATGCTTATTTTCGGGCAAGTTTCACAGATGCTGACACCTCAATGATCTCCTATGTGTATTACCCCTCAAAAATGTATTTATGGTCACATAGTACACTAGAAAATGCATTTCCTGCGCAAAATGCATGGGAATGCTGAATAGCTAAATTGCTAAAATGACCGCCATCAAAACTGCCCCATCATATTCCTCTATTATAAATCAGTACATGGTGTGTCTGTCCCCTCCCCCCGGGCTCTGTAATCAGAGCTGAGATGCTCCAGCCACCTCCCCCCCTGTGTATAACAGAAGCTTTGGTAACCATGGCAACAAAACAAACACAGTACACTCTGATTAATGGCTAAAATTTCCGGAAATGACCTCTAAACAAAAAGCTTTTTCTCAAAAAATGAAAAAGATATCAAACTGAAAGGATATAGCCAGATAGCTGAATATTTAGTGAACATTGTAAAGTTTGTTTGGTGTCTCTAGGTGAAAGTATGAAGGAGCTGAAACTTTTGGGAGCGGAAGAAGAATTTAAGGATTTCAAGCATGCTCCCATTGAATTCAATGTTTAAAAAAGTGAAAAAACCTTAATATTTAAAAAAGTATAAATGGTAGAAAAAAAGTTGAAAAAGACCACACATCAGCTAAAAGAGACGAACATTTTAATAGTTGAATGGTTTTAATAGCTGAAAGTATGCAGAAGTTACGCAGAGCCAAAAAACGTACGGAATAAAATTAAAAGTAAATTTAAAAATAAATAAAATCGAAGAACAATAGTGGGACTGCTAAATCATTCCCACTAACTATAGTGCTCGTGAGTCCAGATGTGGAAACAGCTGCTGTGTCCTGTCCCTACATTACACTGAATCATTTTTGATGAAGCATTATATTTTCAAACACATCTACACCACATCAACTCATTGTGGGAATTCGACAAATTATCAAGCCATAAATGTATGTCCAACCCTGTCCCATCGTATTTGGCGAAAAAATAACGTCACTTTATAAAGTATCATCTATTCCAAAGAACGGTATTTACGAACGATGCAGAAAAACCGCCAAAAATAAGGATCAGCATGCAAGTTCTGTATCTCAATAGTAAAACACAAGTACTTACTTTTTTTAAGCAGCTTCTTTATTCGCCAATATTGTTCTGGCTCCCGACTTTTGATGTCAGACCACCGCTTCCGCAATTGTTCTTTAGAACGTTTTGTACCAAATTTCTCTTCAAGAGCGGTGACAACTGAGGACATTATTTTGTCCTTCCTCATATTGGGTCGTGTGTACGGTCCTTTTTTGCCATCGTAGTCCCCCCTTCTCAATATGGACACCATCTCCACCATCTCTCCAAAAGCCATGTTGGTGGCCTTATATCTCCTCCGGGATGTGGATGTTTGGGGCTCCGGGCTTTCCTCCGCGCTACTTCCACTTAATCGCTCCGCCATCTTTTGCTATCTACTCCCACTGCGCAACGAAGAGTGAAGGGGCGGGGCCAAATCGTACTTACGAACGTCAGGGGCGGGCGACGCAGGCGGAGCATGACACATGCGCAGTGTATATAAAGCTATTACGATGGCCTACGTATGTCCGTGTGGAAGTAGCGAGCGGCACAAACGAAGGTAAGATTAAAGAGTGTGTGTGTGTGTGTGTGTGTGTGTGTGTGTGTGTGTGTCCCCCCTAGATTACAACACAAACTAATCCTGAGATTTGGGACTGACATTTAAGTTTTGATCTTGTGTCTTGTCTTGCAGAAAAAATGAATCCCTTTAAAGAGGAAGATTTTTTGTCACATTTCATTGAGCTCTATGAGGACAAGAAAAACCTCTGGGAGGTCAAACACCCCCTATATTATAATCGGGATGTTAGGAAGGCAACACTGGGCACACTTTTAGAGTTTGTGAAGACTCGACTCCCCCAGGCAGACCTCAAGTTTGTGGACAGGAAAATAGGTATCTTGCGTAACATGTATAAGCGGGAACACAGAAAAATCCAGGAGTCGCTCAGATCCGGGGCAGCAGCTGACCAAGTTTATGTACCCAAGTTGTGGTATTACCACAAACTGCGATTCCTGGATGAGCAGACCGAAGCCAGGCAATCACTTTCCACCCTTCCCCCCACTCTTCCCCCCACCCTTCCCTCCAGCCTTCCCTCCAGCCTTCCCTCCAGCCTTCCATCCACCTCCACCCCAGCTGAGGAGTCCCAGGATGAACTGGGCCTTTTCACCATTGATGAAGTGGATGCGCCCAGCTTCAGCCAGGTATACATTTTTTTTTAAATTGGGGATTGTGTAAATGTTATTAATGATGTTAAGGTGTTAATTTTGAAAGTGCTTCATAAAAAATCACTTCTGCACAAAGAGTAATATGTAGACAAATCACTAGACAGTAGTGGCCAAATATATACGTAACTTCAGATCTTGTTGATCATCTGAAATAATGGTGTGGTCAAATAGATAGCCTTTACTATTTTGTGTAATTATATTTGAAAGTTAGGAGCTGAAAATTGTGTGTGATTGCATAACAGAAAATTACAACTATGTCCCCTTTTTTTACACAGGATGACCTCAGCCAGGAGGAGGCCTTGCCCAGTGGGAGAGAGGAGGAGGCCTTGCCCAGTGGGAGAGAGGAGGAGGCTGTGGCTGGGCCAAGTAGAAGCCGCACGGAGTGTCAGGTGCCTCCCCTCCGCATTCTCCACAAAAGGCCCAGGAGAATGACTCCAACAGAGCAGGAATCCCTAGACCTCATACGGGAAGCAAGCCTCATCCTCAGTAAACCACCCAATGCTGAGGAGGCGTATGGCACCTATATAGCCAGCAGATTACTGGAGTTGGAAAAGGGCCAACGCCTCCTCTGTGAGGGTCTAATTTTTCAGGCTTACCAGAAGGGCTTGAGAGGGGAGCTTACTGCTACCACGTATCTGGCAGATGAAGCCACTTCTCCTCCTCCTCCTCCTCCTCCTCCTGCCCCAAGTACACCACCAGAGGCACAACCTCCGAGGAAGGCTGCAGAGAAGCGTGGAGGGAAGGCTGCAGAGAAGCGTGGAGGGAAGGCTCCACGGAAGAGTCGAAAGTGATTGCCTGGTTTCTGTCTGGTCTGACTGTGCTCCCTGTGCTCCCTATAGTCGCAAGATACCTATTTTCTTGTCCTCAAACTTGATGTGTGTCCTGGGGGACGAAAGGCTTCCCAGATTCTAAAAGTGTGTCCAGTGTTGCCTTCCTAATTTTTTTGTGAATAAAATAAATACATTTTTGTTTACCTTACATTCTTGCCTATGTCTTTTGATTAAAAAACGCCATTTTGTTTGGGAGTAGGCAGGTACAGGTCGAAAAGACTATGGGGTTGATTTGAGAAAAGCAAATAGTCTGTGCACTTTGCAGAGGGCAGTTGCCCTCTGCAAGTGCAATTGCTCCAGAGCATCAGAAATTATTTAAAAGCTTGACTTTGCAAAGAGTACCCAATCCTGTGCAAGTAAAAGAAGAAAAAAAACATTTTTGCTTGCACATGATTGGATGATGGAAGTCAGCAGAGCTGCTTCACATTTAATAAAGCTTGGGAGCAACTGCTCTTGCAGAGGGCAAATGCAATTTCCAAAATGCACAGGCTTTTTACCTTTAGGAAATCAACCCCTATGTGTGTTTTTGACAAAAGGCTTAAATCATTTAAGAATATCAAGTGAAACGTTCACTTGAGAAATTGCACAGCAAGTGCACTTGTTGGAAGTGCAGTCGCTGAAAAACTGAGGGGAAGAGCTTAAATTCGGGGAAGCTCTGCTGATTTATTCCGAAAATCATGTCAAATAAAAATTAATTGTTTTGTTTGGGCTTCCTTGCATGTGCCCCTCGGATCCACAGCGAACGCACTTCAAAATGCTCTTTATGTGGAATTATATGTATAATTAGCACTTGGAGTGAAAAATGATTTTGCCTTTGTTAAATACACCCCCCTATGTCTAATGAACAAGGGACAACAACCTCATTAAGGTTCTTTAAAACAACACAAAATATGAATGTTAATTGTGGTAACTTGAAAATACACACAAAAAATGTGGTTAGCATTTAACACACATTGTAAAATAGCTAAAGTGTTGAAATAAAAAAAAACAAAAAAAAAAAAAAAACAAAATCTATTTTAAAATTTTAAAGTTATGGAGATCTGGCTGTTACAAAATATTATATTAGTCATGGCAGGAGGATAAATCATGAAGAAAGAAGTTTGTGAGAACTCTGTGTGAATATAAAGCAGAAAAACAACTTCATTCCTCTCGCATTATCAATCCTAAAAAAAGGCTGTATTAAAAGACAACAGAAGAGGAATGTGCTAGCTTCAAGACGAAGGCTTGTTTTACCAGACCGAGCGCTTCCGTCTTGTAATTGCTTCAGAGCATGCGTCAGTTTGAGTTCGTCGGACTAGCACACAGACGATCGGTTTGTCCGCTAGAAAGAAGAGTCCGTCGGATAAATTTTAAACAAGTTTCAAATCTAATTCCGTCCAACTTTTGAGAAAACAAAGTCCGCTGGAGCCCACACACATCGAATTGTCCGACGAAATCCAGTCCGCCGGGCAAAGTCCGCCGTAAAGTCCGCTCGTGTGTACGCAACATAAGAACTGTTCTATTTACTTGAACAATAGTAGGAAAAACAGTGGTAGCATAGAATGATCTTATGCTAAACAATACTTTTTTTTTCTGTACTGCAAATGCCTGTGTAAACACCTCATGTGCACCAGCGCTTCTGTGTCCTGAGCCAGCCTTGCTTCAGCTGCTCTTATAGACACTGTCTGTTTCCCAGAGTATCAGCTTTAAGCTTTTTCAGGTGTGAGCCTGATTTTCTATGCGCCACACCCTTTCCTGTGCTTTAGCAAGAGTCACCTCAGAGGGGAGGCGGGTGAGGGGGGAAGGGGATTTACATGTATCCCTATCCACTCAGTTTCCCCATTTAGGGGGAGAGGAGACCCCCCCTTCAGCTGCTGAGACACACGCTGTATTAGCACAGATTTAAACAGGGTCTATACACTATTACTCCCTGTAGAGGAGTTTTCTAAGGCATTTTACAATATAATTGAAAGAAAAGTCATAGGTGGACTTTGCAGTTTCTATGCTTTCCTCTTACCTTTTCCTTGCTGCAGGATACTGCTGTAAACAGACAGATCCAAACTTCACCCATCACGGCAGGCCGCGTGTTTAAACCTTCAAAGACTGGGGCCCTTTTAATAGAGGTTCCACTCCTTTGGACCATGTATAGCACCCCTCAGGACAGCTTTAGGTAATGTAGCAAGACCAAAAAGAGTCCTGGTTCCTAGGATCCAGCCCTCAAAGAGGAGCGTTACAGGAAAAACCTTGTTCTTCTATGGGTACCATCCTGGAGCCGCAGTGGCGGGATGGATCCAGTTGTGGAGGCTTTTTAAATCCAGCATGGATCCCTCCTGGAGCTCCGCAGAGCACATCTTCACTCGTGCCAACACCTTTAGACACTGATGAAAAACCTGAGGTACTGCTGGAAGGAGGAGGGGTTATATAGGGGAGTCAACTTCCTGTATTGGGTGTGCCAGTGTCAACACCTGAAGGTAGCTATAATCCCACTAAGTAAATACTTAAGGCTCTGTGTCCTATGATGTACGATAAAGAAAATACTGAGAGTATGCTATAGGCCCCCTAACCTGAGGGAGTAGGCAGAGGTGGACCTCCTATCACAATTTGCATTAGTAGCAAGGATGGGAAGTGTCATCATAATGGAGGATTTCAATTATCCAGACATAGACTGGGCGGAGGGAACCAAGCATTCGTCTAAGGCTCACCAATTCCTTGCAGGACAATTTCATGGGTCAGATGGTAGACGCACCAACATGGGTCAGATGGTAGATGCACCAACTAGAAATAAAGCATTATTATATCTACTGATTACCAACAATACAGACCTGATCACGGATGTGGAAATACGGGGCAATTTAGAAAACAGCAATCACAGGTCAATTGGCTTCAGTATAAATCACACAAATAGGAAACATAAGGGGAATACAAAGACACTGAATTTTAAAAGCCAACTTCCCTAAACTACGGACCTTGCTAGAAGGCTTAAATTGGGATCAAATCTTAGGCACAAAGAACACGAAGGAGAGATGGGTTCCCTTTAAGAGCATATTAAATAAGGGCATTAGCCAGTGCATCCCATTGGATAATAAATTTAAAAGAGCGAACAAAAGTCCTGGATGGCTTAGCTCCAATGTAAAAATGCATATAAAAGCAGAAGAGAAGGCCCGGGTTGAGGGATCATCATCAACATTAGGGATGAGCTTCATGTTCGAGTCAAACCCATGTTCGACTCGAACATCGGCTGTTCGACCGTTCGTCGAATTGCGAACGATATGGGCCGTTCGCGCCAAATTCGTGTGGCGCGTCACGGCCCATAATTCACTGCGGCATCGCAGTGCATTGCTGGCTGATGATTGGCCAAGCATGCACTATGACCCGCATGCTTGGCCAATCAGAGCGCCGCCTGAACAGAGAGCCGTAATTGGCCAAAGCCAAGGAGGCTTTGGCCAATTATGGCTCAGGGGATTTAGTACACGCCCCACACTATATAAGGCCGCCTGCACGGCGGCCCTGTGTAGTGTGTGTTCCGGTGTGCTGAGAGATAGAGAGAGAGAGAGAGAGACAGTGTCATTTGATTTGAGTTAGATAGATTAGGCAGAACAGTCAGTCAGTTAGCTGCACTTACAGTGTATTGTGTATATATATGCATCCCAGGTGTTGCATATATATATATATACACTGTATTCAGTTTAGCTAGATCCGTTCCTGTTATCTTCTAGACTATTTACATTTAGTGCAGTGCGTCCTGCTCACAGTGTTCAGCTAGATCCGTTCCTGTTATCTTCTAGACTATTTACATTTAGTGCAGTGCGTCCTGCTCACAGTGTTCAGCTAGATCCGTTCCTGTTATCTTCTAGACTATTTACATTTAGTGCAGTGCATCCTGCTCACAGTGTTCAGCTAGATCCATTCCTGTTATCTTCTAGACTATTTACATTCAGTGCAGTGCGTCCTGCTCACAGTGTTCAGCTAGATCCGTTCCTGTTATCTTCTAGACTATTTACATTTAGTGCAGTGCGTCCTGCTCACAGTGTTCAGTTAGATCCGTTCCTGTTGTCTTCCTACTGACAGGCAGGCTTGTCTGGTTACAGTATATAAAGCTACCTGAAGAAAATTACTGGTGTTCTATTTGATCCTATTAGTACCACGGTCAGGCAGCTAGACTATTTACATTTAGTACAGTGCGTCCTGCTCACAGTGTTCAGCTAGATCCGTTCCTGTTATCTTCCTACTGACAGGCAGGCTTGTCTGGTTACAGTATATAAAGCTACCTGAAGAAAATTACTGGTGTTCTATTTGATCCTATTAGTACCACGGTCAGGCAGCTAGACTATTTACATTTAGTACAGTGCGTCCTGCTCACAGTGTTCAGCTAGATCCGTTCCTGTTATCTTCCTACTGACAGGCAGGCTTGTCTGGTTACAGTATATAAAGCTACCTGAAGAAAATTACTGGTGTTCTATTTGATCCTATTAGTACCACGGTCAGGCAGCTAGACTATTTACATTTAGTACAGTGCGTCCTGCTCACAGTGTTCAGCTAGATCCGTTCCTGTTATCTTCCTACTGACAGGCAGGCTTGTCTGGTTACAGTATATAAAGCTACCTGAAGAAAATTACTGGTGTTCTATTTGATCCTATTAGTACCACGGTCAGGCAGCTAGACTATTTACATTTAGTGCAGTGCGTCCTGCTCACAGTGTTCAGCTAGATCCGTTCCTGTTATCTTCCTACTGACAGGCAGGCTTGTCTGGTTACAGTATATAAAGCTACCTGAAGAAAATTACTGGTGTTCTATTTGATCCTATTAGTACCACGGTCAGGCAGCTAGACTATTTACATTTAGTACAGTGCGTCCTGCTCACAGTGTTCAGCTAGATCCGTTCCTGTTATCTTCCTACTGACAGGCAGGCTTGTCTGGTTACAGTATATAAAGCTACCTGAAGAAAATTACTGGTGTTCTATTTGATCCTATTAGTGCCACGGTCAGGCAGCTAGACTATTTACATTTAGTACAGTGCATCCTGCTCACAGTGTTCAGCTAGATCCGTTCCTGTTATCTTCCTACTGACAGGCAGGCTTGTCTGGTTACAGTATATAAAGCTACCTGAAGAAAATTACTGGTGTTCTATCCCAGCTTAGTGCAGCTACAGGCCATTAGTATGTCTGGAAGGCCAAGAAGGAGAGGCAGACAGTCACAAGCCAATAAGAGAGGGCAAGCAGGCTCTGTGTCTAGTGCTGGTCGTGGAGACGGTGCATCCTCATCAGCACGAGGCCATGGGACACGCTTGGCCTTTTTTTCGGCAGCTGGCCGTGTTGAGCCGCAACATGCGGAAGACTTGGTCGAGTGGATGACCAAGCCGTCCTCATCCTCCTCATCCTCTCTCACCCATGCCCAGGGTGCTTTGTCTGGCAAAGCAGCGGCCTCTTCCCTCAGCTCAATGTCATCAGTGACTCCTTCCCTAGCTCCACCATGTCCTCCTGAGGAGTCCCTCGAACTGTTTGACCACAGTGTTGGGTACATGCTCCAGGAGGATGCCCAGCGTTTGGAAGGCTCTGATGATGATACTGAGCTCGATGAAGGCAGTAACATGAGCACGGACAGAGGGGGTGCCCAAGAAGGACAGCAATCTGGCAGTCATGCTCCCCCTGCTGCAGCATACTGCCAGGTTTGCTCCAGTGATGAGGAGGGAGGGGATGATGAGGTCACTGACTCAACGTGGGTGCCTGATAGGAGAGAGGAGGAGGAGGAGGAGGAGGAGGAGGCGGCACATCACCAACGAGGCAGGATGCCCTCCAGGGGCCAGCCTAAGGGCAGCACATTGACTGCATCACACCCCAAAGCTCCACATGTGCAGGGCGCTGCAGTCTCTGTGCGTTATTCAAAAAGTTCTTTGGTGTGGGCCTTTTTTGAGACGAGTGCATCAGATCGCACCGCTGCTATTTGCAACATATGTCTCAAGCGTATCTCACGTGGCCAAAACATCTCCCGCTTGGGTACCACATGCTTGACCAGACATATGTTGACCTGCCATGCAGTTCGTTGGCAAGCGTATCTAAAAGACCCACACCAAAGAACAAAGAGGATCTCTCCTTGCTCCTCATCAGCTGAGATTTCCAACCCCACTAGACCTCCAGTCCTCTCTGAGACCTGCAGTGAGAGGAATGAAGGTGTAGAATTAGGTGTGTCACAGCCAAGTACTTGTGGGCAATCTGCTTTTGGTACACCGACGTCAGATTGTACCAGGCAAATTTCCCTGCCCCAGCTGCTGCACCGCCGAAAGAAGTTTGCTCCCAGCCATCCACATGCCCAGCGGTTGAATGCAAGCTTGGCAAAATTGCTAGCACTTCAACTGCTGCCTTTTCAGTTGGTAGACTCTGCCCCCTTCCGTGAGTTTGTGGAATGTGCGGTTCCTCAGTGGCAGGTACCCAAACGCCACTTTTTCTCACGGAAGGCGATTCCGGCTCTCTACCGGCATGTGGAAGGCAATGTCCATGCCTCGCTGGACAGGGCGGTCAGCGGTAAGGTGCATATTACCGCTGACTCATGGTCCAGCAGGCATGGACAGGGACGTTACCTAAGTTTCACGGCGCATTGGGTGACTCTGCTGGCAGCTGGGAAGGATGCAGGACAAGGTGCAGTAGTGTTGGAGGTTGTTCCGCCACCACGCCTCCAAAATGCTGATTGTGACACACCTCTCTCCTCCACCCCCTCCTCTTCTTCTTCCTCCATGGCCTCTTCCTCGGAACCAGCGGTGCTCCGTAGTCGTTCAAGGGGCTACGCAAGTACGCAGGCCAAAAGATGCCATGCGGTGCTTGAGCTGGTGTGCTTGGGGGACAGGAGCCACACTGGGGCAGAGGTTCTGTCAGCTCTGCAGGGGCAGGTTCAGAGGTGGTTGACGCCACGCCAACTTAAGGCAGGAAGGCTGGTTTGCGACAATGGCACCAACCTCCTCTCTGCCCTCCGACAGGGACAAATGACCCATGTGCCCTGTTTGGCTCACGTCCTTAACTTGGTGGTGCAGCGGTTCTTGGGCAGGTACCCGGGCTTACAGGATGTCCTGAGACAGGCCAGGAAAGTCTGTGTGCATTTCCGCCGGTCATATAATGCCAGTGCTCGGCTGACGGACCTCCAAAAGGAGTTTAACCTGCCCAAGAACCGCCTAATCTGTGACATGCCCACCAGGTGGAACTCAACGTTGGCCATGCTGCAGCGGCTGCACACGCAGCAGAGGGCCATCAATGAGTACCTGTGCGACTATGGCACCAGGACAGGGTCAGGGGAGCTTGTTTTTTTTCCCCACGCCAGTGGGCCATGATCAGGGATGCATGCACTGTCCTATCACCATTCGAGGAGGCCACGAGGATGGTGAGCAGTGACAGTGCATGCATCAGTGACACTGTCCCCCTTGTCCACCTGTTGGAGCACACGCTGCGTGGAATAATGGACAGGGCACTTGAGGCAGAACAGAGGCAGGAAGAGGAGGACTTCCTTAGCTTTCAAGGCCCCCTTTATCCAGACAGTGTTCCTGTGTGCCCGCCGATCACACAGGAAGAGGACGAGGAGGAGGAGGAGGAAGATTGTGTCAGTATGGAGGTGGAGCCTGGCACTCAGCATCAGCAGCAGTCTTTAAGGGATCAGTCCCAAGAAACACATGGACTTGTACGTGGCTGGGAGGAGGTGGCTGCGGACGTTGTCGTCCTTAGTGACCCAGAGGACTCCGGACCGAATGCCTCAGCAAACCTACGCTGCATGGCCTCCCTGATCCTGCAAAGCCTGCGTAAGGATCCTCGTATTTGTGGTATCAAGGAGAAGGACCAATACTGGCTGGCAACCCTCCTTGATCCACGTTACAAGGGTAAGGTTGCGGACCTTATCTTGCCATCGCAGAGGGAGCAGAGGATGAAACATCTTCGGGAGGCCTTGCAGAAAGGTCTGTGCAATGCGTTCCCAGAGACTGGGAGGTTACAAACTCCTGTTTCTGGACAACGTGTTGCTGAGGCTTCGGTTAGTCAAAGAAGGAGCGGTGGAGAAGGTGGCCGTCTGACCGATGCGTTCAGACAATTTTTTGGTCCGCAGCCCCAAGGTATGATCGGTTCCAGCAACCATCGCCAGCGTCTGTTTTACATGGTGCAGGAATACCTAGGGGCAAGATCAGACTTGGACACCTTTCCCACCGAAAATCCTCTGGGTTACTGGGTCTTGAGGATGGATCACTGGCCAGAGCTTGCACAGTATGCAATTGAGCTACTGGCCTGTCCTGCATCCAGCGTTCTTTCGGAACGCACATTCAGTGCTGCTGGAGGCGTGGTAACCGATCACAGGGTGCGTCTGTCCACCGACTCGGTCGATCGGCTGACCTTCATAAAAATGAATCAGTCTTGGATCACCACCAGCTACCAAGCACCTGATGCTGATGTAACCGAATAATTTTTTTTGAAATCTCAGATCCCTTCAAAGACTGCCTATGCTGATGCTGAGTGACTATCCCTGAGTAATTATCCTCTTCCTCCTCAATCATCACGCTGATAGCTTGTAAGAACATTTTTGGTTCTGGGCGCCACCACCAGTGCCTAAGGCACAATTTTTCAGCCCCTGTTTAACAGGGGCGTGTAATTACAATTTTTGATGCAATACTTTGCAGCAGGGCTCGTTCCTGCATTCCAACTAGAGTGTCTGTGAGGGGTTGCAGTGTTGTGGCACCAGCACCAGTGCCTAAGGCCCAATTTTTCTGCCCCTGTCTAACAGGGGCGTGTAATTACAATTTTTGATGCAATACTTTGCAGCAGGGCTCGTTCCTGCATTCCAACTAGAGTGTCTGTGAGGGGTTGCAGTGTTGTGGCACCAGCACCAGTGCCTAAGGCCCAATTTTTCTGCCCCTGTCTAACAGGGGCGTGCAATTACAATTTTTGATGCAATACTTTGCAGCAGGGCTCGTTCCTGCATTCCAACTAGAGTGTCTGTGAGGGGTTGCAGTGTTGTGGCACCAGCACCAGTGCCTAAGGCCCAATTTTTCTGCCCCTGTCTAACAGGGGCGTGTAATTACAATTTTTGATGCAATACTTTGCAGCAGGGCTCGTTCCTGCGTTCCAACTAGAGTGTCTGTGAGGGGTTGCAGTGTTGTGGCACCAGCACCAGTGCCTAAGGCCTAATTTTTCAGCTCCTGTTCAACAGGGGCATGTAATTACAATTCTTGATCTAATATTTCACAGCAGGGCCCTGTGAGGGCTTACAGTGTTGTGGCCACAGCAACACCTAAGGCCCAAATTTCTGCTGAGTATATAGGGCATGACCCTACTTTCAAACATCTAACTTACAAACGACTCCTACTTGCAAACGGAAGGAGACAACAGGAAGTGAGATGAAATCTACCCCTAGGAAGGGAAATTCTCTCCTGTAAGAGTTAATATGGGAAAACAATTTCTCTTTTTCCACTGATGCTTTCCAATCCTTGTTCCACAAAAAAACCCAAATTTTCAAAAAACATTTTTCATTGGGACAAAAAGTGAGGTGAAATCTTCTGAAGAGGAGGAAAGACAGCAAAACAAATGTCACAGGGGTGATAACCCTTCCCTATGTTTTCCAAAAAGCTTAAAAAAGATTTTTTGGCTGGAGCTAAACACGTTAAAAATGTACCCGTTCAAAATTACAAAGAGATTCTACTTAACAACAAACCTACAGTCCCTGTCTTGTTTGCACCGCCTGTATACTGCTGTTCAGAGTATATAGGGCCTTTCCTTATTTTAATTTGGGTGCGGGGTTCCCCTTAATATCCATACAAGACCCAAAGGGCCTGGTAATGGACTGGGGGGTACCCATGCCGTTTGTCTCACTGATTTTCATCCATATTGCCATGACCCGACATGACATTAAACCCGCAAGCAGTTTTAAATGAGATTTTTTCCTTTAAAAATGACATTTGGTGCAGGGACTGTTCTAAACACGGGAAACACGCGTCACTTTACAGGCATACTATAGACACCCCCCAGGTATGATATTTAAAGGAATATTTCACTTTTTTTTTTACTTTAAGCATCATTAAAATCACTGCTCCCGAAAAAACGGCCGTTTTTAAAAGGTTTGTTTGCATTGATACATGTCCCCTGGGGTAGGACCCGGGTCCCCAAACCCTTTTTAGGACAATACCATGCAAATTAGCCTTTAAAATGAGCACTTTTGATTTCGAACGTTCGAGTCCCATAGACGTCAATGGGGTTCTAACGTTCGTGCGAACTTTCGGTCCGTTCGCAGGTTCTGGTGCGAACCGAACCGGGGGGTGTTCGGCTCAATCCATAATCAACATTCAGACTTTATAAAGAATGCAAAAAGAAATGTAAGGGTGCAATTAGGGTGGCTAAGATAGAACACGAAAGACACATAGCGGAGGAGAGCAAAAAAAAAATCCCAAGAAATTATTTAAATATGTAAACAGTAAAAAAGGAGAACAGACCATATTGGCCCCATAAAGAATGAGGAAGGACATCTGGTTACAAAGGATGGGAAGATGGCGAGGGTATTGAATTGATTCTTCTGCTCAGTCTTCACTAGGGAGTCAGGGGGCTTTAGTAACCAAAACTGCAGTGCTTATCCTCATGACACGTCACAGGAAGCACCCTCATGGCTAACAGAGGACAGAATTAGAATTAGACTTGCAAACTTAACATTAACAAATCACTGGGGGTACTTAGGGAACTCAGTCAAGTAATTGCCAGACCATTGTTCCTAATTTTTACTGACAGTCTACTGACTGGAATGGTACCAGCGAGACACAAGCACCCGGTCACCATAGAAATAAGTAGCAGATACAAGTTGGATATGCCTGCCTTGTTTTAAAGGAAACACCAAGGAATTCACATAGACTGTTGATTCTCACCTATGCTGCACTGAGCATGAGTCACTGCTGGTTTAGCCAGTCTATTATTAGTATTAATGTGTGATTACAATAAAATAATTTTTTAACGGCAAATAATTTATAAGGATTATACAATTATTACCACAGCTGCACTGTACATATGTCACGTGTCATTATATGTGTTTGATTTTTCCATTTTCCATGATAAGGAGCACAAGTCACTTTAATACTTTTCAGCTGGGACTTCCCTCCCTTCCCTTATCTTTCCCACCCCCCCCCCACGTTTCCCTTTTCCCTTTTTCCCTTTCCTCCCTCCCCCCCTTCTTTTCCCCTCTCCCCGCTCACAGTTAATCACTTTTCACTAAGCAGCTTTTTTGATATTAGTATTTTTAGGACAGCGCCACACCCACTCTTTACTTTGCATTTATTCTCCACTTGCTCCACTCCGGTGGAGATTGCGTTTGTGGGGGCAGCAGTCCAAAACTCTGTTTTACTTATTCCCATTGCGCGGATTCCCCATTTAATTTTTGCCATTTACAAAGATTGGAGAAAAGCCAATGTAGCCAATACCAATATTTAAAAAGGTCCCAAAATACATCCCTGGGAATTACAGATCAGTTAGCCTAAAATCAATAGTGTGCAAGCTCTTGGAGGGGATGATATAAAAGATTTTAGTAATGAAAATCATTAGCAGTAATCAGCATGCATTCATGAAGAATCGTTCTTGCCAAACCAATCTATTAACTTTCTATGATGAAGTGAGTTGCCATCTAGATAAAGGAAGGCCCATAAACGTTAACTGTACAAAATAAGGTCCGTTGGCATGGACCATAGGGTGAGTACATTGATTGAAACCTGGCTACAAGGGCGAATTCAGAGGGTGGGGATAAATGGGGAATACTCGGAATGGTTGGGGGTGGGTTCTGTGCTGGGACCAATCCTATTTCATTTATTCATAAACGACCTGGAGGATGGGGTAAACAGTTCAATCTCTGTATTTTAGGACGATACTAAGCTAAGCAGGGCAATAACTTTGCAGGATGTGGAAAGATCTGAACAAATTAATGGGGTGGGCAACTACATGGCAAATGAGGTTTAATGTAGAAAAATGTAAAATAATGCATTTGGGTGGCAAAAAAATGATAGCAATCTGTACACTAGGGGGAGAACCTCTGGGGGAATCTAGGATGGAAAAGGACCTGGGGGTCCTAGTAGATGATAGGCTCAGCAATGGCATGCAATGCCAAGCTGCTGCTAACAAAGCAAACAGAATATTGGCATGCATTAAAAAAAGGATTAACTCCAGGGATAAAGCGATAATTCTCCCACTCTACAAGATTCTGGTCTGGTCACACCTAGAGTATGCTGTCCAGTTCTGGGCACCAGTCCTCAGGAATGATGTACTAGAAATGGAGCGAGTACAAAGAAGGGCAACAAAGCTAATAAAAGGTCTGGAGGATATTAGTTATGAAGAAAGGTTGCAAGCACTGAACTTATTCTCTCTGAAGAAGAGATGCTTGAGAGGGGATATGATTTAAATTTACAAATGCCGTACTGATGATCCCACATTAGGGATAAAACTTTTTTGTGAAAGAGACAAGACACGTGGCCACTCATTAACCACTTCAGCCCCGGGAGGATTTACCGACTTCCTGACCCGGCACTGTGTCGCTTTAACTGACAATTGCGCGGTCGTGCAACCTGACAGAACTGGAGAGAATCTGCAAGGAGGAATGGCAGAGGATTCCCAAATCCAGGTGTGAAAAACTTGTTGAATCTTTCCCAAAAAGACTCATTAGATCAAAAGGGTGCTTCTACTAAATACTGAGCAAAGGGTCTGAATACTTAGGACCATGTGATATTTCAGTTTTTCTTTTTTAATAAATCTGCAAAAATGTCAACAATTCTGTGTTTTTCTGTCAATATGGGGTGCTGTGTGTACATTAATGAGGAAAAAAATGAACTTAAATGATTTTAGCAAATGGCTGCGATATAACAAAGAGTGAAAAATTTAAGGGGGTCTGAATACTCTCCATCCCGACTGTAGGTCCATTTCCAAAATCCTAAATAAACACTATGGAATTGTAAAGCTAGACCAGAGATAGGCTTCTACACAGCCTCAGGCCCCTCAGGTCACGTTTAGGAGAGCACGCACATTGAAAAATATCCTAGCCCCTAGTAAGTTACCGACTACCAATAAAAAAACGCTTTATGACATCAAATACTATTTTGATAACAGTATTGGGATTTTTCAATGTAAGAAAAGGCCATGCCAATTCATTCCGCATGGGCGGACTGAAATAGTTGACAAAAAAAGTAAAATAAATCCAGATTAAACAATTTATCACATGCTCATCCAAATTTGTCTTATATGTTCTGCGGTGTCCCTGTGGCTTGCTTTATGTAGGTTGCACCATGTGTACCTTGCACAAGCGCATAGGTGAGCATCGCAGATTCATACACAGGGGCTGTGATAAACATAGTGTTCTTTGCCATTTCATCCAGGCGCATAGCAAAAATTTCAGATGCCTGGAGGTGATGGTGATTGAAGCAATCACTAAAGGTACCCTCACCGATGAAAGGTTTTCTCTCTTTTGTAGGAGGGAAGTCTTTTGGATCTATAATTTTGGATCTTTCTCACCAAATGGCCTTAATGGGGAAGTGGAAGTACATAATGTTGTTTAATGTTAGAGTTTTTCATGCTTGGTTTTTTCATGCTTGGTATTACACACCAAATTTTAGTATTCATGAAGGTTCATTGCCCTCCATATTAGGGTGGATTCATTATCTTTATAATTATTAGTACAAAACCACATTGTGTGCATAATTTTTTTGATGGATACAGTCTGGCCGCTTCCAGCATTTCTTGTTTTTTTATTATTTATTTTTTATTTATTATCATTATTTTATTGCATTCTATTTACATTTTGTATTTATGATTTTTCATTTCTATAACAATTTAGTATAATATAGTAATATATTTAAACATTTTGTATTTTTCCACATATATGTATTTTTTATTGATCATATATTTAAAAACCTCATGTTTTTATTAAATAGGTTACATATTATTCTCATGGAAAGGGCACTGATGGGTTAACTGGCAAAATATAAATCTCCATTGCATGCATGTTCCCATACTGTACTCCGAGTCTACATGCATATGATCAGAACACTGCACACGCAACCAGTATGAGAGGAACACACAGAGCCAAAGTCACACATCTTTCCCTGCTCCATAGTAGGAGCCAATGTAAATCACCTTTGTGGTGAAGGAGGTGCTTTTCCTCAGTATGTCCCTCTCACATTGGTTGTGTGTGCGGCACTTTGGAATACAGAGTGGAAAGCCGCGCAAATAATGAGACACTTAGAGAGAGAAAGGAGAAAGGGCATTAATCAGAGGACAGAGGACAATGGAAAAACCAAGGAGGGAAAAAAAACATCAAAAGCATGTGAGTTTTGTTATTTTTACCTGATTTAAGAAAAAATAAATGACTTTAAAGTGGTTGTAAATGCATGAGGTTTTTTACCTTCATGCATTCTATGCTTCTATGATTCTGTGCTGTTTTCAGGAATCCCCAGTGCACTCTGCTGAACGCCTTCTATCTAAAGATAGAAGCAGAGAAGGCTTTCGTGATCGGGTTATTTGATGGATCAGATTGATGATTCTTCTAGTTGCATGCGGAGTTTGTCTGTCCGGCATAAAGCCAACTTGGACAGGGTGCAATACAGAAGGAAGACATTTTAGCAATCTAGATGCAATGACTTTGGCAAATATTTTTACATCCGTGTTAAGGAGCAATATGGGCCTGTAATTGGTCGCAGAAGTAAGGTCTTTCTCTGGTTTGGGGATGGTGGTGATAATTGAACGTAGCATGTCAATCGGTATGGTAAAATTTGTTAGTGTAGCCATCTTCTCCAGGTCATTTTTGGAGAGGGAGAGTATTGATGGCTTGTAGAACTTCTTCATCTAAGAATGGTTGGGAGAGCTCTGCTGATTGGGTAGGGGTTATAGTTGGGAGGTCAATCAAGGATAGGAAGCTTTGTATGTTTTGATCCGTTGGTTGAGGAGTAGCTATGTCATTTGTAAGGTTGTAGAGAGAGGAGTAGTAATCGCTATAATTATATCCTGTGGGTTTGTGAGAAGTTGTTTGGTGGTAGGGTGGTGGAGGGAAGCTATTTAAGCTTAACGCCTTGGGCTTTGCCCTGTTGGGCTATTAAAGCTCCAGCCTTATTACCTAAGGCATAGTATTTGGCTTTAGTTAATGTAAGATTGTTTTTGAATTTATAGAGTAAAAGTGAGTGGAGTTTTTGTCGCTGCTCGAGGAGTTCGCTGACTAGTTTGTGGGAGGGAGTCTGTTTAGGACCTCTTCAACTTGCTTAGACCTCTGGTTCTTAACATTACTGTGAAGTTTAATTGGGAGTCCACGCATGTAGGCTTTATATGCCGACCAGAGTACAAACCCAACAGTGTACGGTTGGTTGTTCAATTTAAAATAGGAGTGGTGCTCAGTAGTGAGTTTTTGAATGTTGCTCGGATCTGTGATGAGAGAAGCATCAAGCCTCCATATTTGAGTTGTTCTAGGTCTACAGTTTCTCAGAGTAATGGAGACAGGTGCATGATCCGACCATGTAATGGATCCAATCTCAGAGTTTGTCATGTCCTGAATAGGGATGAGCCGAACACCCCCCTGTTCGGTTCGCACCAGAACATGCGAACAGGCAAAAAATTTGTGCGAACACCGTTAAAGTCTATGGAACACGAACATGAATAATCAAAAGTGCTAATTTTCAAGTTATTGTCATAAAAAGTGTTTGGGGACCTGGGTCCTGCCCCAGGGGACATGGATCAATGCAAAAAAAAGTTTTAAAAACGGAAGTTTTTTCGGGAGCAGTGATTTTAATAATGCTTAACCACTTGCCGACCGCCGCACACAGATGTACGTCGACAAAGCGGCACGGGCAGGCATAAGGGCTTACCTGTACGTCCCTGCCTGCCCGCGGGTGGGGGGTCCGATCGGACCCCCCCCCGGTGCCTGCGACGGTCGGCAAATGTCCCCCGGCGATCGGTGGTGAGGGGGAGGCCATCCATTCGTGGCCCCCCCCTCGCGATCGCTCCCAGCCAATGGGATCATTTCCCTGCCTCTGTATTGTACACAGAGGCAGAGGAAATTATGTCATCTCTCCTCGGCTCGGTATTTTCCGTTCCGGGCCGAGGAGAGAAGACTGTAATGTGAGTGCACAACACACACACACACAGTAGAACATGCCAGGCACACATTACACCCCGATCCCCCCCCCGATCGCCCCCCGATCCCCCCCCAATCACCCCCCCCCCTGTCACAAACTGACACAAAGCAGGTTTTTTATTTTTTTTTTTTTTTTTTCTGATTACTGTATTGGTGTCAGTTTGTGACAGCTAGTGTGTTAGGGCAGTGAATGTTAGGCCCCCTTTAGGTCTAGGGTACCCTCCTAACCCCCCCTAATAAAGTTTTAACCCCTTGATCACCCCCCTGTCACCAGTGTTGCTAAGCGATCATTTTTCTGATCGCTGTATTAGTGTCGCTGGTGACGCTAGTTAGGGACATAAATATTTAGGTTCGCCGTCAGCGTTTTATAGCGACAGGGACCCCCATATACTACCTAATAAATGTTTTAACCCCTTGATTGCCCCCTAGTTAACCCTTTCACCACTGATCACCGTATAACTGTTATGGGTGACGCTGGTTAGTTCGTTTATTTTTTATAGTGTCAGGGCACCCGCCGTTTATTACCGAATAAAGGTTTAGCCCCCTGATCGCCCGGCGGTGATATGCGTCGCCCCAGGCAGCGTCAGATTAGCGCCAGTACCGCTAACACCCACGCACGCAGCATACGCCTCCCTTAGTGGTATAGTATCTGTACGGATCAATATCTGATCCAATCAGATCTATACTAGCGTCCCCAGCAGTTTAGGGTTCCCGAAAACGCAGTGTTAGCGGGATCAGCCCAGATACCTGCTAGCACCTGCGTTTTGCCCCTCCGCCCGGCCCAGCCCAGCCCACCCAAGTGCAGTATCGATCGATCACTGTCACTTACAAAACACTAAGCGCATAACTGCAGCGTTCACAGAGTCAGGCCTGATCCCTGCGATCGCTAACAGTTTTTTTGGTAGCGTTTTGGTGAACTGGCAAGCACCAGCCCCAGGCAGCGTCAGGTTAGCGCCAGTAGCGCTAACACCCACGCACGCACCGTACACCTCCCTTAGTGGTATAGTATCTGAACGGATCAATATCTGATCCGATCAGATCTATACTAGTGTCCCCAGCAGTTTAGGGTTCCCAAACACGCAGTGTTAGCGGGATCAGCCCAGATACCTGCTAGCACCTGCGTTTTTCCCGTCCGCCCGGCCCAGCCCACCCAAGTGCAGTATCAATCGATCACTGTCACTTACAAAACACTAAACGCATAACTGCAGCGTTCGCAGAGTCACGCCTGATCCCTGCGATCGCTAACAGTTTTTTTGGTAGCGTTTTGGTGAACTGGCAAGCACCAGCCCCAGGCAGCGTCAGATTAGCGCCAGTACCGCTAACACCCACGCACGCAGCATACGCCTCCCTTAGTGGTATAGTATCTGAACGGATCAATATCTGATCCGATCAGATCTATACTAGCGTCCCCAGCAGTTTAGGGTTCCCACAAACGCAGTGTTAGCGGGATCAGCCCAGATACCTGCTAGCACCTGCGTTTTGCCCCTCCGCCCGGCCCAGCCCAGCCCACCCAAGTGCAGTATCGATCGATCACTGTCACTTACAGAACACTAAACGCATAACTGCAGCGTTCGCAGAGTCAGGCCTGATCCCTGCGATCGCTAACAGATTTTTTGGTAGCGTTTTGGTGAACTGGCAAGCGCCAGCGGCCTAGTACACCCCGGTCGTAGTCAAACCAGCACTGCAGTAACACTTGGTGACGTGGCGAGTCCCATAAGGGCAGTTCAAGCTGGTGAGGTGGCAAGCACAAGTAGTGTCCCGCTGCCACCAAAAAGACAAACACAGGCCCGTCGTGCCCATAGTGCCCTTCCTGCTGCATTCGCCAATCCTAATTGGGAACCCACCGCTTCTGCAGCGCCCGTACTTCCCCCATTCACATCCCCAACCAAATGCAGTCGGCTGCATGAGAGGCATTTTCTTTATGTCCTCCCGAGTACCCCTACCCAACGAACCCCCCCAAAAAAGATATTGTGTCTGCAGCAAGCGCGGATATAGGCGTGACACCCGCTATTATTGTCCCTCCTGTCCTGACAATCCTGGTCTTTGCATTGGTGAATGTTTTGAACGCTACCATGCACTAGTTGACTATTAGCATAGGGTACAGCATTCCACAGACTAGGCACACTTTCACAGGGTCTCCCAAGATGCCATCGCATTTTGAGAGACCCGAACCTGGAACCGGGTACAGTTATAAAAGTTAGTTACAAAAAAAAAAAAAAAAAAAAACACATACAAAAATATAAAATAAAAAAAAAATAGTTGTCGTTTTATTGTTCTTTCTCTCTCTATTCTCTCTCTCTATTGTTCTGCTCTTTTTTACTGTATTCTATTCTGCAATGTTTTATTGTTATTATGTTTTATCATGTTTGTTTTTCAGGTATGCAATTTTTTATACTTTACCGTTTACTGTGCTTTATTGTTAACCATTTTTTTGTCTTCAGGTACGCCATTCACGACTTTGAATGGTTATACCAGAATGATGCCTGCAGGTTTAGGTATCATCTTGGTATCATTCTTTTCAGCCAGCGGTCGGCTTTCATGTAAAAGCAATCCTAGCGGCTAATTAGCCTCTAGACTGCTTTTACAAGCAGTGGGAGGGAATGCCCCCCCCCCACCGTCTTCCGTGTTTTTCTCTGGCTCTCCTGTCTCAACAGGGAACCTGAAAATGCAGCCGGTGATTCAGCCAGCTGACCATAGAGCTGATCAGAGACCAGAGTGGCTCCAAACATCTCTATGGCCTAAGAAACCGGAAGCTACGAGCATTTTATGACTTAGATTTCGCCGGATGTAAACAGCGCCATTGGGAAATTGGGAAAGCATTTTATCACACCGATCTTGGTGTGGTCAGATGCTTTGAGGGCAGAGGAGAAATCTAGGGTCTAATAGACCCCAATTTTTGCAAAAAAGAGTACCTGTCACTACCTATTGCTATGATAGGGGATATTTACATTCCCTGAGATAACAATAAAAATGATTTAAAAAAAAATATGAAAGGAACAGTTTAAAAATAAGATAAAAAAATAATAATAATAAAGAAAAAAAAAAAAAAAAGCACCCCTGTCCCCCCTGCTCTCGCGCTAAGGCGAACGCAAGCGTCGGTCTGGCGTCAAATGTAAACAGCAATTGCACCATGCATGTGAGGTATCGCCGCGAAGGTCAGATCGAGGGCAGTAAGTTTAGCAGTAGACCTCCTCTGTAAATCTAAAGTGGTAACCTGTAAAGGCTTTTAAAGGCTTTTAAAAATGTATTTAGTTTGTCGCCACTGCACGTTTGTGCGCAATTTTAAAGCATGTCATGTTTGGTATCCATGTACTCGGCCTAAGATCATCTTTTTTATTTCATCAAACATTTGGGCAATATAGTGTGTTTTAGTGCATTAAAATGTAAAAAAGTGTGTTTTTTCCCCAAAAAATGCGTTTGAAAAATCGCTTCGCAAATACTGTGTGAAAAAAAAAAATGAAACACCCACCATTTTAATCTGTAGGGCATTTGCTTTAAAAAAAATATATAATGTTTGGGGGTTCAAAGTAATTTTCTTGCAAAAAAAATTTTTTTTTTATGTAAACAATAAGTGTCAGAAAGGGCTTTGTCTTCAAGTGGTTAGAAGAGTGGGTGATGTGTGACATAAGCTTCTAGATGTTGTGTATAAAATGCCAGGACAGTTCAAAACCCCCCCAAATGACCCCATTTTGGAAAGTAGACACCCCAAGCTATTTGCTGAGAGTCATGTTGAGTCCATGGAATAATTTATATTGTGACACAAGTTGCGGGAAAGAGACAATTTTTTATTATTTTTATTTTTTTTTGCGCAAAGTTGTCACTAAATGATATATTGCTCAAACATGCCATGGGAATATGTGAAATTACACCCCAAAATACATTCTGTTGCTTCTCCTGAGTACGGGGATACCACATGTGTGAGACTTTTTGGGAGCCTAGCCGCGTACGGGACCCCGAAAACCAAGCACCGCCTTCAGGCTTTCTAAGGCCGTAAATTTTTGATTTCACTCTTCACTGCCTATCACAGTTTCGGAGGCCATGGAATGCCCAGGTGGCAAAAAAAACCCCCAAATGACCCCATTTTGGAAAGTAGACACCCCAAGCTATTTGATGAGAGGTATAGTGAGTATTTTGCAGACCTCACTTTTTGTCACAAAGTTTTGAAAATTGAAAAAAGAAAAAAAAATTTTTTTTTCTCGTCTTTCTTTATTTTCAAAAACAAATGAGAGCTGCAAAATACTCACCATGCCTCTCAGCAAATAGCTTGGGGTGTCTACTTTCCAAAATGGGGTCATTTGGGGGGGGGTTTGTGCCACCTGGGCATTCCATGGCCTCCGAAACTGTGATAGGCAGTGAGCAGTAAAATCAAAAATGTACGCCCTTAGAATTCCTGAAGGCAGTGATTGGTTTTCGGGGTCCCGTACGCGGCTAGGCTCCCAAAAAGTCCCACACATGTGGTATCCCCATACTCAGGAGAAGCAGCTAAATGTATTTTGGGGTGCAATTCCACATATGCCCATGGCCTGTGTGAGCAATATATCATTTAGTGACAACTTTGTGCAAAAAAAAAAAAAAAAAAAAAAATTTGTCACTTTCCCGCAACTTGTGTCAAAATATAAAACATTCCATGGACTCAACATGCCTCAAAGCAAATAGCTTGGGGTGTCTACTTTCCAAAATGGGGTCATTTGGGGGGGTTTTATGTCATCTGGGCATTTTATGGCCTTCAAAACTGTGATAGGTAGTGAGGAGTAAAATCAAAAATGTACGCCCTTAGAAATCCTGAAGGCAGTGATTGGTTTTCGGGGCCCCGTACGCGGCTAGGCTCCCAAAAAGTCCCACACATGTGGTATCCCCGTACTCAGGAGAAGCAGCTAAATGTATTTTGGGGTGCAATTCCACATATGCCCATGGCCTGTGTGAGCAATATATCATTTAGTGACAACTTTTTGTAATTTTTTTTTTTTTTGTCATTATTCAATCACTTGGGACAAAAAAAATGAATATTCAATGGGCTCAACATGCCTCTCAGCAAATTCCTTGGGGTGTCTACTTTCCAAAATGGGGTCATTTGTGGGGGTTTTGTACTGCCCTGCCATTTTAGCACCTCAAGAAACGACATAGGCAGTCATAAATTAAAGGCTGTGTAAATTCCAGAAAATGTACCCTAGTTTGTAGACGCTATAACTTTTGCGCAAACCAATAAATATACACTTATTGACATTTTTTTTTACCAAAGACATGTGGCCGAATACATTTTGGCCTAAATGTATGACTAAAATTGAGTTTATTGGATTTTTTTTAGAACAAAAAGTAGAAAATATCATTTTTTTTCAAAATTTTCGGTCTTTTTCCGTGTATAGCGCAAAAAATAAAAACGGCAGAGGTGATCAAATACCATCAAAAGAAAGTTCTATTTGTGGGAAGAAAAGGACGCAAATTCCGTTTGGGTACACCATTGCATGACCACGCAATTAGCAGTTAAAGCGACGCAGTGCTGAATTGTAAAAAGTGCTCTGGTCAGGAAGGGGGTAAATCCTTCCGGGGCTGAAGTGGTTAAAGTGAAACAATAAAAGTGTAATATTCCTTTAAATTTTGTACCTGGGGGGTGTCTATAGTATGCCTGTAAAGGGGCGCATGTTTCCCGTGTTTAGAACAGTCTGACAGCAAAGGAAAAAAAGTCATTTAAAACTCGTCGCGGCTATTAATGAATTGCCGGTCCAACAATACACATAAAAGTTCATTGATAAAAACGGCATGGGAATTCCCCACAGGGGAACCCCGAACCGAAATTTTTAAAAAAATGACGTCAGGGTCCCTCTAAATTCCATACCAGGCCCTTCAGGTCTGGCATGGATATTAAGGGGAACCCCGGGCAAAATTTTTTAAAAAAATGGCGTGGGGTCCCCTTCAAAATCTATACCAGACCCTTCAGGTCTGGTATGGATTTTAAGGGGAACCCCATGCCAAAATTTTAAAAAATGGCATGGGGTCCCCCCAAAAATTCGTACCAGACCCTTATTCGAGCATGCAAGCTGGCAGGCCGCAGGAAAAGAGGGGGGACGAGAGAGCGCCCCCCCTCCTGAACCGTACCAGGCCACATGCCCTCAACATTGGGAGGGTGCTTTGGGGTAGCCCCCCAAAGCACCTTGTCCCCATGTTGATGGGGACAAGGGCCTCATCCCCACAACCCTTTGTGATTGTGGGGGTCTGCGGGCCGGGGGCTTATCGGAATCTGGAAACCCCCTTTAACAAGGGGACCCCCAGATCCCGGGCCTCCCCCCTGTGTGAAATGGTAAGGGGGTACATTACCCCTACCATTTCACAAAAAAGTGTCAAAAATGTTAAAAATGACAAGAGACAGTTTTGACCCCGCCCCCCTCTGACATCACGGGGAATGCCACAGGGAAGTCCCTGTCAAGTTCCCGTGCATCAGAGGGGGGCGGGGTCATTGGGTGGCCCCGCCCTCCATTATTTAAGAACCGTCAGAAGACGAGAAGCGTCACACAGCAGGAGCCTCCCATCATGGATGCGGAGCGACCCGAGAAGAAGAAGGGAAGAAGACGCAGCGGAGGAAGATGCCGGACGAGAACACCGGAGGAAGAACCAGAAGAAGAAGAAGATGGAGGAATAAACCGAAGGAAGATAGAAGAAAGAAGATAGAAGAAAGAAAAAGCATTTAAATAAAGGAATTGTCAAAAACTATCTCTTGTCATGTCCCCAAACACTTTTTATGACAATACCATGCATATAAGCCTTTAAAATTAGCACTTTTGATTTCTCCCATAGACTTTTAAAGGGTTTTCGAATTTGCCATGAACACCCCAAATTGTTCGCTGTTTGGCGAACTGGCGAACAGCCAATGTTCGAGTCGAACATGAGTTCGACTTGAACTCGAAGCTCATCCCTAGTCCTGAAGGGTGATTTTGTCAACAAGAAAGAAGTCAATACGGGAGTATGAGAGTTGAGAGGAGGAGAAATAGGAAAAGTCCTGTTTATTACTGTGTTGGCATCTCCATGGGTCAAAGAGATCGTTAGTTTGAAGAAAGGGGTTTAGAGCAGGTCGATGGTGACTAGCTGTGGATGCAGTGTTCAGATTCGGGTCTCCAATTATGTTGAAGCCGCCACCAAGAAGAAGCCTTCCTTTTCGGATTCATGTTACCTTCTTGTATAGTTGTTTGTGGAATCGCAGTTGTTGCTTGTGTGGCCCATATATGTTGATCAGTGTGTAGGCGACTTGGTTAATGTCACATATGAGAATTGGAAAGTGGCCTTGGGGGTCTGCAACGGATTGGTGTAGCTTGAATTGTAATGTGTCCCGTATGGCAGTGAGGACGTTTTTCTTCTTCTGGCCTGAAGTTAAAAAGACCTGGTTGTAGTTTTTTAAGGTGAACCTGGAAGTTTTAGCAGATGCAAAATGGGTCTCCTGCACTAAGAGGACATCAGCTTTTTGACTGTTGGCTTCTCTAAGAAGTGTAGATCTTTTCTGTGGTGAGTTTAAGCCCCTGGCATTTATAGAGACTATTTTGAAAGCCATTTTGAGGGAGTAAAGGCAGGGTAGATTGTAACCAGGTAAGGGTGGTAATTAATAGTTGTAGAGCGATTTGCTAGTCCGTCTCTATGTAGTGTGGGCAATGTGGGTTGTCGCTCATCCAATGTAGGAGAGATCAGGGAATAACTTGGTTGGAAGGTGGTTGGAGGTTGGCTGGTGCTGGTTTGGGGTGAGGGGTCTGTGTTTAAAAAGGGAGAGCCCTGTAACTAACAAAACCCGGGCTCAGTGTGCAGAAACTACTGCTAACAATCAGTGGGGGAAAGTGGTCCTCTGTCTACAACGTGGGACAGGAATCACTGAACAGGCAGGCAGGTATTGGATAAGAGCGCTGCAGTTTCCCAGCTGTTTGCTGGGATGGTGCAGAGAAGGGTATATTCTGAGACTTCAGTAGGGATGAGCCGAACACCCCCCGGTTTGGTTCACAGCAGAACATGCGAACAGACCAAAAATTTGTGCGAACACGCAAACCCCGTTAAAGTCTATGGGACTCGAGCGTGAAAAATCAAAAGTGCTAACTTTAAAGGCTAATATGCAAGTTATTGTCATAAAAAGTATTTGGGGACCCGAGTCCTGCCCCAGGAGACATGAATCAATGCAAAAAAAGTTTTAAAAACGTCCGTTTTTTCGGGAGCAGTGATTTTAATAATGCTTAAAGTGAAACAATAAAAGTGAAATATTCCTTTAAATATTGTGCCTGGGGGGTGTCTATAGTATGTAAAGTGGCGCATTTTTCCCATGTTTAGAACAGTCCCTTCACAAAATGACATTTCTAAAGGAATAAAAGTCATTTAAAACTGCTTGCGGCTGTAATGTAATGTTGCCCCCCTCCCCCCCCCCCCCCCGCCCATTACCAGGCCCTTTGGGGCTGGTATGGATATTAAGGTGAACCCCAAACCTAAATTTAAAAAAAAAAGGCGTGGGGCCCCCAGGCCCTATATACTCTGAACAGCAGCAGTATATAGGCGTTCCCTGGGTTACAAACAATATAGGGACTGTAGTTTTGTTCTTAAGTTGAATCTGTTTGTAATTTGGAGCAGGTACATTTTGTAAGTGTAGCTCCAGCCAAAAAATCTATTTTTAAGCTTTTTGGATAACATAGGGAAGGTTTATCATCACCCCTGTAACATTTGTTTTGCTGTCTGCGCCCCTGCTCAGAAGATTTCACCTCACTTTCTATCCCAATGACAATTGGATTTTTCTTTTCCAATGACAATTGGATTTTGAAAATTTTGGGTTATTAGGGAAACAAGGATTGGTGATAAAGCATGAGTGGGGAGACACCTTTTTTCCCATATTAACTCTTACAGGAGAGAGTTTCCCTTCCTAGGGGTAGATTTCCTCTCACTTCCTGTTGTCTTCCTCCGTTTCTAAGTAGAAGTAATTTTTAAGTCGGATGTTTTAACCACTTGCCGACCGCCTACCGCATATATACTGCGGCAGAATGGCACGGGCAGGCAAAATCACGTACCCATACGTGATCTGCCTCCCGCGGGCGGGGGGTCCGATCGGACCCCCCCCCGGTGCCATCGGCGGTCGGCATCTGACTGGGAGCGTCGGGAGGCGAGGGGGAGACCATCCGATCGTGGCCCCCCCCTCGCGATCGCTCCCAGCCAATAGGAATCCTCCTCTGCCTGTGTGTCGTTTCACACAGGCAGAGGATGTGATGTCATCTCTCCCCGGTCTGGCAGTTTCCGTTCCAGCGCCGAGGAGAGATGACAAGTGAGTGCACAACACACACACACACACAGTAGAACATGCCAGGCATATTTACACCCCCGATCCCCCCCCCGATCGCCCCCCGATCCCCCCCCAATCACCCCCCCCCCCTGTCACAAACTGACATTAGCAGTATTTTTTTTTTTTTTTTTCTTTTTTTTTTCTGATTACTGCATAGTGTCAGTTTGTGACAGTTAGTGTTAGGGCAGTTAGTGTTAGGCCCCCTTTAGGTCTAGGATACCCCCCTAACCCCCCCTAATAAAGTTTTAACCCCTTGATCACCCCCTGTCACCAGTGTCGCTAAGCGATCATTTTTCTGATCGCTGTATTAGTGTCGCTGGTGACGCTAGTTAGGAACGTAAATATTTAGGTTCGCCGTCAGTGTTTTATAGCGACAGGGGACCCCCATATACTATCTAATAAATGTTTTAACCCCTTGATTGCCCCCTAGTTAACCCTTTCACCACTGATCACTGTATAACTGTTACGGGTGACGCTGGTTAGTTTGTTTATTTTTTATAGTGTCAGGGCACCCGCCGTTTATTACCGAATAAAGGTTTAGCCCCCTGATCGCCCGGCGGTGATATGCGTCGCCCCAGGCAGCGTCAGATTAGCGCCAGTACCGCGAACACCCACGCACGCAGCATGCGCTTCCCTTAGTGGTATAGTATCTCAACGGATCAATATCTGATCCGATCAGATCTATACTAGCGTCCCCAGCAGTTTAGGGTTCCCGAAAACGCAGTGTTAGCGGGATCAGCCCAGATACCCGCTAGCACCTGCGTTTTGCCCCTCCGCCCAGCCCAGCCCAGCCCACCCAAGTGCAGTATCGATCGATCACTGTCACTTACAAAACACTAAACGCATAACTGCAGCGTTCGCAGAGTCAGGCCTGATCCCTGCGATCGCTAACAGTTTTTTTGGTAGCGTTTTGGTGAACTGGCAAGCACCAGCCCCAGGCAGCGTCAGATTAGCGCCAGTAGCGCTAACACCCACGCACGCACCGTACACCTCCCTTAGTGGTATAGTATCTGAACGGATCAATATCTGATCCGATCAGATCTATACTAGCGTCCCCAGCAGTTTAGGGTTCCCAAAAACGCAGTGTTAGCGGGATCAGCCCAGATACCTGCTAGCACCTGCGTTTTGCCCCTCCGCCCGGCCCAGCCCACCCAAGTGCAGTATCGATCGATCACTGTCACTTACAAAACACTAAACGCATAACTGCAGCGTTCGCAGAGTCAGGCCTGATCCCTGCGATCGCTAACAGTTTTTTTGGTAGTATTTTGGTGAACTGGCAAGCACCAGCCCCAGGCAGCGTCAGATTAGCGCCAGTACCGCTAACACCCACGCACGCACCGTACACCTCCCTTAGTGGTATAGTATCTGATCGCATCAATATCTGATCCGATCTGATCTATACTAGCGTCCCCAGCAGTTTAGGGTTCCCAAAAACGCAGTGTTAGCGGGATCAGCCCAGATACCTGCTAGCACCTGCGTTTTGCCCCTCCGCCCGGCCCGGCCCAGCCCACCCAAGTGCAGTATCGATCGATCACTGTCACTTACAAAACACTAAACGCATAACTGCAGCGTTCGCAGAGTCAGGCCTGATCCCTGCGATCGCTAACAGTTTTTTTTGTAGCGTTTTGGTGAACTGGCAAGCGCCAGCGGCCTAGTACACCCCGGTCGTAGTCAAACCAGCACTACAGTAACACTTGGTGACGTGGCGAGTCCCATAAGTGCAGTTCAAGCTGGTGAGGTGGCAAGCACAAGTAGTGTCCCGCTGCCACCAAAAAGACAAACACAGGCCCGTCGTGCCCATAATGCCCTTCCTGCTGCATTCGCCAATCCTAATTGGGAACCCACCGCTTCTGCAGCGCCCGTACTTCCCCCATTCACATCCCCAACCAAATGCAGTCGGCTGCATGAGAGGCATTTTTATGTCCTCCCGAGTACCCCTACCCAACGAACCCCCCAAAAAAGATGTTGTGTCTGCAGAAAGCGCGGATATAGGCGTGACACCCGCTATTATTGTCCCTCCTGTCCTGACAATCCTGGTCTTTGCATTGGTGAATGTTTTGAACGCTACCATGCACTAGTTGACTATTAGCGTAGGGTACAGCATTGCACAGACTAGGCACACTTTCACAGGGTCTCCCGAGATGCCATCGCATTTTGAGAGACCCGAACCTGGAACCGGTTACAGTTATAAAAGTTAGTTACAAAAAAAAGTGTAAAAAAAAAAAAAAAAAAAACACAAACAAAAATATAAAATAAAAATAGTTGTCGTTTTATTGTTCTCTCTCTCTCTATTCTCTCTCTATTGTTCTGCTCTTTTTTACTGTATTCTATTCTGCAATGTTTTATTGTTGTTATGTTTTATCACGTTTGCTTTTCAGGTATGTAATTATTTATACTTTACTGTTTACTGTGTATTATTGTTAACCATTTTTTTGTCTTCAGGTATGCCATTCACGACTTTGAGTGGTTATACCAGAATGATGCCTGCAGGTTTAGGTATCATCTTGGTATCATTCTTTTCAGCCAGCGGTCGGCTTTCATGTAAAAGCAATCCTAGTGGCTAATTAGCCTCTAGACTGCTTTTACAAGCAGTGGGAGGGAATGCCCCCCCCCCCCCCCCCACATCTTCCGTGTTTTTCTCTGGCTCTCCTGTCTCAACAGGGAACCTGAGAATGCAGCCGGTGATTCAGCCAGCTGACCATAGAGCTGATCAGAGACCAGAGTGGCTCCAAACATCTCTATGACCTAAGAAACCGGAAGCTACGAGCATTTTATGACGTAGATTTCGCCGGATGTAAACAGCGCCATTGGGAAATTGGGAAAGCATTTTATCACACCGATCTTGGTGTGATCAGATGCTTTGAGGGCAGAGGAGAAATCTAGGGTCTAATAGACCCCAATTTTTGCAAAAAAGAGTACCTGTCACTACCTATTGCTATCATAGGGGATATTTACATTCCCTGAGATAACAATAAAAATGATTTAAAAAAAAAAAAAAATGAAAGGAACAGTTTAAAAATAAGATAAAAAAATAATAATAATAAAGAAAAAAAAAAAAAAAAAAAAAAAAGCACCCCTGTCCCCCCTGCTCTCGCGCTAAGGTGAACGCAAGCGTTGGTCTGGCGTCAAATGTAAACAGCAATTGCACCATGCATGTGAGGTATCGCCGCGAAGGTCAGATCGAGGGCAGTAAGTTTAGCAGTAGACCTCCTCTGTAAATCTAAAGTGGTAACCTGTAAAGGCTTTTAAAGGCTTTTAAAAATGTATTTAGTTTGTCGCCACTGCACGTTTGTGCGCAATTTTAAAGCATGTCATGTTTGGTATCCATGTACTCGGCCTAAGATCATCTTTTTTATTTCATCAAACATTTGGGCAATATAGTGTGTTTTAGTGCATTAAAATGTAAAAAAGTGTGTTTTTTCCCCAAAAAATGCGTTTGAAAAATCGCTGCGCAAATACTGTGTGAAAAAAAAAAATGAAACACCCACCATTTTAATCTGTAGGGCATTTGCTTTAAAAAAAATATATAATGTTTGGGGGTTCAAAGTAATTTTCTTGCAAAAAAAAATTATTTTTTTATGTAAACAATAAGTGTCAGAAAGGGCTTTGTCTTCAAGTGGTTAGAAGAGTGGGTGATGTGTGACATAAGCTTCTAGATGTTGTGCATAAAATGCCAGGACAGTTCAAAACCCCCCCAAATGACCCCATTTTGGAAAGTAGACACCCCAAGCTATTTGCTGAGAGTCATGTTGAGTCCATGGAATAATTTATATTGTGACACAAGTTGCGGGAAAGAGACAATTTTTTATTTTTTTTATTTTTTTTTGCGCAAAGTTGTCACTAAATGATATATTGCTCAAACATGCCATGGGAATATGTGAAATTACACCCCAAAATACATTCTGTTGCTTCTCCTGAGTACGGGGATACCACATGTGTGGGACTTTTTGGGAGCCTAGCCGCGTACGGGACCCCGAAAACCAAGCACCGCCTTCAGGCTTTCTAAGGCCGTAAATTTTTGATTTCACTCTTCACTGCCTATCACAGTTTCGGAGGCCATGGAATGCCCAGGTGGCACAAACCCCCCCCCAAATGACCCCATTTTGGAAAGTAGACACCCCAAGCTATTTGATGAGAGGTATAGTGAGTATTTTGCAGACCTCACTTTTTGTCACAAAGTTTTGAAAATTGAAAAAAGAAAAAAAAAAATTTTTTTTCTCGTCTTTCTTTATTTTCAAAAACAAATGAGAGCTGCAAAATACTCACCATGCCTCTCAGCAAATAGCTTGGGGTGTCTGCTTTCCAAAATGGGGTCATTTGGGGGGGGTTTGTGCCACCTGGGCATTCCATGGCCTCCGAAACTGTGATAGGCAGTGAGGAGTAAAATCAAAAATGTACGCCCTTAGAAATCCTGAAGGCGGTGCTTGGTTTTCGGGGTCCCGTACGCGGCTAGGCTCCTAAAAAGTCCCACACATGTGGTATCCCCGTACTCAGGAGAAGCAGCTAAATGTATTTTGGGGTGCAATTCCACATATGCCCATGGCCTGTGTGAGCAATATATCATTTAGTGACAACTTTGTGCAAAAAAAAAAAAAAAAAAAAAAAAATTTGTCACTTTCCCGCAACTTGTGTCAAAATATAAAACATTCCATGGACTCAACATGCCTCAAAGCAAATAGCTTGGGGTGTCTACTTTCCAAAATGGGGTCATTTGGGGGGGTTTTATGTCATCTGGGCATTTTATGGCCTTCAAAACTGTGATAGGTAGTGAGGAGTAAAATCAAAAATGTACGCCCTTAGAAATCCTGAAGGCGGTGATTGGTTTTCGGGGCCCCGTACGCGGCTAGGCTCCCAAAAAGTCCCACACATGTGGTATCCCCGTACTCAGGAGAAGCAGCTAAATGTATTTTGGGGTGCAATTCCACATATGCCCATGGCCTGTGTGAGCAATATATCATTTAGTGACAACTTTTTGTAATTTTTTTTTTTTTTTTTTTTTTTTGTCATTATTCAATCACTTGGGACAAAAAAAATGAATATTCAATGGGCTCAACATGCCTCTCAGCAAATTCCTTGGGGTGTCTACTTTCCAAAATGGGGTCATTTGTGGGGGTTTTGTACTGCCCTGCCATTTTAGCACCTCAAGAATCGACATAGGCAGTCATAAATTAAAGGCTGTGTAAATTCCAGAAAATGTACCCTAGTTTGTAGACGCTATAACTTTTGCGCAAACCAATAAATATACACTTATTGACATTTTTTTTACCAAAGACATGTGGCCGAATACATTTTGGCCTAAATGTATGACTAAAATTGAGTTTATTGGATTTTTTTTAGAACAAAAAGTAGAAAATATCATTTTTTTTCAAAATTTTCGGTCTTTTTCCGTGTATAGCGCAAAAAATAAAAACGGCAGAGGTGATCAAATACCATCAAAAGAAAGCTCTATTTGTGGGAAGAAAAGGACGCAAATTTCGTTTGGGTACAGCATTGCATGACCGCGCAATTAGCAGTTAAAGCGACGCAGTGCCGAATTGTAAAAAGTGCTCTGGTCAGGAAGGGGGTAAAACCTTCCGGGGCTGAAGTGGTTAAAATAGGGGACCGCCTGTATATACTATATGGCCTACCCTATACACTCTGGGGAAAATTGGGCCTTAGGTGTTGGTGGTACCAGAACACTGTAAGCCCTCACAGTTACTCTTGGCGGGCGCTGGAATGGGCCCTGCTGTGAAATATTATATCAAGAATTGTAATTACATGCCCCTGGTAAACAGGGGCAGAAAAATTGGGCCTTAGGCGGCGGTGGTTGTGCTTTATGTATTGTGTCCCCCACCAGGAATGTAGTAGCAACTGCACTAGGGGTGCACGGTACTGTGTACACCAACAGAGGTTTAATAACAACTATGGGTGTACTGTATTGACCACCAGAAAAGTATGAGCAACTGCACTATGGGTGCACAGCACTGTATACTGTGTGCACCGCCTGAAGTATATTAGACAGGCCTGCTTGCCCTCTTTTAGTGGCCTGTGAGCGTCTGCCTCTCCTTGGTAGCCTTCCGGACATGCTGTAAATTTTGTTTAGCAAAAAAACATTACACTGTATTGTGTACTGTGTACACCACCAGGAAAATAATAGCAACTGCACTAGGGGTGCACGGTACTGTGTACACCAACAGAAGTTCAATAACAACTATGGGTGCACTGTATGTATTGTGTACACCACCAGGAAAGTAGTAGCAACTGCACTAGGAGTGCACAGTACTGTGTACACCAACAGAAGTGTAATAACAACTATGGGTGCACTGTATGTATTGTGTACACCACCAGGAAAGTAGTAGCAACTGCACTAGGGGTGCATGGTACTGTGTACACCAACAGAAGTGTAATAACAACTATGAGTGCACTGTATGTATTGTGTACACCACCAGGAAAGTAGTACTAACTGCACTAGCAGTGCACGGTACTGTGTACACCAGTAGAGGTTTAATAACAACTATGGGTGTACTGTATTGACCACCAGAAAAGTATTGTATACTGTGTGCACCACCTGAAGTATATTAGAAACAGAACACCAGGAACGGCCTGCAGTCAGATATAGCTAAAATGGATACAGTGGGGATATATATATATATATATATATATATATATATATATATATATATATATATATATATATATATATATATATATATATATATATATATATATATATATATATATATAAAAGACTATCTGTATATATATTAAATACACTGCAGCTAACTGAATCACCTGCCTGCCTGAAGTGTATTAGAAACAGTACACCAGGAACGGACTAAAGTCAGATCTAGCTAAACTGGATACAGTGGATATATATATATATATATATATATATATATATATATATATATATATATATATATATATATATATATATATATATATATATATATACGAGACTGACTGTATATATATATATATATATATATATAAATATATAGATATATATAGATATCTATATATCTATATATATATATCAAATACACTGCAGCTAACTGAATAATCTGCCTGCCCACCTGCTCAATCTAAATTACACTCTCTCTCCATCCACGCCAATGACACACTACACAAGGCCGACGTGCAGGCGACCTTATATAGTGTGGGGCATGGACTTGGTCCCCCTGAGCCATGAGTGGCCAAAAGCACCCTGCCTTTGGCCAATTATCTTAGCTGAGGCTGCTGTGATTGGCCAAAGCATGCAGGTCATGGTGCATGCTCTGGCCAATCATCATACAGAAATGTATGATATGGGCCGTTAAGCGCCGTTCGAATTTGGCTCGAACGGCCCATAATGTTCGGTTTTTGACGAACGGGCGAACAGCCAATGTTCGAGTCGAACTCATGTGCGACCCAAACAGAAAGCTCATCCCTACACTTCAGACATCTTGTTAAGCTCCTCCAGTTTCCATGTGTGTTGGAAGTTCGTCAGAAGGGTCCGGTATTTCTTCTAGAATGATGCATCAGTTCTTCAGGAGTTAAAGTCCCGCAGGGAGCGTCCGCACTGCATGAGTTTTGTTTTGGTGTGTAATGAGCAGCTTAGTGGGAAGCCCCATTTATATGAGATTTTATGATTCTGAAGAGCTTTGGTTGTAGTCGCCAGCTGTCTGAGGTTTTCCATGGTTGCCTTGGATAAATTAGCATATAGAGCGATGTTGGTGAAAGGGTCAGGAAGCCTTGCCGCTTGCTTTGCTGCATACATGACTTTCTCTTTCACCGTGAAGAAGTGGACATGGGCTAATACATCTCTGGTTGTGGAGGCAGGGAGGTGCGGTGGCTTAGGGAGTCTGTGTGCCCTGTCAATTTTCATGTCACAGATTGTTAGGTCAGGTAAAAGGGCATGCATCAGGGACTGAAGGTATTGTACTACATCTGATTGTTGAATCAACTCTGGGACATTGCAGAACTTGATATTATTATGCCTGGATCGGTCATCCAGGTCTGCAAGCTTCAGATTGATTAATTGGAGTTCATCTTCATGGTCCGCAAAACCATCAACTAGCTCATTATTTGCAGAGAGCATGTCTTCCATTCTTGTTTCTATATGAGTAATGGTTTGATCATGCTGATGTACAGTTGTAGATAATGAGGAAACAGTAATGTATAAATCAGTATATAACTTTGCCTCAGTGAGAGCATCATGCTCTTCATGGTAATCTCAGGTAGTAGCTGATCTGAGGCAGGGAAGGCATCCAGCACTGATGATTGCTGTGACGGGGAGAGAGAACAGGCAGGGAGCTGTGACGGGCTGGGTCTGCTGTGGCTCTTCTGTTCTGAGCCTAGTTTTAGCAGGGCTGGATGTGGTGGGTGAGTTGGGAGGAGAGCACTCACACTGCGGGTCAGGAGATTGCGGGGTTCTGGGAGGCAGCATGAGGTTCTAACTGGAGTGTGAGGAGGAGAGCCATGCTGACATTACATGGCTGCTGCCACCATCTTGGCCGCTCGCCAGGCCTGCCAAGGTGAAGTAGGCAGTGAGCTTCCCAGGGAGCTTAGCATCCTTCTTCCGTTTGGACATGGTTCATCCATGTTGCTAGGATGTCCGGGCTACTCAGTGGGTAAGTTTCCCCTTCCCTGGAGCCGCTCTGTGAGTCGCTTAGGCTGGTTTAACTGTGGAGCTGTGGGTCTAGGCAGCCATCCACAAGAGCCGTCAAGCCACGCCCCCCTTTGTTATCGCTTTAAAACCACTTTAGGCTGATGTGTTTTTGCCTTATAATTTTAACCACTTTTTATAGCGTGATTCTTGATTCATATTCCTGTCATTGTCAAAAATGTTCTCCTACATCACACATTGCTTGTGCAGCCTTTTGTGATAGGTGTCACCAAGGGCATTACCATCTGTTTGTTTAATAAAAAATAGTACTTCAAGCTCATGGAAAAGCAGGATATTATTTTGGATGAAAATCTTTTGAAATTCCTAAATACAAGCAAATATTGTAACCAGGAGACAGCTAATATGCAGTTAAGAATTACAACATGTGAAGAAACTATGACCACCTCTTGGCTTATTATGCTGGCTGACAGCACTGCTTACAAAATGCACATAAGTGCAAGCTTCTGCTACACCAATGGAATATTTTTTAGGTTTTTGAGCTGTGATATTGTAAGTAGGAGGTACCACATGCAAGTCTCTTTTTTTTGAATAATTGTTAGAGCTACAGCTAATTTATAAGCTGTGTGTAATTTTTAACAAAAATAGTTGTTTTTATGATGTTGCATTGAAAGTATGTTATGTGACAACTTAAGATACAAATGAAGCTTTGCTGTATTTACAGGGCATCCGGAAAGTATTCACAGTGCTTCACTTTCCCACATTTTGTTATGTTACAGCCTTATTCCAAAATGGATTAAATTCATTATTTTCCTCAAAATTCTATAAAAAAATACCCCATAATGATCACGCAAAAGAAGTTTGTTTGAAATCTTTGCAAATTTATTACAAACCCCCCCCCCCCAAAAAATCACATGTACATAAGTATTCACAGCCTTTGCCATGACACTCAAAATCAAGCTCAGATTCATCCTGTTTCCACTGATCATCCTTGAGATGTTTCTACAACTTGATTGGAGTCCTCCTTCAATTCAGTTGATTGAACATGATTTGGAAAGGTCTATATAAGGTCCCACAGTTAATAGTGCATGTCGGAGCACAAACCAAGTTATGAGGTCCAAGGAATTGTCTGTAGACCTCCAAGACAGGATTGTATCTAGGCACAGATCTGGTGAAGGTTACAGAAAAATGTTTGCAGCATTGAAGGTCGCCAATGAGCACAGTGGCCTCCATCATCTGTAAATGGAAGAAGTTTGGAACCATCAGGACTCCTTCTAGAGTGGGCCGCCCGGCCAAACTGAGCAATCAGGGGAGAAGGGTCTTAGTAATGGAGGTGACCAAGAACCCGGTAGTCACTCTGACAGAGCTCCAGCATTTCTCGGTGGAGAGAGGAGAACCTTCCAGAAGAACAACCATCTCTGCAGCACTCCACCAATCAGGCCTGTATGGTAGAGTGGCCAGATGGAAGCCACTCCTCAGTAAAAGGCACACAACAGCCCATCTGGTTTTTGCCAAAAGGCACCTGAAGGCACTCTGATCTAATGAAACAAAGACTGAACTCTTTGGCCTGAATGGCAAGTGTCATGTCTGGAGGGAACCAGGCACCGCTCATCACCTGGCCAACACCATCCCTACAGTGAAGCATGGTGGTGGCAGCATCGTGCTGTTGGGATGTTTTTCAGCGGCAGTTACCAGTAGACTAATCAGGACCAAGAGAAAGATGAATGCAACAATGTACAGAGACATCCTTGATGAAAACCTGCTCCAGAGTGCTCTGGACCTCAGACTGGGGCGAATGTTCATCTTCCAACAGGACAACGACCCTAAGCACACAGCCAAGATAACAAAGAAGTGGCTACGGGACAACTCTGTGAATGTCCTTGAGTGGCCCAGCCAGAGCCCAGACTTGAACCCGATTGAACATCTCTTGAGAGATTTGAAACCATCTCTTGAGAGATCTGAAAATGGCTGTGCACCGATGCTACTCATCCAACCTGCTGGATCTTGAGAGGTCCTGCAAAGAAGAATGGGAGAAACTGCCTAAAAATAGGTGTGCCAAGCTTGTAGCATCAAACTAAAAAAGAATTAAGGCTGTAATTGGTGCCAAAGGTGCTTCAACAAAGTATTGAGCAAAGGCTGTGGATATTTACAGTATCTCACAAAAGTGAGTACACCCTCACATTTTTATAAATATTTTATTATATATTTTCATGTGACAACACTGAAGAAATTACACTTTGCTACAACGTAAAGTAGTGAGTGTACAGGTTGTATAACAGTGTAAATTTGCTGTCCCCTCAAAATAACTCAACACACAGCCAATAATGTCTAAACTGCTGGCAACAAAAGTGAGTACACCCCTAAGTGAAAATGTCCAAATTGGGCCCAAAGTGTCAACATTTTGTGTGGTCACCATTATTCTCCAGTACTGCCTTAACCCTCTTGGGCATGGAGTTCACCAGAGCTTCACAGGTTGCCCCTGGAGTCCTCTTCCACTCCTCCATGATGACATTACGGAGCTGGTGGATGTTAGAGACATGCTCTGCTTCAGTATGTCACAGTACATGTTGGCATTCATGGTTCCCTCAATGAACTGTAGCTCCCCAGTGCCAGCAGCACTCATGCAGTCCCAGACCATGATACTCCCACCACCATGCTTGACTGTAGGCAAGACACACTTGTCTTTGTACTCCTCACCTGGTTGCTGCCACACACGCTTGACACCATCTGAACCAATTAAGTTTATCTTGATCTCATCAGATCACAGGACATGGTTCCAGTAATCCATGTCCTTAGTCTGCTTGTCTTCAGCAAACTGTTTGCAGGCTTTCTTGTGCATCATCTTTAGAAGAGGCTTCCTTCTGGAATGACAGCCATGCAGACCAGTTTGATGCAGAGTGTGGTGTATGGTCTGAGCTCTGACAGGCTGACCCCCCACCCCTTCAACCTCTGCAGCAATGCTGGCAGCACTCCTATGTCTATGACACTGAGCATGTGCACTCAACCTCTTTGGTCGACCATGGCGAGGCCTGTTCTGAGTGGAACCTGCCCCCGTTAAACCACTGTATGGTCTTGGCCACCATGCTGCAGCTCAGTTTCAGGGTCTTGGCAATCTTCTTATAGCCTAGGCCATCTTTATGTAGAGCAACAATTCTTTTTTTCAGATCTTCAGAGAGTTCTTTGCAATGAGGTGCCATGTTGAACTTCCAGTGACCAGTATGAGAGAGTGAGAGCGATAACACCTGCTCCCCATTCTCACCTGAGACCATTCACACTAACGAGTCACATGACACCAGGGAGAGAAAATGGCTAATTGGGCCTAATTTGGACATTTACACTTAGGGGTGTACTCACTTTTGTTGCCAGCGGTTTAGACATTAATGGCTGTGTGTTGAGTTATTTTGAGGGGACAGCAAATTGACACTGTTATACAAGCTAGTAGTACACTCGCTACTTTACATTGTAGCAAAGTGTCATTTATCCAGTGTTGTCACATGAAAAGATAAATTTAAATATTTACAAAAATGGGAGGGGTGTACTCACTTTTGTGAGATACTGTATGTAGATGTGATTTTTTTGTTTTTTATTTTTAATAAATTTATCAAACAAACTTCTTTCAGGTTGTCATTATGGGTTATTGTTTGTAGAATTTTGAGTAAAATAATGAATTTAATCAGTTTTGGAATAAGGCTGCAACATAACAAAATGTAGAAAAAGTGAAGCGCTGTGGATACTTTCCGGATGCACTGTATCTTTTTAACACCTTCCTGCCCAGCCTATAGCTGAATGACGACCGGGCGATGGCTTTACCATTCTAAGTGGACGTTATATTACACAGCTGATGAATGATCAGTGTATCGGCTTGGTGACGGCACCATATAACCGCTGTGACTAATCACAGCAGGCCACATGACAGTTGTAAACAATGAATGACTTCCTTTCATGCCATCCATTGTGTACAATTGTGTTGATAGCTGTGATTGGTCAATGTGATCACATGGTACAGACAAGGCCAAACACAGCCCATCTGCACCATGTGATTAGCTTTGACCAATCACAGCTAATCATATCAAAACAAACTGAATTAATCTGTTTCATTCAGTAAAATGCTAGCTTATAGCAATGAAATTCACAGCTATAAGCATTCATAATGTGCAAAAAAATAAATAAAATCCTGATCACTTCCCCAGAGTAACTGCGTTCTGGAACCTTTGGCAGTCCTCTCCAGCCTGTCATTTAATACTGAAGCCAGTAGAGGAAGTTTTATGCACAGCTCACTTCCTCTACTGGCTTCTCTGTGCTAGTGCTGCACACTCAGGGCTGCTGCCCTCGAGCCCTGGTGAGGTCCCAGGTCTCAACCTTCAGCTGCTGCAGTGATTCAGGAGCAAGCTTTCATCCTTGCTTGTCGCCGCTACTAGATTTTGTAGCCGAGGAGCCCTGAAACACCTCCTCAGCTCTGTGCTACAGTGGGGAAGCTCTCTGGTCCACTGTACTGTGCTTGAAAAATAAGCCTGCACATACCATGGAGAACGGAGACTGCAAAAGAGTTGAGTGATCTGTGTGCACTGTGAAAGTGTGTGGGGGAGGGGGAATATGTGCAGAGAGGGAAATTGTGTGTGTTTAGCATTGTACACAAAGGAGAGCTTGGGGTATTTTGTGCAGAGAGGAAACCTGGGAAAGTATGTGTGTGTGGAAGGGGGGAGGGGAGGTCAGCAGAGGGGAGATCGGGGGGGGGGATTTGTGATGAGAGGAGAGCTGGGGGAGATTTGTGATGAGAGGAGAGCTGGGGGGATTTGTGATGAGAGCAGAGCTGTGGGGATTTGTAATGAGAGGAGAGCTGGGGGAGATTTGTGATGAGAGGAGAGCTGGAGGGGAATTTGTGATGAGGGGAGAGCTGGGGGGGATTTGTGATGAGAGGAGAGCTGGGGGGATTTGTGATGAGAGGAGAGCTGGGGAGATTTGTGATGAGAGGAGAGCTGGGGGAGATTTGTGATGAGAGGAGAGCTAGGGGGGATTTGTGATGAGAGGAGAGCTGGGGGGATTTGTGATGAGAGGAGAGCTGGAGGGGGATGTGTGATGAGAGGAGAGCTGGGGGGATTTGTGATGAGAGAAGAGCTGGGGGAATTTGTGATGAGAGGAAAGTTGGAGGGGGATTTGTGATGAGAGGAGAGCTGGGGGGATTTGTGATGAGAGGAGAACTGGCTGGATTTGTGATGAGAGGAGAGCTAGGGAGGATTTGTGATGAGAGGAGAATTGGGGGGATTTGTAATGATAAGATAGCTGGGGGATTTGTGATGAGAGGAGAGCTGGAGGGGGATTTGTGATGAGAGGAGAGCTTCAGGTGGATTTGTGATGATAGGAGAGCTGGGGGGATTTGTGATGAGAGGAGAGCTTCAGGTGGATTTGTGATGATAGGAGAGCTGGGGGTATTTGTGATGAGAGGAGAGCTGGGGGGATTTGTGATGAGAGGAGAGCTGGGGGGGCATTTTGATGAGAGGAGAGCTGGGGGGATTTGTGATGAGAGGAGAGCTGGGGAATTTGTGATGAGAAGAGAGCTGGAGGGGGATTTGTGATGAGAGGAGAGCTGGAGGGGGATTTGTGATGAGAGGAGAGCTGGGGTATTTGTCATGAGAGGAAAGCTGGTGAGATTTGTGATGAGAGGAGAGCTGGAGGGGGATTGTGATGAGAGGAGAGCTGGAGGGGCATTTGTTATGAAAGGAGAGCTGGGGATATTTGTGATGAGAGGAGAGCTAGGGGAGGGATTTGTGATGCCCTTGGATAGCGGATGACAGCCCAACGGAAGGCTTTGGCTACAGCGGCCTGGGACTGTGAAGCTGACAGGGGACCCTAACTTTGGGAGTGATTTGGAGTGGCGGTTGGACGAAATCATGGATTTCAGAGAAGGGCTACTGAACGTCTCGGAAGTGCACTGGGCACTGGAAGATATAGAGTTTCTGGCCGTTCAGGAATGGGAGCTGGAGATTGCCTACAGACAGCTGCTAGACTCTGCTCAGCACCAGGGCTGGGCTCCCTTTGCCTGGGACTATCAGGAAATACCAGTTGACAACTCTGAAATCCTGGCTGAAGAATCGGTAATGTGGCAGAGTAACAGTGTGCTTTGCCAACCTGCCCCCGCAGGACGCGGAGGTCTTATGGCGGATGCAGCAAGTGCTGACTGACCTTGATGATCCTGTTTCTGCATGGGATGATCTTGGATGGAGGAATGTGCCTGTCCAGCAGCATGCCAGAGAATCGACAGTGGAAAATCTGGAGATTTCCATCCCCAAAGCTGAAGTGCTGACAACAGGGCAGAGCTCTGCTAACCTCTGTCCAGCACCGATAGCATCTTCTGGGGTCCATGGACAGGAGATGTTGAACCTCTATCCCCAGACACCAGTTGCAGAGCCAGGGGATTTAAACACTTTTCTACTGAGGAAGAACAACCTGATGAGCCTCCAGGAGAATAGCTGGTATCAGGGCCAAACTTCACTTTGCTCTGTCCAGCACCAACAACATTATCTGTGGAGTTGCAAGGAACTTCCCCAGCTGAAGCGCTGGTCCCTGGACAGAGGGTTCAAGACCTCTGCCCCACATCTGTGGCAGTTCCCGATGCTCAGGATCAGAAGGTGGTGGTCACTTCCCAGCAGTAGATCAGGATACAGGGGGAGAAGGGAGAGGAGGTGTTCATCGTCCCTCCCCAACAGTTTGCCAGGGTGGAGGAAACAGTCTTTCCTCCACAGCAAAGATCCATGCACCTGGGAGACACTACCAGAGACATGTCATCCCAGCAGCCAGATGAGGGAATGGAACAGGAAGCAGCCAGCTCCCCTCCCCAATGGCAGCTACAAAGTTTGGGAGTTGAGGAATCCAGCCTCCTGCCCCAATGGTTAGCTGGAGCGGAGGAGGTGGAGTGCCCAGCAGAAATGCTGGCAACAGGGCAGAGTGCTACCAACCTCTGCCCAGCACCGGCAACAACTGTGGAGTAGGGATGAGCTTCGTGTTCGAGTCGAACCCCAGTGCATTGCTGGCTGATGATTGGCCAAGCATGCACTATGACCCGCATGCTTGGCCAATCACAGCGCCGTCTGAACAGAGAGCCGTAATTGGCCAAAGCCAAGGAGGCTTTGGCCAATTATGGCTCAGGGGATTTAGTACACGCCCCACACTATATAAGGCTACCTGCACGGCAGGCCTGTGTAGTGTGTGTTCCGGCGTTGAAAGAGATAGACAGAGAGACAGTGTCATTTGATTTGAGTTAGATAGATTAGGCAGAACAGTCAGTCAGTTAGCTGCACTTACAGTGTATTGTGTATATATATGCATCCCAGGTGTTGCATATATATATATATATATATATACACTGTATTCAGTTTAGCTAGATCCGTTCCTGTTAGCTTCCTACTGACAGTCAGGCTTGTCTTGTTACAGTATTTACAGCTACCTGAAGAAAATTGCTGGTGTTCTTTTGATCCTATTAGTACCACAGTCAGGCAGCTAGACTATTTACAGTTAGTGCAGTGCGTCCTGCTCACAGTGTTCAGCTAGATCCGTTCCTGTTATCTTCTTACTGACAGGCAGGCTTGTCTTGTTACAGTATATACAGCTACCTGAAGAAAATTGCTGGTGTTCTTTTGATCCTATTAGTACCACAGTCAGGCAGCTAGACTATTTACAGTTAGTGCAGTGCGTCCTGCTCACAGTGTTCAGCTAAAACTACAAGTTAGTGGGGTGCGTCCTGCTCACAGTGTTCAGCTAAACCTACAAGTTAGTGGGGTGCGTCCTGCTCACAGTGTTCAGCTAAACCTACAAGTTAGTGCGGTGCGTCCTGCTCACAGTGTTCAGCTAAAACTACAAGTTAGTGCTGTGCGTCCTACTCACAGTGTTCAGCTAAACCTACAAGTTAGTGTAGTGAGACCTCTGCACAGTGTTCATCTAAAGCTACAAGTTAGTGCAGTGCGTCCTGCTCACAGTGTTCAGCTAGATCCGTTCCTGTTATCTTCTTACTGACAGGCAGGCTTGTCTTGTTACAGTATATACAGCTACCTGAAGAAAATTGCTGGTGTTCTTTTGATCCTATTAGTACCACAGTCAGGCAGCTAGACTATTTACAGTTAGTGCAGTGCGTCCTGCTCACAGTGTTCAGCTAAACCTACAAGTTAGTGGGGTGCGTCCTGCTCACAGTGTTCAGCTAAACCTACAAGTTAGTGTGGTGCGTCCTGCTCACAGTGTTCAGCTAAAACTACAAGTTAGTGCTGTGCGTCCTGCTCACAGTATTCAGCTAAACCTACAAGTTAGTGTAGTGAGACCTCTGCACAGTGTTCATCTAAAGCTACAAGTTAGTGCAGTGCGTCCTGCTCACAGTGTTCAGCTAAAACTACAAGTTAGTGCTGTGCATCCTGCTTACAGTGTTCAGCTAAAACTACAAGTTAGTGTGGTGCGTCCACCTCACAGTGTTCAGCTAAACCTACAAGTTATTTTTTTGCGCGCTCTGCACAGTGTTCACCTAAAGCTACCTGTAGAAGGTTGGTGGTGTTTTCTTGATCCTATCACTACTGCAGGCAGCTAAAAAAGCTACAAGTTAGTTTTTTGCGAGCTCTGCACAGTGTTCAGCTAAAGCTACCTGTAGAAGGTTGGTGGTGTTCTCATACTACAGGCAGGCAGTTGATTTTGCTAGCTGCAGTATCAGTATATATATATATATATATATATATATATATATATATATATATATATATATATATATATATATATATCTATATATATATATATATATATATATATCCCAGCTTAGTGCAGCTACAGGCCATTAGTATGTCTGGAAGGCCAAGAAGGAGAGGCACACAGTCACAAGCCAATAAGAGAGGGCAAGCAGGCTCTGTGTCTAGTGCTGGTCGTGGAGACGGTGCATCCTCATCAGCACGTGGCCGTGGGACACGCTTGGCCTTTTTTTCGGCAGCTGGCCGTGTTGAGCCGCAACATGCGGAAGACTTGGTCGAGTGGATGACCAAGCCGTCCTCATCCTCCTCATCCTCTCTCATCCATGCCCAGGGTACTTTGTCTGGCAAAGCAGCGGCCTCTTCCCTCGGCTCAATGTCATCAGTGACTCCTTACCTAGCCCCACCATGTCCTCCTGAGGAGTCCCTCGAACTGTTTGACCACAGTGTTGGGTACATGCTCCAGGAGGATGCCCAGCGTTTGGAAGGCTCTGATGATGATACTGAGCTCGATGAAGGCAGTAACATGAGCACGGACAGAGGGGGTGCCCAAGAAGGACAGCAATCTGGCAGTCATGCTCCCCCTGCTGCAGCATACTGCCAGGTTTGCTCCAGTGATGAGGAGGGAGGGGATGATGAGGTCACTGACTCAACGTGGGTGCCTGATAGGAGAGAGGAAGAGGAGGAGGAGGCGGCACATCACCAACGAGGCAGGATGCCCTCCAGGGGCCAGCCTAAGGGCAGCACATTGACTGCATCACACCCCAAAGCTCCACATGTGCAGGGCGCTGCAGTCTCTGCGCGTTATTCAAAAAGTTCTTTGGTGTGGGCCTTTTTTGAGACGAGTGCATCAGATCGCACCGCTGCTATTTGCAACATATGTCTCAAGCGTATCTCGCGTGGCCAAAACATCTCCTGCTTGGTAAAAGACACACACCAAAGAACAAAGAGGACCTCTCCTTGCTCCTCATCAGCTGAGATCTCCAAAGCCACTATACCTTCAGTCCTCTCTGAGACCTGCACTGAGAGGAATGAAGGTGTAGAATTAGGTGTGTCACAGCCAAGTACTTGTGGGCAATCTGCTTTTGGTAGACCGACGTCAGATTGTACCAGGCAAATTTTCCTGCCCCAGCTGCTGCACCGCCGAAAGAAGTTTGCTCCCAGCCATCCACATGCGCAGCGGTTGAATGCTAGCTTGGCAAAATTGCTAGCACTGCAACTGCTGCCTTTTCAGTTGGTAGACTCTGCCCCCTTCCGTGAGTTTGTGGAATGTGCGGTTCCTCAGTGGCAGGTACCCAAACGCCACTTTTTCTCACGGAAGGCGATTCCGGCTCTCTACCGGCATGTGGACGGCAATGTCCATGCCTCGCTGGACAGGGCGGTCAGCGGTAAGGTGCATATTACCGCTGACTCATGGTCCAGCAGGCATGGACAGGGACGTTACCTAAGTTTCACGGCGCATTGGGTGACTCTGCTGGCACCTGGGAAGGATGCAGGACAAGGTGCAGTAGTGTTGGAGGTTGTTCCGCCACCACGCCTCCAAAATGCTAATGATTGTGGCACATCTCTCTCCTCCACCCCTCCTCTTCTTCTTCCTCCATGGCCTCTTCCTGTGCTTTGTCCTCGGAACCAGCGGTGCTCCGTAGCCGTTCAAGGGGCTACGCAAGTACGCAGGTCAAAAGATGCCATGCGGTGCTTGAGCTGGTGTGCTTGGGGGACAGGAGTCACACTGGGGCAGAGGTTCTGTCAGCTCTGCAGGGGCAGCTTCTGAGGTGGTTGACGCCACGCCAACTTAAGGCAGGAATGGTGGTTTGCGACAATGGCACCAACCTCCTCTCTGCCCTCCGACAGGGACAAATGACCCATGTGCCCTGTTTGGCTCACGTCCTTAACTTGGTGGTGCAGCGGTTCTTGGGCAGGTACCCTGGCTTACAGGATGTCCTGAGGCAGGCTAGGAAAGTCTGTGTGCATTTCCTAATCTGTGACATGCCCACCAGGTGGAACTCAACTTTGGCCATGCTGCAGCTGCTGCACACGCAGCAGAAGGCCATCAATGAGTACCTGTGCGACTATGGCACCAGGACAGGGTCAGGGGAGCTTGATTTTTTTTCCCCACGCCAGTGGGCCATGATCAGGGATGCATGCACTGTCCTGTCACCATTTGAGGAGGCCACAAGGATGGTGAGCAGTGACAGTGCATGCATCAGTGACACTGTCCCCCTTGTCCACCTGTTGGAGCACACACTGCGTGGAATAATGGACAGGGCACTTGAGGCAGAACAGAGGCAGGAAGAGGAGGACTTCCTTAGCTCTCAAGGCCCCCTTTATCCAGACAGTGTTCCTGCGTGCCCGCCGATCACACAGGAAGAGGACGAGGAGGAGGAGGAGGAGGAAGATTGTGTCAGTATGGAGGTAGAGCCTGGCACTCAGCATCAGCAGCAGTCTTTAAGGGATCAGTCCCAAGAAACACATGGACTTGTACGTGGCTGGGAGGAGGTGGCTGCAGACCATGTCGTCCTTAGTGACCCAGAGGACTCCGGACCGAATGCCTCAGCAAACCTACGCTGCATGGCCTGCCTGATCCTGCAAAGCCTGCGTAAGGATCCTCGTATTCGTGGTATCAAGGAGAAGGACCAATACTGGCTGGCAACCCTCCTTGATCCACGTTACAAGGGTAAGGTTGCGGACCTTATCTTGCCATCGCATTGGGAGCAGAGGATGAAACATCTTCGGGAGGCCTTGCAGAAAGGTCTGTGCAACGCGTTCCCAGAGACTGGGAGGTTACAAACTCCTGTTTCTGGACAACGTGTTGCTGAGGCTTCGGTCAGTCAAAGAAGGAGCGGTGGAGAAGGTGGCTGTCTGACCGATGTGTTCAGACAATTTTTTGGTCCGCAGCCCCAAGGTATGATCGGTTCCAGCAACCATCGCCAGCGTCTGTTTTACATGGTGCAGGAATACCTAGGGGCAAGATCTGACTTGGACACCTTTCCCACCGAAAATCCTCTGGGTTACTGGGTCTTGAGGATGGATCACTGGCCAGAGCTTGCAATTGAGCTACTGGCCTGTCCTGCATCCAGCGTTCTTACGGAACGCACATTCAGTGCTGCTGGACGCTTTGTAACCGATCACAGGGTGCGTCTGTCCACCGACTCGGTCGATCGACTGACCTTCATAAAAATGAATCAGTCTTGGATCACCACCAGCTACCAAGCACCTGATGCTGATGTAACCGAATAGATTTTTTTGAAATCTCAGATCCCTTCAAAGACTGCCTATACCGATGCTGAGTGACTATCCCTGAGAAATTGTCCTCTTCCTCCTCAATCATCACGCTGATAGCTTGTAAGAACATTTTTGGTTCTGGGCGCCACCTACAGTGCCTAAGGCACAATTTTTCAGCCCCTGTTTAACAGGGGCGTGTAATTACAATTTTTGATGCAATACTTTGCAGCAGGGCTCGTTTCTGCGTTACAACTAGAGTGTCTGTGAGGGGTTGCAGTGTTGTGGCACCAGCACCAGTGCCTAAGGCCCAATTTTTCAGCCCTTGTTTAACAGGGGCGTGTAATTACAATTTTTGATGCAATACTTTGCAGCAGGGCTCATTTCAGCATTCCAACTAGAGTATCTGTGAGGGGTTGCAGTGTTGTGGCACCAGCACCAGTGCCTAAGGCCCAATTTTTCTGCCCCTGTTTAACAGGGGCGTGTAATTACAATTTTTGATGCAATACTTTGCAGCAGGGCTCGTTCCTGCGTTCCAACTAGAGTGTCTGTGAGGGGTTGCAGTGTTGTGGCACCAGCACCAGTGCCTAAGGCCTAATTTTTCAGCCCCTGTTCAACAGGGGCATGTAATTACAATTCTTGATCTAATATTTCACAGCAGGGCACATTTCTGCACCCACCAAGAGTGAGTGAGGACTTACAGTGTTGTGACACCAGCACCACCACCACCAAAGGCCCAATTTTTCTGCCTTTGTTCAACAGGGGCATGTAATTACAATTCTTGATCTAATATTTCACAGCAGGGCCCATTTCTGCACCTACCAAGAGCGAGTGAGGACTTACAGTGTTGTGGTACCAGCACCACCACCACCACCACCACCACCAAAGGCCCAATTTTTCTGCCCTTGTTCAACAGGGGCATGTAATTACAATTCTTGATCTAATATTTCACAGCAGGGCCCATTTCTGCACCCACCAAGAGCGAGTGAGGACTTACAGTGTTGTGGCACCAGCACCATCACCACCACCACCAAAGGCCCAATTTTTCTGCCCTTGTTCAACAGGGGCATGTAATTACAATTCTTGATCTAATATTTCACAGCAGGGCCCATTTCTGCACGCACCAAGAGCGAGTGAGGACTTACAGTGTTATGGCACCAGCACCACCACCACCACCACCAAAGGCCCAATTTTTCTGCCCTTGTTCAACAGGGGCATGTAATTACAATTCTTGATCTAATATTTCACAGCAGGGCCCATTTCTGCACCCACCAAGAGCGAGTGAGGACTTACAGTGTTGTGGCACCAGCACCACCACCACCACCAAAGGCCCAATTTTTCTGCCCCTGTTTAACAGGGGCATGTAATTACAATTCTTGATCTAATATTTCACAGCAGGGCCCATTTCTGCACCCACCAAGAGCGAGTGAGGACTTACAGTGTTGTGGCACCAGCAGCACCACCACCACCAAAGGCCCAATTTTTCTGCCCCTGTTCAACAGGGGCATGTAATTACAATTCTTGATCTAATATTTCACAGCAGGGCCCTGTGAGGGCTTACAGTGTTGTGGCCACAACAACACCTAAGGCCAAAATTTCGGCTGAGTATATAGGGCAGGCCCCTACTTTCAAACATCTAACTTACAAAAGACTCCTACTTGCAAACGGAAGGAGACAACAGGAAGTGAGATGAAATCTACCCCTAGGAAGGGAAATTCTCTCCTGTAATGCCCCGTACACACGTTCGGATTTTCCGATGGAAAATGTCCGATCGGAGCGTGTTGTCGGAAATTCCGACCGTGTGTGGGCTCCATCGGATATTTTCCATCGGATTTTCCGACACACAAAGTTGGAGAGCAGGAGATAAAATTTTCCGACAACAAAATCCGTTGTCGGAAATTCCGATCGTGTGTACACAAATCCGACGGACAAAGTGCCACGCATGCTCAGAATAAATAAAGAGATGAAAGCTATTGGCCACTGCCCCATTTATAGTCCCGACGTACGTGTTTTACGTCACCGCGTTTAGAACGATCGGATTTTCCGACAATTTTGTGCGACCGTGTGTAGACAAAACAAGTTTGAGCCAACATCCGTCGGAAAAAATCCTAGGATTTTGTTGTCGGAATGTCCGAACAAAGTCCGACCGTGTGTACGGGGCATAAGAGTTAATATGGGAAAAACATTTCTCCTTTCCACTGATGCTTTCCAATCCTTGTTCCACAAAAAAACCCAAATTTTCAAAAAACATTTGTCATTGGGACAAAAAGTGAGGTGAAATCTTCTGAAGAGGAGGACAGACAGCAAAACAAATGTCACAGGGGTGATAACCCTTCCCTATGTTTTCCAAAAAGCTTAAAAAAGATTTTTTGGCTGGAGCTAAACACTTTAAAAATGTACCCGTTCAAAATTACAAACAGATTCTACTTAACAACAAACCTACAGTCCCTGTCTTGTTTGCACCGCCTGTATACTGCTGTTCAGAGTATATAGGGCCTGGTGGCCCCACACCTTTCCTTATTTTAATTTGGGTGCGGGGGTTCCCCTTAATATCCATACAAGACCCAAAGGGCCTGGTAATGGACTGGGGGGTACCCATGCCTTTTTTACTCACTGATTTTCATCCATATTGCCAGGACCCGACATTACATTAAACCCACAAGCAGTTTTAAATGAGATTTTCTCCTTTAAAAATGACATTTTGTGCAGGGACTGTTGTAAACACGGGAAACACACACCAATTTACAGGCATACTATAGACACACACCCATGTATGATATTTAAAGGAATTAAAGGAAAAAAACTGCAGTTTTAAAAGTTTTTTTTGCATTGATACATGTCCCTTGGGATAGGACCCGGGTCCCCAAACCCTTTTTAGGACAACACCATGCAAATTAGCCTTTAAAATGAGCACTTTTGATTTTGAACGTTCGAGTCCCATAGACGTCAATGGGGTTCTAACGTTCGTGCGAATTTTCAGTCCGTTCGCAGGTTCTGGTGCGAACCGAATCGGGGGGTGTTCGGCTCATCCCTACTGTGGAGTTACAGGAAGCCAGGGCAGTCGGCCCCTCTCTCCAGCTACAAGCTGTTGCAGTAAAGCTGCTACTCCCAGATGAATCACTGGCAACAGGGTACAATGTCTCTATAACTTCAGGAAGCTGGGGCGATCGGACCCTCTGCCCAGCAGCAGACCGAGCTCCGGAATGTTAAAAACCACTCAGCTGAAGTGCTGGCAGCCGGACAGAGAGTCAAAGACCTCTGCCCCACACCTACTAAGGTCAACTATTCCTTGCAGCCAAGAATGGAGATCATGCGGACAGACTATTTGAGTTTGCTCTGCCCGACTGGTGCATGTCCACAGGGGAATATAAAGTTTTAAAACAGTCCTTCAATAGAACCAATGTTTATAAGGGCTTGAGAATAAGACAGCCTCCCAAAGGAAGTGGACAATAATAGCCAGAATAAATCACTGAATGGTAAGGTCAACCAGTAATGGAGACTATAATTTGTTGTGCAGAGGAGGAGAAATCCCTTCTCGGCACGAATCTTTGTGGAGCATTAGTTCAGCGTACTGGGCTTGAAAACAGTCCGTGCCCACATTGTAAAGAGGCGCCGGTAGCAGCCTGTCCCTGGGGTATTTTTCAATACCCCTCCCCCGGCAAAATTTGCCCCTCCATTTATATTTGAAATATGGGATGAGGGGCCAGGACGGAGCGATCAGCACAGAGCTGGGCTGAGGATTTCTGACGCCCCACAGCACGCTGATTAACGCTATTTTGCCTGTATTGTTTGGTGCACAATAGCACCTGTGAAATGTGAGTACCCCAGTGTGGGGATTGGGTTTTTATATGTTTTTAATAAAGTGTCTGGCGATATTACACTATATAGTCCCTTCTTTTTTATTGGTTTGATACCTGTGGAGCCTTAAAGAGCCTGTTTGGAGATCATCTGTTGTCCTATCACTGAGCCCAGGGGTGGCTCCATAGCGTGTATTGACGCAGCTGAACACTGTGTCACATGCTCTAAGGTGAGCGCAACTACTTTGGGGTCACCGAGGCACATCACGGCATGATCTGGGCACTGTGATTCAGCAATTGGATTTTTCTGTGAAACACTTTATGCACTTTAGTTCACCTTTGGAGCTTTTCACTGCACATTGTTGTGTGATGCTATATTGGAAGATTTTTTTACAGATAAGGACAATAATTATCTCAAGCATCACATATCACTCATATGTTTTTTTATATATCACCTGTCACCTATATGATTTTATTGGAGTTTTGCATGTGATATGTTTATGATATTATATTTATAGTGCACGTTTTTTCATTTAGATTTTTATTGAGTATTATCGATCAATGTGGGTGTATTATATATATATATATATATATATATGCAGAGTTTATTATTTGCACATTGCACTTTGGATTTAAATATGCATGGCACTTTGGTGCACTTCTCTGAAACATTGATCTTTGCAGGGTTGTTTTTCAGTATTATTGATTAACAAGTGAGCATTATATTTATTTACGCACATAGAGGTTATCTATTATTAGCACATTGCACTTTGGATTTGATATATGTGGCATCTAGTTACACTTTTTTGATCTGGATATGCAGAATTAATTTTGGATCTGAATCACATGCACATAGCATTTTTTGCATATGATACCAATAGGGTGAATGTATATAATGATACATACCTAAGCGCAGCGCAATTTTCTCTATTTATGACTACATCTGCCCTTATTACTTTAGTAAACTAGCTCATGTTAATTAGGTCTCTGGTTACAGGTGTATTGTTAGAGTAATATGAGCAGGAGGGAGGAACCTCCTCTTTTACTGTATATAAGACTTATATTTTGGTTCTAATAAGAGTCCATGTTCAGCAACTAAACAAGTATCGTCCTGTTTTGTGCTTTTGAGCGGTTGAAATATCTGATATCTATATTCAGACTGGGAGGAAGTGGTATATGATGAAAGCACTCAAGTGGAGTGTGGGACGTTTTGTTACAAATTGTAAGTTGGCATACAGAAGGAGGCAAAGGGCCTGTCTCTGTACACTTTGTAGCAGGCGGCCTGTTTGCCATGACTACCTCCTCACCTGTCACTAGTTGTTACACTGTCAGCTTCATAGACAACAGCCTCCTAGCAACCAGTGACACTGACAGTGGGTGGAGTTTGATGGAAAAGCTGAGACAGTAGTTCCCCATCAGGCCCACTCTCTCCTTGTGATTGAAAGCAGGCAGTGGGCAGATTCTATAGTTAATAACAGGCTGTGTATTGGCCATGAAACTACCCACTGCCTGTTGGCAATCACAAGGGGAGTGAACCTAATGGAGAACTAGCATGTCTGAATCCCCATCAGGTTCCACCCACCCAGCTTAAAAAATCCAGCACGTGGTACATGCTCCAAATTTACAAAAGTACATGAATCTGTTGCCCAAACTGTCATTTGTCATGTGGAGGCATGTCAGAATTCTAAAGAGTATGTTTGACACTTTTTATGATATCCCCTGATATGTCTTCAGCTGACATGGGAAGTGACAATTATAATGTAAACCTCCCATAAGAAAAAAAAATGCAAGTGAACACATAATGACAATACAAACATATTTAAGTATTTATTATGGGTTTTTTTCTTAGGAAAAAAATATAAAATATTTGTTTTGTCATTTTTGTCATACCATCATCTTGTATTCAATTGTGGTAAATGTCCGATGTAAATTCTTAATAGGTGTCCTTTAAATAACAAATTGGCAGATGTATCAATGTTATATAATATATATTTTAAGAAAGTGGAACTTTTAAGAACTTTTCTGTAATGTACAGGACTAAGTGCAAACTACTGTAAATTTCAACAAGCCAAAGTTCGCCTAAGTGCAGTCAGATCAATACAGGTTTTTAGGGATACTGCATTTTCAGTTAATGCTTTAGTCCTTGCATTGGTTTATTGAAAAACCTGATGATTCCTAAAACAGTATCAACTTAAAATACATTACTGAAAATTAAATGTTAAATATGCTGTAAAATAGATATACATTTCAACCTTATATCATGATATAATTACATAGCCTATATCACTTAAACACATTTATTGTGACAGTTAATACTGCTTACACTTGTTAAATGTTACATTTATGGGGTATTTTTCTCTCTCATGATACATTGGTTTAGGTTTATTTGTACCGAATGTTATTATGAATGCCTGAAATTCCAGAGAATCTTAAAGAAGTAAATCAAATCTGTATTAAAATATTTATTAGTTACATAATGTTAATGATAAGGTCATTCCCCAGCAATAAAATGTAACTTATTTGACTTAGATACATACACCATATTAAATGTTTATGCATGCCTCACTTTCATTTGCATAAATCCCCTTGCACTAAGTTCATGTAACTATTAATCTGGAGTTACAAATAGTAAAAGTGAGACATAATTACATTTGATATGTTAACAACTCCCCAGTCTAAAATCAGAGACATATCTTCCTGCAGATGGTAAGGACTTTTGATTTCCTGTTAGCCAGAAGCAACACAAAATACTGCAGTATATGCATGGTTTTTGAATTCTGACAAATTCCATTAGTTTGCTAAGGATTATTCTGTCAGGCGTTTTAGGTAGACATTTTATTAGACTTTTATTTTTCAACATTAAGTGACAGCAAGACAGCTGCATGCTTACCTTGGAAACAACATGCTTAATTTTAGCATGACTGGACATTTAGTCTCAGTGTTAATTTATCTTTGTTTTTCAGATGAAAGAAATAGCAACTGACATGTATTATTGCCAGAAAACCATACTTTCTATTATATAACTGTTAATAAAATGCACTGCAGTTGTGTGCCTTTATAAACCTAAACTAAAATTTCTTTGTTAGTGGTGATCCGCATTTTACACAAATGCATGATTCAGTAACAGAATGCAGAAATGATCAATGTGATCATTAGTAAATATGTCCAGTCTGACCTCTTTTTTTATTTTTATTTTTAGGCCCTGTGTTAACTTTTTATTTTGTCTGTGTCCCCTCTGGGTTCACCCTTTTTTTTGTTCAGGTAATCACTGTCACCAAGCTAGAAAGTGAATTTTAGAGTTGTTACCAGAACAAGAGGCAAAGGAAAACACGTTGTGGTGACAGTCACAAAGGGGAATTCCCTTTATATTGGGGAGTTTTCTTGCTGCGCTTAAAAGAGAAGTATAGAGTTTTTTTGCTTACATCTATTCTATGTGAGCTGCTTATATCCAAAAATCTTTCCAGCCCTCTCAGAAGTGCCCCCATTCTGTTAAAATCAAGCTAAATACCTGTGGGAGGGTCTACAGACTTTCATACAGTGTAATAGTGACAATGGTTTGGCTCTGGAGTCTGGATCCATCCACTTCCCTGTCATTTTGCTTGATTGATGTCGGCTCTCTGCTCTCTGCTCTCTGCTCGTTCCCGAGACTTCACAGAGCCAGAGCATATCTGCTCCCCCTCCCTCCTCCACTTCAGCCTGTTCCATTCTTCAGAGGAATCCAGCAGAGATAAGAGCCCTTCAGTGACTGTAAGGTGAGAGAAGTCACTGATAGTGCTGTGTAAGAGAATCTACACTATATATTTATATCTATCAGAGTGAAAAGAATATATTTTTAAAGCAGAATACACTTTTGGAATTTACAGCACACAGGAATTTCATGCATTACTGGTATATTAAAATGAAATTAAATCAGAGCTAACATTGTGAATCAATTCTTTTATTGACTATCTATTTTTATGAGACAATGAAACCTTCCATTCACATCTCCATCATACTGAAGCCCAGAGCTACTCAGCATAGACAGAGCTTTGCTACACCATAATTAGTGTATTACCTAGAACCCCTATAGCAATAATGGGATGATTACATCCCTCTTACATTTGTATTACTATGTGGGGCTGTATTACATGGCATATTCATGCAGCTGCACAAATATAGAAGTATTTGGCCACGTTGATGTGCCCTGGAATGGAGAGGTGTTCCATGCAGTTGCCTGTTGAACTCAATTATATGCTGACAGGTGCACAGATCTTCATACATATTCTTGTGTGTACATCTGCCTAGGATGGAATAGACAGGTGTTTGGTGTAGCCATCTTTTAACCACTTGCCCACCACCCCATACCAGTTTAACTGCTACAGGGCAGTCACGCTGCGCAGGATCACGTATATATACATGATTCTATACTTCCGGTTACGCGCCACCGATGACTCACTTCCACTGTGCTGCTCGATGTATGCCAGCACCCACTGTTCGTTTGGTACACAGGCAGAACAGCAGTTTGTCTATCTAAAAAAAGACAGATTACCATTCTGTCAGTAAAGAAGGCATGGATCCTGTCTTGCCTCTAGCTGCAGTGCTGTGAGTTAACATGTTGCATTTTATCTCAGCATATAGGAAGGTGCCACATGTTACTTTAAGACCCCTTTCACACTGAGCCCCTTTACTTGCACTATAGCGCTAAAAATAGCACCTATAAAGCGCCTTTCCTGTCACTCCAATGTGAAAGCCTAAGGGCTTTCACACTGGAGCGGTGCACTGGCAGGACGTCAAAAAAAGTCCTGCAAGCAGCTTCTTTGAGGTGCTTTAGAAAAAGTGTATACACCTATCCTAAAGCACCCCTGCCCATTAAAATCAGTGGGCAGTGCTGCCGAAGCACCGGCAAAGCGCTGATGCAGTGGCGCTTTGCGGGCACTTTTAACCCTTTTTTGACCGCTAGCGGGGGTTATAAGTGCCCCGCTAGTGGCTAAAAAACGCAGCTAAAATGACAGTAAAGCGGGGCTAAAAATAGCGGCGCTTTACCGCCGGCACCAGCGCAGTTCAGTGTGAAAGTGCCCTAACTGCTTTGTGACGGGACGGTCTCATGTAGGAGTACAGCAACAAAGTGGCTCTCCTGTGCTGGATCACATACTAGATACGTGATCCAGCACTTCCAGGTGGAGGCCGTACATGTGCGTTGCCACCTCGCCGGCTGATCAGAAGGTCCCAGGCCAATTATTGACCTCTGGCACCCACTGATCGGTAAAGAGGATGACAAGGCAGAGCTCTGTGAATGTAAAGAATGCAGAGCTCTGTCCTGTCAGCAGGGATGTGCTGGTTTTTGTTTCCATGCAAAGCACATCCCTTAGTAATAGGAAAATTGACCTTTCATAACATGTTACGGGCTACACCCATATTCTGGGTGTAACATGTAACATGCTATGAAAGCACCAGCCCCTGCTCCCTCCCCCCCCCCCCCCATTCTGACAGCTAGCAGGGTATCTTCTCCTCCCTGCTAGCTGGCAACAAAAACGCCTGCCCGCCCAGCCGCATCACTCGTTCACGGTACTCTGTGAATGGAACACTACAAGGCCCGACAGCATTAGCAGCTGTCGGCTTGTTGTTCTCAACAAACTACCACAGCGCTGTGGATTGCCGTGATAGTTCATATGCTTCCTGTTAGAATTTAAATTGACAACAAAAACTCTTGTGTATAAAGTGCAAACAAATATGCAGCAACAAAGAATGGTGAAGGATACCATTTGGAGCACCCAGCACTTTATTCAGCATATGTTTCAAGGAATTGGACTTAATAATTTATTTGATTGCTGACACCTATTTTTTTAATCATCTGTTGGACTTCATTATTTATCCACATTTATATTATGTTCAATTATCGCATCTTATTTTGTATTTTATATTTGTTCATGTGTATATTTCTCACATTCTTTGTTGCTGCTTATTTGTTTGCACTTTATACACAAGCGCAGTATTTTTGTTATTAATTTACTTGTATATTTTAAATTGTTTATATTGCTGCTGTGCTATAGATTCACTTCTATATTATTATATTATCACATATTTTTTTTACTCTTTTTAAGTACACTTTGGTAATCTGTATTCAGATCACAATGGATGTTTTAATTTTAGAGCTACACGCAAAATGAACACAGAGGGCGTCTTCTCGTTATTTCAGGGAGACACTAATGATGTAGGAGGACTTTTTACTAGACTCAAAACTCTCCTTGTCTCTGAGATGCATGCGCAGTGGGATATCACTTTCTTTGAGCAATATTTCAAGGAAGGCATGGTCCTGCGCAGCCTCAGATTAGAGGTTAACCCCCCACAAGGTGAAACCCAGTTAGAAGACTGGTATAAATATTTTAATGGGGCAGGTTTGAATCTTTTAATGTTTTTAAAAGACAGGAAAGTCCTAAAACTATCCTCATTGGATTCCCAATTACAGGAAATTAAAGATAAATTAATTTGCTTTAAGGAAAGTGAGGATTATAAGGAAGAAAGTGACCAAAAAATAAAAAAAGGAAGAAATATAATAGGGACAAAAATGACTATTCAGCAGGACTGGTATTTGGCTGGCAAAACAAAATTGCACTAGATGCAGCCAATGGTGGTGATGTAACACAACCCCAACCTATGGCATTGGGGGGTAATATAGACCAGGCCCACGGAGCGGAGTGGCAACAAGTCCTGTTTAAAGCAAACCGATCAGGTCCCTATCTCCCTATCAATCGCAATAGGGATATCTCCTCTAATCCTATTCAACACTCCCTTGAGTCCCCGTTTAATTTTTGGGACAGGGGCGATGATGAAGTGTTTGGAGGCTCCCAACGGGAAAATTATATTTCCACTCAAAACAGGTATGAGGTTTTTGATGATAGGGGTGATAACCCTAGACCTCAAAACCAATCACATTCTGACCATAGGCGATTTTCAAATAAACCCTTTACTAATGATTATGGTCCATCCAAACATGGTGGTAATCAACAGTTTAGTAATCGCCATAATGTCAATGGTGATTCCTACCAGAATTATTATAGACAGAGGTGAGGGTATCCATCTAAGTTAGAACAAGCCCCAAAATTAAATTCTTCAAATAACCATTACTACAATCAGGGCCCAGTTTGGAGACCACCCTTAAATGGACCAGGACCCTCCAACCGCCCTTATACACAGGGCCCTCCAAGGAGACCCCCTTATGGGGGTTTTCCTCAACAAGGAAATCCACAAAGAGAACAGGATGATCAAAGAGAGGGACCAGAGGGGGTAGGAGACTTCAAAAGAAAAAGGAAAAGAGTGTAAGGGGAGACATTATTTTGAACCTCAACTCCAAGCCCCTCACCGACGCTGAAAAGGCTCTGCTGAACAAAGGATTAAAATTTGCTCCCCCCAAACAACTTAATAAATTTCAAACCTTCATTGATGTGCAAAAATATATCCCTAAAGTCAACATTAAAAGATACATTGCATCCAATCCCATTAAGAAAGGTAGGATTGACTCCACAGGAATACAATCCTCTAACCTTCGTAACGCTTCTTTGTTCAACTCCCCGGGTGGAATGGCTCCTTCAGTGAGAGTCTTCCGTGATGTGGTTCTAAGAGATCTTGATAAGGTGAAGCTGAAAAGCACTAAAATGTCATCACAATTGGAAGTAGACCTACATCAATTGTGTGACCTTAAAGATCTTGTTATCAGACCAGCTGACAAGGGGGGGAGGGATTGTGATACTAGATAAAGAAGCATGTATCAGTGAAATGGAAAAGATTGAGCAACCGAGACACCTATATTCCTTTGAGGAAAAACCCGGGTCGAGACTTTCAACAGGAATTGGTCAAAGTAGTAAACAGGGAATTTCAACAAGAGGTCATAGATCAGAAGGAAAAAATGTTCCTAGTACCCTATTTTCCAAGAACACTGATTATTTACTACTTACCCAAAATCCATAAGAATCCTGTTTACCTCCCGGGGCGTCCCATAATAAGTGACATAGGATCTGTAACGTCCCGGGTGGGAAAATATATTGACACCTTTTTACAGCCCCTGGTTAGGAACATGCCTTCGTATGTCAAAGATATGAGGGCGGTTATTAACCTGATTAGGGAATGCCCTTTCGAGATTGGATGGTGGTTGGTAACAGCAGATATAACATCTCTTTACACGATCATCCCATATAATTTGGGTCTAATTGCAGTTTCACATTATCTTAATCGGGATTCAAGTTTATTACCCATCCAGATAGAGTTTATCATAAATATTTTAAAATTTACAGCAATGCATAACTATTTTCGGTTTGGAGGTCAATGTTTTCTCCAAGACAGAGGTGTCGCAATGGGGGCAAAATATGCTCCCAGAGTGGATTACCTTTTCTATGGCCAAGTGGGAGGAGGATGTCATCTATGCTCATCAGAGACCATATTTGGCCCTGTAGGCAAGATACATAGATGACATCCTCCTCCTATAGAAAGATGATCATGCCTCGCTCATACCGTTTTTGGATTCTTTAAATAAAAATGAATGAGGATTTTTTTTAACTATGAAGTCAGCCAAACTGAGATGCATTTCCTGGATTTAAACATCAAGGTTGAAGCAGGAAATTTAACTACCTCCACTTTCTTTAACAACACTGATCGAAATGCTTATATTTCTAAGGACAGCTGTCACCACAAAGCATGGCTAGAAGGGATCCCCAAAAGTCAATTTCTCTGAATTAGGAGGAATTGAACTAATATAGAGGATTACAACTCACAGTGTACAGTTCTGTTTCGGAGATTTGTTGATAAAGGATACAATCCAGAAGATCTTCTTAACATCATGGAAAAGAAAAAAGGAAGAGATCGCAGTTCCTGGATAGATTAAAAAATCCTGATCAAAATGTCCATGACCTACCGTTTATTACGCCCTATTCCTCCCAGCATTATGCTGTTAAACGTATCATTCAAAGGTATTGGCACATTCTTCTTAATGATTGTGTTTTAGAGCCATTACTTCCACCTAAACCTCAGGTTGTATATAAGGGTACACCTTCTATCAATACTAGGGTAGTACAAAGCATTTTGGATCCCCCCTTGAGAGCCTCCTTTTTCCACCATCTTGTGGGTTTCCACAAATGTGGCAGGTGCCATGTCTGTCAATTAAATAGTCACTAAACTAAGAAAATTATGGATTTCACTTCCATTACGACAAAACAGACATATACCATCAGACCATTTGTGACCTGTATTTCCACGCATGTAGTGTATCTTCTTCAATGCCCGTGTGGGTTACAATTTGTGGGCTGGACCACATGGGCCCTTAATGTGAGGCATAATGAGCACATTACTAATATTATTAAGGGTTTTCCTAATCATAGTGTCTCTCGACACTATGATATGGCCCACAATAGAGACCCAAGGGGTACCCTGTTTGTGGGCATAGACCACTTTGTCTCTCACTGGCAAGGTGATCTGAAAGTCAGAGAACTCTCCAGAATGGATACAAAATGGATATTTATCTTCAAGAGTTACACTTCATACGGCTTGAATGTCAATTGGGATGTCAATTGCTTTATTAACAATTCCTAGTCCTGCCTGATTTATATTTCATTTATTCACATTTGTTTTTTATTACTTGTTAATTTTATTTTATTTTATTTTATATTTATTTCATTTTAATTTTATTTTTAATTTTATTTTTATTTTATGATTTTTTTTATTTTTTTTATTTTTATTTATTTTTTAATTTTATTTTCATATTTATTTTTATTTCTAATATTTTTATTTTTTTCATTTTTTTTTAATTATTATGTATTATTTTTCTATTATTTTTCTATTATATTTTTTTTGTTAGCACTTTTGTATTATGCATTCTTATATTATTTATTTAATATACATCTAGCTATTAATTTATACCAATTTTTGTTATTCCCCATTTGGGGACACTATGAACTCTATTTCCTGTTATGGGATTACATTCTGTTATTGTTCAGTTTCACAGTACCCATTTCCCCCGTGATAGGGAGGCGCGGTTAATTCCATCACTTCCGTCGGTCTCGTAGTATCTAACGAGCTGATTGCATGCTCCACACTGAGGCTTGGTTTTGCCATTTGCTAAATAAGAGATGAAAGCGAGGCTTGGTTGGCAGCGTATTCATACTTACTTACTTGCGGTGACAGATAGCAGTCTCTATGCCCCGGAAGAAGTCCTTGTAGTGATGAAACCAGTCGGGCGAGGAGATGCTATTCAGCCACTGCAAAGTTTCAAACTTTCAGCTACAGTTTTTTATGCTTTGATGCACCATGTATCCTATGTTGTGCACAATGTCTGAATAAAATGCCTCATGAAAAGGTTTTTTACACGATTGGAAGCCCCCCTTTTTATTTATTTTGGGAATTTGTTTGGCGGACATGAGGTTTTTATCCAGTCAGTGGAGGGGATGTTGGAGAGAGGTATATTCCTAACACTAAGATGATTGTGGGAACAACGCATAATTCACTATCGCAACCAAATAGAAAATGATATACCATGTACGGCGTGACATGGTTTCTCCTATATAGGGATTGGATATAAACTTCCCAACCCCTCTATGGAGAAAAAACCTAGATTACACACTAAGCTAACATTGAAACAACCCCGGCAGCGCATGGGGGGACTCCTTTCATTAAGATTCTCCCCCTCTCACAATGTCCTAAAAAAATACCCTTACCTCTCCGGTATGCTAATTATGTATAATTATAATTTTCAGGTGCTCCTGCCCATTTGATTCCCCATTGGGGGGCCGTTAAACAAGTGACCACTTGTAAGCCTCACAGATCGGGGTCACCCCCTTGGGTTGAGGGCATGGACAGGCTCTCAGTGGGTCCGGGATCATACTTGAGAGGATTATCTGGTTTTTAAAGAAGTCTCTGGTTAAGCGAGCCTTCCTGGCGGAAAGGGTAAATACACTGTGATTACATAAATCAAACGCAAAACAATGTAGACGTAATAAATGATACTGTATTGGATATTAAATTACATGACAATTAGAATATTGAAATCTGTCCTCTTGTTGTATTTATATAAATGCAAGGACCCCCTGAAGAAGACCGTAACCTTTGAGGTCGAAATGCATTGGGGCATTTCCATACATTGGATAGTGTAATTTCAAGTGTAACAATGTATCACCCTTGATGTATAACCTTTCCTAGCCTAATTTGTCTCGCCTTGTATATACCAGAGCTCATATTTGAATTATTTTTTTATATATGTTTTGTGTCTAACCATCCTTTGAAATAATAATAAAAAACTTGTGATTTTTTTTACAAAATATTTGACTCCTATTTGCTGCTAAAAAGGGGAACTTTCCACTTTTTTCTTTTCAAAGATTGTAATTGGGGTGTGCAGCCCTCTCAGAGTCTCATATATGTGTTGCTCTATGATATAGAGGTAAATTCCTTATACCACCGTTTCCCCTTGACGCCAGGAGCTGACAATTTCCTATGCTTGTTTGACCTTCCATAACCGAGGGTCCAACGTGTGGGGTAAGAGTACAGCCTTACTTTATGTTGGTGATTCACCTGGTGAACGATACCATTTGGAGTTCACAGCACCCAGCACTTTATTCAGCATATGTTTCAAGGAATTGGACTTATTAATTTATTTCATTGCTGACACCTCTTTTTTAATCATCTGTTGGACTTCATTATTTATCCCCATTTATATTATGTTCAATTAGCACAACTTATCCTGTTGGAATGTATTGGTTTCCTTGGATGCCAATACAGTGACAAGTATGCAGGAATCCTGCATGGCATCCATGATCTGCTGATCGCTGGTGGAATGCTTTACAGGCTCCTGCAACAAAAAATAATAAATGCTCATGTTTTTACCTGCAAACAATGTGAATTTATTTATTTTGGGTAAAAGGTGAACTTATTCTTTAAAGCACCTCACAGTGAATGCACCAAAGCACTGTTAGGCACACATTTAACCCTTTGATCGCCCTAGATGTTACCCTTTCCCGGCTAGTGTCATTAGTACAGTGTATAGTATTATCACTGATCTCTGTGTTGGTGTCACTGGTGATGTCAGTGTCAGTTCCCAGCCAGTGTCATTAGTACAGTGACAGTGTATAGTATTACCACTAATAACTGTATTAGTGTCACTGGTTCCCACAAAATTTCAGTTAGTGTCAGACTGCCTGCCATGCTATCAACGTCCCACTGTAAGTAGCTTATTGCCGACTTAGATGTTCCATGCGTCCATGTACAGGGATTCCCATTATTTCTTTTGGGATACAGGAGCTGCACGGACACAGCCAGTGCTCACAATTTGACACCCAGTAGGTGCGGGTCTGTGTTCAGGGTCTGCTTTATCTGCATTCTGGGGCCCACACTTGCAGCTGCACGTGTATCATATTGGGAGTAGCAGCTGTATCTGTGCAGCTGCTGCATCACAGTAGACATCAATGGGACCTCCTGCCTGCATGGAAAACCTGCTCATTACCTGCAGGTAAAAACTGGCCTTTAGCCTAGGTTCACACTGACTGTGGAAAACACAAATCTATACCAAGGAAAGATAAGCATAGAAAAAGATGCCACATACAGAGCCACAGAAATATAGTATCTAAATATATGTAAATAATATATTTAAAAAAATGGAAACTGTATTAAATGTTTGATAAAAATATCCAAATACACAGAAGCATGAAATCATTACAACCTCCACCATTCACCATCTAATGACAATGTTTTCGAAAGACAAACAAATACAGACAGTCTAACAAACAAATAAGGGAACGTCGTCACTGCACGTGTACTATAGTATAAGCCATAAGAAGCACTATAAAATAAATGTGCAATGTGGCAGCAAACACCGTGGGGCCATGCAGTCCTTATAGGAGAGTATTGTGGAGGGGCGGGAGTCTGCACATATCAAGACCAAAAAATTCAATCAAAAGGATCCGAAAATCAAAAATCAAAGCGTCAGAATCTGCAGTCTATGGTTATTGGGGACATACGGCAGGAAAGGTAAGGAATGTAAGCTAGTAAAGTTCCACCTCATAAACACTGATCTTTGCAGAGATCCGGAAAGCAAATAGAAAAACTGATATCATGACAATCAAGCATAAGGTCAAGATAATTTCAGCAAATAGAGCACAATCGGCAATAGGTATACAAATGTTGTAGTGTACTTTACCCAGATAAAAGGGTAGATGCTCTGCAGATGATAGACATTACCATAATCTGCCGTGCTCAGTTTTCTGTTATGTGCAGGGATGAAGGTAACAATAGTGTCCAATGGACTGGATATCAGTATAGCTGAGCGAGGGATCACCTCATTTTCCTACCATTTCCTATGAGCTTGTCACTGCATATGCCGTATCAGAGGTCCCGTCACCCAGGCTGAATGGGGAGTAACTCCGTAACCACATCAGAGACGGTAGGCTTTTGGATAGCCCCTGGATGTGGTGACCCAAAGTGCCATTGTCCCGCACTTACATGCCCAAAGTTGTCCGTGCTGAGGATTCCCGATAAAGGTGGAAGGTGTACGGAGTGTCAGACGTTCAGAGGAGAGGGAGTGACATCAACATATTTCATGTGGAAACCCCCGCTTCTTCAGGACACACTGACTGCCCACACTGACCTCACACAATTTCATTCCCACATGTCACTTCGGGGCCAATTTCAGAGACATCTGCACAGATGTCAAAGGAAACCGCACACTGAAATCATCAAAAGTAGTACAGAAACTACTTTTAGGAATTGGTGCGGTACCGCAAATGTGGCGTCACACAGATTCTGACGCTGTCATTGCCGGCAAGTGCCGCCGATTTGGCATGCGATTTGACATGTCAAATCACATCAATGTGAACCAGGGCTTACACAAGTGTAAGCTTAAGTACACCCATGTGAAGGGCTGTCTTCACCCACATGGAATTTACAGGTGTTGCAGCCATGTGCAGGCAGCCTGTTAAAATCAATGACAGGTGGCAAGCTTCACTGACCTTCATGGATCTACAATCGGAATGTACCTCCATACACGACCAATGCATGGATCAGAATGCAGTATGTCTGCAAGGAATGTATGTATAGTTCTTGCTTGTGTGAAGTTCTTACGTTTCATACATACCCAACCATGTGTAGCAGAATTTATGTTTACATGCACGTGTGTGCCCAAGGCTGCACATGTGCATTAGAGGAGGGGGGACACATGTGCATTTTGATGTGTACATGGGGTGTTTTTTTTAATTATTATTTTAATATAATTTATTTTTGAACACTTTCTGTCTGCTGTTGGCATGCAGTAAAAAATGTCAGGGTAACATAGGTTGGGAGGTCAGCTGGGCAGATGATAGGGTCAGCAGTTTGTAGAGGATTGTACAGAGGCCATTTATTTATAGGACAGTGTGCAGGGGGGCAGCGGGGCAGGAGGTCAGCAGGGCAGAGGATGGGAGGTCAGTATGACAATGTGCAGGATTCAGTATGGCAGAGGACAAAGATCAGTAGTGCACAGGACAACGGTCAGCTGGGCAGAGGATGGAGTTCAACAGTGAAGAGAACAGAGGTCATTAGGGAACAGGACAGAGATCAACAGTCCAGAGGGCAGTAGAGGAGAAGTCAGAGGTCCACAGTCCAGAGGACAGAGGTCAGCAGTCCAGAGGGCAGATGGCAGCAGTCCAGAGGGCAGAGATCAGCAGTCCAGAGGGCAGAGGTTAGCAGTCCAGAGGACAGAGGTCAGCAGTCCAGAGGTCAGCAGTCAGCAGTCCAGAAGGCAGAGGTCAGTAGTCCAAAGGTCAGCAGTCCAGAGGAAAGAGGTCAGCAGTCAAGAGGACAGAGGTCAGCGGTCCAGAGGGCAGAGGTCAACAGTCCAGAGGGCAGCAGTCCAGAGGACAGAGGTCAGCGGTCCAGAGGGCAGAGGTCAGCAGTCCAGAAGGCAGAGGTCAGTAGTCCAAAGGTCAGCAGTCCAGAGGACAGAGGTCAGCAGTCAAGAGGACAGAGGTCAGCGGTCCAGAGGGCAGAGGTCAACAGTCCAGAGGGCAGCAGTCCAGAGGACAGAGGTCAGCGGTCCAGAGGGCAGAGGTCAGCAGTCCAGAGGACAGAGGTCAGCAGTCCAGGGGCAGAGGTCAGCTGTCCAAAGGTCAGCAGTCCAGAGGACAGAGGTCAGCAGTCCAGAGGACAGAGGTCAGCAGTCCAGGGGGCAGAGGTCAGCAGTCCAGAGGACAGAGGTCAGCAGTCCAGAGGACAGAGGACAAAAGTCCAGAGGACAGAGGTCAGCAATCCAAAGGACAGAGGTCAGCAGTCCAGAGGGCAGAGGTCAGCAGTCCAGAGGGGAGAGGTCAGTGGTCCAGAGGTCATCAGTTCAGAGGGCAGAGGTCAGCAGTTCAAAGGGCAGAGGTCAGCAGTCCAGAGTACAGAGGGCAGCAGTCCAGAAGACAGAGGTCATTAGGGCAAAGCACAGGGGTCAGTAGGACAGAAGACAAAGTTCAGCAGTCCAGAGGTCAGTAGGACAAAGGTCACTGCTTTGGCAGGACACACATAATTTTCCTCCTCCCAACATAGCACACACTTGTTACAGAATTATCTTAAAAACAGCCTGGAATATACATAGTGTACATAGAGATACAGCTTAGACCTGCTCACTGTTTACACAGACAATGCCTTGATATGCATACTGTATATACAAATAACCTGCATGTGTGTGGAGAGAGACTGTATAACTGACTGGTATTTTGGGATGGGCGAACGGTTCAGCCTGAGCATAAGTTCGGGCCGAACTTTGGTTGTTCGGATGGTCTGCGAACACCGAACAATATGCGGTGTTCGGGGCAAATTCGAAAGCCGCCGGAACACCGTTAAAGTCTATGGGACACTAACATGAAAAATCAGAAGTGTTCATTTTAAAGGCATATATGCAAGTTATTGTCATAAAAAGTGTTTGGGGACTCTGGGCCTGCCAGACAAACACTTTTAAAAACGGACGTTTTTTCGGGAGCAGTGATTTTTTTAATGCTTAAAGTGAAACAATAAAAATGAAATAATCCTTTAAATATCATGTCTGGGGGGTGTCTATAGTATGCCTGTAAAGTGGCACATTTTTCCCATGTTTAGAACAGTACCACAGCAAAATGACATTTCTAAGGGAAAATTGTAATGAATTGTTGGGTCCCGGCAATATAGATAAAACTCATTGAAAAAAAGAGCATGGGATCCCCCCCCAGTCAATTACTGTACCAGGCCTTTGGGTCTGGTATGAATATTAAGGGGAACTTCAAACCAAAACTAAAAAAAATTGCGTGGGGATCCCCCTAAAATCCATACCAGGCCCTTCGGGTCTGATATGGAAATTAAGGGGAACCCTGCTCCAAATTTTAAAAAAAAAATGACGTAGGGGTCCCCCCAAAATCCATACCAGACTTGAGGGTCTGGTATGGATTTTAAGGGGAACCCTGCGCCAAAATTAAAAAAATAGTGTAGAGCCCCCCCAAAATCCATACCAGACCCTTATCCAAGCACGCAACCTGGCAGGCTGCAGGAAAAGAGGGGGGACGAGAGAGGGCCCCCCCTCCTGAACCATACCAGGCCACATGCCCTCAACATGGGGAGGGTGCTTTGGGGTTGCCCCCAAAGCACCTTGTCCCCATGTTGATGGGGACAAGGGCCTCATCCGCGCAACCCTTGCCCGATTGTTGTGGGGGTCTGTGGGCTGGGGGCTTATCGGATACTTGAAGGGGACCCCCAGATCCCGGCATCCCCCCTGTGTGAAATAGTAACGAGGTACAAATGTACCCCTACCAGTTCACAAAAAAGTGTCAAAATGTTAAAAACAAGACATAGCTTGGGGACAATGTTTATGTTTGTGTCCCATAGACTTTAACAGTGTTCATGCATTCTGACAATTTTTTTGCCTGTTCGGTATGTTCTGGTGTGAACCGAACTGGGGGGGTGTTCAGCTCATCCCTACTGGTATTCTCTGATTTTATGATGTTGGAGCTGCAACAAGTAAATCAGTCAGTTATACAGTCTCCACACACTTGCAGGCTATTTGTATATACAGTGTGCATATCAAGGCTTTGTCTGTGTAAACAGTGAGCAGGTCTAAGCTGTATCTCTGTGTACACTGTGTATGTGGGGAGGAAGAGCTCTGAGTGCCTGTGTGTATGTGTAAAGTGACAGGATAGGAGGAGCAGAGCAACGAGTGTCCACAGAAGGAAGGAGGGGGCGGGAGAAGAAGGGAGCCCTCAAGATCCTGACAAGCCCTTGAAACTTTTTAGCTCATATTCTCAGCAGTAGATTAGAGGCACATTGTTTACCATCTGGCAAAGCAGTCAGTAGTGTTCTGTGTGAGGTCCTATTACTATGTAATACTACTACAACCATTTGACCAACGTGCACATTCAAAGCACAGCTATGCCTCTCAGGGGAGGGAGGACAGAGGCAGGGGGTGTGGTGGTGTGTTGCTGAAGTTGTATACACCCCCTGAAAACTTTTCAAACAGAAAATGGATCGTTTTTGCCAGCTGAAGGAAATTTCATGTGCACATGCTGTAAAAACTAAAAGAGGTAGGAAAAAAAGATTAGCTGATATGTGATTAATGTAATATGTACTAGTTATTTAACCCATCCCATACTTCTCCTTTAAGGAGCAGAAAAGGAAGAGAATTCTGCCCAACAGGACACAGACAGCAAAAAATATCCTGCAATGATTTTAACCCGCCCCTACGCTATGCAACACTAAAAAAAAGTTATGGCTATACCTACAATTCAAAGCGCAAAACTGACTTCAACTGAAGGTTCCATTGGGTTGGGCTTTAAAAACTATTAATAGCAATAACTGAGGATGAGAATAAAATCTTCGTAAAAAGTTGGCAGATTAATTAGTTCACATTAGCACATTGAGATTTTTTTTTTAAATTTGATTGTGCTTTTTTCTCCCACTAACAAGCCCTTATTTATTTCTTATGTGATCCCGTATTTTACACATTCAGGACAAAGCAATATTCCCTCTACTAAACTCTCCCTAACCTCCCCTACTTATCTGAACCCCCTGCTAGCCTTTTCACCCAAGTGAATCTGGTTGGAGCTTACACCAGGGTTATGGATCCACAACCATGAAGTTAAGCGATTAGATACTTAAAGTGGTTTTAAAGACTCAAGGTTCTTTAACTTCATGCATACCTGGAGGTAAAAAACCTTCTGTGTGCAGCGCCCCCCCCCCCAGCTCCCCTCATACTCACCTGAGCTCCCTCTAGATCTAGTGATGTGTGAGAGAGCTGAGCTTCTCCCGAGTGTCTCATTACTCCATTACTGAGACAGCAGCGGGAACCATTGGCTCCTGCTACTGTCAATCACCGCCAGTGAGCCAATGAGGACAGAGCAGGGGGCATGGCTGAGCCAAGGCTCTATGTGTCTATGAATGTGTAGAGCGGAGCTCGAGAGTGAGCACGCACCAGTACCCCCAGAGAAAATGGCTTGTTATTGGGGGCACTGGCTGAAGAAAAGGAGCCATGAGCACTGGCAGGGGACCTGAAAAGGAGGATTTTTTTTTAATGAGCCTTTAGTGCCAGTTCACACTTGTGTGATGTGGGAACCCTGCGAATTCACTGTGGGTTCCTGCATCTCACCCAACTTGCAAGGCAGTTCACACTGCCATATGCAAACTGCGGGGAGCGTCAATACAAAGTTAATGACACCCCCATATCAGCTCGCATATCGCATTGCAAACTGACAGTTCGGACACCAATGCGTTCCGATTCTGGTGCAGACCAAAAAAAGGGTCCTGTGTGAGTTTGGTCTGAATGCAATGCAAATTCAGCCATACTATCCGTGTGGCTGAAATTGCATCGCACAGACATTGCATGTGATTTGCACTGCAGTGCAGAAGGAATCAAATGCAATCTCATACCACGCACTGGGGTGAACCGGCACTTAATGTCACTTTAAACACCCAGTGCTGCATCAAAGGATGAAAGGCAGAAAGTAACATGCCCCTGGAAGTACCGGAATTGGATCAGATGGGTAAACAGAATAGAAGGGGAATTCAGGAAAGTTAATTAACACTGCTGGGTGAAGGAGGTTATCAAGTGAATCTGTTACTTAGCCCAGTTTTGTGCAGGTTTGTCAGTTTAATTTTAACTACATGAATGTATTTGTATTATCACCAGCACACTGAAATATGTAGCCAGTACTGTTAATTGAATATGCTTGAGTATAATAAGCAGGAACATTTGAACAACTAACTGTAAAATTCAAAGTGTAAAAAGAAAATCTTGAAAATCAGTTCTGTCCATTTATTCAAGGCTAATAGTCAAAGGATTTTCAAAGGACATTGGGAGACAGGCACTGACAGGGGGACATGTACCAATGCAAATAAAAAAAGTATAAAAAAAACTGTCAGGGAGAGGGCCTTCCATTTTATGTAAATTTGAGACAGACATGGAAAAACACAAATTCTTCAAATTATATGCTTCACAGATGCACACTTTGAACCCATATGTGGGTTTACCAAAGAGTACAATTCTCCAAGACAGTATTAAAAACACTGCCATTACATTTTTTTCATTGTTTAATTGTACATTCTTCCTAGGCTTACATAAAGCAGCAACACTCCTATCTGATTAAATGTATCTTGATAAAAAATCTTTGTTCAGGGAGTTTTTGTCTGCAACAGGGCAGTAATAGGCCAGAAATAGCAGTACTGGCAGTAATAAGCCAAAACTGAGTGGACAGAACAAGCAGTAGACAGAACTGAGCTAAAATCTACCACAATCGAAACCCCTCAACTTAGAAGCAATTGCCAAACAGAGAAAAAACTAATTTTTATAGCATGGCATGTGATCATATTTAATGTAGTACCACACTGTATTGTCTACAAGGCAATTATTATAAAGAAACAAGTATTACACAGCAATATTTCAGTGACAATTGTCATGGTCTGGAGAGTATGTAAGCAGTGCAACTGCGTAGCAATGTAAGATGGAGAGATTAGGCAATTTTAGAGAAAAAAAAATGATAATAAAATGACAGCGGATTATATCATATACACAAGGCATAAATATTACAGACACATACTGAACATCATGTAAGCCTGCTTAGTAGGCTGCATTTAAAGTGGGAGATATGAGGCATTTTTGATCCAGAAACAACAATGACAGTAGATAATTTCAGAGACACAATGCATAAATATTACACATTCAATATAAACAAGCACTGTTACAAATCCAATAAATGGTTAAATACATCATTTCAGTAATTCCACTGTAAATTATAGAAAAAGTTCATAATCAATAAACATTCCAAAAAAAAAGTCTACTGTGGTTTTTTTTCATTCCTTTTACCACCTTTACCAATTCCAGTTCTCCTGGCCACCACCAACTCAATCAGCTTACGAGAACATTAGACCTCAATACACAGGAGGTCTAATGTGGATTTATACTGCCTGCAGATAGATGGATGGATGGATCTCTCCTCTGTGCTGCTCATAAGTGGCCACATATACTAGAAGCAGATCTCATATGCAGGAGAAGAAAGAAGAAGAATCCACATAGTGTAGCAGTTTTCAGATTGATTTATTAAAAAAGTAGAATACTCACAAGCAAAGGATTAAATTCAAACATTAAAATTGACAAGCTCCACTCGTGTTAGAATAAAAAGGTCTGGACTTAGGGTTAGTGTAAACTGAAAAGGAGAGGTGTGGAGACAGCAATGCACAGCAGAGTTTCATCTGGTAGCTTAGGAGGAGGGGGCATAAGTTTGTGGGGTCTGTGTACACTGCATGCATCTCCTGTCAGTCAAAAATCCATCTCCTTTGATCATTGTTGTTGGATAGCTAGGTGGGTGGGGATAGCTATCCGATAGCCTTGCTCAGCAACCGCTAGATGGATTCAGATGTGGGACAAGTGCTTTGTGCACCTTATCTACTGAGGTTTAAAAAAACCTTTTTGGTGATAGTTCTTCCATAGTGTATATATTTTAAGGAAAAGGAGAAAAAATAACTTAAACTCGTTCCAAGCTAAAAGCTAAAGCTAAAACATTTTTTTCTTTAATGCATTCCCTGCATGAAGGTAAATAACATTTTGACACTTGCTGTGCCCACCCCAAACACTTACCTGAGTCCGGTATCAATCCAGCACTGTCCAGCTGCAGTTCTTCTCACCTGCCTTTCTCTTCTCACAAGATCGAGCAGCAGTGGGAGCTATTGGCTCCTGCTGCTGTCAGTCAAATCCTGTGAGGAGGGAGCAGAGGGTAGGGCTGAGACAGGCAGTGTGTGTCTATGGACTACATTATTTAACCAAAAAAAGTCAGAAAAATATTTCTTATATGTCACAGTATATAAGCACTTTTGCCAGCCCACAGTTTATTTGGAGAGATAAAGCAGTTTAAAAAAATCAATTTTAGACTATACTATTTCAAAGGTAAAGTAGCCAAAAAATATTCTGGATTATTGAATCACAAGAATAAGGTGAGAGCATTATTTAGTCTGCATCACTCACTATACATTTTACAACTTAAGAACAGCTGCGTAAACATTAGGTGTGGTACCTAGACATTGTTTGAGCAGCACAATATGCAGCATACATTGAGGTGCTTTGCAAGAATTACCCTACATTAAAAAATTCTCAAATTCGGCAGCTAAGGAGCAACTGTGGAAACATTTAGGGGTCTATTTATTAAATATTCTCTGTGTGAATGTCTCAGCACCCTGTCTAAAAAATGTACCAGATTTATCAACAGTAGAAGCATTAGCTGTGACATAAGGACTGGTTCATTTTTTTTTTGTTTTTTTTTAAGTGAGCCAATCAATTATGTCTGGAGACAGGAGTTTTCTTTTTTTAAAATCACAAAACATCACACTGCACTAAATTCCCAACCTGAAAGGACACTGGCTGCAGAAAGCTCAGCAGATCATTAGCATCCTGTACAAGCACTGGCCACTGGTCTTGCTTCAACACCTAAGAATTAAGTGGGTCGTCCATTGTCAGGGTGTTCATATCAGTCCCTACTCCCGTAAAATCATTGACTACTGGCAGCAACCAGGCATAAATAGTGCATAAGAGGACCTAAAGGCTTACTTAGGCAGCCATCGCCACTTCTCCTCCTTTCAAAACCATAAATATCCAAACCATGTGGGCCATGAAAAGGGATCCTGTCACTCTCTGGGAAAGCTGTTAAAAGGTTTCTTCACAACACCTCTTGCAGTTGGTGCATTTTCGCTCCCTCTGTGATAGCAGGATAAGCTCTGAAATTTTCCCCTTGTAACATGGATTCAAAAGGGTGACCAACCAAAAATGGTCCTTCTCCTTTATGACCCAAATCCTGGGGCACATGTGTAGTAGGGATGAGCCAAACACCCCCGGTTCGGTTCGCACCAGAACCTGCGAACGGACCGAACGTTCGCCAAACTTTAGAACCCCATTAAAGTCTATGGGACTCAAACGTTTGAAATCAAAAGGGCTAATTTTAAAGGCTAATATGCAAGTTATTGTCCTAAAAAGGGTTTGGGGACCTGGGTCCTGCCCCAGGGGACATGTATCAATGCAAAAAAAGTTTTAAAAACGGCCGTTTTTTCGGGAGCAGTGATTTTAATCATGCTTAAAGTGAAAAAATAAAAGTGAAATATTCCTTTAAATATCGTACCTGGGGGGTGTCTATAGTATGCCTGTAAAGTGACGCGTGTTTCCTGTGCTTAGAACAGTCCTTGCACAAAATTACATTTTTAAAGGAATAAAAGTCATTTAAAACTGCTTGCGGCTTTAATGTAATGTCATGTTCCGGCAATATGGATGAAAATCAGTGAGACAAACGGCATGGGTACCCTCCCAGTCCATTACCAGGCCCTTTGGGTCTTGTATGGATATTAAGGGGAACCCCGCACCCAAATTTAAAAAAAGGAAAGGCGTGTGGCCCCCAGGCCCTATATACTCTGAACAGCAGTATACAGACGGTGCAAACAAGACAGGAACTTTAGGTTTGATGTTAAGTAGAATCTGTTTGTAATTTTGAACTGGTACATTTTTAATGTGTAGCTCCAGCCAAAAAATCTATTTTTAAGCTTTTTGGAAAACATAGGGAAGGGTTATCACCCCTGTAACATTTGTTTTGCTGTCTGTGCACCTCTTCAGAAGATTTGTGACCAATGTTTTTTGAAAATTCAGGGGTTTTAGTGAAACAATGATTTGTGATAAAGCATCAGTGAAGAGGAGACACGTTTTTCCCATATTAACTCTTACAGGAGAGAATTTCCCTTCCTAGGCGTAGATTTCATCTCACTTCCTGTTGTCTCCTTCCGTTTGCAAGTAGGAGCCGTTTGTAAGTTGGATGTTTGAAAGTAGGGGCCTGCCCTATATACTCTGCAGAAATTGGGGCCTTAGGTGTTGGTGTTGCCACAACACTGTAAGCCCTCACAGTTACTCTTGGTGGGCGCTGGAATGGGCCCTGCTGTGAAATATTATATCAAGAATTGTAATTACATGCCATTGTTGAACAGTGGTAGAAAAATTGGGCCTTTGGTGGTGGTGGTGGTGCTGGTGCCACAACACTGTAAGTCCTCACAGTTACTCTTGGTGGGCGCTGGAACGGGCCCTGCTGTGAAATATTATATCAAGAATTGTAATTACATGTCCCTGTTGAACAGGGGCAGAAAAATTGGGCCTTAGGCACTGGTGCCACAACACTGCAACCCCTCGCAGATGCTATAGTTGGAGCGCAGGAATGAACCCTGCTGCAAAGTATTGCATCAAAAATTGTAATTATACGCCCTGTTAAACAGGGGCTGAAAATGTGGGCCTTGGGCACTGATGCTAGTGCCACAACACTGCAACCCCTCACAGATACTCTAGTTGGAGCGCAGGAATGAGCCCTGCTGCAAAGTATTGCATCAAAAATTGTAATTACACGCCCCTGTTAAACAGGGGCAGAAAAAATTGGGCCTTAGCCACTGGTGGCGGTGCCCAGAACCCAAAATGTTCTTACAAGCTATCAGCATGAAAATTGAAGAGGATTGTCACTCAGCATAACAGGATAGTCACTCAGCATCAGCATAGGCAGTCTTGAAGGGATCTCACATTAAAAAAAAAATCAATCGGTTACATCAGCATCAGGTGCTTGGTAGCTGGTGATCCAAGACTGGTTCATTTTTATGAAGGTCAGTCGATCGACCGATTCGGTGGACAGGCACATTCTGTGATCAGTTATAAAGCCTTCAGCAGCACTGAATGTGCGTTTCAAAAGAACGCTGGATGCAGGACAGGCCAGTAGCTCAATTGCATACTGTGCAAGCTCTGGCCAGTGATCCATCCTCAAGACCCAGTAACCCAGAGGATTTTCGGTGGGAAAGGTGTCCAAGTCTGATCTTGCCCCTAGGTAATCCTGCATCATGTGAATCAGACGCTGGCGATGGTTGCTGGAACCGATCAGACCTTGGGGTTGCGGACTAAAAAAACTGGTCAGGCGGCCAGACGGCCACCTTCTCCACCGCTCCTTCTGTGACTGACCGAAGCCTCAGCAACACGTTGTCCTGGAGGACCACGAAATTGTAACCTCCCACACTCTGGAAAAGCGTTGCACAAACATTTCTGCAAGGCCTCCCGAAGATGTTTCATCCTCTGTTCCCTCTGCGACGGCAAGATAAGGTCCGCAACCTTACCCTTGTAATGTGGATCAAGGAGGGTTGCCAGCCAGTAATCATCCCTCCCCTTGATACCACAAATAGGAGGATCCTTCCGCAGGCTTTGCAGGATCAGGGAGGCCATGCAGCGTAGGTTTGCTGAGGCATTCGGTCCAGAGTCCTCTGGGTCACTAAGGACAACATGATCCGCAGCCACCTCCTCCCAGCTACGTACAAGTCCATGGGTTTCTTCAGACTGTAAATGATCCCTTGAAGACTGCTGCTGATGCTGAGTACCAGGCTCCACCTCCATGCTGTCACAATCCTCCTCCTCCTCCTCTTCCTGTGTGATCAGCGGGCACGCAGGAGCACTGTCTGGATAAAGGGGCCTTGAGAGGTAAGGAAGTCCTCCTCTTCCTCCCTCAGTTCTGCCTCAAGTGCCCTGTCCATTATTCCACGCAGCGTGTGCTCCAACAGGTGGACAAGAGGGACAGTGTCACTGATGCATGCATTGTCACTGCTCACCATCCTTGTGGCCTCCTCAAATGGTGACAGGACAGTGCATGCATCCCTGATCATAGCCCACTGGCGTAGGGAAAAAAAAACAAGCTCCCATGACCCTGTCCTGGTGCCATAGTCACATAGGTACTCATTGATGGCCCTCTGCTGCATGTGCAGCCGCTGCAGCATGGCCAATGTTGAGTTCCACCTGATGGGCATGTCACAGATTCTTGGGCAGGTTAAATTCCTTTTGGAGGTCAGCCAGCCGAGCACTGGCATTATATGACCTGCAGAAATGCACACAGACTTTCCTGGCCTGCCTCAGGACATCCTGTAAGCCTGGGTACCTGCCCAAGAACCGCTGCACCACCAAGTTAAGGACGTGAGCCAAACAGGGCACATGGGTCAGTTGTCTCTGTTAGAGGGCGGAGAGGAGGTTGGTGCCATTGTCGCAAACCACCATACCTGGCTTAAGCTGGTGTGGCGTCAACCCCCTCTGAATCTGCCCCTGCAGAGCTGACAGAATCTCTGCCCCAGTGTGGCTCCTGTCCCCCAAGCACACCAGCTCAAGCACCGCATGCAATCTTTTTGCCTGCATGCTTGCATAGCCCCTTGAACGCCTACGGAGCACCGCTGGTTCTGAGGACAAATCAGCACAGGAAGAGGCCATGGAGGAAGAAGAAGAGGAGGGGGTGGAGGAGAGAGGTGTGGCAGAATCACCACTAGTAGAATTTTGGAGGCGTGGGGGCGGAACAACCTCCAACACTACTGCACCCTGTCCTGCATCCTTCCCAGCTGCCAGAAGAGTCACCCAGTGCTCGGTGAAAGATTGGTAATGTCCTGTCAATGCCTGCTGGACCATGAGCCAGCGGTAATATGCACCTTACCGCTGACCACCCTCTCCAGCGAGGCCAAGACATTGCCTTCCACATGCTGGTAGAGAGCCAGAATCGCCTTCCATGAGAAAAAGTGGCGTAACCTATCAACTGAAAAGGCAGCAGTTGAAGTGCTAGCAATTTAGCCAAGCTAGCATTCAACCGCTGGGCATGTGGATGGCTGGGAGCGAACTTCTTTCGGCGGTGCAGAAGCTCGGTTAGGGAAATTTGCCTGGTACAATCTGACGTCGGTGTACCGTTAGCAGATTGCCGGCAAGTACTTGGCTGTGACACACCTAGTTCTACACCTTCATTCCTCTCACTGAAGGTTTCAGAGTGGACTGAAGGTATAGTGGGATTGGATATCCCATCTGATGAGGAGCAAGGAGAGGTCCGCTTTGTTCTTTGGTGTGGGTCTTTTATGTACGCTTGCCAACGAACTGCATGGCAGGTCGACATATGTCTGGTCAAGCATGTGGTGCCCAAGCGGGTGATGTTTTGGCCATGCGAGATACTCTTGAGACATATGTTGCAAATAGCAGCGGTGGGATCTGATGCACTCGTCTCAAAAAAGGCCCACACCAAAGAACTTTTGGAATAAGGCGCAGAGACAGCAGTGCCCTGCACATGCAGAGCTCTGCGGTGTGATGCAGTCGGTGTGCTTCCCCTAAGCTGGCCTCTGGAGGGCATCCTGCCTCATTGGAGATGTACCTCCTCCTCCCCCTCTCTCCTATCAGGAACCCACGTGGAGTCAGTGACCTCATCATCCCCTCCCTTCTCATCACTGGAGCAAAGCTGGCAGTATGCTTCAGCTGGGAGAACATGACTGCCAGATTGCTGTCCTTCTTGGGCACCCCCTCTCTCTCGGCTCAGGTTACTGCCTTCCTCTAGCTGGGTACCATCATCAGAGCCTTCAAAATGCTGGGCATCCTCCAGGAGCATGTACCCAACACTGTGGTCAAACAGTTTGGGGGACTCCTCAGGAGGACATGGTGGGGCTAGGGAAGGAGTGACTGATGCCATTGAGCCTAGGGAAGAGGCCGCGTTAGCAGCTGCTTTGCCAGACAAAGTACCCTGAGTCTGGGTGAGAGAGGATGAGGAGGATGAGGACGGCTTGGTCATCCACTCTACCAAGTTTTCGGCATGTTGCGGCTCAACACAGCCAGCTGCCGAAAAAAAGGACAAGCGTGTCCCACGGCCACGTGCTGATGAGGATGCACCGTCTCCAGGACCAGCACTGTTGCCTTTAGACACAGAGCCTCCTTTACCTCTTTTATTGGCTTGTGACTGTCTGCCTCTCCTTGTTGGCCTTCCAGACATACTAATGGCCTGCAGTGAGATGTAGCTGCACAAAGCTGGGGTGTATATATATAGTGATACTGCAGCTAGCAGAATCAACTGCCTGCCTGTAGTTTTATTAGTATGAGAACACCAGCAATTGTCTTCAGGTAGCTTTAGGTGCAGACTGTGGAGAGGACACAGTACACTAACTGTAAATACTGCAGCTGCCTGCCTGTGGTATTAATAGGATCAGAACAACAGAAATTGTCTTCAGGTAGCTTTAGGTGCACACTGTGCAGAGGACACAGTGCACTAACTGTAAATACTGTAGCTGCCTGCCTGTGGTATTAATAGGATCAGAAGAACACCACCAATTTTCTACAGGTAGCTTTAGGTGCACACTGTGCAGAGGACACAGTACACTAACTGTAAATACTGCAGCTGCTTGCCTGTGGTATTAATAGGATCAGAACAACAGCAATTGTCTTCAGGTAGCTTTAGGTGCACACTGTGCAGAGGATGCACTACACTAACTGTAAATACTGCAGCTGCCTGCCTGTGGTACTAATAAGATCAGAAGAACACCAGCAATTGTCTTCAGGTAGCTTTAGGTGCACACTGTGCAGAGGACGCACTACACTAACTGTAAATACTGTAGCTGCCTGCCTGTGGTACTAATAGGATCAGAAGAACACCAGCAATTTTCTTCAGGTAGCTGTAAAAACACCTGTCAGTAGGAAGAGAATAACAGGAACAGATCTAGCTAAACTGAATACAGTGTATATATATGACTGACTAGATTACCAGGTAAAGGAGGAGAGGGAAAAGAAAAAGAAAGCTAATGCAGCCACCACATTTAAGAAGTGGTGATCTGCAATATTTTGATCTTGGGATAAGATACGCATTGGGGTTGATTTACTAAAAAAAAGCAAAAACATGACAAGTTGGATCTTGCAAGGGAATTTTCCCCAAAGCTTAGTGAATGTAGTGAAGTTTCACTTTGCAAAGAATACTCGATCATGTGCAAGGGCAATTAAAAAAAGAACTGCATTTTTTCTTGCAGATGATTGGATGATGTAAGTCAGGAAAGCTTCATCCCATTTACTTTGCTCTGAGGAAAATTTTCTTGCAAAGTGCAACTTCCCTTGGTAAGTGTACAGTCTGTTTGCCTTTAGTAAATCAACCCCTTTACATTTTTGAAACCGTGGAGCTTACTGCTCTTCGTAACTCATATAGATTCAAACAAGTTATATTATTAAAAGAAGAATTGCACAGCCGAATACAGTCTGTTTAAATATGACATGCCTAATGAGGCGCAAATTCATCTAAATGTTTTGTAAAAGGGTAATGTTGGGTTTGATCAGTTTAAAATAAATTCATTGTAACATCTACTAGATTATATAGCTGGCTTTTTTTCCAACACAAATGCAAACAAAAGCTCTAAAATTATTTGGTATTCCTGATACTTCTGCAGAAAGGTCTGTATTCCTTTTAGCTGCTGCAGTAGTATTTCAATTTTATTATCTAACATTTTTAAATATTAGAATAGCAGAATGTTGATATTGCCATAGAGAGGTATTTGAAATAAAAATTCACAGTTGTAGTACAGACATATTCATCACATCTATGGGCATTCTGCAATGCAGAGAACTGCAATAGAGATAACTATTTTATGGCAAGATAATGATTAATCCATTGTGTTGCCCATGCATGATTTCCCTTTATATTACAGCCAGCCTTATAGTTTAATAACTTTAAAGCAAAATGTTAAATGATCATTTGTATCCACTGCTACAGTTATTTCAAAATACAGCTACTAGTTGTTAATGCTGCAGGAGTTGAATTAGTAAATACCATTAGATGCTATTTCCCAAGACCAAAAAAATTTCAAAGAATGTCTGAACAGGAAATTGTGTTAATGAAAATCAGTTTAAGAAACTGTTTTTTTTTTTAACGTTCCTACATTAATGGACTTATGGACTATTTTTTGGTGCATGTCACATTAGGTTGCTGCAAAATTGTTCCTGTTCTTGCTGCTGCAAGAATGGCCCACCACTAGCCAATTTTTATGCAAATGTATCTGAGGGCTAAAGCATCTGCCTATACCTTGTTTCTCCACATTTTGGCCTGTTCTCACCTATGCAAACATGTGTTGCTACAATTTTCTACCAAATGAAACCTGAGGGCTAATCTAATGTGATACCATCATCATGTATCTAAAACCAACACCCACATATAGGTCTGAATGTGTTTGGTATATTTAATCCTTTGATTTGAGTGATGAGCAGTCGTTACAGGTATGTGTGCAACACCTTACCAGATTTGTGATACATGGCAGTTGATTACTTTCAGGAGACAGGCTCATGCAGAAAGCTGTCAGGGTGACTCCATCCTTCAGAATAGCCTTATAAATAAGGGTAGTCTTAAGACAGAATCAAACCACAGCTCTGACACTTCTATTGAAAAGCCTACAGATTATCATGGAAGAAGAGGAAGTTTGAATAATGAGTAATAAATATAAGCTTTTTTGAATATTCCAAAGTAAAACACCTCTGATGATGTCCATTCAGACTAAACGCATTGGGTGGAACTAAGAGCCTGACAATAGTGTCTGTGTGTCTGAGCTTGTACATACAGGGTAAGTGGCAGAGTTTTGTGGGGTTTTTTTTATACTTATCCTTTTGTTTTTTTATAAAGCCAGACTCGGTGGCTTTTAATGCACTATTCTGTTTTTACCTTGTCTTTACTTTTGAAGATTTTTGAAGATTTTTAATGGATTGTGTTATTTTGTATTGCATGTGTGAAGACCGCTTTTTCTGTGACAGTGTTAAAATAGACATTTATATTATTTAATACTTTGTTTTTCTTTAAATTAACTGAGAGTTTCTAACATTTCTAAAGGCACTTGGGGGTAGATCTACTAAAACTGGTACACTCAGAAGCTGGTGAAGCTATGCATGGTAGCCAATCATCTTCTAACCTCAGCTTGTTCAATTAAGCTTTGGCAATAAAACCTGGAAGCTGGTTGGTTTCTATGCAGAAGTGAGCCTGGTTTTGCACTCTCCAGCTTTAGTAAATAAACCCCTTGGTGATTTCTTGGTCTACACACCTGCTTCAGTCCATATTAGAAACCTCTTGTAGTCCCTGTACAGTTTGTTTCTGAACGGCCATTCGCCAACAAGCCATGTTGTGGAATCGGAGGAGAGAACGTGCTATTATTGGCCTTGGAGTTATTACTTTGACCCAAGTCCAGTCCAGGAACAGGAGGAGGAGCAGTTCTTGGACAAAAAATTGGTTGTTTAATCGTGACTAATTATGTCATATGCCTTTGCTGCGGGAGCTTCAGGAGAATAATCCGGATGATTTTCGGAATTATCTCTGGATGACGGACCTCTGCTTTCACCAACTCTTAGCATTGGTGACCCCCTATATTAAGAAGCAGGACACATGTATGAGGCTTGCCATCACTCCAGAGCAAAGGCTCATAGCCACCTTGTGTTATTTGGCGATGGGGAGAAGTCTCCAGGACCTCAAGTTTACCACTGGGATCTCTCCCAGGCTCTGGGACTCATTATTCCAGACACCTGCTCAGCCATTATTCAAGTAATGCAGAAGGACTATATTTGGGTAAGTGTTTCCCTTTAGCATCACATTCTATGTATTAATGTTTGCTAATGCATTGTCTTAATTTGTTGATTACATAATTTTCAATATTGTAATATGCTGTGAATGTCCTCTTTGTCCTCATGCATGCTGTAAGATTTTCCTGCTCCTTTGTTGGCCTACATGCATATTTTCCATATCTAACCTCCCCAGCATGCTATCCTGGGCCCATACACACCTAGCCTAGTAACTTCACAGTGTTTTTTGTCAGCTACATTTTGGGGCTTACCCTCAACAACCCCCAAAAATGTGTATAAATGTTATTGTTGTCCTCAAATTCAGGCAGAGTGCAAGAGACCATTTTTTGGGGCACAAACTCATTTGGAACCCCCCAAAAAATGAAAAGTTAACAGATACAAATACTCTATCTGCTGACTTTGTCAAACCCATACAGACTATCCCTCTTTTGTGTTTAAATTTCTGTATAAATTCACCCAACCATGTAGTGCAAGGGCCTGCCTGATTACCTAAAAATTGTAACGTAGACAGTTTTTGTCTCCTATTATATTGGTAGGTATTTTCAGAATGTCAAAATGTACTGCAATTTGGACAGTGTGGATCCATATTTTTAGATTATGACACTTCTTACCCATCCACTGGGCTGCCAATAGTGTAAGTAAGGAGGGGCTGGCTAAAGCATACCAGATAATTTATGCAAACAGCTCTCATGGAAGTGAAGAGGGTTACCTGTTCAAAACATCTATCCATTTCCTCCCCCCACCCTAAAATTTTGCTAATGGGCCACCAGAGGGGGAGATGAATCAGATACATTGACCTTACCCTTTTGTCTTTAAATATTCATTTAAGTTTTCTCCTTATGTTGGCTAAGCATGTTTGTGTCAAATCTGCTTGCAATGTTATGTGCAGAAGTAGTCATTTTTTTGTTTATTTTTTTAATCCACAGTTTCCTTCCAACCCACAGCAATGGCAGGACGTTGCAGCCCAGTTCCACCATCAGTGGGATTTTCCCAACTGTGGTGGTGCTATTGATGGCAAGCATGTCCTGATTGTCCCACCACCCAACTCTGGCTCATATTATTTTATTTATAAGGGCTTTTGCAGCATAGTCATGCTGGCTGTAGTGTCTGCCAACTATGACTTTTGTATCTGGATGTTGGGAAGAATGGCAGCGACTCTGAAGGAGGAGTGATCATGCAGACAGAGTTCTACAAGCAGCTTCAGAATGGCACCTTAAACTTGCCACTTGCTGAGGAGAATGCTGAGGGCCTCGATTTTGTTTTTGTTGCAGATGAGGCCTTTGCTCTGGGGGCACATCTGATAAGCCGATTCCTATGAGGAACCTCACCCCAGAGCAGAGAATATTCAATTACAGGCTCTCTTGTGCCAGAAAGGTGGTCAAAAACACCTTTGACATCCTATTGAGTCATTTCAGGCTGTTTCAGACCTTTCAGATTCCAGTCAACCTTGCAGGTTACAAGATCAACCATGTGGTCCTGTGCTGTTGTATTTTACATAATTTTTTAAGGAGGAATGCAACTTGCTACCTTACTCTCTGCCATTTTACGTGGACCCTGCAGTGGCAGGCCCAGCTGAAGAGGCTGCAGCTCAGCCATCTGTGGGCGTGCTGACGGCTCTTGAAAATACCCATGCTGGATTGCCCTCATAAGATGTACGGCAGAAATACCTTGATTATTTTGTGGGAAGAGGAGCAGTGGCTTGGCAGCAAATTGTACCAGATTATGCCTAATATAATTTGGAGATCATAAACTCATCTTTCATTGGAACTACTGTTGTCTGTGTTTCTTATCTGTCTAATATGTTCACAAATGGGTTTTATTTTGGCCACTTGCTCCAATAATAGTAATGTACCTTATTTTTCTACATGAGGTGACAATATCTTCTTCAACTAACTATTATGGTGTGCTGTGGGTCTAACACACACACACACACACACACACAATGTTTTTGTTCTTAATGGATCTAATGCATGAAGTTCAAAAACATTATGCCTTTTCAACTCTTATAATTTTTTGTAGGACTAAAAATTGCAGGAGTTGGGCACATTTTAAGAGCACATTGTCACTGTAACTACAACTACTTAAATACACTGGTATTGAGCTTTTAAATAATAAGCCACACATTGTTTGTTACTCAAAGCACATTCACATGTGGGTTTTAAGGTTTTAAAACAAACCAACATGGTGTATAACATGTATGTTTTGCATAATTTCCCCTTTTTGGGGCTAAACAGGCATGTTCAAAAACATTAGATACACATCCCAAACTCAGGAACCTACAAAGTTTGATTTTGGTAAAGTGTCGGCCAAATGAGACATTAGTATCCCAAGACTGTGTGGATGTTGCCTTCCTATGGGGTGATTTCACCACTTTAAAAGCAAAAATTTTTTGTTTACAAACGTTTTTATTGCAGAAAAATATAGTATCAGGGTGAACAAGTGTTGAGGGTACATGAGGTATAATAGTAATACATCCAGTAACAGCTCTACAATATGGTACCAGCAAATATATCTCATTGTACAATTCAATCATAGAGCACCCCATAAATCATATCAATAAGAAACATAATGAGAAAAATCATACAAAAAAAGAAAAAGAAAAGGGAAAAGAAATAGAAACATAATATCGTGATAAATGTGCATCCCATATATATCATCATAACCTAAACTCCATATTGGAATTGGGAGATCCTACACCTGAGATCAGGAGGCTATATTGCTATCAAAGATACATTCTCATTCTGAGTCTATCTTTATTAAAACGTAGACGCTTTTATTATGAGTTAGTTATTGGGGCGGAAGGATCATTTAGTCTGTCACTTAGCAGGTGAGCCGTCCAAATGTTCCATTTACTGTCAAATGTATGTATGGAGTCCAGGAGAGTATGGTGCACCAATTCCATAGTCCTGATGGACTCCATACGCGAGATCACCTGTGACCAGGGTACCTGGGGACTTTTCCAGTTCAAGGCTATTGCCCATTGAATAGCACTAAAAAGAGTGTGGAATAATTTCTGTAAAGGGATGGGAACCTCCGGGAGTTCTGCGAAAAGCAGACACATTGGAGAGGTTAGTGTAATCGAGATACCTGAGATAAGTGATATGAGAGACGTAGTCTTTTGCCATATATTGTCTAGGGCTTTGCAACTCCAGAAAGTGTGCAACATTGTTCCCCTGTCCTGGCATCCTCTAAAACATGTGCCAGGCACCAGGGGATAGAATCTGTGAAGACGATCTGGAGTGTAATACCACCTGGTGTGAATTTTAAGAGTTGTCTCTTTAATAGATATAGATTTCGTGCATTTGTGCATATTAGTTATCATATCCCGCCAGTCCTCCGCAGAGAACTCTTGGGCCAGCTCTGTTTCCCACTCCTCCATTGCCTTAGATTTTTGAGGAGAGTTAAAGTCATTAAGGTGTCTATATAGAATGGAAATAGTCCCTCTATCTCTTGATGCCTCTCCACACATCGACTCAAACGTGGTCTTAGACAAGTCCACTCCACCTGAGATTAGTGCAGAGTAATAGTGTCTAATTTGTAGGTATTGGTGAAACTCAAATCGTCCCATATCTTGGGTTTGCTGCAGGTGAGTATAAGAGCAAAAGGAGGCATTCTGCAGCAAGGATTCGAGGTTCACCAAGCCCCTAGTGATCCAACCATCAAATGATAATTTGGATGAGAAGGCTGGGGGGAAGGACGGCTCTCCTAGAAAAGAAGACAATAGGGGTCTATCTGATTGTAACTTAAATTTCTTGGAATAAAGGGACCAAAGGAACAGTGACTGACCTACAATAGAGTTGAGTGGGGTGATATCCTTTGGGGTTATAGAGCGAGACCATAATATACCTGAAAGATGGTACGGTGCAATCGAGATCCGCTCAAACTGCAGCCATGGTATGGATGTGGGGGGGGTATGCCATTGTGCCAGTTGGGTGAGGCGAGATGCCAGATAATACTTCCAAAGGTCTGGGCAACCCAGTCCTCCACTCTTCTGTGTTCTATACATCATTAGTCTTCCTATTCGGGGTTTTTTGTTTTGCCATACAAACTTGAGCAGAGTCGACTGCACCATCAACAGGGAGGAGCGGGAAACATATAGAGGTAGTGATCTAAATAGGAATAATAGCTTTGGAAGGATATTCATTTTAATTGCTTGAATCCTACCTAGAAATGATATACGGTATGAGGACCACTGATTTAAGAGAATTTTAACTTTAGTGAAAGCCGGGGGATAATTTAAGGAGTATATTTGTTTAAGAGAGGGGGCCAGTTTAATACCTAGATATTGTAAGGAGGTGTGGTTCCATGTGAATTTGAATTTGTCTTGGAGTGTAGATAATAAATGTTGTGGAAGGTGGATGGGCATCGCAGTACATTTGCTGGGATTGATTCCAAGGCCTGTTAAGTTTTGGAAGGAATTTAGAGCGGACATAAGGTTGGGGAGGGAGATCAATGGGTCTGAGATAAATAAAAGTACATCGTCCGCATAGAGACTAAGTTTAAATTCTTGGTTCCCTTTTACGTACCCTTTAATGTTTTGGTTAGTGGAGATGGACCTAGACAGGGGCTCCATGGCTAGTGCAAATAATAATGGGGAGAGGGGACACCCCTGTCTAGTACCACACTTCAGCGAAAAGTAGTCTGAATTGCACCCCGGCAGCTTTATACGGGTCTTAGGATGATGGTATAGTGCTTTAAAGCCTTTTAGAAATGCCCCCCTAAATCCAAATTTTAGCAATACTGTGTCTAGATATGACCACATAACGCTGTCAAATGCTTTGTTTATATCTAAACTTAGGAGTAGTACCTGATTTGAGCGCACATGTGCATCTTGCACGATGTTGGTAGCCAAGCGAATATTATCTGTGATCTGTCTCGATGGGATGAAACCGGTTTGGTCGGGAGAGATCAGAGACTGTATCACTTTAGCTAGTCTATCCGCCAAGAGCTTTCCAAATATTTTAAGGTCATTATTTATAACCGAAATGGGGCGAAAGTTTTGGGGGAGAGTATGATCTTTGTTCGGTTTGGGTATGAGGGACATGTTGGCCAGCAGCATTTCCTCAGGGAATTGCTTGCCTTCAAGGATCTGATTGTACATTTTAGTTAGTGTGGGTAGTAAAGAGTCTGCAAATTTTTTATAATAGACTGCTGAAAACCCGTCTGGGCCTGGGGCCTTAGATAGCTTAAGGGAGGATATGATTGAAGCCACTTCCTCTGAAGAACAAGGAGCATTGAGAATTTCCAGTTGCTCCTCAGTCAACTGGGGAAGCAAGAGAGTATCTAACCATGATTGCACTGGTGGGGAACGGGAGGGATCTGGGCCTGAAAATAGTTTCTGATAGAATGATGAAAAGATATTCAAAACCTGTTTTGGGTGGGAGGTAATATTGCCATTTTTATCTTTCAACTTATAGAGGTGGGTCGGTTGGGAAGATTGTTTTAGCTTACGTGCAAACATCGTGGAGGCGGAGTTACTGTGGAGGAGAAAACGAGCTTTGGACCACCGAAGGGATTTCTCTATGTGTCCAGAAAGAATATCATCAAGGGCCCTTCTCTTTTCAGTAATCTGCTGTAGCAACTTTGTGGAAGGTGTCTGAGTGTGACTGTGATATAAACGTTCTAGTTCTAATGTAAGTTTATGTGTGTCTTGTTGTCTTTGGCGTTTTTGTGTTATAGAGATTTCTATTAGGTGGCCTCTCATAACAGCCTTGTGAGCGGCCCAAAGGGTGATAGGGGAGATATCCTCCACATTGTTGGTTCTAAAATACTCTTTCAGGCGATCTACCAGTTGGGCCAAAATCACCGGATCTGTAAGAAGTGACTCGTTTAAACGCCAAGACCTAGATGTGTGGGGGAGGCCTAAACATGAAATATTTGTGGAAACCATGTGATGGTCCGACCAAGGGCATATATGTATATTGGCTGAGGTGGAATTAACTGCCAGAGAGGGAGTACAAAAAACATAGTCCAGACGAGAGTAACTATCGTGGGGGTGGGAATAAAAGGTGTATTCTTTCGAACCTACATTATGGGCTCTCCATATATCTATCAATTGAGAGGAGCGCAAGGAATATTGAAGAGATTTGGGGAACGCTTTAGAGGTTGGGCATGTTCTACTTCTGTCCAGTCCTGAGTGGGCTACTAGGTTAAAGTCCCCTCCAATTAACAGATGGGGGGAATGAAACCTTTCCAGGATCTGGAAAAATTCTTTAAAAAATGTGGCCTGTGAGGCATTAGGGGCATATATTGAAGCTAGGGTCAATTGTTTGTGTTGGATGGTGCCCTGAATAATCACAAACCGACTATCTGGATCTTTATATAACTGTTGGACCTGAAATAATACTGAATTCCTGATAAAGATAGCAGCCCCTCTAGACCTGGACCCATAAGTTGTAAAAAAGCATTGTTTGAATGTTTTATCAAAGTATGATGGGTGGTTATCCCTGGAAAAATGTGTCTCTTGGAGCAGTATAATGTCCGCGCCAAGTGACTTATAGGCTTTAAATGCTTTCCTTCGTTTATGAGGGGTGTTAAACCCTTTCACATTATGAGATATAACCTTGATACCCATAACGGGTTAAAAGGGGTAGCTTTAAGCTTAGAATCAGGTCCAGGTCTAGAGTGGGCCCCCCAACAGTATGCAAATCCCCAAGGTGAGATCCCGCCAGGAAGTACAACCCCCGCATAATATAAACTTGCATTATCTGAGATAGCAATGTATGCATCAAAATGATAGTACCTTCAGGAATGGGTAGCACAGAATAAGCAAAAAAAGCAAAAAAAATAGAAAGAAAAAATAAGATAGTAATCAATTTAAAAAGCTTGAAAACTAGGCCGAAAAATGGCCAACAATAGTCCTGGGGGGCAATGGGGAAAGACATCCCATATACCCAAAAGATGGTGTCCATTCGGACCCAAAGGTCCAACACTCTAAACCGTAGTGTCCGTGTGATCTGCACGTATGCAGATAAATCTGGAGGGTTTACCTGTGATGGGTCCGTCAGCTCCATCATCACCAAACAGATGAAGAGCTGACCAGTCCCCAATAATGGTGAGTGTGGGGTCTTACAAGCGGGCGCGACCTGAAATCCACGTGGAGCCTGGAGATTCTAGATGCATTCAAAGCATAGCAGGGGAGGATCAAAGTTCTCAACCTTCTGTGAGAAAAACCAAACGAAGCCGCAGGAGTAGACCTTAAAAGTAAGAAGGGTGAAAAGAGGATAAAAAGCAAAACCAAAAATTAGGTGCCGCTGCTTCCGTCAGTCCCGACGTTGATCCCGGCGGTCTCTTCTGGGTGGAGGGGTTGCCCAAATTGCTGAGTGCCTTGGTGTGGATGGTAGCCTAGGCAGAGAGGCAGCATCAAGGAGGCCTAGTTTTACGAGTACTTCCTTGCCTTCAGCCAGCGTGGTAACTGTGTAAGTCATGCCATTATGAGGCACCTGTAGCTTGAAAGGGAAGCCCCATCGGTAACGAATACTTGCCGACTGCAGCACTGATGTAACCTCCTTCATCTTCCTGCGTTTGTCCAGGGTGGTGGGGGAGATGTCCGGGTAAATTTGGACCGGGGTCCCATCCAACCGAATGTTTGGGGTGTTTCTTGAGGCTCTGAGGATATCTTCTTTAATCAGGAAGTCTTTGAGGCATAGCACAATGTCCCTAGGAGGCTTCTCCGGGGGTGGAGGAGGGCGTAAGGCCCTGTGGATCCTGTCACAGGAAAAGGCAGTCAATGGGGAGTCAGGTAGAAGAGTTTGAAATAGCCTTTGAATGGTTGGCAGCAACTCTGTCACTGATTCGGGGACCCCCCGCACCCGAAGATTGTTACGCCTATTTCTGTTGTCGAGGTCCTCTATGTGTGCTTGCAATTGCAGGACCGTTTCTGATAAAGATTCATGCTCCTTCCTGAGATCAGAGTACCCCAGGGACAACTCATCATGTTTAGTCTCAAGTAAGTCCGTTCTATTGCCCAGAGCTGCAATCTCTAGAGACAGGGTATTAGTGGACTTGTGCAGCTCCGATTGAAACTTCTGGGCAATTTTATCATACATCAGGGTTAGACTGGCATCTAAATCCGCCTTGGTTAATTGTAGTGAGTACTCACAGTCTCCCTGGGAGTGTGCCGGTGAAGTAGCTGCAGCAGGAGGGCTTGCCTGTGACTGTGTCCTCCGGGCGCCATCTTGGGCCTGCATGTTCTGCTCTCTCACTCTCAGTAGATATGTAGTTAGGGATCTCTGGGCCGGTTTGGAGCGGCGATTTCTGGGTCCCGGCATGCGCTGAGTGTTCCACCGGGGGTGCTGGGAAGAATTGGGTCAGAATCCTGCGTGTAAGGCCCCGGGGAAGTGCCGTTCTCCTTCGTGGCTCACGGAGCTCTCAGCTCTTGCTTCCTTCTCGGTTCGCGCCGCGCATGCGCCCTCTAAAAGCAAAAATTTTAAGCTACATACACGTAGAGGCATAACAATTAAATTACCCTTATGATCCCATGCTGCAAATGTGTGTAGTTACACACAACTTTTTTCCTAAACCCATAAAACACACAGTGTGTCAACATTTGCTAGCTCCCATCAGGGGGTATCAATGGATGTGTTTCGGGGATGCAACCCCTTCCTCTGAGCTTCTATAGTTATGAGGAAGGGGTTGAACCCCCAAAACACATCCATTGATACCCATTGATGGTAGATAGCACATGTTGGCACTGTGTGTTTTGTGGCTTTTGGCAAACTAGATGTATGGAAATACACACATTTTAGGCATGGGATCGTGAGGGAAATAAGAATGTTAAGGCACAATTTGAGGGCACCTTCAAATTTTGGGTTTTATATTCCTAAAAACACAGAAAAATTACAATGCACATTAGTTAGGGCAGTGTTTCCTAACTCTCCTCCTCAAGATGCAACCCCAGGTCATGTTTTCCTTATTTGCAGAATTTGGCACAGGTGATGTTGTCATGTTCACTATTCAATGACTGTTGTCATTCGCACAGTAGTTTTTTTGACTAAGGACAATACATAAAACATGACCTGGTGGTGCACCTAGAAGAGTAGAGTAGAGAAACATTGAGTTCTGTCCCTAAGCTTTCACATTTTCAAGTCCAAAAAACATGTTAAATCAGAAAAGGGCAAACAGGAGCCAACAAGTGGAATAAAAAACTTCAGAACAGGCAAGAGGAAATAAAAATTTGGCAAGCATGTCCACAAAATCTCTGATTCTTCGCTGTAAAGCAGTGGCAGTCTCCTTCTCCAGATCATCAAACAATGCAACATATCTGCACTCATTCTGCCAAAAGTGCATCGTGGAAAATCATGACCTAGTAAGAAGAGTAAAAAGTATTAAGGTAACGTTGGTCAAGTGGCTGAGGCCCTATATAGTGAGTTATGGTCAAATTCAGTAAATACTTACCTACCCAGTCTATTGTTACTTGCAACCTGCTTGCCCTTCAGACACCTACACTACTAGGACTGTAGACACTGCAACTACTCTTTAATCTTGGCCCTGGTGCCTGGGTCTCCAAAACTCGGGTACCTAGCAACACTGCCAGCTCCTTGCACCTCTTCCTTCTCCATGATAATGTTAATGCACTACATACTTTGCTAATGGGTGGAGTAGGTGTTTGAATTCAAATGTGTATACATGTCGAGTGTTTCGATGTCCAAACAAGAGTCCAACAATACTTACTTGCACAAACAAGAGGCTCCCGAATAGGGATGGGCTTTATGTTAGGGTCAAACATTGGCTGTTCGCCGAATAGCGAACAATTTGGGGTGTTCACTGCAAATTTGAAAGCCGTGGAACACCCTTTAAAAGTCTATAGGAGAAATCAAAAATGCAAATTTAAAAGGTTAATATGCAAGTTACTGTCATAAAAAGTGTTTGGGGACCTGGGTCCTGCCCCAGGAGACATGTATCAATGCAAAAACAGTTTTAAAAATGGCTGTTTTTTCGGGAGCAGTGATTTTAATAATGCTTAAAGTGAAACAATAAAAGTGTAATATTCCTTTAAATTTCGTACTTAGGGGGTGTCTATAGTATGCCTGTAAAGTGGCGCATGTTTCCCGTGTTTAGAACAGTCTGACAGCAAAATGACATTTCTAAAGGAAAAAAAGTCTACTCGTGGCTATAATGAACTGTCGGTCCGGCAATACACATAAAAGTTCAGTGATAAAAATGGCATGGGATTCCCCCACAGGGGAACCCCGAACCAAACTTTAAAAAAAAAAATGCGTGGGGTTCCCCCTAAATTCCATACCAGGCCCTTCAGGTCTGGTATGGATATTAAGGGGAACCCCGTGCTAAAATTTAAAATTAAATGGCGTGGGGGTCCCCCTCAAAATCCATACCAGACCTGAAAGTCTGGTATGGATTTTAAGGGGAACCCTGCGCCAAAATAAAAAAAAATGGCATGGGGCCCCCCAAAAATCCATACTGGACCCTTATCCGAGCACGCAACCTGGCAGGCCACAGGAAAAGAGGGGGGACGAGAGAGCAGCCCCCCTCCTGAACCATACCAGGCCACATGCCCTCAACATTGGGAAGGTGCTTTGGGGTAGCCCCCCAAAGCACCTTGTCCCTATGTGTTGATGGGGAGAAGGGCCTCATCCCCACAACCCTTGCCCAGTGGTTGTGGGGGTCTGCGGGCAACAGGCTTATTGGAATCTGGAAGCCCCCTTTAACAAGAGAACCCCCAGATCCTGCCCCCCCTGTTTGAAATGGTTAACGGGCACTGTACCCATACCATTTCACAAAAAAAGTGTGAAAATGGTAAAAAAAAACAACACACACCATGGGAGAAGTCCTTTATGTAAACATAAAAAATTAAAACTGTCCCACCTAGTCCATTCACCTCCGCCGATGGACCGAAAAAAAAAAAAAGAAGATCTGCCTCCATGGGAGGTATACGCCATATGACGCGTCCTCGCGGGTGACAGCTCTTTTAAAACTGTGGGCGGGACCACGCAGTGTTGTTGCCGGGTGACCCGCCCCCCTCTGACGCACGGGAACATCCTTATGGCTTCCCCTGTAGCATCAGAGGGGGGGCGGGGCCACCCGGTCCGCCCCCCTTTGACGCATGGGGACATCCCTATGGCTTTCCTGTAGCTTAGATTGAGGCCTAGATAGGGAGCAGCCTAGATTGGGAGCAGCTTATGAGTTAAGCCAGACATTATGTTTTGTCGTGTGTTCCGTACTGCAGGCATCATATCATTTATCATGACTGATACATTTACTGCACCTGATTTTTTGCCCCAAATCATTGACCTGTACCGGGAGCTGCCCTGTCTGGAAGGTCAAAAGTTGAGACTACTCAAATAAAATCTTGAGGAAGGCAGCGTTGGAGAAATTGCTTGAGTTGGTGAAGCCAGTGTACCCCAGGGCAGACATTATGTCAAGACAAAAATCTCAAACCTGAGGAGTACTTTTAAAAGGGAGCTCAACAAGTTCATGGACTCATTGAGATCTGGAGCATCAGCAGATGACATATATGTACCCAGGCTGTGGTATTGCAACAGCCTGCAGTTTTTGTCCGACCAGACAGAACCCAGGCCATCGCTATCTACGCTCCCTTTGACATCTGCTGAGGCCATAGCTCCAAAGGACCACACAGATCCTGCTGCACAGGATGAAGATGTGGAGGAGCCCAGCTTGACCCAGGTATAGCATTGTTGAACATATTGTATCCAAAAATACAATGATGATAACTAGACGTTATAGTTAAAATATTTCTGCCTTAACAAAGTGGTTTTAATATCAATAGACAGTAGTGACCAAAAATGATTTGTACAAGAATAAAAAATGCTGGGGTCAGAATGATAGCCTTTTCTATTTGTTCACATTCAATTTTCAACAGTGAGGAGATCAAAATTGTGTGTGATTGATGACCAAACCCAAAACAAAAAAAATTCTAATTATGTCCCATTTTCATACACAGGAAAGTGTCAGTCATAATGTTGTCAGAGGAGCCCATGGCCAACAGCCAGATGGAGTCCCAGATCCCTCCCCTTAGCCATCCTGCTAAAAGGGCCAGGAAGAGCAGGAATCTGGACGAGGCCACAGCTGTTTTCCTCAGCCGGGCTACTACTGCCATGCGTACTGACCCAGATGAGTTTGAGGGATTTGGCATGGTGACAGCCAATAGGTTAAGGGGGATGGTCGGTGACCAGAGGAGAAGGTGTGAGGAGCTCATCCTGCAGCTCCTCAACAGGGGGGAGACGGGTGAGATCTATGGCACCACCCATCTTTGTGATTCTGTGGGCCCACATACACAACCCCCACAGCCAACCCCCCACAGCCACCCCACCCACCACAGCAACTCCACCCATCAAAGCAGCATGGCGGTCAATGGCAATACCAGCCCCAAGACCCCCAAAAAGGCCACTGGTCTGGGGATTTTCACCTCTTCCACACTTAATAACTATTATTTTCTTTTTTGTTTGAATAATGATTTGATTTGTTATATTTTATATATTTTTGGATGCATAGAATGTACTTTTTGGTTACGTTCTATTGGCAGATAGCCAAGTCTAATTTTATTTATTTTCTTTTTTTTTAATACACAATAAAAAAAAAATCGGTAGAATAATACTTGGCTATGTGTTTTACTTCAGATTACAGTTTGGGAGTAGGCCAGTACTTTTTCAAAAATACAATGTAAAATTAACAAGGGACACCAACATAGTTGTATCTTTGATATTAAAAACTACGGTATAATAGTGTTGTGGTAACTTGGCCAAAAAAAAGCATAATAATAATATTCTTGATATCACTAGAAAAATAAACCCTTTTAAAATACATTCGGCAGAACTCCATCAGTATCACCAGCAAAGAAGCTTCATTATTATTCCATTAAAGAATAAGAGAATGTTCGACATTTTATAATTTGCTGCATCACGAATGTTAATTCTCCATTACCAATGTTAGTTTACAAGACCGACCGCTTCCGGCTTGTTCTTGCTTCTGAGCATGCGTGTTTGTACTTTGGACTTTTGTGTGACGGACTTGTGTACAGGTGAGACGAAAATCTGATAACAGACCATTGTCTGCTGAAAATTTACTAGCCTGCCATCCAACATTTGTTGGCGAAAAGTTGGACAACAATTGTCTGATGGAGCGTACTAATGGCCGGATTTTGTGTGGGGGGCTCAGGAGCGAGCATGCACGAGTGCCCCCATGGGAAGTAGCCTTCTGTGGGGGCACCGGACACAAAGGAGGAGCTAGGAGTACTGGCGGGGGACCCGAGAAGAGGAGATTTAATGGAATTGCACAGAGCAAGTATACAGATGTGTTTTTTTCCTTTACAATAGCTTTAGGTAAGCCAGTGGTTAGAAATCCTTGTCCCGCAGACTCGATGTCCGCCGGGGGCCCGCGATCATTTCACGGAGCAGAAGTACGGGGAGATGCCTTTGTAAACAAGGCATATCCTTGTTTCCTTGTTCTGCCTGGAGACATGACAGGGAGCTAAGGGAGCAGTGATCGCTGTCCTGTCAGTGGAAGTCCATCCCCCCCACAGTTAGAACACCTCCCTAGGACACACTTAACCCCTTGATCACCCCCTAGTGTTTAACCCCTTCCCTGCCATTGTCATTTAAACAGTAATCAGTGCATTTTTATAGCACTGATCGCTGTATAAATGACAATGATCCCAAAATGGTGTCAAAAGTGTCTGATGTGTCCGTCATAATGTTGCATAATGTTGCAGTCACGATACAAATCGCAGATTGCCGCCATTACTAATAAAAAGAAATTAATAATAAAAATGCTATAAATCTGTCGCCTATTTTATAGATGCTATAACTTTTGCGCAGACCAATCAATATACGCTTGTTGTGTGTTTTTTTTACCAAAAATATGTAGAAGAATACATACCAGCCTAAACTGAGAAAAAAAAAATGTTTTTTTTTATATATTTTTTGGGGATATTTATTATAGCAAAAAGTAAAAAATGTAGCATTTTTTCAAAATTGTCACTCTTTTTTTGTTTATAGCGCAAAAAATAAAAAACACAGAGGTGATTAAATACCACCAAAAGAAAACTCTATTTGTGGGAAAAAAAGGACGTCAATTTTGTTTGGGTGCAACTTTGCAAAATTGTCAGTTAAATCAACGCAGTGCCATATCGCAAAAAAGTGCTCTGGTCAGGAAGGGAGTAAATCCTTGCGTGGCTGAAGTGGTTAAGTCACTTACAATACTATGAAATTTAACTACACTAAATATTAAATTCACAGAACTTCCACAAATGACTATATATGGCAATAGTAAAGGTTTTTGCACAAAAAACTACTACATTTAAGAAAATTAGTCTTCCTGAAACTGATATTTCAATTGTGGATGGATTGTGGTGGAAATAATCACATATTACATTTTCATAACTTTGGTGGATTCAGCAGCAACTCAAAGTAGTACATTTGTTATTCTTTCTACTACTGTCTCCATAATTTAAAATATAGGGATGAGCTAGATGTCCGGGTCAAACTTAAGTTCGACTCGAACATCGGGTGTTCGTCCATTCGCCGAAGAGCAAACATTATGGGGCGTTCCCTTCAAATTTGAGCGCCGCGGAATGCCCCATAACGCACTGCGAGTTCGCATTGCTGTATGATGATTGGCCAATGCATGCACTTGACCTGCATACTTTGGCCAATCACAGCCCCCTCTGCTAAGAGAGCCATAATTGGCCAAAGGCAGGGTGTCTTTGGCCAATCATGGCTCTGGTGACTAAGTCCACGCCCCACACTATATAAAGTTGCTTACATGGACAGTAATTAGACATTAATGGCTGTGTGTTGAGTTATTTTGAAGGGAAAGCAAATTTACACTGTTATACAAGCTGTACACTCACTACTTTACATTGTAGGAAAGTGTCATTTCTTCAGTGTTGTCACATGAAAAGAAATCATAAAAAATTTACAAAAATGTGAGGGGTGTGCTCACTTTTATGAGATTCCTTATATATATGCATTCTGTGGTGTACTATTTCTAATACACTTCAGGGGTGTATTAATATATATTTACACTCTGCATCCAGTATAGCCTATATCTACAGTGCATTCCGTGGTGCACTGTTTCTAATACACTTCAGGCAGTGTACACAGCATCTAATACAGTGTGTACAGTTTCTACTACACTTCTGGTGGTGTACACAGTATAAAATACAGTGTAGCAGTTGTACTGTTTCTAATACAGTGCAGGCGGTGTACACAGTATCTATTACAGTGTGTACAGTTTCTACTACACTTCTGGTGGTGTACATAATACAGTGCAGCTATAGTACAGTTGCTAATACAGTGCAGGCTGTATACACAGTATCTAATACAGTGTGTATAGTTTCTACTACACTTCTGGTTGTGTATACAGTACACAATACCGTGCTGCCATAGTACAGTTGCTAATACAGTGCAGGTGGTGTACACAGTATCTAATACAGTGTGTACAGTTTCTACTACACTTCTGGTGGTGTACACAGTATCTAATACAGTGTAGTGTGCTGTTGCAAAACAAAATATACATCATGTCTGGAAGGCCAACAAGGAGAGGTAGATGCTCACAGGCCACTAAAAGGGTGCAAGCAGCCTTTGTGTCTACTGTCAACAGTGCTGGTCATGGACATGGTGCATCCTCTGCAGGTGGCTGTGGGGCACGCTTGTCCTTTTTTTCTGCTGCTGGCCATGTTATTGAGCCAGAACATGCAGAAGAGTTGGTGGAGTGGCTAACGAAGCCAGTCTCATCCTCCTCATCCTCTGTCACCCAGGCTCAGAGTAGTTTGTCTTCCAACGCAGCTGCCAAAGAGGCCTATTCCACTGGCTCCTTGTCCACAGTCATTCCTTCCATAGCCCCACCATCATCCACTGAGGAGTCCCCAGAATTATTCGACCACATTGTCGGGTACATGCTGCTGGAGGACACGCAGCGATTTGAAGTCTTCGATGTTGGTTCCCAGGTTGAGGAAGGGAGTAACATGAGCCTAGAGAAAGCTGGTGCCCAAGAAGGACAAGAAACTGCCAGTCATGTTCCCCCAGCTGCAGCATGGTGCCAAGTTTGCTCCAGTGACGAGAAGGGAGGGGATGATAAAGTCACTGACTGTACTTGGGTGCCTGAGAGAAGAGAGGAGGAGGAGGTACAACTCTAACGAGGCAGGATGTCCTCTAGGGGCAGCTTAACCACTTGAGCCCCGGACCATTATGCTGCCTAAGGACCAGAGGTCTTTTTCCAATTTGGCACTGCGTCGCTTTAACTTTTAATTGCGCGGTCATGCAAAGCTGTACCCAAACGAAATTTGCGTCCTTTTCTTCCCACAAATAGAGCTTTCTTTTGATGGCATTTGATCACCTCTGCGGTTTTTATTTTTTGCGCTATAAACGGAAAAAGACCGAAAATTTTGAAAAAAAAATGATATTTTCTACTTTTTGTTATAAAAAAATCCAATAAACTCAATTTTAGTCATACATTTAGGCCAAAATTTATTCGGCCACATATCTTTGGTAAAAAAAATGTCAATAAGCGTATATTTATTGGTTTGCGCAAAAGTTATAGCGTCTACAAACTAGGGTACATTTTCTGGAATTTACACAGCTTTTAGTTTATGACTGCCTATGTCATTTCTTGAGGTGCTAAAATGGCAGGGCAGTACAAACCCCCCCCCCCCCAAATGACCCCATTTTGGAAAGTAGACACCCCAAGGAAATTTTGTCCCAAGTGATTGAATAATGACAAAAAATATATATATATATATTTACAAAACATTGTCACTAAATGATATATTGCTCACACAGGCCATGGGCCTATGTGGAATTGCACCCCAAAATACATTCAGCTGCTTCTCCTGAGTATGGGGATACCACATGTGTGGGACTTTTTGGGAGCCTAGCCACGTACGGGGCCCCGAAAACCAATCACCGCCTTCAGGATTTCTAAGGGCATACATTTTTGATTTCACTTCTCACTACCTATCACAGTTTTGAAGGCCATAAAATGCCCAGATGGCACAAAACCCCCCCAAATGACCCCATTTTGGAAAGTAGACACACAAGCTATTTGCTGAGAGGCATGTTGAGTCCATGGAATATTTTATATTTTGACACAAGTTGCGGGAAAGTAACACTTTTTTTTTTTTTTTGCACAAAGTTGTCACTAAATGATATATTGCTCAAACATGCCATGGGCATATGTGGAATTACACCCCAAAATACATTCTGCTGCTTCTCCTGAGTACGGGGATACCACATGTTTAGGACTTTTTGGGAGCCTAGCCACGTACGGGGCCCCGAAAACCAAGCACCGCCTTCAGGATTTCTAAGGGCATAAATTTTTGATTTCACTCCTCACTTCCTATCACAGTTTTGAAGGCCATAAAATGCCAAGATGGCACAAAACCCCCCCAAATGACCCCATTTTGGAAAGTAGACACCCCAAGCTATTTGCTGAGAGGCATGTTGAGTCCATGGAATACTTTATTTTTTGACACAAGTTGCGGGAAAGTGACAATTTTTTTTTTTTTTGCACAAAGTTGTCACTAAATGATATATTTCTCACACAGGCCATGGGCATATGTGGAATTGCACCCCAAAATACATTTAGCTGCTTCTCCTGAGTATGGGGATACCACATGTGTGGGACTTTTTGGGAGCCTAGCCGCATACGGGGCCCCGAAAACCAAGCACCGCCTTCAGGATTTCTAAGGGCGTAATGTTGTGATTTCACTCCTCACTACCTATCACAGTTTTGAAGGCCATAAAATGCCAAGATGGCACAAAACCCCCCCAAATGACCCCATTTTGGAAAGTAGACACCCCAAACTATTTGCTGAGAGGCATGTTGAGTCCATGGAATATTTTATATTTTGACACAAGTTGCGGGAAAGTAACTATTTTTTTTTTTTTTGCACAAAGTTGTCACTAAATGATATATTGCTCAAACATGCCATGGGCATATGTGGAATTACACCCCAAAATACATTCTGCTGCTTCTCCTGAGTACGGGGATACCACATGTTTAGGACTTTTTGGGAGCCTAGCCACGTACGGGGCCCCGAAAACCAAGCACCGCCTTCAGAATTTCTAAGGGCATAAATTTTTGATTTCACTCCTCACTTCCTATCACAGTTTTGAAGGCCATAAAATGCCAAGATGGCACAAAACCCCCCCAAATGACCCCATTTTGGAAAGTAGACACCCCAAGCTATTTGCTGAGAGGCATGTTGAGTCCATGGAATACGTTATTTTTTGACACAAGTTGCGGGAAAGTGACAATTTTTTTTTTTTGCACAAAGTTGTCACTAAATGATATATTTCTCACACAGGCCATGGGCATATGTGGAATTGCACCCCAAAATACATTTAGCTGCTTCTCCTGAGTATGGGGATACCACATGTGTGGGACTTTTTGGGAGCCTAGCCGCATACGGGGCCCCGAAAACCAAGCACCGCCTTCAGGATTTCTAAGGGCGTAATGTTGTGATTTCACTCCTCACTACCTATCACAGTTTTGAAGGCCATAAAATGCCAAGATGGCACAAAACCCCCCCAAATGACCCCATTTTGGAAAGTAGACACCCCAAACTATTTGCTGAGAGGCATGTTGAGTCCATGGAATATTTTATATTTTGACACAAGTTGCGGGAAAGTAACTATTTTTTTTTTTTTTGCACAAAGTTGTCACTAAATGATATATTGCTCAAACATGCCATGGGCATATGTGGAATTACACCCCAAAATACATTCTGCTGCTTCTCCTGAGTACGGGGATACCACATGTTTAGGACTTTTTGGGAGCCTAGCCACGTACGGGGCCCCGAAAAACAAGCACCGCCTTCAGGATTTCTAAGGGCATAAATTTTTGATTTCACTCCTCACTTCCTATCACAGTTTTGAAGGCCATAAAATGCCAAGATGGCACAAAACCCCCCCCCCAAATGACCCCATTTTGGAAAGTAGACACCCCAAGCTATTTAAAACATGTGGATGTGAGCGCTATATTCAATATGGTCAGACAGCAGTGGTGAGTCTACTTGTAAACAGTAGATGGGGTGACTGGGTGCTGTATAACTTTTATCATAAAATGACAATCTGAAATGGTAAAATTATACGGTGATTTAAAACATCAGCGACTGTAAGCTGTTGCAGTCCAATAAAAAACTGAATTAAAGTCCAATAAAAGCAGTTGTAGAAGGCAGCCCTGTTGTTAAAGAAGAAGCAATCCTCTGGAAACTGTAGAAGTAGAAGAACAACAATGGCGCCACTCTAAGTGCAGTATTAAAACAAATTTAATAAATCATAAAAACAGGTACTCACAAAAGTACATGTATTCAGGCATATAAGTACTGGGCAGGAAATGCCAGGTGTCCCAGGGGTATGATCCTGTCACGTCCTCAGATGTTGTTCCGCTCGGAGACGGGCTGTGCTGCTGTATGGGCGGCAGATCCGGCTGCTGGAACGCACTGTGTGTGACGTGATGGTCTGGGGGAACGAAGGCACTTCCGGGTCTAGGCAGGGGTGACGAATAGGCGACGCGTTTGCGGAGCTGCGCTCCTTCCTCAGGCCTAATGTGACCTGTGATTGGTCAAAAATGTTATAGTCTAACATGGGCTGGGATTGGAGGAAAGATCTGTCAATCACTATGAGGCATAGACTGTGTACTGGACGCTGTGTGCTAGTGTGTCAGTGTCTACAGCTGTGTCGAATCTTTGTGCAAGACAGCGGCATGTGCTTGTAAATAAAGGAGGAAAGATACTGTTGCTTTTGAGATCATGTTATCTATGAGAAAGCAAGGGGGGAGAGAAGAAGGAGGGTTTTATTAAACACAAAGAAAAAGGAAACAGGAAGATGGGCATGTATAGGTAAATGAATGTGTAGCTGGAGTTACTGCTATTAGATGAACTCCCTATTGTGACAATGTGGCAGAATAAGAATTATGCATACCTAGTGAGATGAGGAATGGGGAATTGAAAGAGCTCAATGGACTATGGTAAACAAGGAGACTTATTGGAACTAAATTGGCAATAATGATAAGAAGAAAATATTGTGTTATTACAGAATGATTATAGTAGTAGAATGATGGTGATAAATTAATAATTGAATATTGAAAAATATGTTAAAAAAATTGTGTTATAAAAAATTATTAAAACATGTTGAAAAAGATATATATAAAAATGTATGATTCTTGAGAACAAATTTTTTTTAAAGAATGAATTGATATTTATAATGTTGGGGTGATTTTGATGTTCTTGCAGAACTGCTGAATTTGGGAAAGGGGGTTGGGGTATGGTTTGGTAGAAAACCGCACTGGTAAGTTTTTGGTTGTGAAAAGAAGGGGGGAGTATGTCCTACTTGGATTTGGAAGTTGAACATGATGTGTCAGCGGCCAATAACACATCAAATAGAAAATCCTGGTGGTAGGGGGGGGTGAAAGGGGAGGGGGGGAAACGAGGGGGGGGGGGGAAGGAACAGATGTATTGATATTGCTGGGGTTCCCACTTCAGAATGCAAATAGGGTTAAAGGACAAACTGGAATGTTGGGGGTTAGAGCATCCTGGTGGGACTTGGAGGACCAGGAGAGCAGTCAGATGAGACTGCTCGTCTCTATTTCCTCGTTGAGTCCTCCAGGAGTCAAAGTATCCAAAGTAAATATCCAGTAAGTTTCCCTCTGGCAGAGATGTTTAAAACGCTCTGCCAGTGGGAACGTACCGGGAACTGACTCAATGATCCAAACCTTGAGACCGGATGAAGAACGATTGTGTTTGCGTAGGAAGTGGAGGGGAACACTGTGATGGTCATCTCCTGCCTCTACTAGGCGGCGGTGCTCACCAAACCTCTTTCTCAACGTGCGTATAGTGCGGCCTACGTAGTGTAACCCACATGGACATGTCAAGCAATAGATGACGAATTCTGTGGAACAGTTATAAAAGTTACTGATCTGATAAGTCTGGCCCTTGATGATGAATTCTTTCTGGCCATGATGGACATGACTGCATGTGAGGCATAGTTTTTTGCGGCATTGGTACATCCCAATGAGGGGGACGAGACAGAGAGATGTTTTCTTGAGATTTTGTTGACTTTTATATTTGCTGGGTGCTACCAGATTTTTGATGTTTCTGCTCTTCCGGTAGGTGAATTTGGGTTTGGAAGTGATAGTGGATTTTAAATGTGGGTCCTGTAGAAGGATCGACCAATGTTTTGTGAGTATGCGTTCCATGGCTTTGTGTTTGGAGTGAAATTGAGTTACAAATCTAACCGTCTGTAATGCGGATTGGATGGTTTCGCTAGTGGATATGGGGGGGTTCTGACAGATAGAAATCAAAGGCTTCGTTTATGAGTTTTGGTGGAAAAGCCTTATCTGAGAACTTTTGTTTTAAGTGGGACCCTTCCGTGATATAGTCAGATTGTCTGGTACAGTTTCTGCGTAACCTGCAGAACTGGCTCTTGGGAATATTGGCAATCCATCTTGGATGGTGGCAACTCTGATGGTGCAAGAAGGAGTTGCCTGCTGTCGGCTTGTTATAATTTTTGGCCAATATTTTACCTTTATCATGAAAAAGTAGGAGATCTAAGAATGCGAGTTGGGACTGATCATGTTCGGAGGTGAAGGTGAGGCCATGTTCATTGTTATTACAGTGTTTGATGAAATCAGAGAAAAGCGACTCCGGGCCATCCCAAATGATGATAATATCATCTATATACCTCCCATAGAACACTATATGGGAGGTAAAGGGGTTGTTGAGCCAGATGTAATTGGCCTCCCAGTAGCCCATAGTTAGATTCGCGTAGCTGGGTGCGAAATTCGCACCCATGGCTGTGCCCTTTGTTTGGAGGAAAAAATCGCCATCGAACTCAAAATAATTATGGGTCAGGCAGAATTCTGTGGCCTCTAGGATGAATTCTGCCTGACCGGGGTTCAGCATGGGATCGGCAGAAAGAAAGCTGGCGATGGCTCTAAGACCTATGTGATGTGGAATAGAGGTATAGAGAGAACTGACATCTAGGGAAGCCCACAAATATGTGGATTCCCAAGTGTAGTGTTCTAGCTGTTGCATGAGGTGGAATCCGTCTCGGATGTAAGAAGGAAGACTGATTGCAAGTGGTTGTAGGAACTGATCTATATATTGGGAAATGGAACTGGTAATGCTGTCCATGGCCGCAACTATGGGTCGACCTGGTGGGTTTTGGATACTTTTGTGTATTTTCGGAATGTGATAGAAATACGGGGTGGAAAAGAATGGCCGATTGAAGAAGGCATACTCATGTTTTGAGATGATGTTGTTATTTTTAGCTCTATCTGTGAGCGTTTTGACTTCTATGACATAGCTAGACAAAGGGTCACAGCGTAATTTCCGGTATGTAGTGTCGTCTGACAAAAGACGGCGGGCTTCAGCTAGGTAGTCACTGCGATCTTGGACCACAATGCCCCCGCCTTTGTCCGCCGTCTTGATGACTATATTATGATTATCAGTGAGATTTTTGAGGGATATTTTTTCTTGGGTAGTAAGGTTGGAGTGATATGAATGACTGTCATGTGTCAATTGGCAAAGTTTTTTGATGTCAGAGAAAACCACTTGATAGAAGGTTTGCAAATAGGGTCCTTTTGAGTGTGTGGGATTGAACACGGATTTGGGCCTAAAAGTACTATACTGTATGGGGGGAGAAGTAGAGGGATGCTGAGTGAGAAGAAGTAAATCTATATCCTCGTCATCACTCTCCATGTTGTACAATTCCTTTAGGATACTCAATTCAGGTAGATCACTGTTGTCTAAAGAAACATTGGGTTCAACCAAATTGGGAGGTGTGTGACTATCAGTAACTGGAAATGTTTTCATGCTATAGTGGCGTTTGAGAGTGAGGTTACGGATAAACATATGAAGGTCTTTAAATAACTGAAATGAATTGGGTAGTGAGGTGGGGGCAAAATTGAGACCCCGTTGTAGGATAGAGACCTCAGCTGAGGACAGGTGATGGGAAGATAGATTATATATTTTTATGGTTTGAGGGATTTGGCCCTGTGATTTATGAGGACGTGACCGGATCATACCCCTGGGACACCTGGCATTTCCTGCCCAGTACTTATATGCCTGAATACATGTACTTTTGTGAGTACCTGTTTTTATGATTTATTAAATTTGTTTTAATACTGCACTTAGAGTGGCGCCATTGTTGTTCTTCTACTTCTACAGTTTCCAGAGGATTGCTTCTTCTTTAACAACAGGGCTGCCTTCTACAACTGCTTTTATTGGACTTTAATTCAGTTTTTTATTGGACTGCAACAGCTTACAGTCGCTGATGTTTTAAATCACCGTATAATTTTACCATTTCAGATTGTCATTTTATGATAAAAGTTATACAGCACCCAGTCACCCCATCTACTGTTTACAAGTAGACTCACCACTGCTGTCTGACCATATTGAATATAGCGCTCACATCCACATGTTTTATATTGTTTTTTGAAGCCAAATGTTGTGCTGCTTATTCTAATCTTGGCCACCAGTCCAGTATTCCCTCCAACTTAATTGAATACCATTCATTTGAAGTTTACTTTCCCTTAAAAAACTTTTCCCAAAAATAACCCTTTCCCCTCTCCCCCCCCCACCCTCCCCCCCCCCCTGCCCCCAACACCCCTCCCCCCCCTCCCCTGTCTCAGAATTACCGTTTTGAAAAAGTTATATTACATACATGTTTCATCTCCTTGTCCTTCATGGCATATTCTTGATCGAATTTATATTGAGATTTTGTATTCAGTCCTAACACTTGTGTCACTTTATCTGTTGGTTTTTTACGTCCTTTGTGGGCATGTATATAGGTAGATAATTGTGTATCAACAATCCCGTCTCCCTATCTCATTCCATCTCTTCTATCCTCCTATCTATTATTACTCTTTCCCTAGAAATATTTATGTGAAAAATTGTGTGTGTACAACACTACCCCCCTTCTTTTGCTTACCACCAGGAATAATATTTATTTTTCATTTTTCATTTTTTATTATTTATTTTTTATTTTCTAATTTTTTATTTTATTTTTCAATTTTTTATTTTTCATTTTTTACCATCCACTCCCACGCTCTCTCACCACACCACTCCAAACATGGAGTGGTTACAACAATTGGAAAAAGCCAAATATGAAATTCTTGACCAATTATATGGCTTATTTCCAAATAATTTTTTCATACCCCATTTCTCCGTTCCAAAACACATCCACAAAACTTGCTGCACGTATTTCAGAAAATTAGAACATCTCATAATAGCGGCCAACCCTCAATGGTGGGATAAGTTCTTTTTAGAGCAATATATTTCCCACTCCATCTCCCCTCGGGGGTTGAGAATATTAAAAACCTGCTCTTTTCTAACATCTGAGTTGACTAGTGAGTGGTCACAGATCTCAGAGTTTTGTACACAAAAATGGATGCGGATCTTAATTCAACAGAGACAGATCAAATATCAGGATTTGGTCGAACAAATTAAGACTCACATTTCCCGTTTGAATACCACCACAGCCAGTTTACCCCATTCTTGGCTTAATACCCTCAAACACCACAGTAAAAAAGACGAAGACTCCTTGATTCAGACCAAATTGGGAAAAATGAGGAGAGACCTAGATGACTTCAACCTAGGGAGGGTCTTCAATTCGAAAAGGAGCCACCGCACTCCAAACACAAATCATTCAACCCACCCCCCTACCCACCTTATACCCCTTATGGAATGCATAGTGGAACCCCCAGGCGATAGACCATGGCCACTGTCAAGGCCCAAACCCTTGCTTCAGTCTATGCATCCCATAAACTCCCACTCCAGAAACATATCACACCCACTCACTCCCAAACCTCAACGCATACCCAACAAGAGAACCAGACCCTGCTTAAACACAAATCAAAATTCCAACAAAAATACTCACTCCAACAATCACTATCCTCATCCCTCTGGCAATCCTACCCACACCAATGAGATAATTACTTCCAGTGGGCCTACAAGAGACAACAACATCAACTCAAGCATTTTTCCTTTATCCCAGAACCACACTATGGATTCTTCAAAACCCAATTCCATATCTGGTTCAATGTCCACCTCTGTTTTGGCTAAATCCACTAGCCATACCCCTGTCCCTGGCGCTGGTCTTCAGAAGGCCAACACACAGACACACAGTCCCCTTCCCCATACAGATTCTACAGTATCTACCACATCAGTCCCATCCAACTGCTCCTCACCTATTATACAGGATTTTTTAGTAATTCCCCCCTCGTTACCCAGCCGCCCACACACAGGAAAAAGAAAATTAGAAGAAGAGGCAAACGAGGGGGAAAACAACGACATAAATCACAGGGTCAAATCCCTCAAACCATAAAAATATATAATCTATCTTCCCATCACCTGTCCTCAGCTGAGGTCTCTATCCTACAACGGGGTCTCAATTTTGCCCCCACCTCACTACCCAATTCATTTCAGTTATTTAAAGACCTTCATATGTTTATCCGTAACCTCACTCTCAAACGCCACTATAGCATGAAAACATTTCCAGTTACTGATAGTCACACACCTCCCAATTTTGTTGAACCCAATGTTTCTTTAGACAACAGTGATCTACCTGAATTGAGTATCCTAAAGGAATTGTACAACATGGAGAGTGATGACGAGGATATAGATTTACTTCTTCTCACTCAGCATCCCTCTACTTCTCCCCCCATACAGTATAGTACTTTTAGGCCCAAATCCGTGTTCAATCCCACACACTCAAAAGGACCCTATTTGCAAACCTTCTATCAAGTGGTTTTCTCTGACATCAAAAAACTTTGCCAATTGACACATGACAGTCATTCATATCACTCCAACCTTACTACCCAAGAAAAAATATCCCTCAAAAATCTCACTGATAATCATAATATAGTCATCAAGACGGCGGACAAAGGCGGGGGCATAGTGGTCCAAGATCGCAGTGACTACCTAGCTGAAGCCCGCCGTCTTTTGTCAGACGACACTACATACCGGAAATTGCGCTGTGACCCTTTGTCTAGCTATGTCATAGAAGTCAAAACACTCACAGATAGAGCTAAAAATAACAACATCATCTCAAAACATGAGTATGCCTTCTTCAATCGGCCATTCTTTTCCACCCCGTATTTCTATCACATTCCGAAAATACACAAAAGTATCCAAAACCCACCAGGTCGACCCATAGTTGCGGCCATGGACAGCATTACCAGTTCCATTTCCCAATATATAGATCAGTTCCTACAACCACTTGCAATCAGTCTTCCTTCTTACATCCGAGACGGATTCCACCTCATGCAACAGCTAGAACACTACACTTGGGAATCCACATATTTGTGGGCTTCCCTAGATGTCAGTTCTCTCTATACCTCTATTCCACATCACATAGGTCTTAGAGCCATCGCCAGCTTTCTTTCTGCCGATCCCATGCTGAACCCCGGTCAGGCAGAATTCATCCTAGAGGCCACAGAATTCTGCCTGACCCATAATTATTTTGAGTTCGATGGCGATTTTTTCCTCCAAACAAAGGGCACAGCCATGGGTGCGAATTTCGCACCCAGCTATGCGAATCTAACTATGGGCTACTGGGAGGCCAATTACATCTGGCTCAACAACCCCTTTACCTCCCATATAGTGTTCTATGGGAGGTATATAGATGATATTATCATCATTTGGGATGGCCCGGAGTCGCTTTTCTCTGATTTCATCAAACACTGTAATAACAATGAACATGGCCTCACCTTCACCTCCGAACATGATCAGTCCCAACTCGCATTCTTAGATCTCCTACTTTTTCATGATAAAGGTAAAATATTGGCCAAAAATTATAACAAGCCGACAGCAGGCAACTCCTTCTTGCACCATCAGAGTTGCCACCATCCAAGATGGATTGCCAATATTCCCAAGAGCCAGTTCTGCAGGTTACGCAGAAACTGTACCAGACAATCTGACTATATCACGGAAGGGTCCCACTTAAAACAAAAGTTCTCAGATAAGGCTTTTCCACCAAAACTCATAAACGAAGCCTTTGATTTCTATCTGTCAGAACCCCCCCATATCCACTAGCGAAACCATCCAATCCGCATTACAGACGGTTAGATTTGTAACTCAATTTCACTCCAAACACAAAGCCATGGAACGCATACTCACAAAACATTGGTCGATCCTTCTACAGGACCCACATTTAAAATCCACTATCACTTCCAAACCCAAATTCACCTACCGGAAGAGCAGAAACATCAAAAATCTGGTAGCACCCAGCAAATATAAAAGTCAACAAAATCTCAAGAAAACATCTCTCTGTCTCGTCCCCCTCATTGGGATGTACCAATGCCGCAAAAAACTATGCCTCACATGCAGTCATGTCCATCATGGCCAGAAAGAATTCATCATCAAGGGCCAGACTTATCAGATCAGTAACTTTTATAACTGTTCCACAGAATTCGTCATCTATTGCTTGACATGTCCATGTGGGTTACACTACGTAGGCCGCACTATACGCACGTTGAGAAAGAGGTTTGGTGAGCACCGCCGCCTAGTAGAGGCAGGAGATGACCATCACAGTGTTCCCCTCCACTTCCTACGCAAACACAATCGTTCTTCATCCGGTCTCAAGGTTTGGATCATTGAGTCAGTTCCCGGTACGTTCCCACTGGCAGAGCGTTTTAAACGTCTCTGCCAGAGGGAAACTTACTGGATATTTACTTTGGATACTTTGACTCCTGGAGGACTCAACGAGGAAATAGAGACGAGCAGTCTCATCTGACTGCTCTCCTGGTCCTCCAAGTCCCACCAGGATGCTCTAACCCCCAACATTCCAGTTTGTCCTTTAACCCTATTTGCATTCTGAAGTGGGAACCCCAGCAATATCAATACATCTGTTCCTTTTCCCCCCCCCTCGTTTCCCCCCCTCCCCTTTCACCCCCCCCAACCACCAGGATTTTCTATTTGATGTGTTATTGGCCGCTGACACATCATGTTCAACTTCCAAATCCAAGTAGGACATACTCCCCCCTTCTTTTCACAACCAAAAACTTACCAGTGCGGTTTTCTACCAAACCATACCCCAACCCCCTTTCCCAAATTCAGCAGTTCTGCAAGAACATCAAAATCACCCCAACATTATAAATATCAATTCATTCTTTTAAAAAAATTTGTTCTCAAGAATCATACATTTTTATATATATCTTTTTCAACATGTTTTAATAATTTTTTTATAACACAATTTTTTTAACATATTTTTCAATATTCAATTATTAATTTATCACCATCATTCTACTACTATAATCATTCTGTAATAACACAATATTTTCTTCTTATCATTATTGCCAATTTAGTTCCAATAAGTCTCCTTGTTTACCATAGTCCATTGAGCTCTTTCAATTCCCCATTCCTCATCTCACTAGGTATGCATAATTCTTATTCTGCCACATTGTCACAATAGGGAGTTCATCTAATAGCAGTAACTCCAGCTACACATTCATTTACCTATACATGCCCATCTTCCTGTTTCCTTTTTCTTTGTGTTTAATAAAACCCTCCTTCTTCTCTCCCCCCTTGCTTTCTCATAGATAACATGATCTCAAAAGCAACAGTATCTTTCCTCCTTTATTTACAAGCACATGCCGCTGTCTTGCACAAAGATTCGACACAGCTGTAGACGCTGACACACTAGCACACAGCGTCCAGTACACAGTCTATGCCTCATAGTGATTGACAGATCTTTCCTCCAATCCCAGCCCATGTTAGACTATAACATTTTTGACCAATCACAGGTCACATTAGGCCTGAGGAAGGAGCGCAGCTCCGCAAACGCGTCGCCTATTCGTCACCCCTGCCTAGACCTGGAAGTGCCTTCGTTCCCCCAGACCATCACGTCACACACAGTGCGTTCCAGCAGCCGGATCTGCCGCCCATACAGCAGCACAGCCCGTCTCCGAGCGGAACAACATCTGAGGACGTGACCAGATCATACCCCTGGGACACCTGGCATTTCCTGCCCAGTACTTATATGCCTGAATACATGTACTTTTGTGAGTACCTGTTTTTATGATTTATTAAATTTGTTTTAATACTGCACTTAGAGTGGCGCCATTGTTGTTCTTCTACTTCTACCCCAAGCTATTTGCTGAGAGGCATGTTGAGTCCATGGAATACTTTATTTTTTGACACAAGTTGCGGGAAAGTGACAATTTTTTTTTTTTTTGCACAAAGTTGTCACTAAATGATATATTTCTCACACAGGCCATGGGCATATGTGGAATTGCACCCCAAAATACATTTAGCTGCTTCTCCTGAGTATGGGGATACCACATGTGTGGGACTTTTTGGGAGCCTAGCCGCATACGGGGCCCCGAAAACCAAGCACCGCCTTCAGGATTTCTAAGGGCGTAATGTTGTGATTTCACTCCTCACTACCTATCACAGTTTTGAAGGCCATAAAATGCCAAGATGGCACAAAACCCCCCCAAATGACCCCATTTTGGAAAGTAGACAACCCAAACTATTTGCTGAGAGGCATGTTGAGTCCATGGAATATTTTATATTTTGACACAAGTTGCGGGAAAGTAACACTTTTTTTTTTTTTTTGCACAAAGTTGTCACTAAATGATATATTGCTCAAACATGCCATGGGCATATGTGGAATTACACCCCAAAATACATTCTGCTGCTTCTCCTGAGTACGGGGATACCACATGTTTAGGACTTTTTGGGAGCCTAGCCACGTACGGGGCCCCGAAAAACAAGCACCGCCTTCAGGATTTCTAAGGGCATAAATTTTTGATTTCACTCCTCACTTCCTATCACAGTTTTGAAGGCCATAAAATGCCAAGATGGCACAAACCCCCCCAAATGACCCCATTTTGGAAAGTAGACACCCCAAGCTATTTGCTGAGAGGCATGTTGAGTCCATGGAATACTTTATTTTTTGACACAAGTTGCGGGAAAGTGACAATTTTTTTTTTTTGCACAAAGTTGTCACTAAATGATATATTTCTCACACAGGCCATGGGCCTATGTGGAATTGCACCCCAAAATACATTTAGCTGCTTCTCCTGAGTACGGGGATACCACATGTGTGGGACTTTTTGGGAGCCTAGCCGCATACGGGGCCCCGAAAACCAAGCACCGCCTTCAGGGTTTCTAAGGGCATAAATTTTTGATTTCACTCCTCACTTCCTATCACAGTTTTGAAGGCCATAAAATGCCAAGATGGCACAAACCCCCCCCCCCCAAATGACCCCATTTTGGAAAGTAGACACCCCAAGCTATTTGCTGAGAGGCATGTTGAGTCCATGGAATATTTTATATTTTGACACAAGTTGCGGGAAAGTGAAAATTTTTTTTTTTTTTTTTTTTGCACAAAGTTGTCACTAAATGATATATTGCTCAAACATGCCATGGGCATATGTGGAATTACACCCCAAAATATATTCTGCTGCTTCTCCTGAGTACGGGGATACCACATGTGTGGGACTTTTTGGGAGCCTAGCCGCATACGGGGCCCCGAAAACCAAGCACCGGCTTCAGGATTTCTAAGGGCGTTAAGTTGTGATTCCACTCCTCACTACCTATCACAGTTTTGAAGGCCATAAAATGCCAAGATGGCACAAAACCCCCCAAATGACCCCATTTTGGAAAGTAGACACCCCAAGCTATTTGCTGAGAGGCATGGTGAGTATTTTGCAGCTCTCATTTGTTTTTGAAAATGAAGAAAGACAAGAAAAATGTATTTTTTTTTTCTTTTTTCAATTTTCAAAAGTTTGTGACAAAAAGTGAGGTCTGCAAAATACTCACTATATCTCTCAGCAAATAGCTTGGGGTGTCTATTTTCCAAAATGGGGTCATTTGGGGGGGGGGGGGTTGTGCCATCTGGGCATTCCATGGCCTCCAAAACTGTGCTAGGCAGTGAAGAGTGAAATCAAAAATTTACGCCCTTAGAATGCCTGAAGGCGGTGCTTGGTTTTCGGGGTCCCGTGCGCGGCTAGGCTCCCAAAAAGTCCCACACATGTGGTATCCCCATACTTAGGAGAAGCAACAGAATGTATTTTGGGGTGTAATTTCACATATTCCCATGGCATGTTTGAGGAGTATATCATTTAGTGACAACTTTGTGCAAAAAAAAAAAAAAAGATTTGTCTCTTTCCCGCAACTTGTGTCACAATATAAAATATTCCATGGACTCGACATGCCTCTCAGCAAATAGCTTGGGGTGTCTACTTTCCAAAATGGGGTCATTTGGGGGGGGTTTGAACTGTCCTGGCATTTTATGCACAACATTTAGAAGCTTATGTCACACATCACCCACTCTTCTAACCACTAGACATGTGCATTCGTTTTCGTCCGAATGCATTTTCGTCCGAATTTCAGGTATTTTCGTTATCGTTTTAACAAACGATAACGAAAGTGCAGAGTCCGAAAAACGAAAGATCCGACATAAACAAATGCTTTATTTTCGTTTTCGTTGCTACAACAGTTCGATATAGATAGGAGATTCGACATGATGATGACAATAACAATCTGTGTCCATCAAACCTGTGGTCGAATGTGCCTAACCTTAGCTCTATTAGTCCAAGATTATTCTACATAGAGAGAAAAGATTCGACGTAGAGAGAAAAGATTCGACGTAGGGGAGGAAAGATTCGACGTAGGGGAGGAAAGATTCGACGTAGGGGAGAAAAGATTCGACGTATGGGGAGAAAAGATTCGACGTAGGGGAGGAAAGATTCGACGTAGGGGAGAAAAGATTCGACGTAGGGGAGAAAAGATAAATAAAAATAATGATGATGATGAATGTTATTGGCTGATTGTAACCAAAGAGGTGAAGCAGTAAAATATCTAGAACTAAGTACACGCGTACTTTGGCTTATGGTGTCTGTTGAAAGTTCTAAGAAGATTCGACGGAACAGGTAAACTATACGGCATTGTACAGTTTAGCTGCTCCGTCTAATCTTCTTTGAACATTCGACAGACACCATAAGCCTTCAATGACAGATTCGACCTTAATTTGGATTTTCGGACGAATGCAATTTTTAACGAAAAACGAAATAAATAAAAATGAATTTCGGGAGTAACTAAATAAATTTATTTTTCAGACGAAAACGAAATTCCAAAACGAAATATTTCAGTGTGCACATGTCTACTAACCACTTGAAGACAAAGCCCTTTCTGACACTTTTTGATTACATGAAAAAATTATTTTTTTTTGCAAGAAAATTACTTTGAACCCCCAAACATTATATATTTTTTTAAAGCAAATGCCCTACAGATTGAAATGGTGGGTGTTTCATATTTTTTTTTCACACAGTATTTGCGCAGCGATTTTTCAAACGCATTTTTTGGGGAAAAAACACACTTTTTTAAATTTTAATGCACTAAAACCCACTATATTGCCCAAATGTTTGATGAAATAAAAAAGATGATCTTAGGCCGAGTACATGGATACCAAACATGACATGCTTTAAAATTGCGCACAAACGCGCAGCGGCGACAAAATAAATACATTTTTAAAAGCCTTTAAAAGCCTTTACAGGTTACCACTTTAAATTTACAGAGGAGGTCTACTGCTAAAATTACTGCTCTCATTCTGTCCTTCGCGGTGATACCTCACATGCATGGTGCAATTGCTGTTTACATTTGACGCCAGACCGACGCTTGCGTTCGCCTTTGCGCGAGAGCAGGGGGGGACAGGGGTGCTTTTTTTTTTCTTTATTATTTTTTTGCTTTTTTATCTTATTTTTAAACTGTTCCTTTCATTTTTATTTTTTTTTAATTAATTTTATTGTTATCTCAGGGAATGTAAATATCCCCTATGATAGCAATAGGTAGTGACAGGTACTCTTTTTTTAAAAAATTGGGCTCTATTAGACCCTAGATCTCTCCTCTGCCCTCAAAGCATCTGACCACACCAAGATCGGTGTGATAAAATGCTTTCCCAATTTCCCAATGGCGCTGTTTACATTCGGCGAAATCTAAGTCATGAAATGCTCGTAGCTTCCGGTTTCTTAGGCCATAGAGATGTTTGGAGCCATTCTGGTCTCTGATCAGCTCTATGGTCAGCTGGCTGAATCACCGGCTGCATTTTCAGGTTCCCTGTTGGGACAGGAGAGCCAGAGAAAAACATGGAAGACGGTGGGGGGGGGCATTCTCTCCCACTGCTTGCAAAAGCAGTCTAGAGGCTAATTAGCCGCTAGGATTGCTTTTACATGAAAGCCGACCGCTGGCTGAAAAGAATGATACCAAGATGATACCTAAACCTGCAGGCATCATTCTGGTATAACCACTCAAAGTCCAGCAACATACCAGTACGTTGCTGGTCCTTGTTAGGCATATATTGTAAACTTTTTTTTCATGCAGCCTGTAGGCTGAACGAAAAAAAGATATTTATCGGTGGGTATGCCCACCATTAGAATACCTCCCTTCATCCACCCACTTCTAATGATGGGCATACATGCACCATTTATATATGCCGAAGCATGGGGGCATCCTCCCGCAAAAGGCAGGAGCAAATTGCTCCTCCACCCACTGCTGCCCCCACGCTTCGGCATATATGCTGAAGTATGTAACTGTGGTGGTGAAATCACCTCCGACATCGCTGGAGTCACGGCTTTATATATCGTGGGAGCAAACGCTGTTGCTGTCAAGATAAATAAATCCGCGCTGCAACTGAATGGCGTACCTGCTAAGCAAATGATGGTTAACAATAAAACAAAGTAACATTACAGTATAACAGTAAGACTTACCATACCTGCAAAGCAAATACAAAAAAAAAACATAGTAAAAAATAAAACATTTAACGCAACCTGTGCCTAAAATATATATATGCCGAAGCATGGGGGCATCCTCCCGCAAAAGGCAGGAGCAAATCGCTCCAACCACTTCTGCCCCCACGCTTCGGCATATATGCTGAAGTATGTAACTGTGGTGGGGAAATCACCTCCGACAGCGCTGGAGTCACGGCTTTATATATCGTGGGAGCAAACGCTGTTGCTGTCAAGATAAATAAATCCGCGCTGCAACTGAATGGCGTACCTGAAAACAATAAAATGGTTACCAACAAAACACAGTAAACGGTAAAGTATAAAAAATCAGAAAAGCAAAATGGTAAAACATAATAACAATAAAACATTGCAGAATAGAATAGAGTAAAAAAGAGCAGAACAATAGAGAGAGAATAGAGAGAGAGAGAACAATAAAACAACAACTATTTTTGTTTTTTTTATTTTATATTTTTTTTGTGTTTTTATTTTTTTTTATTTATTTTTTTACACTTTTTTTAGTAACTTTTAACTTTTGTAACTCGTTCCAGGTTTGGGTCTCTCAAAATGCAATGGCATCTTGGGAGACCCTGTGTTAGTGTGCCTAGTCTGTGCAGTGCTGAACCCTACGCTAATACTCAACTAATGTATGGTAGCGTTCAAAGCATTCACCCATGCAAAGACCAGGATTGCCAGGACAGGAGGGACAATAAGACCGGGTGTCACGCCTAAATCCGCGCTTGCTGCAGACACGACATCTTTTTTGGGGGGCTCGTTGGGTAGGGGTACTCGGGATGGTATAAAGAAAATGCCTCTCATGCAGCCGGCTTACTGCATTTGGTTGGGGAAGGTGAGCTAGAGCACCGTCTGGAAACAGAAGGGCTCTGACGATCTCTTCCTGGAATTTAAGGAAGGATCCAGTCTGTCCTGAAGCTCTGTATAGCACATGAGCGTTCAGCAAAGCCAATTGAAATAAATAAACAGACACTTTTTTGTACCAGCGTCTGGCCTTACGGGCAACTAGGTACGGTGCCAACAACTGGTCGTTGAGGTCCACCCCTCCCATATTAAGGTTGTATTCGTGGACACAGATGGGTTTCTCCACAACACCAGTCGCCGTAGGAATTTGGGTCGTCGTGTCTGCATGAAGGGAGGTGAGAACGAAAACATTCTTCTTATCCCTCCACTTTATAGCGAGCAAATTATTATACTTCAAGCAGGCTCTCTCCCCCAGCCTAAGACGGGAATCTACAAGCCGCTGGGGAAAGCCCCGGCGATTAGGTCGCACGGTGCCACATGCTCCAATCTGCTGATCAAACAAGTGACTAAAAAGTGGCGCGCTCGTATAATAATTGTCCACGTACAAGTGGTACCCCTTTCCGAATAAGGGTGACACCAAGTCCCACACTATCTTGCCAGCGCTTCCTATGTAGTCAGGGAAGTTTGTCGGCTCTACGTGACTATCTTTGCCCTCGTAAACCATAAAACTATATGTATAGCCTGTGGCCCTGTCACAGAGCTTATACATCTTGACCCCGTATCTGGCACGCTTGCTGGGAAGGTACTGTTTGAATGACAAGCGGCCAGAAAATTTAATCAGGGACTCATCAACGCAGACAACTTGATGGGGGGTAAACAAGTCTGCAAAACGTTGGTTGAAGTGGTTTACGAGGGGCCGAATTTTGTAGAGCCGATCGTATCCAGGGTCTCCACGAGGACGACAGAGTTCATTGTCGTTGAAGTGCATGAACCGCAAAATCTGCTCGTATCGTGCCCTGACCATGGAAGCAGAGAACAAGGGTGAATGGTAAATTGGGTCAGTGGACCAATATGACCGCAACTTACTCTTTTTGTTCAACCCCATGAGGAGGGAAAGGCCCAGAAAGATCCTAAATTCGGAGACCGTAATTGGTCTCCAATCTTTGGCAAGGGAGGACTGGGGATTAGCGGCGATGTGTTGACCAGCGTATAAATTGCTTTGGTCCACAATAGATCTATAGAGATCTTCGGTGAAAAACAGTGAATAAAAATCCAGTGGCGTAAAGTCAACTGTTTCCACCTGAATTCCGGGTTGGCCAGTGAAAGGGGGAAGTACGGGTGCTGCAGAAGTGGTGGGTTCCCAATTCGGATTGGCGAATGCAGCAGGAAGGGCACTATAGGCACGACGGGCCTGTCTTTGTCTTCTTGGTGGCAGCGGGACACTACTAGTGCTTGCCACCTCGCCAGCTTGAACTGCACTTATGGGACTCGCCACGTCACCACGTGATACTGCAGTGCTGGATGTACGACCAGGGTGTACTAGGCCGCTGGTGCTTGCCAGTTCACCAGAAGGAATAGCGGCGCTAGTACTTCTCTGCTCCATACGAGAGCCCTGCGGTTCTTGCACTTCAAGGACAGAAGAAGAAGTTCGGGGTCTGGTACGCCTGACCCTAGCAGGGACCACAACTCTGTCGTCAGAGCTATCTGTCATGGAGCCGCTGTCCTCTACAGGTTCGTATTCTGAGCCTGAACTTGACAGATGAGTGACTTCCTCTTCACTATCTGTCATACTCAGAAACGTGTAGGCCTCTTCACTAGTGTACCTTCGATTTGCCATTTTGGGCTCTAAATTTAGGGGTACACTAGTGAGACTCACAGGCAAAAAAGCTCCTGACTGTCAGCGACTGTATCAAAATGCTACCAAAAAACTGTTAGCGATCGCAGGGATCAGGCCTGACTCTGCGAACGCTGCAGTTATGTGTGCTTAGTGTTTTGTAAGTGTCAGTTATCGATCGATACTGCACTTGGGTGGGCTGGGCAGGGCTGGGCCGAGGGGCAAAACGCAGGTGCTAGCAGGTATCTGGGCTGATCCCGCTAACACTGCGTTTCAGGGAACCCTAAACTGCTGGGGAGTATAGATCTGATCAGATCAGATATCGATCCGTTCAGATACTATAGCACTAAGGGATGTGTATGCTGCGTGCGTGGGTTTTAGCGGTACTGGCGCTGACCTGACGCTGCCTGGGGCGACGCAGACCTTAGCTGACCCTAAAAATGTAATTTATATCACCGCCGGGCAATTAGGGGGTTAAACCTTTATAGGGTAATAAACGGCGGGTGCCCTAAAACTATAATAAACTGTAATAAACTACAAAAAACAAACTAGCTAACCAGCGTCACCCGTAACACTTATACGGTGATCGCTGGTGAAAGGGTTAACTAGGGGGCAATCAGGGGGTTAAAACCTTTAGCAGGTAGTATATGGGGGTCCCTGTCACTATAAAACACTGACAGCGAACCTATATACTTACCTCCCTAACTAGCGTCACCTGTGTCACTAATACAGCGATCAGAAAAACGATCGCTTAGCGACACTGGTGACGGGGGGTAATCAAGGGGTTAACCTTTATTAGGGGGTGTTAGGGGGGTACCCTGGACCTAAGGGGGGGTACCCTAGACCTAAAGGGGGCTAACCTAACTGCCCTAACACTTGTAACTGACACAAACTGACACCAATGCAAAAAAAAAAATGCTTTTGGTGTCAGAGTGACAGGGGGTACAGGGGGGTGATCGGGGGGTGATCGGGGGGTGATGGGGGGTGACAAGTGTGCCTGGCATGTTCTACTGTTAGTGTAGTGTTGGTGCACTTACTTGATGTCTTCTCTCCTCTGCGCCGGGACGAAAAGACCGACTCGAGGAGGGGTGACATCACTTCCTTTCCCTCTGTTTACATTACATTACAGGGAGCGATCGGGAGGGTGTGGCCAACAATGGATGGCCTCCCCCTCACCTCTCATCGCCCGGGAAGAAATGGCGACCGCCTCGGGCACCGGGGGGGGACCGATCGGACCCCCCACCCGCGGAAGGCAAATCACGTACAGGTACGTGATTTTGCCTGTCCGTGCCACCTTGCTGACGTACATCGGCATGAGGCGGTCGTCAAGTGGTTAAGGGCAGCCACACTGTTGCATCACACCGCAATGCTCCGCAGGTGCAGGGCGCTGCTGACTCCCTGCTGACTTTTAAAAGTTCCTTGGTGTGGGCATTTTTCGACACATGTGCAGCAGATCGCACCATTGCTGTTTGCAACCTATGTCTGAAGCGGATCAAGTGTGGCCAGAACAGCAGCCGCTTGGGCACCACATGCTTGACCAGACATATGACGACCTGCCATGCAGTCCGTTGGCAACAGCACTTGAAAGATCCACATCAAAGAAAAAGGCGGACTTCTCCTTGCTCCTCATCTGGGATCTCCAACCCTACTATACCTCTAGTCCTCTCAAAAACCTGCACTGAGAGGAATGAAGGTATAGCAATAGGTGTCCCAAGTACTTGCAGCCAATTTGCTAGCAGTACACCACCATCTGATTTTAGCAGGCAGATTTCCCTACCCCAGTTGCTGAACTGTAAAAATAAATTTGGTCCCAGCCATCCACATGCTCAGGGTCTAAATGCTAGCTTGACCAAATTGCTAGCACTGCAACTGCTTCCTTTTCAGCTGGTAGACTCTGCCCCTTTTGTGAATTTGTGGAATGTGCTGTACCTCAGTGGCAGGTTCCAAAACGCCATTTATTTTCACGGAAGGCCATTCCAGCTCTCTACTGGCATGTGGAAGGCAATGTTTTGGCCTTGTTGGACAGGGCAGTCAGCAGTAAGGTGCATATTACTGCTGACTCATGGTATAGCAGGCATAGGCAGGGACATTACCTTTCCTTCACAAAGCACTGGGTAACTCTGCTGACAGCTGGGAAGGATGCAGGACAGGGTTCAGTGTTGTTGGAGCTTGTTCCACCACCACGCCTCCAAAATGCTAGTGATGCCACAGCTTTCTCCTCCACCCCCCTCTTCTTCCTCTATGGCATCTTCTGCAGATTTGTCCTCTGAACCAGCGGTGCTCCGTAAGCGTTCAAGGGGCTTTGCAAGCAGTCAGGCTAAAAGGTGCCATGGGTTGGTCTGTCTAGGAGACAGGAGCCACACTGGGGCAGAGATTCTGTCAGCTCTGCAGGGGCAGGCTCAGAGGTGGTTGACGCCACGCCAGCTTCAGCCAGGAATGATTGTATGTGACAATGGCACCAACCTTCTCTCCGCCCTCCGACAAGGACACATATTCCATGTTTGGCACACGTCCTGAATTTGGTGGTGCAGCAGTGCTAGAGCAGGTACCCAGGCTTACAGGATCTCCTGAGGAAGGCCAGAAAAGTCTGTGGTCATTTACGCCAGTCATACAATGCCAGTGCTCAGCTGGCTGACATTCAAAGGGAATGCAACCTACTCACCAACCGGCTCATTTGTGACATGCCCACCAGGTGGAACTCAACGTTGGCAATGCTGCAGCGGATGCACACACAGCAGAGGGCCATCAATGAGTACCTGTGTGAGTATGGCACCAGGACAGGGTCAGGGAAGCTTGCCTTTTTTTCATCATGCCAGTGGCTACTGATCAAGGATCCATGCACTATCCTGTCACCATTTGAGGAGGCCACAAAGATGGTGAGCAGTGACAATGAATGCATCAGTGACACTGTCCCTTTAGTCTTCCTGTTGGAGCACACCCTTCGTGGAATCATGGGCAGGGCACTTGAGGCAGAACAGCAGGAGGAAGAGGAGGAATTCCTTACCTCTCAAGGCCCCCTTTATCGAAAAGCATTTTTACGGTCCCGCCAAACACACAGGAAGAAGAGGGGGAGGAAGAGGAGGATTGTGTCAGCATGGATGTAGAGGATAACATTTAGCAGCAGTCTTCAAGAGATGGTTTTCAGTCCCCAGAAACCCCAGCATGGAGGTGGAGCCTGGCACTCAGCATCAGCAGCAGTCTTCGAAGGATCATTTACAGTCTGAAGAAACCCATGGACTTGTACGTGGCTGGGAGGAGGTAGTTATGGATCATGTGATTCTTAGTGACCCAGAGGACTCAGAATTGAATGCCTCTGCAAACTTACACTGCATGGCCTCCCTGATTCTGCAAAGCCTGTAAAAGGACCCTAGGATTTGTGGTATCAGTGAGAGGGATCATTACTGGCTGGCAACCCTTCTTGATCTACATTACAAGGGTAAGGTTGCAGAACTCATCCTGCCTTTGCAGAGGGAGCAGAGGATGAAACATCTTCAGGAGGTCTAGAAGAAAGGTTTGTGTTTATGAAATGTTTGTTTCTTGGATCAGCAGCTATCAAGCACCTGATGCTGATGTAACTTATTGCATTTGCTATGTATGTGGGATCCCTTTGAAGACTGCCTATGCTGACTATCCTATTCCTCCTTAATCTTGATGATGCTATCTTCCAACAATATTTTTGGTTTAGGGCACCACCATCCAATTTTTCTGCCCCTGTTTAACAGGGGCATGTAATTACAAATTTTGATCTAATATTTCACAGCAGGGCCCATTCCTGCACCCAACAAGATTATCTGTGAGGGGTTACAGTGTTGTTGCACCACCACCCAAGGCCCAATTTTTCTGCCCCTGTTTAACAGAGGCGTGTAATTACAATTTTTGATCTAATATTTCACAGAAGGTCCGTTCCTGAGCCCAACAAGAGTATCTGTGAGGGGTTACAGTGTTGTAACACCACCACCACCCAAGGCCCAATTTTCTGTTTAACAGGGGCATGTAATTACAATTCTTGATATAGTATTTCACAGCAGGGTGCGTTCCTGCGCCCATCAAGAGTAACTGTGAGGGCTTACAGTGTTGTGGCACCACCACCACCACCACCTAAGGCCCATTTTTTCTGCCCCTGTTTAACAGGGGCATGCAATTACAATTCTTGATATAATATTTCACAGCACCCACCAAGAGTAACTGAGGGCTTACAGTGTTCTGGTACCACCAACACCTAAGGCTCAATTTTCTGCAGAGTATCTAGGGCAGGCCGTATAGTATATATAGTGCTGTTCAGAGTATATTGTGCCTGTGGGACTGGGGAACCCCCATGCCATTTTTTTAAAAAATTTGGGTGCGGGCTTCCCTTTGATATCCATACCAGACCCAAAGGGCCTGGTAATGGACTGGGGGGGAACCCATGCTGATTTTTTCAATGATTTTCATCTGTATTGCCAGGACCAGATAATACGTTACAGCCGCGAGTAGTTTTAAATTAAATTTTTTCCTTTAGAAATGTCATTTTGCTGTGGTATTGTTCTAAACATGGGAAAAATGCGCTACTTTACAGGCATACTAAGGACACCCCCCAGGCATGATAATAAAAGGAATATTTCATTTTTATTGCTTCACTTTAAGCATTATTAAAAACACTGCTCCCGAAAAAACGTCAGTTTTTAAAACTTTTTTTTGCATTGATACATGTCCCCTGGGGCAGGACCCGGGTCCCCAAACACTTTTTATGGCAATAACTTACATATAAGCCTTTAAAATTAGCACGTTTGATTTTTCACATTCGTGTCCCATAGACTATAATGGTGTTTGCGCATTCGAACGCATTTTTTGCCTGTTCGCATGTTCTGAACCGAACAGGGGGGGTGTTCGGCTCATCCCTAGTAAAATATATAACAAATCCAACAAAGAGAGATATTGTCTTACAAAGTCCTGGATAAGATGTTCTGCAATCAAGCTAACATTATCTAGAACATTTTTTATGGACTAACTAAGGCTGCTGCATTTATAAACAAAAAGGCTTACAGGTCTTGTTCTTCATCCAGTCTGTCTGCACAATGACAGCAGCCTCAGGAGCTTATTCCCCTGTCATTCTGTTCTCGTCGCCGATCAGCTTGTACCTTGTTAGCACAGGAGTACTTTAGCAAAACTGATTAGTTTCTTGTGCTGTTTCGACCTCTACCAGTATGAGCTCTACTGTACAGTGCCTGCAAGAGGCTGATATAAACTTAAAGTTAGGTAGGTATACTGCTTACATTTAAAAATACATTATATAATTTACAGAGCTGCATTCGTTTGAATCTTGTATATCTACCTAGGATTCAGGTTTAGTTTACCCCCTTTGAGCATCTGTCCACCCAAGTCATATTTGAGCTATACATGTCATATTAAAGATGCAGCAAAATGTGACCCTTTAACAATGCAAAAGCAGGTGTGCAGACTTAGGAAGTCACCAAGTTCCAGAAATATAAGAAGCTCTCAAGTGGTTTAACTCTCAAGTGTTTATCAAAAACTCAAATATCTGTTTTGGGTGGACTGAACCTTTAACACAAAGAGCCAACTTTATAATCACCCCTTATATAAGAGTAGGGATGAGCTTCGAGTTCGAGTCGAACTCATGTTCAACTTGAACATCGGCTGTTTGCAAGTTCGCCGAACAGCGAACAATTTGGGGTGTTCGCGGCAAATTCGAATGCCGCAGAACACCCTTTAAAAGTCTATGGGAGAAATCAAAAGTGCTAATTTTAAAGGCTTATATGCAAGTTATTGTCATAAAAAGTGTTTGGGGACCTGGGTCCTGCCCCAGGGGACATGTATCAATGCAAAAAAAGTTTTAAAAAGTCAGTTTTTTCAGGAGCAGTGATTTTAATAATGCTTAAAGTGAAACAATAAAAGTGTAATATTCCTTTAAATTTTGTACCTGGGGGGTGTCTATAATATGCCTGTAAAGGGGCACATGTTTCCCGTGTTTAGAACATTCTGACAGCAAAATGACATTTCAAAGGAAAAAAGTCATTTAAAACTACTCGCGGCTATTGCATTGCCGGTCCGACAATACACATAAAAGTTCATTGATAAAAACGGCATGGGAATTCCCTACAGGGGAACCCCGAACCAAAATTTAAAAAAAAATGACATGGGGGTCCCCCTAAATTCCATACCAGGCCCTTCAGGTCTGGTATGGATATTAAGGGGAACCCCGGCCAAATTTTTTTTTTAAAATGACGTGGGGGTCCCCCTAAATTCCATACCAGAAGGGTCTGGTATGGATTTTAAGAGAAACTCTGCACCAAAATAAAAAAAAACGGCGTGGGGTCCCCCAAAAATCCATACCAGACCCTTATCCGAGCACGCATCCTGGCAGGCCGCAGGAAAAGAGGGTGGGACGAGAGAGCGCCCCCCCTCCTGAACCGTACCAGGCCACATGCCCTCAACATTGGGAGGGTGCTTTGGGGTAGCCCCCCAAAACACCTTGTCCCCATATTGATGAGGACAAGGGCCTCATCCCCACAACCCTGGCCGGTGGTTGTGGGGGTCTGCGGGCGGGGGGCTTATCGGAATCTGGAAGCCCCCTTTAACAAGGGGACCCCCAGATCCCGCCCCCCCGTGTGAAACGGTAAGGGGGTACAAAAGTACCCCTACCATTTCACTAAAAATGTGTCAAAAATGTTAAAAATGACAAGAGACAGTTTTTGACAATTCCTTTATTTAAATGCTTCTTCTTTCTTCCTTCATCTTCTTTTTCTTCTTCTTCTGGTTCTTCTGGCTCTTCTGGTTCTTCCTCCGGTGTTCTCGTCCAGCATCTCCTCCGCGGCATCTTCTATCTTCTTCTCCTCGGGCCGCTCCACACCCATGGCATGGAGGGAGGCTCCCACTGTGTGACCCATCTCCTCTTCTGACGGTTATTAAATAATGGAGGCGGGGCCACCTGGTGACCCCACCCCCCTCTGATGCACGGGACATGACGGGACTTCCCTGTGGCATTCCCCGTGACGTCACAGGAAAGTCCCGTCTAGTCACCGAAAGCAGCCTGAAAAGAAGATGAAGAAGAGAAGAAGATGAAGAGAAGAGCGGGAGCCTCCCCCCATGCCATAGGTGCGGAGCGGCCTGAGGAGAAGAAGATAGAAGACGCTGCAGAGGAGATGCTGGATGAGAACACCTGAGGAAGAACCAGAAGAGCCAGGAGAACCAGAAGAAGAAGATGAAGGAAGATAGAAGAAAGAAGAAAGAAGAAGCATTTAAATAAAGGAATTGCCAAAAACTGTCTCTTGTCATTTTTAACATTTTTGACACTTTTTTAGTGAAATGGTACCCCCTTACCATTTCACATAGGGGGGTGGGATCTGGGGGTCCCCTTGTTAAAGGGGGCTTCCAGATTCTGATAAGCCCCCCGCCCGCAGACCCCCACAACCACCGGCCAGGGTTGTGGGGATGAGGCCCTTGTCCTCATCAACATGGGGACTAGGTGTTTTGGGGGGCTACCCCAAAGCACCCTCCCAATGTTGAGGGCATGCGGCCTGGTACGGTTCAGGTACGGTTCGTCCCCCCTCTTTTCCTGCAGCCTGCCAGGTTGCATGCTCGGATAAGGGTCTGGTATGGATTTTTGGGGGGACCCCACGTTGTTGTTTTTTTTTTATTTTGGCGCGGGGTTCCCCTTAAAATCCATACCAGACCTGAAGGGTCTGGTATGGAATTTAGGGGGACCCCCACATCATTTTTTTTTTTAAATTTTGGCCGGGGTTCCCCTTAATATCCATACCAGACCTGAAGGGCCTGGTATGAAATTTAGGGGGACCCCCACATCATTTTTTTTAAATTTTGGTTCGGGGTTCCCCTGTGGGGAATTCCCATGCCGTTTTTATCAATGAACTTTTATGTGTATAATAAAAAATTCCGCGCTAGAACAAAATATAAAACATAAGCAGCAGTAAACAGTGCGACAACACTAAATAGAAATAAAGAATATTAAACCGCGCTAAATATTAGAATAATATAAATGGTTGATATGGTGGAGATTTGAATGCCACACAAAAAATAGATTGAAAATATAAAAAACAAAAATTCAAAAAACTAATAGATAAAAGGAAAGTCCAGATATCTCCTGGGATAGGATCAATCACCAAATCGCCAGAATATTTCAACTTGTGTAGATACCAGTCCAAGGATTATAAGAATAAGTTGCCCTTACCAGAACATCAACTAAGATAGAGGGATGGCTTAAACCCAGCCAGGGCCTTTGGGGTGGAAACCAATCTGCTCCGTCCGGATTCAGGATGTAATTCCCTCAGTGAATGCAGGAGAAAAAATAACAAAAAAGACTGGCCATAGTGTAGTATGATCAGATGTTAATATGGACATACAGACATACCAACACCCTGGTGTGCACACAGGAAAAAAGAGGGGAGTGATAACCCACCACCGTGGCTGTAGATTGCGCTTATCGACTCACAGTGGTAACCAGGCTCTATATCATACTAGGAGCTGATTGATGGATGACAGGGAACGATTGATTCACCCGCTGTAGCCAGGAATCCATGCCCTCAGTACATGACCCAAAACGAAAATAAACTATCCATGGTGTAATACGTTTAAGGAAAGTTTTAATATATAAAGTAATGCACTTACAGAATAGAAGGATGATTTTCGCATAAAATACAAAACGCCGGCCAGCATAAAATCACAAAGCGGAGCTCGTCCTACTTCCTGGTCAAGTGGTAGCGTCGCTGCGTGCGTACCCAGGCGCGTTTCGTCATCAAATGGACGTTCTCAATGGGGACTTTTATGTGTATTGTCGGACCGGCAATGCAATAGCCGCGAGTAGTTTTAAATGACTTTTTTCCTTTGAAATGTCATTTTGCTGTCAGACTGTTCTAAACACGGGAATCATGCGCCCCTTTACAGGCATACTATAGACACCCCCCAGGTACGAAATTTATAGGGATATTACACTTTTATTGTTTGACTTTAAGCACTATTAAAATCACTGCTCCTGAAAAAAACGGCCGTTTTTAAAACTTTTTTTTGCATTGATACATGTCCCCTGGGGCAGGACCCAGATCCCCAAACACTTTTTATGACAATAACTTGCATATAAGCCTTTAAAATTAGCACTTTTGATTATTCATGTTCGTGTCCCATAGACTTTAACGGTGTTCGCAGGTTCAAATAAACTTTTTTCCTGTTCGCATGTTCTGGTGCAAACCGAACAGGGGGGTGTTCGGCTCATCCCTATATAAGAGCATAAACATTAGTCTACTGAGCAAAACAAGGAGCTACAAAAAAGGGTCAGAAAAGTTACATACATTTTAATGTTTAGGTTAGAAAAACATCTGTACATGTGATTTTTTTAGCGAAAATTCACAATGCACATTTTATACGCTGAGCTGATAAAGCTGAAATCGGAACAGTAAGGCTTTCTGTGTGATTTTTCTGCCTCTCTCACACATGTATAGGTAGAAAATTCAGAATCAGATTTGAAAGCTATTGCATGTAGTTTTATCACATCTTTGTTTAACCAGGACAGCAATGTAATTTATGTGCTGATCTGATGTAGCTCAGGAGGGGGGAGACACACAACACATTTCTATTAAGGAGAGCACTGCATGTGACCTTTCCCCTAGCACGTAACCCTTTTAATGCAAATAATAATTCATAAGAATGAAATGAATTAACCAACATACAGACAATGGAGAAAGGCATAAAAATATCATTTAGAAAATTAAACCAGACAATTATACAATTAAGTATTACAATAATTGATTAATGAGTTCATTCAAACAAAACTCCAGATAATGAGACCTTTCCTGGCTGTAATCTGTATTATAACTTTCCTCAGAATTCCCTATGCTGATGGAACCCTAATCTATGTTCCCTGTTTAAAAACACCAGAGTCTACTGCTAGATATCAGACTGCAATGTGCCTGAAAGATTGGGTCCTTACCACAGATCATGGGATGAATATAGCAGCCATGACCAAAACTAAAAGCTTCCAGAGACCATGCCAGCCTAAAGATGGGAGTGTACCTATGTTTAACACTGTAATAGTATGATACAACTACAGTATTAAACATTATTAGATTACTACTTTTAAAAAATGTTTTCTTTTTATCAGCTTTTAAAATGTGGAGCAGGGTTACTGTTAAAACAGTGTACAAAATAAAAGCTTATAAGTCCTTTAAAGCAGAGCCACAGGATTCATTGGGCTCCTTCCCAACCTACTCCAGAAGCCCCCAGTATTTTTTTATTTAAATCCCTAAATATATTCTTTTTCTTTAAGTCTTCTTGTCAGTCTGGGAAAGCTACCTTAGCTTCTTCCAGGACTGGATCGCATTCACATAATGATGAGTAAGTGCCACTCAGTCCTAGAGAATTGTGAGGTTTGTGAGGTTAACCAAAGCATATTGACATGCCAATATTTGTTCTGGACATCTAGGTTTCATTGACCCCTGGTCACAAAAAGGTTAACAACAAAATAAAACTATAATACATATAACCATTTGAATAAATAGTAAATACAGTAATAATTATCTAGCACAACCCTACATGACTTTCTTTTTGGAGAAATGACAATCAGTCCTGTTGACTAACTGCATCATATACGGTCATTTGATTAACAATACTGAAAAAGTGCAGGCGCCTTCTGGTGCTTTCAAATCATTGACTACCTGGGTAAGACCCTGGATCCTAGGCTCAGACTGTATAAAAGCCTCAACTTGTGTCCCAGCTGAGACTAAACCATGCCTCCTTGTGTGCTAAGCCCTGCCTCTTGCTATTTAACAATGGCTTTCCTTGACATGTTGGATGTTGGACTGTTAAATGGTGAGAGGTAGGACTTTTTTAGAAATGTTTAGTAATGGCAATCCACAAACAGATACATAACAGATAACTGCAGGCTTTTTATTTTTTGCATACCTTTCCTCCCATTCTTATCACAGTGGCCATTTTTACTAAGGGCAGATGAATCAACCAAAATAAAGCATTAAGTAGCAGCGCTAAATAACCTCTAAATTGAAAACTACACACCAATTGAGTTTACAATGTGCAATGTGAAAAATAAAAAATGAAGGAAATAATGATGAATAAATGTCCATCTTCCTAAATAAACAGTGTTCTATTGAACAGGATTGTGCATGTAGTTCAATTCATTGATTTCATCCTCCACCGCACCACTAGTGATAGACCACACAGATTGCTCGCTTACCGGACGGCAAGCTCTAAAAAGCTTGCGACCTATACCCGGCCAGAGCCTTTATCCAATGGAGGACCACAAGGACGAAATCCAGGCAAAACTCCTCAAGATGGTCAGCATAAAGAGCAGAGACCGCCAAACTCCCCAGTCACAGATCGTAAGTACGGTCAGAAAGTGATGGCATTCAGATGTTCCTAGAATGAGAAAGGATCACCATAGCGTAATACTGATAAACATTATTTATTATATAAAAAGAATATCACTTACAATGTTCCAACTGTTTAAAAGCAAGTCAGCCGGCTGGCTAGTACAACACCCGTCCCTCGAACGGTACACGCGAGACGTCAGCACGTCAGCTCCTCCCGACGCACGTTTCGTTGTACGGTGACGTCGTCTGCTGCACGGGCGACGCACTAACGTGTCGCGTATATAACCACATAAGATTAAACCAAGCCTCGATGTGAATCCGGACCAGGAAATCGTCTAGCGTCTCACATTAAAATATGGCACAAGCCCAGATCCGCCACATTAAGTGCTGGAAAAGCAATCCCCTATGGCAGGCCAGACAAAAAACTAATATAGCCAAACATGAGAGATATTTTAATCATGTTTAACTTTGCATTGATACTGAAAATTGGCGAGAAGACGGCACCAGTCACATTCAACTTCTACACCAGAACAATACAAGTATTAAAACCTAGAAAATAAAAAATAAAAAAAGTTTTGAAATAACCAATACGCAGTAGCGTAGGAACAAAAAATACTAGAATATGTAGAGGACAAGAGAAACAACCTAAACTTGGCAGATTGATAATAGGTATTTAATACTAAATTTTCGTAAATAGCATATCCCTATAAACAATAATAAAAAATAATCAAATAATAGAAACCTATCCAAATGAATATCCAAAGGGCCCATGTGTGCAGACTCCACATTGTAATCGGTGACCATTATCTTCCACCACTCATACATATAGCCATTATTGACAGGAAGGAATGTCACCCCATCATTACAATAAAGGGTCAAAGACGATTTCTTTTGGCCCACATGGAGTCCAGTTTATATTCCACAATTAAAACCAATAAAAAACATATTCACACATAAAAGGAAACATAAAAATAACAGAGTCATCAGAAAGGGTGTGAAAATAAGAATACAAATGAAGGTGCAAATGCAAAATCTTCCCACACCCTAAAGCCAAAACGCCCTCAAGAATTATCTATAAAAGCATTTGTATCAATGTCCACATTGAGCCCATATGAGGTATAACATTTAATTTTATGGATCCATAGCATCTCAAGTCTAGAGATACTCCTGACAAGAGAGCTACCTCTCCAATGCGGACGATATTTATCAATCCCCAAGAAGACAGTGTTGGAGGGATCTTTGTTATGTGTGGTTAAATAGTGCTTTGAAACTGAATGCTTTGGGAATCCATTTTTGATATTAGTGATATGCTCATTAAGTCTGACGGAAAGGGGTCGTCTAGTCCTACCCACATACTGTAACCCACAAGGGCACTGGAGCAGATAGACGACCCCCTCCGTCGAGCATGTGATGAATGGTTCGATCCCATGTTCCATATGTGTACTATGGGAAGTAAACCATAGTACACATATGGAACATGGGATCGAACCATTCATCACATGCTCGACGGAGGGGGTCGTCTATCTGCTCCAGTGCCCTTGTGGGTTACAGTATGTGGGTAGGACTAGACAACCCTTCTCCGTCAGGCTTAACGAGCATATCACTAATATCAAAAACGGATTCCCAAAGCATTCGGTTTCAAAGCACTATTTAACCACACATAACAAAGATCCCTCCAACACTGTCTTCTTGGGGATTGATAAATATCATCCCCATTGGAGAGGTAGCTCTCTTGTCAGGAGTATCTCTAGATTTGAGATGCTATGGATCCATAAAATTAAATGTTATACCCCGTATGGGCTCAATGTGGACATTGATACAAATGCTTTTATAGATAATTCTTAAGGGCGTTTTGGCTTTAGGGTGTGGGAAGATTTTGCATTTGCACCCTCATTTGTATTCTTATTTTCACACCCTTTCTGATGACTCTGTTATTTTTATGTTTCCTTTTATGTGTGAATATGTTTTTTATTGGTTTTAATTGTGGAATATAAACTGGACTCCATGTGGGCCAAAGGAAATCGTCGTTTTATTACCCTTTATTGTAATGATGGGGTGACATTCCTTCCTGTCAATAATGGCTATATGTATGAGTGGTGGAAGATAATGGTCACCGATTACAATGTGGAGTCTGCACACATGGGCCCTTTGGATATTCATTTGGATAGGTTTCTATTATTTGATTATTTTTTATTATTGTTTATAGGGATATGCTATTTACGAAAATTTAGTATTAAATACCTATTATCAATCTGCCAAGTTTAGGTTATTTCTCTTGTCCTCTACATATTCTAGTATTTTTTGTTCCTACGCTACTGCGTATTGGTTATTTCAAAACTTTTTTTATTTTTTATTTTCTAGGTTTTAATACTTGTATTGTTCTGGCGTAGAAGTTGAATGTGACTGGTGCCGTCTTCTCGCCAATTTTCAGTATCAATACAAAGTAAACATGATTAAAATATCTCTCATGTTTGGCTATATTAGTTTTTTGTCCGGCCTGCCATAGGGGATTGCTTTTCCAGCACTTAATATGGCGGATCTGGGCTTGTGCCATATTTTAATGTGGGACGCTAGACGATTTCCTGGTCCGGATTCACATCGAGGCTTGGTTTAATCTTATGTGGTTATATACGCGACACGTCAGTGCGTCGCCCGTGCCCCAGACGACGTCACCGTATGACAAAACACGTGTCGGGAGGAGCTGACGTGCTGACGTCTCGCGTGTACCGTTCGAGGGACGGGTGTTGTACTAGCCAGCCGGCTGACTTGCTTTTAAATAGTTGGAACATTGTAAGTGATATTCTTTTTATATAATAAATAATGTTTATCAGTATTACGCTATGGTGATTGCACATTGTAAACTCAATTGGTGTGTAGTTTTCAATTTAGAGGTTATTTAGCACTGCTACTTAATGCTTTATTTACGTTTGTGTGTATCTCACTCCTAGCAGCAGCTTTTTTGTTTTTTTTATTTAGTTATTTGTCTGTAATTCACTCACAGCGCGGTATTTTCTTTCCATTAAGATGAATCAACCACACTTCACTGCCTGCAACATGAAAAGGTGCATATCATCTGATGGGGAAGGTACTGGTGATGAAGTCTTTCAAGGATGCATCTGGGAGGCAGGGGTATTACCAGTGCATCATGTAACCAGGAAATGAAAACAATGAACATATATAAAGCAAAAAGAGTGTATGTACTGAATGTAAGAAGAGTTCATATCAGCTTGCACAGCTCCATGTTGATTTTTAATTTTAAGGTCTCACACAGGTGGCAGACTGTGATCTGAATCGTGCATCGGTCCTGCACGAATGTAACCCAGAGTTGCATGTGTAGACCTGTCAATATCCGTGAAGCCATCTGCCTGTCACTGATATGAATAGACTAACTGTACACAACTGCACAGAACACCCGTGCCTCTGAGGCATGTAAATATCACCCTCTGAATGTTTGTATTCATCAGTACACCCAGGTGAATGAGGCCTTAGGGAAAGGGAATAAATGTCTGCTCTAAATGTAGGTACTCAAAAGCAGTAGGGCCACACACCAAAATAAACAGTAAAACCGTCAAATTGCCATTCCAACACAAGCAATGTTGGTGCTGCGATCTACCCCACTGTGCTGTTGCATTGTAGCAGGGGCACTACCCCCCAATGGAATACCCTGATCAGCACTTGGCTGCAAATGCTGATCAGATGCTAGTTTCCCAGCATGTCCCTTCGATGAAAGCCAGTCAATAGACCAGACTGTTGGACAGACTGGTATACACATTGACCGAAAGTTTGCTGGTTTCTGCTGAACTTCGAACAGTGTGTACCCAGCTTAAGTCTAAGTTCACATCTACACAGTTGCAGTTGATGCATTTTTCAGGTACATTTTGCAGTGAGTTTTGTATTTTTATACCCACATTTTTTATGCATTTTTGCATACCTTTTGTGTTTTTTTTTCCCCCTTTAAAAACACTGTATATAGCTGGTTTCTAAGGAGCAGGCCAGGAAGCCGGCTGCCATGTCCTTAACAATGGATGAGTCATCAGCTGTCAACGGGTTCCCTGCTGACAGCTGAATTTAAAAAAAAGAATTGCCAGCTATAAAATTGGTGAAAAAAGCAGCGTGGAGCCCCCCCCCCCATATCCATACCAGGTCCTTTGGGTCAAAATAAAAACTCAAAAAAAATATGGCGTGGGGTCCCCCCCAAAATCCATACCAGACCCTTACCTGAGCATGCAGCCCAGCAGATCAGGATTGTTGGGGACGAGTGAGCACCCCCCCCTTCTGAACCATACCAGGCTGCATGCCCTCAACATGGGGGGGTGCTTTGGGGCAGGGGAGCAACTTCTCCCAACCATTCAAGAACAATTTGGTGACAAACAATGTCTTTTCCAGCATGATGAACCTTACCATAAAGCAAAAGTGATAACTAAGTGGCTTGGAGAACAAAACATAAAAATTGGGTCCATGGCCAGGAAACTTCCCAGACCTTAATCCTATTGAGAACTTGTCGTCAATCCTCAAGAGGCGAGTGAAAAAAAACCCCCACAAATTCTGACAAACTCCAAGCATTGATTATGCAAGAATGGGCTGCCATCAGTCAGGCCCAGAAGTTGATTGACAGCATGCCAGGGCGAATTGCAGAGGTCTTGAAAGAGAAGGGTCAACACTGCAAATATTGACGCTTTGCATAAACTTATTGTAACTGTCAATAAAAGCCTTTGACACTTATGAAGTGTTTGTAATTATACTTCAGTATACTATAGTAACATCTGAAAAAAAAATCTAAAAACACTGAAGCAGTAGACTTTGTGAAAATAACTATTTGTGTCATTCTCAAAACTTGGCCAAGGCTGTATACTGTATAATACATATACTGTATATAAAACATTTTGAATTACATATGTAAAAATCTAAAAACGTTACAATTTGTATGTAACTGATATATGCAGCTATAGCTGTAAACCATTGGTAAATATAATGTATTACTTTATATCCATCACCATTTAAGAGATCATCACACCGAGAAGATTATCCCTAGTAGTCCTTAGTAGAATTGTTTATATAATTTACCTTTATTAGTTTGTGTGATATTTACTTTTCTAGAGATTTTCAATAAGCTTTTGGTGTGAGGGGTGAGGAAAACCAGAAACTGAAATTATTTTACGAGTCAAGGCTGTGAATTATTATATATAAAATAGAGCTAGGGACATTATTGGGCTCAACTATGAAGCAGATGTCAGGGTCATTAAAGTTACTAGAAACACCAACTGATTATTATGAATGGGCAAAATTTGGCAGCGAAGAGGCCACAACAGGAGAGCCACATTCTAAAAACATAATGAGGAAATAGTTATTTGTAAAATATTTTTACTTTATAAATAATTAAAAATAAAATAAACATCAGGTTATAAAACATAAAATAAAATTGCCCAAAACCCCTACTTTTAAGTTTTTAAAAACAAGCCAGCAATGGCAGCTCCTATATTTCTATCTAGCAAGTTCATTTTAAAAATATTAGCCTTTGGGTATATGCATACTGTTATAAGGCCTAAAAAGTATCCTATTATTTCAACATTATATCTGCAATGTAAAACTTAACAAGAGTTATCAGCATTTTAGAAAATTCACAAAAAGATGAAGATGGGAGATGTTTGCAATTAAAATGACACTCAACTTAGCTGTAAAACTGTTGCAGATTAATATAAACACCCTAATTTATAGTTTTATTGAATGATGTATAATTAAAAATTCAATTACACTGATTCAGCTTAATTTCTTCAAAGATTGGTGCCTGTGAGTTGGTAACGACAAAATAATTTTTCCATAATTATAGGATAGAATTATATTCTTTAAAGAAAGGTTCTGAACAGCACTGATTACAGCTGGCAGTTCATGTTTGTTTGACATGTACGGAAATGCATGTGTACTACTGTTTGTACTTGCTGTACTTTTTATCTCTTTAAAAAACATATGAACTCATTTGATTCACTATACTCTGGCACTATCATGTTAAGCACTGCATACACTATACCCTCTCTTATGTTCCATAAAGCCATGAGAGCCCTAAACCTGCAACATTCTAACATACAAGTTTCAGTAAGGCTGGCCATACATTACACAATTTTCTTTTACAACTTTCCTTTAGATTTACCAAAACCATATAATATGAGGTCAAACCTAAACACTTTCAATTTGTATACAATCTTGCAGCCCCTTGCACTACATAGTTGAAGGTAAATCTAAAGAAAATTGCATAAGAAAATTGTATGGTGTATGGCCAGCTTAAAGCTGGCCATACACCATACAATTTTCCTGTTCAATTTTCTTTAGATTTACCTTCAACTATGTAGTACAAGGGCCTGCCTGATTGCATCCAAATTGAAAGTGTTTAGGTTTGACCTCCTATTATATGGTTTTGGTAAATCTAAAGGAAAGTTGAACAGGAAAATTGAATAGTGTATGGCCAGCCTAAGACTAGGAATCTGGTGCCTGACTTCACATTTTCCAGCTCCCTTTGCTCTATTGGTTTATCAGTGTGATTATTCACATCAATAGAAAGCTGCTGGAAGCAGTAAAGCTTATAACCAATTATAACATAGTGTGGCAAACACACAGTGGGTTGATTTACTAAAACTGCAGAGTGCAAAATCTGGTACAGATCTGCATAGAAACCAATCAGCTTCCATTTTTTTTTGTCAAAACTTAATTAAACAAGCTGTAGTTAGAAGCTGATTGGCTACCATGCACAGCTGCACCAGATTTTGCACTCTCCAATTATGGTAAATCAACCCTCAAGTTACACCAACAGAAGTATCCACAGTCTTAATGTTTGTAATTGGTTGTTTGGATTGCAGCTGGAGCCATCTTGAGGTACCTACAGAAATAAGATAAAAAACATTTGCCCAACCTGACCATAATAGCCAGATCAAGTGAACATTCACTTATGTCTGTAGGCGCCTAAAGATGGCTCCAGCTACAACCCTGTCACAACCTTACAGTTTTAAAACAATAAAGCTTTTGGGTTGATTTACTAAAACTGGAGTGCAAAATCTGGTGAGGTTTCAAACAAAGCTTAATTGAACAAGTTGAAGTTAAAACCTGATTGGCTGCCATGCACAGATTGCATCAGATTTTGCACTCTTCAGTTTTAGTAAATCAACCCCTTTAAGTCTTCTCAGAGGAAAGTTGATCCACCGAGATGGATTTTCCTGGCTGTTCACTGTTATTTTTACCATGACAGGAGAATGTCCACCACGCTCTCCCTCCCCAAATGCATCAGTCTGCAAGTTTTGCAAGCATGTTTGTACAAAAAATCTTTTCCTAACAGTACGCGTCCTGGTGACAGCAATCAGTGGACTGCCTGCTAAGTTTTAGATAGATAAATCCGCGCTTAGGACAATATACGAGCTGCAGCCTCTCCCTAATTAGTTCCCCAAGGAGTCTAATGCCCTAATTTAGTGGTAAATGTGAGTTTCATAAAATACAAGCTGTGTTCATTGGAGTATGTGCATATAGGAACTACTACCCCTATGTGCCCTAATATGGTCAGAACCAGACCACTGACCATATATGTGAAAACCGAAAGGTAAGTGAAAACTTATTTCAGATTAAACTCCTACCACCCCAGTATAAAGAGGTGCCTTATATGTTCAGAATTTTATAAATAATGTGAGAATAGAAAATAATTCTATAAAAACTAAATTTAATTAGAATTAACCGCAGAGTTCTAAAGTATTGTGACACTATGGCGCCCTCTAGGGGGCAAAAACTTCCTTTTAAGTGAAAAATGTGTATAATAAATATAAAGTGTCAGTGCCAAAAGTTTCATAAATAATGTGAGAGTAGAAATTGATTCGGTAAACAATTAAATTATTACATTAAATTAGAATTAACCCCAGAGTTCTAAAATATTGTGACAATATGGCGCCCTCTAGGGGGCAAAGACTTCCTTTTAAGTAAAAAATGTGTCAAATAAATATAAAGTGTCAGTGCCACTTCAATACCAGGCACTTAGACACCTTCCCGCCCAGCCCAATTTTCACCTTTCAGCGCTGTTGCAATTTGAATGACAATTGCGCGGTCATGCTACACTGTACCCAAACAATTTTTTTATCATTTTGTTCCCACAAATAGAGCTTTCTTTTGGTGGTATTTGATCACCTCTGCGGTTTTTATTTTTTGCGCAACAAATAAAAAAAGACCGAAAATTTCGAAAAAAAACAAGTTTTTCTTTGTTTCTGTTAAATTTTTTTGTAAATAAGTACGCTTTCTCCTTCAATAATGGGCACTGATATAGCTGCACTGATGGGCACTGATACGGCGGCACTGATGGGCACCGATGAGGTGGCACCAATGAGGTGGCACTGATGAGGTGGCACTAACGGGCACTGATGATGGGCACTGATAGGCGGCACTGATGGGCACTGATAGGTGGCACTGATGGGCACTGATAGGTGGCACTGATAGGCACTCATAGGTGGCACCGATGGGCACACATAGGCGGCACTGATGGGCACTCGTAGGTGGCATTGATTGGCATATATGGGTGGCACTGATGGGTACTTATGTGTGGCACTGATGTGTGGCACTGATTGGCACTGATAGGTGGGCACTGATGGGCACAGATGGGCACTGACAGGTGGCACCGATGGGCAATGACAGGTGGCACAGATGGGCAATGACAGGTGGCACTGATATAGCATTGCTGGGCAGATCTGGGCATTGCTGGGCAGATCTTTGGAATAATAGTGCCAATCAGTGCCCATTTGTGGGCACTGATTGGCACAGATTGGGCACATGTGGATGGCCATGGGGTACATACCTGGCCATCCACGTTGCCCCTTCCCTGGTGGTCCTAGTGGCATCCCTGGTAGTCCAGTGTGGTGATCTGCGGGGGGGCTGCGCTGATAAACAATCAGCGCAGACCCCCCCTGCCAGGAGAGCCGTCGATCGGCTCTCCTCTACTTGCGTCTGTCAGACGCGAGTGAGGAAGAGCCGATCAACGGCTCTTCCTATTGACAGCGTGATCAGCCGTGATTGGACACGGCTGATCACGTGGTAAAGAGCCTCCGCCGGAGGCTTTTTACCAAGATCAGTGTAGCGGTGTGTCAGACTGACACACCGCTACACCGATCGCCGCGATGCGCGCCCCCGGGGGCGCGCTGCGGCATGTTATCCTGAAGGACGTCATATGACGCCCAGTCAGGATAACACAACCACTTCCCGGACGTCAATCCGCTATAGGGCGGGCGGGAAGTGGTTAAATTAGAATTAACCCCAGAGTTCTAAAATATTGTGACAATATGGCGCCCTCTAGGGGGCAAAGACTTCCTTTTAAGTAAAAAATGTGTCAAATAAATATAAAGTGTCAGTGCCAAAACCCTTTTATAGCTGCCAGGGATATTATTGGTATACCTCCAATTGAAATTACAGTAAATACAATAAATAACCGATCAAATGAGAATCATAAATGAAAAAAATATATTCAGTCTATTACATATGTCAGCAGATAAGTAAGCTTATCAAAATATGTTATCCATTTAGAACCAGAAAATTGCTCTAGCCGGATGGTGTAAATAGCAAAGTTCAGTATATATGCAGTTTTTTAACCTCAGGAACATAAAGCAGTGACTTCTGTGTATATTTCAAACGGTGACTTGAAGTGCTCGCCCCCCAGTGCTCCCCCACTCACCAGAGACAATCACCCCCACAGGGGTACCGAGCGACAGAGTGGGTGCCTTGGGATGGGTATTAATCAATCCTATCCTGCTGCTGTTCCTATATTCTGTGTGGCCCCTTCAATGGTTCCAGGATGAGCTGTGCGTTCCAAATAGACCAGGTTCCTCCACCACTGCCACCTTGTATCTGTTAAACTCTCCACAGCACCCAGAGAAAGAAAAACAGGGGGCTTCCTTCGTGAAGTATGTCCAGTTTATTGGTGCACATAAACAATACCAGAGTCCATAAATATAAGTTAAAAAGAAGATAAATGTATTGGCAGGCACCGCTGTATGCAAGGATGGGACCAGGAACGAGATACGAGCGTGCGTCCCACCTTGCTTTCCAGCCTGCACTTCCGGGTATGACGTGTGAGCGTGACTCCGCTTTACGCGTTTCATCATAGGACGTTTTCAAAGATGGTGTCAACGCCTAACACAGTATTATAGTCATACGGCTCACACATCTCCTCCCCAAATTATGGTAATATCGCTCGGGGGGTGGGGATGTGGTAGAGCCGCTGAGCCATCCATGTACACAACAGTATTACATATACAGCCTTTACAATACTAGACGATATCTATCCTTTTACAATCTGTTAGCTACTAATTTTTACTCCAAGTGTTCGCAATTAGTACAGCCACATGTTTTAAGGACTAATTGAATTAAAAATTAAAAATTTATTGAAAATGTATTAAAAATGTATGTATGGAAATTTTATGATACAACTGTAATTAAAAATATACAGAGACATTATTAAATTATGTGTGCAAATAATTGCCATATCAGACTAAGGGGGAATGTATTTTTATATTCGAGGGTAGGATAAATTACTAAGGTATAATGTTTCTGATACCAAGTACAGTTACACAACCCTATTACCAGTAGAGGCAAGATTGTGCAAATAGGAGGGGCCTAGTAGGTTAATAATACTTTATTGTAACTTATATTAACACTTATTTCCCAGCTTCAACTGGGTAATTATTACAAAAATGAGAAATAGGGAATAAGAAATAGGAGAACCCCCGAAGGGGTATTAGATGTGGAATGAAAGATCAAAAAATAAATAAAATATAAAGGATCAGAAAATAAAGGATCAAAAAATCAAAAAATATCAAAAAATATCAAAAAATAATAATAAAAGGGGACCATATACCAAGAGGATACCAATAAATCATCTGGCTTGGTGCCTGTACACTGAGAAGATAAGAATTTCCTCATTATAAAACCCAGAGAGAAAGAGAGAAAAAAAGAGAGAAAAAACTGGGCTCATGACCAGAAGGTATTTTAAACACCCGTTATCAGTGTATATATAGCTTAATTAAACCCCTCCGTATGTATCTAGTGGCTATTTAGGGGTTGGCTATATAGCAATTTAAGTCTATGTCCAAGTTAAGTCCTTTCGGAGCAAGGGAGCCTAGCCGGTAAATCCAGCTGGTTTCATTCCTGGAAATTGAGGTTTCTCTATTCCCTCCACGCCAATGTTCCTGTACTAAGTCGATCCCATAAAAGGTAAGTACACTAGGATCCCTATGGTGGACCTCGTCGAAATGTCTGGATAAACTATGATTGGGGAACCCCTTTCTGATATTTTTAATATGTTCTCTGATTCGGATAAATAGGGGGCGTGTGGTTCTCCCCACATATTGGAGGTGACAGGGACATTCCACAATGTACGTGACATGTGTGCTTCGGCAGGTAATTAGTTGGTTAATCTGGTACTCTTTATGGTCAGTACACGATTTGAATGCAGTCTTCTTTCTTGGTTGTCTTTTGGCTACTTTACATGGTAGACATCTCTGACACCTAAAAAATCCTTTTAGTTCTGGACAGATTTTGATGGATTTCGAGGGAACTATAACATTTTTCACTAGATGGTTTCTTAGGTTCGGTGCCTTCCTGTATATAAATTTTGGTTTGGCAGGTAGAAGTTTTGATAAGGTAAGATCTTCCTTAAGTATTGGCCACTACTTTTTTATTATTTTTTCAAAATCTCTGAATTGACTGTTGAACCCTGTAATAAATGCTATGTCAGATTCTTTCTTAGCGTTTTTGTTCTTGTTGAGAAGTAGGGAGGTTCTATCTAGCTTCATAATGTTTGCTTTTAATTTTAAAAGTCTTTCATGGAATTTTTCAATTAAGATGTCGGCCTGTTTGTTAAAATCCTCAGCTATATCACAGTTACGTCGTATACGTAATAGCTGTCCTTTAGGGACATTAGACTTCCATCGCGGGTGGTGACAGCTGGAGGTGGGGATGTACCCGTTCCGGTCTGTCGATTTAAAAAATGTGCGGGTTGATAGCTTATCCCCTGTTTTAAAAATTTCTAAGTCTAGATAGTCAATTGTCTCAAAACTCCACTTCCCAGTAAACGTGATACCATATTTGTTGGTGCTTAGGTTCTCAAGGAATTTTGTAAGGCTATCCGATGTTCCGTCCCATAAAATAATCAGGTCATCTATATACCTTTTGTACATCTTAATTTGGGGTATATTTTTGCTGTAAATATATTTTTCTTCCCACAGGTCCATGAATAAATTAGCTACGCTGGGAGCATAACGTGCTCCCATTGCGACACCCTTTGTCTGTACATAATATTTTTTGTCGTACCAGAAATAGTTACATTCCATAGCCATTTTTAAACCTTCTAGAATATAGCCAATCTGTTCCTGCTTCATACTCGTATTTCTGTGCAAGGCTCTTTCCACACCCCGTAAGCCATCCTTCTGTTCAATACTGGTGTACAGGGAATTGACATCTACTGCCACCAACAGCCATTGTTCTGCTCCCTTTATTTCTTGCAGTTCTTGTATCAGTTGCATACTGTCTCGTAAGTATGATTTCCCCTCTTTCACTAGGGGTTTGAGAAATTTGTCCAGGTACTCTCCCAGCCTGGAGAAGATGGAGTTAATCCCACTGACAATGGGCCTACCTGGTATTTTTTCCAACCTTTTGTGAATTTTAGGTGTGTGGTATATCACAGGTGTTTTGGTTGAATTAGATATCAAATATTCTGCCTCTCTACAATTTAGAATGCCTTTAGTTTTCCCTTTCTCCACATAAGTTTTGAGCTTCTTTTCATATTTCTTCTTCGGGTTCCCTTTAAGTTTTTTGTACGTATTTTCTATATTCAGAAGGTTATTCATCTCGTCCTGGTAGTCCTTTTTATTTAGAATAAAAAGGCCTCCCCCTTTATCAGCGGGCCTGATTACTACCTCATGTTTTTTGCCTATACCTTTGATGGTATTCCAGATATTATTAGATCTCTTTTTTCTGTTCCCCATTAATTTGATGTCTTCTTCCAATATTTTTTTAAAAGCATTGATGCATTGGTTCCCTGGGGTTTTCGGATTAAATATTGAGTTATTTTTGAGGTTCGTTCGTACAAAATCTGAATCTACTCTTGTTATTTCTCCTGGGTTCATGGCGAAGTGTTTTTTTATATTCAACTTTCTTAAAAAAAATAAAACATAAAAATATATTATGTACAGAAGAAGGGTGTCGCAATGGGAGCACGTTATGCTCCCAGCGTAGCTAATTTATTCATGGACCTGTGGGAAGAAAAATATATTTACAGCAAAAATATACCCCAAATTAAGATGTACAAAAGGTATATAGATGACCTGATTATTTTATGGGACGGAACATCGGATAGCCTTACAAAATTCCTTGAGAACCTAAGCACCAACAAATATGGTATCACGTTTACTGGGAAGTGGAGTTTTGAGACAATTGACTATCTAGACTTAGAAATTTTTAAAACAGGGGATAAGCTATCAACCCACACATTTTTTAAACCGACAGACCGGAACGGGTACATCCCCACCTCCAGCTGTCACCACCCGCGATGGAAGTCTAATGTCCCTAAAGGACAGCTATTACGTATACGACGTAACTGTGATATAGCTGAGGATTTTAACAAACAGGCTACATCTTAATTGAAAAATTCCATGAAAAGGGATACGATAAGGAAAGACTTTTAAAATTAAAAGCAAACATTATGAAGCTAGATAGAACCTCCCTACTTCTCAACAAGAACAAAAACGCTAAGAAAGAATCTGACATAGCATTTATTACAGGGTTCAACAGTCAATTCAGAGATTTTGAAAAAATAATAAAAAAGTACTGGCCAACACTTAAGGAAGATCTTATCTTATCAAAACTTCTACCTGCCAAACCAAAATTTATATACAGGAAGGCACCGAACCTAAGAAACCATCTAGTGAAAAATGTTATAGATCCCCCGAAATCCATCAAAATCTGTCCAGAACTAAAAGGATTTTTTAGGTGTCAGAGATGTCTACCATGTAAAGTAGCCAAAAGACAACCAAGAAAGAAGACTGCATTCAAATCGTGTACTGACCATAAAGAGTACCAGATTAACCAACTAATTACCTGCCGAAGCACACATGTCACGTACATTGTGGAATGTCCCTGTCACCTCCAATATGTGTGGAGAACCACACGCCCCCTATTTATCCGAATCAGGGAACATATTAAAAATATCAGAAAGGGGTTCCCCAATCATAGTTTATCCAGACATTTCGACGAGGTCCACCATAGGGATCCTAGTGTACTTACCTTTTATGGGTACAGGAACATTGGCGTGGAGGGAATAGAGAAACCTCAATTTCCAGGAATGAAACCAGCTGGATTTACCGGCTAGGCTCCCTTGCTCCGAAAGGACTTAACTTGGACATAGACTTAAATTGCTATATAGCCAACCCCTAAATAGCCACTAGATACATACGGAGGGGTTTAATTAAGCTATATATACACTGATAACGGGTGTTTAAAATACCTTCTGGTCATGAGCCCAGTTTTTTCTCTCTTTTTTTCTCTCTTTCTCTCTGGGTTTTATAATGAGGAAATTCTTATCTTCTCAGTGTACAGGCACCAAGCCAGATGATTTATTGGTATCCTCTTGGTATATGGTCCCCTTTTATTATTATTTTTTGATATTTTTTGATATTTTTTGATTTTTTGATCCTTTATTTTCTGATCCTTTATATTTTATTTATTTTTTGATCTTTCATTCCACATCTAATACCCCTTCGGGGGTTCTCCTATTTCTTATTCCCTATTTCTCGTTTTTGTAATAATTACCCAGTTGAAGCTGGGAAATATGGTCTACATAATGGGAGGTTAATCCAGACCTCCCATAGGATCACTTATCTACTCCCTTGATACAAGAAGTGTTAATATAAGTTACGATAAAGTATTATTAACCTACTAGGCCCCTCCTATTTGCACAATCTTGCCTCTACTGGTAATAGGGTTGTGTAACTGTACTTGGTATCAGAAACATTATACCTTAGTAATTTATCCTACCCTCGAATATAAAAATACATTCCCCCTTAGTCTGATATGGCAATTATTTGCACACATAATTTAATAATGTCTCTGTATATTTTTAATTACAGTTTTATCATAAAATTTCCATACATACATTTTTAATACATTTTCAATTAATTTTTAATTTTAAATTTTCTTTTTTTCATACATATATATTTATTCATAATAAATTGCAATATTTTTGGTGTTTTTTAGTTTATTTTATTTTTTGTTATTTTTAATTTTTAACCTATTAAATTATAATTATCTTATTACTACATTTAAGATATGTGTAATTTTATCTACAATATTATCACATAACTAGAAGTCTGGACATAACGTCTATTGCAATTAGTCCTTAAAACATGTGGCTGTACTAATTGCGAACACTTGGAGTAAAAATTAGTAGCTAACAGATTGTAAAAGGATAGATATCGTCTAGTATTGTAAAGGCTGTATATGTAATACTGTTGTGTACATGGATGGCTCAGCGGCTCTACCACATCCCCACCCCCCGAGCGATATTACCATAATTTGGGGAGGAGGTGTGTGAGCCGTATGACTATAATACTGTGTTAGGCGTTGACACCATCTTTGAAAACATCCTATGACAAAACGCGTAAGACGGAGTCACGCTCACACGTCATACCCGGAAGTGCAGGCTGGAACGCAAGGTGGGACGCACGCTCGTATCTCGTTCCTGGTCCCATCCTTGCATACAGCGGTGCCTGCCAATACATTTATCTTCTTTTTAACTTATATTTATGGACTCTGGTATTGTTTATGTGCACCAATAAACTGGACATACTTCACGAAGGAAGCCCCCTGTTTTTCTTTCTCTGGGTGCTGTGGAGAGTTTAACAGATACAAGGTGGCAGTGGTGGAGGAACCTGGTCTATTTGGAACGCACAGCTCATCCTGGAACCATTGAAGGGGCCACACAGAATATAGGAACAGCAGCAGGATAGGATTGATTAATACCCATCCCAAGGCACCCACTCTGTCGCTCGGTACCCCTGTGGGGGTGATTGTCTCTGGTGAGTGGGGGAGCACTGGGGGGTGAGCACTTCAAGTCACCATTTGAAATATACACAGAAGTCACTGCTTTATGTTCCTGAGGTTAAAAAACTGCATATATACTGAACTTTGCTATTTACACCATCCGGCTAGAGCAATTTTCTGGTTCTAAATGGATAACATATTTTGAGAAGCTTACTTATCTGCTGACATATGTAATAGACTGAATATATTTTTTCATTTATGATTCTCATGTGATCGGTTATTTATTGTATTTACTGTAATTTCAATTGGAGGTATACCAATAATATCCCTGGCAGCTATAAAAGGGTTTTGGCACTGACACTTTATATTTATTTGACACATTTTTTACTTAAAAGGAAGTCTTTGCCCCCTAGAGGGCGCCATATTGTCACAATATTTTAGAACTCTGGGGTTAATTCTAATTTAATGTAATAATTTAATTGTTTACCGAATCAATTTCTACTCTCACATTATTTATGAAACTTTTGGCACTGACACTTTATATTTATTATACACATTTTTCACTTAAAAGGAAGTTTTTGCCCCCTAGAGGGCGCCATAGTGTCACAATACTTTAGAACTCTGGGGTTAATTCTAATTAAATTTAGTTTTTATAGAATTATTTTCTATTCTCACATTATTTATAAAATTCTGAACATATGAGGCACCTCTTTATACTGGGGTGGTAGGAGTTTAATCTGAAATAAGTTTTCACTTACCTTTCGGTTTTCACATATATGGTCAGTGGTCTGGTTTTGACCATATTAGGGCACATAGGGGTAGTAGTTCCTATATGCACATACTCCAATGAACACAGCTTGTATTTTATGAAACTCACATTTACCACTAAATTAGGGCAGCGCCACCTTTCTCCCAGACCACCTATTTTATTTATGCCTGCTAAGTTTGCCTGCCTAAATGCCTAAATGCCGCTTTAAAGCAGATCTTTACAGCATATGAGCACCACAAATGTTAAAATGTTTAATATTCAAAGCAAACTCTCCATCCATCAATATCTCCAAGTTCTATTTTGTTGATAAAAACAACCCCTAGCATTTCTGGTTGTGACCATCTTGAGTAAGGGCAAATGAGGCATCCTGGAATCAATCTGGCCTTAGCTCAGACATGCATGTATCAGGGTATGCTTAGCTGAGAAAACCCATTCTTCTCTCCTCCCCTCTTGTATGACATAATTTGTCTTGGCAAGCAATATTTCCATTTTCATACGATCATAGTTTTTTGCATCCACAGGCTCCAGGTCAAAATAAGCTTTTTGGTAATGTCCAGGAAGTAGGAGGGCCACTAGTCCAGCCCATTGTTCTTGCCAACTTTCTTTTTCCGCTGTTATTTCAAAGGTGGTCGGAAACATCTCTGGGTCATCATCTGGAGTCATCTTTGGCAACAGGTGGCTTACCTAAAAAGACAGTATGTTACAAGAATCACTCCCAGCTTTGGTCTGCTACCTTTGCTGAAACTGTTTTATGATAGCCTCAATTTGTTGTTGGTATTTCTGTTCCTGCTGTTCCAGCGCTTTCTGCTGAATTGCAAGGCTATGTTGATGAGCCTCTTGTTGGGCTTCAAGGCTCTGTTGCAAAGTTACATTTGTCTGCTGTTAGTTTGCATTTGTCAGAGCAAGCTGTCTCAGTAGCTCCTCCATGCTGGCCTTACTTCACCTGCCCGCACCCTCCACCATGTGGAGCACCTTGTTGAAGCAACCTGGGAGTTTTATAGAGTCCTGAGTACTTTATCTGTTAAACCTGAGCTGTTTTTCACCGAAGATCTCTAAAGATCTATTGTGGACCAAAGCAATTTGTATGCTGGTCAACACATCGCCACTATTCCCCAGTCCTCCCTTGCCAGAGATTGGAAACCAATTACGGTTTCCAAATTTAAGATCTTTCTGGGCCTTTCCCTCCTCATGGGCATAACCAAAAAGAGTGAGTTGCGGTCATATTGGTCCACTGACTCAATTCACCATATGCCCTTGTTCTCTGCTTCCATGACCAGGGCACAATACGAGAAGATTTTGTGGTTCATGCACTTCAATGACAATGAACTCTGTTGTCCTCATGGAGACCCTGAATACGATCGGCTCTACAAAATTCGGCCCCTTGTAAACCACTTCAACCAACGTTTTGCAGACTTGTTTACTCCCCATCAAGTTGTCTACGTTGATGAGTCCCTGATTAAGTTTTCTGGCCGCTTGTCATTCAAACAGTACCTTCCCAGCAAGCGTGCCAGATACAGGGTCAAGATGTATAAGCTCTGTGACAGGGCCACAGGCTATACATGTGGTTTTATGGTTTACGAGGGAAAAGATAGTCACGTAGAGCCGACAAACTGCCCTGACTACATAGGAAGTGCTGGCAAGATTGTGTGGGACTTGGTGTCACCCTTATTCGGAAAGGGGTACCACTTGTACGTGGACAATTATTACACGAGCGTGCCACTTTTTAGTCACCTTTTTGATCATTAGATTGGAGCATGTGGCACCGTGCGACCTAATCGCCGGGGCTTTCCTCAGCGGCTTGTAGATTCCCGTCTTAGGCTGGGGGAGAGAGCCTGCGAGCAGTGTAATAATTTGCTCGCTATGAAGTGCAGGGATACTAAGAATGTTTTCGTTCTTACAGACACGACGATCCAAATTACTACGGCGACTGGTGTTGTGGAGAAACCCCTCTGTGTCTATGAATATAACCTTAACATGGGAGGGGTGGACCTCAACGACCAGTTGTTGGCGCCGTACCTAGTTGCCCGTAAGGCCAGACGCTGGTACAAAAAAGCGTCTGTTTATTTATTTCAATTGGCTTTGCTGAACGCTTATGTGCTATACAGAGCTTCAGGACAGACTGGATCCTTCCTTAAATTCCAGGAAGAGATCGTCAGAGCCCTTCTGTTTCCAGACGGTGCTCCACCTCACCTTCCCCGAGCAAATGCAGTAAGCCGGCTGCATGAGAGGCATTTTCTTTATGTCCTCCCGAGTACCCCTACCCAACGAGCCCCCCAAAAAAGATGTTGTGGCTGCAGCAAGCGCGGATATAGGCATGACACCCGCTATTATTGTCCCTCCTGTCCTGACAATCCTGGTCTTTGAATTGGTGAATGTTTTGAATGCTACCATACACTAGTTGAGTATTAGCGTAGGGTACAGCACTGCAGAGACTAGGACACACTTTCACAGGGTCTCCCAAGATGCCACCACATTTTGAGAGACCCGAACCTGGAAGCGGTTACCGTTAAAAAAGTTACAGTTACAAAAAAAGTGTTAAAAAAAACAAAAAACGGGGGGCGCATGCGCGGCACCAAAGGAAATGGAAGTCTGACACAGTAGCTCCGCTCCACCCGGGCCTTTCACGGCATCCCGAGGGCTATTAACTGCTCAAATAACGCCGTTTCTTGCACCCCTCGAGCCACTTAACACTGGTGCATGCCGTCGAAGAGAAGGAAATCCCGTGGATCTGCTCAGAACACCCTAACTCACTATCTCCTCCGCACGCGGGAAAGATACAGTATGTCTCAAGATGGCGCGGCGAGGAAGGGGGACTCTCCTGCTCAAACTCCTACATCGCAGCAGACGCCCTCCCAGAACACATGCAGCATGAGTGAGTACCACACTACCCTCTCTAAGGCTGTTCTGGACAGCAGTCTGGAAGCGATGTACACCAAACTGGCTTCCAAATTTCAGACGGAACTGCATAAAACTTCCCACACACTATCACAGGAAATTGCGGCCTTAGGCTCACGTACCGAGCTCCTTGAAACCAAGCACGATGAGCTGGCTCTGGCCTACAACGATCTCAGTCGGGAGCATGACTCCTTGGCTACAGCACAGTCTGCCATTCAAGCCCAAGTCGAAGATCTCGACAACAGAAATAGACGCAACAATTTGCGCCTGAAAGGTATTCCGGAATCAGAGACTGAACTAATCCCTGCCGTAATTTGTTTATTTAAATCACTGCTCCCAGAGTGTGACTCCTCTGCTTTTAAATGTGATCGCATTCACAGAGCGCTTCGCCCAAAACCCCCTGACGATAAACTACCCAGGGATGTGATCCTTTGCCTAAAAGATTTTCTTATCAAGGAGGACATTCTGAGAGCTGCACGAAACAGGCAAAGGATTATGTTGGATAATCATCAGATCCAGATCTATCCGGATATCTCCCCTGCCACCCTGGACAGACGCAGGGGCTTAAAAGAAATAACCACCGCACTCCAATCTGCCCACATTCGTTACAGATGGGGCTTCCCGTTTAAGCTGCTGGTCCCTCATAATGGCACCATCTTCTCAGCCTCTTCTCTACACGAGGGCCAAGAAGTCCTGGTGAGACTGGGCCTCCTTGACGCAGCCACCATCCGTCGCCCACCATTGACCCATCGTCCGGCCCCCATCTGGCAAACCCCTCCGCCTCGAAGAGACAGAAGGAGAATCCGTTACGACATTGGAGAGGGCCTCGCGGAGCAACCACGGTAACATTTCTGATGTCTATCCCTCCACAGCTTCTGTGACGCATGACACTGTTCCTTCCATCACCTCATTACAGGCGACAGTCCCGCGGAGCCGTGGCATGTCCTCCCCACCCAGCAAAGGTCCCATTTGAAACCTCGGGCTACGAACTGTTTCGACTTTTTTTTCTCTTTATTTTTTTGCTTTTTCTTTCTTTTTCTGCTCTTTTGTGAGCCTCACAGGTTTCTCCCCACAGTGGGGATTATTAATCCAGCTGGGTACGAGACCTAGTTGTCTCGCTAATAAGTTTTTTTCTTCACTGTTATCAGGTAAAATTTTGTTTTGCCTTTTACTTTACCTGACCCATTTTTGATATTGGACTTCATGTCTAGTTACGGAACTTTATATGTTTTTCTTTTTTTTGGTCGATGCATTTTTATAGCTGTTCTCCTTTTATTTGGTCAGTCACTTTACAGTCTGGAATATTTGCTCTCCCGATACTATGCTAATGAGATATATATGTTTTTCCATTTTATTAGACTAAATGTGAATTTTATGTACCACTTTCTCCACTTGTTGCTTGAATTAATGACAGCACCCCTGCTGGGCCTAACATGCTTTGTACACAGCCCCTCTTGCATGCTTAGTTTTATACCTTTTCTGCCTGACAGCATAGTATTGACCTATCATGGCAATCACCTGCATTTCACATAATGTGAAGGGGTTTAACTCCCCTGTTAAAAGGCGCAAGGCATTTGATCTTTATGGCCGGCTAGGCGCCAAGATCCTCCTACATCAGGAGACTCACTTCTCCCACTCCTCACACCCAAAATATCTTCATAGAAATTTCCCTCAATCATTTTATTCCCTTCACACATCCAAAAGCAGGGGTGCTGCCATTTTGTTACACTCCTCCATTCCTGTGGAGATTAAGCAAAGCTACAAAGATAAGGATAGCAGATTTGTCATTATTAAAGGAGTAATGCATAATAGGGAAGTCATCATAGCCAGCATTTATGCCCCCAATGATGCACCTGCTTCCTTTTTTAAAATGTTTTTTGATAAATTAGCCTCCTTGGAATCTCCCCATATGATTATAGGTGGGGATTTCAAGCTAGTAGCTAACCCCACACTGGATAGATCCTCTTCCACTACCGCTACTAAAGCCTTCCCCAGGTCTCTAACCCATGGCCTTTTGAACCACCAACTGGTGGATACCTGGAGAACACACAATATGGGCATTAAAGAATTTACCTTTTACTCACACCCACACAAAAGTTATGCCAGGTTAGACTATGTTTATACTACCCCCATCATTTTAGACAATTCCATTAGCGCCACGATCCACCCCTGTGTTTGGTCAGACCATCACTTAACCTCCTTTACCACAGATTTCATAAGACTTGCTCCCACCCCGTATACCTGGAGACTTAATGAAGCTTTGCTTTCGGACTTGGTAGTAGAATCAGAGGCAGCCAAATCCATTGAAGAATATTTCTCACTTAATGCCCTCCCCGAAACTCCGCCCCCTATTGTCTGGACGGCCCATAAGGCAGTTCTGAGAGGCAAATTAATTAGCATCGCTTCCTCCCATAACAGACTCCACAGACAAAGGATTGTCGACCTCACAAAAGACCTCGACAGGCTATACAAGGACACCGGTTCTTTGGCTTTGGAGTCCACTAGAAAGCTGATCGATCAGAGAAGCCTAGAACTAGACTCCCTTCTTTCTTCTAAGAACGAAAAGGCACTCAGATGGTCGAAAGCGAAATTCCTACTTCATAACAACACCGCCTCGACCTTATTTGCCAGACGGCTCAATCAGTCCTCTCGCCCCCCACATGTTTATAAATTAACACAAAGCACAGGTTTATCCACTTCCCATCCCAAAGAAGTACTCCAACTTTTCAAACAATTTTACTCAACCCTTCTGGCTCCTACCCAGAAGCTGCCCACACAAGCGGAAGTTGACTGGCTCCGAGAGTTACCTATACCCTCCCTTACCCCATCACAAACTGAGAAACTCAATGCCCCTATCACTACCTCAGAGGTACTTAAGGTTATTAAATCTCTAAAGATAGGCTCAGCTCCGGGCCCTGATGGCTTTTCGGCCATATACTACAAGAAATTTGCCAATCTTCTGGCCCCTAATTTAGTACAAATATTTAATTGGGTCCTACAAGGAGGAAGTTTCCCTGAGGAGATGCTGCTGGCAAATATGTCCATGATTCCCAAACCAAACAAAAACCACTTACTCCCTCAGAATTATAGACCAATCTCGGTCATAAATAATGATCTAAAAATTTTGTAGTAGAATTCTAGCAGATAGATTGGCACCCATTATCTCTTCACTTATTTCCCCCTACCAGTCAGGATTTATACCTCATAGATTCATTACAGATAACATACGCTTAGCCACTAATATTATCCAAGACGCCAACCTGTCCACCCAGAAACTGTTTATGCTTAGCCTGGATATACACAAGGCATTTGATAGCGTCTCCTGGAGCTATCTTTCTACCATCCTACAACTAATGGGATTTAGAGACGAATTTTTTCATGCGTTCCAGGCCCTTTACTTAAACCCCAAAACCCATATTAAGATCCCAGGTTGTAGCTCAGACTTCTTCTCCATAGGTCGGGGCACGAGGCAGGGATGCCCACTTTCCCCCCTAATTTTTGCCCTTGCCCTAGAACCACTCGCTATAGCAATACTTAACAACCCAAATATATCAGGCTACACCAAAGGTCCCTCCTCTTACAAATTTTGTATGTACGCTGACGATGTCCTCATGTTTTTTACCAACCCCCTCATATCTCTACCCAACCTCTTACAGACCCTTTCGGACTTTGCGGGAGTCTCTGGCCTCAAGATTAATGTCTCAAAATCTGTTGCTCTCCCAGTGGGATTTTCACAGTGGAAACCCAACAACTGAAGATGCCTTTCATTTTATCTGGGCCGAAACTCACCTACAATATTTGGGCATTGAGCTGACTGGAGACTTCTGATAACTCTTTGAGGCTAACTATCCTCATCTGATCTCAAAACTGAAAAAAACCCTTAAACTCTGGAATCATCTTCACATTTCCTTTCTGGGAAGAATCACAGCCCTTAAAATGACAATACTCCCCAGGTTACTTTACCTGTTTCGTTCCCTCCCTATTAGAGTGTCCAAATCTTACCTACTTACTCTTCAAGCACATCTTAATAAATTTATATGGCAAGACAAATCCCCGAGATTCGCTAGAGAGACCCTTTACCGTTCCTCCAAAAGGGGTGGGCTGGGAGTCCCCAATATTTGGCTGTACTACATAGCCAGCAGATTTGCACAGCAAGCACAATGGAACATTAGGGACTCCAAGGTCCCATGGGTTAGGTTCGAACAAGACCCCCTCTATCTTCCTGGCCTACTGTGGTCCTCAAACCCTTCCCTTTCGGACATTTCCACCCAAAACCTAGTAGTGACATCCGGATTGAAACTTTGGAAAATGTATAAGACCAAATACTATCTCTCCTCTCCAATATCCATTGGAGCTACATATCTTGGAGACCCTAGATTCCCCCCTGCATATGACCACCCGGAGTCCTTCCTAGAATGGACCCAGAATAACCTGATTACCCTGGGGGACTTTCTAGTCAACTCCACATTTACCACATTCTCAGCACTTCAAACTAGATTTCAGCTACCAAATAGAGAATTTTACAGTTATCTCCAAATAAGACATTTCTTTCAGCTACACTACCCAAACCCTACTGCAGACACAACGACACTTTATGAGGACTTGTGCCACACATCCCCCCATCAAAAAGGCCTTATCTCATTGATCCATGGTGTGCTAGAATCAGCTAATGATCCACCTACCTTAAAATATAGATCACAATGGGTACAAGAGCTAGCACTTGACCAGGAGGAGTTAGACTGGGAAAAGAGCTGGCAGAACATACGCAAATGCACAAAGTCATTAACAATCAGGGAGACAGCCATAAAACTTATAACAAGATGGTACTACACCCCGACTCGTCTCCACAGGATTTATCCGCAGGTATCTCCCAGGTGCTTCCGTGGTTGCACCAACTTAGGCTCATACATACACATATTCTGGGAGTGCGATAAACTACAACCCTCTTGGAAAGAGGTTTTTAAACTGATTGATAAATTGGCGGGGAAATCTATTAATCTCACATTCCACCACTGCATTCTATTCCAAGACATCCCTGAAGTGGCCAAACCTCTGATGAGATTAATACATTCTATCTGTATTGCTATGCTTTGGGTCATTGCACTGCACTGGAAATCCTCTACATTCCCCTTTGCACAAATCATCTCACGTATAGATAGTATGATGGTAACTGAGAAAATATTCCATACCCTACATGACTCCATACCGGCCTATGATGCCAAATAGAATCTGTGGTTTCTATTCAGGCTCCAAGACTGACCCTTCATTGATTATATCGACTAATTCTTAGTCATTTACTTTTTGTTAAAGTTGTTTGGAAAAAAAAATTCTTATTTTAGCAGTGTAAATACCCTTCAGGGTGATGGTGTAATACGAGTCATGAACAAAATACAGAGGGCCACTGTGTATACAAGGTGGTCTTATAGCTTAACATGACTACACTTCTTTATATTGTTTTAAAGGATATTCCTATGACTCTGAAGGATGTATATTCATGTCTATTTTGTATACTGATTTTGTTACTTTCAATAAAACAAAAACAAAAAACAAAAAAAAGTAAAAAAAAAAAAACACATAAAAAATATATTAAATAAAAAAAACAAAAAAAGTTGTCGTTTTATTGTTCTCTCTCTATTCTCTCTCTATTTTTCTGCTCTTTTTTTTACTGTATTCTATTCTGCAATGTTTTATTGTTATTATGTTTTTATCATGTTTGCTTTATAGGTATGCAATTTTTTTATACTTTACTGTTTACTGTGTTTTATTGTTAACCATTTTTTTTGTTTTCAGGTATGCCTTTCAGCTGCAAAGCGGATTTATTTATCTTGACAGCAACAGCGTTTGCTCCCACAATACATAAAGCAGTGACTCCACCGCTGTCAGAGGTGATTTCACCACCACAGTTACATACTTCAGCATATATGCCGAAGCATGGGGGCAGCAGAGGGCTGAGGAGCGATTTGCTCCTAACTTTGCGAGAGGATGCCCCCAAGCTTCGGCATATATATATTTTAGGCACAGGTTTTATTTTTTACTATGTTTTTTTTGTATTTGCTTTGCAGGTATGGTAAGTCTTACTGTTATACTGTAATGTTACTTTGTTTTATTGTTAACCATCATTTGCTTACAGGTACGCCATTCAGTTGCAGCGCGGATTTATTTATCTTGACAGCAACAGCGTTTGCTCCCACAATACATAAAGCTGTGACTCCAGCACTGTAGGAGGTGATTTCACCACCACAGTTAAAAAAAGAGCATATATGCCAAAGCATGGGGGCAGCAGGGGCGGAAGAGCGATTTGCTCCTACCTTTTGGGGCGGATGCCCCCATGCTTCGGCATATATATACGGTGCATGTATGCCCATCATTAGAAGTGGGTGGATGAAGGGAGGTATTCTAATGGTGGGCATACCCACTGATCAATCTCTTTTTTTCGTTCAGCCCACAGGCTGCATGAAAAAAAAGTTTACAATATATGCCCAACAAGGACCAACAATGTACTGGTATGTTGCTGGACTTTGAGTGGTTATACCAGAATGATGCCTGCAGGTTTAGGTATCATCTTGGTATCATTCTTTTCAGCCAGAGGTCGGCTTTCATGTAAAAGCAATCCTAGCGGCTAATTAGCCTCTAGACTGCTTTTACAAGCAGTGGGAGGAAATCCCCCCCCACCGTCTTCCATGTTTTTCTCTGGCTCTCCTGTCCCAACAGGGAACCTGAGAATGCAGCCGGTGATTCAGCCAGCTGACCATAGAGCTGATCAGAGACCAGAATGGCTTCAAACATCTCTATGGCCTAAGAAACTGGAAGCTACGAGCATTTCATGACTTAGATTTCGCCAGATGTAAACAGCGCCATTGGGAAATTGGGAAAGCATTTTATCACACCGATCTTGGTGTGGTCAGATGCTTTGAGGGCAGAGGAGAGATCTAGGGTCTAATAGACCCCAATTTTTTCAAAAAAGAGTACCTGTCACTACCTATTGCTATCATAGGGGATATTTACATTCCCTGAGATAGCAATAAAAATGATTAAAAAAATGAAAGGAACAGTTTAAAAATAAGATAAAAAAGCAAAAAAAATAAAGAAAATAAACAAAAAACAAAAAGCACCCCTGTCCCCCCCTGCTCTCGCGCAAAGGCAAACAAGTGTCGGTCTGACGTCAAATGTAAACAGCAATTGAACCATGCATGTGAGGTATCACCGCGAAGGTCAGATCGAGGGCAGTAATTTTAGCAGTAGACCTCCTCTGTAAACCTAAAGTGGTAATCTGTAAAGGCTTTTAAAGGCTTTTAAAAATGTATTTAGTTTGTCGCCACTGCACGTTTGTGCGTAATTTTAAAGCATGTCATGTTTGGTATCCATGTACTCGGCCTAAGATCATCTTTTTTATTGCATCAAACATTTGGGCAATATAGTGTGTTTTAGTGCATTAAAATTTTAAAAAAAGGAAAATTTATTGTCAAATACTTACCGTAATTTTCCTTTCCTGATGGACTCCATGGCAGCCTACGTGTGGGTTAACCCCGCCTCCTCTCCAATGCTATAGGACCCCATTCCCATAAATGAGTGCTCACCACTAGCTACTGTGTTCCGTAACTAGCCTACTCGTTGACCAATGGGTGGGAACTCCATCTGCCATGGAGTCCATCAGGAAAGGAAAATTACGGTAAGTATTTGACAATAAATTTTCCTTTTTCCTGACAGACTCCATGGCAGCCTACGTGTGGGAAATAACTAGCCAACCACACGGGCGGGTATGCATGATCAAAACATAAATTTTAATTTGTCCTATCGGTCGATAGGATTTGTAACCCAAAGTTTACAGAGGATAGTGAGGCAGGCTCTATACAATAGTGCAACATGAAGGTATTAATAGAAGCCCATGAAGCTGCCTTGCAGATGGTATCTGGAGCCACATGTCGAGCCGCTGCCCACGAGGCTGCCATTCCTCTGGTGGAATGGGCTGTCACCGCCTTTGGAGGAGCCAAGCCCTTAGCCCTATATGCCTGTTGTATGGTCTGTACGATCCAGGACGCGATAGTCCTGGTTGAGGCTTTCTTCCCTATATTGCTGCCTGAGTGAAGCACGAAGAGATGACTAGAACGTCTGAAGGGAGAAGTAACCTTGAGATATTCCTTAATAGCTTCGCCCACATCTAGAGGGTGATTCTCAGTGGACCCTGGGGTCCTAAATGTAGGTAACACGATCTCTTGATTGACGTGGAATACTGAAGACACTTTTGGGTTGGAACCCAGCATAGGAATGAGGACTACCCGGTCCGGGAAAAACGTTAGGAAGGGTTCTTCGTGACCAAGTGATGCAATTTCAGAGACCCTTTTGGCTGAGGTAATGGCCACTAAGAAGGCCACCTTTGCTGAAAAGACCTTGATAGGGAGCGGGGAGGGCCCCGAAGTACTGAGTCCAGAGATCGAGTCAAGGACTAATGGGAGGTCCCATTTGGGGAACCTCGGCTTTCTCTGGGGCTTGAGTCTCGATGCGCCTCGGAAAAATTGTCTAACCAGAGGATGAACTGCCCATGAAGTGCCGGAGAAGGCCGAAAGTGCCGCAACTTGGACTCTCAGAGAGCTGACAGATAGATGTAAATCTAGGCCCGTTTGGAGGAAACTGAGAACGTCCTGGACTTTTGGATGTCTAAAAGACCTGCCCTGAGGAGAGCAGAACTCCACGAATTTGGACCAGATCCTTCCATAGACTTTATTTGTACTGGATCTTCTCGAGCTCATGAGAGTGGATATTACTTCTGAGGCACAACCTAGGGATTCCAGCCTCTCCCTCTCAAGAACCAGACCATCAGTCTCAGCACCGCAGGACAAGGGTGCAGGACTGACCCTTGAGAAAGAAGGTCCGGTCTGAGAGGGAGAGGCACTGGGTCCCGACAGCTGAGCTGGACCAGGAGAGGGAACCAAGGCCTGTTCGGCCAGTAGGGAGCTATTGTCACCACCTCCACTGGCTCTGCTCAGAGCCTCTGCAGGAATCTCAGCAAAACTGGCAGTGGCGGAAAGGCGTATGCCCGCTTGAACCTCCACTGATCTGTCAGGGCATCTGTCCCGATGGCTTGACTGCAGAACCCCCGGGTGTAGAACTTCTTCAGCTTGCGATTGCAGGGGGAAGCAAACAGATCTACTTCGGGATCGGTCTTTAGTGACAAGATCCACCTGAACGTCTCTATGTGGAGAGACCACTCGTTGTTGTCCAACTCGGTCCGTGACAGGAAGTCTGCTTGAGTGTTTTGGACGCCTGGGACAAAGACTGCCGAGATGTTGGCAAGGTATTTCTGCGCCCACGATAGGATGGGCTCGACTTCCCGAAGGAGTGTGGGACTCCGAGTACCCCCTTGCCTCTTCACATACGATACTGCTGTGGTGTTGTCCATTCTCAACAGCACTGACTCCCCCATCAGGAGATGAGAGAAGAACTGTAGGGCACACCAGGCCGCACGAAGTTCCATGACATTCGACCCTGGGTTGGGGAGACAAGTTTCCCACTTGCCTTGGGCCAGGTTCGACCCACAAAGGGCTCCCCAACCGGTACCGCTGGCATCGGTCGTGACCGTCACCCAGGAGATGGGAGCGATGGAGTGGCAAGTCAGGAGGTTCTTGCGCTGAAGCCACCAGAAGAGGCTGTTTCTCATTGCAGATGTTATGCGGATGACCTGGTTCTTGTCCCCTGACTTCCATTGCCGTAGGAGACCTGACTGGAAGGGACGCAATCTCCGTAAGGCCCATTTGACCATGGGAGTCGTAGAAACCATCGTGCCAACGACTTTCAGACACTGAGAGGCTTTCATTTGCCGAGCATGTAGAGCCCGGGAGACTCTGTCTCGAACTGTAGGAATTTTCTGTAGTGGAAGGGAGATAGTGTTTGCCACTGTATCGAACTGGGCTCCCAGATATATTAGACGCTGAGTTGGGCTCAGTTGACTCTTTTCTATGTTTAGGAGCCACCCGAAGTTGGACAGAGTGGAGATTACTTGATCCCGGTGGACCAGCAACTGCTCCCTGCTCTGGGACAGCACCAGCAGGTCGTCCAGGTAGTGGTAAAGACGTACCCCTTTGGATCTTATTAGTGCCACCGTAGCTAGGAGGACCTTTGAAAAGACCTGGGGGGACGTTGTCAGCCCGAAGGGGAGGCAAATAAATTGAAGATGATCTGACCCAATGTGAAAGCGGAGGTATTTGTGAAATTCTTTTTCCACTGGAACGTGGAAATAAGCGTCCTTCAGGTCGATTGATATCATCCAGTCGCCTGGTTGTATGGCTCTCTGAATGGTCACCAAGGTTTCCATCTTGAACCTTCCATTCTCTATGAATCCGTTGAGATATGTGAGGTCTATGACTGGGCGCCAAGAGCCCCCCTTTTTTTGAACTAGGAAGAGAGGGGAGTATATCCCCTGGAACCATTCGTCCTGTGGTACATGTACTACTGCTCCTTGAATTTTCAGGAGGTCCACATAGGACAGCAAAATTTGTTTTTGATCCTCTGCCCGAGGGAGAAGAGTGGAGACGAACCTTGGGTGCGGAGTCCTGGAAAAGGCCCATCTGTGGCCTGACGAGACCGTCCTTATGACCCAGAAGTCTGAGATCGAGGCCACCCAGACGTGCCGGAAGAGGAGCAGACGAGCCCCCACCCGGCCCGCCTGGGCGGGCGTAATCTCAAAAAGATTTAGCCTGATCACGAGCACTGGACGTTTGATTTTTAACGGGTTTGCGGAAGGATGACTGCCCTCTGCTCCAATTCTTCCTAAAGTCCCGGCCAGGCTTGTAGGAGCGTGCTTCCCTGGAGCGCTCCGGACTTCGTCTTCTGAACTGGGGCTTCTTTCGACCCAGCATGCGCCTGTCCTGGGGAAGAAAACCCGATTTGCCACCTGTGGCTCGCGTAATGGCATCGTCAAGCGTATTGCCAAACAGTGAGGACCCCTCAAACGGGATTTTACACCACGCTTGCTTAGAACCAGGGTCCGCAAGCCAGGGACGCAACCAGAGGGCTCTCTTGGCCGTAACTGAGGACAGCATAATACGAGCCAGAAGGCGGATCAAGTCAATGGACGCCTCCCCCAGGAAGACCGCTGCAAGCTTCAGCTCTGCGGCTGCTGAACTTCCAGCCAGCTCTTCTGACACGCCTCTAAGGAAGGATTCCACGTTCTCCGTCCAGGCCTCCATGGCCTTAGACATGGCCGCTAATGCCAGGGCTGGTTTACAGGCCATACCCGCGAGCCCATAGATTCTTTTTAGATCTAGGTCTATCTTCCTCTCGAGCCCATCTTTAAAAGATACTGCGTCTTCTAGAGGAAGAGTCACATGTTTGGCCAGACGCATAAGAGCTGCGTCCACAAGGGGAGTATTCTCCAAATTCTTTACTTCTTCTGACTTGAAGGGGTACAATCTGGAGGTTTTATTAGACATGGAGGATTTTTTCTCTGTTTTACTCCATTCTTCCTCAATGATTTCCTTTAGCTCTGGAAGGAGCGGAAAGTTTGCGCGTTCTCTCCCCAGGTGCTTGAAGAATTTTTTCTGCTTGGCTGGGGGAGTGGAAGGGTCTTCCCACTTCAAGGCTTCCTTGATCGCTTTGATTAAAGGGGAAACCATCGCGAAGTCGAACCCTCCAATGACCTCCTCACTGATAGACTCATCCTCTGAGGAGTCAGGAGAGGTGATATAGGGCTGCGAAGTACCCGGATCATCACGGGCCTCTTCCGCCGGCGGGCCAGACGCAGTGGTAGACTGGCTCAATGTGCGAGGTGCTTCCCTCTCCATTAGGGATTGCTGTACCACTCGTTTCACAAGAGACTCTAAACGCTGGTTTTCCGTCTCTTTTTCCCCAACCGCACGGGCAAAACAACGGTCACATAAGGACTTGCCCTCCGGGATTCGTGTCCTACATCCCCAGCAGGCTCTGTGGTCTGAGCGGCTGTCATGGCGGTGGGAGCGGTGTCTTGAGGAGGAACGAGAGCGTCTCCTCTGGTGGGATCCGGACTGTGAATCTCGTCTGGATGAAGATGAATTGTATTGTGGCTTGGCAAGGTCATTGGCATTCTGGACCGCATTTAGCGGGTCCGACCTAGAAGGGCTGGGAAGAGAAAAAATAGGGGAAGGGGAGAGAATAAAGGTAGAACATGGTATCAGCACGACAATAATGTGCATAAATCTCATCCCCTCCCCTCACGAGCACATACCTTGTGCGTGAGGGCTGGCCACTTAAAGGCGGTGAATTGTCCATAACCAGGGACACGAAATGTCACTTTAATAGTCTGCAGGGATAATGGTCTAAGAAAACCTAGGCATCAAAATATGAGAAGGTTTTAGAGAAAAAGAAAAAACTCTGCTTGCCTCTTCATTTTTTTTTTTTTTTTTTTTTTTTATAATATGCACAAGGCATGTATCAACATATAATCAATGCAAAGGAGAAACAACTTCCAGCCGCATATGTATGTATATTTAGATAACATATATAATGATAAAAGAACAATTTTCCATTATTTTGCTCTCTTTTTTTTTTTTTTTTTTTAAATGCAGAGGTTTCCACCACTCACCTGGAGACCAGCAGGGATCCGCTCCTCCTTTCCCTACCAAGGGAGATCCCAACTCAGCAGGACAGGAGGGCGGAATTTAAATTCCCCGCCCGTGACATCATTATCCCCTACGGCGCATGCGCAAAGGGGAATCACCGTACAGCGCCTGCGCAGACGACGAACGAGCCGCCGTACTGCGCATGCGCGAGCCAAACCTCGCTCTCAGGTTGGCTACAGCGCAGGTGCCAGCGGCGAGACTGCCGCAACCCGGAAGTGCCGTGGCGGGCTGGAACGCACGCGAACCAGCCACCATGAGGGGGATAGGATACACTGGATCACCAGGGAAAATACATACAACACATAGAAACACTGCCATGGAGTATGAGAAAACATCCACAGACCTTGCCAGCCGTTGATGAGAACTGTCCGCCGAGCATACAGAGGCGACCACCCATCCACCAAGGGGGAACATTCAAGCCTCTTCAAGCTACTCGCCCGCTCATAGCTGGGCTTTTGAGCTGCACCGCACAGGTATGCCAATCTTGGAATCAATCAATCTTGGATTCAATCAATCTTGATGCGAACAGCATGTGTAGGTCCATAGAGGAGGACAAAAAAGGAACACAGTAGCTAGTGGTGAGCACTCATTTATGGGAATGGGGTCCTATAGCATTGGAGAGGAGGCGGGGTTAACCCACACGTAGGCTGCCATGGAGTCTGTCAGGAAAGTGTGTTTTTTCCCCAAAAAATGCGTTTGAAAAATCGCTGCGCAAATACTGTGTGAAAAAAAAATGAAACACCCACCATTTTAATCTGTAGGGTGTTTGCTTTAAAAAAATATATAATGTTTGGGGGTTCAAAGTAATTTTCTTGCAAAAAAAAATAATTTTTTCATGTAAACAAAAAGTGTCGGAAAGGGCTTTGTCTTCAAGTGGTTAGAAGAGTGGGTGATGTGTGACATAAGCTTCTAAATGTTGTGCATAAAATGCCAGGACAGTTCAAAACCCCCCCAAATGACCCCTTTTGGAAAGTAGATACCCCAAGCTATTTGCTCAGAGGCATGTAGAGTCCATGGAATATTTTATATTTCGACACAAGTTGCGGGAAAAAGACACATTTTTTTTTTTTTGCACAAAGTTGTCACTAAATGATATATTGCTCAAACATGCCATGGGAATATGTGAAATTACACCCCAAAATACATTCTGTTGCTTCTCCTGAGTATGGGGATACCACATGTGTGAGACTTTTTGGGAGCCTATCCGCGTACGGGACCCCGAAACCAAGCACCCCCTTTAGGCTTTCTAAGGGCATAAATTTTTGATTTCACTCTTCACTGCCTATCACAGTTTCGGAGGCCATGGAATGCCCATGTGGCACAAAACCCCCCAAATGACCCTATTTTGGAAAGTAGACACCCCAAGCTATTTGCTGAGAGGTATAATGAGTATTTTGCAGACCTCACTTTTTGTCACAAAGTTTTGAAAATTGAAAAAAGAAAAAAAAAATCGTTTTTCTTCTCTTTCTTCATTTTCAAAAACAAATGAGAGCGGCAAAATACTCACCATGCCTCTCAGCAAATAGCTTGGGGTGTCTACTTTCCAAAATGGGGTCATTTGGGGGGGGGGGGGGTTTGTGCTATCTTGGCATTTTATGGCCTTCGAAACTGTGATAGGTAGTGAGGAGTGAATCAAAAATGTATGCCCTTAGAAATCCTGAAGGCAGTGATTGGTTTTTGGGGCCCCGTATGCAGCTAGGCTCCTAAAAAGTGCAAAAAAAAAAAAGTGTCACTTTCCCGCAACTTATGTCAAAATATAAAATTTTCCATGGACTCAACATGCCTCTAAGCAAATAGCTTGGGGTGTCTACTTTCCAAAATGGGGTCATTTGGGGGGGGTTGTGCCAACTGGGCATTTTATGGCCTTCAAAACTGTGATAGGTAGTGAGGAGTGAAATCAAAACTTTACGCCCTTAGAAATCCTGAAGGCAGTGCTTGGTTTTCGGGGCCCTGTACGCGGCTAGGCTCCTAAAAAGTCCCACACATGTGGTATCCCTGCACTTAGGAGAATCAGCAGAATGTATTTTGGGGTGCAATTCCACATATGCCCATGGCCTGTGTGAGCAATCTATCATTTAGTGACAACTTTGTGCAAAAAAAAAAAGTTTGTCATTTTCCTGCAACTGGTGGCAAAATATAAAATATTCCATGGACTCAACATGCCTCTCAGCAAATAGCTTGGGGTGTCTACTTTCCAAAATGGGGTCATTTGGGGGGGGGTTGTGCCATCTTGGCATTTTATGGCCTTCAAAACTGTGATAGGTAGTGAGGAGTGAAATTAAAAATTTACGTCCTTAGGAATCCTGAAGGCGGTGCTTGGTTTCGGGGCCCTGTACGCGGCTAGGCTCCCAAAAAGTCCCACACATGTGGTATCCCTGTACTAAGGAGAAGCAGCAGAATGTATTTTGGGGTGTAATTCCACATATGCCCATGGCATGTTTGAGCAATATATCATTTAGTGACAACTTTGTGCAAAAAAAAAGTTTGTAATTTTTCCGCAACTTGTGTCAAAATATAAAATATTCCATGGACTCAACATGCCTCTCAGCAAATAGCTTGGGGTGTCTACTTTCCAAAATGGGGTCATTTGGGGGGGGGGGTTGTGCCATATTGGCATTTTATGGCCTTCAAAACTGTGATAGGTAGTGAGGAGTGAAAGCAAAAATTTACGCCCTTAGAAATTCTGAAGGAGGTGCTTGGTTTCGGGGTCCCGTACGTGGCTAGGCTCCCAAAAAGTCCCACACATGTGGTATCCCCATACTCAGGAGAAGCAGCAGAATGTATTTTGGGGTCTAATTTCACATAAGCCCATGGCATGTTTGAGCAATATATCATTTAGTGACGACTTTGTGCAAAAAAGAAAAAAAAGTTTGTCATTTTCCCGCAACTTATGTCAAAATATAAAATATTCCATGGACTCAACATGCCTCTCAGCAAATAGCTTGGAGTGTCTACTTTCCAAAATGGGGTCATTTGGGGGGGGGGGGGGGTTGTGCCATCTTGGCATTTTATGGCCTTCAAAACTGTGATAGGTAGTGAGGAGTGAAATCAAAAATTTACGCCCTTAGGAATCCTGAAGGCGGTGCTTGGTTTTCGGGGCCCCGTACGTGGCTAGGCTCCCAAAAAGTCCCACACATGTGGTATCCCCATACTCAGGAGAAGCAACTAAATGTATTTTGGGGTGCAATTCCACATTTGCCCATGGCCTGTGTGAGCAATATATCATTTAGTGACAACTTTTTGTAAATATTTTTTTTTTTCATTATTTAGTCACTTGGGACAAAAAAATTAATATTCAATGGGCTCAACATGCCTCTCAGCAATTTCCTTGGGGTGTCTACTTTCCAAAATGGTGTCATTTGGGGGGTTTTGTACTGCCCTGCCATTTTAGCACCTCAAGAAATGACATAGGCAGTCATAAACTAAAAGCTGTGTTAATTCCAGAAAATGTACCCTAGTTTGTAGACGCTATAACCAAACCAATAAATATACGCTTATTGACATTTTTTTTACCAAAGACATGTGGCCAAATACATTTTGGCCTAAATGTATGACTAAAATTTAGTTTATTGGATTTTTTTTTATAACAAAAAGTAGAAAATATCATTCTTTTTCAAAATTTTTGGTCTTTTTCCGTTTATATCGCAAAAAATAAAAACCGCAGAGGTGATCAAATACCATCAAAAGAAAGCTCTATTTGTGGGAAGAAAAGGACGCAAATTTCGTTTGGGTACAGCATTGCATGACCGCGCAATTAGCAGTTAAAGCGACGCAGTGCCAAATTGTAAAAAGTGCTCTGGTCAGGAAGGGGGTAAATCCTTCCGGAGCTAAAGTGGTTAATGAATTGCCGGTCCGACAATACACATAAAAGTTCATTGATAAAAACGGCATGAGAATTCCCCACAGGGGAACCTTGAACCAAAATTTTAAAAAAAAATGATGTGGGGGTCCCCCTAAATTCCATACCAGGCCCTTCAGGTCTGGTATGGATTTTAAGGGGAACCCCACGCCAAAATTTTTTAAAAAATGGCGTGGGGTCCCCCCAAAAATCTATACCAGTCCCTTATCTGAGCACGCAACCTGGCAGGCTGCAGGAAAAGTGGGGGGGATGAAAGAGCACCCCCTCATGAAATACATACCAGGCAACATGCCCTCAACATTGGGAGGGTGCTTTGGGGTAGCCCCCCAAAACATCTTGTCCCCCTGTTGATGGGGACAAGGGCCTTATCCCCACAACCCTTGCCCGGTGGTTGTGGGGGTCTGTGGGCAGGGGGCTTATCGGAATCTGGAAGCCCCCTTTAACAAGGGGAACCCCAGATCCCGGCCCCCCCCCCTGTGTGGGATGGTAAGGGGGTACCCCTACCATTTCACAAAAAAGTGTCAAAAATGTTAAAAATGACAAGAGACAGTTTTTGACATTTCCTTTATTTAAATGCTTCTTCTTTCTTCTATCTTCATTCTTCTATCTTCTATCTTCCTTTGGTTTCTTCCTCCATCTTCTTCTTCTTCTGGTTCTTCTGGTTCTTCCGGTGTTCTCCTCCGGCATCTTCCTCTGTGGCGCCGGCATCTTCTTCCCTTCTTCTCGGGCCGCTCCGCATCCACCATGATGGGAGACTCCCGCTTTGTGACGCTTCTCCTCTTCTGACGGTTCTTAAATAATGGAGGGTGGGGCCACCCGGTGACCCCGCCCCCTCTGACATACAGGGACTTGACGGGGACTTCCCTGTGGCATTCCCCGTGATGTCAGAGGGGGTGGACAGGGAAGTCACCATGTGTCAGAGGGGGGCGGGGTCACCGGGTGGCCCCGCCCTCCATTATTTAAGAACCGTCAGAAGAGGAGACGCGTCACACAGCGGGAGCCTCCCATCATGGTGGATGCGGAGCGGCCCAAGAAGAAGGGAAGAAGACGCCGGCGCCATGGAGGAAGATGCCGGACGAGAACACCGGAGGAAGAACCAGAAGAAGAAGATGGAGGAAGAAACCGAAGGAAGATAGAAGATAGAAGATAGAAGAAAGAAGATAGAAGAAAGAAGAAGCATTTAAATAAAGGAATTATCAAAAATGTCTCTTGTTATTTTTAACATTTTTGACACTTTTTTTGTGAAATGGTAGGGGTACTTTTGTACCCCCTTACCATTTCACACAGGGGGGAGGGCCGGGACCTGGGGGTCCCCTTGTTAAAGGGGGCTTCCCGATTCCGATAAGTCCCCCACCCGCAGACCCCCACAACCACCGGGCAAGGGTTGTGGGGATGAGGCACTTGTCACCATCAACATGGGCACAAGGTGTTTTGGGGGACTACCCCAAAGCACCCTCCCAATGTTGAGGGCATGTGGCCTGGTATGGTTCAGGAGGGGGGGCGCTCTCTCGTCCCCCCCTCTTTTCCTGTGGCCTGCCAGGTTGTGTGCTCAGATAAGGGTCTGGTATGGACTTTTGGGGAGACCCCATGCCATTTTTTTTTTATTTTGGCGCGGGGTTCCCCTTAAAATCCGTACCAGACCTGAAGGGTCTGGTATAGATTTTGAGGGGGACCCCACGCCATTTTAAAAAAAATTTGGCCGGGGTTCCCCTTAATATCCATACCAGACCTAAAGGGCCTGGTATGGAATTTAGGGGACCCCCCACGTCATTTTTTTTTTTTAAATTTTGGTTCGGGGTTCCCCTGTGGGGAATTCCCATGCCATTTTTATCAATGAACTTTTATGTGTATTGTCGGGCCGGTAATTCATTAATAGCCGCGACTAGTTTTAAATGACTTTTTTTCCTTTGAAATGTCATTTTGCTGTCAGACTGTTCTAAACACGGGAAACATGCGCCCCTTTACAGGCATACTATAGACACCCCCCAGGTACGAAATTTAAAGGAATATTACACTTTTATTGTTTCACTTTAATCATTATTAAAATCACTGCTCCTGAAAAAACTGTGGTTTTTAAAACTTTTTTTTGGCATTGACCCAGGTCCCCAAACACTTTTTATGACAATAACTTGTATATAAGCCTTTAAAATTAGCACTTTTGATTTCTCCCATATACTTTTAAAGGGTGTTCCGTGGCTTTCGAATTTGCCGCGTACACCCCAAAATGTTCGCTGTTCAGCGAACTGGCGAACAGCCGACGTTCCAGTCGAACATGAGTTCGACTCAAACTCGAAGCTCATCCCTAATCCCTACATTGCAGGATTTTGCACACGAATCGGGCACTTGCTATTTTTTTTGCACAATTTTTGTGCTCTTTTGTGGAGCTATCACCACTTGCACTTTAAGACTTTGGCACTTATAACACTCCATTTGAGGATTGCACTTATACCTTTTTTATATTGCACTTTATGTGTTTGAATGATTATTTTTAATTCTGCGCGAGATCACTTTATATATACTTTACTTTTATTTTTTTGTGTACTGTGAACACTATTAGGTTTTGCTGCAGGTTTATTTATTTATTTATCTATTCTTTTTATAAATTTTTCTGTGATTTTGTGATTTTCTGCGCACTTTCAGTGTCACTTACAACTCCATCTCCTCCGCTCCCCTTCCTCTTTCTGTTGGGGTACCCCAAGGCTCCGTCTTTGGGCCTCTCCTTTTCTCACTCTATACCTCTTCCCTGGGCCAGCTGATAACCTCCCATGGCTTCCAATACCACCTCTATGCCGATGACACACAGATCTATCTCTCCACTCCTCAACTCACCCCCTCTACCTCCTAAGGGATCTTAAACTTGCTGAATGACATATCGGTATGGATGTCACACCACTTCCTCAAACTTAATCTTTCTAAAACTGAGCTTGTTATATTTCCTCTTTCACGGTCCCCCTCCTGTGACTTCACCATTAATATCAACAACACAACCATTGGTCCCTCCACATATGCCAGGGTCCTGGGTGTAATCCTTGACTCTGACGTCTCTTTCAGCCCCCATATCCAATCACTGGCTAAACCTCCGCAACATCTCCAGAATTTGACCCTTCCTAACTAATGACACCACAAAGCAACTTATTCACTCCTTGATTATTTCCCGCCTTGACTACTGCAACTCTCTCCTTAATGGCCTACCCTTAAGCAGGCTATCCCCCCTTCAGTCTATTATGAATGCTGCTGCTAGACTAATACACCTCACTAATCGATCCGTGACTGCTGCTCCTCTCTGCCAATCCCTTCACTGGCTTCCCCTACCCCACCGTGTAAAATTCAAAATGCTAACCATAACATACAAGGCCATTCACAACATCGCCCCCATCTACATCACCAACCTCATCTGCAGATATCGCCCAAATCGCTCCGTCCGCTCCTCCCAGGACCTCCTGCTCTCTAGCTCCCTTGTTACCTCCTCCCATGCTCGCCTTCAGGACTTCTCCAGAGCCTCTCCCATCCTCTGGAATTCCCTGCCCCAGTATGTCCGATCAGCCCCTACCCTGTCCACCTTTAGGAGATCCCTGAAAACTCATTTATTCAGGGAAGCCTATCCCACACCCACATAACTGTCCCTGAGCCACCCCCATCAAATCATTCTTTGCAGCTATTACCTTTTGTCCCGCCACCCCCTCCCTTTAGAATGTAAGCTCTACAAGCAGGGCCCTCCTGTACCTTTTGTATTGAACTGTACTGTAATTGTGTTGTCCCCCTTATACATTGTAAATCGCTGCATAAACTGTTGGCGCTATATAAATCTCGTATAATAATAATAATAATAATAATAATAATAATAATAATAATAATTAGGTAGATTTACCTCTACCCCTAGTAGCGCGAGGGACACTTTTAGTCTAGTACTGGAAAATGATGGTGCCCACACAAAATATTGACACTTTGGGCCCAATTTAGACATTTTCACTTAGAGGTGTACTCACTTTTGTTGCCAGCGGTGTAGACATTAATGGCTGTGTGGTGAGTTATTTTGAGGGGACAGAAAATTTACACTGTTATACAGGCTGTACACTCACTACTGTACATTGTAGCAAAGTGTCATTTCTTCAGTGTTGTCACATAAAAAGAAATCATATAATATTTACAAAAATGTTAGGGTTTACTCACTTTTGTGAGATACTGTATATATATATATATATATATATATATATATATATATATATACAGAGAGAGAGAAAAAAAACCAAGAGAATTACGTAACTAAAACTGCATTCCATATAGTAAGTATGTTTTTTTGATCTTCGTGTTCTACTATTTCATATTCAAACCTGACCAGTGCTAACAACACCACTGGCAAGAGCAGTTGAGAAAATTAACTACAGGACAGTCTTTAGGTGAAAGTATTTATAGAATGTTGATAATGTCAACTAAGAGCAGTGGGAGATAATGTATTACATAGTTACATAGTAGGTGAGGTTGAAAAAAGACACAAGTCCATCAAGTCCAACCTATGTGTGTGATAATGTGTCAGTATTACATTACATATCCCTGTATATTGCGCTCATTCAGGTGATTATCTAATAGTTTCTTGAAGCTATCAATGCTCCCCGCTGAGACCACCGCCTGTGGAAGGGAATTCCACATCCTTACCGTTCTTACAGTAAAGAACCCTCTACGTAGTTTAAGGTTAAACCTCTTTTCTTCTAATTGTAATGAGTGGCCACGAGTCTTATTAAACTCTCTTCTGCGAAAAAGTTTTATCCCTATTGTGGGGTCACCAGTACAGTATTTGTAAATTGAAATCATATCCCCTCTCAAGCGTCTCTTCTCCAGAGAGAATAAGTTCAGTGCTTGCAACCTTTCCTCATAACTAAGATCCTCCAGACTCTTTATTAGCTTTGTTGCCCTTCTTTGTACTCGCTCCATTTCCAGTATGTCCCTCCTGAGGACTGGTGCCCAGAACTGGACAGCATACTCCAGGTGCGGCCGGACCAGAGTCTTGTAGAGCGGGAGAATTATCGTTTTATCTCTGCAGTTGATCCCCCTTTTAATGCATGCCAATATTCTGTTTGCTTTATTAGCAGCAGCTTGGCATTGCATGCCATTGCTGAGCCTATCATCCACTAGGACCCCCAGGTCCTTTTCCATCCTAGATTCCCCCAGAGGTTCTCCCCCCAGTGTATAGATTGCATTCATATTTTTGCCACCCAAATGCATTATTTTACATTTTTCTACATTGAACCTCATTTGCCATGTAGTCGCACACCCCATTAATTTGTTCAGGTCTTTTTGCAAGATTTCCACATCCTGCAGAGAAGTTATTGCCCTGCTTAGCTTAGTAATTCTCTAAGTGATTTTATATTTGTGCAGATAATTATATACAAACAGTGCTGAAAAGTAAAAGAAGCCAACTAATAAGCTTAACGTTTTTATAAAACAGTCATACCATTCAAGTAAAATGTACCTACAATAATAATGTGTAAAAATATACTAGCTTAATGGACAGCATGTATAACGTGAAGATGAAAATCTAGAACTAGTTACATTGTATTATTTCTAAATCATTTCCATTACATTGTTTAGACCTTCTCCAACATAAGATTGTTTAGTAGACCAAACAGAACTGTTTCATTCCACCATACAGTTATGTTCAGGAAGCATGTGTAGATAATAATAGGTTTTCAGCTTGTAAAACTACAATTTTATTTATTACCCAACAAAAGCTGCAAAAACACTATCCATTTTGTATTTATATTTTTTTATATTTTTCACAGAGACAAAAAGTGAAACAGTATATAAAGCCTAGCCAATTTAATATCTGTCATAATAGCACAGAAGCAGCAGGTTTTCTGTTCAGCATGTTTGCTGTGTGTGTCATGATAAATGTCAAAGTAATACAGCCCCAACACTTTAGCATTGTCTTATCATGATTACATTTTCCTTTGCAGTCCATTAAGAATCCACAGTGTTGTCAGTGTGTCAGGTAAGCAAGACCGACTCACAGGTAGTAATGAGGGAACTGCCCTTGGTTCAGTTCATGAGAGGATACATGAACCCAATCTAAAATGTGTGGATCTCAAACATTTTGCCTGAACCCCATTAAAATCTATATGATTCAAATCATGGCATAGCTAGGGAACTTGGCCACTGCCATGGGAAGCATGTACCAAAGCGGAGCAGACAATTTTAAAAATGCCATTCAGTGGAGAGTGGGTCTTTTATTAAGGCTTAAATTGAAACATTAAAAATACACAATTCCTTTAAATAACATGCTTAGGGGATGTCTACAGCAGAGCGGAGCTGCTGACTTTTAATTTTTTTCTGCATGAGCCTGGAGCTCCTCTTTAAGCCTTAATGCCAAGTGGCACACCTGTACGTGGTACTAAAGAAAAAGTGACATTTAGAAAGAAAAAAAGGAAAAAGAAAAATATTATAACTCTAACTTTCTTCCATTCCCTGCTTCTGTTTATATATAAAGCATGTGACCACCTTTGGTCAGGTTTTGATGACATTCAGCAGGCTGCCCAGGCAGGTGTCTGGTGGGTGAGGATCAGCAGGGTGGGTCCTCACGTTTGTGTCAGTAGGTCATTAGGTATCATTAACTTTGATTAACAATGGATCTACATTGCTGAACAACATGACTGCGAATACATTTACACCATGGGACGTGTTTTTAAACAAGATTAGTCAATGATGTGTGTGTTTATTTACATTGTAGTTTTTTGTGAATGAGCAAGAAGAGGTACTAAGTATCCCTTATGCCCCATACACACGGTCGGTCATTGATCGGACATTCTGACAACAAAATCCTAGGATTTTTTTCCGACGGATGTTGGCTCAAACTTGTCTTGCATACACACGGTCACACAAAGTTGTCGGAAAATCCGATCATTCTGAACGCGGTGACCTAAAACATGTACATCGGGACTATAAACGGGGCAGTAGCCAATAGCTTTCATCTCTTTATTTATTCTGAGCATGCGTGGCACTTTGTGCGTCGGATTTGTGTACACACGATCGGAAATTCCGACAACGGATTTTGTTGTCGGAAAATTTTATAGCCTGCTCTCAAACTTTGTGTGTTGGAAAATCTGATGGAAAATGTGTGATGGAACCTACACATGGTCGGAATTTCCGACAACAAGGTCCTATCACACATTTTCCGTCGGAAAATCCAACCGTGTGTACGGGACATTACTCTTTCATGTTAGGGGGCAGATATTTGGGCCCCCCTTATTCTATAGAGTGCTTCCAGAGTTCTTCCTTGCAGATCCCCACATCCATGGAGCAAAAGTACAATGTAAAGAAAAATATCTTTCAATCATGTAGTCCAGTGATGTAGATCCATTGTCAATCACGATGAATGATACCCCAGTGACCTGATAACAGGAATATGACAATCCATACAGAATGAACCTCTCCTCTCAGACTCTCATCACCACTGACAGTTCCTTTGTGCTGCTGGAATGTAAACCTGGCTGAGGTCACTGACTAAATATTGTCATGACCATATTTGTTTAATTTCATCATGTTGAAAATCCACCGCCTAGTTTACTATGTGAAACAAGCTGGTGGGAGTGGGCCAGAAAGATTTATTTAATGGTGGATGAATGGCCAAGTCTGGCCCTTTAGTTCACCAGTCCAGAAAACCTTGAACAGCTATTTGTTGGGTCTAACTCACCATCAACCCAAACCTGACGCTCATCTCTTCTCACAGGCTTATTTAATAAAACACACATTTTTATACAATAAGAATTTAACCATTTGAACCAATCCAAAACTTTATTTGATCTGAATACAGTAAGTGAAATCTGTTTTCCAAAATGTGCTATGTTACTTTATACATCATTACATTACATTAGTACATTACACATTGTCCTCTGGCAGCTACTTTGATTTGCATGAAACTAGCAAAAAAGGAATACGGCAGGGCAATATACACCTTCATGCTAGCAAGCAAAAAAAATTAACTAAATAGTTTCAAGTATCTAGGTTCCAAATGTAGTAAAATGGTGGTTAAAGATAAAGTGGCCATCTGTATGTCCAATTATTACACTAGAACTTTTTATGGGGTGGTAACAAGAAGGCTGAAACCTCAAAATGAATTGTCTGCATAATGTATAAAACCTTTCAGGTAAAGGCTCTTACATTCTATACACTGTATTAGTAATGTGAGTGCATTTAGGGAGGCATAGCTGCTTGAGAAGAATTACTAAAATCAATCAATAATAATAATATGATAATCTAATCTCATGAGGGAATTATACTATATTCAGATGACATACTGTACAATTGTATTGGCATATATGAAGTTGGTTTATTATGTTAGTGCCCAATCAGGGTATAGGAGGAGAGTTGTGTATTTTACCTGTGCAGGAATGCCCTGTGCAGGACCTTCTGTACAGTATGTTACCTTATATCAGTGATGGCAAATCTTGGCACCCCAGATGTTTTGGAACTGCATTTCCCATGATGCTCATGGACTTTGCAGTGTAGTTGAGCATCATGGGAAATGTAGTTCCAAAACATCTGGGGTGCCAAGGTTCACCATCACTACCTTATATTGTAAGTGCCTTGAGCCGTACTCTAATAAACACATTTTCTCCCCACTTGGACTGAATTTTGGTCTATTCTGTGACATAAACTTTTTAGGAAAGCTGTTACAAATTTGGCTTTCGTGGCTGCTTAATGTCTTGTGAAGATAACAGCCTGAATAAATAGCTGCTGCAAAAGTATCCTAAATAAAGCAATATAACACAACTGGCCAAATAGCTAGAATAAAACTGTATATAACAGTAACTGTGCTTGTAAACATTTTTTTAGAATTAACTTAGCTAGAGTCAAGAAGGGTCTTATTAACATAAAGAATTGAAATCTTAAGTATCACATTTACAAAACAGACTATAAAAAAATGACAAGGACCAGTTATTAGTTTGACAGAAAAAAATATATCAAATCTACTTTCTAAAACATTTTTATTACTTTTACTTCCGATGAAATATAAAAGAAAAGGAAAATAAGTTGACACTAATTACCATCTGAAAATAGTCACATTTTGGTGAGTTAATGTTTATTTAATAGTACAGTTTCCATAAAGACATCTTATAATAACAACCGAAAGCTATGATCACAACTGCCTATTGTACCATAATCAATGCACATTACCAGTATACAGTATGTGATTATATATTAGATTTTAGTTTTGGGAAGATAAGCCTAATTATCCTCTTCATACATATAAGGGTAAACAGCTATATTTATACTTTCTGCTTACATATACAAGCATCTTCTTTGGTTCCCAAAGCTATTTACTGCTCAGAGCCTGCAAACAGGCCACAAGAGAATGGCAGCATTAAAATGCAACAAAAGTTAAAAATATAGTAAAAGTTTTTTTTTTTTTTTTTAAATGTTGTCTATACACACTAAGCTTTAACGAATTGTACAGTATGTCATTTAGTTAAGGCCTATACCTATTTAAAAATGACCCTGTTGCTAGAGTAAAAACTTTAAAAAAATAAGTGCCCCCTGCACTTCTAAGACAAATACGGAAACTCCCCTTAACTACTTCAATACAAGGCAATTTCACCCCCTTCCTGCCCAGGCCTTTTTTCAGGTTTCAGCGCTGTTGCCGTTTGAATGACAATTGCGCAGCCATGCAACACTGTACCCAAATTAATTTTAAATCATTTTCTTCACACAAATATAGCTTTCTTTTGGTGGTATTTAATCACTGCTGTTTTTTTTATTTTTTACAAATAAAAAGAAAAATGACTGAAAATTTTGAAAAAAAAATAAAGTTTTTCTTAGATTACATCAGTAAATTTTGTAAATAAGTAATTTTTCTCCTTCACGGATGTGCGCTGATGATGCTGCACCGATGGGCACTGATAGGCTGCACTGATAGGCACTGATGAGGTGGCACTTATGGGCACTGATGGGGCGGCACTTATGGGCACTGATTCGGTGGCACTAATGAGGAGGCACTAATATCCCGCACTGATGGGCACTGACAGGTGGAACTGATATGTGGCACTGATAGGGAGCAGTGATGGGCACTGATAGGTGGCACAGGTGGGCACTGGTAGGTGGCACTGGTGGGTACTGATTGGCCAGGAGGAGGATCAGTGTTACAACAGCAAATTTTCATTCGCTATTGTAACACCTGAGTGGGCTCATAGCGCAATGCTTTGCATCACAAGCCCACCCTATTTTCAAGCCTATTAGAGCCTCTGGCTCTAATCAGGTGCTTCAAAAATACACCCCAATTCAGGCGCCCGGCATCTTGAAAACGGCCAGACACATGAATAGGGGGTGGCAGGGGCGATGGATAGAGCATCGAATTGCCACATCGCTAGAAGGTGGAGGGGGTGGTGGCCGTGGATAGAGAGGGCAGCGCTCGGGCACCCCTAATGGACAGGCCGCCACTGGCTTTGACCCTAAGCCTAACCATAACTTCACCATGCCAGATTAACCCTTAATGCTTAGATTCACAGTACTTAATTAAGGTTAAGGGTTAATCTAAAGCCAGATTAATGCCTAATGCTTAGATTTACAGTACCTTATGGAACCTAACAGTTTTCTGCTGGGAAGTATTTCTGCCAAAATATCAGTGCCAAAACTGAATGATCTGTAGAAGAGAATATTGGTATCATTTTGAAATTATGAGAAAGCTTGACAAGACATTTAAATATACCATAAAGGTAAAATATACACAATGGAAATTGCCAAAAAGAAATATGGCCATGCTGTTTTTTTTCTTCATACAATCACTGTGATGAATTTAATGAATAGGAGAAGCTAACTTTCATTATAAACTATATTAATAGAAAATGAGACACAGCCTTATCCATAAAACCATACGCAATGTTTTTTTATAACATATTCTATGCCCATAGTTCATTTCATTATAATAATATTTACTGATTTTATTATACCCATATCAAATGAGTAGATCATAATTTTTATTGCAATAAAGAACTTAGCGTTGCTTGTTTAGTTTCAAATAAATACTGTATGTCGCTTCTATGGTTTCCTTTCTTGTCCTCCAGTCATTTTTCATTGCAGCTTTTCAGCTTACAAAGTTAATTCAATTTTTTTCCTTGCTTTCAGCTGTGCTGTTTCAGGTAGCCTATAAATTTTATCTTGTCTCCTTTTTGCTCCTGATATCATTTATGCTTACTGAAAGCTAAGTTACAGTTGGTAAAAAAAATCTCATTTATGAACATCTGAGAATCTGGTAAGTCTACGTCACTTAAAAGGGCAATCTTTTGCAAACATTCCGTCTCCACAAATGTCACTGTATAAATCAACTTTCTGCTTAAATTATGTGAAGCGCCATCTCTGATATGTCAAGCAAGATATAAATTAAAATATATGAATTCACTATGGAAATACCATCAACATTTCTATCAAAATGCAGCCAGGAGATAACGGTTATGGTGATGATGTGGATTATACTAAATCTATGTTCACTATGCATATTATTAGGACATCATTAGAGACAGAGAAGTCATTTGGATGGTATTGCTTTAACATGCAATAAAAATGAAAATATATACTATATATACAGTATATCAGTTACTAGGCTATGTTATTATTTGACATTTTGCTGGTGATAAATGTGGTGGATTTTAATGATCCTTTGATGAAAAGTCATGGAAATGCACATAACTGAATGTGAGACTCTTAAAGGCCAACTCCAGCCAAAGTTTTTTTTAATTCTGAATAGAGCAGGGAAGGGTTAGAACCTTTGTCAGGTTTTTATCCTTGTCCAATTTCCAACTAAAGAAATTTCCCCTTTCATTATTGGTAAGGGAAGTTAGGAGAAATCTCCGCAAGGGGGTCTATGACAGTAAATAAAGTACCTTTATAAAGTGGGCCTTGCAATGTCTGCAAGGACCCCTCCACCATTATAAATTGTGTATGGTGTATGTAAAATAACGCATTTGTGGTAAAAAGTTAGACCTACTTTACCCCCAGCACCAGCAATGCAGGAGGTGATGCCACTATCCTTCAGGTAATATTACTAGGGAATGCTGAGTACCCCTAATCTCATGTGATGAAGCGCCAGCAGCTCTACAGTCTGAGATTTAATATTGTTGTCATTATCCCCAGGATCCAGCCTGAAGGAGTGTGCCATTACCCGCACCTAGGTGCCATGAGCAGAACCCAAGGGTAAGTTCTAACTTTTTCCCAAACAATACATTTTTGTAGATACATCATATGGTAAGAGGTCATGTATGGTCATGTGCACTGTTCTATGCACAAGACAAATTCCATAGTACCTAGTTCATCTCAGGAGTGAGTAAGAGAGGGTGGCTATATCCCTGCATACAATAGAAACATGAAGAGTGAACATAGCCAATGTCTTCTAGGAAGTTGGAACATGGCAGCAAAAAGGAAAAAAAGGAATTTGAGATTTAAAGGAGGCTGGAGTAATGGAATAGAGCAATATAATATATATTTTTTTTAACCAGAGTATAGTGTAACTATACTAATCTTTTCCCCTTTTTCTGCTTTGCTTCCTCTCCAGTGAAAATCTGTGTGACAAGAGGAATAAATCACAAAACCAACGCACCAAGATAAGGGCACTCTTGTTTTTTTTGTTATTTTTTTAAAGTGCTAGTTGTTTTCTGAGGCTAATGGGAAATGACAGGCATGTGATAATATAGAGATCCAACTGAAGAATCATATACAAAAACTAACATTTTATGATTTCAAAAGAGCACAATTTGCTGAAATGGATGAATTTCTAGAAATTGAATTAAAAGGTTGGAGTGAATGGTAGGAGTCAGTAATAAGTCAGTAATAAGTAATCACTATTAAAGTCTACAACTTGGAGGAAATTAGGTTATACAGTATGTTAGGCAACTTAGTAAGGGTAAACAAACAATATGGTTCACTAAAGGGGTAAGTAGGATAGTAAACGAGAGCATATAGGAGATTCAAGGAAACAGAAAGTGAAGCTGAATAAAATAGGTAAATTATAAAATGAGGCCAAACACATTATCAGTGCTACCAAAGCAAAGAAAGAGGTGGAAATGGCTAAATCGAATAAGAAAACTTTTTAGGTACATCAGTGATGGAAGGAAAAAATCATCTTTACGACTTTCTCAAAGGCTTGGCTAAAAGGAATTGGCTATAGGTGACGCTATATTTCCTGATCACAGATATAGAGGCAACCATTACAGCACAGGTACATAATCACTCAAAATGAAACAAAGGAACCGCAATCTTATATCATAAATTACATATCACAATAGTGAATAAACAAATAAATACATCTTCATTTGAATTATAAAAATTACATAAAATTTGTGAAGTCCATGTATAGGTCCCACACGTGAATAACATCCTCAGTGAGCATAAGAAAGATTCCTCTCCACCCGCATGCAGACATACTATACAGTCACCGGACCTAGCGGTAATTACATAATCACTCAAGTCAGTGAGAAAGTCTCACACATCTGGTATCCCCATACTCGGTAAGAGTAGTAGAATGTGTTTTGGGTTGTAATTCTAAGTATGCCCATGCTATGTGTGAGAAATATTTTAATAAATTACTTTGTGTAAAAAATGTATTCGCATTTTCATTCTGCATTTTATAAAAACTTGCAGTGAAAAAAATGAAAACTTTAAAACCTCCATGCCTCTTAGAAAATTCCTTGCCTCTTACTAAATACCTTGGAATGTCTATTTTCCAAAAATTGTCATTTGGGGGGTATTTTTACTGTACTGGCATTTTAGGTCCTCGAGAAATGAGTCAGTACATCAGTTTTTAAATATACTGTATAAACTGATTTTGGTTATTTTTACCAAATTAAAGTTGTATGAAAGGCTTTTTTATTTTAAACATAACAAACATGTCATACTTACCTGCTCTTTGCAGTGGTTTTGCACAGAGCAGCCAAGATCCTCCTCTTCTCAGTTCCCTCACTGGGAACCTGGCCCCTCCCTCCTGCCGTGTGCCTCCAGAACAAGAAGCTTGCAATAGGGGCACCCAAGCAGGCTCACTCCCAAGCCGCGGCTCAGCGTGTCCATTCACACACAGAGCTATGGATCGGCCCTGCCCCCGCTCTCTTTTCAGTGGCTCACTGGCTGTAATTGACAGCAGCAGGAGCCAATGACTTCTGCTGCTGTCTCAGCCAATGAGGAGAGAGAGTCCGTGGAGAGCCAGGTCTCTTGTGCACATTGCAGGATCGTGATGGGGCTCAGGTAAGAATTAGGGGTGCTGGGGGGCTGCTGTACATAGAATGCATGAAGATAAAAAAACCTTGAGGCTATAGAATCACTTTATTGTAACAAAATACATACTAAATTTTTGACGAAAAAAAATTTATGTTCAAAATTTTATAACAGAAACTAAGAAACACTTTCTTTGTTCCAAAATGTTTGGTATTTTCTAATTTATATAGCTAAAAAATACAAACCCATTGATGATTAAATACCACAAAAAGCAAGCTCTATCTGTATCAAAACCTGCCTGAGTAATTGTCATTTAAAGTGTGACAGTGCTGAAAACAGAAAAATCGCCTGGACAGAAGGGAGGGAGGGGCAGTCCAGTCTTGAAGTGGTTAAAATATAGACCAGACTTGAAGGATGTTGTATGGATTTCCTGGGGGATTGCATACTTTTTTTGCATGGAGAACACCCCTAAAATCCACACCTGACTCGAAAGGCTCTAGTACGCATTTTAAGGGGGGGACTCCACCTTTACGTATCTCCTAATACCGAACTGAAAAACTCTCAGAGATTGCATCATCCTGTTCTGCCTTTTTGCTAGAACATTCCTAAGGGATTCCTAGCTCTTACTGCTCACCTCCAGCATCAGAACTGAGCATTTTCTCTGATTCAAACCCCCTTCACATGCACTTTCACTCCCCTTACGCAGTAGCTCTGATCTCGCAGTTTGAGCGCTCACTCCTGTGATGTTAAAAGTGAACAGTAATGGCTAGAAGTCCCTTAGCAACATCCTAGCAACAAGGCAGAAAGGAATGATGTAATCTGTGGGAGTTTTCAAGTCAGGTTTCAGGAATAGAGTTGTGCCGACACCTCCCGGTTAGGCAGACAAATCGTGGAAAGCTGGAAGCCGCACACCGGTATAATGATGAATGCTTTATTTAAAAAGCTGAATCATGAAGAAACACGAAACATAACAGCAGAAGCGTACAAAAGCAGCTGACGCGTTTCACACTACGATGAGTGCTTATTCATAGCTGACATATATGGGGGTACATAACATATGTATAGCCTAAGTTGAAACCTATATGGTCATGTGATAATATTAATCATTGACAGCAGCTGGAAATCAATCATGTCAATTTTCGGCACCTGTTGTTAAACTCATAGGCTTAAATAGTGAGGACTCCCATATGAATGATATGTAGGTGGCAGTGGAAGGAGGAAAAATAGTAAATGAATAGTGAATAAATAAAAAAGTAGTAAAAGAGCATATAAAAGAAAATGGTTATTAGTGTGTGAAGTATAATTTTGTATGGTGTTTCTTATATGCAAGAGAGTGTATATGGATAGAGGTATATAACCAAAATATAAAAGAAAAATGTGTCAATAAAGATAATGTGGACACTGAAAAAATCGTTGTCTCAATAAATTTATTTCTAAAGATAAAGTGAACATTTAAACATGTATAAATGTTATATGCACGGTTAGGTTCGCACCAGAACATGGAAAAAGTTTGAACCCTATTAAAGTCTATGAGACCCAAACTTGAAAAATCAAAAGTCCCCATTTTGAAGACTTATATAGAAGTTATTGGATATAAAAAGAGTATGGGGGCCCGGTTACTGCCCTGGGGGAGTGTATCAATGCTAATTTTTTTTTAAAAAGATCGTTTTTAATGGAGCAGTGATTTTAATGATGCTTAAAATTAAACAATAAAAATGAAAAATTCCTTTAAATTTAGTGCCTGGGGTGTCCCCTTAGTCTTCCTGTAAAGTGGGGCATCTGTAACATGTATAGAACCTGCTGCAGCAAAACTGACATATATAAATTAAAAAAAAAATAAATTGATTTTCCCAGGTGTGAGCCATTCCTGGCAATACATAAATGTTAAAAAAAGTCATGGGGTCCTCCCCAAATCCATACTAGACCCTGAGCATCCAGCCTAGCAGGGGCTTATCGGAATCCGGAATGAGAATGAGTATGGGATACATTGTACAAAAAATGGCAAAATAAATAAAAATACACAGTTTTTGACAATCCCTTTATTAAAAAAAAATCAGTCTGTGGTTAGCGGGCGGGCGTCGTGACATTGTTTTTTTATTGTAATAACGGAATTGTCAAAAACTGTGTGTGTGTTTTTATTTCTTTTTGACACTTATTTTTGGTGAATGAGTAGGGGTACAATGTACCCCTACTCATTCCCATAGGGGGAGCAGGATCTCGGGGCCCCCTCATTAAAGGAGGTCTTTCAGATTCTGATAAGCCCTCTGCCCGCAGACTCCCAAAACCATTGTCCAGAGTTGTGGGGAATGGGGCCCTTGTCCCCATCAACATAGGGAAAAGGTGCTTTGGAGCAGGGGGGTGCCCCAAAGCACCCCCCTATAGTGAGGGCATGTGGCCTGGTATGGTTCAGGAGGAGGGACACTTGCTTGTCCCCACCCTTTCCAGGCCTACCAGGCTGCATGCTCGCATTTTAATTTTGACATGGAGGCTCCCCTTAAAATCTATACTGAATCCAAAGGGCTTGCTATGGATTGGGGGGACCCCCACCCATTTTTTTCATATTTTTCTATTGCCGGCAATGTTTCTTTTTTTTATGCAGCTGTCAGCAGGGAAGCCCACTGACAGCTGATGACTCATCCATTGTTAAGGATGCAGCAGCCGGCTTCCCGATCCCGCTCCTTAACAACCAGCAGTTATTCACTGTGCGTTCCGTAGGACGAACATCCTGCTGAGTGCCCTGAAAATTCAGGTGTTGGCTGAACACGCAAGCAGGCAATGTTCAGGCTAAACTTATGAATTGCTCGCCCAACACTATTCAGGAGGTACACAATTGGCTCACACTTAAAGCAAGGACGTTATTCAACTTTGGTCAAAGCTGCACAGCTTGTTTTTATCTACACGTGCCTCTTACCTGCATAGGCAGTTTTCTGGTAAAGATTAACTATGCCTTTAAACAGAAGAGTGATCAATGAAAATTGGTAATCCTGATTTTTACTCTTAAATTGTATAGTAGTAATAGTAGTGTAGCCTTACCTCTGTGAAAGTATTTACAGCAATATTAAACCTAAAAGCAAACATTTATTATATTGCAGCTTACCAATTCTTAGATGTGGTGGCTGTAGTTGTTTCATTTTTTAGGTTTTCTTTTTTTCTATTTTCATCTGGTGATCCAGCCACTAAGTCTGTTGTTTTTCAACAGAAAAGCTCCCTTGCAGTTACAAGGATGAGATAACGCTTTCAACACTGGCAGGGGTGCTTAAAATTAAAAATATGCTTTTTTCATTTATTTATGTAAAACCTTTATCTCAAAAGGGAAAAAACACTGTTTGCTATAACTGATTCGAAAGTATTTGCTGGAGTTCAGTTTTAGTGTGTTACTGTATTTAATCCAAATAATTTTATTGAATTTTAACAAAGTTCAAGTAATAAAGGTGTGAGTTACATTGTTTGATGAGCATATATGTATAACATATCGATATCTGTAATGCTGTAATTATAATGAATGATCATTGTATAACACTCTATAGAGGAAGCTCATCCTGACCAAAAAAAAAACCAATGGTTTGGTACAAACAAGGATGTTACAGTGTACTGAATCGAAAAAGCAAATTAAGTATAAGAGTATTTGAGTTACTATAATAACTGTTCTTGTAAAGGGTTCTTGAGTAATATTCAAACATGGAGTAACAACAGTATGTTCTAACTTAAGAGTATTTAATCCATTTATGGTATAGATTATTATTATTATTATTATATAGGATTTATAGCGCTGACAGTTTACGCAGTGCTTTACAACATTAGGGCAGACATGACAATTTCAATACAATTCAATACAGGGGGGGGGAATCAGAGCCCTGCTCCTTAGAGCTTACAATCTAGGAGGGAGGGTCAAGTTTTACAAAAGGGTAATAGCTGTGGGGGATGAGCTAATGGAGAAAATAGTGCAGTTGTTAGATGGAGGCAGGATAGGCTTCTATGGAGGCAGGAAGGTTTTCAGGGATTGCCTAAAAGTGGATACATTTGGAGACCTTCTGACCGATTGGGGTAGCGAATTCCAGAGGATGGGCGAGGCTCGAAAGAAGTCCTGGAGGTGGATATGGGAGGAGGTGATGAGGGAGCTAGAGAGCAGGAGGTCTTAGGAGGAACAAAGAGGGCGATTAGGTTGGTATTTTGAGACTAGGCTAGTGATGTAGCTGGGGGCAGAGTTGTGGATGGCTTTGTAACTTATTGTTAGTATTTTGAATTTAATTTGTTGGGCGAGTGGCAGCCAATGGAGTGATAGGCAGAGAGGGGTAGCAGACACTGAGAGGTTTGTAAGGTGGATGAGTCTGGCAGCAGCATTCATGATGGAATGAAGGGGGGATATTCTATTTAAAGGTAAGCCAGTGAGGAGGGAGTTGCAGTAGTCAAGGTGAGAGATAACCAGGGAGTGAATCAGGAGCTTTGTGGTTTCATTGGTTAGAAAGGGACGTAGTTTAGAGATGTTGCGGAGGTTGAGGTGGTAAGCTTTGGAAAGTGATTGGATTTGGGGCTGAAAGGAGAGTTTAGAGTCCAGGATAACACCTAGCACGCTGACATGTGGGGATGGGTGGATGGTTGTGCCATTGCTCTTGACAGAGAAGTCAGGGGAAGAGGCACATGGAGGAGGAAATATTATAAGCTCGGGTTTAAACAAGTTGAGTTTGAGGAAGTGGTGTGACATCCATACAGATATGTCTGTTAGTAAATTAGTGATGTGTGAGGAGACTTTTGGAGTGAGTTACATAGTTACATAGTATAGTTACATAGTAGGTGAGGTTGAAAAAAAGACACAAGTCCATCAAGTCCAACCTATGTGTGTGATTATGTGTCAGTATTACATTGTATATCCCTGTATGTTGCGGTCATTCAGGTGCTTATCTAATAGTTTCTTGAAGCTATCAATGCTCCCCGCTGAGACCACCGCCTGTGGAAGGGAATTCCACATCCTTGCCGCTCTTACAGTAAAGAACCCTCTACGTAGTTTAAGGTTAAACCTCTTTTCTTCTAATTTTAATGAGTGGCCACGAGTCTTGTTAAACTCTCTTCTGAGAAAAAGTTTTAACCCTATTGTGGGGTCACCAGTCCGGTATTTGTAAATTGAAATCATATCCCCTCTCAAGCGTCTCTTCTCCAGAGAGAATAAGTTCAGTGCTTGCAACCTTTCCTCATAACTAAGATCCTCCAGACCCTTTATTAGCTTTGTTGCCCTTCTTTGTACTCGCTCCATTTCCAGTACATCCTTCCTGAGGACTGGTGCCCAGAACTGGACCGCATACTCTAGGTGCGGCCGGACCAGAGTCTTGTAGAGCGGGAGAATTATCGTTTTATCTCTGGAGTTGATCCCCCTTTTAATGCATGCCAATATTTGAGTTGAGGGGTGGAGAGATAGATTTGTGTGTCGTCAGCGTAGAAATGATATTGAAAGCCATGAGAGGCTATCAGCTGACCCAGGGAAGAGGTGTAGATTGAAAATAAGGTCCAAGAACAGAACCTTGGGGGACCCCGACGAAGAAGGGAAGAAGAGTGGAGGAAGTAGAATTGTAAGTGACACTGAAGGTTCGTTTGGATAGGTAGGATGAGAACCAGTGAAGAGCACAGTCACGGAGAACGAGGGAGTAACGTTTTTTGAGGAGGAGGGGGTGGTCAACCATGTCAAAGGCAGCTAAAAGATCCAGAAGTAGGAGTACAGAATAGTGTCCGTTGCTTTTTGCAGTTAGTAGGTCATTCGTGAGTTTTAAAAGAACAGTTTCTGTGGAGTGTTGATGGCGAAATCCAGATTGAAGGGGATCAAGAAAGTTATTTTTAGTGAGGTGGTCACTCAGTTGGTTGTAAACCAAGCATTCAAGAAGTTTAGAGGAAAAGGGGAGCAAGGAGATAGGGTGTAGGTTTTTAAGATTGGTAGGGTCCAAGGACAGCTTTTTAAGTATGGGGGTGACCAGTGCATGAGAAGGTTCTCCAAATAGACCCAAATTTAGACTCAAATTTGGATGTGTTTCCATCTCTGTATGCTAGAATTTTTTCATATTCTGCTACAGTGTTGACCTGTTTAATGATCTCCCTTATACCAGGAATTTCATTTGTTTTCCATCTATGCATTATTGCTGAGCATGCTGCAAAAATTATATGTATGGCTATCGATCTGACAGAAATTGGGTAGGTTGACATGTTGATGCTAAGAATAGCTTGTTCAATATTTGGTTTTACAAAGACCCCAGTCACTCTAGATAATAATTTAAATATCTCTGACCAGAAGCTGCGTAGATGGAGGCAGGCCCAAACCATGTGCAATAGAGTTCCTACCTGTCCGCATTCTCTCCAACAAAGGTTTGAATTAGTTTTGGAAAATTTTGCAACTATGTATGGGATTAAATGCCATCTTAGGATGAATTTTGTGCCAGTTCTTCATAGTTAGAACATCGGGAAAATTGGTGGTTGTTTCTGATCGCTTTCAGCCACTTTTGGTCTGAAAATGTTTTGTCTAATTCTTTCTTCCATTTAAGTAGAGGGGTTGGTTTGGTAAAGGTAGTTTAATGCCGCGTACACACGAGCGGACTTTACGGCAGACTTTGCTCGGCGGATTTTTTGACAGACTTTACGATGGACTTTCTGAATGAAAGGACTTGCCTACACACAATCCACCAAAGTCAGTTGAATTTGTACGTGATAACGTACGACCGGACTAAAACAAGGAAGTTCATAGCCAGTAGCCAATAGCTGCCCTAGCGTGGCTTTTTGTCCGTCGAACTAGCATACAGACGAGTGGACTTTTCGACCGGACTCAATTTTGACGGATTGATTTAAAACATGTTTCAAATCTAAGTCCATCCAACTTTTGAGAAAACAAAGTCCGCTGGAGCCCACACACGATCGAATTGTCTGACGAAATCCAGTCCGCCGGGCAAAGTCTGCCGTAAAGTCCGCTCGTGTGTACGCTGCATTAGAGTGGATGTATAGTAAATGGTAAAAACTACCAACCCACGCAAATGGAAGCTAGTTAAATTAATATAAAATTGATTAAAGAGCAGCATGTTATAAAAATAAATAAAAAAGACAATAATTAACAAATTAATTACAAACCACGCTCCCTGTAAAGTGCAAGTGCAGATATCACGTACTACTGTAAAGCAAGGTAAAATATGGTGCAAAAATAATGTCAATGGGGATACTCATAAATAGCTTTCAACTAAGTGAAATCAGCAAACAATCAAACATCAAAAATTAAAAAAAATCAAAAGACAAAAACAAGTGAAAGCAACAGTTCAAAACTCAAAATTTAAATTAAAAAAATATTCAAAAATTGTATGTGTTCAAAAAAGTGTTCAAATAGTGTTGAAATCAAACTTCTGGATAAATCCTCAGCAAGGCATCAGACAACAGTAATCCACCACCATCACCGGCCACACAGCCTACTCACCAGATTGTGGTGACTTCCATGACAGGAGTCAAAACGCTTCAAGAACAGCCAAAGAAGCTTCACACGATCACGACTTTGTTCAGGTGCTGGAATTCAGGTGACTCAGGTAACACTGTAGCTGCTTGGATGCATGCAAATGAACTCCCGAAAGGAGATGGGTCATTGGAGACCATTAGTGCCATGAATGGGGAGAAAATGAATGAAGAACTCCCATCGTGAAAAATATTTATTGGACAAGCTAAAAGCAAGCTAAAAACCGCATCACCCACGTGTGGGTTCGTGCGGACAAACAAAACAAACTGCGTTACGAACGGAAGTGGCGTGTCACGTTCCGTACGTCCGACCGGTTTCGTCAGTGCGTTCTGACATCATCAGGGATCATACGAACGGGCACGCCGTCTCCTTAAATACACACATCAATCAAAGGCATCCAATCCGGTGACATCCCGCCTCGCAGAGGGATTAACCAAAATTGAAAAATAAGATAAACACTGCCATATTGTGGCCAGCAAGCAGAATACGGTTATAAAATTATTACAACATCTAAACTGCCATCTTGTGGATAGATACCAGATTACACAACTGAATAAAGTGTCAGTTTATGAATAAATCTGGATACATGAAGCTGGACGGAAGCAACTGAGCGGAGCTCCGTGCACAGCGGGATCTTCATCGTCTTCCCCGGGGCTATAATCCAGCGATTCAGTACCATAAACCTCCTTCACCCCCGGGGGGAAGATCGGTGCATGCCTTCCACTAAGTCTCGCCGCGGGAAACCAGCGCAAAAGTCCCTAACCAACTACCTCCTCAGAGTCCGGGAGATGGAGGGGAATGGCCAAGATGGCGCCGAGTCACAGCGTGCTCCGGCCTCATCACACAACACAGTGGCCTCTCCTGCTCACTCATCTGGTGATGGCGAGTACTCTGTACAGCTAACAAAAGCAGATCTGGATGACAGCTTGGCGGCTATGTACACTAAAATAGCTGAAAAATTTCAGACTGAGCTTTTCAAGTCCACTAACACGCTGCAACAGGAGATTGCAGTGCTGGGGGGCAGGACAGATCTCCTGGAGACCAAACATTATGAGCTACAACTTGCATATACTGATCTCTGCAGGGATCATGAGGCTTTCACTGAATCGGTTTCGCAGCTACAATCCCATTTAGTGGACTTAGATAACAGAAACCGTAGGAACAATTTGAGGATCAGAGGGGTCCCTGAGTTGGTCACAGAGTTAACCCCTGCAATTCAAAAGTTGTTCCAGTCCTTACTGCCTGCCTCCCCGGTAACAGATTTCACGTGCGACCGAATTCACAGGGCCGTGCGCCCTAAATCACCGGAAGATAAGCCTCCCAGAGACATAATACTGTGCCTTAAGGATTTTTTGATTAAGGAGGAGATTCTTAGGGCTTCCCGCAACACCCCCAATATAGTGCTGGATGGCACGAGTGTTCAAATATTTCCAGAGATATCCCCTGCCACACTTGAAAAACGCAGAAAGTTTAAAGAGATCACCGTCCCCCTCCAAGAGGCCAGTATCAGGTACAGATGGGGTTTCCCTTTCAAACTTCAAGTTCCATATCGCTGGACAACATATACAGTCATCACCATACAGGAGGGGAGGGAACTCCTGGTCAAACTAGGTCTTATGGCAAAAGAAGATCTACCCAGGATGCCCTCCACCCACGCCCTTCTGCCATCTGGTTGACTTCTTCGCCACAGAGAGACCGCAGGAGACAAAGGCAAGACCTTAGGGAGCGGTTGAACTAGGCATCGGTTGCTCCCCGCTCATCTCAGACACCGCCTTCTCTAAGTATTTGGTTCATCTGTGATTAATGCAGTTTAAAGAACTTTCGGTGACGGTTCAGGAGCGAGCTGGACATTTGCGGGGGCAGAGCTGCAGTTTATCTCTCCTCTGTCCCTTTATCCCCCTGCAGCAGTCCTTTGTCCTAGTATTTTTTGTTTTTGTTTTTTTTTTTCATTTTTATTTTTGTCCAAGGTTCTCCTGATTGCACCCTTCATCTGCATAAAATCTTTCCACTGTGCCGGCGTACAGCAGTGCCCGTTTGGTTGTCCCCCCACTCTTGTAGTAACCACCAGGAAGAAGGAAGAGAAACCGAGGACAGATTCTTTTGGATTCTCTCCATACAGTATCTAGATGGTTATTTTTTATTTTTTACTTCTTTCCTCAGGTCACCAAGAGTGTTGGGCATTTGTGCCCCTTTGCCCAGGAAGGTTCATTCCTGGTGAAATACTACTTCATCCCTCAGTCGGGCATGTTTTTCCCACCCCGACCCCAATGTTTATTTTTGTTCTACTCAGGTTTTTTGTTATTGTTCTTTTTGGTTACGGGACACTTTTATTTACTGCAATTGCTGAATCTAGCTTTAGTAATATAGCCTTAATTGTAGGTTACGATTGCTATCCTTACCTGGGCTCCTTTGCATTTATATGGTCTTATTGGTTCTTTATTGCAGCTAGCTGGGAAAACATGATGGCATGTACCTTGGGACCCTCCCCCAAAGGCATATACATATCTGACCAATTTTATGTAGAATGGGTGTCAGAATAATATCCCATAATGTCAGAGGGTTTAACTCCCCTCACAAAAGGAAAAAGGCCTTTACTTTGTATTAACGCCTAATGGCTGACATTATCCTCCTGCAGGAGACCCATTTTGCTGAGGCAAATCACCCTACCTATTTTGACAAATCATATGGTCTTGGTCATTACTAGGGATGAGCTTCGTGTTCGAGTCGAACCCATGTTCGACTCGAACATCGGCTGTTCGACCGTCCGTCGAATTGCGAACGTTATGGGCCGTTCGCGCCAAATTCGTGTGGCGCGTCACGGCCCATAATTCACTGCGGCATCGCAGTGCATTGCTGGCTGATGATTGGCCAAGCATGCACTATGACCCGCATGCTTGGCCAATCACAGCGCCGTCAGTAGAGAGAGCTGTAATTGGCCAAAGCCAGGGTGGCTTTGGCCAATTATGGCTCAGGGGATTTAGTACACGCCCCACACTATATAAGGCCGCCTGCACGGCGGCCCTGTGTAGTGTGTTCCGGTGTGCTGAGAGATAGAGAGAGAGACAGACAGTGTCATTTGATTTGAGTTAGATAGATTAGGCAGAACAGTCAGTCAGTTAGCTGTACTTACAGTGTATTTTGTATATATATATGCATCCCAGGTGTTGCATATATATATATATATATACACTGTATTCAGTTTAGCTAGATCCGTTCCTGTTATCTTCTATCTAAACTATTTACATTTGGTGCAGTGCGTCCTGCTCACAGTGTTCAGCTAGATCCGTTCCTGCTATTTACATTTAGTGCAGTGCGTCCTGCTCACAGTGTTCAGCTAGATCTGTTCCTGCTATTTACATTTAGTGCAGTCAGTGCGTCCTGCTCACAGTGTTCAGCTAGATCCGTTCCTGCTATTTACATTTAGTGCAGTGCGTCCTGCTCACAGTGTTCAGCTAGATCCGTTCCTGCTATTTACATTTAGTGCAGTCAGTGCGTCCTGCTCACAGTGTTCAGCTAGATCTGTTCCTGCTATTTACATTTAGTGCAGTGCGTCCTGCTCACAGTGTTCAGCTAGATCCGTTCCTGCTATTTACATTTAGTGCAGTCAGTGCGTCCTGCTCACAGTGTTCAGCTAGATCCGTTCCTGCTATTTACATTTAGTGCAGTGCGTCCTGCTCACAGTGTTCAGCTAGATCTGTTCCTGCTATTTACATTTAGTGCAGTGCGTCCTGCTCACAGTGTTCAGCTAGATCTGTTCCTGCTATTTACATTTAGTGCAGTGCGTCCTGCTCACAGTGTTCAGCTAGATCCGTTCCAGCTATTTACATTTAGTGCAGTCAGTGCGTCCTGCTCACAGTGTTCAGCTAGATCCGTTCCTGCTATTTACATTTAGTGCAGTGCGTCCTGCTCACAGTGTTCAGCTAGATCCGTTCCTGCTATTTACATTTAGTGCAGTGCGTCCTGCTCACAGTGTTCAGCTAGATCTGTTCCTGCTATTTACATTTAGTGCAGTGCGTCCTGCTCACAGTGTTCAGCTAGATCCGTTCCAGCTATTTACATTTAATGCAGTCAGTGCGTCCTGCTCACAGTGTTCAGCTAGATCCGTTCCTGCTATTTACATTTAGTGCAGTGCGTCCTGCTCACAGTGTTCAGCTAGATCCGTTCCTGCTATTTACATTTAGTGCAGTGCGTCCTGCTCACAGTGTTCAGCTAGATCCGTTCCTGCTATTTACATTTAGTGCAGTCATTGCGTCCTGCTCACAGTGTTCAGCTAGATCCGTTCCTGCTATTTACATTTAGTGCAGTGCGTCCTGCTCACAGTGTTCAGCTAGATCTGTTCCTGCTATTTACATTTAGTGCAGTGCGTCCTGCTCACAGTGTTCAGCTAGATCTGTTCCTGCTATTTACATTTAGTGCAGTGCGTCCTGCTCACAGTGTTCAGCTAGATCCGTTCCTGCTATTTACATTTAGTGCAGTCAGTGCGTCCTGCTCACAGTGTTCAGCTAGATCCGTTCCTGCTATTTACATTTAGTGCAGTGCGTCCTTCTCACAGTGTTCAGCTAGATCTGTTCCTGCTATTTACATTTAGTGCAGTGCGTCCTACTCACAGTGTTCAGCTAGATCTGTTCCTGCTATTTACATTTAGTGCAGTGCGTCCTGCTCACAGTGTTCAGCTAGATCCGTTCCAGCTATTTACATTTAGTGCAGTCAGTGCGTCCTGCTCACAGTGTTCAGCTAGATCCGTTCCTGCTATTTACATTTAGTGCAGTGCGTCCTGCTCACAGTGTTCAGCTAGATCCGTTCCTGCTATTTACATTTAGTGCAGTGCGTCCTGCTCACAGTGTTCAGCTAGATCCGTTCCTGCTATTTACATTTAGTGCAGTCAGTGCGTCCTGCTCACAGTGTTCAGCTAGATCCGTTCCTGCTATTTACATTTAGTGCAGTGCGTCCTGCTCACAGTGTTCAGCTAGATCTGTTCCTGCTATTTACATTTAGTGCAGTGCGTCCTGCTCACAGTGTTCAGCTAGATCTGTTCCTGCTATTTACATTTAGTGCAGTGCGTCCTGCTCACAGTGTTCAGCTAGATCCGTTCCTGCTATTTACATTTAGTGCAGTCAGTGCGTCCTGCTCACAGTGTTCAGCTAGATCCGTTCCTGCTATTTACATTTAGTGCAGTGCGTCCTGCTCACAGTGTTCAGCTAGATCTGTTCCTGCTATTTACATTTAGTGCAGTGCGTCCTGCTCACAGTGTTCAGCTAGATCTGTTCCTGCTATTTACATTTAGTGCAGTGCGTCCTGCTCACAGTGTTCAGCTAGATCCGTTCCAGCTATTTACATTTAGTGCAGTCAGTGCGTCCTGCTCACAGTGTTCAGCTAGATCCGTTCCTGCTATTTACATTTAGTGCAGTGCGTCCTGCTCACAGTGTTCAGCTAGATCCGTTCCTGCTATTTACATTTAGTGCAGTGCGTCCTGCTCACAGTGTTCAGCTAGATCCGTTCCTGCTATTTACATTTAGTGCAGTCAGTGCGTCCTGCTCACAGTGTTCAGCTAGATCCGTTCCTGCTATTTACATTTAGTGCAGTGCGTCCTGCTCACAGTGTTCAGCTAAATCTGTTCCTGCTATTTACATTTAGTGCAGTGCGTCCTGCTCACAGTGTTCAGCTAGATCTGTTCCTGCTATTTACATTTAGTGCAGTGCGTCCTGCTCACAGTGTTCAGCTAGATCCGTTCCTGCTATTTACATTTAGTGCAGTCAGTGCGTCCTGCTCACAGTGTTCAGCTAGATCCGTTCCTGCTATTTACATTTAGTGCAGTGCGTCCTGCTCACAGTGTTCAGCTAGATCTGTTCCTGCTATTTACATTTAGTGCAGTGCGTCCTGCTCACAGTGTTCAGCTAGATCTGTTCCTGCTATTTACATTTAGTGCAGTGCGTCCTGCTCACAGTGTTCAGCTAGATCCGTTCCAGCTATTTACATTTAGTGCAGTCAGTGCGTCCTGCTCACAGTGTTCAGCTAGATCCGTTCCTGCTATTTACATTTAGTGCAGTGCGTCCTGCTCACAGTGTTCAGCTAGATCTGTTCCTGCTATTTACATTTAGTGCAGTGCGTCCTGCTCACAGTGTTCAGCTAGATCTGTTCCTGCTATTTACATTTAGTGCAGTGCGTCCTGCTCACAGTGTTCAGCTAGATCCGTTCCTGCTATTTACATTTAGTGCAGTCAGTGCGTCCTGCTCACAGTGTTCAGCTAGATCCGTTCCTGCTATTTACATTTAGTGCAGTGCATCCTGCTCACAGTGTTCAGCTAGATCTGTTCCTGCTATTTACATTTAGTGCAGTCAGTGCGTCCTGCTCACAGTGTTCAGCTAGATCCGTTCCTGCTATTTACATTTAGTGCAGTGCGTCCTGCTCACAGTGTTCAGCTAGATCCGTTCCTGTTATCTTCCTACTGACAGGCAGGCTTGTCTGGTTACAGTATATAAAGCTACCTGAAGAAAATTACAGGTGTTCTATCCCAGCTTAGTGCAGCTACAGGCCATTAGTATGTCTGGAAGGCCAAGAAGGAGAGGCAGACAGTCACAAGCCAATAAGAGAGGGCAAGCAGGCTCTGTGTCTAGTGCTGGTCGTGGAGACGGTGCATCCTCATCAGCACGTGGCCATGGGACACGCTTGGCCTTTTTTTCGGCAGCTGGCCGTGTTGAGCCGCAACATGCGGAAGACTTGGTCGAGTGGATGACCAAGCCGTCCTCATCCTCCTCATCCTCTCTCACCCATGCCCAGGGTGCTTTGTCTGGCAAAGCAGCGGCCTCTTCCCTCAGCTCAATGTCATCAGTGACTCCTTCCCTAGCTCCACCATGTCCTCCTGAGGATTCCCTCGAACTGTTTGACCACAGTGTTGGGTACATGCTCCAGGAGGATGCCCAGTGTTTGGAAGGCTCTGATGATGATACTGAGCTCGATGAAGGCAGTAACATGAGCACGGACAGAGGGGGTGCCCAAGAAGGACAGCAATCTGGCAGTCATGCTCCCCCTGCTGCAGCATACTGCCAGGTTTGCTCCAGTGATGAGGAGGGAGGGGATGATGAGGTCACTGACTCAACGTGGGTGCCTGATAGGAGAGAGGAGGAGGAGGAGGAGGAGGCGGCACATCACCAACGAGGCAGGATGCCCTCCAGGGGCCAGCCTAAGGGCAGCACATTGACTGCATCACACCCCAAAGCTCCACATGTGCAGGGCGCTGCAGTCTCTGCGCGTTATTCAAAAAGTTCTTTGGTGTGGGCCTTTTTTGAGACGAGTGCATCAGATCGCACCGCTGCTATTTGCAACATATGTCTCAAGCGTATCTCGCGTGGCCAAAACATCTCCCGCTTGGGTACCACATGCTTGACCAGACATATGTTGACCTGCCATGCAGTTCGTTGGCAAGCATATCTAAAAGACCCACACCAAAGAACAAAGAGGATCTCTCCTTGCTCCTCATCAGCTGAGATTTCCAACCCCACTAGACCTTCAGTCCTCTCTGAGACCTGCAGTGAGAGGAATGAAGGTGTAGAATTAGGTGTGTCACAGCCAAGTACTTGTGGGCAATCTGCTTTTGGTACACCGACGTCAGATTGTACCAGGCAAATTTCCCTGCCCCAGCTGCTGCACCGCCGAAAGAAGTTTGCTCCCAGCCATCCACATGCCCAGCGGTTGAATGCTAGCTTGGCAAAATTGCTAGCACTTCAACTGCTGCCTTTTCAGTTGGTAGACTCTGCCCCCTTCCGTGAGTTTGTGGAATGTGCGGTTCCTCAGTGGCAGGTACCCAAATGCCACTTTTTCTCACGGAAGGCGATTCCGGCTCTCTACCGGCATGTGGAAGGCAATGTCCATGCCTCGCTGGACAGGGCGGTCAGCGGTAAGGTGCATATTACTGCTGACTCATGGTCCAGCAGGCATGGACAGGGACGTTACCTTAGTTTCACGGCGCATTGGGTGACTCTGCTGGCAGCTGGGAAGGATGCAGGACAAGGTGCAGTAGTGTTGGAGGTTGTTCCGCCACCACGCCTCCAAAATGCTGATTGTGACACACCTCTCTCCTCCACCCCCTCCTCTTCTTCTTCCTCCATGGCCTCTTCCTCGGAACCAGCGGTGCTCCGTAGGCGTTCAAGGGGCTACGCAAGTACGCAGGCCAAAAGATGCAATGCGGTGCTTGAGCTGGTGTGCTTGGGGGACAGGAGCCACACTGGGGCAGAGGTTCTGTCAGCTCTGCAGGCGCAGGTTCAGAGGTGGTTGACGCCACGCCAACTTAAGGCAGGAATGGTGGTTTGCGACAATGGCACCAACCTCCTCTCTGCCCTCCGACAGGGACAACTGACCCATGTGCCCTGTTTGGCTCACGTCCTTAACTTGGTGGTGCAGCGGTTCTTGGGCAGGTACCCGGGCTTACAGGATGTCCTGAGGCAGGCCAGGAAAGTCTGTGTGCATTTCCGCCGGTCATATAATGCCAGTGCTCAGCTGACGGACCTCCAAAAGGAGTTTAACCTGCCCAAGAACCGCCTAATCTGTGACATGCCCACCAGGTGGAACTCAACGTTGGCCATGCTGCAGCGGCTGCACACGCAGCAGAGGGCCATCAATGAGTACCTGTGCGACTATGGCACCAGGACAGGGTCAGGGGAGCTTGTTTTTTTTTCCCCACGCCAGTGGGCCATGATCAGGGATGCATGCACTGTCCTGTCACCATTCGAGGAGGCCACGAGGATGGTGAGCAGTGACAGTGCATGCATCAGTGACACTGTCCCCCTTGTCCACCTGTTGGAGCACACGCTGCGTGGAATAATGGACAGGGCACTTGAGGCAGAACAGAGGCAGGAAGAGGAGGACTTCCTTAGCTCTCAAGGCCCCCTTTATCCAGACAGTGTTCCTGCGTGCCCGCCGATCACACAGCAAGAGGACGAGGAGGAGGAGGAGGAAGATTGTGTCAGTATGGAGGTGGAGCCTGGCACTCAGCATCAGCAGTCTTTAAGGGATCAGTCCCAAGGAACACATGGACTTGTACGTGGCTGGGAGGAGGTGGCTGCGGACGTTGTTGTCCTTAGTGACCCAGAGGACTCCGGACCGAATGCCTCAGCAAACCTACGCTGCATGGCCTCCCTGATCCTGCAAAGCCTGCGTAAGGATCCTCGTATTCGTGGTATCAAGGAGAAGGACCAATACTGGCTGGCAACCCTCCTTGATCCACGTTACAAGGGTAGGGTTGCGGACCTTATCTTGCCATCGCAGAGGGAGCAGAGGATGAAACATCTTCGGGAGGCCTTGCAGAAAGGTCTGTGCAATGCGTTCCCAGAGACTGGGAGGTTACAAACTCCTGTTTCTGGACAACGTGTTGCTGAGGCTTCGGTCAGTCAAAGAAGGAGCGGTGGAGAAGGTGGCCGTCTGACCGATGCGTTCAGACAATTTTTTGGTCCGCAGCCCCAAGGTATGATCGGTTCCAGCAACCATCGCCAGCGTCTGTTTTACATGGTGCAGGAATACCTAGGGGCAAGATCAGACTTGGACACCTTTCCCACCGAAAATCCTCTGGGTTACTGGGTCTTGAGGATGGATCACTGGCCAGAGCTTGCACAGTATGCAATTGAGCTACTGGCCTGTCCTGCATCCAGCGTTCTTTCGGAACGCACATTCAGTGCTGCTGGAGGCGTGGTAACCGATCACAGGGTGCGTCTGTCCACCGACTCGGTCGATCGGCTGACCTTCATAAAAATGAATCAGTCTTGGATCACCACCAGCTACCAAGCACCTGATGCTGATGTAACTGAATAATTTTTTTCAGATCCCTTCAAAGACTGCCTATGCTGATGCTGAGTGACTATCCCTGAGTAATTATCCTCTTCCTCCTCAATCATCACGCTGATAGCTTGTAAGAACATTTTTGGTTCTGGGCGCCACCACCAGTGCCTAAGGCACAATTTTTCAGCCCCTGTTTAACAGGGGCGTGTAATTACAATTTTTGATGTAATACTTTGCAGCAGGGCTCGTTCCTGCATTCCAACTAGAGTGTCTGTGAGGGGTTGCAGTGTTGTGGCACCAGCACCAGTGCCTAAGGCCCAATTTTTCTGCCCCTGTCTAACAGGGGCGTGTAATTACAATTTTTGATGCAATACTTTACAGCAGGGCTCGTTCCTGCATTCCAACTAGAGTGTCTGTGAGGGGTTGCAGTGTTGTGGCACCAGCACCAGTGCCTAAGGCCCAATTTTTCTGCCCCTGTCTAACAGGGGCGTGTAATTACAATTTTTGATGCAATACTTTGCAGCAGGGCTCGTTCCTGCGTTCCAACTAGAGTGTCTGTGAGGGGTTGCAGTGTTGTGGCACCAGCACCAGTGCCTAAGGCCTAATTTTTCAGCTCCTGTTCAACAGGGGCATGTAATTACAATTCTTGATCTAACATTTCACAGCAGGGCCCTGTGAGGGCTTACAGTGTTGTGGCCACAGCAACACCTAAGGCCCAAATTTCTGCTGAGTATATAGGGCAGGACCCTACTTTCAAACATCTAACTTATAAACGACTCCTACTTGCAAACGGAAGGAGACAACAGGAAGTGAGATGAAATCTACCCCTAGGAAGGGAAATTCTCTCCTGTAAGAGTTAATATGGGAAAACAATTTCTCCTTTCCACTGATGCTTTCCAATCCTTGTTCCACAAAAAAACCCAAATTTTCAAAAAACATTTTTCATTGGGACAAAAAAGTGAGGTGAAATCTTCTGAAGAGGAGGAAAGACAGCAAAACAAATGTCACAGGGGTGATAACCAGTGCTGGGACAAGGTCATCTGGTGCCCAGGGCAAAGATGGCAAACTGCGCCCCCCCCCGGTTGTAAAGAAGGAGCGACTTATAGTGGGACCCAGTGACACTAAGGCTCAGTTCACACCTAGGCATTCCGGATTGCTGTGATTCTGCCTGCAATTTCCAAATTGACGCACAGACACAGACGATTTTGTGGCAATTGTCCCTCAACAAATTGCGACAAAATTGCGGGACGCTTGTTGCCCAAAAGAAGCTCTGGAATACCTAGGTCATGAATGTAGCTTTATACACTGATCAGTGCTAATAATATGCACCGACACTGTACTAATGACAACGGCTGAGAAGGGGTTAATATCTAGGGGCATCCAAGGGGTTAATTGTGTGCCCAACAATGTGTAATGTGTGTACTGATTTTTACCATTGACTGGCTTGTTTATTTTCCCTGCTTTGCAAGCGAACATTTCCTTTGTATAGAGCCCTGTGTTGATTGTCAACACAGGGCTCTGGGCTGTGACACAGCCAGTCAATAGGTCCCGGCCATGAATCACTGGTTGGGATCTGCTGACATACTCCCACTGTGTCAAATCACAGGGGAGTAGGCGGGCAGGGGCATGTACCCGAAACCCTAAGCCTAGATTCACACTATAGCAATGTGAGAACCAGTGCGATTCCAGCGCCGGTTCCCGCATCGCATCTCTCCCGCAGGCAGTTCACGCTGCCCTCTGAGAACCGCTGCGGGTGTCAATAGAATGTTAATGACACCCCCGGATCGGTTTGCAGATTGCGGTGCGAACTGTGGATTCGGACAGGAATCAGATCGAATGGGTGAGACGGGTTGGCAAGTGGTTAATTACCAATGGTATTTGTAATATGCAGCATGAAGGGGTTAATGTGTATTATCAATGCTGCATTAGTTACAAGTGGCAGTTAATTAACCCCTTTGTGTTGCATTAGTGGCATCACTGATAATTAACTGCTGCAGTATGCAGGGGTTAATTAACACTGACACTGGTGCCACTAATGCAGCCCAAAGGGGTTAAATAACTGCCACTTGTCACTAATGCAGCATTGATAATACACATTAACTACCCTTCATGCATATTAAAAAAATACCATTGGTAATATATCAACCGCCCCCCAAAAAAGGAGTTAACAAATTCATCTGCAGATGGCTTACTTACTATTGCTCGGTTCCTCCTCCTCTAGATCACACTCGCTCCTGTCGAGAAACGTCCCCTATCTGATAGTGTCCGCCCTGTACTGCGCATGCGCACAAAGGAGACGCCGAAAGTCTCCGAAGATGAACGGCTGTTCAGGGCGGACCTTTCTCGTCGGAACAGCGCTGCGCCTGCGCAGTACAGGGCGGACAGCCCAACACCAGGGACAGATTAAGAGCAACATGGGCCTGGTGCTAAGGATTTTGGTGGGCCTTTTTATGAAAATAAATAAAATGAAAAACGCAAACAATTCTTTGTTGAATTAAATTAAAGAGAGAGAGGGGTGTGAGAGAGTGGTTGAGAGAGAGAGAGGGGGGGGTTATAGCGCGATAGGGGGGCTGAAAGAGTGGGGATGAGAGGGAGGGGAAAAGAGAGAGAAAGGCGTTGAATGAGAGAGAGGGGACGAGAGAGGGTGAAAGAGAGAGAGAGGGTGAAAGAGAGAGAGAGGGTAGTAGGAAAGAGGGGGTTGAAGGGGGCAAGATAGAGAACAGGGTGAAAGAGAGGGGTTGAGAGAGAGAGAGAGGGGGGTGAGAGTGAGGGGGTGAGTCTGTGGCATAGTACATTACACGGGGGGGGGAATAGCACAGTACATTACATGGTTGGCGCTACACATTACATGGTGGATACATGGATACAGCACATTTAATGGTGGGCGAAGCACAGCACATTACATGGCGGGCACAGCACATTACACTGTTGGCACTGCCCAATACAGCACATTACAAAGGTAGGCACAGTACATTATATGGTGGGCACAGCACATGACATGGTTGGTACTGCACAACACAGCACATTGCATGGTGGGCACAACAGAGCACATGCACACGGTGGGCACAGGACCTTATATGGTGGGCACAGCACATGACATGGCGGGCACAGCTGAGCACATTACATGGTGGGCACTGCACATTACAAGTGGGCACTGCACAGCACATTATATGGTGGGCACAGCATACGATATGGTGGGTACTGCACATGGCATGGTGGGCACTGCACAGCACATGACAAGGTGGGCACTGCATGACACCACATGATATGGTGGGCACTGCATGACACAGCACATTACATTGTGAGCACAGCACATTAATTGGTGGACACCGCACATGACATGGTGAGCCCTGCATAGGGCATTCTATTGTGGGTACTGCACAGCACATGCCATGGTGGACAATTTACAGCACATTACATGGTAAGCACTGCATGGTGCAGCACATGACATGGTGGGCACAACACAGCACGACAGGGTGGGCACTGCACAGTAATTTACATGGTGGCCACTGCACATGACATGGTTGGCACTGCATGGCACAGCACATTACATTGTGGGTACAGTGCATTACATGGTGGGCACTGCATGGCACAGCACATGATGTGGTGGGCACAGCGCATTACATGGTGGGCCCTGAATGGCACAACACATTACATGGTGGGCACTGCATGGCATAGCACATTTCATGGGCAATGCAACTGCACATTACATGTTAGAAACTGCACATGACATGGTGGGCACTGCTGAACAGCACAGTACATTACACAGTGGTCACAACACACTACATGCTAGGCACACACATGGCAGGGTGGGCACAACACATGACATGGTGGGAACTGCACATGACATGGTGGGATCACTGCATGGCACATCACATTACATGGTGGGCACTGTACATTACTTGGTGGGATCACTGCATGGCACAGCACATGACATGGTGGGCACAGCACATTACATGGTGGGCACTGCACATGACATGGTGGGCACAGCACATTACATGGTGGGCACTGCACATTACATGGTGGGCACTGCAATGTACAGCACATGACATGGTGGGCACTGCAATGTACAGCACATTACATGGTGGGCACTGCACATTACATAGTGAGCACTGCAATGCACAGCAAATTACATAGTGGGCACAGCACATTACATGGGGGGCACTACAATACACAGCACATGACATAGTTGGCACAGCACATCACATGGGGGCACTGCAATGCACAGCACATGACATAGTTGGCACAGCACATTACATGGGGGCACTGCAATGTACAGCACATTACATGGGGGGCACAGCACATTACATGGGGGCACTGCAATGCACAGCACATGACATAGTTGGCACAGCACAGTACATGGGGGGCACTGCAATGCACAGCACATGACATAGTTGGCACAGCACATTACATGGGGGGCACTGCAATGCACAGCACATGACATAGTTGGCACAGCACATTACATGGGGGGCACTGCAATGCACAGCACATGACATAGTTGGCACAGCACATTACATGGGGGCACTGCAATGTACAGCACATTACATGGGGGGCACAGCACATTACATGGGGGCACTGCAATGCACAGCACATGACATAGTTGGCACAGCACATTACATGGGGGCACTGCAATGCACAGCACATGACATAGTTGGCACAGCACATTAATGTGCTGTGCATTGCAGTGCCCCCATGTAATGTGCTGTGCCCCCCGTGTAATGTGCTGTACATTGCAGTGCCCCCATGTACATGGGGGGCACAGCACATTACATGGGGGCACTGCAATGCACAGCACATGACATAGTTGGCACAGCACAGTACATGGGGGGCACTGCAATGCACAGCACATGACATAGTTGGCACAGCACATTACATGGGGGGCACTGCAATGCACAGCACATGACATAGTTGGTACAGCACATTACATGGGGGGCACTGCAATGCACAGCACATGACATAGTTGGCACAGCACATTACATGGGGGGCACTGCAATGCACAGCACATGACATAGTTGGCACAGCACATTACATGGGGGCACTGCAATGCACAGCACATTACATGGGGGGCACAGCACATTACATGGGGGGCACAGCACATTACATGGGGGGCACAGCACATTACATGGGGGGCACTGCAATGCACAGCACATGACATAGTTGGCACAGCACATTACATGGGGGCACTGCAATGCACAGCACATTACATGGGGGGCACAGCACATTACATGGGGGCACTGCAATGCACAGCACATGACATAGTTGGCACAGCACATTACATGGGGGGCACTGCAATGCACAGCACATGACATAGTTGGCACAGCACATTACATGGGGGCACTGCAATGTACAGCACATGACGTGGTGGGCACAGCACATTACATGGGGGCACTGCAAGGCACATGACATGGTGGGTACAGCACATTACATGGGGGCACTGCAATGCACAGCACATGGTGGGCACAGCACATTATATGGGGCACTGCAATGCACATGACATGCTGGGCACTGGGCACAAGAGCACATTACATGGGGGGAAGCAGCAGTCTTTCCACTAGCGCAATAAAACACCTCCCTAACAAATGTACTAACCTTATCTCCCGGGCTCCTGCTGGTTAGGACATCAGCGCCCCTCCCCCAGACAGCTCCCAGACACTGAGGACGATCTGTGTGAATGAACAGATCCTGTGATAGGAGTCAGGCATGGACAGAGACAGGACTCGGCTGCACTGACTCTTGTCTCCTCCATGTGAGCACAGAGGGCTCCTCCTCTTCCTTCAGGAAGGCACACAGATATTCATAAGAAACTGCCATGGGCCTATATTGAGGGAGGGGCCTGGAGCTGCAGCTCCACCAGCCCCTATGTTAATCCGGCCCTGCCCAACACTATCCCATAGGGGGGGGGGACTTTCTTGTCAGAACAACGGCAGTCGGGCGGAGATTGCTCTGTCTGACAGGGAAGTGAAGGGCTCGTCCTCGCTGTGCACTAGCGCATGGCACAGACATCATAGCAGCTCTGACTGGCTGTGCAGTATTCTGTGTGTACAGTCCAGCCACTTCACCTGCGCCCCCCTTCCTCTAGTAATTTGTCCCGCCCAGGGCATCCGCCCCTTCCGCCCCTGCCTTGTACCGGCCCTGGTGATAACCCTTCCCTATGTTTTCCAAAAAGCTTAAAAAAGATTTTTTGGCTGGAGCTAAACACGTTAAAAATGTACCCGTTCAAAATTACAAAGAGATTCTACTTAACAACAAACCTACAGTCCCTGTCTTGTTTGCACCGCCTGTATACTGCTGTTCAGAGTATATAGGGCCTGGTGGCCCCACACCTTTCCTTATTTTAATTTGGGTGCGGGGTTCCCCTTAATATCCATACAAGACCCAAAGGGCCTGGTAATGGACTGGGGGGTACCCATGCCGTTTGTCTCACTGATTTTCATCCATATTGCCATGACCCGACATGACATTAAACCCGCAAGCAGTTTTAAATGAGATTTTTTCCTTTAAAAATGACATTTGGTGCAGGGACTGTTCTAAACACGGCAAACACGCGTCACTTTACAGGCATACTATAGACACCCCCCAGGTACGATATTTAAAGGAATATTTCACTTTTTTTTTTACTTTAAGCATCATTAAAATCACTGCTCCCGAAAAAACGGCCGTTTTTAAAAGTTTTTTTTGCATTGATACATGTCCCCTGGGGTAGGACCCGGGTCCCCAAACCCTTTTTCGGACAATACCATGCAAATTAGCCTTTAAAATGAGCACTTTTGATTTCGAACGTTCGAGTCCCATAGACGTCAATGGGGTTCTAACGTTCGTGCGAACTTTCGGTCCGTTCGCGGGTTCTGGTGCGAACCGAACCGGGGGGTGTTCGGCTCATCCCTAGTCATTACACCACCTTTGAGTCCAGGTCCCGAGGGGTGGCGATCTTTGTTAGAAAAAATATTATGTTTGATATTGAATGCATCTACAAGGATCCTGCTAGAAGATTTATTATTCTTAAGGGCTCCATACATGGGAAGAACATTACGGTCGCTAATTTTTATGCCCCTAATGAATCCCAAGCTTCCTTTTTTAGGGCTTTTTTTCAGATACTGCATAGATTCTCCTCCCCGCACACGGTGCTCGGGGAGATTTTAACTTGGTGGCCCACTCCACCCTCGACAGAAGCAGGAGGGGGGGAGTTACCAATGCTTTCTCCTAAAACGGTTAAAACTTTACTCCACACCCACAACTCGGGAGACGCATGGAGGGCTCACAACGTGGGCGCTAGGGAGGATACCTTCTACTCCCACCCCCACGATAGCTACTCTAGGCTGGATTACCTATTTTGCAAACCCATTCTTTAGCAAATTCAACTGACGCAGCCATACATCCCTGCCCCTGGTCTGACCATCAGGTGGTCTCTCTTGGTATTTCCCACATAGGCCTTAAACCCTCCACTGCAGGCTGGAGACTTAATGAGTCCCTCCTCACTGACCCAATCCTAACCTCCCAAATCTCTAAATATATGGAGGAATATTTTATCACTAACAAGATAGATAAAACCTCCCCATCCATCTTATGGGCAGCCCATAAAGTGGTGATTCGCGGCCACCTAATCCAATTAGCAGCCAGTAGAAGAAAGGAGAAAGCAGCGGATATAACTAGACTTACAGCTGAACTAGATAAACTGTACCATTTGCACTCCCAAAGTCATTCCCCAGGGTTACTCCACCAAATTAATTAAAACTTGATATTTTTTCTTTTCTTTATATTATTATATTCTTTCCCTTTGCAGCGTGTATCTCATAGGCATACAGTGCCTTGCAAAAGTATTCGGCCCCCTTGAACTTTTCAACCTTTTGCCACATTTCAGGCTTCAAACATAAAGATATAAAATTTTAATTTTTTGTGAAGAATCACCAACAAGTGGGACACAATTGTGAAGTGGAACGAAATCTATTGGATAGTTTAAACTTTTTTAGCAAATAAAAAACTGAAAAGTGGTGCGTGCAAAATTATTCGGCCCCTTTACTTTCAGTGCAGAAAAACTCACTCCAGAAGTTCAGCGAGGATCTCTGAATGATCCAATGTTGTCCTAAATGACTGATGGTGATAAATAGAATCCACCTGTGTGTAATCAAGTCTCTGTATAAATGCACCTGCTCTGTGATAGTCTCAGGGTTCTGTTCAAAGCGCAGAGAGAATCATGAAGACCAAGAAACACACCAGGCAGGTCCGTAATACTGTTGTGGAGAAGTTCAAAGCCGGATTTGGATACAAAAAGATTTCCCAAGCTTTAAGCATCCCAAGGAGCACTGTGCAAGCGATCATTTTGAAATGGAAGGAGTATCAGACCACTGCAAATCTACCAAGACCTGGCTGTCCCTCTAAACTTTCAGCTCAGACAAGGAGAAGACTGATCAGAGATGCAGCCAAGAGGCCCATGATCACTCTGGATGAACTGCAGAGAACTACAGCTGAGGTGGGAGAGTCTGTCCATAGGACAACAATCAGTCGTACACTGCACAAATCTGGCCTTTATGGAAGAGTGGCAAGAAGAAAGCCATTTCTCAAAGATATCCATAAAAAGTCTCGTCTAAAGTTTGCCACAAGCCACCTGGGAGACACACCAAACATGTGGAAGAAGGTGCTCTGATCCGATGAAACCAAAATCAAACTTTTTGGCCACAATGCAAAACGATATGTTTGGCGTAAAAGCAACACAGCTCATCACCCTCAACACACCATCCCCACTGTCAAACATGGTGGTGGCAGCATCATGGTTTGGGCCTGCTTTTCTTCAGCAGGGACAGGGAAGATGGTTAAAATTGAGGGGAAGATGGATGCAGCCAAATACAGGACCATTCTGGATGAAAACCTGTTGGAGTCTGCAAAAGACCTGAAACTGGGACGGAGATTTATCTTCCAACAAGACAATGATCCCAAACATACAGCAAAATCTACAAAGGAATGGTTCACAAATAAACGTATCCAGGTGTTAGAATGGCCAAGTCAAAGTCCAGACCTGAATCCAATCGAGAATCTGTGGAAAGAGCTGAAAACTGCTGTTCACAAACGCTCTCCATCCAACCTCACTGAGCTCGAGCTGTTTTGCAAGGAAGAATGGGCAAGAATTTCAGTCTCTCGATGTGCAAAACTGATAGAGACATACCCCAAGCGACGTGCAGCTGTAATTACAGCAAAAGGTGGCTCTACAAAGTATTAACGCAAGGGGGCCGAATAATTTTGCATGCCCCGCTTTTCATTTTTTTATTAGTTAAAAAAGTTTCAACAATCCAAAAGATTTCGTTCCACTTCACAATTGTGTCCCACTTGTTGGTGATTCTTCACAAAAAATAAAAATTTTATATCTTTATGTTTGAAGCCTGAAATGTGGCAAAAGGTTGAAAAGTTCAAGGGGGCCGAATACTTTCGCAAGGCACTGTATATGCTTAACATCTTATAACTGTATTCGCACTTTAATTAAGGACCTCCCAGAATAGTATGGGTTTTTTTTCTTGATTGTAACTATGGCTTATTATTACTGCTATGTTTTTTTTTCCAATAAAATCGTTTGTATTAAAAAAATAAAATAAAATAAAAAATATAGAAAAATATAATAAAATAGAATAATGAAGTAAATAAATTTAAGTTTAAATTCAAACCCAAATTTGGAGGGAATATAAAGGGATGAGACCGGAATGGATTGCCCCTTCACAATCCGTATAGATATGAATCAATAATTGGACAGATAACAATTTAGATCCATGTCGACATCAATACCTGCCGGAGTAAATGTATTCAATCGATAAATCCATTCCGTTTCATTTTTAGATATTCTCTGAACCATGTTTCCTCCCCTCCAATCAGCATCCAGTTTGTCAATCCTAAAAAATCTAGCCAAGCTAGGATCCTGCTGATGGTGGATTCTAAAATGGTTAGAGAGACTGTGTTTGGGAAAACCGTTTTTAATGTTTGTGAGGTGTTCATTGATGCATGTGCAGAGGTTTCTCTTGGTACGTCCGAGATACTTGACATAGGTGGATTTACAGGTGATGAATTTATCTATTTTGTAGTCTTTATCCATGCTGAAGGATGTGAAATGTTCTACTTTTCTTATATTATTCCTAGTTAATCTGCAGGCTTTACACTTCCTACAATAAAAAAACCCTTTGAGATCCAGGAAAGTGGGAGCTCTCCTGGTGGGGTTTAATACATTCGGGGCTAGTTTATTTCGCAAATTCGGTGCATGCCGATAGATGAACCTAGAGTGGAGTATATTATATATCATGGCGATTCCTTTCGTCTTTGGTACATTGGTATGCCAAAATTTCCATACTTTTTCAAAGATTGGTATGTGGGGGTTTTTTGTATGTTGGTAGCACAAAGTAATCTGGTTATATGTGAAAATTTATTTCATTGGAATTTGGTGTTTGTGCACTAAGTCTGTGAATGACATATGAAGAGATCCTTTAAGTAGTGGATGTCTTTGCTTAACCACTAGTTTAGGGATATGTTTGGGATTACCCATTTAAGAGATTCTAATGGGATGGGGATGTCAGTGGATGATAAAATATCATCCTCTGTTGTCCTCAGATAAGACCATGCCTAGATTGTGGCTTGTATGGTAGGATGATCTATTTTAATCCCCGTGTGAAGTAGGTCAGATGCTATAAGGAGGGTTAATGGTGATTTGGGGTGTATCCAGGCAAATTCTAATTGGCACCAAAGTTTTATAGTGGCGTTTACAAACCAGTTTTTGGTCCAGTAAAGCAGCTGCAAAGTAGTCCTTTAGTACTGGTATTCACATACCTCCCACTGACTTGTGCTTCCTTTGCATTTAAGGAGGACATCTTGCCCTACCGCCTTCCCAAATAAATTGTGACATTTGTCTTTGCATTGTTGTAAAGAAAAAGGCGGGTATGTGAATTGGAAGTGAACGTAGTAAATTATTTTTGGCTGTGATGGTTGGTTGCTGTTTGCTCTGCGAGGGAACGCCTTGAATTCCTGGGTGTGTTCTAATTTTCTCCGCCAAGGGCTCCATAATTGGGGCAAAGATTAGTGGAGATAAGGTAAGGGGCAGCCCTGTCTTGTCCCATTAGTAATTTGAACATTTTTGGAAAACATGCCTTCCGTGAATACATATGCCGAGGGGTATAAGGCTGATATTGCTTTTTGAAGTGGACTCTATGAAAAGCCTTCTCTGCATCTAACGTGAGAAGCAGAGAAGGCTCCCCGGATTTTTCCACTAAGTGTATGAGCTTCACCATTCTCCTGGTTGCGTCTGTAGCTTGGCGGCCAGACACAAATCCCACCTGGTCATGGTTAATTAGTTTTGGTAGCAGGTTTTTTAGTCTGTTGGCAAGCAGTTTGGCACACAATTTCACATCCACAATTTTGAGGTACATTCGGCTCTTTTGTGGCTGTAAGCATTTCAGCTCTGGACATTGTGGCATCAAAGACCTGTAATAGGTATGGTGACAGGATAGAGCTAAATAATTGATAGTATTCTGATGAATATCCATCTGGTCCTGGAGATTTTTATTGGGCAAGCTTAATTAATTTCTCTATTTCTGGTACTTTAAAGGGTTGGTTTAATTGAGACAATTCTATTTGCGAACGTGTGGGTAAGGTTACTGACGCGAGGAAGTCATATATAATTTCATCTGTTGGTTGATCGGTATCAGGGTCATTTTTAAAATTATATAGTGATTCATAGTAGTCGCTAAAGGAGTCCGCAATTTCTTTTGGGTTTGTGAGGTTGTTGAGCCACTTTGTCCATTGCTTTTTTATTTTTGCACTTAATTGTATAAGTAATTCCCTGATGTAAACCTTATAAGAGTTCCACAGTGTGAAGGGATCATCGACCTAAGGGGCATTAAGGTCAAAAAATTATTTGAGGGCTTTAAGAATTAGTTTTGCTTTCTCTGGTTGAGAAAGGGTCTAGATATCATTGCGGCATCTGTTTGCCCTGGTTTCGGAGCGATTTTCCCCCACACTGATGGAAATTAGAGCGTGGTTGGACCACGTAATGAAATGTATATCTGACTTAACAATCTTCTGCAACATAAACTTGTCTACCAAAAATAAATCGATGTGAGAGTATGTGTGATGTACGTTGGAGAAAAGTGTAAAATCTCGTTCTGATGAATGTTGACATCTCCAAACATCGAACATTCCTGAGGTGGAATAAAATGGGCCAATGTCGCCCTGTGTGTAACTGGAAAGGTCCAGGTCTTTATCTGGAATTGAATTAAAGTCCCCGCATAGGTTCACATGTCCCTGACGGATTGAGGAAACTTTTTTTCAAACTTTCTTCAGGAAAAACTATTGCTTCGTGTTGGGAAGGTATAAGTTGACCAACGTGTATTTGGTGTTATTAATTTTAATCCTAATCCTATCCTATTTAATTTTAATCCTCAGATGAGGATTATATATCTGCCTGAGTCATCTAAATGTGTTCCTAGTTGATTAAATTGAATAGAATCTTTGATAGCAAGCCTCTTTTTTAGGGGCCATTACCCATAAATACATGTGGAAATTTGCGATGTTAAAAATCCGGAGGTTTATGGGATACAAAGTGTGTCTCTTGAAAGCATATGATATCACATTTGAGCCTGTCTGCTTCCTTCCAGGCCATCTGTCTCTTAGTAGGACTGTTCAGGCCTTTCACATTGAAAGACAAAATTTTAAATGCTATTGTGTATGACTGGAGATGTCAGTAGGGGTGTGTTGTTGGCAGTTCTGTATGACAGGAGACAGCTGTGTAGTTATATTACCTGTTGTGAGGTTAGTTGCTGATGCAGCTTTAGTAAGTGAAGATCTATTGACCTGAGAGATGACATGTCGTTCAAGTATTCAGAGATGGAAGTCTATACTGGAGAAGCTTTACAGGAAATGAACCAAAAAAAAAAACAAAGATAAAAAATGAACGATTCTGTGCAGAATCTGTGTGGAAAGTTAACGGCTAAAACCTGTGGAGTTAAAAGAAATAGCAATGTGGCAATCTCCTGGGCCACCAGGGAATGGGATGAAATTGTAATAAGTAGGTACACAGTTTAGCCTGTTTCCACATCTTAGTTGTCTCGAGTAGACAAAGGTGAGCGAGAGAAACATTCCTCTGCTGTACATGGCTCTATGATTTGCCATTCTCGCATGAAGCGGAGGCCTTACTTTACATTAGGGATCACATAAGTGGTGTCATCTTTTGTCACCAGCAATTTGGCAGGGTAAAGCCAGCGATAGGTGATACGGTGGTTATTCAGAGGTTTTGTAATTGTGGCAAGTTGCCTACGTTGTTGCAAGGTGAAGGCTGATAGATCGGCAAAGAATGACAGTTCTTGTAAACTTTGAGGCAAGGTTTCACATTGTCTTATGGATGTCATGAACTGGTCTTTTATGTGATACATGTGAATTCTGACTATAGTGTCCCTGGGCAGATGAGACGGGATATGCTTGAGTCTTGGCAACCTATGAATATGACCTATGAGAAGATCTTCTAACAGTGCGCAGGAAGTGCGTCTTTCATGAGATTGGTGAAATAATCTTTCAGGTCTGGAGGTTTGACCAATTCTGGGATCCCCCGAATTTTGACATTATTACGTTGTGATCTGTCCTCTAAGTCTGCCATTTTACTTTTCATTAAAATGGTTATTAAAGGTAGATGCAAATTCCTCCATTTTTGTCTTGATATGGGAGACTCAATTTACTGCAGAAACTTCTGATTTAAATTGTTGTGCCAGCACTAGTATGTCTGCATGTAAGGTTGAGCGCAGTGACACTAACATATCTTTCAATGTGGTGTCCATGATGGCTGGTTAGTTGTGGGGAATTCTGAGATGGAGTCTTGTAACTCCCTGGTGTCATCTAGAGATGATTCAAAACAGCTTACCTCCAGGTGTCTCTCTGGTGAGGTATTCTTTTTCTGCTTGCTCTTTGCTGGGCTAGATGAGGATGATGGTGGTTAAGTGTTTCCACCTTGTCCCTGTCTGTTGCCGTGCCCTGGGTTCATTTAATGAGCTGTGCTGCGGGTAAGAGCCGCGTGTAGATTCAGCAGAGCCACTGCCGCCATTTTGATTGTTGTAGCAGCACAGCTGCTGGAAGAAGTCGGTCATTTTCCCCGGCTTTGTGTGCTCCTTTCTCTTCCATGATGGCATTGGGATGTGTGCCCATAGTGTGGGAGCCTGATGGTGGCTCGGTCCGAGGCTCTGTGTCGCAGTATTCATCCCTGATGGCCCGTGGTGGAGAGGAGCTGTCTTAGTGAGCAGCCATTCACTCCACCAGCTAGTCACGCCCTGTGTTACTGTATTTAAATCTGCTAATACTTCTTCATCCAGAGTGGTGTCCGTCTAATACAGCAGTTACAATAGGGGGAGCCTAAAAAAAGAAGACTAATACAGCCACCACATCTAATGTTTGGTAAGCTGCAATATATAGGATTTTTGGTTTTGGGTTTAGTACTACTTTAATGGTATTATCACAGTGGAATTAAACTTTTTAAGCAGGAGCACTTGACATAATCTGCACATATGTATAGCATACTTGCACATCATGACAGACTTACCTCTTAGTTTGCCCCATTCCAGTGCTAACAATGACAACAGCCTGCCACCATTTTATTAATGCTTCTGCCATCTTCTTATAATCTTCTTCCAGTTTGGTGCTTTCTTTCTTAGGCAGTTAGATGATGATATAACTTCCAGTCATGTGTGCAGAAGTTACGTTGTTCCAGGACCCAGCCTTATTCTTGACAATTTACAGACCATGACCAAAATATACACTGCACTGCGCATAACAAAAACAAAATTGCTTGAGAAATGGGTTTACTGAATGCTGCAACATATAAAATATCGTACCTTGCTGACTTTCCCTTCAAAGTCACTCCAGAATTGTAAATATACTATATGTCCCAAGTGAACTTTTGTTAAATGGTTTAGTCATAGCAGTTAGCATTTTTTTTTTTCGTACCACATGAAAACAAAGTTTAAATTTATTCAAAAGTACTCACTAACTATAGATATTTCTTGGGTACTTCCCCACAAATGCAGACACTTGTTTCCCACTCTAAAAGTTTGTATCAAAACAATGTTCTCTCCCAACATGACAACAACTGAGAAGATAACCAGAGCGCATCCGTTGTTAGAGAGGAGCTGCGGTCTGCTCACATAATTCGTAATAAAAACATCTTTGCCATTCTGAAGCTTCCCTCCAACCACTTTGGATATTTTTTTACATATACTGTGATTCTGTACTTGCCAAATATTCTGCAGAAATCTCCCTCCACTGAGTCTGGCTACAATAATTTTAACTGTGGGTAGCTGAAGCTGCTGCCTGTTCACTTCCTGGATTTACACAGACACACAGAGGCACACCTCCAGCTCTGCAGCTCTCATTGGCCCTCTTATGGCTATTCCCCCCTCTCTTCCTGGTAAACTCTCACAAGAGTGAGAGAGAGAGCTGTGCATGATGTCATACACCTAGGCTAATGACCAGACAAGAAAGAGTAAATGGGCTGTATAAAGTATTTACTGGCAGAAAAAAAATGTTATAATATCCAAAGGTAAAAAAACAAGGGCAGAAAATTTAATATATAGGATGACTGAAGTTCCGCTTTAAGCCATTTTGGTACTCCCCTCGGGCATGTTCTGATCTCTCACTTTAGGACAGACCCCATCTACACAACTATCCACATCCAGACATAGTTACATAGTTACATAGTAGGTGATGTTGGAAAAAAGACACAAGTCCATCAAGTCCAACATATGAGTGTGATTATATGCCAGTATTGCATTGTATATCCCTGTATGTTGTGGTCGTTCAGGTGCTTATTTAATAATTTTTTTAAACTATCGATGCTCCCCACTGAGACCACCACCTGTGGAAGGGAATTCCACATCCTTGCCACTTTTACAGTAAAGAACCCTCTACGTAGTTTAAGGTCAAACCTCTTTTCTTCTAATTTTAATGAATGGCCACGTGTTTTGTTAAACTCCCTTCCGCAAAAAGTTTTATCCCTATTGTGGGGTCACCAGTACGGTGTTTATAAATTGAAATCATATCCCCTCTCAAGCGTCTCTTCTCCAGAGAGAATAAGTGCAGTGCTCGCAACCTTTCCTCATAACTAATATCCTCCAGACCCTTTATTAGCTTAGTTGCCCTTCTTCTACTCGCTCCAATTCTAGTACATCCTTCCTAAGGACTGGTGCCCAGAACTGGACAGCATACTCTAGGTGTGGCCAGACCAGAGTCTTGTAGAGCGGGAGAATTATCGTTTTATCTCTAGAGTTGATCCCTTTTTAATACATGCCAATATTCTGTTTGCTTTGTTAGCAACAGCTTGCCATTGCATGCCATTGCTGAGCCTATCATCTACTAGGACCCCCAGGTCCTTTTCCATCCTAGATTCCCCAGAGGTTCTCCCCCCAGTGTATAGATTGCATTCATATTTTTGCCACCCAAATGCATTATTTTACATTTTTCTACATTAAACCTCATTTGCCATGTAGTTGGCCACCCCATTAATTTCTTCAGATCTTTTTGCAAGGTTTCCACATCCTGCAGAAAAGTTATTGGCCTGCTTAGCTTAGTATCGTCCACAAATACAGAGATTGAACTGTTTACCCCATCCTCCAGGTCGTTTTTAGGAACAAAATAAATAGGATTGTTCCCAGCACAGAACCCTGGGGGACCCCACTACCCACCTCTGACCATTCCAAGGACTCCCCATTTATCACCACCCTCTGAACTTGCCCTTGTAGCCAGTTTTCAATCCATGTACTCACCCTTTGATCCATGCCAACAGACCTTATTTTGTACAGTAAACGTTTATGGGGAACTGTGTGAAATGCTTTTTTTAAAATCCAGATACACCATGTCTACAGACATCACTTCCAGTATGCAGCATAAAGACTTTCATTCAGGATTATACTGACTGAATTGGAACTAATGAACAAATGGATGCTGAACCGATAGTACCAAACAAAATGTAATGCACTCACACATAAAAAAAAACAAGTTAGTTAATAATAAGCATCTTAACCCACCCCAAGAGTCTTCCTCTAGGCTAGGGTTACAAATCCTGAAGGCTAATACAGAGATAATCAAGAAGCATCGTGGCTGGCCTTTCTACTTGCCAGCATGTGTATAGAATAATAAAATGTATAATGATATTTCACTAACAGGCACTTTATTGGAAGTAAATAGACTCTAACAGGAGAACTACTATTCTTGCCACTTTAACTACTTGCCTACTGGGCACTTTCACCCCTTCCTGCCCAGACCAATTGTCAGCTTTCATTGCTGTTGCACTTTGAATTACAATTGAGCGGTCATGCAACACTGTACAGAAACAACATTTTTATAATTTTTTGAGACAGATAGATATTTCTTTTGGTGGTATTTAATCACCAAACAAATGAAAAAAGTCTGTTATGTTTTTTATGTTTGAAAAAAAAAGTTTTTTCTCAGTTGCGTTATAAAATTTTGCAAATAAGTAATTTTTCTCCTTCACTCATGTGCGCTGATGAGGCTGCACTGATATACTGCACTGATGGTCACTGATAGGCTGCACTGATGGGCACTTATAGGCTGCACTGATGGGCACTGATAGGCTGCACTGATGGGCACTGATAAGTTGGCACTGATAAGCTGCACTGATGAGGGGGCACTAATGAGGCAGCACTGATGAGCACTAATAGGCAGCACTGATAGGCGCCATTGATGGGCCCTGATAGGCGGCACTGTGGGGCATTGATAGGTGGCACTGTGGGTCACTGAGTGCCCATTAGAGCACTGATAGAAGGCACTTATTGGCACTGACAAGCATCACTGGTGGGCACTGTTGGGGCTGCACTGATCATCAGGACACTGATGATCAGTGCCCTAAAAGTCAGTGCAGATGTCCCTTGTGTGGATTTGCTGGTTCTTGACTCCCCTCTCCTCGCTCCCTGTCAGTGTGAGGGGAGGATTGCCGAAAACAGGCAAATCCTGTGTACATACATTGTGATCAGCTATGATTAGACACAGCTGATCATGTGGTAAAGAGCCGCTGTGATTCGCTCTCCAGCCCAATCTGTAATCAGATGCATACAAAGGAAGGGAGGACGTCATATGACAGCCTCCCAGCAAAGTGCGGCAGCACTGTAGCCATCATTTGGCTGTAGCACAGTTGCAAAGGGGTTAGGCTGTATTTGCTAAACCAGATTCTCATTTTATTTACATGTGTATTTAGTTACACAGAAGTTTATCTGGTGCATCTTCAGCAATATTTCCTTAATGCCCATGCAGATCTGATGGAAGGAATCAAGTCCAAAGCTCTGATGTAGGCCTGAGCTGGGTGAGCAAAGACTAGAGATGAGCCAAATGCACCTGAGCTCAGGTTGAGGCAGGTTCGGCAAACTTTACTGATGTTCAGTGTGGCACATTCCATCACTCTACCTAACCAATAAATATATAGCAATTATTGTTAAAACCAATTTGTGACCAAAGTTCCAGTGCTTCAATAGTAAAAAGACCACTGATGCCGCATACACACGAGCGGACTTTCCGGCAGACTTGGTCCGGCGGACCGGACTCCGTCGGAGAATTCGATCGTGTGTGGGCTCCAGCGGACATTTTTTCCCAAAAGTCCGACGGACCTAGAAATGAAACATGTTTCAAATCTGTCTGACGGACTCGGCTTTCTAGCGTGCAAACCGTTCGTCTGTGTGCTAGTCCGACGGACCAAAACTGACGCATGCTCTGAAGCAAGTACAAGACGGAAGCGCTCGGTCTGGTAAAACTAGCCTTCGTATTGAAGCTAGCACATTCCTCATGCTGCTAATTCTGTGATCTTTTAATACAGCGCATTCTTTTCTTCTTTATAATGCTAGAAGAATGAAGTTGTTTTGCTGCTTATATTCACACAGAGTTCTCACTACTTTCTTCATTATTTATCCTCATGTCATGACTAATATTATATTTTTTAAAAGCCAGATCTCCATAAATAATGTTGAAAAATATTTATTTGACTCATCTTTTTTACTTTTATATTTCAACAATATATATTTTACAATTTGTGAAAAAATTTAAAAAATCTATTGATTTAAATTTTTATTTTTTTTTAAGAGTTTCAAGTTACCACAATAACATTATTATCTTTTATTGTTTATGAACCTTAATGAGGTTGGTGTCCCTTGTTAATTTGACATTAATTTGAGGGGGGTTATTTTCAAAAGGCAAATTCATTTAGCACTACAAGTGCAAAGTGCACTTGAAATTGCACTGAAAGAGCACGTGGAAGTGCAGTCGCTGTGGATCCGTGGGGCACGTGCAAGGACACAAAAAAAATTCATTTTAGCTTGCACATGATTTGATGATAAAATCAGCAGAGCTTCCCCTCATTTCAGATCTTCCCCTCAGATCTACACTGCACTTCCAACTTGCAGTGCAATTTAAAGCGCACTTTGCACTTGTAGTTTGCACTTGAATTGCGAAATGATTTTGCCTTTTGTAAATAACCCCAATAGTCTTTTTGACATGTACCTGCCTACTCACAAACAAAAGGTCCTTTTTGAAGAAAAACACATAGTAAATAATTTGTGGTAAATAAAATAGCCATTTATTCTGGGAAAAACATAAATGAGGAAGGCAACACTGGAAACACTTTTGGAATTTGTGAAGCCTTTTGTCCCCCAGGGCAAACATCAAGTCAGTGGAAAACAAAATTGGGATCTTGTGGAGTCCATAGAATAGGGAGCACGATCTGCTTCTTCTGTCAGACCAGACGGAAGCCAGGCAATCACTTTCGACTCTTCCGTGGAGCCTTCCCTCCACGCTGCCCTGCAGCCTTCCCTCCACACTTCTCTGCAGCCTTCCCTTCACGCTTCTCTGCAGCCTTCCTTGGAGGCTGTGCCTCTGGTGGTGTACTTGTGACAGGAGGAGGAGGAGGAGGAGGAGGAAGAGGGGCTTCATCAGAAATATGCTTGTTTGAGTGAGCTGGCCCCTCAACCCCTTCTGAAGGGCCTCATAAAAAAGCCCCTCACAGAGGAGGCGTTGCCCCTTCTCAAGTTCCATCAGCCTGGTGGCCAAATAAGTACCATAGGCCTCTTCAGCATTGGGGGGGTTACTCAGCATTTGGCTGGCTTCCCGAATGAGGGCAAGTAATTCCTCCTCTGTTCGGGTCATCTTCCTGGGCCTATTGGTGGTAAGGCGGAGGGGAGGCACCTGGCATTCTGTGAGGCTTCTACTGCGCCCAGCAACCTCCTGCCTGCCACTGGGCACGGTCTCCTCCTCTCTGCCACTGGGCACAGCCTCCTCCTGGCTGAGCTCATCCTGTGTATAAAAAAAGGGACATAGTTGTATTTTTTGCTTCCTCAATCACACACAATTTTCAGCTCATGACTTGCAAATATAATTTAAAAAAAAATAGAAAAGGCTATCATTTTGACCCCACCATTATTCTAGCTGTTCGCCAATCTTTGAACAACATTTTTGGCCACTACTGTCTAGTGATATGTATACATAATAATAATTGTGATTAAATCATTGATTTGTAAGCAATTCAAACATTTTAGTTTACATCATTAATATTTAGACAATCCAAAATTACAAAAAAAAGTATACCTGGCTGCAGCTGGGCGCATCCACTTCATCAAGCATGAAAGAGCCCGGTTCTTCCTGGGATGCCTCAGCTGGGGTGGAGGGAAGGGGGGAGGGAAGGGTCGAAAGCGATTGCCTTGCTTCTGTCTGGTCATCCAGAAATCTCAGTTTGGGGTAGTACCACAGCTTTGGGACATAAACCTTATCTGCTGCTGCTCCTGATTTGAGGGAATCCTGTATCTTCTTGTTTTCCCGCCTGTACATATTCCACAAGATCCCAATTTTATTTTCCACTAACTTAATGTCTGCCTGGGGGACTCAAGTCTTTACAAACTCCAGAAGTCTCCACCGGTGTTGCCTGCCTTGCATGTTTAATGAAATACAAGGGGTGCTTGACCTCCCACAGGTTTCGGTTCTCTTGATAGAGGTCAATAAAATGACTCAAAAAATCCTCCTCCTTAAAGGGATTCATTTTTTCAGAAAGACAAGACACAAGATAAAAACTGTAATGTCAGTCCAAACTCCCAGTATTAGCTTGATCACAATATAGGGCGCACACACACCAAACACATACGCAAAACACATACACAAAACACACACCCACGTTTAAATCTTACCTTCGTTTATGACGCTCGCTACTTCCATTCGGACATACATAGGCCAGCATACTAGCTTTATATACACTGCGCATGTGTCATGCTCCACCTGCGTCGCCCGCCCCTGACGTTCTTTATGGCGATTTCTGTATGATGATTTTTCCCCGTCCCTTGACTCTTCGTTGCGCAGTGTGGGAGTGTATAGATAAAGATGGTGGAGACATTCTTAGGAACTAGCGCAGAGGAACGCCCGGAGCCACAAACATCCAGATCCAGGAGGAGATATATGGCCACCAACATGGCCTTTGAAGAGATGGTGGAGATGGTGGCCATATTGAGGAGGGAGGACTATGATGGCAAAAAAGGACCATACACCAGATCCAATATGCGGAAGGACAAAACAATGTCCTCAGTCGTCACCACTCTTGAGCAAAAATTTGGTATTACACGGGCTAAAGACCAATTGAGAAAGCATTGGTCTGACCTAAAAACTAGGGAGACAGAACAATATTGCAGAATCAAGAAGGTGCTTAAAAAAAGTAAGTACTTGTCGTGTGTTCCTATTGAGATACTTAACTTGCATGCTGATCCATATGCTTTTCGTTTATACTGTTGAACGATGCGATCGTTCGTAAATATTGTTCTTTTTAAACTACATATGATTATAATTAAATGCCGTTCGTTTGGCAAGAAATACGATGGTACAGGGTTTTAGCATACATTTAGGTCTTGATAATTTGTCATGTTAAAAGAAGTTTGGGATATTGTTGTGTAGATGTGTTTGAAACTAGAATGCTTAGAAAAAATGATTCAGTGTAATGTAAGGACAGGACACAGTAGCTGTTTTCACATCTGGACTCAGGAGCACTAGTGTACTGTGTGACACCAGAGAACATTTTTGAGGGTAATCCACACAGGGGCTCCAGGGGATACTTGAGGTGTCTCCATCTGTGAAACTTGGACAAAAATAGTAAGTATTGCAGTTTGGTTAAAAGGGAATTTGAATCATGTCTTAAAATAACTTTTTTTCACAAACAGACAATTGTCCCCCACTTCAAAGCAAGGTTTCATATTCCTATTCTGGACTCAAATATCACTGTGTTAAGTAGACCTTTTGTTCCATTCTCATAGGGGAGAAAAGACTCAAACAGCCAGAGGATCCCAGGACCCCACAAACTCACCAGCCTGAAACGGGAATTAGCCCAAGCCCAAACCACGCCCACCCAAGGACCTGGAGGAAGGAGCGGTGGAGGAAGTGGGCGAGATTTGCACCCCACCGAGTGAGTGTCTGACACCCCAGCTTAAGGTAATCTATTTAGACGTGCATATTTCTAAATACATTTTTTCTCCTCAAATTTTAGGTGATGTTCTGGTTGTGGAAGCCCATTTAGTACAGACAGTGCACAAAGGCTCATTAGGCAGATAACGGTCTGGAATGGCCAAATTGATGCAATGCGCAATCAAATTGACAACATGAGAAATCAGCTGGACAGCATGCAACAGGAAATGAAGAACATGATTGATGTTTTGGGGAGAATATAATCACTTTTTGCCTAAAACATCAATCATGTTCTTCATTTCAGTTTAACATTTTATCTTTTTTGTTTTTCAAGTTGTTAAATAGTAAAAGCCAAATTTAGCAGATGCACACGGTGTGCCAACATGTGCTATCTGCCATCAGGGGATCTCAATGTACGCGTTTTGTGTTTGTAACCCCTTCCTCATAATGCTAGTGTAGCACTGGTAGATTTGTAATCTACTGCTGATAGGTAAATTTAGTGGGTTACTTGTTAGGTGAAGTTAGATTTGCCTCTGTTCCAGCTTGGCTGAGTTGCGTGTAGTTTCACACTGCGCCGGTGGGTGACATTGTCACCATGGGCCAGTGTTGGAAAGGCAACGTGTTGAATAATGATGTACTAAAAAATACTAAGACAAGGTATTTGAGCTTCCCTGCAATTTTCCTTTTACCTCTTTCCTGCTACTTCCATTACTACCTGTTCATTAAATCATTGGAAAAAGATACTCAAGTGTCTGGTGCCTACATTGTTTGGAGGTAAACTCAACGGGACCCTAGACCCTGGACCCGGTGCCGGTGAAATAGAGGTGGCGGAAGTGAAGGTAACAGTGCGCTTTAAACCAGCAGCTCCACCAAGAGTTAGTGCTACACTAGTTTTTGAGAGGAAGGGATTGTACCCACAAAACACGTCCATTGATTCCCCATGATGGGAGATAGCACATGTTGACATTACCCATTTGAACTCACAATTTGTGTGCATCTGCAAAATTTGGCTTTTACATGGGTGACATCACCAGCACATTTTTTGACATGTTGAACTTTGTAAGTTCTAGAGTGTTTTTTTATTATGTGTGAAAAAAACCCTGTTGTAAAAAAAAAAGTTTTATAAACAAATATTTTCTTAAAAATATGCATAAAATAACCAAAAAAATAAATATTTTAGATTGATAAAAAAATTAACAAAAAAAAATAATAAAAATTTTAAGGACGTTTGAAAAAAATGCACCTTTGAATGTGCGCACAGTAAAATGTTTTTACTACAACAATGTGTTTGGCTTCTTCTTTCAATACTCAATACCAGTTTTGTGATTCTTTTTGTGTTTACCGTGACAAAGGGCCTTATTGACTAAAGGGAAATGCACTTGGCACTACAAGTGCACTAGGAGATAGCCAAAAATAAAATCAAACTAGAATAAAAACAAGAGATTTGATCCAAAAAAAATGTTTTTATTACTTTAAAGTTTAAATATGTTCTGGCATTGCAATGGCCCCCCTACCATTAAAATAATTGACATATCTGTGCCGCACTTGACGGGCGGTTTGGGGGGCCAAGCCAGTACGGCCAGTATCCAGGCCTGTGAGTGCAGATTCAGCACTAAGTCCGGCCTCAGGCCCAACAGAAGTTAGATATGTTTGTGAATGCCTTCTTAAAAATGTATGTAGTATGCAACAAGACATGATGACATAATTTATTTTATAGTCCGCCATATTGATGGCCGAGAGGAACAAACGGAACTGGCTGGCCATAATCCCGAAGGCATTCTTCACAACTCTTCTCGCTCTGGCCAGCCAGTAGTTAAATACCCTCCTCTCCGGGGTGAGGGACCTTTGGGGGAATGGCCTCATCAGGTGCTCGCCAAGACCGAGGGCTTCATCTTGAGGGGTCCCTCAAACTTCTCGGTATCAGGTGGCAATCCCAGACCACCAGTCTGGAGACGCTGGCACAACTCGGTCTGTGCAAAGACTCCTCCATCCGGCCATTCTTCCCCAGGTCCACGAACATAAAATCATATTGCGCCGATACCACCGCCATCAATACTACACTATTAAACCCCTTATAATTAAAGTAGTAAGACCCCGAATGGGGTAGTGGCACAATGCGAACATGCTTCCCATCGATCACCCCTATACAGTTGGGAAAGAACCCAACGGTCAGCGAACTGGGAGGCCACACTCTGCCATTCCTGTGGCGTGGAAGGAAACTGTGGAGTCAAACAAGAAACAAAAATATATAAGTACTTTTAAAGATAACTTTGCAAGCAGATTACACAAAAACATTCTTGCACAACAGCAGTATAACATTTTTTTAAAGTTTTATTTTAAAAAATATAAAATATAAGGCCCACTTATACAAGCCCAAGACCACGCCCACCCAAGGATCTGGAGGAAGGAGAGGTGGAGGAAGTGGGCGAGATTTGCACCCCACCGATTAAGTGTCTGACACCCCAGCTTAAGGTAATCTATTTAGGCGTGCATATTTCTAAATACATTTTTCTCCTCAAATTTTAGGTGATGTTCTGGTTGTGGAAGGCCAAGTGGCGGACCCATTTAGCACAGACAGTGCACAAAGGCTGATTGGGCAGATAACGGTCTGGAATGGCCAAATTGATGCAATGCGCAATCAAATTGACAGCATGAGAAATCAGCTGGACAGCATGCAACAGGAAATGAAGAACATGATTGATGTTTTGGGGAGAATATAATCACTTTTTGCCTAAAACATCAATCATGTTCTTCATTTCAGTTTAACATTTTATCTTTTTTATGTTTTTCAAGTTGTTAAATAGTAAAAGCCAAATTTAGCAGATGCACACGGTGTGTCAACATGTGCTATCTGCCATCAAGGGATCTCAATGTATGCGTTTTGTGTTTGTAACCCCTACCTCATAATGCTAGTGTAGCACTGGTAGATTTTTAATCTACTGCTGATAGGTAAATTTAGTGGGTTACTTGTTAGGCGAAGTTAGATTTGCCTCTGTTCCAGCTTGGCTGAGTTGCATGTAGTTTCAGACTGCGCCGGTGGGTGTCGTTGTCACCATGGGCCAGTGTTGGAAAGGCAACGTGTTGAAGCGCATGAGTGCTCCTCTGTCCCGGGGACAATTCGGTGGAGGTGGTCCTCCGAGTTGCATTCTGGGAGAGGGTATTTATGGGACGGATGCCATGTTTAGGTATTCATTTTCAGCCACTTGCTGGCCCTCCTGGTCGACAGGTATGCGTTAGGAGTACCACCTCGTGGTCCTCCGATTCGGAGGCCCACGTCGCTGCAGTGTGTGGGGGGGCCCAGAAGTCTGTCTGGGGCCTACCACAGCAGCAGAGGAATGGTCCTGGGCTGTCTATCCTGTGTGAAGAAGCTGGACAACTGAGGTGATACCAGGGGAGGACCCATCATGGAAGGATCATGCAGAGTGCTGGTCTGGAGAGGGGCCTGGTGACTCAGTTGGAGGAGGTACCCTGAAGTAATCTTACTGCATAGTACTGCCGGGTTGGCTTAAAGGTTCAAGTGCTGTGTCTGAAATTCACCGTAAACCATACATCCTGTGGCAGAGGATTGTACGTGTTTTGCTCCAAACAAGTCTGTGGCAGAGACTTTTGTTCCTGCTACGTACTGGCTGCTAGGCGAGTGAGAGAAACCTATCCAGGCGGGCAAAGATTGAATCCCACAAGGGGAGTATATTCAGCTACAAGCGTTAAATTCATAATGATGTACTAAAGAATACTAAGACAAGGTATTTGAGCTTCCCTGTAATTTTCCTTCTACCTCTTTCCTGCTACTTCCGTTACTACCTGTTCATTAAATCATTGGAAAAAGATACTCAAGTGTCTGGTGCCTACATTGTTTGGAGGTAAACTCAACGGGACCCTAGACCCTAGATCTGGTGCTGGTGAAATAGAGGCGGCGAAAGTGAAGGTAACAGCCCGCTTTAAACCAGCAGATCCACCGAGAGTTAGTGCTACACTAGTTTGTGAGAGGAAGGGATTGCACCCACAAAACACATTCATTGATCCCCCATGATGGGAGATAGCACATGTTGACATTACCCATTTGAACTCACAATTTGTGTGCATCTGCAAAATTTGGCTTTTACATGGGTGACATCACCAGAACATTTTTTGACATGTTGAACTTTGTAAGTTCTAGAGTTGTGTTTTTTTATTATGTGTGAAAAAACCCTGTTGTAAAAAAAAAGTTTTATAAACAAATATTTTCTTAAAAATATGCATAAAATACCCAAAAAAATAAATATTTTAGATTGATAAAAAAATTAACAAAAAAATAAAAATAATAAAAATTTTAATGACGCTTGAAAAAAATGCACCTTTGAATGTGCGCACAGTAAAATGTTTTTACTACAACAATGTGTGTGGCTTCTTCTTTCAATACTCAATACCAGTTTTGTGATTCTTGTTGTGTTTACAGTGACAAAGGGCCTTATTGACTAAAGGGAAATACACTTGGCACTACAAGTGCACCAGGAGATAGCCAAAAATAAAATCAAACAAGAATAAAAACAAGAGATTTGATCCAAAAAAATGTTTTTATTACTTTAAAGTTTAAATATGTTCTGGCATTGCAATGGCCCCCCTACCATTAAAATAATTGACATATCTGTCCCGCACTTGACGGGCGGTTTGGGGGGCCAAGCCAGTACGGTCAGTATCCAGGCCTGTGAGTGCAGATTCGGCACTAAGTCCGGCCTCAGGCCCAAAAGAAGTTAGATATGTTTGTGAATTAAAAAATTATGTAGTATCCAACAAGACACGATGATATAATTTATTTTATAGTCCGCCATATTGATGGCCGAAAGGAACAAACGGAACCGGCTGGCCATAATCCCGAAGGCATTCTCCACAACTCTTCTCGCTCTGGCCAGCAGTACTTAAATACCCTCCTCTCCGGGGTGAGGGACCTTTGGGGGAATGGCCTCATCAGGTGCTCACCAAGACCGAAGGCTTCATCTGCGATGAATACAGAGGGGAGTCCCTCAATGTTCTCGGCATCAGGTGGCAATCCCAGACCACCAGTCTGGAGACGCTGGCACAACTCGGTCTGTGCAAAGACTCCTCCATCCGACATCCGGCCATTCTTTCCCACGTCCACGAACATAAAATCATATTGTGCCGATACCACCGCCATCAATACTACACTATTAAACCCCTTATAATTAAAGTAGTAAGACCCCGAATGGGGTAGTGGCACAATGCGAACATGCTTCCCATCGATCACCCCTACACAGTTGGAAAAGTCCCAATGGTCAGCGAACTGGGAGGCCACAATCTGCCATTCCTGTGGCGTGGAAGGAAACTGTGGAGTCAAACAAGAAACAAAATATATAAGTACTTTTAAAGATAACTTTGCAAGCAGATTACACAAAAACATTCTTGCACAACAGCAGTATAACATTTTTTTAAAGTTTTATTTTAAAAAATATAAAATATAAGGCCCACTTATAAGATTCCTCACCCCCTCTAATGGCCCATAGATCAATTTGTATGGGGGGGGGGGTTCTAATTTAGTAGAAAACCACACATTACATTTGGAGACATTTGAGGGGGTGGGGGAGGGTTCTAATTTAGTAGAAGACTACACATTACATTTGGAGACATTTGAGGTGGTGGGGGAGGGTTCTAATTTAGTAGAAGACCGCACATTACATTTGGAGACACTTGAGGGGGTGGGGGAGGGTTCTAATTTAGTAGAAGACCACACATTACATTTGGAGACATTTGAGGGGGTCTGTCATCCTGAGATAATTCCTGAAATTCTCAGGATTATTCTCACGGATCTCATGGAGCAAAGGCATGCGCGAGAATTGTTTACGCTGGCGCAGCCAATTCTTCGTCCATGAACTCCTCCTAGTTCATGGACTGGGCTCGGGTCAAAGTATGAACCCCAACACCAAGCCCCCACGCAGCACGAACTCGAGAATGAGTACATCCACGCAACAAAAACGGTCATCTGGTCAAACAAACTTAAGCGAACGCACTGAGGAACAGCAAGGCCTATGAAGAGCGACCTGAAGATCAGGAACGAGCGGACCAGAATGGCCTGCTATACAGGTTACGAACTGACCAACATGCACTGAAAACCAGATACAAACCTCACAAGCACAAACTGAACCGCAGAAAACTATCGAAATAAGCTGAAGTCTAAGAAGCGCGAATTGTCTCTAACCAAACCTCTACGAACACACAGTAAACACGAGATTAGCAGAAGGAGCCCAAAGGGTGGCGTACTGGGGCTTGAACTTCCTTTTTCTAGTCCCGCCGTACGTGCTGTACGTCACCGCGTTCAAAACCATCAGACTTTTGGAGTGATCGTGTGTGTCCAAGTCCATCTGTTTGTAAGTCCGACAGACCTATGCTACAAAGTCTGTCGGAAAGACCGTCGGACCTAGTCTGTCGAAAAGTCCACTCGTGTGTACGAGGCATGATGCTTTCCCCATAAGGTATTTACATGTATCCACTGTATTCTACACCATTAACCATGATGCTATTATAATCACACTACTAGTGCTCCACCAATGTGTAAATTTGCAGCTCACCTTAGATTTAGACCTACAGTGCTTTGAAAAAGTATTCATACCCCTTGAATTTTTCCACATTTTGTCATGTGACAACCAAAAACCTAAATGTATTTTATTGGGATTTTATGTGATAGACCAACACAAAGTGGCATATAATTGTGAAGTGAAGGAAAATGATAAATGGTTTTCATTTTTTTTACAAATAAATATCTGAAAAGTGTGGCATGCATTTGTATTCAGCCCCCTTTACTCTGATACCCCTAACTAAAATCTAGTGGAACCAATTGCCTTCAGAAGTCACTTAATTCGTAAATTTTTAATCTCAGTATAAATGCAGCTGTTCTGTGAAGCCCTCAGAGGTTTGTTGGAGAACCTTAGTGAACAAACAGCATCATGAAGGCCAAAAAACCACACCAGAAAGGTCAGGGATAAAGTTGTGGAGAAATTTAAAGCAGGGTTAGGTTATAAAAAAAATACCCCAAGCTTTGAACATCCCACAGAGCACTGTTCAATCCATAATCTGAAAATAGAAAGGGTATGGCACAACTGCAAACCTACCAAGACATGGCCGTCCATCTAAATTGACAGGCTGGGCAAGGAGAACATTCATCAGAGAAGCAGCCAAGAGGCCCATGGTAACTCTGGAGGAGCTGCAGAGATCCACAGCTCTGGTGGGAAAATCTGACCACAGGACAACTATTAGTCGTGCACTCCACAAATCTGGCCTTTATAGAAGAGTGGCAAGAAGAAAGCCACTGTTGAAAGAAAGCCATAAAAATTTCCGTTTGCAGTTTGCGAGAAACCATGTGGGGGACACAGCAAACATGTGGAAGAAGGTGCTCTGGTCAGATGAAAAAAATTGTTGAAGACTACCTATTAGATTGGGGCCTGGAACCCAAGCCGCATCCCATATCAAACGAGAGAACAAAGAGAGAGGGTGCCCCAGGGTTTTTATGGGCAAGGGTTGAAGCCAGGCAGAGAAGTAGAAGGCATATATAAAAGAGTATTACAAAATGTATTAGTTTATAAGACATACAAAATTGCATTAAGGATATTAAAATCACAAGACCAGTGGTTAATGTATGGTAATTTACAGCAAAAAATTCTGAGTCATGAAATGGGTCTCATGGTAAGAGGCCAAACAATATACATGAGTTCAGGGCTCCCAACATGTTTTGGAATATTTTAATTCTTAAATTCCTTCTTCAGGGGCTGATTTGCGTCAAGCTGTATTGTCTAATGATACAATGGCAAGAAAAAAATATAAAAGTCAGCCAAATGAATCATATATGTACGTGACACATGTATGTAAACATATAATTGGGAGAAAGGCATGGGGGAATAAAGATGGGACAAGCATTTTATGAGAATTGGTGGTACTTACGAAATAACCAACTGTGATGAAACATAGTACACATGAAGGTCCTGCTTTGATCATTGGTCTGCGTCTCAAGGTGGCCCCATAGCATGGATCATTTGGGAAAGGAGTCTCTAAAGAGTGATTTTGAGAACATAGATGGTGACTCTTGGCCAGAAATTGGCAATAACCTTGGCAATGTGTTAAAAAAATTGGGAGAATGCAGCAAATTTGTCAAAAGGTGGGGGGCGCTGTCGAGAGACAGGGTCAACAAGGATTGATACTAATAGCACAGAGACACTCCTAAGCAAAGAAAAAAATGTAATGGGAGTTTGATATGATAAACTGAAATGGGATGTTGTTGCAAATAAAGGGAGAAAAAAGCATACATGCAAAGGCTTAATTAATCATATGCATGTGTGGCTATTGTCTTATTAGTATAAAATTACATGCAGTTTATTTGGCTCTGGTGTTATAAAGCATGTAAGTAATTTATCTGGTATATAGAGCAATCAGACAGACTAATGTTGGAATATGTAGCAAAAAAGCTAGCATAATCTATTAAAATTTGAAGAAAGGAGAGATAAATTCATATGTAAATGATTCCATTCTATATATTCTTGTACTGAAAATACTAACAATAAAATGTTAATTGGAAAAACAAAAAAGAAAATGAGTCCAATCTACTTACTTTCAAGTGTTCAGTAGTATGCACTTTTCCCCACAATGGCAACAAGTGGACTGGCTGTGTAGCAAATACTGAGTAGTAAGTTGGAGAGTTTATAAGGGAGTAGATCTCAAGTTAACACCCTCACATGATGGTGAAAATAAAGAGAGATTTTCATGTCTCTTTATTCTTTAAAATGCTTATGACTATGGTCTGATTGTTTTGTGTTCTAAGATGCTTTTCTGACTGTCATTGCTACTGTTTATACCATCTATACTCTGTTAACTATACTGAATGTGTATTCATATGCTGTTGTACTCATGCTCCTGCTTTGTGTGTCTTTATAGGTTATGCGCCTCCATATAAGGTTTACGCCCCATCGCCTGGTCTATACTATTATAATCATTTTGGAACTATGTCATTATACATTTTGCTTTTCTTGCTTTTTTTCCCAGCCATTGCTATATTGGCGCTGCCGGCCTCTGGGTCCCCCCGGCACGGATAGGCCCTGCGGTGTTTATACACCTCGAGGCCTCTCTCTGGGCTTCTGTCCCCTATTCCCACCCTGTGGGCCGGGTCTTTGCTTGCCAGCTCGCGCATTCATGGTCGGCTTCTTCCATCATGCTGGGGACATTTCCTGCCTTGTCCCATGTCGGCAGCCCCCCGACGGCTGACGTCACCACACCTTATGACGCAGTCACGCCGGATGCCGCCGGTGCCGAGGGATCGTCAGCACTGACGAATCCTTGGCTTCTTAGATAGTACAGCTGTTCTGGATTAAACTTGTCAAGACCAGGATGAGTCCTCCAAACAGCTGACACACACCCTACTCCATGATTGGTCCACACCATCCTGTGAGGGTGTTAACTTGAGATCTACTCCCCTATAAACTCTCCAACTTACTACTCAGTATTTTGCTACACAGCCAGTCCACTTCTTGCCATTGTGGAGAAAAGTGCATACTATTGAACATTTGAAAGTAAGTAGATTGGAATCATTTTCATATGATTTTATCTCTCCTTTCTTCAAATTTTATTAGATTATGCTAGCTTTTTTGCTTCATATTCCAACATTAGTCTGTTTGGTTGCTCTTTATACCAGATAAAGTACTTACATCAGTGTTTCTCAACTTAGTCCTCAGGACCCACCAACAGGCCAGATTTTAAGTATTACCTTGGGGAGATGCAGACTAGAATACTGCAATCACTGAGCAGCAAATTATATCACCTGTGATGTATTTCAGTTATCTTGCAAACCTGGCCTGTTAGTGGGTCCTGAGGACTGGAGTTGAGAACCACTGACTTACATGCTTTATAATAATGATAGTGATCTGTGCAGATTTCAGAGTAAACTCTAAATCGTGAATGATACAGTGAAATAATCCAAATAAGTGTGTGCAAATCAACACAATCAACTAAATCCAAAATATAATAATTGTATAAATGAATATATAAGTCCAAGTCAGGGCTATCAATTAATGATGATAATCATAAGTGTCCAAAAAAGTGACAAATCTTCTAGATAGACATCAATGTTATAAGATGTGGATCTTCGTGACTAGGGATGAGCCGAACACCCCCCGGTTCGGTTCGCACCAGAACCTGCGAACGGACCGAAAGTTCGCACGAACGTTAGAACCCCATTGACGTCTATGGGACTCGAACGTTCGAAATCAAAAGTGCTCATTTTAAAGGCTAATTTGCATGGTATTGTCCTAAAAAGGGTTTGGGGACCCGGGTCCTACCCCAGGGGACATGTATCAATGCAAAAAAAACTTTTAAAAACGGCCATTTTTTCGGGAGCAGTGATTTTAATGATGCTTAAAGTAAAAAAAAAAAAGTGAAATATTCCTTTAAATATCGTACCTGGGGGGTGTCTATAGTATGCCTGTAAAGTGGCCATGTTTAGAACAGTCCCTGCACCAAATGTCATTTTTAAAGGAAAAAATCTCATTTAAAACTGCTTGCGGGTTTAATGTCATGTCGGGTCATGGCAATATGGATGAAAATCAGTGAGACAAACGGCATGGGTACCCCCCCAGTCCATTACCAGGCCCTTTGGGTCTTGTATGGATATTAAGGGGAACCCCGCACCCAAATTAAAATAAGGAAAGGCCCTATATACTCTGAACAGCAGTATACAGGCGGTGCAAACAAGACAGGGACTGTAGGTTTGTTGTTAAGTAGAATCTCTTTGTAATTTTGAACGGGTACATTTTTAACGTGTTTAGCTCCAGCCAAAAAATCTTTTTTAAGCTTTTTGGAAAACATAGGGAAGGGTTATCACCCCTGTGACATTTGTTTTGCTGTCTTTCCTCCTCTTCAGATGATTTCACCTCACTTTTTGTCCCAATGAAAAATGTTTTTTGAAAATTTGGGTTTTTTTGTGGAACAAGGATTGGAAAGCATCAGTGGAAAGGAGAAATTGTTTTCCCATATTAACTCTTACAGGAGAGAATTTCCCTTCCTAGGGGTAGATTTCATCTCACTTCCTGTTGTCTCCTTCCGTTTGCAAGTAGGAGTCGTTTGTAAGTTAGATGTTTGAAAGTAGGGTCCTGCCCTATATACTCAGCAGAAATTTGGGCCTTAGGTGTTGCTGTGGCCACAACACTGTAAGCCCTCACAGGGCCCTGCTGTGAAATATTAGATCAAGAATTGTAATTACATGCCCCTGTTGAACAGGAGCTGAAAAATTAGGCCTTAGGCACTGGTGCTGGTGCCACAACACTGCAACCCCTCACAGACACTCTAGTTGGAACGCAGGAACGAGCCCTGCTGCAAAGTATTGCATCAAAAATTGTAATTACACTCCCCTGTTAGACAGGGGCAGAAAAATTGGGCCTTAGGCACTGGTGCTGGTGCCACAACACTGCAACCCCTCACAGACACTCTAGTTGGAACGCAGGAACGAGCCCTGCTGCAAAGTATTGCATCAAAAATTGTAATTACACGCCCCTGTTAGACAGGGGCAGAAAAATTGGGCCTTAGGCACTGGTGCTGGTGCCACAACACTACAACCCCTCACAGACACTCTAGTTGGAATGCAGGAACGAGCCCTGCTGCAAAGTATTACATCAAAAATTGTAATTACACGCCCCTGTTAAACAGGGGCTGAAAAATTGTGCCTTAGGCACTGGTGGTGGCGCCCAGAACCAAAAATGTTCTTACAAGCTATCAGCGTGATGATTGAGGAGGAAGAGGATAATTACTCAGGGATAGTCACTCAGCATCAGCATAGGCAGTCTTTGAAGGGATCTGAGATTTCAAAAAAAATTATTCGGTTACATCAGCATCAGGTGCTTGGTAGCTGGTGGTGATCCAAGACTGATTCATTTTTATGAAGGTCAGTCGATCGACCGAGTCGGTGGACAGACGCACCCTGTGATCGGTTACCACGCCTCCAGCAGCACTGAATGTGCGTTCCGAAAGAACGCTGGATGCAGGACAGGCCAGTAGCTCAATTGCATACTGTGCAAGCTCTGGCCAGTGATCCATCCTCAAGACCCAGTAACCCAGAGGATTTTCGGTGGGAAAGGTGTCCAAGTCTGATCTTGCCCCTAGGTATTCCTGCACCATGTAAAACAGACGCTGCGATGGTTGCTGGAACCGATCATACCTTGGGGCTGCGGACCAAAAAATTGTCTGAACGCATCGGTCAGACGGCCACCTTCTCCACCGCTCCTTCTTTGACTGACCGAAGCCTCAGCAACACGTTGTCCAGAAACAGGAGTTTGTAACCTCCCAGTCTCTGGGAACGCATTGCACAGACCTTTCTGCAAGGCCTCCCGAAGATGTTTCATCCTCTGCTCCCTCTGCGATGGCAAGATAAGGTCCGCAACCTTACCCTTGTAACGTGGATCAAGGAGGGTTGCCAGCCAGTATTGGTCCTTCTCCTTGATACCACGAATACGAGGATCCTTATGCAGGCTTTGCAGGATCAGGGAGGCCATGCAGCGTAGGTTTGCTGAGGCATTCGGTCCGGAGTCCTCTGGGTCACTAAGGACGACAACGTCCGCAGCCACCTCCTCCCAGCCACGTACAAGTCCATGTGTTTCTTGGGACTGATCCCTTAAAGACTGCTGCTGATGCTGAGTGCCAGGCTCCACCTCCATACTGACACAATCTTCCTCCTCCTCCTCCTCCTCCTCGTCCTCTTCCTGTGTGATCGGCGGGCACGCAGGAACACTGTCTGGATAAAGGGGGCCTTGAGAGCTAAGGAAGTCCTCCTCTTCCTGCCTCTGTTCTGCCTCAAGTGCCCTGTCCATTATTCCACGCAGCGTGTGCTCCAACAGGTGGACAAGGGGGACAGTGTCACTGATGCATGCACTGTCACTGCTCACCATCCTCGTGGCCTCCTCGAATGGTGACAGGACAGTGCATGCATCCCTGATCATGGCCCACTGGCGTGGGGAAAAAAAACCAAGCTCCCCTGACCCTGTCCTGGTGCCATAGTCACACAGGTACTCATTGATGGCCCTCTGCTGCGTGTGCAGCCGCTGCAGCATGGCCAACGTTGAGTTCCACCTGGTGGGCATGTCACAGATTAGGCGGTTCTTGGGCAGGTTAAACTCCTTTTGGAGGTCCGTCAGCCGAGCACTGGCATTATATGACCGGCGGAAATGCACACAGACTTTCCGGGCCTGCCTCAGGACATCCTGTAAGCCCGGGTACCTGCCCAAGAACCGCTGCACCACCAAGTTAAGGACGTGAGCCAAACAGGGCACATGGGTCATTTGTCCCTGTCGGAGGGCAGAGAGGAGGTTGGTGCCATTGTCGCAAACCACCATTCCTGCCTTAAGTTAGCGTGGCGTCAACCACCTCTGAACCTGCCCCTGCAGAGCTGACAGAACCTCTGCCCCAGTGTGGCTCCTGTCCCCCAAGCACACCAGCTCAAGCACCGCATGGCATCTTTTGGCCTGCGTACTTGCGTAGCCCCTTGAACGACTACGGAGCACCGCTGGTTCCGAGGAAGAGGCCATGGAGGAAGAAGAAGAGGAGGGGGTGGAGGAGAGAGGTGTGTCACAATCAGCATCTTGGAGGCGTGGTGGCGGAACAACCTCCAACACTACTGCACCTTGTCCTGCATCCTTCCCAGCTGCCAGCAGAGTCACCCAATGCGCCGTGAAACTTAGGTAACGTCCCTGTCCATGCCTGCTGGACCATGAGTCAGCGGTAATATGCACCTTACCGCTGACCGCCCTGTCCAGCGAGGCATGGACATTGCCTTCCACATGCCGGTAGAGAGCCGGAATCGCCTTCCGTGAGAAAAAGTGGCGTTTGGGTACCTGCCACTGAGGAACCGCACATTCCACAAACTTACGGAAGGGGGCAGAGTCTACCAACTGAAAAGGCAGCAGTTGAAGTGCTAGCAATTTTGCCAAGCTAGCATTCAACCGCTGGGCATGTGGATGGCTGGGAGCAAACTTCTTTCGGCGGTGCAGCAGCTGGGGCAGGGAAATTTGCCTGGTACAATCTGACGTCGGTGTACCAAAAGCAGATTGCCCACAAGTACTTGGCTGTGACACACCTAATTCTACACCTTCATTCCTCTCACTGCAGGTCTCAGAGAGGACTGGAGGTCTAGTGGGGTTGGAAATCTCAGCTGATGAGGAGCAAGGAGAGATCCTCTTTGTTCTTTGGTGTGGGTCTTTTAGATACGCTTGCCAACGAACTGCATGGCAGGTCAACATATGTCTGGTCAAGCATGTGGTACCCAAGCGGGAGATGTTTTGGCCACGCGAGATACGCTTGAGACATATGTTGCAAATAGCAGCGGTGCGATCTGATGCACTGGTGTCAAAAAAGGCCCACACCAAAGAACTTTTTGAATAACGCGCAGAGACTGCAGCGCCCTGCACATGTGGAGCTTTGGGGTGTGATGCAGTCAATGTGCTGCCCTTAGGCTGGCCCCTGGAGGGCATCCTGCCTCGTTGGTGATGTGCCGCCTCCTCCTCCTCCTCCTCCTCCTCTCTCCTATCAGGCACCCACGTTGAGTCAGTGACCTCATCATCCCCTCCCTCCTCATCACTGGAGCAAACCTGGCAGTATGCTGCAGCAGGGGGAGCATGACTGCCAGATTGCTGTCCTTCTTGGGCACCTCCTCTGTCCGTGCTCATGTTACTGCCTTCATCAATCTCAGTATCATCATCAGAGCCTTCCAAACGCTGGGCATCCTCCTGGAGCATGTACCCAACACTGTGGTCAAACAGTTCGAGGGAATCCTCAGGAGGACATGGTGGAGCTAGGGAAGGAGTCACTGATGACATTGAGCTGAGGGAAGAGGCCGCTGCTTTGCCAGACAAAGCACCCTGGGTGAGAGAGGATGAGAAGGATGAGGACGGTTGGTCATCCACTCGACCAAGTCTTCCGCATGTTGCGGCTCAACACGGCCAGCTGCCGAAAAAAAGGCCAAGCGTGTCCCATGGCCACGTGCTGATGAGGATGCACCGTCTCCACGACCAGCACTAGACACAGAGCCTGCTTGCCCTCTCTTATTGGCTTGTGACTGTCTGCCTCTCCTTCTTGGCCTTCCAGACATACTAATGGCCTGTAGCTGCACTAAGCTGGGATAGAACACCAGTAATTTTCTTCAGGTAGCTTTATATACTGTAACCAGACAAGCCTGCCTGTCAATAGGAAGATAACAGGAACGGATCTAGCTGAACACTGTGAGCAGGACGCACTGTACTAAATGTAAATAGTCTAGAAGATAACAGGAACGGATCTAGCTGAACACTGTGAGCAGGACGCACTGCACTAAATGTAAATAGTCTAGAAGATAACAGGAACGGATCTAGCTGAACACTGTGAGCAGGACGCACTGTACTAAATGTAAATAGTCTAGCTGCCTGACCGTGGTACTAATAGGATCAAATAGAACACCTGTAATTTTCTTCAGGTAGCTTTATATACTGTAACCAGACAAGCCTGCCTGTCATTAGGAAGATAACAGGAACGGATCTAGCTGAACACTGTGAGCAGGACGCACTGTACTAAATGTAAATAGTCTAGCTGCCTGACCGTGGTACTAATAGGATCAAATAAAACACCTGTAATTTTCTTCAGGTAGCTTTATATACTGTAACCAGACAAGCCTGCCTGTCAGTAGGAAGATAACAGGAACGGATCTAGCTGAACACTGTGAGCAGGACGCACTGTACTAAATGTAAATAGTCTAGCTGCCTGACGGTGGTACTAATAGGATCAAATAGAACACCTGTAATTTTCTTCAGGTAGCTTTATATACTGTAACCAGACAAGCCTGCCTGTCAGTAGGAAGATAACAGGAACGGATCTAGCTGAACACTGTGAGCAGGACGCACTGCACTAAATGTAAATAGTCTAGAAGATAACAGGAACGGATCTAGCTGAACACTGTGAGCAGGACGCACTGCACTAAATGTAAATAGTCTAGAAGATAACAGGAACGGATCTAGCTGAACACTGTGAGCAGGACGCACTGCACTAAATGTAAATAGTCTAGAAGATAACAGGAACGGATCTAGCTGAACACTGTGAGCAGGACGCACTGCACTAAATGTAAATAGTCTAGAAGATAACAGGAACGGATCTAGCTGAACACTGTGAGCAGGACGCACTGCACTAAATGTAAATAGTCTAGAAGATAACAGGAACGGATCTAGCTAAACTGAATACAGTGTATATATATATATGCAACACCTGGGATGCATATATATACACAATACACTGTAAGTGCAGCTAACTGACTGACTGTTCTGCCTAATCTATCTAACTCAAATCAAATGACACTGTCTCTCTCTCTATCTCTCAGCACACCGGAACACACACTACACAGGGCCGCCGTGCAGGCGGCCTTATATAGTGTGGGGCGTGTACTAAATCCCCTGAGCCATAATTGGCCAAAGCCTCCTTGGCTTTGGCCAATTACGGCTCTCTGTTCAGGCGGCGCTGTGATTGGCCAAGCATGCGGGTCATAGTGCATGCTTGGCCAATCATCAGCCAGCAATGCACTGCGATGCCGCAGTGAATTATGGGCCGTGACGCGCCACACGAATTTGGCGCGAACGGCCCATATCGTTCGCAATTCGGCGAACGACCGAACAGCCGATGTTCGAGTCGAACATGGGTTCGACTCGAACACGAAGCTCATCCCTATTCGTGCAAAATATAGGTGTCTTGCGAGCCACAGATGGACTAATGCCTCTAAGGAGTAAACTATTTAAGCTGCAAGCACTGAACCACGTTTCATTGCGTGTAGATAGATAAAAAATAGTAAATGTGCCCGCGCTAGTATAGTGTCACATATAAAATATATAAAAAATATTTTCACATATAAAATACATGTAATGTGATAAATAAAACCATACAGGTAAAATATAATGCAAATAACTATAAATGATAAACCACCAAGTGCATATAAAGGTGCAATCGTGGTAGTAACTAATAAAAGTGCAAAGTGCTAAAATATAAATATCAAAACACTTTCCAGTGACAAATGAGTGTATATCCCAATTAATAAATACAAATCACAAAAAACGTGAATAAATAGTGTCCATAAAATGAATAAACATCATGCTTCTTCTGATGGGTGTATAAATCACAACACGTGAAAACTGTGCTCTCCCGTGACACCCCACATGTGCTTGCGCTCACCTTCAGTCCTGTGACACAGTAATTAAACGGTGTCAAAATAAGCATTGGGGCCACTCCTAGGCTCAATCAGGATACAATGATGCAAAGACACTCCTCCCAGGTGAAACTGCTAGGCTCACTCAGGTTACAATGGTGAAAAAACACTCCTCTCAGGTAAAACCAAGATCCAAAATCATAGAAAAAACAAACAGAGGGACTCCATAGTGCAATATAGCCAGGACATTTATTAAAGAATAAGCCCTCCAAGAGGGTACTCACATTGGATGGGTGCTAGAGTGCACCAGACTGTACAGGTAAAATAATAAGCAGCTGATCGTATGGCGTGCGGTATGGCATGTGCAATCCTCCTCCTCTGCTGACAGCTCCGTCCTACCCCTCCCCGACGCGTATTCGGCACAGGGGTTTCGTGCCTTCCTCTGGGGGATAACGTTATCCCCCAGAGGAAGGCACGAAACCCCTGTGCCGAATACGCGTCGGGGAGGGGTAGGACGGAGCTGTCAGCAGAGGAGGAGGATTGCACATGCCATACCGCACGCCATACGATCAGCTGCTTATTATTTTCATCAGGGGAACCAGATTGGTTGTTGAACGCCGCTATTTATGTGTGCAAAGAGGAAGTGGATTGGCGGCCATTTTGTTCAAGAAAATGTCCTCACCATGCGCCATTCCATTTTTTTGGAAGTTGAAAGATGAACTAAAGCGGGAATCTTCTTGAGATAAAATAAAGGAGTCATTTTCATGTAGAATCCATCTCCATTATGGCAGCAGCCATCTAATAGGTAGGGACAGATGTTTTTGGTTGTACCCTATGATGAATAATATTGCTAAATGCATAAATATCGTAGATACAGGTAAAGTAAATAAAATAAAATAAGATAAAATGGAGGCAACAATAATGTGATGGGAAAAAACTCCCTACACTCTTATTGTCATACCAGTAAGGAATGGGTCGAACTATTGACACTTATATCAGCATTCAAAAATATGTCAGAAGAATTAATATTTAAAAATACATTTTGGGTAACCCGTTCAAAACTCACACAAGAAGACCGGAAGTTGTGGATGATATCCAACAGAGCACATTGAGAAATAATTCCCTTTACAACCCTCAAGTACATGATGGCCAGCACATTGATGTATTTAAAAGATTGGTGTTAGAAGATCTAGAAGCATTAAAACTTAGAAAAGGTTTGGAAATTAAAATTATAAAGAAAGGAATACAAACACTCACGAAGAGGAATGATATTGTGATACGCCCGGCCGATAAAGGTGGAGCAGTAGTCATCCAGTCCAAACAACAATATCAGCAAGAAATCAACTATCAACTACAAGAAGAATCAACTTTTTTAAAATTGCTGGGAAATCTCACTATTTAATATAGAAAGGAGCTGGAAAAAATAGTACACCTTGGTATAAAGAAAGACATTCTAAACAAAAAAGAAGCCAAATATGTTATACCTGAATCACGCAGAATACCTGTCATCTATACTGTCCCTAACCACTTCAGCCCCGGAGGATTTGGCTGGCTAAAGACCAGAGCACTTTTTGCGATTCGGCACTGCGTCGCTTTAACTGACAATTGCGCGGTTGTGCGACGTGGCTCTCAAACAAAATTGACGTCCTTTTTTTCCCACAAATAGAGCTTTCTTTTGGTGGTATTTGATCACCTCTGCGATTTTTATTTTTTGCGCTATAAACAAAATAAGAGCGACAATTTTGAAAAAAACGCATTATTTTTTACTTTTTGCTATAATAAATATCCCCCAAAAATATATAAAAAAACATTTTTTTTTCCTCAGTTTAGGCCGATACGTATTCTTCTACATATTTTTGGTAAAAAAAAATCGCAATAAGCGTTTATTGATTGGTTTGCGCAAAAGTTATAGCGTTTACAAAATAGGGGATAGTTTTATGGCATTTTTATTAATAATTTTTTTTTACTAGTTTTGGCGGCGATCAGCGATTTTTATTGTGACTGCGACGTTATGGCGGACATGTTGGACATTTTTGACACATTTTTGGGACTATTGTCATTTATACAGCAATCAGTGCTATAAAAATGCATTGATTCCTGTGTAAATGACACTGGCAGTGAAGAGGTTAACCACTAGGGGGCGGGGAGGGGTTAAGTCAGTACTAGGGAGTGTTTTCTAACTGTAGGGGGGTTGGGCTGTGTCTGTCAGTACACTGATCTCTGCTCCGATGACAGGGAGCAGAGATCGAGTGAAACTGTCACTAGCCAGAACGGGGTGATGCTGTTTACATCAGCATCTCCCCGTTACTGCTCTCCGTGAGACGATCGCGGGTATCCCCGCGGCGATCGAGTCCACGGGACCCGCGACCCGACTCACGGAGCTCCCGGCCGGCGCACGCGCGCACCGCCGGCGGCGCGCACGCAATGACATGGCGGGAAATTCAAATGGACGTAAATATACGCCCATTTGCCCAGCCGTGCCATTGTGCCGACGTACATAGTCGCGCGCCGGTCCTTAAGTGGCTAAGATTCATAAAGACAAACCCCCAAGTAGACCCATTGTGAATGGAATCGATTCACTTTCCTCAAGAATGGGACAATACCTGGACAACTTCATACAACCAGTAGTACAACAGACTACAGCATATCTCAAGGACACCAAACATGTTCTCCAGCTGCTTGAAACCATCCCAGTATTAGAAGGTAGATCTCTATTGTTGACAGCGGATGTATTTACATTATACACCATTGTACAACATCACCAGGGCTGTGACTCCATCAAATGGCTGTTACATAATCACAGCACGCTTACCTGTAAGCAAAGGAAGTATTTGGTCAAATGCTTGGAGTTCTGTCTAAAATATAATTATTTTTGGCACAACCAAGCTTATTAAAAACAAATTACAGGCATAGCTATGGGTGCCAAATTCACACTAGCGTGGCCAATGCCTTTATGGCACAATGGGAGGAAAGTACGGTTTATACCAACCCACCAGCTGAATAAACCCTTTACAAAAGGTTTATTGACAACCTAATCATCATATGGAATGGAAGCAAGGACACACTGGAGACTTTTTTGGACAAAATCAATAACAATGATAAAAATATCAAACTTACGTGGAACATTAGCAATAAACAGATCAATTTTTGAGATCTGGACATTACTCTTGTAGAGAATCAGCTAATCACTAAAACTCACTTTAAGAACATTGATGGGAATAATTATCTTCCTATTAACAGTTGCCATTTCAAGCAATGGCTCTTTAATATTCCAAAGGGCCAATTGGTAAGAATCAAGAGAAACTGCACGATTGAACAAGACTACGTTTATAAGTAGTAGATTCAGAGATAAAGGCTACACCAAAGAATTTATACAAAGTCAGATAGACAAAGTTAAAAACTTGGATAGAACTACCATGCTATGGTATAAAAACAAGGATAACCACCAACGAACGTCGGAAGCCCCGTTTTTAATATTGAATAATAACATTCAACACAAAGAAATAGAAAAACTCATAAGGAAGCACTGCCACATACTGAAAAGTGACAGACACCTCAATAAAATTCTTCTTGAAAGGCCAAACATACTATACAAACGAGCACCAACCTTAAGAGACATCATTGTAAAAAATGTTATTGAACCACCTACAACTAAGGGCTATACCTTCTTCAATAGCAAAGGTGTTTTCCCTTGTAAATTTTGCTTTGCATGTCAGCATTCCAAGAAGCATAAATGAAACAAACACAGTTCATTTTCACCAACACAGGGCAAAGCTACCCCAATAAAGATTTCATTAGTTGCCACACGGAGGGGGTAGTATATATCCTTCACTGTAGCTACAATCTACAGTACGTGGGGAGAACAAAGAGACCCCTGATGGTTAGGATAAGGGAACATGTCCAAAACATCATTAACCAGTTGCCAACCGGCCCATAGCCAAATGACGGCTGCAGGGTGGTTGGATAACTCTGGGATCACGTCATATGACGTGATTCCAGAAAGCAGCTACCGCGCGCCCCCTGGGGCGCGCACACGGGAACATCTGTGACCCTCTGGACCCGGCGCATCACGGATCATGGTAAATGGCCGCTGACCGCGGCCGTTTACCATGTGATCGCTCCGTCATATGACGGAGCGATCACATGTAAACAAACCGGCGTCATGTCATGACGCCGGTTCCTCTCTCCCCGATCTGTACAGTGGAGGGGAGAGATCGGATGGGAGCAGCGCTGTGGGCTGGATGTGCAGTGTCCATCCCTCCATGCTCAGCCATCCCCCCCATGCTCAGCAATACCCAGCACTACTCTGCAATACTCTGCAATCCCCTGTGCAATACTCTGCAATGCCCCCCAATACTCTGCAATGCCCCGAAATACCCTGCAAGGCCCCGCAATACTGTGCAATACCCCGCGATACTCTGCAATACTCTGCAATACCCCGCAATACTCTGTAATACCCCGCAATACTCTGCAATACCCTGCAATACCCCGCAATACTCTGCAATACCCTGCAATACCCCGCAATACTCTGCAATACCCTGCAATACTCTGCAATACTCTGCAATACCCCGCAATACTCTGCAATGCCCCACAATACTCTGCAATACCCTGCAATGCCCTGCAATACCCCGCAATACTCTGCAATACTCTGCAATGCCCCGCAATACTCTGCAATGCCCTGCAATACTTTGCAATGCCCCGCAATACCCTGCAATGCCCTGCAATACTCCACAATACCCTGCAATACCCCACAATACTCTGCAATACCCACAATACTCTGCAATACTCTGCAATGGCCCGCAATACTCTGCAATACCCTGCAATACCCCACAATACTCTGCAATACCCCGCAATACTCTGCAATACCCCGCAATACTCTGCAATGCCCTGCAATACTCTGCAATACCCCGCAATACTCTGCAATACCCTGCCATACCCAGTCATACCCAGCCATACTCTGCAATACTGTGCAATACTCCGCCCTACCCCGCCATACCCAGCCATACTCTGCCATACCCAGCCATACTCTGCAATACTCGGTGATACCCAGCTATACTTTGCCATGCTCAGCCATACCCAGCCATGCTCTGCTATACTCGGCCTCTGTATGTGGCCAGGCTGTGGAAGTCTCACACATGTGGTATCACCGTACTCAGGAGGAGTAGGAGAATCTATTTTGGGGTGTCATATTTGGTATGTACATGCTATGTGTTAGGAAAATTGTATAAATGAACAACTTTGTGTTAAAAAAAAATGTGTTTTAACCACTTCCCGCCCGCCGGCCGTCATACGACGTCCTTGACTTTGTGCGGGGATATCTGAATGATGGGTGCAGCTACAGGCATCATTCATATATCAACTTTTTCAGCCGGCAATTCCTTTACGCCCCCCCCCCTCCTGCCGCCCTCAGGTGCTTCTACCGACTCACCGATACGATCGAAGCCAGAATCTTTTTTTTTTTTTTTATTTCAGGCTTCCCAGCCTAGAGTTGAGATGTGGGGTCTTATTGACCCCATATCTCACTGTAAAGAGGACCTGTCATGCCATATTCCTATTACAAGGGATGTTTACATTCCTTGTAATAGGAATAAAAGTGATCAAAAAACGTATTTTTTGGAAAAAAGTGTCAAACTAAAATAAATAAAGTAAAATGAACAATAAAAAAAAAAAAATGTCCCCGTGTGCTCGCATGCAGAAGCGAACGCATACGTAAGTCCCGCCCACATATGAAAATGGCAATTTTGGCCCTAGACTTCCTCTGTAACTCACAACATGTAACCAGTAAAAAAAAAGCGTCTCCTATGGGGATTTTTAAGTAACGAAGTTTGGCGCCATTCCACGAGGGTGTGCAATTTTGAAGGGTGACATGTTAGGTATCTATTTACTCGGCATAACTTCATCTTTCACATTATGCAAAAATATTGGGCTAACTTTACTGTTTTGTTTTTTCTTTAAAGCACAAAACTGTTTTTTTTTAAAAAAAAACTAATTCGAAAAATTGCTGCGCAAATACCATGCAAGATAAAAAGTTGCAACGACTGCCATTGTATTCTCTAGGGTCTTTGCTAAAAACATATATAATGTTTTGGGGTTCTATGTAATTTTCTAGCAAATAAATTATAATTTTTACATGTAGGAGAGAAATGTCAGAATTGGCCTGGGTGCTCCAGAACGCCTGAAGGTGCTCCGTGCATGTTGGGCCTCTGTATGTGGCCACGCTGTGTAAAAGAAGTCTCACACATGTGGTATCACTGTACTCGAGAGTAATAACAGAATGTTTTTTGGGGTGTAATTTGTGGTATGCATATGCGGTGTGTGAGAAATAACCTGCTAATATGACAATTTTGTGAAAAAAAAAGAAAAAAAATCTTGATTTTGCAAAGAATTGTGGGAAAAAATGACAACTTCAAAAAACTCATCATGCATCTTTCTAAATACCTTGGAATGTCTTCTTTCCAAAAAGGGGTCATTTGGGGGGTATTTGTACTTTTTTGGCATGTTAGGGTCTCAAGAAATGAGATAGGCCGTCAGTACTTCAGGTGTGATCAATTTTCAGAGATTGGCACCATAGCTTGTGGACTCTATAACTTTCACAAAGACCAAATAATATACACCGATTTGGGTTATTTTTACCAAAAGATATGTAGCGGTATAAATTTTGGCCAAAATATATGAAGAAAAAATTACTAAATTTGCAAAATTTTATAACAGAAACGAAGAAAAATGCATTTTTTTACAGAATTTTCGTTTTTTTTCTTTTATAGCGCAAAAAATAAAGAACCCAGCGGTGATTAAATACCACCAAAAGAAAGCTCTATTTGTGCGAAAAAAAGGACAAAAAATTCAATTGGGTACAGTGTTGCATGACTGAGTAATTGTCATTCAAAGTGTGAGAGCACCGAAAGCTGAAAATTGGTCTGGTTATTAAGGGGGTTTAAGTGCCCAGTGGTCAAGTGGTTAAAGGTTTCCCTAAACATAATGTATTCAGACATTTCACACAAGTACATAACAATGATCCTGAACATCTACAATTTTGGGGTATAGAGAAATACAATAGAACATGGAGGGGGGCACATAAAGTCAGGTCCATTAGTCAAAAAGAATCAAAATGGATACACACTTTACACACCTTTGTACCTGACGGCCTCAATGTGGAAAATGACTTAAATTGTTTTTTTGAGTAATTTCTGACTCCAATTCCATATGATGTATTCAATACTGTATGCTCACTATATCATTTCCGGATTTATATTCACGATTCATGTCTGCATTTTTTTCATTTTTCTCTTATAATCACTTTATGCGGTTCAGCATATAAGACGCTATTTTTATTCATAAATGGAATTTAGTCGTGTTCTTCCAAATAGTTCGACCCATTCTTTATTTGTATGACAATAAGCGCATAGGGAGTTTTTTTCCCATCACATTATTGTTGCCTCCATTTTATTTTATTTACTTCACCTGTATCTATGATATTTATCCATTTAGCAATATGATTCATCTTAGGGTACAACCAACAACATCTGTCCCTACCTATTAGATGGCTGCTGTCATGATGGAGATGTATTCTACAAGAAAATGGCTCCTTTATTTTATCTCAAGAAGGTTCCCGCTTTAGTTCATCTTCACCTTCCAAAAAAATGGCCGCCGCCATGGTGAGGACATTTTCTTCAACAAAATGGCCGCCAATCCACTTCCTTTTTGTACACTTAAATAGGCTTGTTCAACAACCAACCCGGTTCCCCTGATGAAGTCACGTGTTGTGATGTAACGCGTAGGGTATGGTCGGAGGTTCGAAAAACCGGAAGTGACGCAAGGAGCCTGTTTCACACGTGTTGCACACAGATAAGCTTGTTTTTAACCATTTTAATGTAAGAAGCCATTTGGCATTTAATAATTTCCTCAATATTTTTACGTATTACACCATGGGAGGCTTGTTTTCTTTCACTCTCTCCAATGGTGAATGCTGAATGTCAACTACGGAATTGCGGAACTTGGAGGTCAACCTAGTCCATAATAGAGAGACGGTAGCTCTCAACAGACTGTGATCCACATCCAGAATCCCCCGCACAGACATCGGCTGGAAATACGGATGCCACACACCTAGTTCCACCACATGATATCGTTTTAAGGCTTATTTTTCTCCACATGGAGGTAAGAGCTCTGTGAGCATTACATGGCTGTTTGGTCATGAAGATCCACATCTTATAACATTGATGTCTATCTAGAAGATTTGTCACTTTTTTGGACACCTATGATTGTCATCATTAATTGATAGCCCTGACTTGGACTTATCATATATTCATTTATACAATTATTATATTTTGGATTTAGTTGATTGTGTTGATTTGCACACACTTATTTGGATTATTTCACTGTATCATTCACGATTTAGAGTTTACTCTGAAATTTGCGCAGATCACTACCATTATTGTATACTGTTTTTGTGTTTAGTGTACACTTTAGATCTAGCAGCGGTTTCATTCACTGGATTATTTATCACTTATTTAGTAGCGTGAGGGACCTCACTTTAACATACTTACATGCTTTATACCACAAGAGCCAAATAAACTGCATGTAAAGTTTATACTAGTAAGACAATAGCCACACATGCATATGATTAATTGAGCCTTTGCATGTATGCCTTTTTCTCCCTTTTTTTGCAACAACTTTCCATCTCAGTTTATCATATCAAACTCCCATTACATTTTTTTCTTTGCTTAGGAGTGTCTGTGCTATTAGTATTGATCCTTCTTTCCCTCTTTGGAGACTCCTTTCCCAAATAATCCATGATATGGGGCCACTTTGAGACGCAGACCAATGATCCAAGCAGGACCTTCATGTGTACTATGTTTCATCACAGTTGGTTATTTCGTAAGTAACACCAATTCTCATAAAATGCTTGTCACATCTTTATTCCCCCATGCCTTTCTCCCAATTATATGTTTACATACATGTATCACGTACATATACGATTCATTTGGCTGACTTTTATATTTTTTTTCTTGACAATACAGCTTGACGCAAATCATCCCCTGAAGAAGGAATTTAACAATTTAAATATTCCGAAACATGTTGGGAGCTCTGAACTCATGTATATTGATTGGCCTCTTACCATGAGACATATTTAATGACTCAGAATTATGTGCTGTAAATTACCATACATTAACCACTGGTCTTGTGATTTTAATATCCTTATATGCAATTTTATATGCCTTATAAACTAATGCATTTTGTAATACTCTTTTATATATGCCTTATACTTCTCTGTCTGGCTTCAACCCTTGCCCATAAAATCCCTGGGGCACCCTCTCTCTGTTCTCTGGTCAGATGAGACCAAAATTTAATTTGGCCTAAAAGCAAAACGCTATGTGTGGCGGAAAACTAACACTGCACATCACTGTGAAACATGGTGGTGGCAGCATCATGTTGTGGGGATGCTTTTTTCAACAGGGACAAGGAAACTGGTCAGAGTTGATGGGATGATGGATGGAGCCAAATACAGGGCAATCTTAGAAGAAAACCTGTTCGTGTCTGCAAGAGACTGGGCCGGAGATTTACCTTCCAGCAAGACCACAACCCTAAACATACAGCCAGAGCTACAATGGAATGGTGTAGATCAAAGTATATTAATGTGTTTGAATGGCTCACTCAAAGTCCAGACCTAAATCCAATTGAGAATCTGTGGCAAGACTTGAAAATTGGTGAAAAATATACTAAAGTGCTGAAATGAATATTTAAAAATAGACTAAAATAGAAAATAGCTAAATCATTAAGCTGCAACCATTAAAGTGCTCAGAAAAGTGAAAAATAATCCCAATTATTATATCACTATTTTTGTTCACATTTCTGATATTGTGTACTTAGTAGAAAGTTAATTGTAGCTCCCCATTGTTTGTTTTTTATTTAGGACTTGAAAATTGCTGTTCACGGATGCTCTCCATCCAATCTGACAGAGCTTGAGCTATTTTGCAAAGAAGAATGGGCAAAAATGTCACTCTCCAGTGCAAAGCTGGTACAGACATCCCCAAAAAGACTTGTAGCTGTAATTGCAGAGAAAGGTGGTTCTACAAAATATTGACTTAGGGGGGCTGAATACAAATGCACGCCACATTTTTCAGATATTTATTTGTAAAAAAATTTGAAAACCATTTATCATTTTCCTTTCACTTCACAATTATGTGCCACTTTGTTTTGGTCTATCACATAAATTCCCAATAAAATACATTTAGGTTTTTAGTTGTAAATTGACAAAATGTGGAAAATTTCAAGGAGTATGAATACTTTTTCAAGGCACTGTATACTTTCATACAGGTCTATATGCACTTTATATTGAGGCCAGGTCAACTCCACTTCTCCACCAGGATTCCCAGCGCTTAATGCACCCTCCTATCAGTTTTTCATCCATGGCAATAAATAAAAATAAAAGTGCTCCATAGTGTAATACTGGCTAAAAGTAGTTCATTAGAAGAAAAAACTCACATGCCCACTATCAGAAGGCATGGAAATGTGTTAACTGCCCCATCTTGTGGATAATACAGTAACATACACCACAAGACTTAGGTATGACCAACAAAATGATATACATATTTCACGTTAGCACCTTCTAGTGGATACTGAAGATGTTTTCCCATAAACTTCAATAATCACTGACAAAACAATTGATATCAAATTCTATATTGTGGACAAGTGGTGTCAGGATCTGCTTTTCTGCTATTCAGGTGATGAATCCTAATCCTATCCCCACAAAAATTCAATAGCTATTTTCTAGGCTTATTGGAAAGGGACTGTAATACAAATATCATGGGTGGCTGTCCACTGCCTTGAGAAACATGTACCAAAGCAAAAAATAAAATTCTGTTTGGCCGGAAGCCTGACGACTTACAAGCTGGAGGTGGTTTGATTACAGCCTGGACTAAGAGGAAGTGGGTTGAATGATGCCAACTTTTCATAAATATTAGGGACATCTAGTGAAGGAGAAGAAGTACTGTAGGGGACAACTCTGGATTGATTGTGGGTAAAAATTTGCTTTAGATTTGGGTCAGCCATGAGTTCACCCAAATCAAGGCTGTTTAAAGTTGCCAAATATGTAAATCAACTGGTTTGACCAGCTTGCCCACCAGCCCAAATTTCTTATTGCTGCAGAAAAAGTCATTCAGTTCATGGCAGTATCGCTACCTCCACTTAGTGACAGCTTCCCAACCCCCTACTGGCTTTAGTTCAAATTGTAAACAAACCGGTTGGCCTCAAAATGTGAGCCAACATACTTGGTTTGTTGACCTTTAACATTTGACTGGGGAACTGTCATTTGAAACATGAGTGGGTGACGTTATTGACTTGGGATTACGTAGGAGGACGATGTTTATATAATTCTGGGTGGCTAATGGGACCCCTTTACTTTAAAAGTGGTTTCCTGATTCCCATAAGTCTTCCCCATGGTTCCTTCCTTGTAGAGGACTTGTACCAACAACCCTGCTAATGTCAAGAGAACTATACTACACATACTACATTTTTGGGACTTTAAAGGTACAGAGATATCTATATCATAATCTCAAATAAGCAAGGTCATGATCAAGAAGTTGAATGATCCATGGACTTGGAATCCCTCTTTCATCTATGGATGAACTCTGCTTGCTTCATCCATCTCTATTTGTGGGTATTTTAATTGCCTATTATTTTATATTTTAATAGGTAATGCCCTTTTTAATATTAATATTTTGACTAGAGTTCGTAGAAAAGAAAACATATCTTTAAAAAAGAAAGCAGTTCTGTGAGGCTTACCCAGTATCACAGTACTACTGAGTATTCATTTTAATTTTATATTTTAATAATATATTCATTAAAATTGATTAAATATTTATGTTTTATCAAATATGTACGTAATTATATGAAATAATAACCTTCATTTTTATGCTGTTTGTTCAAAATGAGGTTTTAGTTACCGTAGATAGGATCGGGAGTTTACAGAAGGCCCATGTTTGCTTTCTATGCCTTTGTTCTTACATTCACAACAAACATCTACAACCTCTTCAACAGAAAAGATTATGATGTGGATAAAAGTAAATGTTGGTGATAACAAAGAAAGGAAATATAAACAAAATAGCACAACGTAATTCAGTAAAAGATGCACATGCTCACTGCTTCTGATGGCAAATGATTTATTCATTCAGTTGTTACATTGCATTGAAGAGGTGTTTCTTTTGGCATATTTTTTTCATAGACAATGGTAGCTCACATTGCTTTATTTACTAGTAGGTCAAGATGTTATTCTATAGCCCCAATATATTCATTAATGTTTGCATAATTCACATTTGTTTCTAAACTGATACAGCATTTATTTGCCTGAGGAAGCTCTTTTTGCAATTTAAATTATATCTAAACCTGAAAAGAAAATTGTAATATATTGAAGGATATTTGTCATCAGATGTGGTGACTGCATTAGTTTTCTTTTCCCAAGCATTTTTACCTGGTGTTCCTGCTAATACCATACTTCTTGTTCTGATGTTTTTTTAGGATGGCAGCAAGTACAGGCTTCTTAACAATTAACTATTAATTTTATACATTCATTAAATAGGGAGTGGATAGACCATGACTTATTTAACTAATCTAATTTTTTTTGTTTGTGAATTGACTTTTAGATCACTTTATGCTGTTAATACTGAACTGAAAAAACATTTTCAGTATCACATGCGATACTTGGATCAAATGAGTTACATGATCCAAATATCACATGCAATATTACTTTGTGAATTGAGCCCAATGTTATAAAAATATTATAAAATATTTTGGGGTAATTTGGGTTCATTCTAACCATGAAAAATTGAAAGAGATAATATACTTTATCTGTTTCCATATTTTTGATGCTATATACTGTATATTCTTATGTTAAAAAACATAATTTTTTACTCCTAGTCCCAAAACACCTTTACTAACAACAAACTTCAGCCAGAATAAACAAGACATCCAAGAGCCATTGAAATCCCTTATTATATATTCTTAAATGCAACCTTAAACCATCATAATTTTGCCTTATTCATTGACTTCGATGCATTGTAGTAATTTTGCTCATCACTAAACAACAATAAAGTTTTTGCTGAGTAAATAGATTCATCGATAAAATGTGATTATGGCTATGGAGCTTGGAGTAGATGTAAAAACCAAGTGAATAACATATCACACAAGCAGTGTTTAGCATTAACAACTGCCGTTTTGTTTATATGCATGTATGATAACACAGGAGCACAATTTGGAGACCAAAACAAAGCTTTGTCACCCTAAAACAAGAAATGCCTGAAAAATAACATCATGACAGTCTCACTATATATGAAATTAAATTAACTGCTGCTTTAAAAATAATTAGCTAGCCAGCAATATTTTTTAAATTGGCAAAAAAAGAAATAGTGTTGAATCCTTGCAAACCATGCCAATAGTGACAGTATTAATACTACACTGTGAGATTGATTTACTAAAACTGGAGAGTTCAAAATCTGGTGCAGACGTGCATGATAGCCAATCAGTTTCTACGTGAAAGTTATAACTCCTGCGCTGTTAAACAAGGCCTAAACTAAAAGAACACTGCTGCAACACCTGTAGACTGATCCAAACAGACAGATAGAGCATAAATAAAGAAGATGGTGATTGCGCTGTGATGAACAAAGGGGGAACAAGGAAAAGTGGATGGGACTAAGCTAAAGTGCATAAAAGACAAATCATATATATTAGATGACCTAAGTGCATGAATCAGGCACATATAAGGGCTCACCAATGCAGGGAAGAACTAGCATATAAATATAATATAGGAATACGTGTAAAAGAACTCTTAAAGTATAAAAAGAAATGATATATACACAATAGTGCATGAAAGCAATGCTGACATCAATAAAGAATGCAAACAAAAAATACAAAATAGATGTGTATACCAATATCGAGTGGGTGCATAAGCCCAACAGGCATAAAGACCATAAATGTTGAATGGGTCAGAATACTGACATGAGTGGAAAACACTGCAAACAAATAATAACATACCGTACAAAAAAATAAATGGTGAAAAAAAAAAAATATGAAATGAGTCCCAATAAGTGTGTGCTAGTATCACACCAGCAGCGACTTACAAAAACTGTAAGTGACAAGTCCACCAAGTGAGACAATATCACTCCCACCACCAAATGTGACACTTCCAAATGAAAAACAGTTCCAATAGTGGAGGAAAAGGGAGGAGGTCTTCAGTGAGGGCACCTCCGTGTTCGCAAGCCGCTTACCTTACTGCTGTAAGGTATACAGCTTGTGTTGTAAATAGCCAGCAAGTATGGACATCCAGTTGTATAGTTGGTAACGATGGTTAAATATGCAAGGTAGAATATTGTTCATCACAGTGCAATCACCATCTTCTTTATTTATAGCCAATCAGTTTCTAACTTCACCTTGTTCAGTTAAGCTTTAACAAATACAACCTGGAAGCTGATAGTCCATATAAGTATGAAGTTCAATGGACATGATGAAGTAATCCAACAAGAATAGGGAGATCCTAGGACATGGTGTCCAAGCATTAGGGCAGGCTTATTCACAGGAGCAGAAGCAAGCTCTAAATGACAGGTAGGAGAGAGAAGAAAAAGCACCTCTAAGTGCAGACAGTTTACAAGTTTATTAGGTGCAATAAAATACAAGGGGCAACTTACATGGAGTGAAGTATGACAAGCTCATCAAGAAGGGAAATCTGGGATGTCAGCGCTGGATGTCCACAATGTGAACCGCCATGGTCCACTGCTGCGTGGAGGAAGCCAGGCGGAAGTCCTCGGGTGAAAAATCAAGCAGAGGAGATGAAGCTGGACTGCGGCGCCTGACCTCCTCCACACAACAGCAGACCCCAGCGGTCCACATTGTGGACGTCCAGCGCTGGCATCCCAGATTTCCCTTCTTGACGCCGATATACGTTGGCTCAATGGCAGAGATGGGCAAATGGGCGTACCTGTACGTCCCCTTTAATTTGCGGGGGTAGTGGGCGCGTGTGCACCGCCTCGTACTGCGTGACTGTGCCGGCGGGTCCCGCAGCCTCGATCTCCGCATGTGTTCCGCAATCATGTCATGGAGCGGCAGAATGGGGAGATGCCTAACAAACAAGGCATTTCCCTGTTCTGCCTAGAAACATGACAGAGATCTACTGCTCCCTGTCATCGGGAGCAGTGATCTGTGTCATGTTGTAGTGAGCCCACCCCCCACAGTTAGAATCACTCCCTAGGACACACTTAACCCCTTGATCGCCCCCTAGTGTTTAACCCTTTTCCCTGCCAACGTCATTTACACAGTAAACAGTGCATTTTTATAGCACTGATCACTGTATAAATGAAAATGGTCCCAAAATAGTGTCAAAAGTGTCCGATGTGTCCGCCGTAATGTTGCAGTCATGCTAAAAATTGCAGATCGCCACCATTACTAATAAAAAAAATAATAAAAATATTATAAATCTATCCCTAATTTTGTAGATGCTATAACTTTTGTGCAAACCAATCAATATACGCTTATTACAATTTTTTTTTACCAAAAATATGTAGAAGAATAAATATTTGGCCTAAACTGAGTAAAAAAAATGTATATATTTTTGGGGATAATTATTATAGCAAAACATAAAAAATATTATTATTTTTCAAAATTGACGCTCTTTTTTTGTTTATAGCGCAAAAAATAAAAACCACAGAAGTGATAAAATAACACCAAAAGAAAGCTCTATTTGTGGGAAAAAAAGGACACCAATTTTGTATTGATGTAACGTTGCACGACCGCGCAATTGTCAGTTAAAGCAACGCAGTGCTGAATCGCAAAAAGTGCTCTGGTCAGGAAGGGGGTAAATCCTTCCAGGGCTGAAGTGGTTAAAGACAAGGAAGAGAGCTCATAGCGCTATACTGCTACTGATTTTTACATTCACAATTGTTGTTTGAGACAGCGCACTATTGTTTTCATTATTTCTTCTGTGGACTAGTATTCCGGTACTTCATAGAGCAGCAGTCTTACTCTAATTGTGGCCAGAAACGAGTCCAGAGGATTTTTAAACATTTTCCAATGCAATCAAATTATGAATTCTGTGAATTATTGATGAAAGATGTGAGAATCTTGTGTGAAAACAATTATATCTAAACCTCCATGTGTCACTTCTAAAATAACAGGAGATAAAACTCTAATAAACTTAGCTAAAATCCTTGCTAAGTATATAGATACCTGAAAATGACTGGTTTTATTTTTTTCTCAGCAAAATTGGAGATACACTTTAAATGGCTGTATACATTACAGTACATCATACAATTAATCAATTAAGGACCCGAAGGATTTGCCCCCTTAATGACCAGGCCATTTTTTGCGATACAGCACTTTGTCGCTTTAACTGACAATTGCGCGGTCGGGCCACGCTGTACCCAGACAAAATGTATGTTCTTTTTTTTCCCACAAATAGACCTTTCTTTTGGTGGTATTTTATCACCTCTGCATATTTTTTTTTGCACTATAAACAAAAAAAGACAGACAATTTTGAAAAAAAACCCCAATATTTTTTACTTTTTGCTATAATAAATATCCCAAAAAATATTTTAAAAAAAACGAATTTCTTCATCAGTTTAGGCTGATATGTATTCTTCTACATATTTTTGGTAAAGAAAAACGCAACAAGCGTATATAGATTGGTTTGTGCAAAAGTTATAGTGTCTACAAAATAGGGCATAGATTTATGGCACTTTTATTATATTTTATTTTACTAGTAATGGCGCTTTTTAGCGGGACTGCGACATTGCGGTGGACAGATTGGGACACTTTTGACACTTTTTTGGGACCAGTGACATTTATAAAGCAATCAGAGCTAAAAAATAGCCACTGATTACTGTATAAATGTCACTGGAAGGGAAGGGGTTAACACTAAGGGGCGATCAAGGGGTTAAGTGTTCCCAAGGGAGGTGTTTCTAACTGTGGGGGCAGTGTAGTGACTGGAGGAGGAGACAGATCGCTGTCCCTAATCACCAGGAATATAAAGGGGGGTTGGCATTCAGTGCAAAAACATTTGGTCGATCCAATCCATTAAATATGGAAAAGAAAACCTAGTGCACAAGGCACAGTATGACCCCTCGGGACTTTAATTGACAGACCAAATGTAATAGAAAAGGTCAATGTTTATCAGACAAAATTAGAAAAAGGTAAATACAAAGACATGTAGATATCAAAATATAAAATGTTGAACAAGATTAAAATACATGAAAAGCATGAGACTTAGCTTCCCTGGGTACATATGATGGGCTAGCATAGACAAATGCCATATATGATGCCTGACATGTTTCGGACGGAATTGTCCTTCTTCAAAGACTTGTGTCACATACAAAGATATATCATTTTTCTATAATATAGACTAATCGCATATTAGTACAAAAAGTCAATAAAGTATGCATAATTATACCTTGCTGTTAAAGTCACATATGCAACCCCAAAAAATATTTACATTAAACCAACATGTGTGAATTCAAAAATATGCACCGAATGTACTTACAATAGCGTTTGGCCAACGATGAGCACATGTGGAGATCAGAAGGCATATATAACCAGATGGAACCAGCTCAGGGAGGGGCCAAAAAGATGTAAAATAGGCCACTGTGTTGCAATGCTGTCGCAAAAACAAGAGGGGGATCTAATTCTGCAAGAGCACCCAGTCAGTGCAGGACATGTATCAGCACTGACAATTGTCAGTATACTCCACAGCATCCACAGAGGACAGCATCTTTGGGCTATTCTCACTCTGGCCTTTCCAATGCTTCATTGTTCAATCCTCCAGGACATTTATCTCCTTCATTGAGAGTTTTTAGAGATTTAGCCCTGAAAGACCTTGATGACATGCAAGTCAAATTGGTCAGAAATAAAAAAGATATTGATTCAGGTATTGACTCCCTTTGTGCCAATAAAAATTTGGTTATCCGCCCCGTGGACAAAGGGAGAGGCATAGTTATCTTGAATAAAGATGACTATATGCATGAAATGTACCGAATCTTGGGAGACGATGCCACCTATACCCCTCTGCCATCTAATCCCAGTGAGAGGTATAGGAGTGCATTGGAGTTAATTGTCACTAGGGGTTTTGTTTTGAATATTTTAAATAAGAAAGAAAGGGCATTCTTGCTGCCTAAGGCACCAAGGATCCCTATTTATTACTTACTGAGAGTGCACAAGAGTCTTACTTGCCCCCGGGACATCCCATAGTTAGTGCGATAGATTCTATTACTTCCCGGGTGGGCAAGTATATAGACTTATTTTTGCAGCCTTTGGTACGTATGATGCCCTCTTATGTGAAGGACACATGGCATATCATCAACCTTCTTTCTAATCATAAGCCCCGCTTGGGGACTTGGTTGGTGACTGCTGACGTCACTTCACTCTACACTGTGATTCCCCATCGGTTGGGCCTAGATGCCTTGTCCTTTTATTTGGACATATTTTATAATCTACCTCAAGAACATATTGATTTTATTATGGTGTTATTGGAGTATGCGGCTACCCATAACTTTTTTTGGTTTGATGGCCATTTTTATCACCAAGATAGGGGTGTCACGTGGGGGCTAAATATGCCCCTATTTTGGTGAACCTTTTTATGGCCAAATGGGAGGAAGATGTCGTCTATACCCAGCCAAGGCCCCAGGTGACCTTGTGGGCTCGTTACATAGACAACATCCTCTTCCTGTGGGATGGCAGTGAGACTGACCTTTCGGATTTTCTGGATTCCCTTAATACCAACAATAAGGGGATTCATCTCAATTATGAGGCCAGCCGGGAGAAAATTTATTTTTTGGACTTTACGATTTCTGTCACTGACAGAAATTCTTTTATACCAAATAATAGTTGTCATCACGCCTCCTGGCTCAGGTCTGTGCCAAAGAGGTAATATTTGAGATTAAAACGCAACTGTACTGAACAGAGTGTGTTTTTGGCACAGGCGCAGGTCCTTACTCAAAGGTTTGTGGATAAGGGCTACTCCCTTGAGTCCCTTACCAACACCCTAGAGCAGGTCAAGTGTGTTAAAAGAACCATCTTATTGAAAGAGAATATTGTGGGTCGTGAGAATGGTGCATTTCGTAATCCATTCATCACTCATTTTTCCTGCCGACACTCTAACATTAAACATATAGTGAAAAAACATGCTTAAAAACAATAGGGTCCTCAAGTCCTGCCTGACACACCTTAGGTGGTTTTTAGGGGTGCTCCTTCTTTGAAGGATAAATTGGCTTCCAATATTCTAAATCCTCCTAGTATAAGACCTACATTTTTTTCTGAACTTACCGGTTATTACCAATGCAGAAAGCGTCAGGTCTGTTCATTAAATGGGTGTAGGACTAGAAGGATTATGAGATTTAGTTCTAGTTGCACCACTAGGAATTTTGCCATTGAGCCATTTATTACCTGTTCCACGGTGGGAGTTGTTTATATGTTTCAGTGTCCGTGTGGCCTTCAGTATGTGGGCCGGACTAAGCGACCATTGCAGGTACGCTTAAATGAGCATATAAATAATATACGTAGGGGTTTTACCAAATACTCAGTGTCAAAACACTACCTCACAGTGCACAATAGGGATCCATCTAACACTATATTCTTGGGTATCGATAAATATAGGCCCCATTGGAGGGGTAGCTGTTTAGTTAGGAGCATCTCGAAATTAGAGATGTCATGGGTGCATAAGAAAAAATGTTATACCCCTTTTGGCTTAAATATAGATGTTGATATTAACTCTTATATTGATAACTCCCAGTGACGCTTTCATTTTTATAATGTAATTTCTTAAATTTTTTCTTTTTTGATCACTGTCCTTAATCATCTTTGGACATTTACATATTTTATCATGTGAATTTGTTCTGAGTCCCGGGTAGCTGTGCGATATCATTTTGCCAGACGAATGTTTATTTTTATTTTATTGTCATATTTGTTTATACATGTTTATTTGAGTTGTAGACAAGGGTTATGTCTTTTTAGACAAGGGCCAACAGCGTGATCTAGGTATCAGTCGTGGCTGATTTTGAGTCTGCAACTTACATGTATTCCCTCTCACTTGGCCGTTATGGTTTCCAGCAGGGGGAATTTTATTGTGCGGTCCTGCATGATTTCGCCTGCTTCCAACCATCGGTCGATCACATTCATGTTCATTTGTGATTTTGTTATTTTCCTATATATTTTCTGTCTCCATATTGTTTTAGCTGGCAGCTCTTGAGTCATCGACGTCTGTTCTTAGTACGTGGATGCTAAGAGTTTGCCCTTGCTTTGTGTGTTTTTCTATATACACAGTAGTTTTTTTCCCCATAACCAAGATGGTGCTGTTCGGCGGCATCATAGGACTCAGACCGAGGCTTGGTTATGTGTCTTTGCATTTAAGCAGTGCGTCAGGACGTCCTTTGTAGTGACGAAACGCATAGGGGGAGTGGCATGCTGGCTTACCTGCGTTCTGCGCAAGTCCCGGAAGTAATGAGCTGCTACTGAGCTCTATTCTCTTAATGCTGTTTTTATCCATCATGACTGTAAGTGTCCATTTGTCTTTTTAAACTCAAATAAATGTAAAAGGTTTTACACTATGTAAGCCTTTTCTTGTTTTATGGGGATATAATAATCGTGTCCTACTTGGATGAGGATTACCATCGCTGAGTGTGAGAAGTTCGGTGCATGCTACTGAGACCCTAGGCTGGGTTGTAAGCCACTTACGTTCCGTGGTCCCCTATAATCAGGGACCATACAGTTCTGGTAAGCAGCAGCATGTGTTTAGGTGGAGGCACTTTCCTATGTCTTCACAGTTTCTGGGGTGTCTGGATCTTATGTCATCCTGAGCAAGCCATTTATATATTGTGTATGGACTCTCCTTTACCACCACTATCCTTATATATGGACTTATTGTTTGTCATTTATTCCATTCAACATTCATCATTCACTTGTTTGAGTATATTATTCATCATCATCACCTATGTTAATGAGCAATTGTTATCACTGGTTTTGGTGTTTTTACTATTGAGTTACACTACTATATTATTGGGTTAATTCCTTTAGATGCTGTTTTTTAAGTGATTTTTGTATCTACCTTAATAGTTTAGTGGGTACTCTTATTTTTAAGTTGATTAATTTATCTTCTTATTGGTTTTTATTTAGCTCACTTAATATTCTTAATTTTGTGCATATCTAATTAATATTTCAGTGGTGAGAGTATTGGTATAATTTTCACTGGTTTGTGCCTCACAGGTCAATTTTTTTAGCGCAGCTTCATCTTTTTTATATCTCTGTTTTGGTGTTATATAACATCTTGAGTTGTAGCTTGTGCTTATAGTTAATAGCGCAGTTTTTTCTTTATTTTTTTTTATATACTCCACAGCTGCACAAGATGCAGATCTGTAAATATAAACATAATATAATGGTAGCCAGTTGTGATAAGCAATAATTCTGATCAGCAAAAAAAAAACAAAATTATATATAAAGTCGATCTCAATGTTCTTGTTTAGAGATCAACCCGTCAAAGTTTAATAATAAAGGTACTTATAATATATCTGTGAAGGTCATACCTATAAGCAGAGGCGTCGCCAGGGGGTGGCTATTGGGGCTACAGCCCCGAGCCTGGGGCTAATAGCCCCGAGTCTCTAGTCCCTGTCCTAGAATGCCGTGGTAGCGCTGGCTCCGGCTGCAGCTCCGCCTCCACACCCGCCTGACTCCACTCTTGGTCACTGGTTGCTATAGCCGCCTAGCGGCTAGCAACCAGTGACGTCACTGCCCACACTTCCCAGCATTGAAAGCGGAGGAGGATTGCACTTCCTCCTCCTCCGCGCTAGTGCTCAAGGGCAGGGCCGGCCCTACCATGGGACCTGGTGGGACCATGGGTCCCGGGCGGAAGGTTCTGAGGGACAGCACATTGATGGCTAGGTGACGGCAGAGCACTCGCTGCTATACCCGCACAGCGGACCACCGCCCATCCTTTCCACGGCTCCCCCCTACTGCTGCTGACATGTCGGGATGACAAGAGAAAGTCAGCTGACGGGTAACAGTGTGAAGGGGAGGAGCTTCCTGCTGTACAAGAGGGATCGCTGGAGGCGCGGCTGACACTGAGAGAAAGTAAGTGTCAGCGCCATTGATCTCATCTCCTCCACCCCTGCCTGTGTCTAACCCCCCTCACCAGCCCTGCCTGTGTCTAACCCCCCCTCACCACCCCTGCCTGTGTCTAACCCTCCTTACCAGCCCTGCCTGTGTCTAACCCTCCTTACCAGCCCTGCCTGTGTCTAACCCTCCTTACCAGCCCTGCCTGTGTCTAACCCCCCCTCACCAGCCCTGCCTGTGTCTAACTCCCCCCCTTACCACCCCTGCCTGTGTCCAACCCCCCTCACCACCCCTGCCTGTGTCTAACCCCCCCTCACCACCACTTCCTGTGTCTAACCCCCCCTCACCAGCCCTGCCTGTGTCTAACCCCCCTCACCAGCCCTGCCTGTGTCTAACCCCCCTCACCAGCCCTGCCTGTGTCCAACCCCCCCACCACCCCTGCCTGTTTATGTCTAACCCTCCTCCTCTACCCCTGTCGGTGTCTAAACCCCCTCACCACCCCTGCCTGTGTCTAACCCGGTCAGTGTGGGTCAGGTAGGTCAGTGTGGTTTAGGTAGGTCAGTGTATGTAGGTCAGTGTGGGTCAGGTAGGTCAGTGTGGGTGGGTCAGTGTATGTAGGTCAGTGTAGGTCAGTGTGAGTCAGGTAGGTCAGTGTATGTAGGTCAGTGCATGTCAGATAGGTCAGTGTATGTGGGTCAGGTAGGTCATTGTGGGTCAGGTAGGTCAGTGTATGTAGGTCAGTGTATGTCAGTGACCGTGCACCTCATGGAGTTCATACCCCATCGGCATGTAAGTATCCATTTGGGGTAGTGGCGTTTCTGCCCCCCCATATGCACAGTTACCCTGTTTCTTTTTTACCATGCATATTGCACTCCATCTAGAACAGCCTTCCCTTTTTTCTTTTGTCTTTAGATATTGGTGCTTAATCGCCCCTGAAGAGTGTTTTGATACACGAAACGCGTCGGGCTTACGACATGCACCCAACAATTACTTCCCCTCTTACTGGGTCTACCAATCCCAAAGTTCCATTTATTTATTTACTTTGTGATGTTATGCAATTTATGGACATTTCACCTTTCATACCATTCGCTCTGCACCCCCTTTTTTAGGGGCTTGTTACGAATGTTTACAATGTACCAAACAGGGTGTATCTGTATATGATGTGACAGTCAACCCATATTGGGGTCACCATTATGTCATTATTTTACTATGTATTAATAAAATGGCTTGTTTTTGATGGTGACTGACCCATTGGCCTCATTTGCCCACCTCATTTAAAGTCCCAAACTTCCTGTTTTTTGTGTATGTCAGGTAGGTCAGTGTATGTAGGTCAGTGTATGTCAGGTAGGTAGGTCAGTGTGTGTATGTCAGGTAGGTCAGTGTATGTGTCAGGTAGGTCAGTGTATGTCAGGTAGGTAGGTAAGTTTAGTGGTCAGCATTGATGGGCACTGGTAAGCCAGGCAGCAACCAGCAAGTCAGCATACCCCCGCCACACAACCACACAACCCCTTCGCCCAACCAAAAAAACCCAGCGCCACTAGAGGCCCCCCCCGTGCCGGCCTTGGACTTCGGGCTGAAGCCCCTGGTCTTTTTGCCACCTAGCAACGCCCCTGCCTATAAGCGCTGAACATAGGAGAGGCCCCACTCTATGTAACATGAGAATTTAATCCATCAGTATTGATGTGCAACTATAAAGAGAGCACAAGAGATACCAGATAGAGTGAATGTGCCAGAAAAAGCACAAGTACTATTACAAGTAAAAGGCACTGGTTGTCCAAAATTGGAGCCGGTCTTGCCAATTAATGCTAGTAAAAATGCTAAATAAAGAAGCTGGAGAGAGGACATTACCTAAGGTATGATAAAGAGATGTTTCTGCAACCGCCTGCCACATCCGAATGGCCAGATACTGCAGACACACTGATTAAATACAGAAAGTGTAAACACCTGACTAGGATCCGAATCAGCTGTGGCCTGATCACAGAAGCCGCGCTGTGCTGTATGCGCGGCTGCTGTGATAGGGTGCTCTCAGATGACACGCCGCAGGCCCGCCCCGCTGTTTACACTTTCTGTATTTAATCAGTGTGTCTGATTTCAGGGTCTTGGAAATCTTCTTATAGCCTAGGCCAGCTTTATGTAGAGCAACAATTCTTTTTTTCAGATCCTCAGAGTTCTTTGCCATGAGGTGCCATGTTGAACTTCCAGTGACCAATATTACAGGTGAGAGTGATAACACCAAATTTAACACACCTGCTTCCCATTCACACCTGAGACCTTTTTAACACTAACGAGTCACATGATACCGGGGAGGGCAAATGGCTAATTGGGCCCAATTTGGACATTTTTACTTAGGGGTGTACTCACTTTTGTTGCCAGTGGTTTAGATATTAATGGCTGTGTGTTGAGTTATTTTGAGGGGACAGCAAATTTACACCATTATACAAGCTGTACACTCACTACTTTACATTGTAGCAACATGTAATTTCTTCAGTGTTGTCACATGAAAAGATAGAATAAAATATTTACAAAAATGTGAGGGGTGTACTCACTTTTTTGAGATACTGTATATATATATATAAATATGTGAGGGGTGTACTCACTTTTGTCAGATACTGTATATATATATATATATTTAAAAAATATAAAAACCCTTTTTTCCACTTTTCTATAAGTGATCACATACTCAGCTGCATAAGGAGCTCAGTGAGCTGGAGGAGGATAATCAGCAGTGCACCGATCTTCCCAGTAAATGGCTATGGAGGGGGGTGTGCCAGAATAGGCCTGGTCATTGGAGGAGAGTAGGCTGAGTTATTAGCTCAGTTAGAGAACTGACCACACTGTGCTCTCATGCCTGGTGTGGTCAGTTTTTGAAAGGAAAGCAGAGGGACTAGCAGGAACACCAGGTTTTGAATACAAAGGAAGCAAAAAAAAGAGAACAAGAAACCTTTTTATACAAGTACATGGTACAAAAGGCACATATCAGGAATATGAAATCTTGGATTTATATATTCTTTAACCACTTGCCTACTGGGCACTTACACCCCTTTCCTGCCCAGGCCATTTTTCAGCTTTCAGCACTGTCGCACTTTAAATGACAATTGCGCGGTCATGCTATACTGCACCCAGAATAAATTTTTATCATTTTCTTCACACAAATATAGCTTTCTTTTGGTGGTATTTAATCACTGATGGGTTTTTTATTTTCTACTAAAAAAAAAAAAATTTGAAAAAACTATTTTTTTTATTTAGTTTCTGTCAGTTAATTGTATAACTAAGTAATTTTTCTCCTTCAATGATGTGTGCTGATGAGGTGGCACTGATAGGCACTGATAGGCTGAACTGGTGGGCTTTGATGAGGGGCCACTTATGGGCACTGATGAGGCGGCACTTATGGGCACTGATTAGGTGGCACTAATATGCCGCACTTATGGGCACTGATAGGTGGCACTGATATGTGGCACTGATGAGCACTGATAGGCAGCACTGATAGGCACTGTTAGGTGGCACTGATGGGCACTAATAGGCGGCATTGATGGGTGGCACTGGTGGACATGGATAGGCGGTACTGATAGGCACTGATGGGCATTGATGGGTGACGCTGATGGGCAACACTGATGGGCATTGATGGACAGCAGTGATGGGCATTGATGGCCAGCACTGATAGGCGGCACTGATAGCCAGCACTGACTGGCAATGCTAATGGTCACTGATTGGTGGCAGTGGTGGGCACTGATTGCTGGCACTGGTGGGCAATGGTGGGCACTTATTGGTGACACTGTTGGTGCTGTATTGTAATCAGGGCACCGCCATTATATGACGTTGTCCCAGAATGAGAACCGCACTTCCCTGCCATCATTTCACGGTGGGTGGGCGGAAACTGGTTAATTTGCAGTGTACTAAACAGGTGCAAAGTTAGAAGCAATAATAATAGGTTCAGGATAGCAAAAACATGCATACACTGCAGAAAAATGAAAGCTGCACAAGCATGGACCCCTCATAGCAATGTCTTTGCAACGCTGTCAGAGTAACATGCACCTGCAAATGAGAATGTTGAGTAAATGGGCTCTCTGCCACAATTCATTTATTTTAAACCCGTTTAAGAACAAATTTCAGTTTAAATCAGCTAAATACATTCCAGGTGCAACAAAATAGAATATATAAAAGTCTTATGCCCCGTACACACAGTCGGATTTTCTGATGGAAAATGTCCGATGGAGCCCACACACGGTCGGAATTTCCGACAACACGCTCCGATTCGACCGTGTGTACGGGGCATTACAGTTTGTTTTCTTTAGAAAGCAGCCCCACCTTTTCTGGTTGCATTTCTATAGGTCTGAATCAGTGGGGGATGTTTCTGCATGTCAGACCTATAAAAGTATAGGTTATGGTTGCTTTCTACAGAAAATTAAGTGTAAAATTGGCCATACACGGATCCAAATTTAGCCAGTTCAACAAGGATCGGTTGAGGTTTGATCAATGTGTAGCCCTCCCTGCTCAAAAGAAGTTCATTATTTGACATGTTGGAACATGTTGGAGGCTAGCAGTTCATTAGTGTATTCAGACAGCTGTGGGTGCAGCTGTCAGAATATAATGTCCCAACGTGAGGGATTTGTGTTGACTAAAGAATAAAAAATGACCAGTGTATGGCCTGTTTAAAGTGGAACTTCACCCAAATGCCACATCACAGGTGGCATGTGGGACCATTCACAATAAGCATTGTGGCTCGAGCCTGCGTAATTGGAAGTGAGCTGTGAACCGCTTTAAGTTTTTGCACACCTTTTATTTTGGAATGTATTTAGTTAATTTAAACAGAAAATTCAGTTAGGCTTTAAGCTAGTTTTGCAAAAATTATTTTCGAAATCAGAATAAAAAAGCTAAAAAAATGAAGTAAAATCTAGAAATAAGTGCAAACTCACAACAAACACTATTAAAAATGATACATGTATATATAGCTATAATCATGTTATGTAATTATCTGCCAGTCTTCTTTGTTTAATATATCAGTTGCTAAAGAATGGATTTTTGAAATAATCAATTTTGTTGCTAGGTTGTTTTCCTGGCTTCAAATCAAAAATTCAAGTTTACTGGGAGAACAATAGATCTGTTTAAAAGTTCCTGCAGCTGGTATATACAAGGATTTGACAAACTACCACTGAGGCTTGTGCAAATTGATTAAACCTAGATCAATCAATAATGTCTGATAGTTGAATGCTGGTGCCAAGGTAATAACTTCTTTTGTTTTCCAGTATTTGCCTAGTCAGATAAAAAAAATAGTCTGTGTAAAAAGTCTCTGTTATATGTTGTTTTTTAGTATCAATGTCTAAAATATTTGAGAATGAGAATAATAAAACATATTAATTTAATGTGACTGTAACTAATGCTGCCATTCTTTCCAGTTTTCCTGAGACAATCCCTGTTCCCAGAAAATCAATGTACCTGGTGATTTCCCCACCAGCAGTAAATGCAAATCAATCAAGTAAGGAAAGTTTCTTACTTGCTCCTCCATTGCATTTTTTTATCTGCAGCTCCACTGGCGCACATCAAGTAGAACATGACACAAACCACCCCCATTCCTTTGCTTGTGGCTCTGGTAATATGGCAGAGGGCACAGGGCTTGGCCATTGTATCACGTGCTATGGAAGTGGCTTAAGGTCAGAGGCATGATGTCAAATGGCTCTTTTTGGAGGTCTCTGTTCATTGTGGGGTCTGCTCTTATGGGCTAACCAATCATAGGCCACCACTGTCAACTGCTGACCCCAAGCAATAGGACCCAATAGAGTTAGGAGGCCACACCAACATCATGTGATACATTTACATACACTACCATAACACACACCCACTGGTGTAAACATGTCTTTAGTGTGTTGGTGCACCACAGTAATGAGCATTACCCCAAAGTGTGTAGTGTAGATGTACTTGATTGAATATTTGATTTATTGGTTTATGTATTTATTTTAATATTACTGTCATTGGGAGCCTTTACTGAAATATCAGGGGGTCTGAACAGAACCCTGATGTTTCACTTTTCAGTTAGAGAAAGATCAATGACACATTGTTCTCATTCTCCTTCTTCTCTGTAGCCCTTCCTCAGTAGAGAACACTTCACAAACAGAGGTACCGTATTTTTCCATGTATAAGATGCCCCCATGTATAAGACGCACCCCCACATTTCCAACCCAAAATTAAGAAATTAATATTTTAAATATAGGTAAAACAGAACATATTTTTATTTATTAATTACCGCAGGTAACGTTTAGATACCAGTATATTATGCAGCATATCACTTTATTCGGCCTTTGTTGCATCAATGTTCTCTTCTTCATCACTATTCAATCCAGACAGAATTTCTTTAACTTTTTTTTGCATCACTGCTATCTTCTGTGTCACTGTCTATATATGTGAGATCATCCTCAGTTCTGTCCATGGCATTTTTGATTTCACATTTCTTGAAGGTTTTTCACAATCACCTCTTCTATGACGCCATACCATGAGTTTAGGACCCAATTACAGACCTCAGTAATGGTTGGTTTTTTCACTCTTCCTGTCAGTGTCAAGTTATCACCTGCTTTTTGCATCCATCTACTCCATTCTTCTCTCATCAGGCCTTTAAATAGCTTGTTGATTGAAACATCTAGTGGCTGTAGCTGACCTGTAAGTCCACCAGGAACAACTGCTAGGTGTGTTCGCAAATCTGATGCAACCCTTTTTTGTCTTTTCTGTTAAATGTGCTCGGAATTGATCAAAGACAAGCAGAGCTAGCTTCTTTAAGAGCCCTTCAGGTCTTCTGGACCAAACCTTTGTGAACCAAATGGCCATAATGTCTTCATTCATCCATCCCTTCTCTTGAACTTGCACAATAATGCCAGATGGTAAGGTCTCTTTAGGATATGTTTTCTTCTCAAAAATAAGCATAGGAGGCAGTTTAGTACCATCTGCACAGCATGAAAACACAGCAGTATAGTTTGTCTTTTCACTGTTTTGATTCCTTTCACATCAACAGTTCTGTTGGATCAAAATTGAGAGGCACCTCATCCATGTTTGCAATCTGACTTGGTTCAAAATCATATTTTTTCTGAAGTTGTATGACTAAGCAGTGAAACTGTTGGATTTTATGCTTATAAACTGGTGGCATTTTCTGAACTAACATTGTTCATGTTCTCATGGCCAACCCTTCTCTCCTCATGAAATTGAAGTACCATTTTGCCTTTCCTGTAAAATCAACAATGTTCATTTTGCTTGTAAACATTCTTGCCTGACATTGAATAAGTTTGGTTTAAACACCTAAGCCCCTCTGGCGCTGCTCCATAATCCAAGTCTTAAGCCTTTGCCAAGCCAAGTTTGGCTAGTTTTCCAGTTTTCCTCTTAAGGCCTTTTTTTTGGCATCTTAAGGTGTTGTTCTTCCTGTTTTCTCCACTGTCTGATCATACACTCAGTGGGAAGAGGTCCAAACTGTCTATCTCCACCTTCAACGGGATCGCATCTGTACACTCTCCACCTCCAGCTGACGTCAGTAACATACGGCTCATGATTGGAGGAAGCCATTTGACAAGCTATGGGCATCTAGGCACCCGCACAGCTCTCTCTCAGGCTGACTGACCATGTATAAGATGGCGCTCAATTTTCAGACTAACAATTTTAGGAAAAAGTAGCGTCTTATGCACAGAAAAATATTGTAATATTAAACCAGTCATTTGTTTCATTCAGTTATAAATGAACACTGGAGAGCTCAGTGTTCTTCACTTGCTTGTTCATTCAGGAAAGTCAAAGGAGGAGAAATACAACAGACATATTTACAGATTCCTCGCTCACCATCTTGAACAGTTCTGATCCCCCCCATGAACAATTCTGACCCACTGTTCACTGACGACATGATCCTCTCCACAACCCACTGCCTCTGCTGGCACAAGCTGGGGAAGAACATCAGGGATCAGAGGGCACACAGGAAAAGTTAGTTGTGGAAGGGAACAGATTGTAGGCACACAATGGGGGGAAATCAGTGGCAGCCAGCAGAATGAAGGGCACACTGCAAGGCAATAGTAGTGGCAGGAGGGAAGAAAAACGTTGTTATGAATGACACTGATCACAGCATTTCATGAAGAATCAAAGTCTGGGAGTGACTGAAGTGACCATGAGCTTGTAACAGAACGGGCATATGGAAAAATGCAGCGCATATACAAAGGAACATAGGTCTTTAAAATGGTGAAACAGTAAAGAAATCACTAATTAACCACAGGTGCCTTGAAACACAAATGTCCATAGATGGATGTGAATGTCCAACCGCACAGGAGGTGTAAGTACTCCAAGGGGTGGTGATGGTCTGATGGTTGTCAGAAAACACCTGGCATCATACAGCGACTTCCCAACCGAGAAACTGGGTCCCAATGGGTCATTCAGAGAAAGTGCAAAAAAGCCTCTTACCAGATCCTGTGGATTCCCATGTCAGCGACAGGGAATCGCATGCGCAGTTTGTCACAAATGACGTGGAATGGGAGCTCAGGAATCGCCAATCCCTTGGATTGTGGTCTGTATGGATCTCGGCCGGCAACCGGATGGGTCCTCACAACGAACCGTCCTCACACCGAACCGTCCCAGCGTGCATCAGAAGTTTCACAAACGGTCCCCGGAAAGGAGCAGTTGGAGGGACTGGATCTCATGCGGTAAATGTGGAAACAAAAAGAATGTGCCTCCACATGGTGCAGATAAAAAAGGGTGTTTTTATTGACAAAAACGACCATACACAAATAAAAGCGTGATCACGGTGGATAAAAACAAATGGGCAACAAAGAGAGTGGTGTATGTATCTATGGACGTTTGTGTTTCAAGGCACCTGTGGTTAATTAGTGATTTCTTTACTGTTTCACCATTTTAAAGACCTATGTTCCTTTGTATATGCGCTGCATTTTTCCATATGCCTTTTTTGTTGTTTTTGTCAAACTGTATGCAGCAGCTTTTTATTTATTTCACTGGTTAGCGCGGTGTTTTCTATTTACCTCTGACATTGTAACAGAACGTAATGTGTCCAATCACGGCTGATCACGATGTCAACAGGAAAAAACGTTGATTGGCTTTTCCTCACTCACGTCTGACAGACGCGAGTAGAGGAGAGCCGATCGGCGGCTCTCCTGACAGGGGGATCTGCGCTGATTGTTTATCAGTGCAGCCCCCCCTCGGATGCCCATGCTAGACCACCAGGGAAGCCGCCAGGACCACCAGGGAAGGGGGTAACATGTGGATGGCCAGGTATGTACCCCATGGCCATCCACATGTGCAAATTATGCCCAATCTGTGCCAATCAGTGCCCACAAATGGGCACTGACTGGCACATTATATAAGATGTAACATCAGTGATGCCCAGCAATGCCACCCATCAGTTTCATCAGTGCCACCAATCATTGTCATCAGTGCCACCCATCAGTGTCCATCAGAGTCATCTATCAGTGCCCATCCGTGCCCATCAGTGCCCATCAGTACCCATCAGTGCCACCCATAAGTACCCATCAGTGCCACCTATGAGTGCCCATCAGTGCCACCTATGAGTGCCCATTAGTGCCGCATACCAGTGCCACCTATCAGTGCCCATCAGTGCCACCTATCAGTGCCCATCAGTGCCACCTATCAGTGCCCATCATCAGTGCCCATCAGTGCCACCTCATTGGTGCCACCTCATCAGTGCCCATCAGTGCCACCTTATCAGTGCCCGTCAGTGCAGCCATATCAGTGCCCATCATTGAAGAAGAAAACCTACTTATTTACAAAAAGTTTTAACAGAGACAAAGAAAAACTTGTTTTTTTCAAAATTTTCGTTTTTTTTTATTTGTTGCGCAAAAAATAAAAAAACACAAAGGTGATCAAATACCACCAAAAGAAAGCTCTATTTGTGGGAACAATATGATAAAAAATTTGTTTGGGTACAGTGTAGCATGACCGCGCAATTGTCATTCAAATTGCGACAGCGCTGAAAGCTTAAAATTGGCTTGGGCAGGAAGTTGTCTAAGTGCCTAGTATTGAAGTGGTTAAAAGTAAAAAAGAGGGAAAATAAAGGAACAAAAAAGCTTTGTGGGTGCCCATAGCAAATAAATCAGGTTACACTTTTTATTTTTTGTTTGGACACAATTTTGTGCTAATTTCTTTATTCTGGCTTTCATGTATCAGACTTATGCCCCATACACATGATCAGAAATGCTGCCAGCAAAACTCTGATGAGAGGTTTTGGTCGGAAAATGCGACCATGTGTATGCTCCATCAGACTTGTGCTGGCAGAATTCCAGCCAGCAAAAGATTGAGAGCAGGTTCTCTATTTTTCGGTCGGAAAAAGTTCCTATCCAAAAATGCATTCGTCTGTATGCAATTCGGACGCGCAAAATATCACACATGCCCAGAAACAATTTGACGCATGCTCAGAAGCATTGAACTTCATTTTCTCGGCTTGTCATAGTGTTGTACGTCACCACGTTCTTGACGGTCGAAAGTTCAGAGAACTTTTGTGTTACCGTGTGTATGCAAGGCAAGCTTGAGCGGAATCCCGTCGGAAAAGCCATCATACCTTTTTCCGACCAAAATTCCGATCAAGTTTATGCGGCATTAATCATTTTTGTTAGAGATTCACGATAATAACCGTGCAGTGAAACACTAAAAGAGAGATTCTCAGTGTCCATTCTCTTGCTATCATATTTAATTAGTGTACTCATTCAGTTGGATTGTTTACAAAGTAATTAAAATTACAGCTCAGTGTAGAAATAAATAAAGTAACTAATCGGAACTGAAGACTGTGGAAAAATTCTCTAGTGAAGATCATTGAGCTGCCACTTTTAGGCCTTAGATCATAAACCTGTGAATGCTGCTCCCAGTGTCAACATTTTACTTTTTTTTAGGCTGGGTTTACACTTAATTTGGATGCGGCTCACAGCAGGGCTCTGGTGTGTCCCTGTTCCCCGTTTCAGGGATGAATCAGGCTTGAATTTTAGCCTGAATTCAGACCTGGAACGGAGCCAAAGACGCACAGGATCCCTGTGCAATCCGCTCCACAGATGATATGTGAACTGCCTCCATTAAGAGCCGATCACAGTCTCCTGTCATGCGAATTGGATGCGAGCAAACCCACATCCAATTCGCATAAGTGTGAACCCAACTTTAAAGTCCCAAGAACAGGGCAGGAATGCAAAAACACCTGTAAGGAATACCCAATGTAAACCTTTTATTAAGCAACATAAAAGTATGATTGAACCATCAAACAATATAAATGTGCAGTCAGATAGACTCAAAGGTGGAGCTCACCTCTCACCACATCCCAAAAACAAATAACGAGAAAATATGGACCCCAAAAGAGGGGTGGCGACCCCAGGGATTTTATGGGTGGGAGGGAGCCAAACTGTAAAGAAAAGTATAAAGCTGAAGGATGACAGAGTATATATAAAAAATTGTAAACTTTATTCAAAATATCACATAATGTAGAAAATTAAAAACAATCCAATGTACAGAAACTGCAAAAGATCCTTTACATACAGGTTCTACACATGAAGAACTCATACGTGAATGATACATATGGAAGAATCCAACATGTTTCGGAATATATGATACGTAAATTCCTTCTTCAGGGAATTTCCTGTGCAGTTATACAATGTAATCTGCAAGTGTATAAGAAGTAAAAATATACTAAGAAACAGAGTACAAAAATACTGGACATTTATAGTTTAGTGGGCATACAGGAGTTGGTTGGGGAGCTTGGGAAAAACTATAGCTGGTAATAGTGACACACCAACAAAAAACAAACTTACTTGTTACACCATTTACAGTTGTTTATAAGAATCAAGGAGGATGCAATGTTCCGAGTGTAATGCTTGCAGTATTGATCTCCCAAATTTTAGAGGTAGTGAAGGAGAAAGCATTGGAGTGGATTGAAAACTCAAGCCATCGTTTGGTAGTGTTGTCCCATATCAATATTCATGGGTAACAGCATTTGAGACAGGCAGAGTCATAGAATGCATCCGGCCTATGCCCTCCACAAGGAACGGCTAAGTGGATACCTATGCCAAATCCTATTGCACAAGAATAATGCATAGTCAGATATGCTATACTAAATATGAACTTTAGTACATAAATCTATATATAAGGGAAACGTGGCCTATATAGAAAATTGTAGGAGCTGGATAAACTCAACAATATATGCTACTTTCAAAAAGGGGGAAGGGGGAAAAGGGGAGAGAGAAGGTTTTATAGAGTAAAATGCTAAATCCATATATATGGACCTATGCTTTGTTGTATCCATGAGTATGGAACTGACAGGCATATTAACACATTATGGCAAAGAGGGGGTTTAGGGCCCATGTATAGTATAAAAAACTACATAGTTTTTGATGGCTATATAGGTGAAAAATTGCCCATGATTTATAAATAAGGAAGCAATTTACTAAATAAATATAGTTAATTAATTTAATCACCCCAGCGGCTTTTATTTTTTGTGCTCTAAATAAAAAAAGAGTGACAATTTGGAACTTTTACTTTTTGCTGTAATAAATACCCCCCCCCCCCAAAAAAAATGGGAAAGAACGAATTTCTTCATCAGTTTAGGTCAATATGTATTCTTCTACATATTTTTGGTAAAACAAAACATATATTCATTGGTTTGCACAAAAGTTATAGCGTCTACATAGATTTATGGCATTTTTATCGCTGTTCCTGATCACTAAGAACAGAAGATCTCTCTCTACTCCCCTGTCAGAACATGGATCTGTTTGTTTACATACACAGATCCTTGTTCTGGCTCTCTGTGAAGCAATCACAGCCACCAGGCATGCGCATTGGCTCCGGCGCCTCTTATCACTCTTAAAGCATCCAACGTACACCTACAGCGATTCATGCAGCCATGCCAACCTGCCGAAGTATAATGACGGAGGCTGGTCGGCAAGTGGTTAAAACCAATGCCAGTTTTTTTTTGTCATCTGTGTCCCATTTGGGAGATTTTTCTTCACTTTCTGTTCCAAAGAGGAGGTCTCTCATTATTTATACATTATTAGGACTCACAATTGATTTAACATTCAAAATATGGCAGCTCTCACACACAGCAGCTGCCACTGCTATTTTTGCACTGGCACTAACAGCCTTTTACATTAGCAAAGACAGGAAAATTGACTTTTACATTTTGCGTTTACCTTTGCTCAGGTGACTGAGCTCTCCTTTCCATCATGATATGAATGCTGTCATTCTAAAATGGAAAAAACTCTTTTACAGAAACCACGTTATGTAAAACCTATAGACCAGAGCAAATTTTATCTGCTAGGATAACAATTTTTTATATATATCAACACTTTCTTGATATTGTACTAAAAATGATTTTATTTTTATGCAATCTATAGGAGAAAAATGTAACAAAACTTCAAAAATGCATTTTCTTTTCTTTTGATCAATGTTATTTAAAATGACGGTTGGGTGGGGATCCTATTGCTCCTATTCCTCCCGAGAATGGCCTCTTTGGGCCGTGCTCCACCGGACACATCGGGTGACTGATCAGTGTAGCGGCCCACTGCTGGTACTTTGTGTTGCTAGCTGTGATTGGTCACAGTGATCACATGGTACAGACAGGGACAATCACAGCCCATTTGTACCATGTGATTAGTTGTGGCCAATCACCGCTAACCACAATACACAGTGTCTACACGCTGTCATTCAGTAAAAATATTTGATTATAGCAGTGAAAATCACTGCTATAAGCAACCATATTATGTAAAAAAAAATCCAGATCAACTGCCCAAAGTGGTAAAGTGTTACTATGGTAACACTGTATTGCCCTGGTTACAGTATGTAAAAAAAAAGAAAAGAAAGAACTATTTATTCAATTTTTTTTTTTTTTACATACTGTCACCAGTCAGTGTCCCTGGTCACCGCCACACCAGTTATATTTTGACACTGTACTGCACCAGTGACATTATGTTAAAAAAAATGTGAACATAACTATTTTTTTTCCTTCATTTTTCAAAAAATTGTGACAAAAATGACAACTTCAAGAAACGTTCCATGCCTCTTACTAAATACCTCAGATGGTGTACTTTTCAAAAAGGACATTTTGGGGGTATTTGTACTGTCCTGGCCTTTTTGGGTGATTTGGGTTATTTTCACCAAAGAAATGTAGCAGAATACACTTTGGCCTAAATTTATGAAGAACGATTATTTATTTGCAAAAATTTGTAACAGAAACAAAGAAAAACATGTTTTTTTTTAATATGTGGCCTTTATTTGTTTTTTTAGAAAATAATAAAAAAATCGAGTGATGAATAAATGCCACTAAAATAAAGCACTATTTGTGTGAAATGAATGATAAAAATGTCATATGGGTACAATGTTGCATGACCACGCAATTGTCATTCAAAGTGCGACAGTGCTGAATGCTGAAAATTGGCCTGGGCAGGAAGGGGGTAAAAGTATCTGTTATTGAAGTGGTTAAAAACATGTTACTGTAAAAAATATATACAATACGGTATATATTGTATTTAATCATATATCCCATTTAAAATGACACTACAAATAGGATTCTGGTACATAGCAGGTTATGTACAAATGAAAAAATTAAATAAAGGGTTTTTATTTTAATTTTATACTTTTTTAATGTGATACTAAAAAAAATAGTAAACCAAATGAATAAAAATGGATAAGGTTTAAGTATTAATGGTTAGAAAAACAGAAATAAAAAAAAACTATGTCAGACAGTTTGTTTTTTTGGCAGCTATTATAGCTGTTGTCATTTACAGAGCAAGTCCAACTGTCATTTTTACAGTCAGAAATTGCCAGCAAGTGTGAGGTGGGGATGGAGCAAAGGAGGGTCAGAAGGATATGTCCTATGCACTTCCATAAAGTTTTTTTTTTTATATGGGCAGCAGATTCAGTGTCCTTAATTGGTTAATGTATACCATTGTTTTTATATGTATTATTGGATTATTTATTATGTTCGGGACAGAAATGTATTAATTTTTTAGTAAGGAAATTGTAAAAAAAAAATCAAAAATTCATACTGTATATACCGCCTAAAGCCATTTATTAGTATTTGTGAGGAAAAACAGACAGACATTTTTTCTACTACTAGGCAGATGTGACCTAAATAGCAGGCTATCCAGTTACACATAAACATATGCACAGGGTCTCTTCCCAAGTGACACTGAGCAGTGTGAATGGATTCAGCAACTACAACTTAGTGGACCAACATGACCACTATGTAGAAATTCCCCTGCATAGTAGTGGAGACTGGATGAGCTCAGACGTCTCCCACAGTAGTCTTAATAATTACAGTAGCGCCTAGTGCAAATGAAAGGGAATCCTCTCCAGCCCCTGTCTTTCCTGCAATTTATCCTCACTGAGGCCATTCACCATTTCTGTTTGAGCTGTTCACTTATGCCCCGTACACACGATCGGATTTTCGGACAACAAAACTGTGGATTTTTTTCCAAAGGATGTTGGCCTAAACTTGTCTTGCATACACACGGTCACACAAATGTTGGCCCAAAATTCCAAACGTGAGAACGCGGTGACGTACAACACATACGACGAAAGGAAGTTCAATAATTAGTGCGGCTCCTTCTGCTTGATTCATAGCCTGCGTGAACTTTTGTGCGACAGACTTGTGTACACACGATCAGACTTTCCGACAACAAAACTTGTTGTCGGAAAATTTGAGAACCTGCTCTCAAACATTTGTGTGCGGAAATTCCGACAGCAAATGTTCGATGGAGCATACACACGGTCGGACTTTCCGACAACAAGCTCACATCGAACATTTCCAAAATCCGACCGTGTGTACGCGGCATAAGACAGAAAGTGATGATAAATTCTAATTTTTATGGTTGTCACCAAAACAGCAGTGGAGCAGAGAAGAGAAGAGAGGAGATCACATACCTTTTCTAATGATAGCTGCCTAATTGAGGACTTCTTCTAAGTTCATGTTGTGTTTCTGGGACAGGAAGTGGAGGGAAATCTTCCCAACAGAACCCATGCAGCAAAAAAAGATAAAGAAAATCTTACAGGAATACAGGAATTATTACCTCTGCAGCCTTAAGCAAATTGTTCTTTGTGAATATGTTGCAATGTTTATTACTAGGAGATCTTGCCAGTAGCTGCACTTCCTTTACAGCTAAAAAGATTAGGCCTCTGCATCACGATTAGTAGCAGAATTGTCAGCTCACCCTTTGCACAACATAAGTTGACTGTTGGGCTGCCTATCAGGTCTAGCAGCTAGGCAATCCAATGGCCTACTGCAACCAAGCAGACCAAAGACCTACCGAGGGACCTTGAATTGTAGGCTGACAATGCTTCTGCTAACTGCAAGGCAGTGGCTTAGCACTGTTATGCCCCGTAAACACGATCGGACATTGATCGGATATTCCGACAACAAAATCCATGGATTTTTTCTGACAGATGTTGGCTCAAACTTGTTTTGCGTACACACGGTCGCACAAAGTTGTCAGGATTTCGGATCGCCAAGAACGCAGTGACTTACACCACGTACGACGAGACTAGAAAAGGCCAGTTCAGAACCAAGCGCGGCACCCTTTGGGCTCCTTTTGCTAATCTTGTGTTAGTAAAAGTTTGGTGAGAGACGATACGCGCTTTTTCAGACTCGTGGTTTTCAGATCGTTTTCTGCTGTTCAGTTTGTGCTTGTGGGTTTGTATCTGCTCTTCAGTGCCTGCAGCAAGTGATGCGTGACTCTGTCATTGTGTTCTTGTTCGTTCGTTACTGTTTTTCAGGTCGCTCTTCACAGGCCTTGCTGTTCTTCAGTGCGTTCTGTTACTTCGTTGTGAGCAGCCGACCGCTTTCTAGCCATGTTGCGTATATGTACTCCTCGTAGAGTTCGTGCTGTGCGGGGGCTTGGTGTTGGGGTCCTTACCTTGACACAAGTCCAGTCCATGAACAGGGTGGGGAGGAGTTCATGGACCAAGAATTGGTTGCTCCCGCGTGACCAGTTCTGTCATATGCCTTTGCTCCGTGAGATCTGTGAGAATAATCCTGATGATTTCAGGAACTTTCTCCGGATGACGGACCCCGTATTTCACCGTTTGTTGGCTTTGCTGACCCCTTATATTAGCAGGCAGGATACCTGCATGAGGCAAGCCATCACTCCGGAGCAGAGGCTAGTCGCCACCCTGCGGTACTTGGCGACGGGGAGAAGCCTGCAAGACTTGAAGTTCTCGACAGGCATCTCCCCCCAGGCTCTGGGGATCATTTTCCCAGAGACCTGTTCTGCAATCATCCAGGTCCTGCAGAAGGAGTATATTAAGGTAAGATTTATCCTTTAATATCACATTTTATTGTATTTAATGTTTGATAATATATTGTATTTCTTTCCTCATTCCCTAATTACCATGATTGGAATATGCTGTAAATGTCCCCTTTTTATCAGCTCCATAGTAGTGCTTTACCCCAAACACCCCCTAAAATGTTTTTAAATGTGATTTGTGCTTTAAATTCAGGCAGAGTGCCAGAGGCTTTTTTTTTTGGGTCACCAAATCATTTGGAACCCTCCCCCCAACTGCTAAGTCAGCTGATACCAATTCTCTATCTATCCTCAATCACCTATCTGCTGACTGACTGCTGACTGCTGCCAAACCCATACACACTATACCCATCTCTTTTGTGGTCAGATTTATGGATGAATTCTCCAAAGCATGTAGTGCAAGGACCTGCTTGTATACTTAAAAATGGTACTGTTTAAAGTTTTTGTATACTATTATTATCTTAATAGGTAATAGCAGGATGTCCAAATGTGCTCAAATGTGTACAATGTGTATTTATATCTTTGTATTATGACACTTCTTACCTGTCCAGTGGGCTGCCAATAGTGTAACTAAGGAGGGGCTGGCCAAAGTAATACCCATTATTTAGGCATTCATCTCTCAATGAAGTGGAGAGGGTTACCTGTCCAAGAGTTCCCCCCCTATAATGTTAGAAATGGCCCATGAGAGGGGGTGGGGGAGGGGCAATCTGATAGGTGTACCTTATACTTTGGTCTTTAAAAACTCTTGATGAATCTGCTTTCCCTGTTTATGTGCAAAATGAGTAATTTTTTTTTCTTGTTTGACTCCACAGTTTCCTTCCACGCCACAGGAATGGCAGACTGTGGCCTCCCACTTTGCCCAGTGGTGGGACTTTCCTAACTGCGGAGGGGCAATTGATGGGAAACACGTCCACATCGTCCCACCACCCAACTCGGGGTCATACTATTTCAACTATAAGGGGTTCAATAGTATAGTGATGTTGGCAGTGGTATCGGCTACTTACGAGTTCCTGTATGTGGATGTGGGGAAGAATGGCCAGATGTCTGATGGTAGAGTCATCGCCCAGACGGCATTCTACAGGTGTCTCCAGAATGGCAGCTTGGACTTGCCACCTCCAGAAGACAATGTGGAAGGACTCCCATTCGTCTTAATTGCAGATGAAGCATTTGCGCTGGGGGACCATTTTATGCGGCCTTTCCCAATGAGGATCCTCCCCCAGGACCAGAGGGTTTTTTAATTACCGGCTGGCCAGAGCCAGAAGAGTGGTGGAGAACACGTTTGGAATCATGGCCAGCCAGTTCCGACTATTTCTTACACCCTTACACATGGTGGAGTACAAACTGAATCATATCATCCTGGCGTGCTGTGTTCTACACAACTTTTTACGGAAACATTCTGCCAACTATGCTGGCTCAGTTGGGCCTGAGGCTGAAATTCAAAATGAACCAACCCTGACGGCGCTTAAAAGTGGCCGTCCTGGCTTGCTCCCCCTGAGTACCCGTGATGTCCGGCTAAGATACCTTGAATACTTTGTGGGTAGGGGGGCTATCAATATGCCAGACAATGTGTGAAACCTTTTTCAAATAAAAAAAAAATTACCTACTAAAATCTTTGGTGACATTTACTGCTTGTGTTTCTTTTAGCTGACCCTCACAGAAATGTGGTGAGTCCTGAAAATGGCGTGATTGTGTAACATTACAAAGCATTGTGGGGTGTTATTTACTAAAGGCAAAGACACTTTGCACTACAAGTGCACTTGAAAGTGCACTTGAAACTGCACTTGTAGTGCAAAGTGGATTTTCCCTAAGGAAATAACACCCATTGTCACAGAAAACACCAATTAGAGCACAACAAAAGTGTTGGAGCGTTGAAACAATAATCCACACATTCTTGATTAACAATCTTTTTAATACCAGCACAATCACATGTGCATTTAGAAAAGGTTTTTAAAACAAACCAACATGTTTGTTGTATAACAATTTTTGGGGTCACATTAGAAAAAGTAGAAATGTCCATTTAAGATAAAACAGGCATGTTTAAAACCAACAAGAAAGACACAAATCATGAACTTACAAAGTTCACATTTTGTAGAACTTGAAGGCAATATCAGACATGAGCATTTACAAACTGTATTTGATATTGCGTTCAGATGGGGTGAAGTCACCCCTAGAAAAGCCAAATTTTGAAGATGCACACCAATTGCCGAATGTCAACATGTGCTAGCTGCCATCACGGAGGATCAAGGGACGTGTTTTGGGGGTGCAACCCCTTCCTCTCAGCTACTTTATTATTGAGGAAGGGGTTGCACCCCCAAAATGCGTCCATTGATCTCCCGTGATGGCAGATAGCACATGTTGACACGCTGTGTGCCTCCTCAAAATTGGCTTTTCGCAAATATGTCAAAAAATGGTAAAAAAATTTAGGGCACAAAAAGCCCCCAAAAAATAGCAATTTCGAGGGATTTTAAACTCTCCCTAAAACATCAATTATGTTCTTCATTTTTTGTTGAACATCATTGATGTTTTTAAGGATGTTTCCCAAGTCCCTATTACACCCCATGATCTCCCCAATCAGGATCTGTGCACTTTCCGAGGTGAAATGCCCTGGATCCACAAAAACACGCCATGTATTATAAATATGCCGGCATCCATCTCTTACCTGAGCCTGTGGTTGCAGACACTCACCTGTTGTGGTGACAATTTCCACCATGTCTTCATCCTCCTGCTCTGCTTGGATTGGGTGGATTTCCCCTTCTTCCAGAGGTGGGGGGTCTGTGGTCTCCTCAGATGAGGGGTGTCCTCTGAGTCTTTTCTCCCCTATGTAAAAAAAAATAGGTATACTTAGCACACAGATATTTCATGGCAGAAATAGGAATATGAAACATTGCTTGGAAGTGGGGTACAATTGGCTATTTTGGCAGAGTTCCAAGATGTAGAATTTTTAGTGTCCTTTGTCAAGCTTCAATACTTTACCTGTTTTGTACAAGCTTTAGATATGGAGACACCCCTATAGTATACACTGGAGCACCTGTGTGGGACTCCCTAATAAAAAGGGTGTTCTGGTGTCCCACACTAGTGCTCCAGCGTCCAGATGTGAAAACTGCTGCTGAGTGTCCTCTCCTTAAACAGAATCTAGTTTGCATTTCATTCTAGTTACAAACCCATCTACACAACCAAATTATTTGCAGACAAGTAGGTCATAAAAAATGTGGGCAAATGCATATGGCCAAAACAATGGTGTTTTCTAGGCCGAACGAACAATGTTTGATACAAATGAATAATGTGCCCATGAACATGAAAGTTGCCATTTTAAACTGGTTACAGTTAAGAAAAGCACATGGAGCAGCATGAACGTAATAAACATAAAGAATAGGAACACAGCACAACTCAAATTGGAGAAATTCTGCGAGCCACAATAATCTTATGCCTTGCTTGTGCTACCTCCAGCTGCATGCGCTAATCACGCTTCATATAACGTGCATAGGATAAATTTACAAGTTATGCGCTGCGCTTGGGTGACCCCAAAAAGCAAAATTAATATTAACCAACTGTGTGCTTACTGGTCAGATAATATTAAATACAAATAATATGAATGTTGAATAAATAAACAAGGTGTAAAAAAACAAGTGCTTGTTACACCATAAATTAGTACTTATTAGTGCTTGTTACACCATACATAGTGTCTTAATAAACATAAAAAGTGCTTAGTGCTCAATATAAAGTATCCTGCTTGTCTGAATGAATAAATTAATAAATAATGAAAAAAGTTCTCTTTAGCACTTTAAATAGTGCGTGCAAATAATGTCCAGCAGTGATAATAGAACAATGCGTGCAGGTGGTGTTCAGCTGTGACAACAATCCAACATCATGCCGACGATATCCTGAGTGCTGCAAAACATGCTCCAGTGCACCTTCGTGACCCACTTAAGCTAATGTGCTCACCTCAGAGCGTGTGACTCATCTGCTACCCTGAGTCCAAATACAATTTGGAGCCCCCCCTGGGCTCAGTCTCAGTGTCTGCTGCACTCCTCCAGCTGGAAACAATGTGGCTCCATACATATAAATGAAAAGGAAACTATATAGTGTAATATAGTCAAAATACTTTTATTAAAAGAAAACGCTCCCCACACCAGGGTACTCACATGGCACTGGTGCGTCAGTGCACCATACTATAACCGCTTTCTATTCAAAATCACTGGATGTTTGGTGCGGTATGCTGTGCTGGGACAGCGATGGTGTAAAGTCCGTGTCAGTCTCTCCATCCTGGCCCCTCCCCTACGCGTCTTCGACACAGGGATCACGTGTCATCCTCAGGGGGATATTAAGACACTATGTATGGTGTAACAAGCACTAATAAGCACTAATTTATGGTGTAACAAGCACTTGTTTTTTTTTTGGGGTCACTCAAGCGCAGCGCATAACTTGTAAACACATCACAACTACTTACTTTTTTGCAGCACTCTCTGGATCTTTCTGTACTGCTCGTGCTCTCTTAATTTGAGGTCCGACCACCGCTTCCTGAGCTGATCTTTCGATCGTCGTACCCCGAAATTTCGGTGCAGACTCTTGACCACTTTTGCCATGATCTTGGCCTTTCTGACATTGGGGTTGGGGTAAGGTCCATACTTCCCGTCATAGTCGGCCCTCTTCTGGATGTCCACCATCTCCAACATCTCCCCAAAGGACATATTTGAGGCCTTAAATCGTCTCCTTCTGGATCGGGACATTTCTGGCTCTGGCCTTTCCTCCTCCTCCTTGGTGTAATTATCAGACACCTGCTATGTCTCCGCCATGTGCTCTTCCCCCACTGCGACGAATGAGAAGGGGCGGGAATAGACTAGAAAGAACGTCAGGGGCAGGTTGAGTTTCACGCATGCGCAGTGTCCATAAAGTGTAACACGCGTGCGTAGTACGTACAATCTGTGAGCGGAGGAAGGAGTAACGGAGGCACCGATCGTGATTGCGAAGGTAAGATTTATCATTGGGCCTATACTGCTTCTAGATTGAGGCCTGTATTTGCACAAGTTTAGAAGACTTTAGGCTGACATTAGGGTTTGTCTTGTGTTATGTCTTGCAGTGAAAATGGATATCTTGAAAGATAAGGACTTTATGCCAATCTTCATTGATATGTTCAGGGAGCTGCCCTGTCTATGGCAGATAAACCACCCGGAATATAAGAACCAAACAAAGAGGAAGGCAGCGCTGGATAATTTGTTGGAATTTGTGAAGACGGTGATCCCCACGGCAGACATCACCTATTTGAAGATCCTAATTGGTGGCCTGAGGAGCACTTATCTAAGGGAGCACAAGAAGGTCCAGGATTCCCAGAGATCAGGAGCTGCAGATGACATTTATGTCCCCAGGCTGTGGTACTATGACAGGCTGCGTTTTCTGGCAGGTCAGACTGAACCCAGGCCAGCACTCTCCACTCTTCCTTCCATGCTTACTTCCCCCCCAGCTGAGGCTTCTGACGCCCAACCTGGGCCTTCCAGGCAGCAACATGTGGAGGAGCCCAGCTTGAGCCAGGTATAGCATTCTTCTAAATATTTCTGGTTGTCCAATCAATGATGTTAAATATATGTTAGTTTGGATTGCTAATTTATGATTGTGATTGATGAAGCAAAAACTAAAACCATGTCCCTTTTTCATACACAGGGAAGTCTCAGCCAGGAGGTGGCTGGGCCAAGCAGGCTGCCTGTTACCCAGGTCCCTCCCCTCCACCTTCAAAGTGGCAGGAAGAGGAGTAACCTGGAGGAGGCTGTCATAGGCTTCTTTTGGAAGGCTACAGAGGCCCTGAGAACCCCCCACACTGTGGAGGAGGACTTTGGTGGCCTAACTGCCTGCAAAATGATGCAGATGGAGGAGGGCCAACGACTCCTGTGTGAGTTCTTAATTTTGGAAGCTCTCAATAAGGGGTTGAGGGGCCAAATAACATGTGCAACTCACATTTGTGACCTCCTCCTCCTGGTCCTCCTTCTCCTCCTCCTCCTCCTCCAGGTCCTACTCCTCCTACTCCTCCTCCAGGTCCTACTCCTCCTCCTGCCACATCTCCAACACCAGAGCCACAGCCGGGAAGGAAGTGTGGAAGGAAGACCAGAGAGTGATGGCCCTGGGTTCAGTCTGGTCTGGCAAAAGATGCAGCCTCTTGTAGTACCACAGCCTGGGGACACAGATGTCATCTGCTGCTTTCATGATCTCTGGGACTTCTGGACCAGACTGCATTCCATTAGATATGGACTTCTCAGGCCACCAAATTTGCTGTAAATAATTGATGTGTGCCCTGGGGGCCAAAGGCTTTGCCAATTTATGATGTTTATCCAGCGTTGCCTCCCTTTTTCTTTGGTTCTGAGCCCTTAATAAAGGAATTTTTGGTTCAATTATACTCGCCTATGTGTGTTTTCCTTCAAAAAGGACAGTTTGTTTGTGAGGATTCAGGTACATTTCAAAAATATAATGTGAAATTAACAAGGGACACCAACACCAAGCAACCTTCTTGAGATTAAATAATACAAGATAATAATGGTGTTGTGGTAACTTGACACACAAAACACACCCAAAAATATTATGGAGTAAAACCAATTAAAAAAAAAAAAAAAAAAAAAAATACAAAACCCCCAAAAAAATACAAAAAACTAATTTGGTCAGATGTGACAAATCAAAATATATTGAGGCAATCACAATAAATAATAAAGAAATAAGTTTGTGAGAATTCTGTGTGAATATGAGCAGCAAAACTACTTCATTCTTCTAAAGAAGAAGAGAGTGCGCTGTATTAAACCATTTTTTACATTGCAGCGTGACGAAAGTGCTCTATCCATTCCAAACGCTAATTTTACCAGACCGAGCTGTTCAGTCTCGGAATTTCTTCTGAGCATGCGTGGCACTTTGTGCGTCGGAATTGTCCACACATGGTCGGAATTGACGCGATCGGATTTTGTTGTCGGAAAATTTTATAGCCTGCACACTTTTATAGCCACACACTTTGTGTGTCGGAAAATCCGATGGAAAAAGTCCGATGGAGCCCACATACGGTCGGAATTTCCAACAACACGCTCCGATCGCACATTTTCCGTTGGAAAATCTGACCGTGTGTACGGGGCATTAGTCTGCAATAAGAAGCGGTCTCACTTTCAGGATCTCCGGTTAAGAATCTTTGCAACAGAGTCACAAATAACACAATTTTTTTAAGAAGAAAACCTTATACAGTGAAGCAAGATGCCAAACAACCTGGAAAATAAATTTAGGGTTTACATTACCTTTAAATGATTTAAAGGCCTCATGCACTCTATGCATCATAAATGCCAATTTGAAAAGTGGTTGACTGTTTTTTTCCATCTCTAAACATCCCTACTATGTTAGCCTATGTGTCCTTGCACAAATACGGGTTTACAGGCATGTAGAGGCAGGAACATTCAAAAGCAGAAAAAAAACAGTCAACTGTCAGACAAGCTCCCCATCCAGCAGCACAGTGATCCGGACTCTGTGTCTTCAGTGGCTCATCCATCTATCCAGCTTCACATGTTTGGGACAGTGCTGTTACCACAGGCTCATTCTCTCCTTTGTTTTTACATGCATGTTTCTCATGTATCTTTGTGAATACACATCTTTTAATAGTTTTTTATTAAAATTGGTTGGAACTTACTACTCTAGAGTGGTTGCACTATCTCCCCTTCCCCTCGTTTGTTTTCACAGATGGAGTCCCTTCTCCTTTTTAACTAGTCTGTAATGCCTCGTTTCCACTGAGCGGATCGGATCGGTTCGGTACGGTACGCTATTTTGGGTGTTTCCATTATGAAAGCGGCCCATACAACCGAACCGAACCGTTCCATTCAGGGTCCTGCTTCAGATGTGGGGCCATAGAAAATGGAACGGTTCGGTTAGGGCGGAGCTACGATACATTCCACTGATTGGCTGACAGAAAACCCTCTGCTGTGCTATGCTGAGGCATTTTTTCTAAACCCTGTATGGCCCCTTGTGGTCCCACTTGCAGTGGAAACGCTCACCAGAATAGACCGGACCATTCTGGGCCATTCAAACTGTACCGGCCCGAACCGATCCGCTCAGTGGAAACGAGGTATTAGTTTCCTTTGTCTAATGATTGGGCTACCCGCTCATTAGCCCCCCAATTTTTCCATTGGTTGTTATCATTGTTGATTGCAGGTTATTTTCACATGGTTTATTCATGTACAATAACATCATTTGTGTTTTAATGTTTTTTTTGAGTGGTTGAGCGCTGGTAGCCAAGCGCCACCTCTGGCATAAGGCAATTTTTTCTTTATCATTAGAAAAAAAAACAGTAGCAGCACATACATGAGAGGAAAAAAACTGCAAAGGAAAAAAAAAGCCTGAAGCGCCTACACACGTAGGCTTTTTAGCACTCGATCATTCATTCATTCCAATGGCCAGAGAGAAGGAATAATCTGGCTAATAAAATGAATGAATACCCAGATGCTTGATGCGCCTAAACGTGTTTGTGAAACATGGTTTTAGACACGATTTTAGTGCTGCTTTTTCCTCCCCTGGAGCAAAGGCATCCAGGGGACTAAAAAAATATCCTGTGTGTATGAGACCTTAAAGCTGAAAAATCAGCCATGTTGTACATAACATTTAACAGATTTTTACAGTTGCTATGCTTACAATATCTAGCCCTTGATATGCAATTCTATGTTTTTTTTTATTATTTATGGAAAGTTTTACAATTAGTAACCACACTGAAGTAAAAACGATATTAATTGTAATTTTATAACATACTCCTGAGATCAAGCGATCAGATAAACAATGTTTACCACTAAATATTCTACTTTGGCATAAACACATTTACTGATCTTTTTGTTGAAGTCATGTGAAAATTATACCTTAATTTGTGGACCAATAATTCCCCAGAAACAGATGCACATTTATAACAAACTCTGTCATTCATTAGATTTACATGATATTTTTATTGTAATTACTGTATATCGTGTTATGTTTCAGCATTTAAGTGTTTCACAGTAAACTATTGACATTTTTATATGTTGTGAGTCATGCCATCAAAGGAGTTTCTTATTAAGTTAGTATTTTGATTTCATCTAGTTGTATAGTCAATTGTGCTGCGCCAAAGGTATATAACAAAAATAATATCTGTAAGCTTTTACGTGTGAAACATAAACGTAATATGTGCTAATATGACAAAATGACATGTGCAAAGTATAAAGTACAAAGTATAAAGTGAAAAATACAAGGTTAATTAAATGGCAAAAAAAATGATACAAAAAAACTCATTATTGATGACAATAAACAAAGTGCTAGATACAAAGAATAAAAGTGCATAAAAATATAAGGTTGCTTATATGGTGTAGAGCAGGGTTCGGCAATCTACGCCCCGCAGGCCGCACCCGTCCCGCTGCTGCTAAATGTCTGGCACATTATGCATGTGATGAATTCATGTGCACCCGGCCCGTGGACATTTTGTCAGGGCTGGTCTCAGCCCTTGCTTCTCAGTGCTCAGCTGTCGTCTAATTGCCAGCACTCATCGTTCCACAGTGCCTCACCTGGTAATCATTTCCTGCTTGTCAGTCAGCCCCTTCTGGCTATTTAAACTGCCTGATTCATTTCTCCCATGCCTTCGCCTTGGTCAACATATCTGAAGATTCTCTGCTGTGTTCCTGTTAAAGACTTGCCTGGCTGACATTCCTTCTGGTTCCTGATCCTGTTTGCTCTCTTTGACTACGCTGGTCTCCGGCTTCCTGATTTACTGGCTTGCACTGGCTACCCACTTTGATTACTGAACCCTGGCTATGTTTTGACTAAGTTTATTATTTGTACTGTTTTTAACACTATATTAAAATGTGTGATTTTTTACTGCATTTTCTGTCCCTGTCTGATTCATGGTTCCTGACAGTAGGTGAAGGCCATGAATTCAGGAGATGCAGGCAATCCACCTAGTGGTAATATTTTTTCCCGATTGAATGAGCAGGATCATAGCATGGATCAGTTTTCCATAGCTCAGTTTCGCACTGCTCACCTGGATCCTTCCACTGTGGCTGTTCCAGTATAACAGGTGGGGCAGACCGTGTCTGCTGCTGCTCCAGTCTCTGTACAGGCACCCACCTCGAAAATTACCTCTGTAGGCGGTATGTCTGGTTCCGCTCCGCTTCCTCAGCTATATGGGGGTGATCCAGTTCAATGCAGAGGGTTTCTCAACCAGGTTGGGATATACTTTGAGATGCTGCCCCAGGCATTCCCCATGGACAGAAGCAAAGTAGGCTTCATAATTTCTTTGCTTTCTGATAGAGCCTTGGCGTGGGCAAACCCTCTATGGGTGATGCCAAAACCCATTGTCCTGAGTTAAATGGTATACAGTAACACGATATGGTCAGTTTCTCCCTTCTTTGAGCTTCCCCAGAGTACATCTCCAGTATAGCCATGATCCAGCGGGACGCCTAGGGGGTTGTTAATACCAGGTCCAAAACAGGGGCATTCCTGTGTGAGTCCAGCAGCCGTCTTTGGAAGCTAAAGGCCGTGGCTGGCTTCTTGTTGCCTGCTATCTGGTAAGCAGGCAATTTATATGGTGGTTGGGCACTTCCAATTTGTGTGAAGTCACTGTAGTGGTTACCTGATTGATCCTATGGACTATTGATTTATTTATGGACTGATTTCACTATTTATGATTTATGTTTTTGAGCGCAGCTCTTTTCCATTTTATCCACTGTCCTGAGTTACCCAGAGTTTGTGGCTTCCTTTTAAAGGGTATTTGATGTTCCCGCTCACTCCACTTCTGCTGCCAAGAGCCTCATGTCCATCAAACAGAGTGTACGAGAACTGTTGCTGATTATGCTATTAAATTCCTTACTCTGGCAGCAGAAGTCACTTGGAACAATGAGGGCCTCATGGCTGCTTTTTCTCATGGTCTCTCAGATAACATCAAAGATGAGATAGCAGTCTGAGACATACCTACAGATCTGGAGAAGTTGAGCACATTTGCCATTCTGATTGACTTCAGACTCCGAGAGAGACCTTCCTTTAAGCAGTGCTTTTGGAAGCCTCCTGTACGTTTGGCTCCGAGCTTTGCAGTCCCACCTGTGCCCCCCTTAACTCCCATGCCTCCTGGTACCGAGTCTGCCAGTAAATTAGTGAACCCATGCAGTTGGGCTTCACACGTCTTTCTGCGGTGGAGAGGGCCTTTAGAAGGAGGGAGAGATTGTGTCTTTATTGTGGCCAGGCAGGTCACTTGTTGAAGTCCTGTTCTACCTGTCCGGGAAACACTTGCATCTGAGGTTCTGTAGGGGACAGACGTTAGGTGGCGTTGTTACGTCCCCAGTTATCCTGAAGGATAAGCCTTTTGTTCTGGTTACCTTTCCTTGGTCTGAGTCGTCCATTGAGACACAGGCTCTAATTGACTCCAGGGCTGCAGGCCTGTTTATAGATAGTGCCTTTGTGTCTAAGCACTCGATTCCACTGCAGCTTCAAACCACTCCACTTGCTATTGAGGCTATTGATGGGAGACCTCTACAGCCTGCCCATGTGACTCATGAGACTGCTCCGTAGACCATGGCCGTAGGGGCTCTTCACAATGAGATAATCCAATTTCAAGTTATTTTTTCACCCCATTACCCAGTGGTTATTGGTTATCCTTGGTTACAGAGGCATAACCCCTCTTTTGATTAGCTTTGGGCTGAGGTTCTTTCCTGGTCGCCACAATGCAGTAAGACATGTTTTCGGAAAGTGGCCCAAGGTCTTGCGCACCTCTTCACTCACCTCCCTGCAAGAGGAGTACCACAAATTAGGCTTTGTCAAAGGTCAAGCCGTTAGTTTGCCTCCACACCGGTCAAATAGTTGTGCAATTGACCTTCAATTTGGTGCCACGCCTCCTCGTGGCCGGGTTTACCTTTGACGGTCTCGAAGGATAAAGCCATAGAGGACTATGTTGCCGGTGCACTTTCTCGAGGGTTTATCCACATATCTTCTGCTGGTGCTGGCTTCTTCTTTGTGAAAAAGAAGAGTGGAGAACTGAGACCTTGTATTGATTATAGGGATCTCAATCGCATCACGATTAAGCACGCAAATTTAATTCCATTTATTACGGAATTATTTGACTACCTCAAGGATGCAACGGTTTTCACGAAGCTCGATCTGAGAGGGGCATATAATCTCGTGAGGATGAAGGAGGGCGACGAATGGAAAACTGCGTTTAATACTAGGACAGGACATTATGAATACCTCGTAATGCCATTTGGTCTTTGCAACACTCCTGCAGTTTTTCAGGAATTCATCAACAAAGTCCTCCAAGATATGTTGCAGCAACGTGTGGTGGTTTATCTCAACGACATTCTCATATATTCTAATTCCCTAGAGAGCCACCACACAGATGTCTCCCGTGTGCTACAGAGGCTGAGAGAAAATAACCTGTATTGCAAGTTGGAAAAGTGCGAGTTCCATCGTTATATTTTTGGGTTATGTAATTTCTACTGCTGGTATTTCGATGCACCCAGAGAAACTGTCTGCAGTTCTACAGTGGCCCTGACCCATAGGTCTACATCCGTTACAATGTTTTCTTGGCTTTGCCAATTATTATCGGAAGTTTATTCGTGATTTCTCTTCTCTGGTCAAACCCCTGACTGATATGACCAGAAAGGACGGTAACTCACAGAATTGGTCTCCGGATTCCATTAAAGCCTTTGAGTCTCTCCAAGGGTGTCTTTGTTTCAGCTCCTGTGTTAGCACATCCCGATCCCACGTTACCCTTCATTCTTGAGGTTGATGCATTTGAGACACTGGAGTTGGTGCCCTTCTGTCTCAACGTCCTACCTCTGAGAGCGCTATGCATTCTTGTGGATACTTTTCCAAGAAATTGTCTCCTGCGGAATGCAATTATGAGATTGTGTACAGAGAGCTGTTAGCTATCATTTTAGCTCTTAAAGAATGGAGATATCTCCTCAAAGGTACCACTGTGCCGGATCTCATTTTGACTGACCAGAAAAATCTCACATTCTTGTCTGAGGCAAAACATTTATCTCCCAGAAGGGCGCGATGGGCTCTTTTCCTGTCAAGCTCCAATTACATAGTCTCGTTCTTACCCGGTACCAAGAATGTAAGGGCTGATGGGTTGTCACAACAGTTTTCCTCCACTTCCAAGATTGAGTGGGTTCCTGTGATACCTCCTGATCGTATTCTGGCCACTGTACGTCACAGTCTCACTTCATTCTTTGGTGACAGAATTCTTGCTGCTCAGATCCACCTGAGAAACCTTGCTTAGGTCTGCTTTGCTCCAGACTTACCATTCTCCCAAGGCAGCTGGCCACCTAGGGAAGAATCAACTCATTTGGGCCATTTCCCAACAATTCTGGTGGCCTAGTCTCCATGCGGATGTAGCTGCCTTCATAGCCGCTTGTTCCGTGTGTGCTCAGTGTAAGACACCACCACACCTTCCAGTGGGTCTCCTACAACCCATACCCAATGGAGGGAGGCCTTGGACCCACTGTCTATGGATTTTATTGTGGAGTTACCCAATTCCGTGGGCAACACAGTTATTCTTATAGTGGTTGACCGGTTCTCAAAAATGTCACATTGTATTCCACTTAAGAAGTTGCCCACATCCAAAGAACTGGCGTTGATTTTTGCTCAGGAGATCTTTTGATTACATGGGCTACCCAAGGTTATCATGTTGGACAGGGGTAGCTAGTTTTTCCCCAGATTTTGGCAAGCCTTTTGTGCACAGTTGGGAATTCAGCTTTCCTTCTCCTCTGTTTAACACCCGCAGTCCAATGTGGCCAGAAAACAAGCCAACCAAGCCTTGGAGCAGTTTCTACGCTGCTATATATCTGACCATCATAGCAACTGGTCAGACCTCTTACCTTGGGCGGAGCTTGCTCACAATAGTGTCGTCAATACCGCTTCCCGATTGTCTCCTTTTTTCGTGAATTATGGTTTCCAACCATCCATGTTGCCTGACTCATTTTCTCCTCAAAGAATTCCTGCGTTAGAGGAGTATCTCTGTGGCCTTCGTTTCACTTGGGTACAGGTCCAAGAGCCCTTGCAACGTGCCAGTGATAGGTACAGACTCCATGCTGACCACAGACACCTACCTGCGCCTTCCTACCAGGTTGGGGAGAGGGTCTGGCTGTCATCTCACAACCTCTGACTCCATGTTACCTCATTGACACTGGCACCATAGTTTAATGGGTCTTTCCATATTCTCCGTAAGATCAACCCAGTGGCTTACGCATTAGACCTTCCTTCTAACATGCGTATTTCTAACGTATTTTATGTCTCCTTATTAAAACCCTTGGTGTGCAACCGCTTCACCACCTCGGTACCACGTCCTCACCTGGTTCAGGTTGAGAACCATGAGGAGTATAAGATACAATCAATCATTGACTTCCGTAGGTTCCGTGGATGCATACAGTACTTGGTTCATTGGAAAGGGTACGGTCTGGAAGAGTGCTCTTGAGAATCATCCTCGGACGTACATGCTCCTGTCCTCCTCTGTGCTTTCCGTAGACTTTTTCCCCTCAAACCTGGTGGCCCTCCGAGGGGGAGGGGTCATTAAGGAGGGGGTACTGTCAGGGCTGGGCTCAGCCCTCCACTTTCAGTGATTGGCTGTAGGTTAATTGCCAGCACTCATTGTTCCACAGTGCCTCACCTGGTGATCATTTCCTGCTTGACAGTCACCCCATTCAGGCTATTTAAACTGCCTGGTTCATTTCTCCATTGCCTTCACCTTGGTTAACATATCTAAAGATTCTCTGCTGTGTTCCTGTTAAAGACTTGCCTGGCTGACGTCCCTCCTGGTACCTGATCCTGTTTGCTGTCTCCAACTACGCTGATCTCTGGCTTCCTGATTTACTGGCTTGCACTGACTACCCGCTTTGATTACCGAACCCTGGCTATGTTTTGACTATCTTTTCATTTTCTGTCTCCATCTGATTCATGGTTCCTGACACATTTTAAATAAGGGCAGAGCGGAGCAGGGTGCAGGAAGCTGAATTAGAACACGGGAGAGAGCCACAGCAGCGCTGATAAAACAACGTGAGCTTCTGGAGTTAACTTTCAGCTGATTGGTTGCTAGGTGGTACTAGCAACCAATCACCAGCTTGTTAATATGAAAAGTTAACCCTTTAACCGTTAACCCATCGGTCCCTTTAAGCGGAATAGCAGGCATGTGTACCCGCTGCACAGCAGGGGTGCCGATGCTCGTGACGGGCACTCACGACGACCACCGGCCACAAGCAATCGCGGGCAGGAGAGGCAGAACAGGGATGTGTTTGTCTAAACACACACATCCCAGTTCTGTGAAGAGAGGAGGGAGAGATTGTGAGTTCCTACGAGCTGGGAACCATGATATCTCCTATAGTCAGCCCTATCCCCCACAGTTAGAACACACACATAGGGAACACAGTTAACACAGTTAACCCCTTGATCGCCCCCTAGTGCTAACCCCTTCCCTGCCAGTGACATTTACACAGTAATCAGTGTATTTTTATAGCACTGATTGCTGTATAAATGCCAATGGTCCCAAAAATGTGTCAAAAGTGTCCGATATGTCTGCCATAATGTCGCAGTCCCGATAAAAACCGCAGATCGCCGCCATTACTAGCAAAAAATAATAATAATAATAATAAAAATGCCATAAATCTATTCCCTTTTTTGTAGACGTTATAACTTTTGCACAAACCGATCAAATATACTTTTTTGCAATTTTTATTACCAAAAAATATGTAGAAGAATACATATCGGCCTAAACTGAGGAAAAAATTAGCTTTTTTAAAAAAAATCGGGGCTATTTATTACAGCAAAAAGTACAAAATATTGTGACAAGAAAAGGAAAAAGATTTGTTGGGACTTTAAATGAGGTGTAATGGAGCTGTTCAAATCCCCTCCTCCATCCCGGTTCAATATATTATATAAAAAAGAGCAAGAGGCAGGACTTTACATGAAGCACACAGGACCAATTGGATAGTTGAATAAAAGATAGCTTTTAATTGGTTCAAATAATCATAACATTTTCACATTTGATTTTTATGCATTTTGCTATATATCAATATATTTACAATTCATTGTAACCAAATCTTGCACATTAATTAACATTCCAACAAGGAATTATTACATATTATACAAATACATGAGTTGATGCATAATTGTAGTTAATGCTTGTACAAATTAATGACACACAGAAGTATCACTAAGAGGAAATAAGGAAAGGATGAAATAAATTAAAAGGATTGTCCATACGAAATTCATAAATGTATGCACTTCAGTAGTTGTTAGCTCTACGCGTTTCAAGGCCTTTTAACCTCTCATCAGGAGCAAAAACCGTGGTAGTTATCTATAGATAAGAAAACAATGATATTTAGATATTCTAAAGGTACCAAAAGGGCAAACGTAGGACATGAGAGAACCCCCCATGAACTCAATTAGCCCACACACTTACATATGCATCTGCACAATGGTAATGCGGGCATGAAAATTTCAGACCAGCCAAAAACGCCACATCTGGGAGCTGAGGGGACGCGACAGGGCATCAGCCACCAACAATAAACAGCACCCCAAGTGGGTCAGAGTGTATGCAGTGACACAAGTGTGAACTGAATGGGGTGACCCCAATGAGGGAAATCGCTGTGAAAAGAAAAGTGTGACAAAGAAAGGGGACCAATAAATGAAGGATAAAAATAATGTGAAATATGTATCAGAAAGAAATATAAAAAAGAGTGAAAGAATGAGGTTAAGAAAAAATAAATTCAAAAATTCAAAAATTCAAAACAAGGGTAGACGGTGATGAAAAACAGATAGGTGAAAAGTGAGAAAAAAAATTGAATACCTGAAACAAAGTAAATGGGAGTAAAAGTGCCAAGGTGCGTCATGTTCCACAAAGGAAAGTAGTGTGGCCAGTTCTAGGTGTGAGACCCAGCAAGGGGAGAGGTTCATATAAGGAGTGCCGCCGAAACCACTCCCCCAACGTCACGCTAAAGCAACAATGGGGGGGAGGAGGGCGCAAATTAACCAGGTAGCCAAGCTACCATGGCCACATAGCTAGAGGCGCCAACCAAACCAGCCCCCGATGCGCTGGCTGTTGTAAATCACTCAGCTGGCCATGCAGAGCCACGAGGATGCCGCACGGGCATGGAATGCGTGACGTCGACACGCAATGAGGACGCCACCACTCACCCCTCATCAGAGCAGGGCGGAGGGGAGGTCCGCAGTGCGCGTCGCAGCTCCTGAAAGGGACAGAGAAAGCAAGGTCCAATGAAAGAGCACGGCCAAAACCACCAATGCGCACATGCAAAAGCAAAAAATAGACTTAACTATAGATTAGCTTTTGACTGGTCTGAGATTTTCATGGCCACATCACCATTGCGCAGATGCATATGTAAGTGTGTGGGCTAATTAAGTTCAAGGGGGATTCTCTCATGTCCTACGTTTGCCCTTTTGGTACCTTTAGAATATCTAAATATCATTGCTTCTTCTTATCTATAGATAACTACTACGGTTTTTGCTCCTGATGAGAGGTTAAAAGGCCTTGAAACGCGTAGAGCTAACAACTACCGAAGTGCATACATTTATGAATTTCGTATGGACAATCCTTTTAATTTATTTCATCCTTTCCTTATTTCCTCTTAGTGATATTTCTGTGTGTCATTTATATGTACAGGCATTAACTACAATGCATGTAAATGTAATTATGCATCAACTATCTCATGTATTTGTATAATATGTAATAATTCCTTGTTGGAATGTTAATTAATGTGCACTATTTGGTTCCAACGAATTGTAAAAATATTGATATATAGCAAAATGCATAAAAATCAAATGTGAAAATTGTATGATTATTTGAACCAATTAAAAGCTATCTTTTATTCAATCTATCCAATTGCTCCCGTGTGCTTCATGTAAAGTCCTGCCTCTTGCTCTTTTTTTATATAATACAAAATATTGTGTTTTCTTCAAAATTGTCGCTCTTTTTTTGTTTATAGCACAAAAAATAAAAACCACAGAGATGATCAAATAGCACCAAAAGCAAGCTCTTTTTGTGGGAAAAAAAGGACGTCAATTTTGTTTGGGTACAGCATCGCACAATTGCACAATTGTCAGTTAAAGTGACGCAGTGCCGTATTGCAAAAAATGGCCTGGTCATTGAGCAGCCAATTCTTCCGGGGCTGAAGTGATTAAATTGCACAAGTCTATCTCTAGCAGACACTAGTTGTTTATAGGGCATGTCGCAAACTTCAGTCCAGTCATTCTCACCAAGGTCTGGTATACAGTATCAGATTGCCATTTTTGCTTTAGATTATGAAGTTCAGGGATAATGGCTAGTAGGGCATATTTTTCTAAAGCATTAGGAAGGAGGTATAGATCAGGGGTCTCCAAACTATGGCCCTCCAGTTCAGGAACTACAATTCCCATCATGCCTAGTCACGTCTGTGAATCTCAGAGTTTTACAATTCCCTTATGGGATGTGTAGTTCCGCAACAGTTTGGAGGGCTGTAGTCTGGTATAGATAATGCTGTCAAAGTGCATTGAAAGACAGAAATGTATGGCCTTGCACAATTTCTGCTACTGTCCTAACTTTATGTTTCACCCAGTATCGGGGATCAGTGATTTTAATAAAATGATTGATGGATTTCTCTACAGAGGAGTGGCAGGGGAAAATCTGCAAGGCTCTCTTGGGTACAGCTATTGCTTGGCTTCCACATTCTACTACTGGTCTGCATGGAGGGTGAGAGTGGGTATGGTGTTTTCAGTCCCTGAGTAGGAGGCTATCTGCAAAGCAAAGTGAATGATTACTTAGTAAATAAGATTAAGCTGTGTTGACTTCAATCTTGCTATCACAAGCAGACATAAAGGCCTTTTTTATTTCCTTTGCACATAAATCGGTATTCAGAATGAAAACTGCATTAGTTTATTTACTAAGCTTATTGAAAACTTACAGTTGTGCTCGTAAGTTTACATACCATGGCAGAATTTATGATTTCTTGGCCATTTTTCAGAGAATATGAATGAGAACACAAAAACTTTTCTTTTACTCATGGTTAGTGTTTGGCTGAAGCCATTTATTATCAATCAACTGTGTTTACTCTTTTTAAATCATAATGGCAACAGAAACAACCCAAATGACCCTGATCAAAAGTTTACATACCCCAGTTCTTAATATTGCCCCCTTTAACATCAATCACAGCTTGAAGTCTTTTAGAATTTGTGGATGAGGCTCTTTATCTTCTCAGATGGTAAAGCTGCCCATTCCACCTGGCAAAAAGCCTTCGGTTCCTGTAAATTCTTGGGATGTCTTGCATGAACTGCACGTTTGAGATCTCCCCAGAGTGGCTCAATGATATTGAGGTCAGGAGACTGAGATGGCCATTCCAGAACCTTCACTTTATTCTGCTGTAGCCAATGACAGGTTGACTTGGCTTTGTGTTTTGAATGTTGTCATGTTGGAATGTCCAAGTACGTCCCATGTGCAGCTTCCTGGCTGAAGAATGCAAATGTTCCTCCAGTATTTTTTGATAACATACTGCATTCATCTTGCCAACAATTTTGACCAAATTTCCTGTGCCTTTGTAGCTCACATATCCCCAAAACATCAGCGATCCACCTCCGTACCTTTCATCATAGGCCTTGACTCAAAATGTAGTGTTTATGGTTGTGGCCAAAAAGCTCAATTTTGGTCTCATCATTCCAAATGACTTTGTGCCAGAAGATTTGAGGCTTGTCTCTGTGCTGTTTAGCATATTGTAAGTGGGATACTTTGTGGCATTTGTGTAGTAATGGCTTTCTTCTGGTGACTCGACCATGCAGCCCATCTTTCTTCAAGTGCCTCCTTATTTTGCAACTTGAAACAGCCACACCACATGTTTTCAGAGAGTCCTGTATTTCACCTGAAGTTATTTGTGGGTTTTTCTTTGCATCCCGAACAATTTTCCTTACAGTTGTGGCTGAAATTTTAGTTGGTCTACCTGACTGTGGTTTGGTTTCAACAGAACCGCTAATTTTCCACTTTTTGATTAGAGTTTGAACACTGCTGACTGGTATTCTCAATTCCTTGGATATCTTTTTATATCCCTTTCCTTTTTTTATACAGTTCAACTACCTTTTCCCGGAGATCTTTTGACAATTCTTTTGCTTTCCCCATGACTCAGAATCCAGAAACATCAGTGCAGCACTGGATGAAAGATGCAAGGGTCTGTCAGGAGTCCAGAAACGCATTGACCTTTTATACACACACTAATTACAAGCAAACAGATATTTGCAGGTAAATAATTTATTACTATTTTTATTTTTTTTGGAGCCTATAAAACATTGTACCAGAGATCAGCAGATCTATCAGTGTATCTGTGTGCCTGTACATACCGTATGGGAAAGCAGATACACTGACAGGAAGAATCAATGAACTACCATGGTGCTCCACAGCTCCTTGGGAGTTTATTGAGAACTACAAGCCTGAAATAAATAGGGGGTGGTTTTTTGGATTCTCCTTATTTAAATTATAAATATGTATTATTTTGTCTGTTCCTATAATTATCTATTCTATCAAAGTTCAGATAATATTAATGGTGATGATATAACAACATTGCTCAAAGAAGAAAAGGTCTTGTTTTTTTACAAAGAAAGTAGAACACTAACATAAAATCTAAAGATAGTAATACAGAACATATAAAACAAAAGAGCATAGATGATACATTTTGCAAGTCCTTCTTCAGGGTTCTGTATCTTTGCTGGGCTCCAGGAGAACGAGAAAGAGGGGGCCTTCATCATTGGCTCTCACCTTTTAAAATACTCACAGACATAACCCACACAAACACCCCCTACCCACCCGGTGTAGTCCTCTGTCCAATGAGCGACCATCTGTAAATTATAAAGGGCTGTCATTTCTAATCACCAGGAAGTAATGTGTTACCCTCGATCCTCCAGGAAGTATGTTACTGTCTGTCTTCCACGAGGGGGCAGCATTATTTTGGGAACACCTGCCTTGACCCAGGTCAGCATTCCAGTCCACATCTGGTCCCTTGGATGTTCTGGTTGAAAGACAAGCAATTAGGCACTATAATCTTTACATCACCAGGAGGTCTGAGCTCAGGCTTTTATTCCCATACCCCATCGCCAGGGGGTATACATGAATCATGTCCCAGATGAAGATTCTGATATGCACTCTTCTGTTATACACACCCTGTTGTATAACCTTGTTTTAATGACATTCCATGACAACTTCCAACAGGCCAAATGGTGTTATTAACCAGGCAGTAAAAACCCATAAATGTCTGATATAAAACAACGCTGTGCCTTCCAACAAAGTCGATAACCGCAAAGAATGTTGAGGCTTGTAGTTCATTCACACACAGAGCTGTGTGAATAAATGATGCGGCCGTGTGGGCAGAGCCCCACACAGCCATGCTAATTTAAAAAAGTGACAGCTACTACGGGGAACTTCTCCCCATACTGCTGTCACAGGGAGATGGTGGGGGTGGGAATCAGGCAGGGGCTACAGCATTGGGAAACTAAGTAAAATTAAATACTTTAGTTATTCTATTACTTTACTTTGAATAACTGAGAAAAATAATACTGCTTAAAACTGTATATTCAGTGTTTTTTTTTTTATATATGCACTTAATATAATTTGTGATACTCCTAAATTAATATTACATGGATGTAATAAACATTATGTAAAAATATTTAAATATTTAAAATATAACTTATTTCCTGATGTAATGGCTGTATGCTCTTTGCGGCTTTTTTTAAAAAAAAGTCTCTGTATACTTATAGACCGTCAGTCATAAAGCAGAAAACAGAAGTCATCCTGAGTCATAAATTTGCCACTCTAATCTCCTTTTGTGGTGACAAATGAATACGAAAAATCAATTCATCTTTGACATTGTGTTCTTTATTGTAGGTCTTTTCATATAAAATCACTAGAAAAGGGAAACAGTGATGTCATAAAGCAAAAAGTAAGAAAGAAAAGATAAATTGCTCACAATAATACACTATAAAAAACTATGTTCAATGTTTTATATCAAACTCAGTGTTTTTTCCTTTTTTTTTTTTTTTTTAGAAAACCTTCTGCCGGCATAATACAGCATATCCCAGTAACCAGACTGCTTGGATTATTCGGTAAAGCAGTGTAAACTGCAATAATATTGTGCAAAGTGCAATCAGTTTTGGCTTTCTAAAGTAAACTCACTAAATTGTGAACTCTAGCTAGCTGCTATGGATTACTGGGCTAAATGAAGGGATTGTTCATTTAGTTCACTGCAATTATCCAATGATATATAAGGATATTACCTTTTTTTTCTGTACATGATTGCAAATTTGCAGAGCTCTTAGCACTTTTAAATGACTAAATACCCAACCCACATAAATAAACTGTAAGTCTAGGCAAACCTTTTTTTGGGTAGGGTGGGGAAGTGTTACAACTTATGTCATATTTAGTTCTGTTCCAATGACCATAGGAAGTGAGTAGAGATGGGCCAACCCCCCCCCCCAGTTTGGTTCGCGCCAGAACACTCGAACATTGCAAAAGTTCTGACCCAAACAGTGAACCCCATTGAAGTTTATGGGACCCAAACTTGTCCCCATTTTGAAGGCTTATGTGCAAGTTATTGGCCATAAAAATGGTATGGGGGCCCGGGTACTGCCCTTGGGGACATGCACCAATGCAAAAAAAACTTTAAAAAAATATTGTTTTTAAAGGAGCAGTGATTTTAATGATGCTTAAAGTAAAACAATAAAAATGAAAAATCCCTTTAAATACAGAGCCCCCCTGCCCCAAAGCACTCCCCCATATTGAGCGCATGTGGCCTGGTATGGTTCAGGAGGGGGGGCACTTGCTCATCCCCCCACTTTCCTGGCCTGCCAGGTTGCATGCTCAGATAAGGGTCTGGTATGAATTTTTGGGGGGACCCCACATCATTTAAAAAAAAAAAAAATTCTGTTGCCGGCAATGTTTTTTTTTCATTCAACTGTCAGTGGGGAAGCCTGTTTACAGCTGATGACTCATCCGTCATTAAGGACCACATGGTCAGCTTCCCGTCCTGCTCCTTAACAACCAGTTATTTACTGTGCCCTGATTGGGCAAAGCTTTTCCCAATCAGAGCTTAGAATGCACTGTGCAGCACGCAGATGTTTGCCTGCAGAGCGCCCTGCAAATTCGGGTGTTCGCCGAACAGGCGATGTTCGTGCCGAACATTTGCGCGACTCAAACTGTTTGCTCAACACACGTAGTGAGTGCAATCTTTGTAATGGGAACTACTGAAGATTTGACAATGTTTTCACATGAATAGGAAGTAAGGCAAAATCTTATGCTTTAGAGCAATGCAGTGCAATTTATTTGAATGACACCCAATGTGTCTTGCCGGCGGACATGCATTACAGGCAGCAGAACACTTGGCAATGACATGCACTGTGGTTTGCCACCAAAAGCTGGCTAATCACAAGGTTCAATAACAAGGTGTGTTTGAGCATGGCAGTAGAGCATTTACTGTGTGTGGCTGTACCTTGTCATAAAGTGCACAGTAATGCACATGTTCCTACAATGTCATAGTGTGAATGGGCCTTTAATCAATCTTCATTATGACAAGTTACTTTTACTAAATGTGAAAGTGTCTGAAGTCATATATTTCCAATCAATGCTTATACAACTTTCACTTGGTTTTAGTAATGTTATACTAATTGTGCATCCATTACATTGCATGACTTTTAAATATAGTCAAGGAATATGAATAATGTTTGCTGTAGATTCGTGATGGGCAAATCTACCTGGGTTCTATTTGCCAAAGGTTTGGCGAATCGTGTTCAAAGATTAGCAAACTTGAACTTAGAGGTGAATCCTATTAATTTCTTTTTGGTCAAATCTTGTTTTTAAACTCTGGCCATTCTTAGGGCTAGTAGGCAAACTACTGTCAAAAAGGGCATGGAAAGCTGAGCAGTCCCATGGAAAAAAAAGTTTTTTTAAAAATAGCATACAGTCGAGAGAAGGTCTTTTCATGCAGACTTTGAGCTCAACATTCTAAATACACAAATCCTTTAAATAACTTGCTTGCAGGAGGCCTTAAAGCTGTATGTGGTATTATGGAACTATGTGATTTTTACAGATCAGATCAGCAAAAACATATACTGGCAGTGCATATTTGGTTGGGGAATTAAAGTTTTCTTTTACAAAATACCTTGGCTTACATACACATACAACAGCAGGAGCCTAATCTGATCAATTTCAGTTTGAAAAAAAGAAGAGTTTTTTTCACCTAGCTTTAGCAGTTACACAGACACATGCTTTTTCATCAAACCATAATAGGCTTGCTTTGACTGTTGGATGGAAATTTTCCAGTAGTTTATCGTAGCAGTCCTTGTTTTCACTAATGCAAAACTGTCCTGGCACTGGGCTATGCCAGTTACTATTAAGAATTAAGAGCCTGCAGATGACAGATCAGGATGGAAAGTGGCCATCAGCAGGGCAATTTTAAATAACAAGGCTAAGCCTAAATTAACTGGAGGCAAAGAGCACAGGCTAGGATTTTACAACAAGAATTAAAACAATTGTAAAATCAGAAGGTTTTTTTTATCTTAATGCATTCTATGCATTAAGATAAAAAAACCTTCTGTGTGCAGCAGCTCCCCTCAGCCCCCCTAACACTTACCTGCGGTCCCTCTCTGCCAGCGATGTCCAGCAGTGTCTCAGCCATCCGATTTTCTCCCTCCTGATTGGCTGAGACAAAGCAGGGGCACCACTGACTGCCAAAGCTGTCAATCAACGTCAGCTAGCCAATCAGGAGAGAGAGGGGGCGGGGCCGGGTCGGGGCTATGTGTCTGAATGGACACAGGGAGCTGTGACTCAGCTCGGGTGCCCCCATAGCAAGCTACTTACTGTGGGGGCACTGAACAGGAGGGAGGGCAAGGATCACAGAAGAGGGACCCAAGAAGAGGAGGATCCAGGCTGATCTGTGCAATTCCACTGCAACAGAGCAGGTAAGTATAACATGTTTTTAATTTTTATAGGGAAAAAATTGAGACTTTAGTATCACTTTAAGATAATGAAGACAATACAGCAGAATAACATGAGCCCGCAAGTCTAATTGGTATATGCCTAATGATTAATTTATCGATAGGGGTAGAGGGGTGCAGAGCATGTGAATGATATGTGAGGTGGTTTTGGTGCAGATTGTTCTTGCAAGCTGCAAAAGGCAGTTCCAACATCACATGGTCACTAACAAGTGAATGCTTTACAAAATATCTTGGCCTAAAATAAAGACCCTAGCAACATAAAATAAAAATCAATATACCCCTGAAATAAATGTAAAACCCAAAGTATTACCCACTGAAACAAAATCCAATTTTTTAAGGAAAACAACAAAAAGTTTGGTAGGGATTGGACAACCGCTAAAAGTGACTGCTGAACTCAAATCAGCCACAATAAAATAACAAAAAAGCCCCCAATTATAAGAACAAAAGCTGCTGTCTGCCCCCCATTTAAAAAGGGGAGGCTGGCCTAAACTAAAGACCCCTTATTGACCCTTCTAAACCTGCTGGCCATAATTTAAAGGACATGCAGAGCTGTTGGTACTGAGAATCTTGAACCCATGGGATTCGCATCAAACCTTATCCGTACTGCAGACAGATTTCTAAACACTGCATTATAATTACAATTTATCATATTCATTGGAGGATATCTCTATCCTACCACTGAAATATTATTAGCATTCATCATTTACAAAAAAAAATTCACATAAAACATGCCTATAGAAAGCTGTTTTTGTGCAGCTTTGTAAAATGCCAGCTGGAAAACCAACTCACTTTTTATTGTGATAGACATTATTCTCCTTGCAAACTGGGAAGGACTATATTATTATCAGTTGAGCTTACTAGATTGAAAACCTGTACAGGTACCATGAACTTGAAATGGCTACTGTATATATGAAATAATCAAAAACATATATTGACCAGCAATAGTAGACCTATATCTTGATGATGTAGATCTTCCTGCACTAGGGCATAAATCTATTTATATAATTAAATTCACAACAAAACACTAATAGATGTGGGTTCATGCATGTGAGCAAAGACAATGCACTTACAACGTTTCCAGGATGACAGGTCTGGTTCTGGCGCCTCTCTCTCCCCATCCCCTTCCTGAAAATTATTTATTAGAGTGGCATGGAATTGAAAATTAAGTGAAGCTGTAGTAGTGTCCTGGAAAGCAAAAAAATAAATAAACAAAGGTCGAGAAGGCAGAGACAATACCCAACGTGTTCTTAACTTACTGCTCTCAACTGAAACATATTCTGCTAGTGCTTTTGTACAAATGCCAAAAAAGCATTTGAGTTTGACTGGGTTTTCCCCTATGCTAAACCAGACCACAAAGTTCTATTTCACTCCTTAAACTAAAGTAAAAAAGTTAATGATGTAATCTCTGATGCCTTCCCTATATGGAATGGGACACACCAAGAGTGTCCCTTGTCACCACTTATATTTTTACCCACTCTTTCAAACCTATCTAAGAACAAGAACTAGATCTCAACACAACAGGACATACAAGCCTTAAAGTGGTTCTAAAGGCAGAAGTTTGTTTTTTTATCTTAATGCATTCTATGTATTCTGTGTGCAGTAGCCCCCCTCAGCCCTCCTAATACGTACCTGAGCTCCCTCTCGATCCAGCAATATTGCACGAGAGCCACAAAGTCCGGGACCCTCCCTCCTGACTAGCTGAGAGCCAATGAGGTGAGAGAGGGCCAAGCCATGGCTCTGTGTCTGAATGGACACAAAGAGCAGTAGCTTAGCTTGGGTGCCCTCATAGCATCTGCTTGCTGTGGGGGCACTCGGTAGGAGGGAGGGGCCAGGAGCGCCAGTGAGGGACCCCAGAAGAGTAGGATTTGGGCTGTTCTGTGCAAAACCACTGCACAGAGCCGGTAAGTATAACATGTTTGTTATCTTTAACCCAAAAATTAAGACTTTAGTATCACTTTAATACTAAATGCTATGCTGGTATAAGGAAGTCTTTAGGTGGTTCAGCCACATAGTATATTATCAAAATGCATATTATGCCGTGTCTCCTTTACTTACTTCAGGTGCTTTCAGTAAAACTCCCTGCAGGGTTTCTAAAGGACTTGTGAACCAGAGTCCTCAAATTTATATGGGCTGGAAAACCAGCAAGACTTAAGAGAGCAATACTAACTCTTCCCAAGACAAAAGGGGGAATCAGGTTTCCCTAACCAGTGAAAAAGAGGTGACCCATTTAACTAGGGTAGTCAACACAATATAACACAAAACCCTGGATTCAATTAGAGTAAACAGTAGTTGACTCCCACTGCCGGGAGGTAAATATTGCCTCCTACAAAATGGTTTGCCAGAATTTAAGAAATCCAGCAAATTGAGAACCTTACAATGGCTATGAAAGAATAATAGGAGAATTACTGGTAGTTCTTCTATAAATCTCAGACACCCTTGGCTTCTCAGTCATAAGACAGGCTATATCTTACACCTCCAAAAATGCAATTATCAGATTACTGAAGCAGAGAGAGGGAGACCTTCCTCCCTCCTTCCCCAAGATTTTCCCCTGCTGCATTTCTCTCCCATACACCCTTGGCGTCTCAATCATAAGATAGGTTATATGTTACACCTCCAAAAATGCAATTATCAGATTACTGAAGCAGAAAGAGGGAGACCTTCCTCCCTCCTTCCCCAAGATTTTCCCCTTCTGCATTTATCTCCCCTATCCCACCCCCCCCCCCACCCCTTTTTTGTCCCTTTTTTTTGTCCCTTTTTTTTGTCCCTTTTTTTTATCTAGTCTCTCTCCCTGTGTTTGACCATAAAAACTAAAGAACGCAAAGCAGTTGAGAACCGGTGGTTACATTGCCCATTGCTAAAGATTGAAGTTATCATGCAAAGATAATGTGATTAATGTTACTGGAATACTGATTTCTGATTTTTTTTCCAAATTGTTTGTATTGTTTTTTCCATTGACATTTCCATTAATACTATTGTATTACACTAATGCTTGTTACATCTGGTACTTCTTGCATACCTGTATTTACAACATTTGTACTGCTGCCTCTCCTAAATAAAGAATTTATTTAAAAATAAATAAACAACATTTCCTGCACATGAGCCACTTCATTATGTGCTTATGAACAGGCCATGGGGTTGCTTTACTAAAGGAGTTGAGAGTGTTAACTCTCGATTTTCATTTTCCTTACACATGAAGATAAGTACCATAAATACTCATGCTAAAGGTTTGTTAAACTATTGTTTTAATGCTATAGTAATACATTTTCAAATATAAGCTCACAAGCCTTAGCATAGTTTGTATAGGTGATACATTTCATGCAGTATTTTAGTCTACTAATATTTTAAGAACATCTAATAACAAACAACCGTGCTTTTCCTATATTAACAGTCCTGTTCTTCTGTATGTTAGTATGGCAGATTCATAGTAAAAATGAAAACACAAAGATTCAACACAGAGAAGAACTAAGTAATTTTACTGCTTAATAAAACAGTAAAACAAAGGTATATTTTGTTTAATGCTCCTATAAATTGATATCATTGGTTGCATTAATCTTTTTTATTGCAGACTAATTGCTCTCTTGGCAGAGATTAAATTTATGCAAGTTAAAAGGGGTACACGTACTACATTGACTGGTTTATTAACAATACATACAAGTATAAAATTTCACAAGTTTCTTTAGAAAAAGTCTACCACTATATATGTTATCCTTTATTGGAAAGATCTATTGATGTTAACAAATGCTTTAAAATAAACTTTTTCCCAATAATGGGCCAATTAACTGTTTTACTAGCCTAGAGTGAAATCAGAAAACATGTCCATGTATTTAAATGATAAAAAAATAAAATATTAGAAGTTAATCTGCCCATACACTGGCATATGAGACTATGATTTTTCGTAGCATCCTTGGCCCTTTTGATACCATATTAGAGTGACCCTTATGATAGTCAACCTACGTTGGTGCCAACAAATTATATATTTTTTTGTAATCATGATCATGGATGAGCTGAAAACATACACCAAAGTGACCCTGTAAGATCTTGCCTTGCAGGAACACAGAATCCATCCCTTCCCCCCGTCAGAATGGTGATCTGCCTTGTTTACAGGCAGATCCCTGTTCTGTGTTGTTTTCTGACACTTAGGGGGTTCCGTAGGACATTGAGTGTCTGGCACCCACAAATCGGCTTCTGCTGGGAAGAATCACAGCAGAAGCGGCCCACCAATGGTGCGTGCATGCCCCCTGCAGGCGAAAATTCAGAATCACACATATATATATATATATATATATATATATATATATATATATATATATACCTGATACTGCGCACAGCTACCGCTCTGTAGCAGTAAAACTGCTATAGGGCTGTCAACAAGTGGTTAATTTTATTTGCATTAAGATTTATTGTATTGTAATGTAAGCCATTGTCTGACTACAGGAGGCATTTAAAGTATTTGGATAAAAGTTTGGTATTCAGGCATTAGAAGCATTAATAAGATAAATAAACAGACAGTTTTATATTTTTTTCTGGACAGGTTGGTTAGGTGTAGAAGGTAAGCAACCGGGTTGCCCTTAGTAAGACATCAGTCGACTCTGCTATAAATGTTTTGCTTACGTCAAAAAATGTTAACTTTGGGCATGTCTAGAATAAGCAAAGAAGAATGTCACCTTCTGGTTTGCAATCCCAACAAAAATGAGGTATGTTGGAAGATTTGCTTCAGGGTATAAAGGAAATCCATAACACTGAGTCAGATTTTTGTAGTCTTCATTTTGATAATTGATACAAAATGATCATTTGAGGGTAAAGAATACATTTTATTTGCTTTGAGGGTAAGACACTATACTCATAGACCCATTTTTTCATATAAAAGAAATAATGAATTGCTGTAAGGGGATATTCAACATTAAATGTATTATGGATCACTGCACTGTTCCATTGACATACAGATACTTTATAAAAGGTAAAACAGCGAAGAAATTGAAGGTAGTGTGTATAGAAATGGGAGTAATAAAGAGCTTCAGTAACAAAGAGAACACAGTCCAAGTGACCTGCATTTGTAAAACAAGTGGCATGGATAATACTGGCTTTAAAAAATAAGTGAAAACGCAGGTACTACTAAGATGGAGAAAATTGAGTGCTGCATAATATATGTAGAGAATAGATGAGATGGTTAGGATGAGACAATATACATTCTGAAACAGTTTGAGACCACTGATAGATCACAGCCTATTGTAAGGTGCACTTTTAGAACAACAATGTACTTCCCTCCCCGATGTCATGTGACTCATTAGTGTTACAAGGTCTAAGGTGTGAGTGGGGATCAGGTGTGCTAACCACTTCAGCCCCGGAAAGATTTGCCCCCTTAATGACCAGGCCATTTTTTGCGATATGGAACTGCATCGCTTTAGCTGACACAAACAAAATGTATGTCCTTTTTTTGCCACAAATAGAACTTTCTTTGGTGGTATTTGATCACCTCTGTGTTTTTTATTTTTTGCGCTATAAACAAAAAGAGCGACAATTTTGAAAAAAAAACAATATTTTAAATTTTTTGCTATAATAAATATCAAAGAAAAAAAAATGCTCATCACTTTAGGCCAATATGTATTCTTCTACATATTTTGGTAAAAAAAAAATCAAAATAAGCGTATATTGATTGGTTTGCGCAAAAGTTATAGGGTCTACAAAATAAGGTATATATTTATGGCATTTTTATTATTATAATTTTTTTTTACTAGTAATGGCGGTGATCTACGATTTTTAGTGGGACTGCGACATTGGGGTGGACAGATAGTTACATAGTTACATAGTTAGTAAGGTTGAATAAAGACACCAGTCCATCCAGTTCAACCTGAGTGAGTGTGTGTCTACAACCCTGACCCTTGTCCCTAACCCTGTACATTGCACACTTTTGATACTTTTTTGGGACCATTGACATTTATACAGCGAGGCGTGCTATAAATAGCCACTGATTACTGTATAAATGTCACTGGCAGGGAAGGGGTTAACACTAGGGGGTGATCAAGGGGTTAAGTGTTCCCTAGGGAGGTGTTTCTAACTGTGGGGGGAGTGGACTGACAGGGAGTAGAGATAGATCACTGTTCCTGATCACTAGGAACAGCAGATCTCTCTCTACTTCCCTGACTGTATGGGGATCTGTCTGTTTACATCGACAGATCCCCGTTCTGTCTCTCTCAGGAGCAATCACGGGTCCCCGGTGGACCTGGCAGCTGCCGGCCATGTGTATCGGCTCCGGCATCGTGTCTCGGGCACGCACGTGCCACCCCCTTTACCTCTTAAAGCTTCCGACATACACCTATGGTGGTTTGCACAGCCGTGCCGACCTGCCGCCGTATAGCAACGTTGGCTGGTCGGCAAGAGGTTAAATTTTGGGTTATCGCTCTCACTCTTTCATACTGGTCACTGGAAGTTCAGCATGGCACCTCATGGCAAAGAACATTCTGAGGATCTGAATTGTTGCTTTACATAAAGATTGCCAAGACCCTGAAACTGAGCTGTAGCATGGTAGCCAAGACCAAATAGTGGTTTAACAGGACAGGTTCCACTCAGAAAAGGCCTCGCCATGGTCGACCAAAGAAGTTTAGTGCACAGCGTCATATCCAGAGGTTGTCTTTGGGAAATAGACGTATGAGTTCTGCCAGCATTGCTGCAGAGGTTGAAGGGGTGGGGGGTCAGCCTGTCAGTGCTCAGACCATATGCCACACACTGCATCAAATTGGTCTGCATGGCTGTCACCCCAGAAAGAAGCCTTTTCTAAAGATGATGCACAAGAAAGCCCTCAGTTTGCTGAAGACAAGCAGACTAAGGACATGGATTACTGGAACCATGTCCTGTGGTCTGATGAGACCAAGAAAATCGTATGTGTTCAGATGGTGTCAAGCATGTGTCGTGGCAACCAGGTGAGGAGTACAAAGCCAAGTGTGTCTTGCCTACAGTCAAGCATGGTAGTGGAAGCGTCATGGTATGTGGCTGCATGAGTGCTGCCATCACTGGGGAGCTACAGTTCATAGAGGGAACCATGAATGCCAACATGTACTGGGACATACTGAAGCAGAGCATGATCCCCTCACTTTGGAGACTGGGCTGCAAGGCAGTATGCCAACATGATAACGACCCCAAACACACCTCCAAGACGACCACTGCCTTGCTAAAGAAGGTGAGGTGATGGACTGGCCAAGCATGTCTCCAGCCCTAAACCCTATTAAGCATCTGTGGGGCATCCTCAAATGGAAGGTGGAGGAGTGCAAGGTCTCTAACATCCACCAGCTTCGTGATGTCGTCATGGAGGAGTGGAAGAGGACTCCAGTGGCAACCTGTGAAGCTCTGGTGAACTCCATGCCCAAGAGGATTAAGGCAGAGCTGGAAAATAATGGTAGCCACACAAAATATCTTTGGGCCCAATCTGGACATTTTCACTTAGGGGTGTACTCACTTTTGTTGCCAGCGGTTTAGATATTAATGTCTGTGTGTTGAGTTATTTTGAGGGTACAGCAAATTTACACTGTTATACAAGCTGTACACTCACTACTTTGTAGCAAAGTGTAATTTCTTCAGTGTTGTCACATAAAAAGATATAGTAAAATATTTACAAAGATGTGAGGGGTGTACCCACTTTTAAGAGATACTGTATATATTTGATTCCACATTCAATTTACAATGTTTACATTCAAGGTCACAGGGAATAGCTCTTTTAAATCTTAAAGGACAACATTAAAAATACAAAATTACTTTAAATAACATGCTTGGGGATGCCTTAAAGCATGTTTCAATTTTGAGAAATCCCCCCTATATGTATGTTATGTGTTTGCATTCACACAGCATGACTAAATATTTGTTTAAAAATTTCTCACCTTTTAAATATATTTCAGGAGGAGGTGTCATGACTGACTGCAAGGTACAAAAGAGTACAATGTTATGCCCCGTACACACGATCGGACATTCCGACAACAAAACCCATGGATTTTTTCCGATGGATGTTGGCTCAAACTTGTCTTGCATACACACGGTCACACAAATCTTGTTGGAAATTCCGAACGTCAAGAACACAGTGACGTACAACATGTACGACGAGCCGAGAAAAATGAATATCAATAGCAAGTGTGGCTCTTCTGCTTGATTCCGAGCATGCATGGAACTTTGTGTGTCGGAATTATGTACACACGATCGGAATTTACGACAGCGGATTTCATTGTTGGAAAATTTGAGATCCAGATCTCAAATTTTGTGTGATGAAAATTCTGATGGAAAATGTCCGATGGAGCCTACACACGGTCGGAATTTCCGACAACAAGCTCCCATCGAACATTTTCTGTCTGAAAATCCGACCGTGTGTACGGGGCATTAGAGTGGGCCTGTCCGAAGTCTTTACTCATTACCATACAATACAAGAAGCCCAGTCTCTACACATTTAACTCTTTGTTAGGATAGCATTCAAATCTAGTTACAAACGATGATGAAAATATGCCTTCACAGTACAGAGAGGGTAATTATAGCAAAGACAGCTGTACAGGCCCTTCATAAACAAAGATGAACTAGTAGGCATTTTCCTTGCAGGAGGGTCCAGAATAAAGCATCTAAAAAAAGTAAATCACATTTTTTTTTAAGTTATGCTATATGAACTGGTACATGTAACAAATATAAAGTAGGTTTTACCCCAATTTGGCTGCAAACGTGGAACTGCATTTTAAATCTGCATATGAAGTGCTGTATCTGTACAAGTATGTGCTAAAGCAAATGTAGATATTTAATTTGCCACTAAATAACATCTCCCAGACACCTTTTTCTACCTGTAAACAAACAGGTGAGAATCCACTTCACATCCATACCAGACCCTTTGTAACCATCTCAATACAGGGCATTTTAACCCCCTTCCTGCCCAAGCCATTTTTCAGCTTTCAGCGCTGTCACACTTTGAATGACAATTGCGCGGTCATGCAACACTGTACACAAATGACATTTTTTTTATTTTTTGCGCTATAAACAAAAGAAGAGGGACAAGTTTGAAAAAAAAAACACAATGTTTTTTACTTTTTGTTATAATAAATATCCATTTTTTTTTTTTTTTTTTAAACAAATTTTTTCCTCAGTTTAGGCCGATTGTACTTCTATACAATCTATATTGATTGGTTTGTGCAAAAGTTATAGCGTCTACAAAATAGGGGATAGATTTAAAGCATTTTTATTATTTTTTTTTTTTTTACTAGTAATGGCGGCAATCTGCGATTTTTATTGTGACTGCGATATTGTGGTGGACACATCAGACACTTTTGACACATTTTTGGGACCATTCACATTTATACAGCGATCTGTGCTATAAAAATGCATTGATTACTGTGTAAATGTGACTGGCAGGGAAAGGGTTAACACTAGGGGGTGATTGAGGGGTTAACTGTGTTCCTAGGGAATGTTTCTAACTGAAGGGGGAGGGGACTCACAAGGGGAGGAGACCGATCTGTGTTGCTCTGTACTGAGAACACAGATCGGTCTCCTCTCCGACAGGACGTGGATCTGTGTGTTTACATACACAAATCCACGTCCTGCCGTGTTACCGGGCACGCGCATTGGGTGCCCAGTGACACGGCGGGGCGCACGCGCCCCCTGGTGGGTAGGGAAGGCGAGGGCGTCATATGACGCCCTCCCAGAACGAAAGCTGCGTCGCCTGGCCGTCATATCACAGCCGGCAGGCGGCAAGCGGTTAATCTAGGTGAGAATATGGTATGAATTCTAAGGGAATGCCCCACAAAAAAAAGCATGGATTTTCCTTTAAAAGTAGATAATAAGTTCTTATTCTGGTGAAAGTCTGGTATGGATTTTAAGGCAGTAACCTACGCAAAAAACAAGAGAGAAAGCATGGGGTTCTCCCAAAATCCATACCAGACCTTTGTCCATGCATGTAGCAAAGCAGACCAGGAAATTGGGGGTAGCGAGCATGCGCACCCCCTTCCTGGATCATACTGGCTACATACCCTCAATATCCCAACTACGACACTACCTGCCTGGAGTTTGCATGTTCTCCCTGTGCCTGTGTAGGTTTCCTCTGGGTACTCTGCTTTCCTCCCACACTCCAAGGACATGCTGGTAGGTTAATTGTATCCTGTCTAAATTGTCCCTAGTTTGTGTAGGTATGAATGTGAGTTAGGGACCTTAAAGTGTAAGCTCCTTGAGAGTAGGGACTGATGTGAATGTACAATGTATTTGTAAAGCGCTGTGTAAATTGACAGTGCTATATAAGTACCTAAAATAAATAAAAATAAATAAATATTGGTACATTGCCAGAATAATGGAGTTGATGGGACAAGGGCCTTTTCCCTTCTTAGTCCAGTGGTTGTGGGGGTCTGTAGGGGACATTTATCCGTCAGTGATGTAATCACTTTGCTTTACATTCAGCTGTTGACCCATGAAAGATTTTTCAAGTAGCCTTATATCGGCTTGTCAAAAATAACTATTTTTATATTGCTATTACAATGCTGATGTTTGGAAAGGAGAGCATATGCTGTAACTTTAGATCCCCTTTAAGTGCATATGAAAATTATTCCAAGAAACTGATACCAGTGTATGGCTTAAAGAGAGCTGTTTAAGGTTATGTTGATTTTAGCCATGGTCTCTTAAAATGAGGATCATAAAGAACAGGAGAGGAGAAAAGGAGAAAAAAGCACCAAATAATCTGAAGAGAAAGAGAATAGCAGGTTTGTTCATAAGTGGAATTTGTTTGTAAGTTGGAACACTGCATTTGTAAGTGTAACTTCCAGTCGGAACACTGTATTTGTAAGTGTAACTTTCGACCTGTGCATAGATGTGGGATGTTCCCGGGCGCTTGTTATGCTATATGGGGCTCTTCTGGCCATGCAGTACATGTAGTACTGCAGTGTGGAATGTGTCCGTAGGTGCTCGGAGGTATCCAGGACCAGCGTGGAGCACAAGTAACCGGCATTTGAGGCCGTTGGTAAGTAGGAGTCATTTGTAACTCGAGTGTTCGTAACTCGGGGACTGCATGTACTAGATGGAGGAAAGTGGTTCCACAGGCAGGGACCAAGAGTCCCAATTTCATTTATTAGGGTTTTTAGTCAGTCTTTACATCATTTGAATAATATAGTCAGGTTCATGGGAGCAAAAAGATTATTACATTATGGCAGGGTAGACAATGTTGTTCAATAGTGGGAACTCTGCATTGTCACTTTCAAAAGAGACTAACCTTAATAATTTTGAAGCTAAGGGTAGGGAGTGGATATAAATGTAAAAAAAAAAAAAAAAAAAAAGAATTGGCTGTGGTAGGGCCTTTACTGGGATATGCAGGTAGGATATAAAATTATTGAAAAACAAGATTGGAAAGTCTGAGCAGGATGCCAGAACAAAAAGTGAATATAGAAAAAATGCCCCTTTGGCCTCAATCAAGCCAAACCTGAGCTTCTGTGCAGTCAATCTTTTGACATATATGTCTCTCAAGAATATAAAGAACAAGGTAAAATGGCAAGGCATTATTAGCCAGTAAACACAATGCATCACACAAATGGGAAACCATGTAATGGTTAACTGGCTAAATGAGAAATCCAGGACCTAAGATGTTCTAAATGTGAAATCCTGCGTTGTGTTGGTCAATTTATTATTCTAACAAGACAGGTAAGCTGCACAATATGAAATATATTGTATTAACACGTCATTATTATGATCCAAATACAACATTTTATTATTTGATTTAGAAAGTGATTTGAATTAATTTTCCAAAGAAAATGGCATCGAAAATATTGCCCCAACCATTTTTTGGGAAATTCATAAAGTTTTTATGAGAGAAAGGTTAATAGGAGAAGGAGCTAAGTGGAAGAGAATCTGGCTGGTTCAGAAACAAACCCTTCTACAGGAGTTCCAGGACCTGGAACAGATAAATAAAAGATCTATTGCAGACCCAGCATTGGCTAAATTGATAGAAAAGAGACAGGCATTTAAGGACCTAATGGAGCAGGAAACTAAATTGGCTTTTAATTTAACAGCTAAAAGGTATTATGAAGGAAATAGACCAGGGAAATTATTGGCAGGTACAATTAAACCCAGAGGTAAAGTAAACTATATAGAAAAATGGAAAGCTAAGAAGGGGGAGTTGAAATATTCAACAAGTGCTATTACTAAAATTTTCCAGGAATATTATTAAGTATTATATAGATGAACAATACCCAGAACCTGAATGATACCTAGCTCAGAAAAAATAAAATAGAAGAATATTTGCAGAAATCAAAACTCCCAGTTATATCAGAAGAATAAACCATTAGATTAGACAGGGATATTACTAAAGAAGAAATGCAACAGGCAATTAAAAGCACTGGGGTAGGTAAAAGTCCAGGCCCCAATGGTTTCACTTCTCTATATTTTAAAAAGTTTATAGGAATTTTAATCCCTTACTTTTGGACATATATGAATTCTATTGGGGGCAATCTAGAGATATGTAAGGAGACATTAGGAGCTTATATATCACTTCTGGTAAAAGAGGGGACGGATCAGACATTGTGTTCCAGCTTCAAGCCAATCTCCTTATTCAATGAAGACATTAAAGTTTATGCAAACCTTTTGGCTGAGAGGTTGAAGCCCTTCATGCCTTCACTGATAGAGAAGGATCAAGTAGGCTTTGTCCCAGGGAGGGAAGTGAGGGACAACGTAATTAGAACTTTATTATTAATACATGGAGCTAAAAAAGAAAAGAAACCAGCACATCAGTTGATGCCGAAAAGGCTTTTGATAGATTGGATTGGGAGTATATGCTCTCAACATTACACTACATTCACTTAGGCCCACGTATGTACAAGTGGAGTGAGGCATTATACTCCAATCCAACGACTCAAGTACGGGTAAATGGGACCCTTTCAGAACCCCTTGTACTCTATAACGGTACAAGTCAGGGTTACCCACTCTCCCCCTTACTCTTTGTACTATCTTTGGAACCCCTGCTTGCAGCCATTCTGGCAAATCTAGAAATCAAAGGCCTAGAGATAGCTGGAAAAGAATATAAGGTGTCTGCATTTGCAGATGACATTATGCTTTATGTATCAAATCCATCACAGACGCTTCCAAATATTCTCGCACAATTGGAAAGATACAGGGAAATTTCAAGCTTCAAAGTAAATGTAGAGAAAACTGAAATTCTAAATAGTTCTGTCCCTTTAGTGGAGTATAATGATCTTAGACCCTGATATCCCTTTGTGTGGAAACAGAAGGGCTTAAAATATCTGGGTATATCCTTATCTACATCAGAAATAGATCTGTATCAAGACAACTATATGCCCCTACTTAAAAATAAACAAGATCTGAAAGGATATCCATCCGACAGAAAATGGGTACAAATGGAGGGAAGTATAAGTGATTCAAATCTGGGCCAGATTATCTGGTTACCAAAACAATATAAGGGTCTTGCTAAGGATTTGGCTTCAGTTAGAATAGAGACTTTGCACTCCTAGGATAATCTATTAAAAAGTGTGCAAAGGCAAAATAACAGCCCTCTAATGCCTCTATCAGGCACAAATTACTTCCCTCCGGGGAAAGATAATAAGATGTACCTGAAATGGACCTTCTCTGATAGTCTGAGATTAAAGGATGTCCTGAAGGGGAACATCCTTTTTTCATTATCAGAATTACGGGATAAATATGGTGTTTCTCCATGGGATGTTTGGAAATATAGACAACTCCAACACTTTATGGAGACTCTCCCAAAAACTCTCCACTCAGTCCATGAGCTCCTTCCATGTGAAAGATTGGTGAATCAAGGGGGAATAAATAGACATGGGATATCCAGCATATATAAGATGTTGATCTCCCCACATGATTCCAGGTCATCAGGCCTTGTGGAGAATTGGGAATGAGAACTCAACCAACTTATCACGAAAATCTTAAAATGTAAAGTTATTGAGTGTATGCATTCTACTTCAATGGACATGAGAATAAAGGATATGAACTATAAATTGTTAACAAAGTGGTACTATGTCCCATCAAAATTATATAAGATTAACCCAGATATGTCATCTTTACGTTGGAGAGCTTGTGGGGGTGAAGGAATACATGCTCATATTTGGTGGGGTTGTCCTCGGATCCAGCCTTATTGGAAAGAAGTGCTGAGCTTAATTAGGAAGATTGGTGGTGTGGAGGTTAGACAGGACCCATGGCAATGTTTGTTCCATGTCTCAGGTGAACCAAGGAAGAAGTATAAAATAGCTATCACCCCCTTCTTGTTAAATGCAGCGAAAGCATTAATTCCAAAGTACTGGAACGTAAAGAAAACATAGACAATTAGAGAGTGGTTTAGAGAAATAGATAGAACCAAGCTAATGGAAGAATTAATTGGTCTACAAAATGATCTTGGATTAAGAGTTCATGGAATATGGAGGAGCTGGAATTGAGTTTAAACAATCACCAATGAGGGAATAAAGGGAACCTCTGGAGTAAAATGCTATGAAGATTTGAAGGTTTGCTATGCCTTTTCTTTTCTCTCTCTCTTATCACTAGGGTGTAGGTATTCGCTAGGAAATTATGTAACTGGGGAAATATCTGGTAAGGGTTCAGCCTATTTAGGTGGACTGGGTTGATATTTATTGGTAGTTACCTTAGTTTTCACTTTGTAACCAAATTAACATGATTTCACATATATATATATATGAGAGGGGAAGGGAGGGAAGGGGAAGTGAGGGAGGGGAATAGAAACAGAGAGAGGGAGTGAAAGAGAGAAAGGGGGAAGGGAAAGGAATTCTATATATACACTGTATACATTTTTTTTCCTCACTAGGGTGCAGGAACTCAATAGAAAATAGTTCAATTGGGGAAATATTTTGGTATGGGGTCACGTTTATTTAGGTGGACTGGGTTGATATCTACTGGTAGCTACTTTGGTTTTCACCCTTAAATTAAATCACAATTAAAATTATTTCACTTTTAAGGGAGAAAGGGAGGGAAGTGCCCCCCTTTTTTTTCCCTTCTTCTCTCGCTAGGATGTAGGAATTCACCAGGAAAAAGGGTAATTGGAAAAATATTTGGCATGGGGACACGTATATTTAGGTGGACTGGGTTAATATCTATGGGTAACTCCCTTAGTTTTTGCCCATAAATTAAATTTCAATTAAATGACTTCACTTTTAAGGGAGGGGGAGTGGGGAGGGGGCGAGAGAGGGGGAAGGAAGGAGGGGGAGGAGGGATTTGAGGAGGGAAGGGGGAGGGAGGGAAAGAAGGAAAGGAAGGAAGGAGAGGAGAGAGAGAAGGAAAGGGCAAGGGAGGAAAGAGAAGGGAAGAGAAAACTTGCTTTTTAATAGAATAGATTAAGAAATAATTATATATTACCCACTTGCCGACCGTCTCACGCCGATATACATCGGCAAAGTGGCACGGGTGCACAAAACAAAGTACCCGTACGTCGCTGCGTCATCTGCATCATCCTGTGTCGCTGTGTCATCGCTGCGGGAGCGTGCCCATGGGTCCTGCAGACTCGATGTCCGCTGGTGGCCCGCAATCGTGGCAAGGAGAGGCAGAACGGGGAGATGCCTATGTAAACAAGGCATTTCCCTGTTCTGCCTAGCAAAATGACAGGGATCTACTGCTCCCAGTAATCGGGAGCAGTGATCTCTGTCATGTTCTAGTGAGCCCATCCTCCCTACAGTTAATACATGCTGAGGGAACACAGTTAACCCCTTGATCGCCCCCTAGTGTTTAACCCCCCTTATATACAGTAGATATATAAATATAGATAGATATATATTTGTTTTTATATCAGTACCATGAAGATTTATGAAGGTAGAGTCTTTACTAACATACTGTATTAGTAAAAGTATATACTGGCCCCAGAAAGCCAGTAAGTAATTGTGCCTATTTCCAAAAAGAGGCTTTTTTCACTGTTCAAAATGCAATATAAAAATAAACTGCTTCATTACACATTTAATGAATTCTCACACAGCATAACTTTTTCAAAGGTTATATGTTTGCCTTTGGTGATAGATTTTAATTAAAAATGTTAAATCTAATGACCATGTAGCGTTTTGTAAAAGAAGGTATGATACTGTTTACACAGTTTTAAAATATATATATATATTGACAAAAAAGCATTTTGCCCTAAAGTGTAAAACCCTAAATAAAAATGCCCTCATGTTTGGCATCGTGCCTTACTATATACAATTTTTTAAAGCAAATTTTTGTGAATCTATTATAAAGTTTCTTACTTTAATGCCCCATACACACAAATGGATTTTCCGTTGAAAAAACTTGGATGATTTTTCAGACAGAATTCCGGTCAAGCTTGCCTTGCTTACACACGGTCACACAAAAGTTCTCTGAACTTTCGACCATCAAGAACGCGGTGACGTACAACACTACAACATCTTGAGAAAATGAAGTTCAATGCTTCCAAGCATGCGTCGAATTGTTTCCGAGCATGCGTAGGAATTTTGCAAGTCAAATTTTTTACAGACGATTGCATTTTTGGATAGGAACTTTTCCTGATCGAAAAATAGAGAACATGCTCTTAATCTTTTGCTAGCTGGAATTCCGCCAGCAAAAGACCAATGGAGCATACACACGGTCGCATTTTCCGACAAAAAGCTCTCATCTGAGATTTGCTGGCAGAATTTCCGATCGTGTGTACGTGGCATAAGAGCCTGTCAGTAATAGCACTTCATTTTGCTAACTGACAAAACGAAGCCACTACCTTTATAGCAAATTAGTGGGTCACTGGGCTGCCCATCTGATAGACCTGATTAAAAGTCCAACAGCCAACTGATGGAGCACACATAGAAGGCTGACATCACAACTACTAATGAGGCAGTGGCTAAAGCCAGCCATACATGGGTCTCTCCGTAGCCCGAATGGATATGATTGGCCCATCAAGTATTTGTCATGTCACTTTGACCATCCTTTTTTTTTCCCCCTTTTTCCATTGGATAGGGGGCTTTTGAATATACTTATGTATTTATGCATGTGTCTGTACTTATTGTACTTATTTGATTATTAATATTAGGAATTAAGTCAGATGATGAGAGGCTGAAGCCCTGAAGACGTATCTGAGACCGCGAAAAGCATTGGGAAGCTCTACAAACAGTCTGACTGTCACCATCTTTCTGATTTTATGTATGGGAGTTCTATATTGCCCACCCAATGTAAAATGTTTTTTAATGTTTAGTAATAAAAGAACTTAGAACGTGTTGTGTATTTGATAATATTAGATATACTAAGGGGCCGTCACTAAACACCCATTTATCTTTACCCTTCCTATTTTGATTATATTTGTCGGTTTGATGACCTCTTGGTATAGAGCTGGATTCGCCATTTGTATATGCCCCTCTCACATACCTTTTCATTTGTGGTAATATTATTTTGATATCTGCTTCAAACGGGATTACCAAATTTAAGATTTCCAGGAACAAACTAAATAGGCAGTATTTAATTCACATTTTTTCTCCCCACCTACAACTCCTTACTCCCCCTATTTTGGGGAGTAGAACACACCTGAACCTTATCAGGTTTAGAACAGCGCCATATCTACTCCTTCCTTTTTTTCAGCACTATACTCCACCTAGTGGAAGTAATTGGTAGAGGCAGCAGTTCTAGTAAACATCTCCAGAGATATATTCCATTGCGCAGGGACTTTTTTATTTTATTTTTACAACTTTTATAAAGCAAATAAAAATTTCCTTAACATTCCCTGTCTGAGTCAAAACTCCCAGACACTACAGCTCACAGTAGTAAGGTTTCAGCAACAGAGACAATTCTGTCAATCCAAATAGCAGTGGGCAGAACTGGGTGTGGCCAGGTGCTATTTGAAAAACTACAGGCTTGTGAATTAGCAGCAACAATACTGATAGCCTCACCCTCTGCACCGCTTCCGGATCGCCCACCACACATTTACTGCGGCAGGGTGGCCCAGCTGTGCAAAACAACATACCTGTACATTGTCTGTTCTTCCAGGTCTGGGGCGCACATGCACGCCACCGGCGACCTGCTCCCGCTGTGATTGGACACAGCGGGAGCCAATCAGCAGGTCCAACGGACGCGATGTCTGTAGCGACCTGCCGATCATTGACAGGAGAGGCAGAATGGCGGCCTGCCTATGTAAACAAGACAGACCAACGTTCTGTCAGAGAGGAAGATGGAGATCTTGTGTTTCTGCTAAGCTGAAACATGGATCTCTGTTTTCCTCCAGTTAAGCCATCCCCACACAGTTAGAAATCACTCCCTAGGAGCACACTTAACCCTTTGACCGCCCCTGATGTTAACCCCTTCCCTGCCAGTGTCATTAGTACAGTAGGAGTCAATTTTTTTAGCACTGATCACTGTATTAGTGTCACTGGTCCCCAAAAAGTGTCACTTAGCCTAGGTTCACACTGACAGCCGGAATGCAATTGTGCGAGTTCAGCTGTACTTGCACAATTTCATTCCCGCATGTCAGTCCCGACGTCGGGGGTGATTTCAAAGACATCTGTGCGGGTTTCTGCACAGATGTCTATTAAAATCGCACCCCGAAGTTGCCAAAAGTAATACAGAAACTACTTTTGGGAATCAGTGTGACGCCGCAAATGCGGCATCGCACAGATTCGGACAGTGCCATTGCCGGCAATAGCCGCCGATTTGGCATGTGAGTTGACATGTCAACTCACATGCCAAATCGCTGCAATGTGAACCAGGGCTTAGTGTCCGATTCGTCTGCCGCAATGTTGCAGTCCCACTAAAAATCGCTGATCAAAGCCATTACTAGTAAAAATAAACATGCCATAAACATATCCTATAGTTTGTCGACACGATTACTTTCACGCAAACCAATCAATACAAGCTTATTGGGATTTTTTTACCAAAAATATGTAGAAGAATACATAGTGGCCTAAATTGAGGAAGAAATTAGATTTTTTTTACATTTTTTTATTGGATATTTTTTATAGCAGAAAGTAAAAAATATTGTTTTGTTTTTTTTTAAATTGTCTGTCTTTTTTGTTTATAGTGCAAAAAATAAAAAAAACGCAGAGGTGATCAAACCACAAAAAGAAAGCTCTATTTGTGGGAAAAAAAGGACATACATTTTGTTTGGGTACAGCATCGCATTAATGAGCAATTGTCAGTTAAAGCAACGCAGGACCGTATCGCAAAAAATGGCCTGGTCATGAAGGGGGTGAATCCTTCCAGGGCTGAAGTGGTTAAAATGAAATAAAACAAAAGTGAATGCAACTGAGTGAAAAACTTGTTAACCAGTTCGTGATCAATAAAATACGCATTTGACTTGCATGAAACTGTATTAATATCTGCTATGTGATATGGTTAAAAATAAGCTCTCACTGGACATACATATTATGCGCACAAGAGCAGTTCAGCCTTTGTGAAACTTGATTCGTTACATATGCAAACGGCTCACATGTCTATTGTTATGGGTGTCACCCCAGGCAGATATGGCACACATTTCTTCTTCACCAGAACTCCTGCTGGTGTAGATTTACCAGGTACCCTAGTGGCCCCTGAGCAACTTTGCTGCCAGCTGACAACAGGTAGTAGTCTTCAGATTTTCTCCAATAGGTGGGACATGGGACCAGAGTGGCTATGATGCACAGGATATAAGAAAACATCATATGTACACTGCTCCTTACATCGTAAAGCCTCCTGGAAATCATTAAAGTGGTTGAAAACCCTTATACATAACCATTGAAGAAATTCTCCTACATACCTTGTACCTGTTTATCTGCAGCCATATGTCCTGTCCAGCCTTCTACAACACACATAATTTGCCCGGAAACTGTCAGCATCTCTTAGCAGCATAAATCAGGGTTGCATTTATCTGAATTCACACACTGCACAGCTCAGGGAGGAGAAATCTGAGCTTCATTGGAGGGAAGGGACACATCCCCCTCTTCACACTACACAGAGAACAAGATGTAGGAAGCAGGAAATGCTCTGCAGGAAGGAATCCTGCTGCTTGCAAGCTGGTGCACGTTCGCGAGTGTCGGCGCGCGTGCTCGTGCGAGAGTCTTGGCACCAGATGAGCTATTTAAACAGGGCTTGTAAACAGAGTCAGTGCTGTCTGATCTGCAGCTTTCCCATAACCCCTGCTACCTGTAACCTGCTTCAGAGATCTGCTCCTGTGTTTGACCCGGCTTACCTTTGACTCTTCCTGCCTTCTGCCTGCATCTGACCCCGGCTTGTCCTTGACTTTGATCCTGCCTGCTCCTTTGATTACCACGCTGTCTGCCTGTTACCGACCTGGCCTGTACCCTGACCTGCCTTGGCTTCTGCATTTGTCCTGATATCTCCTGCCTGTGTATGACCCAGTGTGCTTGTACCTGTCTGTGCTCCATATCCCTCAGGGCTGATCCGTTGTGGGCTGCCTTTAACATCCAGGTGTGTGGTGTCCTGATATCCGCTGATCCACTTCCAAGCCTGCCTGCTGTCCTGAATTCTCATCTTGCTGGTCCTCATCTCTGTGGCATCAGAAACTCCAGAGCAGTTCCTCTGACAACCAACCTGCCAAACACTCATACCACTTTGCACTCTCAGGCCCCCTGTCTGCTCTATCAGGGGCCGCGAGTCAGATAGGTAAGGGAGGCTTTCCTCTGCATTATCGGGCTCATCTACAAGGTATGTGAGAACGTGACACCGTGGCTATCAATCAAAGCCTGTGTACTGAAGCTTTTATCCCTAGCCACCTTTTTTCTCTTGGTTTTGGGGAAAAGCTGTCAGAAGTGATTTACGTTGGTAGAGGAACAAGGCAGCAGAGAGAAATCACACTCACACACTATTTAAAAAGTGACAAGTACACAGTTTAGAAAGAATGTCTGAAGTTTACAACCACTTTGGCTACTTTCACACTGAGGTGGGGGCGTTAGTGGTAAAGCACCACTAGTTTTATCGGTTGCTTTACCGCTGTTATAGCAGCGCTTTTTGGCTGCTAGTGGGGCACTTTTAACCCCCGCTGGCGGCCGAGGAAAGGGTTAAAGGTGCCCGAAATGCGCCGCTGCCAAAGCACTTTGCAGGCACTTTGGCAGCTGTGCCCATTGATTTCAATGGCAGGGGCAGTTTAAGAGTGGTGTATACACCGCTCCCGCACCGCCCCAAAGATGCTGCTTGCAGGACTTTTTTTCTTGTCCTGCAAGTTCCCCCGCCCCAGTGTGAAAGCACTCTGGCTTTCACACTGGGGAGGTGCTTTTCAGGCGCTTTACAGGCGCTAGTTTTAGCGCTAAAACGCCTGAAAATTCCCCTAGTGTGAAAGGGGTTTTTAAGTTTTATATACACAATGTTTATTGTTATAGTCAGCTTGATATCATGATTTACTTTTTTAAAGATAGTTATAGAAAATTAGATCAGGTGAATGAATCTTTATGTGTTGTGTCACATATTAATAAACCACGCTCTCACTATTACCACAAAATCAAAACCATATGAAAACTTGTAAAAATATTATAGAAAGCTTATAAATAAAGAAAGTCCAGTGAAGAAGTGAATAAAAGTTCACAGTGTTCCTTTCATATATTCCAATAGATTTTTGTCCACCAACACCAGAACAATGTCCACATCCACACCAGCCGTGCCTTCAGCGTGTCCTCCTCACCAACATACAAGCTCACTCACCAAATCTATTTGACCCCTATTACAGGTAGTCAAATATGGCATTTGATGACTGTTGATCTGCTTGCATTTGCCATCCCTGGAACCATCAATAGCGGTGCTTCTATGCCTTTGAAAACTCCCAAATCGAGTCGTATTCCAGGGGGATAGAAGAGAAGCCTCTCATAGTGCAGTATATTCAATTTCTATTTAAAGCGTAACTACACTTTTGTTGAAAAAAAACATTCCCATTCCCCCTGGTTGATCTATGTACATTGCAAGGATTATAACAACCTTTGTTGCAGATTCCTGCCTTTTGTTATTCTGAAGAAATCCATGTGTGTTTGTCTGTGCTTCTGTACTGAGTGGGTCTAATGGGAGTGGTTTCATAATTATCAGTCAGCTGTGGCAGCTGCAAAGCACTAATGAGGAAATCTGCTGTGCCTGCATCCCTTTAGACGTGTTCCTATTGAAAATATTTCACCAAAAATTGCATTTTTGTTGCAGGGGATGCCTGAAATATGACTTGTATCTTAGGCAGACTTCTGGGAAAATTGGTGAGCCAATCACACAAGCAGGAAATTATGTTTCTGGGGAGTGGTCAGTACACATTCTGTGTACAGAACAACTCCAGGTAGACAGGGCACCCAGCTACAAAATATATTATTATTATTATTATTATTATTATTTTAATTATTATTATTATTATCATCAAGCTATTCAAGCTACTTACATTTACATTTCATCATTGACATGATCCATGTACCAGTTCCTGAGGTAGGCCAATATGATGGTATTTATCTTTATCTTTGTTACATAAAGCGAAACTACATCTGTTTTGACAATCAGCGCTTTGCTTATTTCACATATTAGGTAAGTGGACGTTTACTTGCATCAAATAATTGTTACCATGTACGTTCCCAAAAAAAGTAAGAAGAATGCATTACATAAGTAACGGATACTGAGCAGTACTACAGTGCCTTGATAAAGTATTCATACCCTTTGACATTTTATACATTTTGTCATGTTACAACCAAAAACGTACATGTATATTATTGGGATTTTATGTGATTTTTCTTCAGACACCTTTACTCTGATACCCCTAACTAAATTCTAGTGGAACCAATTGCCTTCAGAAGTCACGTAATTAGTAAATCCTGTGCGCAATTTAATCTCAGTAAAAATACAGATGTTCTGTGAAGCCCTCAGAGGTTTGTTAGAGAACCTTAGTGAACAAACAGCATCATGAAGGCCAAGGGACACAACAGACAGGTCAGGGATAAAGTTGTGAAGTAATTTAAAGCAGCGTTAGGTTCTAAGAAAATATCCCAAGCTTTGAACATTGCACGGAGCACTGTTCATTCCATCATCCGAAAATGGAAAGCGTATGGCACAACTGCAAACCCACCAAGACATGGCCATACTCCATGGCCATTATGGGGCAACCTCCAGATAACATTTATTAAGGGGAATTTAACAACGCCAAAGTATAAGGTACACCTATCATATTCCCCCTCCCCCCCCTCTCTCATGGGCCATTTCTAACATTATGGGGTGTGTGGAAATCTTGGACAGGTAACCCTCTTCACTTCATTGAGAGATGAATGCCTAAATACAGGGTATTACTTGGAACAGCCCCTCCTTAGTTACACTATTGGCAGCCCACTGGACAGGTAAGAAGTGTCATAATACAAAGATATAAATACACACTGTACACATTTGAGGACATTTGGACATTCTGCTATTACCTGTCAAGATAATAATAGGATACAAAAACGTTAAACAGTACCATTTGAAAGTATACAGGCAGGCCCTTGCACTACATGCTTTGGGGAATTCATCCATACATCTGACCACAAAAGAGGTGGGTATAGTGTGTATGGGTTTGTCAAAGTCAGCAGATAGATGATTGAGGATAGATAGAGAATTGGTATCAGCTGATTTAGCAGTTGGGGGAGGGAGGGTTACTAAAAATGATTTGGGGACACCACAAAAAAAAAGCCTCTGCCACTCTGCCAGAATTTAAAGCAAAAATAACATTGCAAAACATTTTAGGGGGTGTTTGGGGTAAAGCACTACTATGGAGCTGATAAAATACATTGTTAAGTGACTACATGAGGTGAATATAGGCCAGGAGAGACCATGCTGGGGAGGTTATTGAAGGGCAATCTGTATGAAGGACCTAAAATAATAATTACATAAAAATCCAGCATGCATGAGGACAAAGGGGACATTCACAGCATATTACAATCATGGTAATTAGGGAATGAGGAAAGAAATACAATATATTATCAAACATTCAATACAATAAAATGTGATATTAAAGGATAAAAATCTTACCTTCATATACTCCTTCTGTAGGACCTGGATGATGGCAGAACAGGTCTCTGGGATGATGATCCCCAGAGCCTGGGGGGAGATGCCTGTCGAGAACTTCAAGTCCTGCAGGCTTCTCCCTGTCGCCAAGTACCGCAGGGTAGCGACCAACCTCTGCTCCGGAGTGATGGCTTGCCTCATGCAGGTATCCTGCCTGCTAATATAAGGGGTCAGCGAAGCCAACAGACGGTGTAACACGGGGTCCGTCATCCTGATAAAGTTCCTGAAATCATCAGGATTATTCTCACGGATCTCACGGAGCAAAGGCATATGAGAGAACTGGTCACACTGAAGCAACCAATTCTTGGTCCATGAACTCCTCCCCACCCTGTTCATGGACTGGACTTGTGTCAAGGTCAGGACCCCAACACCAAGCCCCCGCACAGCACGAACACTACGAGGAGTACGCATACGCAACATGGCTAGAAAACGGTCGGCTGCTCAGAACGAAGTAACAGAACGCACTGAAGAACAGCAAGGCCTGTGAAGAGCGACCTGAAAAACAGTAACAAACGAACAAGAATACAATGACTAAGTCACGCGGAACTTGCTTGCACGCACTGAAGAGCAGATACAAACCCACAAGCACAGACTGAACGGCAGAAAACGATCTGAAAGCCACGAGTCTGAAAAAGCGCGAATCGTCTCTCACCAAACTTTTACTAACACAAGATTAGCAAAAGGAGCCCAAAGGGTGCCGCGCTTGGTTCTGAACTGGCCTTTTCTAGTCTCGTCGTACGTGGTGTACGTGGCCGCTTGGTTGGCGATCGGAAATTCCGACAACTTTGTGCGACCGTGTGTACGCAAAACAAGTTTGAGCCAACATCCGTCGGAAAAAATCCTAGGATTTTGTTGTCGGAATGTCCGAACAAAGTCCGACCGTGTGTACGGGGCATTAGTTGTGCACTCCACAAATCTGGCACTAATGAAAAGAGTGGCAAGAAGAAAGCCGTTGTTGAAAGAAAGCCATAAGAAGTCCTGTTTGCAGTTTGCGGGAAGCCATGTGGGGGGACACAGCAATAATGTGGAACAAGGTGATTTGGTCAGATGAGACTAAAATTGAACTTTTTGGCCTAAAAGCAAAACGCTATGTGTGGCAGAAAACTAACACTGGACATCAATCGAACACACCATCACCACAATGAAACATGGTGGTGGCAGCATCATGTTGTGGAGATGCTTTTCTTCAGCAGGGACAGGAGAGCTGGTCAGAGTTGATCGGAAGATGGATGGAGCCTAATCTTAGAAGAAAAAACCTGTGATGCAGTGTACACACGGGCGGACTTTTCGACGGGACTGGTCCGACGGTCTATCCGATGAACTTTCGGCGGACTTCCGACGGACTTTCCCAACGAACGGACTTGCCTACACACGATCACACCAAAGTCCGACGGATTCGTACGTGATGACGTAGGACCGGACTAATATAAGGAAGTTGATAGCCAGTAGCCAATAGCTGCCCTAGCGTCAGTTTTTGTCCGTTGAACTAGCATACAGACAAGCGGACTTTTCGACCGGACTCCAGTCCGTCAGAAAGATTTGCAACATGTTCCAAATCTAAACTCTGTCAGATTTTCGACTGAAAAAGTCCGCTGCAGGTCCGATGAAGCCCACACACGGTCGAATTGTCTGCCGGTTCACCTTCCAGCATGACAATGACTCTAAACATACAACCAGAGCTACAATGGAATGGTTTGGATCAAAGCATATTCATGTGTTAGAATGGCCCAGTTAAAGTCCAGACCTAAATCCAATTGAGAATCTGTGGCAAGACTTGCAAATTGCTGTTCACAGAGGTTCTCCATCCAATCTGACAGAGCTTGCGCTATTTTGCAAAGAAGAATGGGCAAAAATTTCTCTCTCTAGATGCGCAAAGCTAGTAGAGACATACCCAAAAAGACTTGCAGTTGTAATTGCAGCGAAAGGTGGTTCTACAAAGTTTTGACTCAGGGGGGCTGAATACAAATGCACGCCACACTTTTCACAAATTTATTTGTAGAAAATTTTGAAAACCATTATTATTTTCCTTCCACTTCACAATCATGTGCCACTTTGTGTTGGTCTATCACATAGAATCCCAATAAAATACATTTACGTTTTCGGTTGTAACATGACAAAATGTGGAAAATGATTACTTTTTCAAGGCACTGTACATGTTTTCAAAACCTAATTGTGTTAAAAGTTGCAGAAATATTTTCCAATAACATAAAAATGTGGCAGCATAAGAAATGTATAACTGGCATTTATTGTTTTTATTAATATGTTAAAAGCATATACTCATAACATGGAAGTCAACTGGAAGATGAATTTCAATATAGTGTCATATGATATCACAGCTCAGAGTCTATGACTACAATTAAATTGAAACTTGAGCTGTCATTATACACTTTACTCAATAGTTCATATTCAAAAGCCACAACACAACGAATCAATCATAAAAATATGTTTATTCATAGGAAATAAACCTACACCGCTGTGATGTCTTTTGCACCTCTGCATTGGAACAAAGATTAAAACAGATTCTTACTGCCATCTAATGGTGATTATGTATCTATTACCTACAACAGTTTGCTTCTATATGACTATGGAAAAATAATTGATTAGCATAATTTATTCAACTGATGCATAATAAAGAAAAAAAATATTTTTTTCTTTTATTTTTAAAGTATCTGATTCAGCACCAGATTGACAATGAATACTGCCCTGACAAAAAAATCTATTTAGTCCAATTTTATGTGCATAAGAAAACTTATGGCCCTTTCACACTGATCAGTTTTGATCAGATTTTTAGTTAAAAAAGTAGAAGAAAAATGCATCAAAAATGCATTCCTTTAAATCCTCTGGCGCTCTTCACCCTGGTCAGCTGTTTTTTAACATCCTGCTTGCTGTATTGTTGGTGTGCTTTTCCAAACCATACCAAAAACACAGCTCTCCATTGAAATTAACTACTTGCTGACCAGCCACCGTCGTTTTACGGTGGCAGGTTGGTTCTCCTGCGCGAATCACCATAGCTGCACGGCGGCTCGTGCAGGCGCAGCTGTGGGCTGGCGCACGCCGTGGCCGCTGAACGATGCGGTAACGTGCACGTGGGTCGGACGGACTAGATGTCCGCCGGCGACCCACGATCGCCTAGTACAGAGGAAGAACGGGGATCTGCCTTTGTAAACAAGGCTGATCCCCGTTCTGACAGGGGACATGACAGAGATCTACTGTTCCCAGTCATCGGGAACAGTGATCTCTGTCATGTCCCTGGCAGCCCATTCCCCCTACAGTTAGAACACACCTAGGGAACACAGTTAACCCCTTGATCGTCCCCTAGTGTTAACCCCTTCCCTGTCAGTGTCATTTTTACATTGATCAGTGCATTTTTATAGCACTGATCAATCTATTAATGTTACTGGTCCCCAAAAAGTGTCATTTGGGATCAGAATTGTCCGCTGCAATATTGCAGTCCTGCTAAAAATCGCAGGTCGTCGCCATTACTAGTAAAAACAATTAAAAAAAGAAAAAGTCCCTAAATCTATCCCATAATTTGTAGATACGATAACTTTTGCGCAAACCAATCAATATGCGCCTATTGCAATTTTTTTTTACCAAAAATATGTAGAAGAATGTATATCGGCCTAAACTGATGAAGAAATTATTTTTTTTTATTTTTATTTTTTGGATATGTATTATAGCAAAAAGTAAAAAAAGTTGTTTTTTTTTATTCAAAATTGTCGCTCTTTGTTTGTTTATAGAGCAAAAAATTAAAATGGCCGAGGTGATCAAATACCACCAAAAGAAAGCTCTATTTGTGGGAAAAAAAGGATGTCAATTTTGTTTGGGTACAGCGTCGCACAACCGTGCAATTGTCTATTAAAGCAACGAAGTGCCGTATCACAAAAAATGGCCTGGTCATTAAGGGGGCAAATCCTTCCGGTCCTTAAGTGGTTAATAGAAATGCATCAAAAATACACCACAGTTGCATTTTTGGCACATTTTTAGAGCCACATGTCCTTGTTTCACAGGTGCATGCTGGAAGTCAAGCAACCAGAAAATGCACCGGAAATGCATCAAAAATATATGCGTTTTTGACAATTTTTTTAGCTAAGCGGTGTGAAAACAACCCTACAGTGTTCTGCTTGTTTTATTTGTACAAATATATCTGAATGACACTCGTAACATCCTAAAAAATCCTTTCGGTAATGCTGGGAATTCTACCAGATATCATGATTGCCAAAATGCTAATCTGGGCCTGACCTATGAAAAAATATGGCATAAAAAAACCTGGCTGATCTGTCAAACAATAGCTTGTGTCACAGAATCTCTTTAGCTCATTCCAAGATGTAAAGCTGTTCATAGAAATATCAAGAAATCCATAACTTTATATTTTTTGGTCCTTTGAGTCTATAGTATGAATTAAAGGACAAGTTCAACATTGGGATCATTTTACATGTTACACCCATATTTAGGGTGTACTATGTAACATGCTCCTGCAGTTGTCTCCCCCTGCACCTCCCCCTGTGACAATTGTAAAACCACACGGCTTGTAATTCTCAATGAACTGTAAGGACACAGGTGAGCTCTCTCGTAGTTCATTGATTCTTCCTGCAGTTCAGTAACTGTCTGCCTATATGGGAGGTATGGGCAGACAGCTTTACTGAGAGTCTGCAGCAGACTGACATTACACCCATGATCTACTGATCCCAAGTGCAATGCTTTCCAGGCTCCTGTTGGTAAAAAAATATGCGCACATTTTTTTCTGCAGAAATATATGCATTCATTATTTTTTTCCCAAAAGATGACTAAGCCTTTATATTTTATATTATGTCACTTCAAATTTGCTTGCACAGAAGGTGATACTTTAGTCCCGTTTGCAGTTTGATGAGTAAAAATAGCTTATGTTCTGAAGTGAAATTGTGAAACATAGAATAATCAACACAAACTGTGATGATAGATAAAAAAAAAATCTTTGAGTAGTTTAAATTATGATTAATAATGTAATACATTTCAGTTAATACTGAAAAAGGAGTTCCATCTCTCTGTTACAGCAAAGAAACCAAAACAGATGCCCAGTTTCATTCAGATGTTCTGAAGCAATCAATTCCTCTAGAACTCTGGTGCCCAAGCTACGGCCCTTTGATGTCTGAAGTGTGGCTATTGAGCCCCAGCAGTCAGTAGAGGGAGCAATTATTTGTAAAGGGGCCCTTAATTGTAGTAAAGTCGAGTGGTTTCATGCAGCATGTCCCTATTTTCTGACTTTCTCCTGTAGCATGACTTCATTCCATAAACACTGGTGTAGAAAAAACTGTCCATTTCCTCTAGCTAGTCTTCCATCTGTGACAGATTTCTGTAATATTACATAATGTAATAAATGCTATATGTGGCAATTTGGAGACTTTGGGGGCCACATTTGAGGCCCCCATTACCTTGAAAGTTGACAGTCGCTGCTCTAGAAACTATCAACTCACAATACATAGCAAGACTGCAAAGGAGTAGTGAGGTCTCCCCTTTTATTTAATACATTAATACTTATAAGCTTACTAGTTACAATGTATTGCACAGCAGAAACCTTGAATGACTCCAGTTTGGATGTGAGCCAGTTTCTCTAGCAGTAGCAGAATTTTCCACTACTAAAATCAGAGACTAATACTGATCCACAACATGGCCTTTACCTGATGAGCTGTATGAGTACTGTATGAATGTATAGTGAATAAAAGTACATTTAATTCCTGATCTAATTAACAATGGATATGTAAATGATACCCACAGGAACTGACTTATGTTCTGAGGTCAGTTGAAGAAAATGGTCAGTGCAGCTTAACTGCCACCTCCTGTGCTGATCTTATGGGCATAAGTCTTTTATAATGATATATACATCACATAGCTTAACCACGTTCTTACTGGGCACTTAATCATTCCCCCGCCCAGACCAATTTTCAGCTTTCATTGCTCTCACACTTTGAATGACAATATATCAATTGCTCAGTCATGAACCACTGTACCCAAATTATTTTTTGTCCTTTTTTTCATACAAATAGAGCTTTCTTTTGGTGGTATTTGATCACCTCTGGGTTTTTTTATTTTTGCACTTTAAATGAAAAAAAGACTGTTTCTGTGATAAAATTTTGCAAATTAGTAATTTTTCTTCATAGATTTTGGCCACAATTTATACTGCTACATATCTTTGGTAAAAAATAACCCAAGTTGGTGGATATTATTTGGTCTGTGTGAAAGTTAGAGAGTCTACAAGTGTGACAGGAGTCACTTAGGGTGGGGGGGCTTGTGGAACCTAGCTTACCTTGGATCATAAAAAAATTGATCACACATGATGTACTGGCATTTCACATCAATTATTGAGGCCCTAACAAGCCAGGAAAGTACAAATGCCCCCCAAATGACCCCTTTTTAGAAAGTAGACATTCCAAGGTATTTAGTAAAAGGCATTGTGAGTTTTTTGAAGTTGTCATTGTGACGGGGCGGCCCGTGGAACTCATAATACATCTTATGTCTAAGTCACCCTGTGCCATCCTGGCACAGGGCGAGTGAGAAAATATATCTTGGACTACTTAAAATGGGACAGTAATATTTGTCCACAATATCTCCCAGGATGTATGTAGAGACTATTATTGGTTTGGTTGATTCTGAACTCAACCTGTTAATTGAGTGAGCTGATCACATTAGCCTCCAGGACTGGCTAGGAGACAAACTGTTGATGAATAGGCTGAGGAGGGGGGGAGATTGTTGTTTGTATTGTTAATTGTAATTAGCTCCAGCTATTGTGTTTATACTACTGTGTGAAGCTCGGTGCCCACAAGTCTGTCATCTGGTCTGGGTAAATTTTTTAGTTAATTAGCTCATGTTAATTATGTTAATTAGGTTACAGTTGTATTGTTAGAGGAGGTTCCAACGGCATATAAAGTCTTGTAATTTTGATTCTAAATAAAACAGTTCATGCTAGCAACAAGCAAGTGTCGCGTTGTTTTGTGCTCAGAGAGGTTGGAGTATCTGATATCTGTATACAGACTGGGAGGAAGTGGTATATGACGGAAGCACTCAAGCAGAGTGTGGGACGTTCCGTGACAGTCATTTTTTTCCACAATTCTTTGCAAAATTATGATTTATTTTTAATTTTTTTCACAAAATTGTCATTGTAATTGGTTATTTCTCTCACATGGCATCTGCATACCACAAATGACACCCCAAAATACATTCTACTACTCCTCCTGAGTATGACGATACCACATGTGTGAGACTTTTTCACAGCCTAGCCACATAGAAAGGCCCAACATGCAGGGAGCACCATCAGGTGTTCTAAGAGCATAAATTACACATGTAACTTGTTGACTACCTATTACACTTTTGAAGGCCCTGGAGCACCAGGACAATGGAAACACCCACAAAATTACCCCATTTTGGAAAGCTAACACCCCAACGTATAATCTATGAGACATAATGAGTTTTTTGAATGGTTCATTTTTTTCCAGAAGTTTTTGGAAAATGTGGAAAAAAAAGAAAACGCTTTTTTTTACAGAAAGTTGTCTATTTATAAGATATTTCCAAAACATAGCATGTACATAGCAAAAATGACACCCCAAAATACAGTGGTTTCAGCTGGGAGCATGGATAATTTAAAAAAACTATTAGATAAGAACCTAAACAACCACAATATATAGGGATATACAATGTAATACTGATTTAAAATCACACACAGGTTGGACTTGATGGACTTGTGTCTTTTTTCAACCTCACCTACTATGTAACTATGAGATCATCTCTCATTGGACACACTGATCACTGTGATTGGCCATTTACCACGATCTGTGATTGGCTGTGTCCAAGGGACACGGGTGTCACAAAATTTCCCTGGGGGCGTGCAGGGAGCTTTGAAAGATGACAATGTCCCGGCAATGTGGGTCCATGCTGTAGCTGTCATTTGACTATAGCATACGAGGAGGTTAAATGATGATCATAAGAAAAGTAACAACTGTAATAGGATGGATAATCAGCCAAACGATCAGACAGACAGAGACTGTCACTTGTAGTTTACTAAAAAGTTAAGTTTTCTACAGTTAAAATCAGTAATGCAAAACTGAGTCAGAATGGCAAGGGACATGCATACATTCCTCACAGCATTGTCTGTGTGGCTCAATTTTGGTAAAACATGCCTGCATAGCATAGTAGACTCTATAACAAAAGAGAGTCTAGCTAAAAATCCTTACTTCAGCAAAACAGTTCAGAACACAATGACTTATCTTCATAAAAAGCATCCACATTGGTGAGATGCGGGGTAGCCCTGGTAATACAGACAAACAGCTGGAGGGATCCAAGGCCCAAGAAATTGGGGGGGGGCACCCTACTGGAACTAGAGTACTAGGTAGCAATTGGGGAGTTCTGCACAGTAGCTGGATCTTTCAAGGAAGGTGCTTGCTTTTAGGCTCCTGCCTTATTTCCCACACACCTGACCGTCACTCTCACCCAGCTGCAGATTACTTTCTTTGCTATTTATGCCTCATTAGGTGTGGCATCTCTAAGCTGCTGAGGGAGGGAATCAGAGATCAAAGAAGCTCATCTTCCCTGAGCATGTCCAGAAACCCAGGAAGTTGGGGTAAAAGGAGTTATAGAGGCCTCTGCCTGTATCTGTACATGTTGAACATGGTGAGTAAATATGCACATCATTACGCATCCATGGAATATTGTATAATACCTTGTGAAACTGTCCAAACTTAGAGATGCAAATCACCACTTTATACATCAAATTTTGCAAACACTAACACATTAGTTCCCATCTAAAATATAAATACAACATTTAGACCTATAAGGGCATGGGTACCTCTTTCTGATATGTAGAGTAAATGTAAATCTTATTTAATAATGTTCATATTTTGCCTTGGAAACAATATCAGAAGCTGTGTCTGCTTTCCTCCGATGTGCCTTATCAATGTGCAAAAAGCCTTCATATTATTGTCTGGAATACTTCAGTGGTTTTCACAGACACTTTCTGTGCCCTGGTCACTTGCAGGCAGCTACAAAACTACAGTTCCCATTAGAGAAATGTGTAGAGGGCACTATGCCAATGTAATTAACAATAGCTTGTTGTCTTTTAGCAAAAACCCCACCTGCCCCAAGATTTAAGATAATCCTTGCATCCCCCAGATCCAGGTTCTGTCCCAGAGCTAAGTGATAGAGCACGTTGATTACAGCACGTTGCAGACTTTTATGTGGCAAAGCAATGCCACACAGAGTCTGAAAAGTCCCAGGAAGGAAAGTGCAACTGAACATGACACAGACTACAGAGCAAGGTGAGTATTTTTATTGAAACCAGATTGTATCCTCATTCATTACTGGGTATTATTGCTCCTTCCAACACCTCAGCTGGGCACTATTGTTCTCTCACATCTCCCACTGGGCATTGTTGGCCTCCCCCACTCCTAGCTGGTCACTATTGTTCTCTCTGTAAACCCCCTGGGCTCTATTGTTCTCCCCACTCCCCTTTGGCCATTTTTGTCCTCCTCATCCCTAACTGCCCATTCCTACACCCTTCTGGTCACCATTGTTCTCCTAACCCTCACTGGGCACTGTTGCTCCTACACATACACACACAAACCATGCTAGGCATTATTGTTTACACCCACACCCTGCTGGGAACTACTTTTTCTGCCATCCTCTGCTGGACACTATAGTTCCCACCACACCCTCTCTGCACTACTGTCCTCACCCATGCTCAACTGGGCAATATTGATTATCCTATTTCTAACTGGGCACAGACTCCCCGACTCCCTGCCGAGCACCAATGAATTCCCTTAGTCATTACCCTACCTCTCTCTCTCTCTCTGCCAGACAGTTGTTTTACCCACAACTGACACCAGGCATTTTTTTACTCCTACTGATGTTAAGAACCCTATGATACATACACCTTACTGTTGCACTTACTGGCATTATCCTTACTGTTGCACTTACTTGCATTATCCTAACTGTTACAACTAATGACGTTCTTCTTTAAGTTAGACACAGAGAAAGAATTAGCTCTTGTTTTTTTTTGTTTTTTGTTTTTTTTTTATTGCTTAGGTTTGCGTAATAGAGACTTTCACTCAGGTTACAATAACTATGGAGTATTTGGTGGGTACACAAACTGCAAAGTATGTTGTAGTTCAGCTGCAAACTTTACATGGAGGACTAAAAATGCTGCTTACCATTTCAATGCAGCAATTTCAGTGTTGCCAACCCATGGAAAGAAGTGAAGTATAGCCTGTATTTTTGTCAGAGTCATCAGGCATCTTTTAATACTGATAGTGGTCAGAAATATCAGGTGACAATGTTCACAGGTGGGCAAATGTATAAAGAGTTCAGATTGTGAATGCACGTACACTTTAAGGGTTTGTTTAGATGTGTTTTTTTGCATCTTTCATGCATTTTTATCGCATATTGGTTTTCTATTGCATGGATTTTTGTATTATCATCTCGGCTAGTAACACTTTCTTAACGCATCTCAAACGCACTGTGAATGCCATAGGGGCATTTGTGAAATGTAAATGAAATGTAACATCTCTTCAGATATTCAGATATTCCCCCCTAGCCTCTTTCATAGGGGACCCCCTATTCACCCCCCTGACTTAAACTCAAATCCCTATACTTTATGGCAATTTTTTAAACTATCTAACTTGATATCACTCACAAAAAACAACACATTTCGTACATTCTCGGATTTACAAAGAGAATATAAACTAACAGAAGCTGAACTCTCTGACTACAACAACATCAAGTTTTTCTACCAAAAATACTTCTCACTTACCCTCCAAACCCCTTTCACGATTTTTGAATAAACCTGTCTTACTTCACCTCGCGATAGGGGGTTAATATCTAGCATTTACAAAAGCCTAAATGAACACAACATACCAGACAAAACACGTCAAATGTCCCAGTGGGAATCGGATCTGAACGAATCCCTCTCTATAGAACAATGGGACATGATGTTTAACAATTTACGAAAATGCACCAAAACAGCCTCTATCAGAGAATCAGCAATCAAATTACAGTATAGATGGTACCTCACCCCAAACAGAATAAACTTGTTCTATCCATCAACCTCTGCGCTATGCTTCAGAGGATGCCCAGTACAGGGGTCCCTTATACACACATTCTGGGATTGCACATACCTTAAATCTATGTGGCAACAAGCACAAAACTAAATAGAACAAATAATAGGTAGAAGAGTCGAACTAACACCAAAAATGTGCCTCCTTCTCTATCCTATACCAGATATTCCCATAGCATACACCAGATTAATACATACATTGTTTAGTTCAATACACTGGGCTATAGTTCTCAACTGGCACTCCTCTGTGGTGCCATGGTCTCAAATTATGAATCGCATGCTGTCCATCAAATTATCGGAACATATTCATCACACATTATTCAATACTGTGGACACATTTGATGGAAAGTGGAGACCGTAGCATCTACCTTTGTTAGACCATTGAACTATAATACGGTATTATGGAATCTCTCATCAATAAACAAAGTCACAAGATTCTTATACCCCTGTAATGTATTATCAATGATTCAATTATACATCTCATTATTTGTATCTCTCCCTCTTAAACCATTGCTACTCTTTCATTATGCTCATATTCTATGTACACGTCTTTATATATGTACTTCTTACCAATGTACAGTTATGCCCCGTACACACGGTCGGATTTTCCGATGGAAAATGTCCGATCGGAGCGTGTTGTCGGAAATTCCGACCGTGTGTGGGCTCCATCGGACATTTTCCATCGGATTTTCCGATACACAAAGTTGGACAGCAGGAGATAAAATTTTCCGACAACAAAATCCAATCGCGTCAATTCCGACCGTGTGTGGCCTGTTCCGACGCACAAAGTGCCACGCATGCTCAGAAGAAATTCCGAGACGGGACAGCTCATTCTGGTAAACTTAGCGTTCGCAATGGATACAGCACTTTCGGCACGCTGCAATGTTAAAAATGGTTTAATACAGCGCACTCTCTTCTTCTTTATAATGTGACAAGAATTAAGTAGTTTCACACACACACACTTCTCACAAAGTTTTATTTGTGTTTTTTTAGTGGGATTCCCTGAATATATTGTTATTAGTTGTCACATCTGACAGTTTTATATGTTGGTTTGTTTTAAAAAACCTTTGGTAAATGCACATGTGATTGTGCAGGTATAAAAAAGTGGCTTACTCAAGAATGTGTGGATTATTGTCTCAACACTACAAGACTTTTGGGGTGATGTAATAGCTGTTTTATGCAAAAATGGGCGTTATTTCCTAAGGGCAAATCCTCTTTGCACTACAAGTGCAGTTTCAGTGCAGTTGCAAGTGCACTTGTAGTGAAATGTGTTTTTGCATTTAGGAAATAACAGCCAACAGTGCTTTGTATAAGGTTACCCAATCACGACATTTTCTGCACTCAAAACATTTCTGTCAGGGTCAGCTAAAACAAACACAAGCAGAAAATGTCCACAAAGAATTTCTTTTTTTTTTTTATTTAAAAAGGGCTTCACATATTGTCTGGCATATTGATAGCCCCCCTACCCGCAAAGAACTCCACCTAGCGTAACCGGACATCACAGGCACTCAGGGAGGGCAAGCCAGGACGGCCACTTTCAAGCGCCGTCAGTGTGGTTTGATGTAGGATTCCGGCCTCAGGCCCAACTGAGCCAGCATAGTTGGCCGAATGTTTCCTTAAAAAGTTATGGAGAACACAGCACGCAAGTATTATATGGTTCAGTTTATACTCCGCCATATGGATAGGTGTCAGAAATAGGCGGAACCGGCTGGCCAGGATTCCAAATGTGTTCTCCACCACTCTTCGGGCTCTGGCCAGCCGGTAATTAAAAACCCTCTGTTCTGGGGTGAGGGTCCTCATTGGGAATGGCCGCATCAGGTGGTCCCCCAGCGCAAATGCTTCATCAGCAACGAACACAAATGGGAGTCCTTCCACATTGTCCTCTGGAGCTGGCAAGTCCAAGCTGCCATTCTGGAGACGCCTGTAAAATTCCGTCTGGGCGATGACTCCACCATCGGACATCCGGCAATTCTTCCCCACGTCCACATACAAGAAGTCGTAATTAGCCGACACCACCGCCAACATCACTATACTATTAAACCCCTTGTAATTATAATAGTACGACCCCGAGTTGGGTGGTGGGATGATGTGGACGTGTTTCCCATCAATTGCCCCTCCGCAGTTAGGAAAGTCCCACCGCTCGGCAAAGTGGGAGGCCACAGTCTGCCATTCCTGTGGCGTGGAAGGAAACTGTTGAGGAAAAAACAATAAACATTACTATTTTTACTCTGAAACATGGCAAGCAGATTAGACACAAACATTATGGGGCAACCTCCAGATAGCATTTATTAAGGGGAATTTAACAACACCAAAGTATAAGGTACACCTATCATATTCCCCCTCCCCCCCTCTCATGGGCCATTTCTAACATTATGGGGTGTGTGGAAATCTTGGACAGGTAACCCTCTTCACTTCATTGAGAGATGAATGCCTAAATAATGGGTATTACTTGGAACAGCCCCTCCTTAGTTACACTATTGGCAGACCACTGGACAGGTAAGAAGTGTCTGAATACAAAGATATAAATACACACTGTACACATTTGAGGACATTTGGACATTCTGCTATTACCTATCAAGATAATAATAGGATACAAAAACTTTAAACAGTACCATTGTAAAGTATACAGGCAGGCCCTTGCACTACATGCTTTGGGTAATTCATCCATAAATCTGACCAGTAAAGAGATGGGTATAGTGTGTATGGGTTTGGCAAAGTCAGCAGATAGATGATTGAGGATACATAGAGAATTGGGATCAGCTGACTTAGCAGTTGGGGGAGGGAGGATTTCTAAAAATGATTTGGGGACACCACAAAAAAAAGCCTCTGGCACTCTGCCTGAATTTAAAGCTAAAATAACATTTCCAAACATTTTAGGGGGTGTTTGGGGTAAAGCACTACTATGGAGCTGATAAAATACATTGTTAAGTGACTACATGATGTGAATATAGGGGCAGGAGACACCATGCTGGGGAGGTTAGTGAAGGGCAAATATGTATGAAGGACCTTAAATAATAATTACATAAAAATCCAGCATGCATTAGAACAAAGGGGACATTCACAGCATATTCCAATCATGGTAATTAGGGAATGAGGAAAGAAATACAATATATTATCAAACATTCAATACAATAAAATGTGATATTAAAGCATAAAAATCTTACCTTCATATACTCCTTCTGCAGGACCTGGATGATGGCAGAACAGGTCTCTGGGATAATGATCCCCAGAGCCTGGGGGGAGGTGCCTGCCGAGAACTTCAAGTCCTGCAGACTTCTCCCTGTGGCCAAATACCGCAAGGTAGCGACCAACCTCTGCTCCGGAGTGATGGCTTGCCTCATGCAGGTATCCTGCCTGCTGATATAGGGGGTCAGCGAAGCCAACAAACGGTGAAACACGGGGTCCGTCATCCTGAGAAAGTTCCTGAAATCATCAGGATTATTCTCACGGATGTCACGGAGCAAAGGCATATGAGAGAACTGGTCATGCTGAAGCAACCAATTCTTGGTCCATGAACTCCTCCCCACCCTGTTCATGGACTGGACTTGTGTCAAGGTCAGGACCCCAACACCAAGCCCCCGCACAGCACGAACTCTACGAGGAGTACGCATATGAAACATGGCTAGAAAACGGTCGGCTGCTCAGAACGAAGTAACAGAACGCACTGAAGAACAGCAAGGCCTGTGAAGAGCGACCTGAAAAACAGTAACGAACGAACAAGAATACAATGACTACCTAAAGTCACGCGGAACTTGCTGCACGCACTGAAGAGCAGATACAAACCCACAAGCACAAACTGGACGGCAGAAAACGATCTGAAAGCCACGAGTCTGAAAAAGCGCGAATCGTCTCTCACCAAACTTTTACTAACACGAGATTAGCAAAAGAAGCTCAAAGGGTGCCGCGCTTGGTTCTGAACCGGCCTTTTCTAGTCTCATCGTACGTGGTGTACGTGACTGCGTGGTTGGCGATCGGAAATTCCGACAACTTTGTGTGACCGTGTGTAGGCAAAACAAGTTTGAGCCAACATCCGTCGGAAAAAATCCTAGGATTTTGTTGTCGGAATGTCCGAACAAAGTCCGACCGTGTGTACGGCCTATTAAATTGTATTGAGACTTATTTTTCAATAAAACATTTGTAAACAAAAACAAAAATACAGAGGAAATACCTGCTCTTGAGGCATGTGTAAACTTAGTCTAAAAGGTCTATTTATAAAAAAAGTATCCAAGATTCACACATTTTTTGTAACTAGAAACAGCTTAAAAATGTATAAATCCTGAGTGAAAGTTGTGTGAATCTTGGGTGAAAACATTTGTAAATAGAAAGTTCAGTGCTAAATTTAGTAAAAACTCATGGCTTTAAAGGCATCGCACACTTTCAATTTTTTTTTGTTTTTCTTAACTAGGCATTAGCGTAAGCATTTTCCCTGTGTCATTTTTTTGCCTTACCTTAAGGATGGCCTCACACCTTGTGGCTGCAGTTTGTAGTGTCATGGCTGATCGATCCCCTTATGTCCATGTATTCATTTTCCTAGCTTGTCCTTATTCACCAAAGGAACAGGCAATGTCTAGTTCTGGGTCACATAGCGTCCAATCTGTGGCTTGCTATTTTTCCGTTCGTTGCATCACAAATGTGGGAGTGCTAATGTGATGAAAACACATCTCTTCCCTTCACTGCTCTGCTTGCTTGTGTCTCTGTCAGATATAATTACTGCACCTGCATCGGGGCTAGACTGATTATGGGGTACATAGTTTCAGTGGCGTCACAAGGGTTGGTGTCACCCGGTGTGGAAAAAACTGGTGTCACCCCCCTCCACCAACTATATTCCCCACTAAGTACAGATCCCCCTCCGGCAGTATAGATCCCCCTCCCTCAGTACAGACCCCCCACACTAAGTATAGACTCCCCTTCCCCAGTATAGACTCCCCACTAAGTACAGACCCCCCTCCATCAGTATAGACCTCCCCCCTCTGTCAGTATAGACCTCCCCCTCAGTAAAGACCCCCTTTCCTCAGTATAAACTCCCCCCACTAAGTACAGGCCCCCTTTCCTCAGTATAGACCCCCCACTAAGTATTGATCCCCTCCCTCAGTACAGACCCCCCTCCATCAGTATAGATCACCCCCTCAGTACAGACCCCCTTTCCTCAGTATAGACTCCCCCCACTAAATACAGACCCGCTTTCCTCAGTATAGACCACCCACTAAGTACTGACCCCCTCCCTCAGTACAGACCCCCTTTCATTAGTATAGACCTCCCCCTCAATACAGACCCCCCTCCCTCAGTACAGACCCCCTCCCTCTGTCCAGACCCCCCACATTAGTATAGACACCCCTCGGTGCAGACCCCCCATCAGTATAGACACCCCCCTCAATCAGTATAGACACCCCCTCAGTATAGACCCCCCTCCCTCAGTATAGACACCCCCTCAGTGCAGACCCCTCATCAGTATAGACACCCCCTCAGTGCAGACCCCCCATCAGTATAGACGCACCCCCTCAGTGTAGACCCCCCATCGGTATAGACACCCCTTCAGTGCAGACCCCCCATAAGTATAGACCCCCCTCAGTGCAGACCCCCATCAGTATAGACCCCCTTAGTGCAGACCCCACCATCAATATAGACACCCCCCCCTCAGTGCAGACCCCCATCAGTATAGACCCCCACTCAGTGCAGACCCCCCATCAGTTTAGACAACCCTCCTCAGTGCAGACCCCCTCCATTAGTATAGACCCCCCTCTCCCCTCCCATAGCGCCCCCTGCACATGTCCATCTACATATAGTAAAGTGTGCAGACCTCAGAACAGTGCAGATGGATATACACAGCGGTGTGTGTGCCTTGGGCTCCTCTTCCTCCTGTGTGGATGTGTCAGAAACCATGAATCAGACTGAGACAGAAGTACAGGTTAAATCACACTTGTTTAAAAATAATATAAAAAGGGTAAACAGAGTAAACGTAGTCAAAACATAGCCAGAGTTCAGGAACCGTAACGGATAGTCAGACAAGCCAAAGCGTCAGGGAGCCAGAGATGAGCTTAGTAGAACAGCAAGCAGGATCTCGAGCCAGAAGGAATTTCAGCCAAGCAAGTCTTTAACAGGAATACAGGAGAGCGTCTCAGAGATGTGACCAAGGCGCAGGCAGAGATAATCTGGACTGGGCGGCTTAAGTAGGCAGGACTGACGAGCAGGATATCATAAACAGGTGAGCCACTGTGGAGAGATAAGAGCTGGCAATTAGCCGAGAACTGAGCGGCCATCTTTGAGAAGGAAGGGCTGAGCCCAGTCCTGACAGGATGTAAACAGAGAGGAGCGGGAGGCGGCTTCGGTCCGCTCCTCTGAGGGACACAGCTGCAAGACCCGAGTGGCACAGATCGGTGTAGGGCAGCGGGCGGTGTTAGCAGTGCAGCTACCCACGGGTGTCACCCCTCTGGTGAGTGTCACTCTGGTGCGGACTGCACCCCCGCACCCCACCTAGCGACACCATTTCATAGTTTCTACACAGGAAGTGTCGGCTTGTAGACTACAGACAAAGGTCAGGCACCAACCTGTTCAGTGCCATGCCAGATGCTTCCTGTTTGAACACAAATAGAAATTGCTGAAAAAGGAATGTAAAGATGTACTCTATTATACACTGTGTGTACAGGGCAACAGATTACACCATGAAACTACACAATCAATGCACATCTTATGCTGGTGAAAAACACTAGGTGCAGACAGGAAGGTTTTTCATGCCTTTAACCTTTGCAGAAGAGTATAATGCATGGTATGATTCAGGGCATATTCCAAGACAGAGAACAAGCATGGGCTCCAAGCATTGGGGGGGGGGGGGGGGGTTGATGGACTATCTTGAGCCTCAGCAATGCCATAAAATCAGATTTTTTAATTTGATTGACTTGACTGATAGAGGCTAAAGCACATCTATCTCAGAGTGCCTGGCCACACATTACTTTCTGAAACTATGGGGCTGCATGAATACGCTGATAGATGAGCAGCCAACCCACATTGTAGCTGTATACAGTACAAGCATGTATTCTTCATCATGTGTCAAAATTTGTTGTAAATGGGCCAGCTGACTTTCTATCTCCCTTCCTGGCAACATCACTGCCTGTGCATGAGCAGTGATATCACTAGGGAGGACACACATCTGCTGCACTGCAAACAAATGTGAAGGTAATGTAATTTAGTGGCTCAGAATTCTATTAAAAACAAACAGATATTTGTTCTCACAGAGCACATCATCTCAATAGCATACGGTCACATTGGCTTGCGTTATATATATTTATATGTGTTCTGGTTCTGGTTCCTGCCTGTGTATTGACAGTCTTATCCCTAAACTTAATTAAGCGATGTTCTTCTTCAGCACTATGTTTTTTTCTAGCAACAAGAATTATTATTTCCTAAGAGAAAACTGATCCTTTAATGCCCACAGCTTGCTTTCAGCATTCTCTCTAATCTCCGTCTCTTCAATTTGTGTTTGTCGGAAAAACTACCTACTTAACCAACAACCTTCTATTTATTTCCCCTGTATCTGCTAAAATCAGGAACCAGAGTTTTATACTTTATCAGTTCCACAACTTTAGTGTACCGGGCTCTGTTACCAGTCTAGCTAAAGAATGGTTGATATCACATACTTGAATTGTGTTTTTCAGTCTGCTGAACAATGTCTCCTGTTATCCTTCTAAAGCTTCTATTCACTAAGAGACATTACAGCAAAATGAGAAAATAATGTTATATATTAACAAAACACTAATCCTATTCCCAGAACATCCTGCACACCAAACATTGCAAATTCTAGAGAAACAAAACCAAACACCATATCTGGTATAGTACATAATCTGTCTGGAAAAATTAGGTTCTTATGTAAATTTGTGAAACAATAAAGATATATACAATCATAATCTATGTAGTCTAAATTTTTACAACTAATGTGTATGTGTGTTAAGGATAAACAACATGTATTTTATTGTATGTCTTTGTTCTTCTGTATATACAAATGTGATTTTTTAATGCAGTATTGTAAATGCCTAACAGAAAAACCCTATGTGTTTGGAAAGCTTAAAAAAAAAAAATGGATATAAAAAGGATATAACTTGACTGCCAAATGTTCTTCTTTCTAGCACGATACAACATCTAACATATCAAATACAACACACTACTCTTTCTCTATGTTACAAAAATTGTTTAGACTTCACCCACATAGTGAGTGCATTATTTTCAATGACTTAGACAACAAGAGACTTGCGTTGTGATAAAGCACAAAATATGTATGGCATTGAAAAACAGGAAGTCGGTGGTGCATGGGCGGAGCCTAGCGGAGCAGACATGCATTGTTAGAGCTCCGCACTGCTGAGGAGAGAAGAGAAGGACAAAGCGGAGCCTGCAGGCTCAAAAGGTATCCATTTGAACCTTTTTGCCCCAGGGAACAAACTGTGAAAGTTTGGGCAGGAAATATGGTACTGGGAGGAAGCCATGGCAGAAATAAAAATCACCTCACAAAGAGCTCACAGGCACTCACTGCAACTAAAGCAGCTCCAGTCACCTCACAATATACAGCATCAGGGCGCTCTCACAGACAGAAAATGTCACAGCAAGACTCTCCATTTGAGTCAGATACAGAACAAATCCTCTCACAAACTCCTCCACAAGCCTCCTCAGCATCCCCAGTAATATTATTACAATTTGAAACGATGCTTCATAAGGCTTTAAAACAAACCTCAGACCAAATAACAAACAGCCTAACCAAAGAAATAAGAGAGCTGGGAAACCGCACCGCAGCCTTAGAAATAAAAATGGATGAAATTGAAATTACAACCCAAGAAAATATAACAGAATTGGAACAATTAAAAGAAGAGAATTTAATACTTCAAACTAAGCTCGAAGATTACGAAAATAGAGCCAGACGTTCAAACTTGCGCATAAGGGGAATACCTGAAACTGTGACAGACCTGCAATCTACTATTACTGTTCTATTACAAGAACTAAAGCCAGATATCCCTATTGAACGTTTAGAACTGGACAGAGTACACAGAGCCCTCACAGCCAAAAAGAAAGATGGACCCCCACGTGATATAATCACAAAATTTCATTATTACAGAACGAAAGAACAAATACTAATTGCTGCAAGAGAAAAAAAGGAACTTATTTTTCAAGGACACAATTATCAAATTTTTGCTGACCTATCCCAACTTACTATTACTAAAAGACGATCCATGAAACCCCAACTAATGGAACTGCAACGCCACAACATTATGTATCAATGGGGCTTCCCCTTTTCAGTCAGATTTAACTACCAAGGTACAATTTACAGAAGCAGATCAGCAGATGAACTACAACAAACCCTTTTAAAATTAAATCTGACAGAACCCACAAGCAGCAACTCTCCCACACGCAGAAGAATGGCATCATCTTCACCTTCAGGCAGCACCCAGAAAATTTCAGAACAAAATGGGAATCATCATTCTCACAAAAGAGGCCGTTATGCCACATCATCCATGGACCAAGAAGATTCAATGGACTGACATCCTAATTCCTGATATCTCTTCATTTATTATACTAAGAGATGGTTCTCTATAAAAAACCTGTATTTATAATTGAATGTAACTGCATTCTGATAGTCACACACTGTGTGGGATCATGTTACATTCCAGTTATATTTCTTATTACTTCTGATTCATATAGCCTTAGAATATATAAGTGAAATAAGGAAATTCTTGTTCAGTTATATATTTTCAGGTAATAACAATAGATTTATTACTTTTTAGGACAAATATGTTCAATAATCCAGAAGTAATGGAAGCTTTTTCTTTCTTTTCTTAAAACAAATATATTATTACCTAACTAGTTCCTAGAACTATGTTTTTGTTTATTCTAATCTGAAGCAATACAACCTCAATTTTATGAGTTAACATATCTAAACAGTTACATATGAATAAAATATGTAATTGTTTACTCTAAAAGGGTTAAAATCCCAAAATAATTCAAACTATCTTCATCAATACCAAAGTTATTAACAGTACCTTTCTAACTGAATTATTTAGCCTAGGGCAAGACTAACCATATACAACCACCCTGGAATAAATAATTTCAACAAAAACTATATTCTGCACTCCAATTAAAGAATCATCATTTTGATGTCTTTTGACATAGCACTTCTCTCCTGTAAGCGGAAGATCCGTGTACCCCCATTAGCCCTCCTCATTCTCCCAACCATATTATGTGGGAGTGTGACGAAGGCACTTATTCCCCTGAGAGAGATATTTATTCTCTTTCACGGGTAAATTGTGATTACTTGCAAAAAATAATTTATACAATGCATCAGCTAATCTCATATGTTTTTTGTTTACTCTTTACTCCAGAATTCACTGGTTTCTTTTCTATCTTTTCATCTCTTCAGTCCACACAGGTTGATCTGCGCAGTCAGCTCTGCATAACAAAAAGTAAGTCAAAACTATTTGATCTGTTGCCATGGCACCACTGAATATACTTTCCCTGAATGTTCAGGGAATAAATGTCCCTCAAAAAAGGACCAAAGCCTTCGGTACTTTCCATAACAAGAAGGCTCACATAGTATGCCTCCAAGAAACACACTTCACCAAAGATTCTACTCCAAAATATATTTCTCCTTTTTATCAACAAATTTACACGGCTTCTGCCTGTACCAAACAAAGGGGTACTCTAATTGCATTTCACCGATCCACACCATTCACCTTATCATCAGAAATTAAAGACCCAGAAGGTAGATACCTGATACTCATGGGTTATATAATGGATACAGCAATCACGGTGATTTCCTACTACGCTCCGAACAAACAACCTACACCATTCCTCTCACATATATTACAAGTGATTAATACACACAAAATAGGAACAGTGATAATGTGCGGGGATTCGGACCAGGTCCTCCTCCCATTTCTAGATAAATCACCTTTTACACCATCCAAAATAACCTCTAGATTACCTTTTTCTCAACTTCTTTCCAAATACAATCTGGTAGATTCGTGGAGAGAAAGTAACCCAATGAAAAAGAAATTCACTTATTTCTCGCACCCTCATCAAACCTTCACCAGAATAGATCATATTTTTCTAACAATAGGAATGATACCAGAAATTATTGCATCAGATATAATTCCGATTCCGTGGTCTGACCATAATGCAGTATACACTACTATAGCCTCAGCCATACCAAAAGCGCATGACCCAACGTGGTACTTACCGGACATAATGCTCAAACACCCACTACATCAGATGGCCATTGAACAAGCTTTAAAGGAATACATATCAATTAATAATACAACAGACATTTCCCCAATAACACTGTGGGAAGCTCATAAGCCTGTCTTGCGTGGTACAATACAAAGACAAATGGCACTATTTAAACGGGAACGCAAAAATCTAGCAAAAAAACTAGAACTCAATTTTAATGCAGCCTACATATCATTCCAAGATAATCCATCTCAGAGTACAAAATCTCATCTGGAAAAATCTAGATTGGAATACGATCTATTTCTCACTGAGTCAGTTGATAAATCCCTCAAACGCTCCAAACACAATTTCTACATGAATACAAACAAACCAGGTACATATTTGGCTCGGGCATTAAATTCAACTAACAAATCTTTCAAACGAATACGTTTGAAATTATCAAAAAATGTTTATACTTGTTATCCAGTTAAAATAGTCCATAAATTTCACTCACATCTCGCAACTTTATACAAGACAAACAATGAATTTAATCCTACAGAGGCTGAATCCTTCTTCTCAAAAATAAACTTACCTGAGTTGTCTCAGAATCAAAAAAGCAGTTTGGATGAGCCTATAACTATAGATGAAGTTGCTAACGCCATAAAAGACCTAAAACTTAACAAAAGACCAGGCCCAGATGGCTACTCGGCTTTATACTATAAAACATTCTCAGAAATACTCTCTCCCATTCTCACTGAAACTTTTAACAAACTTCTAGAAGGACATTCTTTTCGGCAAGAAACACTAATGGCAATTGTTTGTATGATCCCAAAACCCCTTTCTGATGATACTTCCTGTGTGAATTATCGGCCTATCTCTCTGTTAAACCTTGATATTAAATTATTAGCAAAAATAATAGCAAAACGCCTCAATAGCATTATAGGAAAATTAATACATAGAGATCAAGTAGGCTTCATGCCAAATAGACAGGCAGGCGATAATATACACAGGGCAGTGTTATTGGCACATATTGCTAAAAAACGGAAAATACCTTTATGTTTTCTATCTCTCGATATTAAGAGGGCATTTGACACAGTATCCTGGCAATATATGCAATATTCATTACAAAAATGGGGTTTTGGACCCCACTTTTTAACATGGATCAAAGCATTATATAATAAACCCAAAGCCTATATAAAATATGCTGGATACAAATCTGATGCCTTTAATATCGAAAGAGGTACCCGACAGGGTTGCCCATTATCTCCCTTATTATTTGCCCTTATACTCGAACCCATGGCCCAATACATCAGAACAAACCAAACTATAACTGGCATTGAAGTAGGAGGTATTACACACAAATTATGTATATTTGCAGACGATATATTACTTTTTCTATCATCACCACAGGTCTCTGGTCCTAACTTAATACCAGCTCTTGATGGATTTGCAGCCCTATCCGGCCTTATGATTAATCCTAAGAAATGCCTAGTGCTTAATATTTCGCTCACAAACATGGAATTGATCCCGGCTAGGGCTGCACTCCCATTCACATGGGCAGAAAAATCAATCCCATATCTTGGAATACATTTAACAGCATCTCATTCTGACTTATTCTCAACCAATTATCCTCCTGTATTAAGACAGATCACAAATCTAATAAAACAATGGTCGCAACTTCCTTTATCCTGGATAGGGAAGATTAATGCAATCAAAATGACTATTCTACCCAAATTGCTTTATCTATTCAGAGTCCTCCCTATTCCAATTCCTTCCTATTTTTTGAAAATAGTACAAAAAAGAGCAACTTCGTTTATATGGGGCTCTTCTAAACCACGTATACCTATACACACACTACAGCTTCCCAAAAATAAAGGAGACCTGGGATACCCTAATTTTAGTAACTACTACAGAGCAGCACATTTGGCCAGTCTGTCCAAATACCATGAAAAACAGGAAATCCCATTATGGCTATTTATAGAGGCTTCAGAAAAATGACCCTCTATTAATATCAAACTTGTTATGGCTTGATCCTAAAGACCGCTTTAAAATTCATAATCCCATAACTAAACACTTCTTATCTCTCTGGGATAAACTAAAAACTAAATATCAGTTACAATCTCCACACAATCCTCTCCTTTCTTTTATCAGAAATCCGGCCTTTTATCCGGCATGGATCTACCCAAATTCTTTTAAAGCTTGGACAACATCAGGCATTCAGACACTAAACGACTTCATAGCATCTAAATCATTCCTTTCATTCCCATCGCTTAGAGAAAAATATGATCTACCAAACTCTGAAATATTTAGATATCTCCAAATCAAAAATTTCTATACACCATTCCTAAAGGGGGATACACCATTATCCCAATTATCCATTTTTGAATCAATCTGTACAAAAGATCCATTTGCTAAAGGTACAATTTCATCACTTTATAATCAATTATATGGAGTAGTAAATCTTAATAGACCCTCTTACGTTCAGAGGTGGGAGGAGGACCTGGGACGAACTTTAGAAGACACGGACTGGTCTAACATATGGCTCACATCTAAGTCATCTTCACCCAACATCTTAGCACTGGAGACAAATTATAAAGTCCTAACTCGCTGGTACCTTGTACCTGCTAGAGTGGCAAAATATTCACCTAATACCTCAGCTCTTTGTTTTCGAGGATGCCCAGAAATAGGCACACATTTACACATATGGTGGACGTGCCCAGTAATCCAAACCTTCTGGAAGGAAGTCTTCGTGATTGCATCTAAAATATTTAAAAAAATAATACAACCAGATCCATATATAACTTTACTTAATCTAAAACCGGAATGGTTAACACTCTCTCAATTCAAACTTATGATCCAACTAATAACGGCTGCAAAACAAACAGTGGCCAAGGCATGGAAATCTCCTACATTGGTACTAGCAGAAACAATTCACAGAATGAATAATACAATGTCCCATGCTAAGATGGTAGCCATCGATCAAAATCAAATTCCAAAATTTGAAAAACTTTGGCATCCTTGGATAAAACAACAGTTCCTGTCAAATTTCAATGACTCTGTCCTGTTGCCATGGTAACAGATTAAATGACTTACAGAGACACCCATTCTAAGGCTTCAAAGAGAACTAAAAAGAATAATAAACTGACGAGCAGGACAACCTTGTGGACCATACCTCTGCCTTTCTACCCTTTTTCTTCTTTCTCTTTCCTTTTCTCCACCTTATGATTAAAGCTCATTATCAGAAATTATTTGACCTATATACACTCTACCTGTAAACAATATGTATAGTAGGTATAAATCATTTAAATACCTACAAAAGTAACTAAGGAAATGATATATATCTTTAATTTAGGTTTACGTGAACCCAAGGTTTAATATTTGAAATTTCATGATATTTACCTATATAAACCCTACTGTAAAACAATGAGCTTACTTTATAGATCCTTGTAAACTTACTTTATGTATCTTTATAATATTGTATACTCAATAAACTTCTTTTTGACAAGGAAAAACAGGAAGTCTAAGGAAGTCTGCTCCGTGCACATATAAATTACATACACATACATATAAATTATACATGATTACAATAACACTTATGCAGAAGGTCAAGCTCTATTTTACAAGACAATCTAAAACATATTAAAAAATATTACTCATTTGCTTGAAATGGAAACTTCAAGGAGTCTTGAGAACAATTTCTATTTAAAAACCCCAATGTGCTTTTGCTATCCATTTTTCCTCAGCCAAACCAACATTATAACTTAACTAGTTACATTTAACTGTTCTGCAATGTTGAAGATGATTCACATCTAATACAAGCACCATAGACTGATAAAACTGCTTGAAAAAAAAACTGCAAAACATCTTTACCATTACAGAACAAATCCAGTTAAACTATAACTAGCTATACCATGAACGTCGCAGACATACCAGCCAAACAAACTCTTCTCCAATGGTTATGGACTTTTGGAACTACCAGTACCAGTGTCGCCAACCTACCAGATTGAAATTTACTGGCACAACACCCAAAATTTACTGGCACCACCACGTTTTTACTGGCATTTCACAAAAGTTCCAAAATTACATTTTTAGGTGTAAATTTCAGTATTTAGGCTACAAACAGGTATGCTAAGCAAATAGCAATGTGATTTAAGGTAGATTTTAAGGTAAAAAAACATATTTTCGGTATTTTCGACATAATAAGGAATTATCTAGTCCAATCACCTCCTGCCTCCATCACCTGTCACCAATACTCCCTGCCAGACTGCCTCCATCCCCCTCTGCCTCCACCCCCCTCTGCCACCATCACCACCTGCTCCAGTCCATCCCCCTCTGCCACCATCCCCCTCTGCCACCAACACCACCTGCTCCAGTCCATCCCCCTCTGCCACCATCCCCCTCTGCCACCAACACCACCTGCTCCAGTCCATCCCCCCCTGCCACAATCCCCCTCTGCCACCATCATACCCTGCCTCCACCCCCCTCTGCCACCATTACCCCCTGCCACCACCGCCCTCTGCCAGACTGCCTCCACCCCCCTCTGCCACCATCACCACCTGCTCCATCCCCCTCTGCCACCATTACCCCCTGCCACCACCGCCCTCTGCCAGACTGCCTCCACCCCCCTCTGCCACTATCCCCCTCTGCCACCATCACCACCTGCTCCATCCCCCTCTGCCATCATCACCCCCTGCCACCATCATACCCTGCCTTCACCCCCTCTGCCACCATCAGCCCCTGCCACAATCCCCCTCTGCCACCATCATACCCTGCCTCCACCCCCCTCTGCCAGACTGCCTCCATCCCCCTCTGCCACCAACACCACCTGCTCCAGTCCACCCCCCTCTGCCACCATCCCCCTCTGCCACCAACAGGACCTGCTCAAGTCCACCCCCCTCTGCCACCATCCCCCTCTGCCACCAACACGACCTGCTCCAGTCCATCCCCCTCTGCCACCATCACCTTCTGTCACCGTCGGCTGGGCTGTCACTCTGTCCCAGACTCCCCCCGGTCGGACGGTCCCCGTAGACTCTGGATTGCCTGGTCCTGGATGCAGGGCTCCCCTCCATTCCGCCGGCGCGTGCTGCTCAGCCTCCGAGACCTGCTGCTCCAGTGGCAGAGTCGCCTGGCCCTGGCTCAGCTGTCAGCTTGCCTTGCCGCCGCGGCGCCGCGGCCGCGCTCGATCAATTCAAAAATGGCGCCGGGCGGCGGCATTACGTTACTGCGCATGCGCCGCCCGGCCGAGCGCGTACGAGCTTTCCCGAGCCTGGCCGGCTTCGGAACGGCGCATGCGCAGTTGCGTGGCCGGCTCGCGGCCATCATTTTTACGGGCACCGGTGCCCGTAACGGGCATTCACGGGCGCCCCGAAAAACGGGTCATTTTTACGGGCTGCCCGTAAATCTACGGGCGGTTGGCAACACTGACCAGTACACACTTTAATTTATTGACTGGTGAGATGCTCTTGGATTTATAGATCTGAACAGCTGGATAGCTAAGATAATATAAAACAGCTATGCAGTTATGCCCTCAAAAATCAAGGAGGATGACAAAAAGCAAAAGAAACCTGGCAGCAACTTATCAGGTACAAGTAAACTTTGGGGGTGTATGCTGGCAAAATCTAATTCTTACAGAAATTTGATAAAGTTTCAGTCCACCCAACACTTACATGTAGAGTTGCAGTAGCATGCACATCACAACACTTTTTTTTGTACATCACCCCACGCTGTGTTACCATACTACTTTTATTTGGAATGGTCTCCAACATAGAAATGGTTTCTGCTCTATTGTTGTTACCATAGTGTACCTCAACATACATTGCTGTGGTGCGCTGTAGTACAGGGGTGTTCTGTAGTTGTGTGATTGCAATTCAAAATGAAAGCCTGTTTACACTATTGTGTTATCACAACACAGAATAGCACATCAAGAGGGATGCTAGGTAATATGGGAATGAACAAAATATAAATATAGTGTAGCGCAACCAAAAACTCATAAATCATTTCCAAATATTGACAAAATTCCACCGTAGTGCAACTTTCAGTGACAGTTCATTGATATTCAGTGACTTCAGTGACCACCACCTCTAACTGGAATGCCTGCTCATCTCCCAATGTTATTCCCACTATAGAGTCATACACGCCTGTAGTAATATCTCTCAAGATGCCTCGGGGAAACCCTTCCTCCTCCTGGTGTTCCTGGACAAGACAGACCTCCTCCCGGGTTCTCACAATAAGGAGGATACAGAGTCAAACACGCCTGAAATAGCTCTCAGGATACCTTGGGAACACGAATTCTCATCACAGTGCACCTAGACAGCTCAGACCTCCTCCCGGAAGGCTACAGTCATGTGTAGCAATATAAAACAAAGGCCCTGAATGGCGGCATGTCGCACCATTGGCAAACAAGGATGCCGTGCAGGCACCCAACGTTCCTCTTATCAACCAATGACATCATTGGTTGTTAGGACAGAAGGTTGAAATGCTGCACAATGAAAACCTGTGGTTATGTGTAACTAAAAGGCAGGCTTGATCCACTCGCTGTATTGTATACAATTTTTGGCAATTTTTAGGAATTCTACCAAGGCACCACTGGAGAAACCTGAAGGCATCCTGATTGAAAAAGGCTGCTATATGTTATAACAAAATGTCACAATATTTTTTTTATCATTTTTGCATTATTTACTGCTTCTTTTTCGTAGCTTAAAAGGGAATCTTGAGCATGTATAAAGCGAACACTTGTTATGCTATGGGGAGGCAGGTGAACACGTGAGTGCAGGGGCAGAAATCATTCCATTAGAATCTCTAACACACCTGAGCCTACCTTCCATATGATCAATGATTTACTTGCAGCATCAGCAAAGGAAAAAGCACTCAAGCAGCTAATTGATTCATAACCAGCGAAACGTGTTCGTAAGTAAGAAAAATCAATACAACTGCAAAAGAAAAAAAAAATCCCAAATTCTCAGCTTTGCAAGTAATTAAGTAATTACTACTGCAAGTGACTGCTGTACAGCAGCAAAACAGCATTTTCTTGGATTTAGCCCTCACTATAACAAACCATGTTACTTATACATTGAAAGGGTTAAGAAGAAACAAAAGATCTCAGTCACTGTAAAAAATGAGAAGTCTAATAGTATTTTTTTTTTATATAAATAGAATTACATAAAGGTAGCCCAAGGACATACATCACTGAGAGCCAAAAAGGTGAAAAACAAAACTTTCAAATTACAAACAAGAATTCAATAGCACCTGGTAATTAATGAAAGAAATACAGAAATAAGAAAATGTGACATTTGCAAGCAAAGCTGTCTGCTGTTAGCAATGAACAACAAAAGAACACCAACGTTCCATTCCGATCTAAACCCACTGTTGATAAACTATGATTTTAGTAAGTGTTTACTGTTGAAATCAAGTCATTATCTGAATTTCAGCCTTCTTCATACTGATCACCACTGCTATCACAGCAATAAAACAACATTTTGCTTCAAAAGGTCATATACTTAACTGCAAGAAACAAAAGCATTGTATTGGCAATGGCAAGTACCCTTTTGAAATTACAGTTGAAAGTGTCGATAGATAAATTTGTTTTTGTTTTTTTCCACAATGAAGCCAAGCAATACAAAATAATAATGTCCTACTGATTTTTGTTACAGCACAAATGTTCGTACAATAAGTTATACAATATAGTCTATACAGTATAATTAGAATTCCAAAGTAAATATTACAGATATAAAAAGATAAAGTTAAAAATAATGATAAAAGTTAGGAATCGTGATGAAAATTAGGTATGTTGATAATGTGAGCCTGTATCCATATAATTCACACTTTTATATGATCTGAATAGGAATTAAAGCAAGCCCTTATTTTTCTCTGTTTCTATAAGCATTGTGGAGAAAATTAGAATTTTCAAAGTTCACAACAAAATAATATTTTTGGTGGAGAGCCTTTTAATGTAAACAACCGGCGGCATTTCTTTGCTGTTAGGAACTGACTGAATACTGACTCAGGAGTTTTAATCCTTGAGGCTGGGTTCACACTATTGCAAATTGGATTCGCAATAGCAGGAGATTATCACCGGCTCTCTATGGAGCCGATTCACATATCTCTGCTGCGGTTCCGGTGCAAATTTGCACAGGAGCCCTGTGCATCTTTTGGTCCATTTCAAAAATTTGTGCTGAAATGGGACCTGAAACAGTGAACAGGCACGCACAGGACCCCTGCTGTGAGACGCAGGAGAAGATAGTGTGAACCCAGCCTGAATGTTTTAAAATACCTTAACCACTTGTATGTCGGCAAGGTGGCACGGACAGGCAAAATCACGTACATGTACGTGATTTGCCTTCCGCGGGTGGGGGGTCCGATCGGACCCCCCCCGTGCCCAAGGCGGTCGTCTTTTGTCCCACGGCGATCGGAGGTGAGGGGGAGGCCATCCGTTCGTGGCCCCCCCCTCGCGATCGCCACCGGCCAATCGAATCATTCCTTTGCTGCTGTATGCTAAACAGCAGCAAAGGAAATTATGTCATCTCTCCTCGGCTCGGTAAGTTCCGTTCCGGCCCGAGGAGAGAAGACATCTATGTGAGTGCACAACACTACACACACACAGTAGAACATGCCAGGCACACAAAACACCCCGATCCCCCCCCGATCGCCCCCCGATCCCCCCCAATCACCCCCCCCCTGTCACAAACTGACACCAAGCAGTTTTTTTTTGTTTTTTTTTCTGATTGCTGCATTGGTGTCAGTTTGTGACAGTTACAGTGTTGGGACAGTTACTGTTACCCCCCTTTAGGTCTAGGGTACCCCCCAAACCCCCCTAATAAAGTTTTAACCCCTTGATCACCCTCCGTCACCAGTGTTGCTAAGCGATCATTTTTCTGATCGCTGTATTAGTGTCGCTGGTGACGCTAGTTAGGGACGTAAATATTGAGGTTTGCCGTCAGCGTTTTATAGCGTCAGGGACCCCCATATACTACCGAATAAATGTTTTAACCCCTTGATGGCCCCCTAGTTAACCCTTTCACCACTGATCACCGTATAAGTGTTACGGGTGACGCTGGTTAGTTTGTTTATTTTGTATAGTGTCAGGGCACCCGCCGTTTATTACCGAATAAAGGTTTAGCCCCCTGATCGCCCGGCGGTGATATGCGTCGCCCCAGGCAGCGTCAGATTAGCGCCAGTACCGCTAACACCCACGCACGCAGCATACACCTCCCTTAGTGGTATAGTATCTGTACGGATCAATATCTGATCCGATCAGATCTATACTAGCGTCCCCAGCAGTTTAGGGTTCCCAAAAACGCAGTGTTAGCGGGATCAGCCCAGATACCTGCTAGCACCTGCGTTTTGCCCCTCCGCCCAGCCCACCCAAGTGCAGTATCGATCGATCACTGTCACTTACAAAACACTAAACGCATAACTGCAGCGTTCGCAGAGTCAGGCCTGATCCCTGCGATTGCTAACAGTTTTTTTGGTAGTATTTTGGTGAACTGGCAAGCACCAGCCCCAGGCAGCGTCAGGTTAGCGCCAGTAGCGCTAACACCCACGCACGCAGCATACGCCTCCCTTAGTGGTATAGTATCTGTACGGATCAATATCTGATCCGATCAGATCTATACTAGCGTCCCCAGCAGTTTAGGGTTCCCAAAAACGCAGTGTTAGCTGAATCAGCCCAGATACCTGCTAGCACCTGCGTTTTGCCCCATCCGCCCGGCCCAGCCCAGCCCACCCAAGTGCAGTATTGATCGATCACTGACACTTACAAAACACTAAATGCATAACTGCAGCGTTCGCAGAGTCAGGCCTGATCCCTGCAATCGCTAACAGTTTTTTGGTAGTATTTTGGTGAACTGGCAAGCACCAGCCCCAAGCAGCGTCAGGTTAGCGCCAGTAGCACTAACACCCACGCACGCAGCATACACCTCCCTTAGTGGTATAGTATCTGATCGGATCAATATCTGATCCGATCAGATCTATACTAGCATCCCCAGCAGTTTAGGGTTCCCAAAAACGCAGTGTTAGCGAGATCAGCACAGATACCTGCTAGCACCTGCGTTTTGCCCCTCCGCCCGGCCCAGCCCACCCAAGTGCAGTATCGATCGATCACTGTCACTTACAAAAGACTAAACGCATAACTGCAGCGTTCGCAGAGTCAGGCCTTATCCCTGCGATCGCTAACAGTTTTTTTGGTAGCGTTTTGGTGAACTGGCAAGCACCAGCGGCCTAGTACACCCCGGTCGTAGTCAAACCAGCACTGCAGTAACACTTGGTGATGTGGCGAGTCCCATAAGTGCAGTTCAAGCTGGTGAGGTGGCAAGCACAAGTAGTGTCCCGCTGCCACCAAAAAGACAAACACAGGCCCGTCGTGCCCATAGTGCCCTTCCTGCTGCATTCGCCAATCCTAATTGGGAACCCACCGCTTCTGCAGCGCCCGTACTTCCCCCATTCACATCCCCAACCAAACGCAGTCGGCTGCATGAGAGGCATTTTCTTTATGTCCTCCCGAGTACCCCTACCCAACGAACCCCCCCAAAAAAGATGTTGTGTCTGCAGCAAGCGCGGATATAGACGTGACACCCACTATTATTGTCCCTCCTGTCCTGACAATCCTGGTCTTTGCATTGGTGAATGTTTTGAACGCTACTATGCACTAGTTGAGTATTAGCGTAGGGTACAGCATTGCACAGACTAGGACACACTTTCACAGGGTCTCCCAACATGCCATCGCATTTTGAGAGACCCGAACCTGGAACCGGTTACAGTTATAAAAGTTAGTTACAAAAAAAGTGTAAAAAAAAAAAAATATATAAAATAAAAAAAAATAGTTGTCGTTTTATTGTTCTCTCTCTCTCTCTCTATTCTCTCTATTGTTCTGCTCTTTTTTACTGTATTCAATTCTGCAATGTTTTATTGTTATTATGTTTTATCATGTTTGCTTTTCAGGTATGCAATTTTTTATACTTTACCGTTTACTGTGCTTTATTGTTAACCATTTTTTTGTCTTCAGGTACGCCATTCACAACTTTGAGTGGTTATACCAGAATGATGCCTGCAGGTTTAGGTATCATCTTGGTATCATTCTTTTCAGCCAGCGGTCGGCTTTCATGTAAAAGCAATCCTAGCGGCTAATTAGCCTCTAGACTGCTTTTACAAGCCGTGGGAGGGAATGCCCCCCCCACCGTCTTCCGTGTTTTTCTCTGGCTCTCCTGTCTCAACAGGGAACCTGAAAATGCAGCCGGTGATTCAGCCAGCTGACCATAGAGCTGATCAGAGACCAGAGTGGCTCCAAACATCTCTATGGCCTAAGAAACCGGAAGCTACGAGCATTTTATGACTTAGATTTCGCCGGATGTAAATAGCGCCATTGGGAAATTGGGGAAGCATTTTATCACACCGATCTTGGTGTGGTCAGATGCTTTGAGGGCAGAGGAGAGATCTAGGGTCTAATAGACCCCAATTTTTTCAAAAAAGAGTACCTGTCACTACCTATTGCTATCATAGGGGATATTTACATTCCCCGAGATAACAATAAAAATGATTAAAAAAAAATGAAAGGAACAGTTTAAAAATAAGATAAAAAAGATAAAAAAATAATAAAGAAAAAAAAAATAAATAAAAAAACCCCCTTTCGCCCCCTGCTCTCGCGCTAAGGCGAACACAAGCGGCGGTCTGTCGTCAAACGTAAACAGCAATTGCACCACGCATGACCATCACCGCGAAGGTTAGATCGAGGGCAGCAATTTTTGCAGTAGACCTCCTCTGTAAATCTAAAGTGGTAACCTGTAAAGGCTTTTAAAGGCTTTTAAAAATGTATTTATTTTGTTGCCACTGCACGTTTGTGCACAATTGTAAAGCATGTCATGTTTGCTATCCATGTACTCGGCCTAAGATCATCTTTTTTATTTCATCAAACATTTGGGCAATATAGTGTGTTTTAGTGCAATAAAATTTAAAAAAGTGTGTTTTTTCCCCAAAAAATGCGTTTGAAAAATCGCTGCGCAAATACTGTGTGGAAAAAAAAAATGAAACACCCACCATTTTAATCTGTAAGGCATTTGCTTTAAAAAAATATATAATGTTTGGGGGTTCAAAGTAATTTTCTTGCAAAAAAAAAATAACTTTTTCATGTAAACAATAAGTGTCAGAAAGGGCTTTGTCTTCAAGTGGTTAGAAGAGTGGGTGATGTGTGACATAAGCTTCTAAATGTTGTGCATAAAATGCCAGGACAGTTCAAAACCCCCCCAAATGACCCCATTTTGGAAAGTAGACACCCCAAGCTATTTGCTGAGAGGCATGTCGAGTCCATGGAATATTTTATATTGCAACACAAGTTGCGGGAAAGAGACAAATTTTTTTTTTTTTTGCACAAAATTGTCACTAAATGATATATTGCTCAAACATGCCATGGGAATATGTGAAATTACACCCCAAAATACATTCTGCTACTTCTCCTGAGTACGGGGATACCACATGTGTGAGACTTTTTGGGAGCCTAGCCGCGTACGGAACCCCGAAAACCAAGCACCGCCTTCAGGCTTTCTAAGGGCGTGAATTTTTGATTTCACTCTTCACTGCCTATCACAGTTTCGGAGGCCATGGAATGCCCAGGTGGCACAAAACCCCCCCAAATGACCCCATTTTGGAAAGTAGACACCCAAAGCTATTTGCTGAGAGGTATAGTGAGTATTTTGCAGACCTCACTTTTTGTCACAAAGTTTTGAAAATTGAAAAAAGAAAAAAAAATGTTTTTTCTTGTCTTTCTTCATTTTCAAAAACAAATGAGAGCTGCAAAATACTCACCATGCCTCTCAGCAAATAGCTTGGGGTGTCTACTTTCCAAAATGGGGTCATTTGGGGGGGTTTTGTGCCACCTGGGCATTCCATGGCCTCCGAAACTATGATAGGCAGTGAAGAGTGAAATTAAAAATTTTCACCCTTAGAAATCCTGAAGGCGGTGATTGGATTTCGGGGCCCCGTAAGTGGCTAGGCTCCCAAAAAGTCCCACACATGTGGTATCCCCATACTCAGGAGAAGCAGCTAAATGTATTTTGGGGTGCAATTCCACATATGCCCATGGCCTGTGTGAGCAATATATCATTTAGTGACAACTTTGTGCAAAAAAAAAAAAAAAATGTCACTTTCCCGCAACTTGTGTCAAAATATAAAATATTCCATGGACTCAATATGCCTCTCAGCAAATAGCGTGGGGTGTCTACTTTCCAAAATGGGGTCATTTGGGGGGGTTTTTTGCCACCTGGGCATTCCATGGCCTCCGAAACTGTGATAGGCAGTGAAGAGTGAAATCATAAATTTACACCCTTAGAAATCCTGAAGGCGGTGATTGGTTTTTGGGGCCCCGTACGCGGCTAGGCTCCCAAAAAGTCCCACACATGTGGTATCCCCATACTCAGGAGAAGCTGCAGAATGTATTTTGGGGTGCAATTCCACATAGGCCCATGGCCTGTGTGAGCAATATATCATTTAGTGACAACTTTTTTAAATTTTTTTTTTTTGTTTGTCATTATTCAATCACTTGGGACAAAAAAAAAAAATATTCAATGGGTTCAACATGCCTCTCAGCAATTTCCCTGGGGTGTCTACTTTCCAAAATGGGGTCATTTGGGGGGGTTTTGTACTGCCCTGCCATTTTAGCACCTCAAGAAATGACATAGGCAGTCATAAACTAAAAGCTGTGTAAATTACAGAAAATGTACCCTAGTTTGTAGACGCTATAACTTTTGCGCAAACCAATAAATATACGCTTATTGACATTTTTTTTTACCAAAGACATGTGGCCGAATACATTTTGGCCTAAATGTATGACTAAAATTGAGTTTATTGGATTTTTTTTATAACAAAAAGTAGAAAATATCATTTTTTTTCAAAATTTTCGGTCTTTTTCCGTTTATAGCGCAAAAAATAAAAACCGCAGAGGTGATCAAATACCATCAAAAGAAAGCTCTATTTGTGGGAAGAAAAGGACGCAAATTTCGTTTGGGTACAGCATTGCATGACCACGCAATTAGCAGTTAAAGCGATGCAATACCAAATTGGAAAAAGACCTCTGGTCCTTAGGCAGCATAATGGTCCGGGGCTCAAGTGGTTAACATGAAAAAAAAATAAGTTCACATTAAAATCACTTAGATAAGTCAGGAATAGCTTGATTTAAAGCTCTGTTACTACTTGTTAAAGAAGAAGTAAAGTCTTCCTCTTTAATTGTACCTACAGGTAAGCCTATCATAAGGCTTACCTATAGGTAGTGTAAATATCTCTTAAACTTGCACAGTTTAGGAGATATTTACTATGTAAGCTGCCGCCGTCGTCATCGGCACATGCGCACTGAAGGAACGGCATGCTCGTGCCCCTTATTCAAGGCCCGTGGCGTGAGTTGCGGCTCACGCACGCATGCGCGGGAGTGAAGTCATCGCGGCTCTGGACAATCACAGCACCAGAGGTCGCAAACCCAGAAGTAACTCTAGGAAAGATGTCAGCCCTGTCAGCGCTGTGCACCTTTCTAAGGTAAGTATAGTATAGTATATAATATTCTGGATTTTTTCTTTTGGAGGTTTACAACTAAATTGTATGTAAATTGTTTAAAATTCATAAATTCAACTTGTGCACTTTAACCAGTTTACGACCGCCGCACGCCGATGTACATCGTCACAATGGCATGGGCAGGCATAAGGGCTTACCTGGACGTCCCTGCCTGCCCGCGGGCGAGGGGTCCCATCGGACCCCTCCCGGTGCTTGCGGTGGTTGGATTAGCTCCAGGAGTGATCCGTGCTGAGGGGGAGGCCACTGATTCATGGCCACCCCCTCACGATCGCTCCTGGCAAATGACAAGCTTCTGAACTGTAAACAGAAGCAGAGGAAGTGATGTCATCGCTCCTCGTGAAGCCTTTTCGTTCTGGCTTCCGAGGAGAAAAGACATCCAAATAAGTGCACCAACACTACACTTATAGTAGAAAACGCAGGCACACTAATCACCCCCCAATCACCCCCTGATCACCCCCCCCCTGCACCCCCTGTCACAGTGACTCCAATAGCATTTTTTTTTTCTTACTGATTACTGCATTTGTGTCATTTGTGACTGTTATAAGTGGTAGGGCAGTTAGTGTTAGGCCCCTTTAGATCTAGGGTACCCCCCTAACCCCCTAATAAAGGTTTAACCCCTTTATCACCCCCCAGTTAACCCCTGTCGCCAGTGTCATTAAGCAATCTTTTTTCTGATCGCCGTATTAGTGTCACAGGTGATGCCAGTTAGCCAGGTAAGTATTTAGGTTCAGCGTCAGGTTTTTATAGCATCAGGTACCCCCATTTACTACCTAGTAAAGGTTTTAACCCCCTGATTGCTCCCTAGTAAACCCTTTCACCAGTGGTCACCGTAAAACTGTTACAGGTGATGCTGGTTAGTTTGTTTTATATAGTGTCAGGGCACCCGCCGTTTATTACCTAATAAATGTTTAACCCCCTGATCAGGGAAGAGATAGTCACGTAGAGCCGACAAACTGCCCTGACTACATAGGAAGCGCTGGCAAGATTGTGTGGGACTTGGTGTCACCCTTATTCGGAAAGGGGTACCACTTGTACGTGGACAATTATTACACAAGCGTTCCACTTTTTAGTCCCTTGTTTGATCATCAGATTGGAGCATGTGGCACAGTGCGATCTAATCACCAGGGCTTTCCCCAGCGGCTTGTAAATTCCCGTCTTAGGCTGGGGGAGAGAGCCTGCTTGAAGTGTAATAACTCGCTCGCTATGAAGTGGAGGGATAATTAGAATGTTTTCGTTTTTACCTCCCTTCATGCAGACACGACGGTCCATATTACTTCGGCGACTGGTGTTGTGGAGAAAACCCTCTGTGTCCACGAATATAACCAAAATATGGGAGGGGTGGACCTCAACGACCAGTTGTTGGCACCGTACCTAGTTGCCCGTAAGGCCAGACGCTGGTATAAAAAAGTGTCTGTATACTTATTTCAATTGGCTTTGCTGAATGCTCATGTGCTATACAGAGCTTCAGGACGGACTGGATCCTTCCTTAAATTCCAGGAAGAGATCGTCAGAGCCCTTCTGTTTCCAGACGGTGCTCCACCTCACCTTCCCAATCCAAAGGCAGTAAGCCGGCTGCATGAGAGGCATTTTCCTTATCTCCTCCCGAGTACCCCTACCCAACAAGCCCCCCAAAGAAAATTTGTCTGTAGAAAGCGCGGATAAAGGTGTGACACCCGCTATTATTGTCCCTCCTGTCCTGACAATCCTGGTCTTTGCATTGGTGAATGTTTTGAGCGCTACCATACACTAGTTGAGTTTTAGCGTAGGGTACAGCATTGCACAGACTAGGCACACTTTCACAGGGTCTCCCAAGATGCCATCGCATTTTGAGAGACCCCAACCTGGAACCGAACCGTTACAGTTACAAATAAAAGTGTAAAAAAAAAAAAAAGTAAAAATTAAAAAATACACAAAAAATATATAAAATTAAAAAACCAAACATAGTTGTCGTTTTATTGTTCTCTCTCTCTCTCTCTCTATTCTCTCTCTATTGTTCTGCTCTTTTTTTACTGTATTCTATTCTGCAATGTTTTATTGTTATTATGTTTTATCATGTTCACTTTTCAGGTATGTAATTTTTTTATACTTTACTGTTTACTGTGTTTTATTGTTAACTATTTTTTTGTTTTCAGGTACGCCATTCAGCTGCAGCGCAGATTTACTTATCTTGACAGCAACAGTGTTTGCTCCCACGATACATAGAGCCATGACTCCAGTGCTGTCAAGGGTGATTTCACCACCACAGTTAAAAAAAGAGCATATATGCCGAAGCATGGGGGCAGCAGGGGTGGAGGAGCGATTTGCTCCTAACGTTTGGGGCGGATGCCCCCATCCTTCGGCATGTATATATTTTAGGCACATGTTGCATTAAAAAATGTTTTATTTTTTACTATTTTTTCTTGTATTTGCTTTGCAGGTATGGTATGTCTTACTGTTAAACTGTATTGTTACTTTGTTTTATTGTTAACCATTTTTTTGTTTTCAGGTACGCCATTCAGCTGCAGCGCAGATTTATTTATATTGACAGCAACAGCGTTTGCTCCCACGATACATAAAGCCGTGACTCCAGCGCTGTCGGAGGTGATTTCACCATCACAGTTAAAAAAAAAAGAGCATATATACCAAAGCATGGGGGCAGCAGGGGTGGAGGAGCGATTTGCTCCTACCTTTTGGGGCGGACGCCCCCACGCTTTGGCATATATAAATGGTGCATGTATGCCCATCATTAGAAGTGGGTGGATGAAGGGAGGTATTCTAATGGTGGGCATACCCACCGATCAATCTTTTTTTTTCGTTCAGCCCACAGGCTGCATGAAAAAAAAGATTAAAATATATGCCCAACAAGGACCAGCAACGTACTGGTATGTTGCTGGGACTTTGAGTGGTTATACCAGAATGATGCCTGCAGGTTTAGGTATCATCTTGGTATCATTCTTTTCAGCCAGCGGTCGGCTTTCATGTAAAAGCAATCCTAGCAGCTAATTAGCCTCTAGACTGCTTTTACAAGCAGTGGGAGGGAATGCCCCCCCCCCACTGTCTTCCATGGCTTTCTCGGGCTCTTTTGTCCCAAGAGGGAACATCAGAATGCAGCCGGTGGTTCCGTCAGCTGACCATAGAGCTGATCACAGACCAGAATGGCTCCAATCATCTCTATGGCCCAAAAAAACCGGCAGCTACGAGCATTTCATAGACTTAGATTTCACCGGATATAAACAGCGCCATTGGGAAATTGGGAAAGCTTTTTATCACACCGATCTTGGTGTAGTCAGATGCTTTGAGGGCAGAGGAGAGATCTAGGGTCTTATAGACCTCAATTTTTTTCAAAAAAGAGTACCTGTCACTAGACATGTGCATTCGTTTTCGTCCGAATGCATTTTCGTCCGAATTTTAGGTATTTTCATTATCGTTTTAACAAACGATAACGAAAGTGCAGAGTCCGAAAAACGACATAAAGAAAATGCTTTATTTTCGTTTTCGTTGCTCCAACAGTTCGATATAGATAGGAGATTCGACATGATGATGACAATAACAATCTGTGTCCATCAAACCTGTGGTCGAATGTGCCTAACCTTAGCTCTATTAGTCCAAGATTATTCTACACAGAGAGAAAAGATTCGACGTAGAGAGAAAAGATTCGACGTAGGGGAGGAAATATTCGACGTAGGGGAGGAAAGATTCGACGTAGGGGAGGAAAGATTCGACGTAGGGGAGGAAAGATTCGACGTAGGGGAGGAAAGATTCGACGTAAGGGAGAAAAGATTCGACGTAGGGGAGAAAAGATTCGACGTATGGGGAGAAAAGATAAATAAAAATAATGATGATGATGAATGTTATTGGCTGATTGTAACCAAAGAGGTGGAGCAGTAAAATAGCTAGAACTAAGTACACACGTACTTTGGCTTATGGTGTCTGTTGAAAGTTCTAAGAAGATTCGACGGAGCAGGTAAACTATACGGCATTGTACAGTTTAGCTGCTCCGTCGAATCTTCTTTGAACATTCGACAGACACCATAAGCCTTCAATGACAGATTCGACCTTAATTTGGATTTTCGGACTAATGCAATTTTTAACGAAAAACAAAATAAATAAAAACGAATTTCGGGAGTAACTAAATAAATTTATTTTTCAGACGAAAACGAAATTCCGAAACGAAATATTTCAGTGTGCACATGTCTACCTGTCACTACCTATTGCTATCATGGGGATATTTACATTCCCTGAGATAACAATAAAAATGATAAAAAAATATATAAATGAAAGGAACAGTTTAAAAATAAAATAAAAAAGCAAAATAAATAATTAGAAAAAAATAAAAAAATAAGCACACCTGTCCCCCCCTGCTCTCAAGCAAAGGCGAATGCAAGCGTCGGTCTGGCGTCATATGTAAACAGCAATTGCACCATGCATGTGAGGTATTACCATGAAGGTCAGATTGAGGGCAGTAATTGTAGCAGTAGACCTCCTCCGTAAATCTAAATTGGTAACCTGTAAAGACGTTTAAAGGCTTTTAAAAATGTATGTAGTTTGTCGCCGCTGCACGCTTGTGCGCAATTTTAAAGCATGTCGTGTTTGGTATCTATGTACTCGGTTTAAGATCATCTTTTTTATTTCATCAAACATTTGGGCAATATAGTGTATTTTAGTGCATTAAAATTAAAAAAGTGTGTTTTTTCCAAAAAAAATGCATTTGAAAAATCGCTGCGCAAATACTGTGTGAAAAGAAAAACTGAAACACCCACCATTTAAATCTGTACAGCCTTTGCTTTAAAAAATATATAATGGTTGGGGGTTCAAAGTCATTTTCTTGCAAAAAAATATTTGTTTTTATGTAAACAAAAAGTGTCAGAAAGGGCTTTGTCTTCAAGTGGTTAGAAGAGTGGGTGATGTGTGACATAAGCTTCTAAATGTTGTGCATAAATTGCCAGGACAGTTCAAACCCCTCCCAAATGACCCCATTTTGGAAAGTAGACACCCCAAGCTATTTGCTGAGAGGCATGTTGTGTTCATGGAATATTTTATATTTTGACACAAGTTGCGTGAAAAATACATTTTTTTTTTTTGCACAAAGTTGTCACTAAATGATATATTGCGCAAACATGCCATGGGCATATGTGAAATTACACCCCAAAATACATTCTGTTGCTTCTCCTGAGTACGGAGATACCACATGTGTGAGACTTTTTGGGAGCCTAGCCGCGTACGGGACCCCGAAAACCAAGCACTGCCTTGAGGCTTTCTAAGGGTGTAAATTTTTTATTTCACTCCTCACTACCTATCACAATTTCGGAGGCCATGGAATGCCCAGATGGCACAAACCCCCCCCCCCCCCTCCAAATGAGCCCATTTTGGAAAGTAGACACCCCAAGCCATATTGCTGAGAGGTATGGTGAGTATTTTGCAGATCTCGCTTTTTGTCACAAAGTTTTGAAAATTGAAAAAAGAAAAAAAATACATTTTTCTTTTCTTTCTTCATTTTCAAAAACAAATGAGAGCTGCAAAATACTCACCATGCCTCTCAGCAAATAGCTTGGGGTGTCAACTTTCCAAAATATAATTTGGGGGGATTTTGTGCTATCTTGGCATTTTATGGCCTTTGAAACTATGATAGGTAGTGAGGAGTGAAATAAAAAATTTAAGCCCTTAGAAATCCTGAAGTTGGTGCTTGGTTTTCAGGGCCCTATACGTGGCTAGGCTCCCAAAGAGTCCCACACGTGTTGTATCTCCGTACTCGGGAGAAGCAGCAGAATTTATTTTGGGGTGTAATTCCACATATGCTCATGGGATGTGTGAGCAATATATCATTTAGTGACAACTTTGTGCAAAATAAAAAAAGTTTGTAATTTTACCGCAACTTGTGGCAAAATATAAAATATTCCATGGACTCAACATGCCTCTCAGCAAATAGCTTGAGGTGTCTACTTTCCAAAATGGTGTCATTTGGGGGGATTTTGTGCCATCTTGGATTTTTTATGGCCTTCAAAACTGTGATAGGTAGTGAGGAGTTAAATCAAAAATCTACGCCCTTAGAAATCCTGAAGGCAGTGATTGGTTTTCGGGGCCCCGTACACGGCTAGGCTCCCAAAAAGTCCCAGACATGTGGTATCCTCGTACTCGGGAGAAGCAGCAGAATTTATTTGTATAATTTATTTGTGTAATTCCACATATGCCCATGGCATGTGTGAGCAATATATCATTTAGTGACTTTGTGCAAAAAAAAAAGTTTGTCATTTTCCCGCAATTTGTGGCAAAATATAAAATATGGCATGGACACAACATGCCTCTCAACAAATAGCTCGGGTGTCTACTTTCCAAAATGGGGTCATTTTGCTGGGTTTTGTGCCATCTTGGCATTTTATGGCCTTCAAAACTGTGCTAGGTAGTGAAGAGTGAAATCAAAAATTTACGTCCTTAGAAATCCTGAAGGCGGTGCTTGGTTTTCGGGGCCCCGTACGCGGCTAGGCTCCCAAAAAGTTCCACACATGTGGTATCCCCGTATTGAGGAGTAGCAGCAAAATGTATTTTGGGGTGAAATTCCACATATAACCATGGCATGTGTGAGCAATATATCATTTAGTGGCAACTTTTTGTAAAAAAAATATTTTTTTTGTCATTATTCAATCACTTGGGACAAAAAAAATAAAATATTCAATAGGCTCAGCATGCCTCTTAGCAATTTCCTTAGGGTGTCTACTTTCCAAAATGGGGTCATTTCGGGGGGGGGGATTGTACTGCCCTGCCATTTTAGCACCTCAAGAAATGAGATAAGCAGTCATAAACTAAAAGCTGCGTAAATTCCAGAAAATGTATCCTAGTTTGTAGACGCTATAACTTTTGCGCAAACCAATAAATATACGCTTATTGACATTTTTTTTTACCAAAGACATGCGGCTAAATTTAATTTTGGCCTAAATGTATGACTAAAATTGAGTTTATTGGATTTTTCTTATAACAAAAAGTAGAAAATATCATTTTTTTTCAAAATTTTCGGTCTTTTTCCATTTATATCGCAAAAAATAAAAATCGCAGAGGCAATCAAATACCATCAAAAGAACACTCTAATTGTGGAAAAAAAGGATGCAAATTTAGTTTGGGTACAACATTGCATGACCGCGCAATTACCAGTTAAAGCAGCGCAGTGCAAAATTGTAAAAAGTCCTCTGGTCTTTGGCCAGCCAATTGTCCAGGGCTGAAGGCTTTACTGACCTTTGCACTGGTTTAGTAGTAGGCTTTTTGGTTTTAGTCCACCTCAGCACAATGTGTCAGTGTACATTTTCTCATTGTTCCCCAAGCCCAATTCCACAGAGGCCTTGGTTCCCATGCACTGCTCTGATGATGGCAAAAAAAACTGAAACAACTAAACAACTTCATGCAGTTTGGACTAAATGGCTCTATAATTTTAACCACTTAAGGACCGCCCACTGCATATATACTGCGGCAGGGTGACCCTATTGTGCAAAACAATGTACCTGTCGGTCTCCTCAGAGAGGCAGAATGGGGATCTGCCTATGTAAACAAACAGATCCCTGTTCTGACAGGGGAGCACAGAGAGATCGTCTGTTCCTAGTGATCAGGAACAGAGATCTTTCTGTACTCCCAGTCAGTCCACTCCCCCCACAGTTAGAAAGCACCTCCCTAAGACACACTTAACCCCTTGATCCCCCCTAGTGTTAACCCCTTCCCTGCCAGTGTCATTTATACAGTAATCAGTGCATATTTTCACTGGTCCCAAAAAAAGTGTCAAAAGGGTCTGATCTGTCCGCCGCAATGTCGCAGTCCCGCTAAAAATGCATATCACGGCCAGTACTAATAAAAAATATATCCCCTATCTTGTAGACACTATAACTTTTGTGCAAACCAATCAATATACGCTTATTGCGATTTTTTTTTTACCAAAAATATATAGAAGAATGCATATTGACCTAAACTGATGAATAAATTATTTTTTTGTTTTTTTTTGTTTTTTTTATTGGATATGTATTATAGCAAAAAGTAAGAAATATTGTTTTTTTTTTTTTTTCAAAATTGGCGGTCTTTTTTGTTTATAGTGCAAAAAATAAAAACCACAGAGGTGATCAAATACCACCAAAAGAAAGCTCTATTTGTGGAGAAATAAAGGACACAAATCTTATTTGGGTACAGGATCGCACGCCCGCGTGTTACATTAATGCAGTGCTGTATCTCAAAAAATGGCCTGGTCATTAAGGGGGTAACTCCTTCCGGGCTCAAGTGGTTAAGCTGTATCTGTGCTATAAACCAACAGTTCTTGATATACAGATATATATAGTAAGATGTGCAGTGCTCTCCCTAGTCACATACAACTCTACCATATATTGCAACACCTGCTCAACTATAAATCAAATATAGAACTAAAGTGAAATTGTGCAACAAACATTTGTGCAAATGCCATGTGTTGATTACATATTCATGTTCACATATACACAATCACATAATAAAGTGCTTAATGCTGATATGCATGGGATTTTTGCCATCTAATGTCATGCAATGTTAATGTTGTTAGATTGGTATTTGGCTCCCTCTAGTGGTATATAATGTAAATAGAACTTGTTTATTTTTCACATAAGAATGTGAGCAGGAAATGATTTAATTATTTTACTTGAAAGACTCACCCACAATGCTCACTCACTTACCCATGAACAGTGAGTGACTGAACTGCATGCTGGGTAGGTAATAAAAGGCCCGGCGTGGCCATTTTCTTTCTCTTCTGGACACGTGGCCTGCCTGCAGGGATCTGTGGGTGTGTGCCTGGAGGAGCCGCGGCCTGCTGTGGAGCAGAACAGCAACCACTGAGAGTCACTTACCCCAGTGTGCTGGAGAAGCTGTGTGATCGGGTCTGAGGATCCAGAACACCTGACGGAGCCAAGCGAGGGTCCCGGTCATCTTGCGGAGCGGAGCAGCGTGACGGTGTTGGCTGGCAGCGGGACTGAGACCACTGTAGCAGAGTCATCCAGTTTTCCGGGCCTGGTGAGGTGAGAGGGCTGTTGCCCAGAACTTATACAAAGCACTTAATACACTATAGACTAGTTTCACAGATCTGCTGAGATTTGAAGTCCCACGGCTTCTTCCAATTAGACTGTGCTCATTCAAGCCTCAAAGCCTGTACTTCACTAGAAACTGACTGACAGTCGGGGTGCATTTTCACGTAAGGAAGTTATAAGTGCATCTCATAACTGGAGTTGCTGTTATTCACTATTTTATGTTACATTACCATCTGCAACTCTTATGGAATATAAATACTGCAGTATAATGGCTAGCTGAAGAAAGAAGACAAGAGACTATACCATTCACTGTAAGGCCTTGTGTTTCTGCTACGCGCAAAGGACTGCATTACACTGCAGGGGGAGCTATTGAGTAATTACATTGTGTTGTATTGTTCTAATAGCATTGCATAGTGTGCTGCCGGTTTACTGTGTGTGCATGGCCGTGCTGGAAGTGGGAAGGTGCTCAGTGTCAAGGCATTACCACCCTGAGCATTAGTCCCACTTGGAGACGCATCTGCACACACCATTTATTCAGTGTGTGTTAGAGTGAACATTTGGTAATACCTTTATTGCAACTGTTCTGATTTTGTATAAGTACATTTGAGAGGTGTCTCTCCATTTAACTAAGTCTCTTTTCAGTAAACTAATCATATTATTCAATCACAATTGTGTGTGACCCTTTACTGAAAGCAACAGATACCCAGGTAATACAAGAGGTACAATATATGTATATTGCTATTGTTGGGTTGTTCTTTGTCATTGAGTTTCGCACCAACACTGTTACACAGCTGTGTCAAGTGGGTTGAGACAATTTATTGGGGGGTGGAAAAGCAGAGTACAGGCCCAATCAATTACATATTACTTGTTACTAAGAAATCAATAAAAGGTTAATAACAAGAAAACGTGCTCCATCTTTGTACAATCCTTAGATGTGCTCTTCTGATATTCAAAAAGTCCAAGCTAATGAATCCAAATATAGTTCACCCCAAATATAAAAGTGCTGTGTGCTTTTGCAATCCTTAACAGGCACCACTACATAGACTACAACTCCCATCAGTACCCGCGCACACCGGAAGTGACCGGCGATGGGAGCGGACAGCTGAGAGAGGAACCTGAGTATACTGCTAAGTTGTTGCCTGAGGACAGGATGAGGAGATATAGCTGAGAGGCCTGATCATTCCACATATAAATTGGTTACGGGCTGTTACAGAATAACATGGATGGAGAGATGACTGTGTGGATTACAGTATATGAAGCCAAAAGTAGATCTAGATGTATGGTTGGAAAGGAGGAAAAACACCCCTGCCAGTGGTCAAAAAAGTACTACCTGTCCCTCTTTGTGTTGATTAACCACTTAAGGACCGCCTCACGCCGATGTACGTCGGCAAGGCGGCACAGGCAGGCAAAATCACGTACATACACGTGATTTGCCTCCCGCGGGTGGGGGGTCCGACCGGACCCCCCCCCGGTGCCCGAGGCGGTCCTGTTTTGTCCCCCGGCGATCGGAGGTGAGGGGGAGGCCATCCGTTCGTGGCCCCCCCTCGCGATCGCCGCCGGCCAATGGGAACATTCCTTTGCTGCTGTATGCTAAACAGCAGCAAAGGAAATGATGTCATCTCTCCTCAGCTCGGTATTTTCCGTTCCGGCGTCGAGGAGAGAAGACTGAAATGTGAGTGCACAAACACTACACACACAGTAGAACATGCCAGGCACACAAAACACCCCGATCCCCCCCCCCCCCGATCGCCCCCCAATCACCCCCCCCCCCTGTCACAAACTGACACCAAGCAGTTTTTTTTTTTTCTGATTACTGCATTGGTGTCAGTTTGTGACAGTTACAGTGTTAGGACAGTTAGGGTTAGCCCCCTGTAGGTCTAGGGTACCCCCCTAACCCCCCCTAACAAAGTTTTAACCCCTTGATCACCCCCCGTCACCAGTGTCACTAAGCGATCATTTTTCTGATCGCTGTATTAGTGTCGCTGGTGACGCTAGTTAGGGAGGTAAATATTTAGGTTCGCCGTCAGTGTTTTATAGCGTCAGCGACCCCCATATACTACCTAATAAATGTTTTAAACCCTTGATTGCCCCCTAGTTAACCCCTTCACCACTGATCACCATATAAGTGTTACGGGTGACGCTGGTTAGTTCGTTTATTTTTTATAGTGTCAGGGCACCCGCCATTTATTACCGAATAAAGGTTTAGCCCCCTGATCGCCCGGCGGTGATATGCGTCACCCCAGGCAGCGTCAGATTAGCGCCAGTACCGCTAACACCCACGCACGCAGCATACGCCTCCCTTAGTGGTATAGTATCAGTACGGATCAATATCTGATCCGATCAGATCTATACTAGCGTCCCCAGCAGTTTAGGGTTCCCAAAAACGCAGTGTTAGCGGGATCAGCCCAGATACCTGCTAGCACCTGCGTTTTGCCCCTCCGCCCAGCCCAGCCCACCCAAGTGCAGTATCGATCAATCACTGTCACTTACAAAACACTAAACGCATAACTGCAGCATTCGCAGAGTCAGGCCTGATCCCTGCGATCGCTAACAGTTTTTTTGGTAGCTTTTTATTGAACTGGCAAGCACCAGTGGCCTAGTACACCCCGGTCGTAGTCAAACCAGCACTGCAGTAACACTTGGTGACGTGGCGAGTCCCATAAGTGCAGTTCAAGCTGGTAAGGTGGCAAGCACAAGTAGTGTCCCGCTGCCACCAAAAAGACAAACACAGGCCCGTCGTGCCCATAATGCCCTTCCTGCTGCATTCGCCAATCCTAATTGGGAACCCACCACTTCTGCAGCGCCCGTACTTCCCCCATTCACATCCCCAACCAAATGCAGTCGGCTGCATGAGAGGCATTTTCTTTATGTCCTCCTGAGTACCCCTACCCAACGAACTCCCCAAAAAAGATGTCGTGTCTGCAGCAAGCGCGGATATAGGCGTGACACCCGCTATTATTGTCCCTCCTGTCCTGACAATCCTGGTTTTTGCATTGGTGAATGTTTTGAACGCTACCATTCACTAGTTGAGTATTAGCGTACGGTACAGCATTGCACAGACTAGGCACACTTTCACAGGGTCTCCCAAGATGCCATCGCATTTTAAAAGAGACCCGAACCTGGAACCGGTTACAGTTATAAAAGTTAGTTACAAAAAAAGTGTAAAAAAAAATATATATATATATAAAATAAAATAGTTGTCGTTTTATTGTTCTCTCTCTCTCTCTCTATTCTCTCTCTCTATTGTTCTGCTCTTTTTTACTGTATTCTATTCTGCAATGTTTTATTGTTATCATATTTTATCATGTTTGCTTTTCAGGTATGCAATTTTTTATACTTTACTGTTTACTGTGCTTTATTGTTAACCATTTTTTTGTCTTCAGGTACACCATTCACGACTTTGAGTGGTTATAACAGAATGATGCCTGCAGGTTTAGGTATCATCTTGGTATCATTCTTTTCAGCCAGCGGTCGGCTTTCATGTAAAAGCAATCCTAGCGGCTAATTAGCCTCTAGACTGCTTTTACAAGCCGTGGGAGGGAATGCCCCCCCACCATCTTCCGTGTTTTTCTCTGGCTCTCCTGTCTCAACAGGGAACCTGAGAATGCAGCCGGTGATTCAGCCAGCTGACCATAGAGCTGATCAGAGACCAGAGTGGCTCCAAACATCTCTATGGCCTAAGAAACCGGAAGCTACGAGCATTTTATGACTAGTGCCGCGTACACACGAGCGGACTTTACGGCGGACTTTGCCCGGCGGACTGAATTTCGTCGGACAATTCGATGTGTGTGGGCTCCAGCGGACTTTGTTTTCTCAAAAGTTGGACGGACTTAGATTTGAAACTTGTTTAAAATTTATCCGTTGAAATCGAGTCCGGTCGAAAAGTCCGCCGTCTGTATGCTAGTTCGACGGACTAAAAAGCCACGCTAGGGCAGCTATTGGCTACTGGCTATGAACTTCCATGTTTTAGTCCGGTCGTACGTCATCACGTACGAATTCGACGGACTTTGGTGGATTGTGTGTAGGCAAGTCCGTTCATTCAGAAAGTCCGTCGTAAAGTACGTCGAAAAATCCGCCGGGCAAAGTCCGCCGTAAAGTCCGCTCGTGTGTACGCGGCATTAGATTTCGCCGGATGTAAATAGCGCTATTGGGAAATTGGGGAAGCATTTTATCACACCGATCTTGGTGTGGTCAGATGCTTTGAGGGCAGAGGAAAGATCTAGGGTCTAATAGACCCCAATTTTTTCAAAAAAGAGTACCTGTCACTACCTATTGCTATCATAGGGGATATTTACATTCCCCGAGATAACAATAAAAATGATTAAAAAAAAAAAATGAAAGGAACAGTTTAAAAATAAGATAAAAAAGCAAAAAAATAATAAAGAAAAAAAATAAATAAAAGCACCCCTGTCGCCCCCTGCTCTCGCGCTAAGGCGAACACAAGCAGCGGTCTGTCGTCAAACGTAAACAGCAATTGCACCATGCATGTGAGGTATCAACGCAAAGGTCAGATCGAGGGCAGTAATTTTTGCAGTAGACCTCCTCTGTAAATCTAAATTGGTAACCTGTAAAGGCTTTTAAAGGCTTTTAAAAATGTATTTATTTTGTTGCCACTGCACGTTTGTGCGCAATTGTAAAGCATGTCATATTTGGTATCCATGTACTCGGCCTAAGATCATCTTTTTTATTTCATCAAACATTTGGGCAATATAGTGGGTTTTAATGCATTAAAATTTAAAAAAGTGTGTTTTTTCCCCAAAAAATGCGTTTGAAAAATCGCTGCGCAAATACTGTGTGAAAAAAAAAAATGAAACACCCACCATTTTGATCTGTAGGGCATTTGCTTTAAAAAAATATATAATGTTTGGGGGTTCAAAGTAATTTTCTTGCAAAAAAAAATAACTTTTTCATGTAAACAATAAGTGTCAGAAAGGGCTTTGTCTTCAAGTGGTTAGAAGAGTGGGTGATGTGTGACATAAGCTTCTAAATGTTGTGCATAAAATGCCAGGACAGTTCAAAACATCCCCAAATGACCCCATTTTGGAAAGTAGACACCCCAAGCTATTTGCTGAGAGGCATGTCGAGTCCATGGAATATTTTATATTGCGACACAAGTTGCGGGAAAGAGACAAATTTTTTTTTTTTTTTTTTTTGCACAAAGTTGTCACTAAATGATATATTGCTCAAACATGCCATGGGAATATGTGAAATTACACCCCAAAATACATTCTGCTGCTTCTCCTGTGTATGGGGATACCACATGTGTGAGACTTAATGGGAGCCTAGCCGCGTACGGGACCCCGAAAACCAAGCACCGCCTTCAGGCTTTCTAAGGGCATGAATTTTTGATTTCACTCTTCACTGCCTATCACAGTTTCGGAGGCCATGGAATGCCCAGGTGGCACAAACCCCCCAAATGACCCCATTTTGGAAAGTAGACACCCAAAGCTATTTGCTGAGAGGTATAGTGAGTATTTTGCAGACCTCACTTTTTGTCACAAAGTTTTGAAAATTGAAAAAAGAAAAAAAAAATGTTTTTTCTTGTCTTTCTTCATTTTCAAAAACAAATGAGAGCTGCAAAATACTCACCATGCCTCTCAGCAAATAGCTTGGGGTGTCTACTTTCCAACATGGGGTCATTTGGGGGGGTTTTGTGCCACCTGGGCATTCCATGGCCTCCGAAACTGTGATAGGCAGTGAAGAGTGAAATCAAAAATGTTCACCCTTAGAAATCCTGAAGGCGGTGATTGGATTTCGGGGCCCCGTACGCGGCTAGGCTCCCAAAAAGTCCCACACATGTGGTATCCCCATACTCAGGAGAAGCAGCTAAATGTATTTTGGGGTGCAATTCCACATATGTCCATGGCCTGTGTGAGCAATATATCATTTAGTGACAACTTTGTGCAAAAAAAAAAATGTGTCACTTTCCCGCAACTTGTGTCAAAATATAAAATTTTCCGTGGACTCAATATGCCTCTCAGCAAATAGCTTGGGGTGTCTACTTTCCAAAATGGGGCCATTTGGGGGGTTTTGTGCCACCTGGGCATTCCATGGCCTCCGAAACTGTGATAGGCAGTGAAGAGTGAAATCAAAAATTTACACCCTTAGAAATCCTGAAGGCGGTGATTGGCTTTCGGGGCCCCGTACGCGGCTAGGCTCCCAAAAAGTCCCACACATGTGGTATCCTCATACTCAGGAGAAGCAGCTGAATGTATTTTGGGGTGCAATTCCACATAGGCCCATGGCCTGTGTGAGCAATATATCATTTAGTGACAACTTTTTGTAAATATATATATTTTTTTTTTGTCATTATTCAATCACTTGGGACAAAAAAAAAATATTCAATGGGTTCAACATGCCTCTCAGCAATTTCCTTGGGGTGTCTACTTTCCAAAATGGGGTCATTTGGGGGAGTTTTGTACTGCCCTGCCATTTTAGCACCTCAAGAAATGACATAGGCAGTCATAAACTAAAAGCTGTGTAAATTACAGAAAATGTACCCTAGTTTGTAGACGCTATAACTTTTGCGCAAACCAATAAATATACGCTTATTGACATTTTTTTTACCAAAGACATGTGGCCGAATACATTTTGGCCTAAATGTATGGCTAAAATTGAGTTTATTGGATTTTTTTATAACAAACAGTAGAAAATATCATTTTTTTCAAAATTTTCGGTCTTTTTCCGTTTATAGCGCAAAAAATAAAAACCGCAGAGGTGATCAAATACCATCAAAAGAAAGCTCTATTTGTGGGAAGAAAAGGACGCAAATTTCGTTTGGGTACAGCATTGCATGACCGTGCAATTAGCAGTTAAAGCGACGCAGTGCCAAATTGAAAAAAGACCTCTGGTCCTTAGGCAGCATAATGGTCCGGGGCTCAAGTGGTTAAAGGGGTCAATAATTTCTGATAAGTGCAGTTGATATCTGAGGTGGAGCACATCAGGTGGCATGTGAAGCACAGTATATACAGTATGTGGAAGATATATGGAGCACTGTTAATGATTTTACAAGCACAAAGCACTTTTATATTTGCATTGAACCGTATTTAGATTCATTATCTTGGACTTTTTGAATATCAGAAGAGTATGTCTATGGATTGTACAAGCATGGAGCACTTTTTGTTGTTATGAACTTTTTATTGATTTGTTTGTAACAAGTAATATGTATGAATATCAGCATTAAGCACTTTATTATGTTGATTGATTCACATTTGGCATTTGCACAAATGCTTGTTGCACAATTGCACTTTAGTTATATATTTGATTTATAGTTGAGGCAGCAGTAGCTAGCCACTGGAGAGGCTCCAATTTTACGAGAGAAATCAGCAAGCGAGAATCTTGGTGGATACACCAGCTGGGTTCTCTATCCCCTGGTGGGCTTAATAAGGACTTTGATTTGAGATGTTTTCTCAGTAATTTTTAATTTTAATTTTAATTAATTTTTAAGTATCATATTGTAATCGGGTTGCAAACCCCAGGTATAGATCCACATCGGTGTTGATTACGATCAGGCTGATATGATTGTCTGATTGACCATGGTGTTTTGAATATGAGGACTTTGCATCACGATACTAGGGTAGCAGCGGAATTATTGATTTATATTCTTGTATGGTTTTTACTGACAACTTATATCACTTAGGGTGTTTTTTGGTTAGTCACACATTTTGGAGCATATATTCCCTCTGGATACCCGACAATGTGGGTATCATAATTAGTCTTAACATAGGAATATTTTTTTTTTTTTTTTTTAAATATATTTTTATTAAGATTTTTTGAGACAAACAAAACAGTAACACTTGGTTGCTACAGTACATCAACACCACATCTGGTTAAACAAAGCGTTTGACAGCGTGAGTTGCCAGGTTACATAGCAGTACTATAAGTATACAAATGGTCCTCCTCAGAGGGAATTAGTCAATTAAATACAGTAACATATACAAGCCTGGAATTGCAGACAGTTGGGCCTAGAAGCACGCTATTCTAATCAGTATTTTGACCTGAAAATTACTGTAAATCTGTGTTTATTGTGAGATATTCATTTTTTCCATCCATTTACACCAGACTTTGTCAAATTTCAAAGGACAACCTCTGTTAGCATATGTGTCTTTGTATAGCGGGAGGTTCCCATTAACTAGATGTTTCCACTGCGTAATTGATGGAGGGTTAGGTTTTTTCCATTGCATTGCGATATTTTTCCTGGCATAGAAGAGTAGTAAACTGATCAAAGTGCGTTTGGCTATGGTTGGAACAACATTTTCTAACAAGCCCATTATACATATCTCCATCAGCGGAGAAAGGTTGGTTGAGGCCACCTTGTTAGTTAGATCAAGTACCTCTCTCCAGTATTGTTGTAATCTTGGACAGTGCCAGAAGATGTGTGCGAAGTCCCCTGGAGATATGCCACATCTCCAGCATTCCGGAGAATGCTGAGGGTTCATCAGGTGTAGTCTATGTGGGGTAAAATAGGCCCTATGGACAATTTTAAATTGTACCACTCTGTCTCTTATGGAAACGAGTGACCTGAAGGGGAAATCCCAGACGTCGTCCCAGTCATCATCATCCAACGCAGGGATATCGCGTTGCCAACGGGACCAGAGTCCATCCAGAGATGGTAAGGACACAAATATCAGATGCGCGTACAAACGCGAAGTAGGTTTTTCAGCGCAGCCGTATCGGAGCGTCCTCTCCAGCTCGGATTGAGTCAGGATGCAAGAGGAATGAGGAAATTGGGCAGCAAATGCATGTGCTAATTGAAAATAGCGGAACTGGTAGTGTTTCGGTAGGTTGTACATTGAGGATAGCTGGTCAAAGGAAAGCAACGAAGTCTGTGATATAACTTGTGATATTAATTTGATGCCGTATTTAGTCCATAATTGGGGGTCTGTGAGCTTAAGGAAATGTGGTAAATTGGGGTTTGACCATAACGGGGCATTGGGGGAGGGTTCAGAGTGTTTGTGTTTTCCAATATTAAGACCCGTTCGCCATGCTCGCAAGGTAGTGTGCATGGAGGGGGTTAGTGGGTGTGGGGCGCGTGGTCCTCTATGTATTAAAAGCTGGAGGGTCTCCCAGGAACCCACCACTGTAGCTTCCAAAGCTGAGGCCGCATTGGTTTTGTCAGGGACTAACCACCAGACCACCGTCACTAACTGTGAGGCTAGGAAATATTTATAGCAGTCCGAGAAAGCCATGCCACCCTGAGATGTTGGCCTCATCAAGGTAGACAGTTTGTATCTGGGTGGGGTGGGGCCCCACAAGAAATCTGAGAATTTTTGGTTAAGTTTGGTGAAGAATGATTTGGGGATCCACTGCGGGGAGTGACGAAAAAGATAGGTGAATTTGGGAATAATTTTCATCTTGAGGAGATTTACTCTACCCCAAACCGATAGAGGTAAATTGCTCCATGATTTGAGTTTAGGTTTCATATTATCCAACACTGGGTCGAGGTTTAGTTTAATGAAATCTTGGGCATGGGATGAGACCTGAACCCCAAGATATTTGAAAGTGTCTACCCATCTCAACGGGCTGTCAGGGGGAGAGGTGTTCTTTGCCTCCTGATCTATTGGAAATAGGGTGGATTTTGACCAATTAACCCGCAGACCCGTTACCTCAGAGAATGTGTCTAGAACTGACAGTGCTCCTTGGAGCGACGGATCAGCATCTGCAAGAAAAAGGACCATAACGTCTGCGTACAGGGCTACCCCCCTCTTCCAGCAAGCCAATACGCAGCCCCTTAATATGGGGCGATGTACGCAGGGCTTCAGCAACTGGCTCAATGGCTATGGCAAACAAGGCCGGGGAGAGAGGGCAGCCCTGTCTAGTTCCCCTAAACAGTCTGAAGGGAGATGACAAACTGGAGCCAAGTCGTATCGAAGAGGTGGGGCACAACATAGGAATATTTTATATTAATAATATTATTACATTAATTTTACAATAAATTTTATATTCATTTTTAATACTGATATGTATAAGGTTTAGGGGTGTGTATTGATTTTAGTACATATTTTATTAAATTTATCTCATTTTAACATTATGGGTCTGAGATCTCCTCAGAATGGGGTTTTTTAAAAAAAAGCTCCATGGAGAATTAGTACTGAGTATTTTATTTTAATTTTCCCTGTTATTTCATGATGTACTATTTGCTGGCATTTTTTTAATTATAAGGAGTTTATGCTATATTGATTTTTAAACTAAATATCTTGCAAATGTAATTATATTTTAAATAAGGTAATACATATTTATTTACTACGTTCAGGCTCTTTAAATGGAATATGAGGTGCGGTATGGTGACCCCTGGATGCACAGCTCCATCCTTGAATATTAAATACATTGTAGTTATTTACATATACCATCATCGTTAATTTGGTTATCCATAGCCAGTTAATAATAATATTTTGCGATAGATTTAGTTATTTTACAGTGGTGGTAGTGGCTGATTCATCTAACAATGTTTTTTAAGCTGTTCATTGATGTAGCCCATTATTTGAGCTGTCGGCGGTCCTAGGCAAAATGGCCGCCGCTACAGCTCTACTGGATGATGGGAGACATTGCTTTTCATGCCAATCACTGAACATAGTTGGAGCCCATTAGATTAACGGTCGGCGGTCCTAGGCAAAATGGCCGCCGTCCGCATATTGCAACTGTAGCTTATCACTAGAGCTGTCGGCGGCCCTCGGCAACATGGCCGCCATCAGCATATAAAATTCACATAGAGCGTCCGTCCAATTAGATCCCCCAGAGGAAGGCGCGTGATCCCTGTGCCGAATACGCGTCGGGGAGGGGTAGGACAGAGCTGTCAGCAGAGAAGGAGGTGAAACACACCACACCGCACGCCATACGAGCCGTGGTTTATACATCATACCTAGGTAGTTTGGTGCACTGAAGCACCCGCAGATTGTGAGTACCCTCCTGGAGGTATATTTTTTACTTTTAATAAATCCCTAATTGTATTACACCATGGAGCTTTCTCTTTCTTTTATATGAATGCCATTTGGTTTTATCTGAGAGGATTGGATTACACACCAAAGTACCCTGAATGAGCCCAGGAGTGGCTCCAATGCGTGTTAGACACTGTTTAACTACCGTGTCACACATTTAGAGGTGAGCGCAAGCACAATTAGGTGACCACAGGAGAGCACATTAAGCATGTTGTGATTTGGACACCATTCAGGAGAAGCATGATGGACACTTAATTTATGGACACTGAATATTTGCACTTTACGTTCCGGTTTAATCAGCCGATTATATTTTGATTGGACACTTGATTGTCACATAAACAGCACTTGGTTTTTACATTTATGACTATATTTATACATTTTTTTTCTCTCTTTGCATGATGCACTTTTGAGGATTTATATAAGGATTGCACTTATTATATGTATATTCATATTGGCACAATTATTATGTTTTTAGTATATTAGAAATATTTTTGCACTATTTTCCTTTTTATATACTCTTTTATTTACTTTTTAGCGCAGGCACAATTGGTTACATAGTGCATAACTGTGAAAAGGAAAATTGCAAAAAGCAAAGTGCGTGGACAAAATACTGTTTGATATTTGATACACAGCTGGCCAGAGGGCAGAAAGGAACTATTTGCTTGGCTTTGCTCACTATCCTAAAATAAGCAATAAACCTCTTGTTTTAGGATTTGTGATGCAATGAGGCCTGTAGATCAGATGGTTCTATTGTGCTTCACACTAGTTCAATGGAGGGGTTTTTTTTTTTTATTTGGTCAGTCACCATAACCTGCCATATTATACTTTCAGGAAATTGTGGAATAAAAGGAAAGAAAAAGCAGGCAACCTGTGGTCCCTGTGTTGCATGAGAGAAAATATAGTTAGCGTCCCTATAGGTGTACATACTAATTGCTTATCCTGCAGGCCAAGAAATCATAGCTGCCAACTGTAGCTAATTTCCAGGCACAGACCAGTCAGCGACCAGTCACCGACCAGTCACCAGGATTTGAAGGTTTATCCCTGGAATTGTCTTTGTTTCTAGCACTGACAGGAGACATTTATAAATAAAAATAAAAAAAAGCAGTAGGAATGAATGATTGTGGACTAGGTAAAAAAAATGCCTAAATATCTGTATGTCTAAATATTGTTTAATAGCGTCTAATATTGGTAAGATACGCATAAAAATTGTTTTTATTTGCCATTTGTTTGAGTATGGGCACTTTCTGCATCCATTGCATGTTGCCTCTGGGTTGAGTTTCCAGAGTAGGGAGAGGAATGAAGCAGACCTAAGCTTTTTTCAGCTTTGTTCAAATTATCCAAAAGGGTAAAGAATGTGGGCATTGGAAGCTGGATTAGACAAAGGTATCCTTCTGTGAAATCCTATAGGCTTGTGTCTGTTTAAACAAGACATTCTTTTCACTGTTCAAAGGTGAATTTAAATCATTGGCATTGCTATACTACAGAAATAGAAACTGTTTACATAGCAAAGTGAATGTGCACTGAGCCTGGGAGATAACAGGAAGCTTTGTAAACTTTGGTCAACCAAAAGCTAGCCAAAATTCTCACACATTCAAGGTGATTTACTAAAGGAAAAATTTGATTTTTACTTACCTGTAAAATCCATTTCTTTGAGAACATCAGGGGACACAAAGCTGCCACATACATTACTACTTGGGTTATGACCCACCTATAGGTGAATGGACACTGGTAGAATAACCAAAAACAGGAAGTGATCCCCTATATAACCCCTCACATACAGGAAGCACTCCAGTTTTGTAGCAAGCAATGAACTCCCAAAAAGAGAGGGAAGGGCCGTCTGTGTTTCATGAAATCACATTTTCTTTCTTGTACATCACGGGACACAGAGCAGCCATATACATAACTACGTGGGACGTCCCAGAGCAATAGCCTTGAGGGGAGGGAGACACACTGTATGAAAACACCATCAGATTTATACAGCAGCCTGTAACAAACTACAGCCAAAACCAAAGTCCTCTGCTGCATTAATGTCCACGTGATAAAAGCTGCCTTGCAAATCTGCGCCACTGACGCCTGATGGCGAAACGTCCAGTAGGTTCCAACACCCCTGGTAGAATGAGCTCTAACCCCAAAGGGAGGAGCTTTACCTTTCAGGCTATAGGCCTGAATGATTAACTGGCAAATCCAAAGTGAAATGGATGCCTTAGAAGTCGCTTGAACCTTCTTGGGGCCTTCTGGCAAAACAAAAATCACATCAGAGCTTCTGATGCTTGCAGACCTTACCAGGTAGACTCTGACCGCCCGCCCCACATCCAAAAGGTGCAACTGCTTCTCTTCTGGCAAGCCAGGCTGAGAGAAAAAAGAAGGTAGAACAATGTCCTGATTTAAATTCAATTCAGAAACTACCTTAGACAAAGAGGACGGAACAGGACATAGCACCACTTTATCATTGTGCAAAATCAAATACAGCTGCTTACAGGAAAGGGCTGCCAATTCGGAGACCCTTCTAGCCGAAGTAATTGCAAAAAGAAAATCCAACTTCGGTGGCGCATGCACTGCGCGATGGGAAGAGGACGCCTGTAACAAGAGCTCCGTAAGCAATGGAGGCTTCTATCACTCTCCTGGGGATATCACGAGCCAAAATTCACCACAAACTGCCTGCAACCCTAAGGGACACAGAGGTGCATGCCGACACATAAAGCTGGCCGTGGTAAGCCAGCGCAAAAATCCCTAACTAATTACCTCCTTCGGGTCCAGGAGCAGAGCAGGATGTCGCAAAATGGCGCCCAGCCACCACGCGCTCCGGCAGCAGCACACAGCCAGGAACCCTCTCCAGCTAGTACATCAGGAGATTGTGAGTACCCAGTTCATCTCACAAAGGCAAAGCTGGATGCAAGCCTCTCTGCCATGTATGAGAAGCTTGCTGACAAGTTCCAAGTGGAACTTCATAAGTCCACTAACACGCTGACTCTGGAACTAGCAGTGCTAGGGGGGAGGACGGACCTGTTGGAGACAAAACATTACGAACTCCAGCTGGCATATTCGACCTCCGCAGGGATCATGAATCCCTTACAGACACAGTCACCAAGCTACAATCTACTCTAGAGGATTTAGACAATCATAATAGGTGCAATAATTTGAGAGTAAGAGGGGTCCCAGAACATGTCACAGACCTACTCCCAGCAATAAAAAGACTGTTCCTGTCCCTGTTACCAAATGCCTCTGATGCCTCTTTTGCCTGCGACGGGATTCACAGAGTCTGTGTCTTAAAGATTATCTCATTAAAGAGGATATCATAAGAGCCTCCCGCAATACCCCCAACATACAACTGGACGGGACCAGAGTCCAAATCTATCCAGACCTCTCTCCTGCCACTTTGGAGAAATGCAGGAACCTAAAAGAAGTCACCACAGTACTGCAGTCAGCAAGTATTCGTTATCAATGGGGCTTCCCCTTTAAGCTACAGGTGCCCCACAGAGGCCACCGCGCTACAAAATGGCAAGGAGTTGCTAGTTAAATTGGGTCTCTCAGCACCTGAGCAACTTCCCAGACAGCCTTCTACACCTCATCCCTCACCGATCTGGGCCACCCCTTCTCCCCAACGGGATTGCAGAAGACAATGCCAGGAGCTTCATGAGCTGCAGAACTGAGGTGCATTTTTGATAGCAAAATGCTATCAATACGGTTATAGTTTCTACAGTTTGCCGCTGACTTTTCCATCAATCATTTTTTTACTTTTCAACAAACTGTGTCACATGATGGCTTCCAAGTCTCATTTCGCCCGCTTGATCGTTCCCCTGCTCTACATTTTCATAGGCCTGGTCTGAAGGTCTTTGGTTACCTACAAGAGACTGGTCATCCAGACCTCAGGCTTTGTTGAGATCACCTGCACTGAACTCTAAAGGTTCATTTGGATTATTAGAGCATTGGACTATACAGTCCTCCAAGAAGGTTTTTTTCTATTAGTCAGCGGGGAAGTAATGTTTTTATTGGTTCCCCCCCAACGCCATTCAAACATACACTTTATGTTTGCCCCCTTTTTGTTTACATGTTCCCATACCCTTCATTTTTTCCCTTTTTTATTGTTTATATTTTGTGGTTTTATTTGCTCTGGTGCAAAATGTTATGGTTGGGGGAAGGTACCTATGCTGTCCATGTGGGAGAGGAGGCCTACAGTATGCCACCGTTGTTGTACACCTCTGGGTCTTCTGCTTCTCAAGGGGGTCTTACTGATTTTTGAACACATTTCTTCACTTGACATCAACCCAATCCTCCACCCATTAGGAGGCCTCTAATCACCCTGGCTACTTTGATCGCCAATATAAGCAACATGTTTTCACCACTTTTAACTCTAGGTGGCCATTTTTATTAAAAAAACTCAGTGTTATTGGATGTGCAGCACGTGTATAGGGATCCCTCCAGCAGGTTGCTGATAATCCAGGGCTCGATTTGTGGCAAAGTGATTACAATAGCAAATGTTTATGCTCCTAATGTCTCACAAGCCTCATTTTTCAACTCCTTTTTTCAGGTCCTGGACAGATATCTAATCGATATTCCAATCGCACGCGTTCCTGGTCAAATGGCACACAAATAGTGGGTGCTGCAGTGATTACCAGTTGGGTTCTGGAAGCATCAAACAAACGTACATCTTCGCCAGCACACCATGGATCAGCAAACAGTTGTCCAAGAAGGTTTTTTAATGGAAAGAAGTTACATCACAAAAGAGGTGCAACGTTTCTGGGCCGCGCAGGACCCCTTCGTCAGGCAAGTGATGGGGTGCATAGTGTCAAACACAACGTATATATACAGTGCTCACCAATCAAAGAAAACATGTGCAGAGTGAAAAGAAATGCCCTCCCCCTTCCCTCTGACGTCAGATTGACGTCAAAATCCCGCCATAAAGAGTTAAAAACCTATGTTAACTCTAGATATGCAGTTTTTAACTCTTTATGCCGGGATTTTGACGTCAATCTGAATCTCAAGTCCTGCGCGGCCCCGAAACGTTGCACCTCTTTTGTGATGTAACTTCTTTCCATTAAAAAACCTTCTTGGACAACTGTTTGCTGATCCATGGTGTGCTGGCAAAGATGTACGTTTGTCTGGACAGATATCTTTCCCCACAGCTAGTGATCGGAGATTTCAATATGGTGGCCCATTCGAAACTAGACAGAAGCCGAGTTGTAAGTAATGCCAACGCTTTCCCAAAGACCCTCACCCGTTTTCTCAGCTCCCACCAACTGATAGACTCTTGGCAGGCCCACAATGTAGGCGCCCGTGACTACACCTTCTACTCACACCCCCACGACAGCTACTCTAGGCTGGACTATATCTTCAGTACTCCAGTACTACTAGCCAACTCTACTGCAGCAAACATACATCCGTGCCCATGGTCAGATCATCACATGGTACGGCTAGATATTACACATATTGGCATCTCACCAATAAACGCTACCTGGCACCTCAATGACTCCCTCCTTATAGACCCTGAACTGGTTGCTAAAGTCACGGACCGCCTAGACGAATATTTCCGTATAAATAACACACGGGACACTCCCCCCACTATGTTGTGGGCTGCCCATAAGGCGGTTATTCGGGGATATTTGATATCACTAGCTGCGGCTAAGAAAAAACATAAATTAGCAGATATCATCCGACTCTCCCACGAGTTGACCAAACTGTATCATATACACAATCAGTCTCACTCCCCCGACACCCTCAGATAGATTAACACCAGGAGAATTGAGTTAAATACGATCCTCTCTGAGCAAACGGAAAAGACACTGAGATGGTTGAAAGCTCTTACTGCAGAGCAACTTGTCTTCAGCAATGTTTGCTAGAAAACTAAACTCCACTATCCAACCTCCACACTCGTTTAAACTTAGAAATGATAGGGGGGATATGGCCACCCATCCCTCAGAGGCACTCAAAATCTTCTCCAAATTTTATCAGGACCTACTAGCAACCCCTTCCTCCCTGCCTGGTCCCTCGACCAATTTGTGGTTGGATGGACTGACCCTCCTTTCTCTAACAGAAGAACAAACCAATGCCCTGAATGCCCCCTGCAACACTGAGGAAATCCGGGCAATAATTACCTCCCCGAAGCCCTCTAAGGCCCCAGGATGCATTTTCTTCCACTTATTATAAAAAATTTTCAGGTCAGTTGGTCCCACATTTAGTAAAGCTCTTTAACCACATATTAGAAGGCCATACCTTCCCAGAGGACATGTTGCTGGCGAACATGTCCCTGATACCTAAACCGAACATAGATCACTCCCTCCCCCAAAATTACCGACCCATTTCGGTCATAAACAATGATCTGAAGCTTTTTGGCCACCTTCTTGCTGATAGGCTTTCGGCCATAATCCCCACATTGATCTCCCCAGATCAAACAGGCTTTATCCCCACTAGGGGAATTACCTTCCGGGGGGTAACCCTTCTATTTAATTAGGTACGGGACTTGCATACCTCTCTTCCTGCAATCCATGATGGCTTCCACTTCAAATTCTGCTTCGCCTTCCACCAACACTGGAGGTGGTGGCAATTCTTCCCTTCCAGGAAAGGTGCTGGGAACCGCTGGTTTGAGAAGAGAAACGTGGATCACCGGGTGAATTCTTTAAGAGTCTGGTAATGCCAGTTCAAAGGCTACAGGATTAAATTTCCTCTTGACTTCAAAAGGGCCAATAAATTTTGGTCCAAGCTTCTGAAAAGGGCAAGACAGTTTAAGATTAACGGCCAATAACCACACTTTTTCTCCTACCTGAAAAGCAGGACTTCCTCTCTTCCCTTTGTCATGGAATTTCTTGTAGCTTTCCTGAGCCTCCTGCATTGCCTCCTGAAGTCGCTGGTAGTTATCTTGAATAAAATTTCCTGATACTGGACTGCGGGGACTGATGCCTCCGGTATGCTATTAAGTAGGAAAGAGGAATGAAACCCATAGTTAGCCCAGAATGGAGATTGGTTAGTGGCAGCATGCAGGGAGTTATTATAAGCAAATTCTGCACAAGGGAGAAGAGAGACCCAGTCATCTTTAGAGCAGGTACAGAAACACTGTAGATATTGCTCCAAAGTCTGGTTTGTTCTTTCAGTCTGACCATTGCTCTGAAGGTGATAGGCAGGTAATAGACATAGCTCAATGGATAAGGATTTACAAAGATCTCTGCAAAACCTGGACGTGAATTGTACTCCTCTGTCTGACACAATATTGTCTGGTAATCCACACAGCCTGATGATTTCATGAAGAAAAAAACTTTGCAGACAAGATGGTGCCAGGTTCCGTTATTTCAGGGGTATCAGGGAACATCCAGGAAAGTGCATCCGCTTTCCCATTCTTGGAGCCTGGTCGGTATGAAATATGGAAATTAAATCTAGAGAAGAACAGTGCCCAACGGGCTTGTCGGGGTCTTAGCTTTTTAGCTGTTCTGAGATACTCTAAATTCTTGTGGTCTGTAAAAATCAAAATTGGGTGTGCGGCCCCCTCCAGTAATTATCTCCATTCCTCCAAAGTAAATTTAATAGCCGGCAACTCACAGTCACGCACGTCATAATTCCTCTATGGTGGACTCATCTTTTGAGAGGTGAAAGCTACAGGATGCAGCAGGGCTTTAGGTCCCTGACACTGGGATAAAATTGCACCTGTGGCTATCTCTGAGGAGTCAACTTCTAGCACGTAAGGCAGGGCCAGGTCTGGGTGCTGTAGGACTAGTGCAGAGATGAACAGCTTCTTGTCAAAAGCTATTTGAGCCTCCTGGGACCATTGGAATTGCACCTGTTGGCGAGTCAGCTGGTTGATGGGTGAGATAATTGCAGAAAAGCCCTTCACAAATCTTCGATAAAAATTAGCAAAGCCAATGAATCGCTGGATGCTTTTCTTGTCTGAAGGGGCTGGCCATTCTAAGATTGCCTTTATTTTCTGGGGATCCATGGCAATCCCATCAGTGGAGATGACAAGTCCCAAAAACTGAATAGATGATTTTTCAGAATCGCATTTCTCAGCTTTAACGTAAAGTCCATGCTCCCCCAGAGTAGACAATACCATTCTTACATGGGTATGATGGAACTCTAGAGTGGCAGAAAAATGAGAATGTCATCAAGGTAAACAATAGCAAGGTTGTCCAGGAATTCTCAGGAGATATCATTTACCAAGTATTGAAATGTAGCTGGGGCTTTGCACAGGCCGAACAGCATAACGAGATATTCAAAGTGTCTGAAGCGGGTTCTAAATGCCGTTTTCCACTTGTCTTCCTCACATATTCGAACAAGATTATAAATTATAGATTAGATCTAATTTAGTGAAGACCTGCACAGTTCGAAACCTTTGGAACAGTTCAGGAATGAGGGGGAGCAGATACCGCTTCTTTATGGTGACCTTGTTAAGCTCCCTTTATTCCACGCAAGGTCTCAGTGAACCATCCTTCTTTTAGATGAAAAAGATGCCAGCCCCAGCAGGAGAGGAAGGACGGATGAACCGTTTTTCCAGATTTTCATTGATGTATATTCGGAGAGCCTCCAACTCGACTTCAGGCAATGGGAACATTCATCCAAACAGAATTTCTGCCCCAGGGAGTAAATCTATGGGTCAATCGTAGGGCCGATGAGGTGGAAGAAAGTCAGCCTTTTTTTTTGTCAAAAACTTCCAAGAATTCTTGATAGGCTGCTGGAACGTTTTGATGTAAGCTGGATGTGGTTTGAATGGCAACACAGTTAGCCAGGCTGCTAGAACCAGGGACAAAGCAATACTGTAGACAATAGACTGAGGAGAAGGAGATTTCTTTTTTGCCCCAATGGATCTGGGGGTTATGGGCTTGCAGCCAAGGAAGTCATAGGATAACAGGGAACAAAGGGGAATGTAATACATCAAAACAAATGAATTCCTGGTGATTGGAATCTGTAATTGTCATAATGGGTCTAGTTTCTTGAGTGACAAGTCTGGAACTAGGCAAAGATCCATTAACCAAATGGACTTCAAGTTTCTGTTTTTTATCAAGAAGTGGTATGCATAGTCTATTAGCCAGAGAGGAATCCAGGAAGCAGCTGCAGGTCCCTGAGTCAAAGATCGCCAAGAGCCTGATCTCCCCTTCCGCCACCTGTAGTTCATAGGCCTTGGTTGAGAAGACTTACTGGGTCTTATGGGGCAGTTGCGCAGGAAATGTCCAATTCCTCCACAGTAAAGGCAGAGGTTGGCCTGCCGGCGGCGTAGATTCTCTTCAGGGGTAAGGAAGGAACGGACTAAACCCAGTTGCATAGGCTCCCCTTCTGCAGTTGGGCAAAAGGTGCTGGTAGGGTAGCAGAGACCTGCAGAATCCTGGGCATCATCCAAGTAGGTTGTGGGTTTTGGAATCGTTCTGATTGCCGTTCCCGCAGGCGTCAATCCTGCTTAATAGCCAGGTGTATCAGATCCTCCAGGGTAGCTGGGGTCTAAACCCGGGCCAGTTCATCTTTCAGGGTTTCAGATAGCCCTACACGGTACGGGTACTTGAGGGCTGCTTCATTCCAGCCAGTATCAGCAGACCATCTACGAAAATCAACAGTGTAGTCTTCTGCGGTGCATTTGCCTTGGGTCAGGGTGTGTAGGGCGGACTTAGCAGTGGCTTTACACTGCGGGTCCTCATAAAGTTGGGCCATTGCTTCAAAAAGGAGTCCATAGAATTGAGTACAGTACTCTTTTGCTCAAGCAGATTATGAGCTCAGGTCTGGGGTTCTTCCGATAGTGGGGAGATCATGAACCCAACTTTCACAGTCTCTATAGAGAAGGTTCTTGGCTGTAGGGCTAGGTAAAGCATGCAGGCATTTTTAGGCCCAGAATTTCTTCCGATCACCAAGGAATATTTGGGGCGCAGGTACTCAAGGCTCAGGAGGAGGGATTACCACTGTAGGAGCTACAGTGGCAAGTTCTTGTGTAGAGGAAACCCGAAGAGCATCACCTTGTGAGGACTGCCAGGGCATGGTGGTGCACAGGCAGTCAGAAACTCCGTGCTTCAGAGGACAGCAGTGGACACCCGGATCAAACACAGGATGGCCAGTGGACACCCGACAGAGCCAAACACAGGATGGCCAGTGGACACCCGGCTGAGGGTCAAATACGGGATGGCAGGAAGCAAGAGCAAATCCGTCAAGTAAGTTGAGGTCAAAAAATGGTAATCAAGCAGGAGCAAGTTCATATAGCAAGCCCGGGTCATGCACAGGTAATCAAGCAGAGGCAAAGTCCATATACCGTGTTTCCCCGAAAATAAGCCCGGGTCTTATATTAATTTTGACAACAAAAGACACAGTAGGGCTTATTTTCGGGGTAGGTCTTATCATGCCATGTGCTGTCCCTCTCCCTCCCTGTCACGAATCCCCCGTTTAAAAGTGCTTGTAGAATGTTGGTATCACACAATGCAAAACTGCTGCATGTTGAGATGTAGTGCCACATACCTTCTTATATTGCCTGTGACACGCTAGAGGACTGCAGAGGAAGGGGGGCCCGAGATCCCCCACTGACATCTTGGAGAGGGAAAGATTAGCTGAGTGCAGCCTGCCACTTCCTTAGCCTGCCGGAGCTCTGTACAGGGAGGGGGGCCTAGATCCCTCCCACTGACATCTCAGAGAGGGGGAGATAAGCTGAGGGCAGCGTGTCACTTGCTTAGCATGCCAGAGCTCTGCATAGGGAGGGGGGCCAAGATCCCCCCGCTGACATCTCGGAGAGGGGGAGAGAAGCTGAGGGCAGCGTGTCACCTGCTTAGCACGCCGGAGCTCTGCACAGGGAGAGGGGCCGAGATCCCCCCACTGACATCTTGGAGAGGTGGAGATAAGCTGAGTGCAGCCTGCCACTTCCTTAGCCCGCCGGAGCTCTGCACAGGGAGGGGGGCCAAGATCCCCCCGCTGACATCTCAGAGAGGGGGAGATAAGCTCAGGGCAGCATGTCACTTACTTAGCATGCCAGAGCTCTGCACAGGGAGGGGGGCCGAGATCACCCCCGCTGACAGCTAGGAGGAGAGGAGCAGGAGATCAGCTGATCCCAGAGTGGCTGTATTCCGAAGGTAATTGGCACAATTGACACACACAGTCTACACTATACGCTACTGCAACTGAGTAGTGTATACACTATACACACAGGCACTCTACACTAGGGCTTATTTTCGGGGTAGGGCTTCACAGCCTTTCCCGAAAATCGAAGTAGGTCTTATTTTCGGGGTAGGTCTTATTTTCGGGGAAACATGGTAGCAAGCTGGGGTCATGCACGGATAATCAGCAGAAGGAAGGTCAAGGAGCAAGCCAGGGGATGAGCCAGAAGAGGAGGTAAACAGGTCTGGAATGAGCAGGGCCAAGAACAGGAGATTCAAGGAATAGCACAGAGGTTCAGGAATACTGGAAGCTGACGACAATCAAGCAACTTGGTTTTGACACAGGCAGTCTTTTATAGGCCAGTAAGGGGGTCCATCTGTCACATGATGTGCCTATGGCACCAATTTATTCTATTGGCAAGATTGCCAATACTTCCACGGTCATTTCCCTGACACACTGGCAAATCTGCATAAACACCTGTGGGTGCAGAGACCATTCTCCTGGATGTATCTGTGAGATAGTCCGCTTCCCAGTTCTCTACCCCTGGAATGTGGATGGCAGACAGCACTGGCACATGCATTTTTGCCCAGGAAAACAAATGACTGACCTCCATGTGGGTCAGACAACTCTTGGTGCCTCCCTGATAGTTGACATAGGCCACAGCTGTGGCACTGTCGGTTTGCACAATTACCAGTTGACCCTGTAAGTTTGACATCCAATAATTCAGCACGAGGCGGATTGCCCGCAGCTCTAGCACATTGATGGGCAATCCCTGTTGATTCAGATTCCATTTCCCCAGGACTGTGGGACTTTCCATGACTGCGCCCCAGCCTGAAAGACTGGCATCTGTGGTCACTACCTTTCATGACAGTGGAAGAAAAGACCTTCTCTGTACCAGATTCTGGTCTACTAACCACCAGGCGAGAATTCCTCGAGTCTTGGGGGTTATGATCATGCGGCAATCCAAAGCCTGCATCTTCCTGCTCCATGCAGACAAAATGTTCTGCTGCAATGCCCTGGAATTGAACTAGGCATATGGAATTGCCTCGAATGAGGAAACCATCCTTCCCAAAAGAACCATCTTTTTCGGCTTACCTGCCAAACCTGATCCTTTAGGGCCTCGACCCTACTTGGAGGCAAGAACACTCATGCCTGGACTGTGTCCATGATAAGGCCTAAGTATTCCAGACTTTGAACCAATTTTAGGGTCGATTGCTCAGAATTTATGATCCATCCAAGATGTTCCAGGAATTGGACTGTAAAGGTCACGTTCCTTATCAAAACTTGCAGCGATTGATCCCTGAGTAGGAGATCGTCTAAGTAGCCTGCAATCAAGATTCCTTGAGATCTTAGAAGACCCAGTATGGGTGCTAGGATCTTTGTGAAGACATGGGGTGTGATTGTGAGCCCAAAGGGCAGAGCCACAGACTGAAAATGTTGTTCCTCTATGATAAAGCGCAAAAGCCTTTGATGAAGTTGAAAAATTGGCATGTGCAGGTATGCATCCCTGATATCTATGGATGCCAGAAAATCTCCTTCTTGGAGAGAGGTCACGACAGAGCGGACTGATTCCATTTGAAAGGGCCGCACTGAGACATAACGGTTGGTCTTATGTCGCCATTTGGCTTTGGAACCGTGAACAGATTTGAATAAAACCCTGGTCCCCTTTCGGGAACTGGGACCTCCATGATCACCCCTTGCTGCCTTAAACGGTCTAGTGCTTGGAGTAATAAGCCCTTTCTTGAAAAGATCCATGGGAATGCTGGACCTCACAAATCTTTGAGGAGGGTAACAGTGTAATACCAGCCTGTACCCCTGAGACACTGTGGAGATGGCCCTCCTATCCTGAATAAGCATTCCCCACAATCCTGCATACTGCAGTAACCTTCCCCCCACCCGCAGGAGTGGGGGAATCCCTTCACAAGGAAGGTTTGGTGCCAGTATTAGCGGACTTTTGGCCCCACAGTCTCTTTTGGCCCTGGCCCTGCTGTTTATCTTTGGCAGCAGATCCCTGGTGCCGTCGGAACTGCCTAGGGCCTGAAAACCTGAGGAATTAGCTTGTGGCACCTTAAAAGAGGGCCGCGTAGCTACCTTTTTCACAGGAAGGAGGGAACTCTTTCCTCCAGATATCTTTTGGATGTACTTATCAAGACTTATCATCCCCAAACAAACGTTCTCCATGAAAAGGAAAACCAACTAGCATTCTCTTACAAGGGAGCTCTGCTGACCAGCTTTTTAGCCATAAAATTCTGCGCATGTGCACAGACAAAAAAGCCATGTGGGAGATCCGCTGCATGGAGTCTTTAACCAGTTAACGAACACGCCATAGCCAAATGACAGCTACAGTACGGCTCGATAACTCTGGGAGGGCGTACATTGGGCATACATAACTCTGGGGCGCACACCCGGGAATATCCGTGACCGTCGGGTCCAGAGGACCCAGCGCATCACGGATCACGGTAAATGGCCGCTGACCACCCATCCATCCATGCTCAGCCATCCATACTCAACATACTCATCCTTCCATGCTCAGCCATCCATATTCAGCATACTCAACCATCCATCCATGCTCATCCATCCATCCATACTCAGCAATACTCATCCATCCATCCATGCTCAGCCATCCCATCCACCCCCCATCCATACTCAGCCATACCCAGCCATACTCAGCCATACCCAGAAATACTTAGCCATACCCAGCAATACCCAGCAATACCCAGAAATACTCAGCTATACCCAGCCGTACTCAGCCGAACCCAGCCATTTTCAGCCGAACCCAGCCATACTCAGCCATACCCAGCCATACCCAGCCATCCCATCCATACCCAGCCATACCCAGCCGTACCCAGCCGTACCCAGCCATACCCAGCCATACTCAGCCGTACTCAGCCGTACCCAGCCATACTCAGCCGTACCCAGCTGTACTCAGCCGTACCCAGCCATCCCATCCATACCCAGCCGTACCCAGCCGTACCCGGCCGTACTCAGCCATACTCAGCCGTACCCAGCCATACTCAGCCATACTCAGCCATACTCAGTCGTACCCAGCCATACTCAGCCATACCCAGCCATACTCAGCCATACCCAGCCATACTCAGCTGTACTCAGCCATCCCATCCATACCCAGCCGTACCCAGCCGTACTCAGCCATACTCATTCATGCTCAGTCATTCCATCCATACTCAGCCATCCCCATCCACGGCTCATCCATCCCCATTCATGCTCAGTCATCCACACCACATCAGTTCTCATCCATGCCACATCCATGCCACTACAGTGCCTTACAAAAGTGTAATAGGTAGTCACATTAGATTTGAAACTTATGCCCCTAGAACACCTGAAGGTGCTCCCTGCATGTTTGACCTCTCTATGTGGCCAGGCTGTGTAAAAGTCTCCCACATGTGGTATCAACGTACTCAGGAGGAGTAGGAGAATCTATTTTGGGGTGTAATTTTTGGTATGTACATGCTATGTGTTAGAAATATTGTATAAATGGACAACTTTGTTTAAAAAAAATGTGTTTTCATTTTCTTTACACATTTTCCAAAAACTTGTAGAAAAAAATGACATGTTCAAAAGACTCATTATGCCTCATAGATTATACATTGGGTTGTTTTCTTTCCAAAATGGGGTCATTTTTGGGGCGTTTCCATTGTCCTGGTGCTCCAGGCCCTTTAAAAGTGTAAGAGGTAGTCAAGAAATTATATGTCTAATTTATGCTCCAAGAACGCCTGATGGCGCTTCCTGCATGTTGGGCCTCTGTATGTGGCCACGCTGTGTAAAAGTCTCACACATGTGGTATCACCATACTCAGGAGGAGTAGTAGAATGTGTTTTGGGGTGTAATTTGTGCTATGCATATGCTGTGTGTGAGAAATAACCTGCTAATATAACAATTTTGTGAAAAAAAAAAAAGAAAAAAAATCTTGATTTTGCAAAGAATTGTGGGAAAAAATGACAACTTCAAAAAACTCACCATGCCTCTTACTAAATACATTGGAATGTCTACTTTCCAAAAAGGGGTATTTGTACTTTCCTGGCTTGTTAGGGTCTCAAGAAAAGAGCTAGGCCGTCAGTACATCAGGTGTGATCAATTTTCAGAGATTGGCACCATAGCTTGTGGACTCTATAACTTTCACAAAGACCAAATATTATACACTGATTTGGGTTATTTTTACCAAAGATATGTAGCAGTATAAATTTTGGCCAAAATATATGAAGAAAAATTACTAATTTGCAAAATTTTATAACAGAAACTAAGAAAAATGCATTTTTTTTTACAGAATTTTCTGTCTTTTTTCTTTCATAGCGCAAAAAATAAAAAACCCAGTGGTGATTAAATACCACCAAAAGAAAGCTCTATTTGTGTGAAAAAAAGGACAGAAATTTCATATAGGTACAGTGTTGCATGACTGAGTAATTGTCATTCAAAATGTGAGAGCAATAAGTAACTTAAAAGTTGTATGGACCATCTGTATAAGAGAATGGATGGAGAAGCTTTTGTGATTGAGAGGCTGATATAATCTGAGCCTCTTCAGGCTCTGAATCACTTGAGGGAGATTCTTCTGTTTGGATATCAATTACCCCTTCTACCTTGTCAACCTAGTCTTGTTCCAATATAGGCGGAATAGGGGAAGGAGATCTGTCACATTTTCTTCCACTCTGTGTGACAGAAGTGATCATTCCAGCAATCTTGCCTTCTAGACCATCCAAAGCTGATGATAGATACTCCTTAGTAATATACTCTGAGGTAGAAGCATTGGTAGCAGGCACAATGCCGGATAGACGAAGCGGCTCAGATTGCCCGGTATTATCCGGTCTTTCAGGTGAGGCTATTGCAGCAGAGTTCCGTTTAGCCTCTACAGGGGCCACTGATGGAACACATGCGCCCTCTGTTGCAGCTCTCCTCCCAGAACGCTTCTTGAAAGACACGGCTTGCTGAAGCAGTGGTAACTGGCTTTGGGATACAATACACAAGCTCCTCAGTACCACAATTCCCCCTTGGAAGAATCTTATACAACTGGAGTACTTCCTGTATGTGAGGGGTTATATAGGGGATCACTTCCTGTTTTTGATTATTCTACCAGTGTCCATTCACCTATTGGTGGCACATAACCCAGGTAGTAATGTATATGGCTGCTCTGTGTCCCCTGATGTACGAGAAAGAAATAGGCTGTTCACTTTGCAAGGGATTTTTCTCTTAACTTAGTGAGTGAGGTGAAGCTCTGCTACCTTCTACCGTTCAATAATCCACCCATTTTTTTTTTTTTTATTTGCCTTGCTTGTGATTGAGTATTCTTTGCAAAGTGATTTTTTACAAAAGTCACTAAGCTAAGGGAATATTTCCTTGCAAAGTTTACAATTCCACCCGTTCCAATCCAGGAGAACAGCCTATTTGCCTTTAGTAAATCAACCCTACCCAGGGGTTTTCAAAGTGAACACAAGTTCAACTTATATACTATCAATCACTTTGCAAAATTAACATAAACCTTAAAATGATCATTGCTAAGTGAACAGCTGCTACTCCTTTAGTAAATGATCCCCTATGTTTAAAGTTTAATGTTTTAGAAATAATTGTTTGATCTATTAACCACTTTCAATTACCTTTGAAAAACTGAGGTTAAAGATTTACCAAGGTGCATGAAACACATGTACTCAGCTTGCCATTAATTTTAGATATTAGATGCTTTACCGTTAACATTATATTAATTAAAAATGAACTGTAAACAGGCCTAAAATGGATAACATGTGTCTATATGTATCAAGTGCATTCTGAAAGAAAAAAATATAGTAGTGTGTCTTGCATCAGATTCCAGTGGGGCTATAAAATCATGTTTCAAATGCATTTCAAACATGATTGATAAAACCTCTTATGCCGCGTACACACGAGCGGACTTTACGGCGGACTTTGCCCGGCGGACTGGATTTCGTCGGACAATTCGATGTGTGTGGGCTCCAGCGGACTTTGTTTTCTCAAAAGTTGGACGGACTTAGATTTGAAACTTGTTTAAAATTTATCCGTTGAAATCGAGTCCGGTCGAAAAGTCCGCCGTCTGTATGCTAGTTCGACGGACTAAAAAGCCACGCTAGGGCAGCTATTGGCTACTGGCTATGAACTTCCTTGTTTTAGTCCGGTCGTACGTCATCACGTACGAATTCGACAGACTTTGGTGGATTGTGTGTAGGCAAGTCCGTTCATTCAGAAAGTCCGTCGTAAAGTACGTCGAAAAATCCGCCGGGCAAAGTCCGCCGTAAAGTCCGCTCGTGTGTACGCGGCATTATACACATTTGATATGGAACTCTATGGAGAGGCACTGAAATATTTAGCAAGTTTGCAAGTGAAAACATACACAAGTACATAAGAAAGTGGAAAATAGAGAGCTGCAGATTTTGATAAAGCTGGTGCTTTTTTGGTCTTTTTAGTTTTTAATCCCCTGACCAAAGGCAAGTTATTGTTAGTTGTACCAGCATAACATTTAAAATATACTTCTTGAATACTGATGAGAACCATCAACCATCACAATCTGGCACCTCCTTAAAGTAAAAAAAAATTAAAGAGGAGCTCCAGGCTCTTTCAGAAAAAAATAAAAGTCAGCAGCTACAAATATTGTTGCTGCTGACTTTTTATATTAGGACACTTACCTGTCCAGGAATCTAGAGATGTCAGCACCCCAGACGATTTTTGCATCGGCTCTCGGGTGCTGCCACCATCGTTGCTTGAAAGGGAAACCGGCAGTGAAACCTTGTGGCTTTACAACTGGTTCCCTACTGTGCATGCGCTGCGCTTTGTGAATGGCCTGGCGGCGGGGTAAGGAGGAGGGGGACCGAACTTCTGGGTGATCTCACCGCTATGAGATCATCTGGAAGTGGGAGCAGGTACCTGTCAAAACCAGGTACCCGCCCCCCTCCCCCTCCAAAAGGTGCTAAATGTGGGGGAGGAGGAAGATAATCAGAGCTTCCCCTTTTGGGTGGAGCTCCACTTTAAGTTATGCTAGATCACTTCAGGTTGGCCCCTTTTGCAGGTATAGTTATGTAAAACATTAAAAATAGGTGCCTATACAGTTTAAAATGCAGTAATACACTGTCTCGCCCTTCCCTGCACATGCTCAGTTGCTCTCTATTTTTAGGCACTGCCTTTGTAGAGGCCTGATCTGCTGACAGCCTTAAATCAGAATTAAACCCTCCTATCCTTTACAGCCAAGAAAGCTGCTGCTGTTTTACCTGCAATTGCCATGGTGCTCCACATGTGATCAGTTATGACACCAGCCATTTGATGGTTGGACAGTTTGGTTGAGGACACAAGCAAATGTGACAGTTAGCAATCCCGGCATTCCAAGAATGAAAGGTGTATAGTGGGGCAAAACTGTCCCCACCCCACACCTATGAGGCCACAGCAGACAGTTCAAATGAATTAAATTTTTTTTTTACTTACCTACTATTGGTGGATGGCATTTTCAATAGCTGGAGCACAAGCTGTCACCTATAAAGGAAAACTAAATGTATCACATCAGAGCAATCGGCAAGGGAAGAAGAAGGAAAAGACACATCAAAAAACACATCTGAAGATGAAGTCCTTACTGTGGCAGCTGATGGAGAGGGCAGGAGCAAACAATGGCAATGAATGGATGCGGCGATGCTTGGTACTGCCAGCGGCTTCTTCATCGGATAGTCCCGCTCTCCCTGTGCCCGGTGTCTCGATGTGACAGATGGTGGGCATCGCCTCAGGCGACTTGTCCGACCCGCGACAATGTCTTCCAGAGGCTCCCCTCTTCATGGCTTCCTCCTCCGGGTCAGAGCCGCCTCTTCTGGCGGGATGAAATCACGTCCCTGCCTTTACGATGATGGAGCTCTCTTCAGCCTTCCCGCAGACCCGCCTAAGGAGAGAATCAAGAGACCTGTAAAGCAGCTGAGCCGGTTCAAATTTCGATCCCTGCATGGGGATAAGGGAAAGAGAAGGCTGCCAAAAATAGTAAAAAAGAAAAAGGTAAAATGACTGTAAAATCTGTTCCCAACTGTGCTATTTACTCTTTGGTTTTAACTCCTTCTTTTAGCCTGTAAGTTGACAATGAAGGGGTTCCTGTTGTGCCAACTCCCCTGGGCTCCAAAGCTGCTGAGATTGTCACTATGGTTACCGGTGGGAATAGGGTTGCCACATCATCCCTTTAATTCAGGACACACATTAATTACACAGGTTCTGTGGCTGATTAAGGTGGTAATTAAACTTACTTAGTGCCTTATCTGCATTAAATCAGCCTCAGAACCTCTGTAGTTAATATGTGTCCTGGATTAAAGGGATGATATGGCAACCCTAGGTGGGAGGCAAGCTGATAATTCTTATATTCCTATTTTACCTGCAACCTCCATTGTGACTACCCCTTCGGTGACACCATCTATTTATACAGCAACTACTGCAGATGAGTCTTCTGATATGTCATTATTAAAAAATGTTGCTGTTTCTTTTTCTACTTTTTTATCACAATTTGTACCAAAACCTACTTTGTCACAGCCAGTTACGCCAAATGTTTCAGCAGCTAGGCTAAATCCAGTTGCTGATGAGATTGATTGTCCTAGGAATGTTGGTCATATTGATATTGCTGATCCTTCGTCGTGGATGTGGTTCCACCTCAAATTCCTTCTACTGGAGTACCGGATTTGTGCTTTAAAGAAGCACTTTCTTGTGAGCTTTCGCCTTTGGGCTTTCATCTTCCTGGTACGGTGAAAGACAAAATATGGAGGTGGAGAATACACTGATATTCTGTCCCTTCTCCCCTCTGTAAAATAAATTAGAATGGATAAAATTGAGGATAACAGGCAAAAAAATGCGCCTTATAGTTTTAATAACTGGTTGCAAACTTTTTGCACTCATGCCAGCGTGATGGGGGAGCGTTGCCCGGATCTGTGCAGTGGCATGTTCCAACATGTTGAGGTTATTCTCAAGGCTTTCCCTAGGCTGTAGTAAATGGAAGTAAAAAAGTATCCCAAACAGGGGGGGGGGGAGAAAAGCAGGGCTTAATGGAAGAGCAATAACCAGGTTTAAGTATCAAAAATGACAATTTATTGGCATGAACACATATGACAGGTAACAGGGTAATGACCCAATATGGTACTGTAACTATTAAAATAACGCTGACCACCTATTGAGGTAGGTCTGTCGTGAACACAGACAGGGGGAATGGAACAACATGAGACAGAGACATAAAACAAAAACGGCGTCCGGACGCACAGTGAGTTGATGTCAGTCCTGCTATCCAATGGGACATGGGAGAGCGAATGCTCAGTAGGGCTACAGGGCTGACATCAATCCCAAAGGTGGGGGGGCTCGGTAGAGGGGGATGGGCAGGGAACTGTGGAGGGGGTCATGGAAAGTCCATGGGGCATTGGGGAGCTGGAGATAAATATCAATGGATGAAAATGTCTCACTGATGTCTGCAGGGCAATGTGTCCGGACAGTCTGAAGTGAGGTGGCAGAGTATACCGGGGTTCAGTGCTGTGTGGGAGTGCATCACAAGTACAGCAGGTAGCCGGTAAAGTAGAATGCCCTGGGCTGAGAGTAATCTCAAAAAGCCGGAAACAATCATCAAATTATAGAAGTATCATGGAAGTATATGAATCAAGCTGTATCAAAAGCTCTTGAAAGACCAGGCTACATTACCATCCCGGAAAGATGCCTTCATGCACTTCAGGAACTGGCGTCTTCCCAGCAGGATGTGCTGACGTCAGGAAATCGCTGCACCGCTATACGGTATTCAGAGTTCTTGCACTGTATGAAGGGTGCACGTAAGCTGGCCTTCCTGAGGGAGTGGGATGGTCAGTCATGTGCCCCTGAACACCAATAGGGAATGATGCCTGAGCATTCTGTCCAGGCGGAAATGACATCCAGAAGAAGCTACATACCTCCAAATGTGAAACGCGTTACGTTATTTCCGCCCGGACGCCATGCTCAGGCATCATTCCCTATTGGTGTTCAGGGGCACATGACTCCACAGGAGGACTCTGATCATGTGATCGCAGGGTACTGACGGAGAATAGAGGAGGACATGGAAGAGACCGCACACCGGGATGGCCATCCCAATTTTGATTTTTACAGACCACAAGAATTTAGAGTATCTCAGAACAGCTAAAAAGCTAAGACCCCGACAAGCCCGTTGGGCACTGTTCTTCTCTAGATTTAATTTCCATATTTCATACCGACCAGGCTCCAAGAATGGGAAAGCGGATGCACTTTCCTGGATGTTCCCTGATACCCCTGAAATAACGGAACCTGGCACCATCTTGTCTGCAAAGTTTATACCACATGTGTGAGACTTTTTGGGAGCCTAGCCGCGTACGGAACCCCGAAATCCAAGCACCGCCTTCAGGCTTTCTAAGGGTGTGAATTTTTTATTTCACTCTTCACTGCCTATCACAGTTTCGGAGGCCATGGAATGCCCAGGTGGCACAAAACCCCCCCAAATGACCCCATTTTGGAAAGTAGACACCCCAAGCTATTTGCTGAGAGGTATAGTGAGTATTTTGCAGACCTCACTTTTTGTCACAAAGTTTTGAAAATTAAAAAAAGAAAAAAAAAAAGTTTTTTCTTGTCTTTCTTCATTTTCAAAAACAAATGAGAGCTGCAAAATACTCACCATGCCTCTCAGCAAATAGCTTGGGGTGTCTACTTTCCAAAATGGGGTCATTTGGGGGGGTTTTGTGCCACCTGGGCATTCCATGGCCTCCGAAACTGTGATAGGCAGTGAAGAGTGAAATCAAAAATTCACGCCCTTAGAAATCCTGAAGGCGGTGATTGGTTTTCGGGGTCCCGTGCACGGCTAGGCTCCCAAAAAGTCCCACACATGTGGTATCCCCATACTCAGGAGAAGCAGCTAAATGTATTTTGGGGTGCAATTCCACATATGCCCATGGCTTGTGTGAGCAATATATCATTTAGTGACAACTTTGTACAAAAAAAAAAAAAGTGTCACTTTCCCGCAACTTGTGTCAAAATATAAAATATTCCATGGACTCAATATGCCTCTCAGCAAATAGCTTGGGGTGTCTACTTTCCAAAATGGGGTCATTTGGGGGGGTTTGTGCCACCTGGGCATTCCATGGCCTCCGAAACTGTGATGGGCAGTGAAGAGTGAAATCATAAATTTACACCCTTATGCCGCGTACACACGGTCGTACTTTTCGTCTACAAAAGTCGGACAGCCTTTCCGACAGACTTCCGGCAGACTTTCGGTGGACTTGCGGCGGACTTGCGGCCTACTTTCTAACGAACGGACTTGCCTACACACGACCACACAAAAGTCGGTCGGATTCGTACGTGATGACGTACACCGGACTAAAATAAGGAAGTTCATAGCCAGTAGCCAATAGGTGCCCTAGCGTGGCTTTTTGTCCGTCGGACTAGCACACAGACGAGCGGATTTCGGGGTCCGTCGTAGTTACGAAGTAAAGTTTTGAAGCATGTTTCAAATCTAAAGTACGTCGGATTTGAGGCTAAAAAAGTCAGTTGAAAGTCCGGAGAAGCCCACACACGATCGGATTACCAGCCAGCTTTAGTCCATCAGCGTCTGTTGGACTTTTGTAGACGAAAAGTACGACCGTGTGTACGCGGCATTAGAAATCCTGAAGGCGGTGATTGGTTTTCAGGGCCCCGTACGCGGCTAGGCTCCCAAAAAGTCCCACACATGTGGTATCCCCATACTCAGGAGAAGCAGCAGAATGTATTTTGGGGTGCAATTCCACATAGGTCCATGGCCTGTGTGAGCAATATATCATTTAGTGACAACTTTTTTTGTAAATATTTTTTTTTTTTGTCATTATTCAATCACTTGGGACAAAAAAGATAAATATTCAATGGGTTCAACATGCCTCTCAGCAATTTCCTTGGGGTGTCTACTTTCCAAAATGGGGTCATTTGGGGGGGGTTTTGTACTGCCCTGCCATTTTAGCACCTCAAGAAATGACATAGGCAGTCATAAACTAAAAGCTGTGTAAATTACAGAAAATGTACCCTAGTTTGTAGACGCTATAACTTTTGCGCAAACCAATAAATATACGCTTATTGACATTTTTTTTACCAAAGACATGTGGCCGAATACATTTTGGCCTAAATGTATGACTAAAATTGAGTTTATTGGATTTTTTTAATAACAAAAAGTAGAAAATATCATTTTTTTTCAAAATTTTCGGTCTTTTTCCGTTTATAGCACAAAAAATAAAAACGGCAGAGGTGATCAAATACCATCAAAAGAAAGCTCTATTTGTGGGAAGAAAAGGACGCAAATTTCGTTTGGGTACAGCATTGCATGACCGCGCAATTAGCAGTTAAAGCGACGCAGTGCCAAATTGGAAAAAGACCTCTGGTCCTTAGGCAGCATAATGGTCCGGGGCTCAAGTGGTTAAGATCCACACCTGGATAAGGATCTGGGCCGATAGGTCCTGCCATGTGATAAATATATGCATGCACGCCCAATTGTTTATAATACTATACTTAATAAATTAAATGAAAGTGTTGATCTCCAGCTCATCATTCAATCCATCAGGGGCCATGGTGTTCAAAGTAAAAACTCAGAATGTCTCACATGCATACAGTCTGGAAAACCTCTCCCCCTCTGGAACAAAAAGGGCTCTCCCCCTTCTATAACAAAGAGCTCTAAGCCATCCGTACTACCACCATGTACCTGAGACAAATGTCAAGGAACACTATGTGTATCCTTTTTTTGTTATATAAAACACCTGTGTTCGCCAAACTTAGTGTGCATAGTGCACACCGTCCGTCCCACATAATACAGCCCACCAGGACACCTCAGACCATAAACCACAAACTAAGTTTTGCAACTTATGAACTGCTTTACATGGAATCTTATACCATCTTTTCTTATAAAGGTTTTTTTGCCATGGGACATAAACTGTCAGGCCTTGTATTTATTAGACTTACATTTAAAGGATCCTATCATATTAAGAAATGTGGGGATATCTTTCACCCTATGTGGTACATTTTAATACCGCTTGGGGCAATGATACTTTTAACATTATTAGCTCACCTAAAGTAAACATTTTTTTGAAAAGCAGAATTAACAAAAGTGATGGAAAGATCCCAATTTTAAAATATTGAAAGTGTTGTCAGATGGAATGATCACATTGAAGTTAGTGTGTACAGTATATATGAGTGTGTTTGCAGGGGAGGATGTTCTCCTAACTACTGTGCTCCCATTGTGTCAAATACACTCACAATTGTCACACTAAGTTATCTCAACATTATATGAAATGGGAAAATAATGTTTTTACAAAGAAAGCAGAAAAGGAAGACAAACCAGCTCATCTGGAAGAAAATGTGCACTAAAGGTGCTAGAAATACATATCCAAACAAAACGTATATATTATACAGTATATATATATATATATATATCTATATATATATATGTATATTTATTATCTCACAAAAGTGAGCACACCCCTCACATTTTTGTGAATATTTTATTATATCTTTTCATGTGAGAACACTGCAGAAGTTACACTTTGCTACAATGTAAAGTAGTGAGTACACAGCTTGTATAACAGTGTAAATTTGCTGTCCCCTCAAAATAACTGATCCCACAGCCATTAATGTCTAAACCGCTGGCAACAAAAGTGTGTACACCCCTAAGTGAAAATGTCCAAATTGGGCCCAATTACCCCCCCCCCATGTCATGTGACTCTTTAGTGTTAAAAGGTCTCAGGTGTGAATGGGGAGCAGGTGTGTTAAATTTGGTGTTATCGCTCTCACTCTCTCATACTGGTCACTGGAAGTTCAACATGGCATCTCATGGCAAAGAACTCTCTGAGGATCTGAAAAAAAGAGTTGTTGCTCTGCATAAAGATAGCCTAGACTATATTAATATTGCCAAGACCTTGCAACTGAGCTGCAGAATGGTGGCCAAGATCATACAGCCGTTTATCAGGACAGGTTCCACTCAGTACTGGCCTCGCCATGGTCGACCAAAGAAGTTGAGTGCACGTGCTCAGAGTCATATCCAGAGGTTGTCTTTGGGAAATAGACATATGAGTGCTGCCAGCATTGCTGCAGAGGTTGAAGGGGTGGGGGGTCAGCCTGTCAGTGCTCAGACCATACGCCGCACACTGCATCAAATTGGTCTGCATGGCTGTCATCCCAGAAGGAAGCCTATTCTAAAGATGATGCACAAGTAGGCCCACAAACAGTTTGCTGAAGACAAGCAGACTAGGAACATGGATCACTGGAACCATGTCTTGTGGTCTGATGAGACCAAGATAAACTTATTTGGTTCAGATTGTGTCAAATGTGTGTGGCGGCAACCAGGTGATGAGTACAAAGACAAGTGTGTCTTGCCTACAGTCAAGCATGGTGGTGGGAGTGTCATGGTCTGGGGCTGCCAGCACTGGGGAGCTACAGTTCATTGAGGGAACCATGAATGCCAACATGTACTGTGACATACTGAAGCAGAGCGTGATCCCCTCCCTTCGAGACTGGGCCGCAGAGCAGTATTCCAACATGACAATGACCCCAAACACACAAAGGTGATGGACTGGCCAAGCATTTCGCCAGAAGTGCAGCGCTGGATATATACAAAACCCAAAATTAGTGATATTGATGAAAGTAGATAACTATTATATGTGATCCATGAGTGGTGAAAAATAAATAAAACAAAACGTAAAACAGATAAGTGCTTCACTGTAGCGGTATGTGCGTGGTCAATACCACCACATCCACATATTTTGATAAAGTCCAAAATGCATAAAATAAATAGTGTCCAAAAGAAATGATTGATTAGAAGTGACTTTGTTATATGAATCCGTGACTGTCACCGTGATGAACGCCCGTCACCTGGTATAGATTAAAGGCTTACCAGACAGCCTCTGATCAGAGGCATAGTAGCATCAGCTTGGGGTGTTGTCTCCACAGCGACCGGATCTTTATCTGGGATGGTAGATGTATGTCAGCAGACGGTCACCATAAGCCTCCAGACAGCAGTCCAATCAGGAAAGATCACTCCCACCGATATAAAGGTATCTACACAGCTCACCCTGCAGCACGACACGTAACCTCACACACAGCTCTGTGAAGCTCTGGTGAACTCCCTGCCCAAAAGGGTTAAGGCAGTGCTGGAAAATAATGGTGGCTGCACAAAATATTGACACTTTGGGTGACTAACATGACACCAGGGAGGGAAAATGGCTAAATGGGCCCAATTTTGACATTTTCACTTAGGGTTGTACTCACTTTTGTTGCCAGCGGTTTAGACATTAATGGCTGTGTGTTGAGCTATTTTGAGAGGATAGCAAATTTACACTGTTATACAAGCTGTAGACTCACTACTTTACAGTGTAGCAAAGTGTCATTTCTTCAGTGTTGTCACGTGAAAAGATAATAAAATATTTACAAAAATGTGAGGGGTGTACTCACTTTTTTGAGATACTGTACACTACCGTTCAAAAGTTTGGGGTCACATTGAAATGTCCTTATTTTTGAAGGAAAAGCACTGTACTTTTAAATGAAGCTAACTTTAAACTAGTCCTAACTTTAAACAAATATACTCTATACATTGCTAATGTGGTAAATGACTATTCTAACTGCAAATGTCTAGTTTTGGTGCAATATCTACATAGGTGTATAGAGGCCCATTTCCAGCAACTATCACTCCAGTGTTCTAATGGTACAATGTGTTTGCTCATTGACTCAGAAGGCTAATTGATGATTAGCAAACCCTTGTGCAATCATGTTCACACATCTAAAAACAGTCTAGCTCCTTCCAGAAGCTACAAAACTGACCTTCCTGTGAGCAGATTGAGTTTCTGGAGCATCACATTTGTGGGGTCAATTAAACGCTCAAAATGGCCAGAAAAAGAGAACTTTCATCTGAAACTCGACAGTCTATTCTTGTTCTTAGAAATGAAGGCTATTCCATGCGAGAAATTGCAAAGAAATTGAAGATTTCCTACAACGGTGTGTACTACTCCCTTCAGAGGACAGCACAAACAGGCTCTAACCAGAGTAGAAAAAGAAGTGGGAGGCCGCGTTGCACAACTAAGCAAGAAGATAAGCACATTAGAGTCTCTAGTTGAGAAACAGACGCCTCACAGGTCCCCAACTGGCATCTTCATTAAATAGTACCCGCAAAACACCAGTGTCAACATCTACAGTGAAGAGGCGGCTGCGGGATTTTGGGCTTCAGGGCAGAGTGGCAAAGAAAAAGCCATATCTGAGACTGGCCAATAAAAGAAAAAGATTAAGATGGGCAAAAGAACACAGACATTGGACAGAGGAAGACTGGAAAAAAGTGTTGTGGACGGATGAATCCAAGTTTGAGGTGTTTGGATCACAAAGAAGAACGTTTGTGAGACGCAGAACAAATGAAAAGATGCTGGAAGAATGCCTGACGCCATCTGTTAAGCATGGTGGAGGTAATGTGATGGTCTGGGGTTGCTTTGGTGCTGGTAAGGTGGGAGCTTTGTACAGGGTAAAAGGGATTGTGAATAAGGAAGGCTATCACTCCATTTTGCAACGCCATGCCATACCCAGTGGACAGCGCTTGATTGGAGCCAATTTCATCCTACAACAGGACAATGACCCTAAACACACCTCCAAATTGTGCAAGAACTATTTACAGCAGAAGCAGGCAGCTGGTATTCTATCGGTAATGGAGTGGCCAGCACAGTCACCAGATCTGAACCCCATTGAGCTGTTGTGGGAGCAGCTTGACCGTATGGTACGCCAGAAGTGCCCATCCAACCAATCCAACTTGTGGGAGCTGCTTCTAGAAGCGTAGGGTGCAATTTCTCCAGCTTACCTCAATAAATTAACAGCTAGAATGCCAAAGGTGTGCAATGCTGTAATTGCTGCAAAAGGAGGATTCTTTGATGAAAGCAAAGTTTGATGTAAAAACAATGTTATTTCAAATACAAATCATTATTTCTAACCTTGTCAATGTCTTGACTCTATTTTCTATTCATTTCACAACGTATGGTGGTGAATAAGTGTGACTTTTCATGGAAAACACAAAATTGTTTGGGTGACCCCAAACTTTTGAACGGTAGTGTATATATATATAGAAAGGAGCCAAATGCCAAACACCTGGGTTCAGTTTGGGAAGGTTCAGATGAAAACATCAAAAGTTCGGAAGCAAATCTGAACCTCACTGAAACCAAAGGACGTTACTTATGTCCACAGAGTGAACCTATATCAACTAATGTGGGTTTTCTTCAGCTGGCTCCCAGCTTAAAATTGAAATATAGCCGCTGATCACCCTCACACCAGTGGCGGCTCCCTCTCCCCCCTTGGTCCTCCTACTCTTACCAGGAGCCCGGGACCACAACTGACGTCTTCAGGATAGAGAGTGGTGTGAGAGCAAGGTTTATCCCTGCCTTAATCCATCTTGTAAACACCCCCTATATCCTGGCCATTTCACTGAAAGCCATACAGGGAGATTGGTGCTTGTAACTGCCTCCACCGCCACACTGATCAGCCCCGACTGTCTATCAGATTGCCCTTCCTTTCAGGCCCCCTTGTGTGCTCCTTCACCCCCCCCCCCCCCTCACCCACCCATGGCACTCCTGGCTTCCCTCCTGTACTCTCCCGCCAGCTGCTGCAGGGTGTCAAGTACCTGTTAGCAGAGCCTGAAATGATACGGAAGGCCTCTCTTACACCCCTGACTCAGGGCCCCTGGTAGTGTGAACAGAAATGCAGAGTGGCACAAGTGCCTGTAGGTCTTGCCAGTAGCAGAGCGGGTATCCACACCAGACTGGAGAGGTCATCAGTAGTCTTCAGTGAAGCAAGTGGGCTTGTAGACAACTGGTGGATGGCAGACTGAAGCAGGTTGGTACTGACTCTGTCCATTCATGACTTAAGCTTATCATGACTGTGTTTACAATGCTTCAGTTGATGAATGAACAGGAGCCTCTGTTCCCTGTTCAATTATCTTCAGTACAGCTGAGGCTGCAGAGAAAGGGACTGGGGAAGCTGTGTCCTCTGTCCCTTTCTATGTCTCAAAGGGGAGATGTCAGATGTCTGTTTAGACCCCTGATATCTCACTTTGTATAAAAAAAACACTGTCTACTCCCCCCCCCCCCCCCCTCCGAAAAAAAAGCATTGCGAAAAAAAATAATAAAAAATAGAATTGTAAAAAAAAAAAATAATAAAAACATAAAATAAAAAACTACTGACACCATTCACTGCTCTACTGACACTGTCTACTGCCCTACTGACACCCTCCACTGCTCCCCCCACAAAAAAGCATTCTGAAAATAAATACATCATAAAAACAAAACAAAATTAATTTGTAAAAATAAATAAATAAATATATATATATTTTTTTTAAATATTGACATCATATACTGCTCTACTAATACTGTCCACTACCCCCCCCCCCCCCCAAGAAGCACTGTAAACAAAATTATTAAGAAAATTAAGAATACAATTAATAAATAAATAAGTAAAAATGTATAGAAAATAAAATAATAAAAACAAAAAACTGCTGACACAATCCACTGCCCTACTGACACCATCCTGTAAGTCAAGGGTCTTCAAACTATGGCCCTCCAGTTGTTCCCATCATGCCTAGCCATGTCTGTGAATGTCAGAGTTTTACAATGCCTCATGGGATGTGTAGTTCCGCAACAGCTGGAGGGCCATAGTTTGAGAATCCCTGCTGTAAGTCATATCAGACTGTATTTAACCACACCCTTTTAAACCACGCCTACTGTTCGCCCCGACGCACCTACTGTTCGCCACATTTTTTTTTCTTATCAATGACTAGGGCTCACTTTTGATCTTGCACACGGGCCCACTCATTTCATGATATGCCCCTGGACAAGGTGCTTTGCCAGGGAGTCACCCCTGGAAAGGAACTTTCCTGGCCAGCCAGGCTGCATGTGTTGACAAGGGTCTGGAATAAATTTTGGGGGGAACCCCACAACCTTTTTCTTATTTATTTATTTATTTGTATATTTACACAGTTATTTGGCAGGCGGGTGAATGGCTATGTTGCTTGCCTATCCATAGCTTGCCTATCCGTAGAACAATGAACAGCCTATGTTCACAACAAATCTTGTGTTCAACCTCAAACCCCAATTCCTGGTTGCTGCTCCTCTTTCTCAATAATTGAGAAGACATTACACAACATGAATTCCTGTGACTACATAATGATCCTAAAGCAGAGTGAGTAAAAAAAATTAAAGGTATCTGGTTAGAACAAAGACATAAAATCTTCAACATCTATAGAATATTTTTGATTGGATCAAAATTATTTTATGAATCTCAGAGCAGTACATTCTCAAAGTATCTTCATGTAGTGTCCAGGACAGTGGAGGCTTTTCATAGTGTTGAGAGATATTGTGGACATAAGGTAACACTAATATTATATTATTAGGTATTTTAACATCTACAGTTTTCAGCTATACAGAACATCCAATAGCACTTTAATGCTAATTGCTGTGAAAAAATGGCATACAATTTGAAAGCATTTTATGCAAAAGTAACAGCAAATGCTACATTTTAGTAGCACCTGCACACTTAATGTTTTTCTACTCTACAAAGATATAATTTTAAAATAATCTTCATAGTGTTAGCAGCTCTGCCTCCCAAAGCTACTCTTCCGCACAAATAAAAAGAAATGGTTTAAATGAATATCAGCCAATGCATAAAAATCTCATTGATTATTACACAAATGTAGTCCTTTGTAAACAAGCCATATATCAAATAAATCAACCAATCTAAATCAGTAGCATTGCTATGCAAATTACATGTGGCATGTCCATTATTGAATTCAACAATGCCAAGTTTAATTTATAAGGTATTTGCATATTATTATTTTTTTTGTATAAGGTCCACTGACCTACTGCGCTGTCCACTGCCCCCTTCCCTCCCCTCAAGAAGCACTGTGAAAAAAATTATTAAGAAAATTAAAAGAAAAAATAATAAAAAATAAAATTGTAAAAAAAAACTGCTGACACCATCCACTGCCCTGTTGACACCATCCTGCACATACCACCCACTGCCATACACTCCACACCCCTCTCCTGCACATATTACCCACGCCGTACACTACACTGTACATTCCCTATTTAACAATACCACGTTCTGCACTCATCTCAGACTCTATTTAACCACACCCCTTTAAGCCACACCCACTATTTAGTGCAATTTAAACTACAGCGTCTGTTCGTCCCGAGGTGCTAAGCACGCAAAAATTTTTTTGTTTATCAATGACTAGGGCCCACTTTTGATCTTGCACATGGGCCCACTCATTTCATGATATGCCCCTGGACAAGGTGCTTTGCCAGGGAGTCCCCCCTGGCAAGGAACTTTTCTGGCCAGCCAAGCTGCATGAGTTGACAAGGGTCTGGTATGAATTTTGTGTAGGGATGCAACGAAATTTCTGCGGCCAAAACATATCGGCCAAAAATAGTGTTTTCGCCACATTGGCGAAAGAAAAGAATTGCCGATAATGGCAGCGATAATTGTGCATGCGCAGTAGCGGTGGGGGCGCCGCCAGGTGATGTCACTCGCTGTGTGTACAGCATGCACATTCCTCGCTGGACTCCTGAGCACATTCCCTGCGGTTGAGACACTGGAGTTGGGAGCACTTTCCCCGTGGATGGAGACTGGAGTCGAGAGCAGGTTCCTCATGGTTGAGACGCAGCTGGGATTCGGGAGACGTAAGCATACAGGGCTGCATTCAGCATTAGAGAGTGGGCACTGTCCCTCCTGAATTGCTACTATTACTACTATTCGCCTGTGAGCATTGCCACTGGAGATCTTTCCAACTCTTTTCCCTTAAACTAACTGACAATCCAACTAGTACAGTATAAAAAAATAAAAAACATTAAATGCATGCTATTTAAAAAGGGATATTCATGTAACTACTATTTAGTAAGTTCTACTACTACTAATCTATATAACAAGGTAATGCATGTTTGAACTGCTATTTAGAAAGAGAGAGATAGCATTCAGTAGTTTTTGTTATACTACACTGACATGATTTTTTTAAAATGCTACTAGTAGTAGTAGACACTAGTACTGGTAATAATATTCTACTGTACTGAATATATCAAATAGCATGCAATCAATATATATATTTTTATTCTTTGGTACAAGATGTTCTACAGTGCAGAGAGCAGACATAACTAACTACCTTGTATGGCAAGAGCGCTGCACTGTTAAAAAAAAAAAGATTGGTTAGGTTAGGCTTTTTTTTATAGCTGCCTGGGGTTTCTTTTTAAAATTGAATTAGTCCTCCTTTTTTTCTCCCTCAGACTTTACTCCAATTATAGATCATTCTTCTGCGCTGTGTCTGCAGAGTGGAAATATTTGAAAGTTTCTGATAAAGACCCTAAATTTGTAATCTGCAGTCTTTGCTCAGCAGAAATTTCAAGAGGATGTACAGTGCCAAGGCATTTTTCAACAACAGGTTTGATATACCACCTGAAAACACATCATCCAGTTTAGCATACAGAATACAAGCAAACAGTACCGCTTCCAAAAAGTGCCTCAGGCTCAACATTATCTGTGGCCTCAGTCTTCGAAATGGTTAAAAAAACTGTACAAGTGACAGTCCCAAAGCTTGTGGCATTACAGAGAGAATTATGGAGTTTATTGCATTAGACGACCAGCCATTCTCTGTTGTGGAGGTCATTGGATTCCAAAGGCTCATGCAACATATTGAGCCACGTTACACACTACGAAGCAGACGCTACTTTGCAGATACCTGTCTACCTGAATTGTTTGGCAGTTACAAAACACAATTATGAGCTTATGACTACAGACATCACAGCAATCAGTTTTACTACCGACATTTGGAGCTCAGATGTTAGTCCAACTAGCATGCTTAGCCTGACAGCACAGTGTATAGATGCCAAATTTCAATTGCAAAACATCCTACTTAATGCACATGAGTTTGGATCACATGGATCACATACTGCAGCAGCAATATCTGCATATCAATGCTTGACACTTGGCACATTGAGAAGTCTAATGTGCATCTGATTGTCCGAAATAATGTGCGGAACATGGCAAAGGTTATGGTGGAGTCAGCGCACCATATCAGATATAGTATCAAAAGGAACAAAAATAGTGGGTCACTTTAAGCATTCTCCGCTTGCTTATTCCAGATTACAAGCCTTGCAGATACATATTGGCATGCCACCGAAACAACTGCAGCAAGATGTAGCCACTCATTGGAACAGCACCTACTATATGCTGCAAAGTCTTTTCGTACAAAAGCGTGTTTTAGCTGCGTACATTGTGGATTACAAGCTGCTGGCAACACTGAGTGCACATCAGTGGATGTTAGTTGAAAATAGTTTGTCTCTTCTATCTCCATTTGAACAGTTAACGAAAGAAAAAAGCTCAGCTAATGCTTCCATTGCTGAAGTTATTCCTTTGATTGCTGTACTGAAGTGTCTGCTAGGAAAAGAAGCAGAAACAGACCATGACATAAAAAAGGCTAAAACCACTTTACTGGAGGCGGTTAACAACCGGTTTCAAGACATCGAGTCCAACGCCCTGTACTGCATTGCAACAGTTCTAGATACTCGATTTAAAGAGCATTATTTTAATGTGGAGAAAAAGCAGCATGCACAGGAAATGATACAGGCATACATGGAGGTGATGGAAGCATCTGATGAAGGAGTTTCAAGGTGTAGCACAGAGGAAAGTATACCAGAGAAATGGTCACATACAAGTGAAGAGTAGGGATGAGCCGAAGACCCCCCTGTTCGGTTCGCACCAGAACATGCGAACAGGAAAAAAGTTCGCTCGAACACGCGAACACCGTAAAGTCTATGGGACACGAACATGAATAATCAAAAGTGCTAATTTTAAAGGCTTATATGCAAGTTATTGTCATAAAAAGTGTTTGGGGACCTGGGTCCTGCCCCAGGGGACATGGATCAATGCAAAAAAAAGTTTTAAAAACGGTCGTTTTTTCAGGAGCAGTGATTTTAATAATGCTTAAAGTCAAACAATAAAAGTGTAACATCCCTTTAAATTTCGTAGCTGGGGGGTGTCTATAGTATGCCTGTAAAGGGGCGCATGTTTCCCGTGTTTAGAACAGTCTGACAGCAAAATGACATTTGGAAGGAAAAAAACCATTTAAAACTACCCGCGGCTATTGCATTGCCAACAATACACATAGAAGTTCGTTGATAAAAACGGCATGGGAATTCCCCACAGGGAAACCCCGAACCAAATTTTTTTTAAAAAAATGACGTGGGGTTCCCCCTAAATTCCATACCAGACCTGAAGGGTCTGGTATGGATTTTAAGGGGAACCCCGCGCCAAAAAAAAAAAAAACGCGTGGGGTCCCCCCAAAAATCCATACCAGACCCTTATCTGAGCACGCAACCTGGGAGGCCACAGGAAAAGAGGGGGGGATGAGAGTGCGGCCCCCCTCCCTCCTGAACCATACCAGGCCACATGCCCTCAACATTGGGAGGGTGCTTTGGGGTAGCCCCCCAAAACACCTTGTCCCCATGTTGATGAGGACAAGGGCCTCATCCCCACAACCCTGGCCGGTGGTTGTGGGGGGTCTGTGGGTGGGGGGCTTATAGGAATCTGGAAGCCCCCTTTAACAAGGGGACCCCCAGATCCTGCCCCCCTCTGTGTGAAATGGTAAGGGGGTACTTACCCCTACCATTTCACTAAAAAACTGTCAAAAATGTTAAAAATGACAAGAGACAGTTTTTGACAATTCCTTTATTTAAATGCTTCTTCTTTCTTCTATCTTCCTTCATCTTCTTCTTCTTCTGGTTCTTTTGGTTTTTCTGGTTCTTCCTCCGGCGTTCTCGTCCAGCATCTCCTCCGCGGCGTCTTCTATCTTCTTCTCCTCGGGCCGCTCCGCACCCATGGCATGAGGGGAGGCTCCCGCTCTTCTCTTCATCTTCTTCTTCATTGTCTTCTCTTCTTCCTTCTTCTCTTCTTCATTTTCTTCTCCGGGCCGCTCCGCATCCATGCTGGCATGGAGGGAGGCTCCCGCTGTGTGACGGAATCTCCTCGTCTGATGGTTCTTAAATAATGGGGGGCGGGGTCACCGGGTGGCCCCGCCCCCCCGTTGACACACGGTGACTTGACGGGACTTCCCTGTGACGTCACGGGGAATGCCACAGGAAGATGTCGAAGGGAGTGTAGACAGCGATGGCCTGAATTCTGTCTGGTTGGACAAAAAATGCAGGCTGTTGTAATACCACAGCCTGGGGACATATATGTCATCTGCTGATGCTCCAGATCTCTGTGAGTCCATCACCTTGTTGAGCTCCCTTTTAAAAGTACTCCTCAGGTTTGAGATTTTTGTCTTGACATAGTTGATGTCTGCCCTGGGGTACACTGGCTTCACCAACTCAAGCAGTTTCTTCAACGCTGCCTTCCTCAAGATTTTATTGGAATAATCTCGACTCTTGAACTTCCAGAGACAGGGCAGCTCCTGGTACAGGTCAATAAATTGGGGCAAAAAATCAGGCGCAGTAAATATATCCGTCATGATAAATGATATGATGCCTGCAAGACAGAACACAAGACATAACATAATGTCTGGCTTATCTCATAAGCTGCTCCCAATCTAGGCCTCAATCTAAACAGTATAGGCCACTACCCACCTATGCCCCAATTTCCAATTGTCCTTTCGTTTTCTGGCTCCTTTCGTGTGTTGGCGATGGTGATCGTTCGTCCTCCACTCCAAGATCGTTCCTACAGCCGTTACATTGACCGTGCGTTATGGCTTTATATACACCGAGCATGCATGAAACTCTGCTCTCAGTACGTCATGACGCTGGGGTGTGACCATCTCTCTTCTACATGCTACACACACACGAGGCGGAACATTCGGGAGGGACAACATGGTGGACTCGGCAGATTCCAGGCAGCCCCGCGGTGGTGTAGCTCATAGGAGGCAAAAAGCAACCCCCATGAGCAAGGATGAGATGGTGGAGATGGTGCGCATCCTAGAGAAGCACGACTAGGACTGCAAGCGGTGCAATTATGAAAGGCCCAACAGCCAAAGGGATAGCATTTTGGAGAAGGTCATCGCCGTTATGCAGGGTGATTTTTTTGGTGCAACGAACAAAGGACCAAATCAGAAAACAATGGTCTGATCTCAAACACCATGAGCAAGACCAGATGGAGTCCATACATAAGATCATCAAAAAAAGTAAGCAATATTTGTATCTAACCAATGTGAATATGTGTAAATTAGCTGTCTGTATATGTGCTTACTCCAAGTAGCTCTAGAGAATTATATATAAAGTTTTCTATAATCTTTTTCAGAATTGTTATTTTAAAGATGAAGTAAAATAGAAAGCAGATATGAACATTCTTATTTGGTTCTGTTTTTGGACATTTCTCTATTTTTGGACCTAATTTTTTTCTCTTCTTTCAACAGGGAGGCACCAAAAAATGAGGCAACAGCCAAGCCACCAGAAGGAGCGAAGGGAGGCTACCCTCGCTCGGGGCCCAACAGGGGAGGCAACAAGGCCATCTTTCCACCAAAAATGTAAGTGACAACTTAAAACACACTCATTTAGCCACTGACAGAGATGGTTGTAGGTGGGCCAAAGGCCATGGGCTTAGGGCAGAACTTAAGGGGAAAATCACACTTTCTGGTTGCTGCCTGGCTCATCAGTGCCCAATAATGCAGCCTTGCTAGTGTAGACATGGCTAGAGGAGAGGCCCCGGGGATCACAGTCACACAGAGTCACGCCTGCTAGAATGATCATCATATATCCCCTATCCCATAGGAGACAAGAGGGGTGAGGGGCAACTGCAGGACTTTTTCAATGTTGGCACTTGCCCAGGGTTTGCCCTCTGTAAAATGACACCACCTTCCCTTTTCTATACATTTTTCACTGTAAAAAAGAGTGCAGCATGGTGGAGTCCACTAGTCAGGAGCAAACATTGTCATCAGACCAAGTGCAAGGTTGGTTAACTAATGTATTAAAATGGATGCTAGAAACAGATGGGACTAGGGGTTGCTAAACCACTTGCCGACCGCCTCCCGCCTATATACGTGAGCAGAATGGCACGGGCAGGCAAAATCACGTACCTGGTACGTGATTGCCTTCCCGCGGGCGGGGGGTCCGATCGGACCCCCCCCCGGTGCCAGCTGCGGTCGGCATTTGGCTGGGAGAAGTGAGAGACGAGGGGGAGGCCATCCGATCGTGGCCCCCCTCGCGATCGCTCCCATCCAATGAGAAACATCCTCTGCCTCTGTATAGTACACAGAGGCAGAGGATGTGATGTCATCTCTCCTCGGCTCGGGAGTTTCCGTTCCGGCCCGAGGAGAGACGACATGTAAGTAAGTGCACAACACAAACACACACAGTAGAACATGCCAGGCACACTAAACACCCCGATCCCCCCCCCCCCGATCCCCCCCCCAATCACCCCCCCCCCCCCCTGTCACAAACTGACACCAAGCAGGTTTTTTTTTTTTTTTTTTTTTTTTTCTGATTGCTGCATAGTGTCAGTTTGTGACAGTTACAGTGTTAGGACAATTAGGGTTAGCCCCCTGTAGGTCTAGGGTACCCCCCTAACCCCCCCTAATAAAGTTTTAACCCCTTGATCACCCCCCATCACCAGTGTCACTAAGCGATCATTTTTCTGATCGCTGTATTAGTGTCGCTGGTGACGCTAGTTAGTGAGGTAAATATTTAGGTTCGCCGTCAGCGTTTTATAGCGACAGGGACCCCCATATACTATCTAATAAATGTTTTAACCCCTTGATTGCCCCCTAGTTAACCCTTTCACCACTGATCACCGTATAACTGTTACGGGTGACGCTGGTTAGTTCGTTTATTTTTTATAGTGTCAGGGCACCCGCCGTTTATTACCGAATAAAGGTTTAGCCCCCTGATCGCCCGGCGGTGATATGCGTCACCCCAGGCAGCGTCAGGTTAGCGCCAGTACCGCTAACACCCACGCACGCAGCATACGCCTCCCTTAGTGGTATAGTATCTGAACGCATCAATATCTGATCCGATCAGATCTATACTAGTGTCCCCAGCAGTTTAGGGTTCCCAAAAACGCAGTGTTAGCGGGATCAGCCCAGATACCTGCTAGCACCTGCGTTTTGACCCTCCGCCCAGCCTAGCCCAGCCCACCCAAGTGCAGTATCGATCGATCACTGTCACTTACAGAACACTAAACGCATAACTGCAGCGTTCGCAGAGTCAGGCCTGATCCCTGCGATCGCTAACAGTTTTTTTGGTAGCGTTTTGGTGAACTGGTAAGCACCAGCCCCAGGCAGCGTCAGGTTAGCGCCAGTACCGCTAACACCCACGCACGCACCGTACACCTCCCATAGTGGTATAGTATCTGAACGGATCAATACCTGATCCGATCAGATCTATACTGGCGTCCCCAGCAGTTTAGGGTTCCCAAAAACGCAGTGTTAGCGGGATCAGCCCAGATACCTACTAGCACCTGCGTTTTGCCCCTCCGCCCGGCCCAGCCCAGCCCACCCAAGTGCAGTATCGATCGATCACTGTCACTTACAGAACACTAAACGCATAACTGCAGCGTTCGCAGAGTCAGGCCTGATCCCTGCGATCGCCAACAGTTTTTTTGGTAGCGTTTTGGTGAACTGGCAAGCGCCAGCGACCTAGTACACCCCGGTCGTAGTCAAACCAGCACTGCAGTAACACTTGGTGACGTGGCAAGTCCCATAAGTGCAGTTCAAGCTGGTGAGGTGGCAAGCACAAGTAGTGTCCCGCTGCCACCAAAAAGACAAACACAGGCCCGTCGTGCCCATAGTGCCCTTCCTACTGCATTGGCCAATCCTAATTGGGAACCCACCGCTTCTGCAGCGCCCGTACTTCCCCCATTCACATCCCCAACCAAATGCAGTCGGCTGCATGAGAGGCATTTTTATGTCCTCCCGAGTACCCCTACCCAACGAACCCCCCCAAAATAGATGTTGTGTCTGCAGCAAGCGCGGATATAGGCGTGACACCCGCTATTATTGTCCCTCCTGTCCTGACAATCCTGGTCTTTGCATTGGTGAATGTTTTGAACGTTACCATTCACTAGTTGAGTATTAGTGTAGGATACAGCATTCCACAGACTAGGCGCACTTTCACAGGGTCTCCCAAGATGCCATCGCATTTTGAGAGACCCGAACCTGGAACCGGTTACAGTTATAAAAGTTACAAGTTTGCAAAAAAAACACAAACAAAAATGAAAAAAAATAGTTGTTGTTTTATCCTCTCTCTCTATTCTCTCTCTATTGTTCTGCTCTTTTTTACTGTATTCTATTCTGCAATGTTTTATTGTTATTATGTTTTATCATGTTTGCTTTTCAGGTATGCAATTTTTTATACTTTACCGTTTACTGTGCTTTATTGTTAACCATTTTTTGGTCTTCAGGTACACCATTCACGTCTTTGAGTGGTTATACCAGAATGATGCCTGCAGGTTTAGGTATCATCTTGGTATCATTCTTTTCAGCCAGCGGTCGGCTTTCATGTAAAAGCAATTCTAGCAGCTAATTAGCCTCTAGACTGCTTTTACAAGCAGTGGGAGGGAATGCCCCCCCCCACCGTCTTCCGTGTTTTTCTCTGGCTCTCCTGTCTCAACAGGGAACCTGAGAATGCAGCCGGTGATTCAGCCAGCTGACCATAGAGCTGATCAGAGACCAGAGTGGCTCCAAACATCTCTATGGCCTAAGAAACCGGAAGCTACGAGCATTTTATGACTTAGATTTCGCCGGATGTAAACAGCGCCATTGGGAAATTGGGGAAGCATTTTATCACACCGATCTTGGTGTGGTCAGATGCTTTGAGGGCAGAGGAGAGATCTAGGGTCTAATAGACCCCAATTTTTTCAAAAAAGAGTACCTGTCACTACCTATTGCTATCATAGGGGATATTTACATTCCCTGAGATAACAATAAAAATGATTTAAAAAAAAAAAAAAAAAATGAAAGGAACAGTTTAAAAATAAGATAAAAAAGCAAAAAAATAATAAAGAAAAAAAAAAAGCACCCCTGTCCCCCCTGCTCTCGCGCTAAGGCGAACGCAAGCGTCGGTCTGGCGTCAAATGTAAACAGCAATTGCACCATGCATGTGAGGTATCACCGCGAAGGTCAGATCGAGGGCAGTATTTTTAGCAGTAGACCTCCTCTGTAAATCTAAAGTGGTAACCTGTAAAGGCTTTTAAAGGCTTTTAAAAATGTATTAAATTTGTTGCCACTGCACGTTTGTGCGCAATTTTAAAGCATGTCATGTTTGGTATCCATGTACTCGGCTTAAGATCATCTTTTTTATTCCATCAAACATTTGGGCAATATAGTGTGTTTTAGTGCATTAAAATTTAAAAAAGTGTGTTTTTTCCACAAAAAATGCGTTTGAAAAATCGCTGCGCAAATACCGTGTGAAAAAAAAAAATGAAACACTCACCATTTTAATCTGTGGGGCATTTGCTTTAAAAAAATATATAATGTTTGGGGGTTCAAAGTAATTTTCTTGCAAAAAAAAATAATTTTTTCACGTAATCAAAAAGTGTCAGAAAGGGTTTTGCCTTCAAGTGGTTAGAAGAGTGGGTGATGTGTGACATAAGCTTCTAAATGTTGTGCATAAAATGCCAGGACAGTTCAAAACCCCCCCAAATGACCCCATTTTGGAAAGTAGACACCCCAAGCTATTTCCTGAGAGGCATGTCGAGTCCATGGAATATTTTATATTGCGACACAAGTTGCGGGAAAGAGACACATTTTTTTTTTTTTTTGCACAAAGTTGTCACTAAATGATATATTGCTCAAACATGCCATGGGGATATGTGAAATTACACCCCAAAATACATTCTGCTGCTTCTCCTGAGTACGGGGATACCACATGTGTGGGACTTTTTGGGAGCCTAGCTGCGCACGGGACCCCGAAAACCAAGCACCGCCTTCAGGCTTTCTAAGGGCGTAAATTTTTGATTTCACTCTTCACTGCCTATCACAGTTTCGGAGGCCATGGAATGCCCAGGTGGCACAAAACCCCCCAAAATGACCCCATTTTGGAAAGTAGACACCCCAAGCTATTTGCTGAGAGGTATAGTGAGTATTTTGCAGACCTCACTTTTTGTCACAAAGTTTTGAAAATTGAAAAAAGAAAATTTTTTTTTTCTGGTCTTTCTTCATTTTCAAAAACAAATGAGAGCTGCAAAATACTCACCATGCCTCTCAGCAAATAGCTTGGGGTGTCTACTTTCCAAAATGGGGTCATTTGAGGGGGTTTTGTGCCACCTGGGCATTTTATGGCCTTCAAAACTGTGATAGGTAGTGAGGCGTGAAATCAAAAATTTATGCCCTTAGAAATCCTGAAGGCGTTGCTTGGTTTTCGGGGCCCCGAACGCGGCTAGGCTCCCAAAAAGTCCCACACATGTGGTATCCCCATACTCAGGAGAAGCAGCTGAATGTATTTTGGGGTGCAATTCCACATATGCCCATGGCCTGTGTGAGCAATATATCATTTAGTGACAACTTTTTGTAAATTTTTATTTATTTTTTTGTCATTATTCAATCACTTGGGACAAAAAAAATAAATATTCAATGGGTTCAACATGCCTCTCAGCAATTTCCTTGGGGTGTCTACTTTCCAAAATGGGGTCATTTGGGGGGGTTTTGTACTGCCCTGCCATTTTAGCACCTCAAGAAATGACATAGGCAGTCATAAACTAAAAGCTGTGTAAATTACAGAAAATGTACCCTAGTTTGTAGACGCTATAACTTTTGCGCAAACCAATAAATATACGCTTATTGACATTTTTTTTACCAAAGACATGTGGCCGAATACATTTTGGCCTAAATGTATGACTAAAATTTTTTTTATTGGATTTTTTTTATAACAAAAAGTAGAAAATATCATTTTTTTTCAAAATTGTCGGTCTTTTTCCGTTTATAGCGCAAAAAATAAAAACGCAGAGGTGATCAAATACCATGAAAAGAAAGCTCTATATGTGGGAAGAAAAGGACGCAAATTTCATTTGGGTACAGCATTGCATGACCGCGCAATTAGCAGTTAAAGCGACGCAGTGCCGAATTGTAAAAAGTGCTCTGGTCAGGAAGGGGGTAAAATCTTCCGGGGCTGAAGTGGTTAATGAATGGTGTATTGTTTCTTTTAGAGGAAAATGAGTGTGGTCATCTTACCCTGGATGTGGGTTTGGAGGCATGGGATCTAACTCCTGGACCCAGCATTGCCCTTTCCATTGTGGACGTCAAATTCCCTGACGCAAGTCACACTTCGGGCCAAAGCGACCTCGAAGAGGAAGAAAGTATTCAGGAGCCTCTTGTTTGCGCAAGTAAGTATTTTTGGAATCTGACTTCAAATGTGACTACATGTCGAGTGTTTAGCTGAACAAACAAAACACCCACTCCACACATTAGCAAAGTATGTAGTGCCTTAACATTAACATGGAGAAGGAAGAGGTGGAAGAAGCTGTCATTTTTGCTAGGTACCCAAGATTTAAAGACCCAGGCACCAGAGCCAAGGTTACTGAGTAGTTGCAGTGTGTACATTCCTTGTAGTGTAGGTGTCTGAAGGGCAAGCAGGTTGCAAGCAACAATAGACTGGTTAGGTAGGTATTTTCTGAATTTGACTAGTAACTTGACCATAACTCACTATGTAGGGCCTCAGCCACTTGACCATTGTTCCCTTAATCCTTTTTGTATTCTTATTAGGTCACAATCTTCCAAGATGCACAATTGGCCAAATGAGTTCAGATATGTTGCATTGTTTGAAGGATCTGGAGCAAATAAAGGAGACTACCACTGCTTTACAGCGAAGAATCAGAGATTTTGTAGACATGTAGACATGCTTGCCAAATTTGGCAAGCATGTCTACAAAATCTCTGATTCTTCGCTGTAAAGCTCCAGATCCTTCAAACAATGCAACATATCTGAACTCATTTGGCCAATTGTGCATCTTGGAAGATTGCATAGCATCGGTTGCCCTGATGTTGGGAATGCAGCTATGGACGATTGCAGTGAATAGATAGCATTGTCATTATGCAGGCCTGTACTCACTACGTCTGATGATTTGGATCCATCCGCATCTTTGATTTGGCTGGGCTTTGGGAGACTGGGGTTGCTGGAGAGGATTCGTGTTGAGAGGAGGATGCTTATCTATGTTGTATGTCTTGTGGATGGTCCTCGGGGAGGTCTGTGTAGGCCGCGGAGTGTCGCGCTGTTGCTCCGGCAGCGCCATCTTCGCTTCTTCCCTGCTCCCGGCCAGGCAGGAAGAAAAAGGTCGTTTCGGGCCTCTGTCCTGGCTCCTTTTTGCGGGACGTCTCGGTGGCGGATCCCATGGGAGTGCGTGTGTGTGTCCGAGAGGCTGGATGGAGCTTTGTTTGTGCCCGTTCGTCGCTGTTTGTCCGGTCGGCGGTGCAGAGCTCACGACTTAGGCTGCTATCCTCGCGTGCGCCCAAGCCACACCCCATATTATTAGGTATTTTAATATCTACAGTTTTCAGCTATACAGAACAACCAATAGCACTTTAATGCTAATTGCTGTGAAAAATGGCATACAACTTGTAAGCACTTTATGCAAAAGTAACAGCAAAAGCTACATTTTAGTAGCACCTGTACACTTACATTTTTTCTGCTCTACAAAGATATCATTTTAAAATAATCTTCATAGTGTTAGCAGCTCTGCCTCCCAAAGCTACTCTTCAGCACAAATAAAAAGTAAGGGTTTAAATTAATATCAGCCAACGCATAAAAATCCCATTGATTTTTACATAAATGTAGTTCTTTGTAAACAAGCCATATATCAAATAAATCAACCAATCTAAATCAGTAGCAATGCTATGCAAATTACATCTGACATGGCTATTATTGAATTTAACAATACCAAGTTGAAATTATAAGTTTGTTTGCATAATATTATTTTTTTTTGTATAAGGTCCACTGCCTTCTTTTTCAAGTTGAAAACTATAGACGTTTTAGATCAGCATACATCCCCATGACTGTGTTAATAAGAGATAAGACTGGTATATTCTGTTTTCGACATAGAAGAAATCCGATTTACAGAATATTTTCTACTACATAATTGCCAATAGTGAGTATAAGATGCAGTCAGTCCTCTCCTCTACACTCCAGTTCAGTCAATATTCCCTTGACAAATGAAAGCCTAAAATGTGTTAGCTAAACAGGCAGCTTGTCTACCATTAGCAATGACAAATGAAGATCACTTACACCTCGCCATGTTAAAAATGAAAAATAAATTACACTTTGGATGACAGAATAAATTCTCTGTATCTGATTATATTTATTTTTTAACTGTCGTAATACTACTATGCTTTTAATCAATATGTGCATTCTTGAATCTGCCATTTTTTCCATATTTGCCATGACAAACAGTACAAATATAGGAAAGTGAAAGAACAGCTCTATAAGACTCAGCAAAGGGCTTGTGGTACAATACCAAATAGCTGGAAGATGAAAGAATGCAATCAACTTCTTGGAAACCAGTCAGTAACGATTAGTGGATTCTGTATAGTACTGCAAAAGAAACAACTACCAATTACAGTTTACAGTTTCCATTTGCCATTTATAAAAAATAAAATATACAAACATTATAACATTGTATTTATGCATAGATGACAAATTCAGTGTGGGAATTTCATGCAGCCTAATGTTTATTTTTATGCTTTTTAAAAAATGTTAACACATTGTTAGACAAAAGGCACACTAGCATTGGACCAGTTAGGTTGGTCCCAGTAATGGAGATAGAATTTCAAATATCTGTTACTTATCTTCCCTAGTATCCATTGTTTCAGTATCAGCTGCTTCCACAGCCTCTGCTTCTCCCAGCCTCATCCACATCTTCACAGCAACTCCGCTGCACCAGCAGCCTCCATTGCTCCCTAGCAGACTGGAGCCACAGCTTCATTTAAGGCATTTCTGCAACTGCAATCCTTGCTGTAGCCTCAGTAAGCATCTCTGGTGCACCATCTCTGCTACTAAAGAACTTGTTTTTATTTGCATGTCACATTTTTTTGTACCATTGTACCAGCACTTGTCCTCATACACATGGGGACAAGCTGCCCCCCACCAATGAATGCCTCTGGTAAGGAAGGGGGCAAGCTTGCCTCTCCATCCCCCCCCCCCCCCCACAAACACACACACACTTTCCTGGCTTACAAGGCTGCATGCTTGGATAACAACAGCCTACGTCTCAGCAGAATCCACTGCCTCAATTTCTGCTGCACCCGAAGCCTTTGCTGCCCCCCAGTTACCTCACAGCCTTTGCAACATCCTTAGCTTCAGCCAAGCCATCTCTGTTCTTACAGTCATTACTGTGTCCTCATTCAGTATCTCTGCTGTGAAATCTCTAGACCCACAGCTTCTAGTCTTCTAGTCTAGTCTGGTACATGCACATACCTTAAAGTGGTTGTTAAGCCACTATAGTATAAGCATGCCATCCCCTCTGTTAAATAACATTATGTGTCCCTGTGCCTGTGCTGTATAAAAAAGATGCAGATGTCTACCTTATATCAGTGCGTCTCCCAGCACTCACGTGACTCCTTGGCTCTCTCCTCTTCTAGGCTGACAGCTATAGCTAGAGGGGCCGAGCACTCCCGCTGAGGTCAGCCGGGGAGGAGAGAGAGCCGAGGAGTCACATGAGCGCCAGGAGATGCTTTGATATAGGTAGAAATGGCATCTTTTTTATACAGAACAGGGACACATAATGTTTTTAACAGAGGGGATGGCATGCTTATACTATAGATAGCAGGAGAGGAGGATTGTGGAGTGGATGGAGCTGACAGGCAGGAAGGGGAGGGGGGAGGAGGACAGAGGAGGACACAGGAGAGCAGAAAGGAGAGCTGTGGATGACGACCACAGTGTCAGAGCTCAGCACACATGATAAACCGTGCTCAGTTTACAGAGGGAAGGGCAGACCAGGCAGGATCAGCCAGGCATTTCAGGTGATACAGAGGGCCAAATTACACAGCACAAACATTGTGCTCTTATTCATGCTTTAAGGGAACAGGATCCAATTTTTTTTCAGGGTAACAAACACTTTAAGTATCCTTAGAGTCCTGCAGTACTCTGATATGCAAATACTGCTTGAAGTATAGCACAGTTGATGTTTTTTATGTATATATATATATATATATATATATATATATATATAGAGAGAGTAAAAGAATGTGCTTTGGGGTGTAATTGTAAGTATTTCCATGCTGTGTGTCAGAAATAACTTGTTAAAATGACAACTTTGTGAAATAAAATCAGATTTTATTTACATTTTTAATTTTCCAAAAAATTGAGGCAAAAATGGCCTACTTTCCAAAAATGGATCATTTTGGGGTGTCTGGCATTTTAGGGCCTCAATAAATTACATGAGCAGTAATAACATCAAAATTGATACATTTCAAATATATATAACATATTTTGTAGAATTTATAACTTTTATCTTGTCTAAATAATATATACTTGTTTGTTTTTGTGTTTTGCTGTAGCTAAATACACTTTGGTCTAAATTTATAAAGAAAGATTATTTATTTGCTAGGTTTTATAGCAGAAACTAAGATAAACTTTTTTTTTTTTTAATGTTTGGTCTTTTTTTTCTTTATATAAAAAAAAATAAAACAAAACCCAGTGGGTTTTAAATGCCACTATAATAAAGCTCTATCTGTCTCAAAAAAAGAATATAAAATTCATTTGGGTATAATTTTGCATGGCCAAGTAATTGTTAGGCAAAGTTTCACAATGCTGAAAACTGAAAAAATGGCATGAACAGGATGGGGATTAACATGCTGGTCTTCAAGAGGCTAATTAATGTAAATGTTGAGGGGTTTGCTCCCATTGGCTAGATTAGGCTTTTTACATCCAAATGCCAGTGTCAGGTAATTCTACCATTAATTGCAACACAGTGCAAAACCCAAAGAAATTTCAAACTTGTACTGTATAATTTATGCTAGATTTTCATAATAACTTTTTAACGAATACTGAATGCCTAGTGTGTGATCATCAATGTGCTTGAGCTAGATCTGCACCCTAGACCCTGTGAAATAGACATCTAGTAGATAAAAACGATAAAGCACAACATATATACAAATTCCATTTTTTTTGTTTGTTTTTTTTTATCCTTTGCTGCATCTACATCCCCTGCAGCCTCTTTGCAGTTACTTCCTGTTGGCACTTTACATAAAAATCTCCCACTTTATAATGTGTGATGAAACAGCAGTAGTCACCGTTGGGAGTCCATGTGACAGGGTGCCAGGTTTAACTCACCTTAAGCAGTCATATTTATTTGTTTCTGCTCAAAAGTAATGTTCACATCAGATCACATAACCAAAAGAGTCCTTATCTTATACATTTACCAAATGTATAAGTCTCTGGAATCATGTTCATTTGATAGTTAACCGATTTGCATTTCACCAGGCTACATGTTAACCTCATACGTAACATCTTTGCAAATTCTATTATTTAATATAATGGAACTACTGCTGAGATGCAGTCTTGATTTAAAAATAATTTATTGTAACCCACAGCAACCCAACAGTTAAAGCGGAGCTCCATCCAAAAGAGGAAGCTCTGCTTGTTTGCACCCTCCGCTGCCACATTTGTTACTTTTTTGGGGGGGGCAGCAGGTACCTGTTTTTGACAGTTACCCGCTCCTACTTCCTGGTGAGAGAGCCGCTTGGCGATCTCTGTCATGTCCGGCCCCTCCTCCTTCCGCCCAAATGGCGATTCTCCATCATGTCCGGCCCCTCCTCCTTCCCCCCGCTGCCTTCTGGGACCTGTGTGTGTCCCAGAAGATGACGGGACCATTCACAAAGCGCAGCGCGACTCGCGCATGCACAGTAGGAATGCCCCTTAGGAAGGAAGTTCCCTTACTTGCAATGCCAATGCCTGCACCCAAAGCCGATGGACAAATTGGCTTGGGGTGCTGGCATCGCGGGATCCCTGGACAAGTAAGTGTCCTTATATTAAAAGTTAATTTTAAGTTTAAGTTTTAATTTAAGTTTATTTCTTTTTTTCCCCAGGCTGGAACTCCGCATTAAATACACATGTATATAAATGTGCCACGCTACTCCTAACCAAAAATCAATACAACCTAAGCTGTAAAGTATTCTGGATGATATGTGTAACATAAAACAGTGAATTCCAAAATAATCCAATCATAATATAAAGTGCTCGTAAAATAATGATCCAATCATAATGTAAAGTGCTCATGCTCTGTGAATCACACACAGTCCATAATTATATAAATATAATCAACACAGTCCATATAAAGTGATAAGGTGTCTTCATGCAATGTGCACTCCTCACCTTTCAGTTGTACCCTCACCTTAAGGGCTTAGAAAATAAGCCAAAAGATGTTTTCAGCAGATATCCTGGACCATCCTTCTATCTCCTATAAGTATACTGGCTGCTGTGTGCTGGTACTCCTCCCTGGTCACCTCCTGCTCCTGATAATAGCCCAGCTTTAAGAGGATACCAGTTTTCTCCTGGTCACTTCCAATAAGCCTCCTCGCATATGCCACATAGGAAGAATAATAGAGGCATACAATAGTGTGATATCATCTAAAAAATGTTTAATCTTAAAAAACGCTCAAAGTTCATACAAGTCACATTTACATAGTAACAGAATGCTTCTAAAGTGCTGTAATGCTGTGGTGGTGAGGGGGGGATTACGGTCACCTGAATCCCGGATCTGCAGCTCCGGTTTCTCAGCTTTCAATCTATCCTCTGCCTCCTCTCCAGATCACTTCCTGCTTCCCACACGTCAGACAATCAGGCTCCTCCTACCGGTTTCGTCACAAATCTCATGACTTCCTCTGAGATAGGAGATAGAGGGATGGTCCAGGATATCTGCTGAAAACATCTTTTGGCTTATTTTCTAAGCCCTTAAGGTGAGGGTACAACTGAAGGGGGAGCAGTGCACATTGCATTAAGACACCTTATCACTTTATATGGACTGTGTTGATTATATTTATATCATTATGGACTGTGTGTGATTCATGGAGCACGAGCACTTTAAATTATGATTGGATTATTATTTTACGAGCACTTTATATTATGATTGGATTATTTTGTAATTCACTGTTTTATGTTACACATATCATCCAGATTACTTTACAGCTTAGGTTGTATTGATTTTTGGTTAGGAGTAGCGCGGCACATTTATATACATTTGTTTTTTCACATTGTGGGGAAGTGTGGGAAGGGCAGGCAGCTTTTTCAGTTTTTAGTTCACGGTAGTTTATCGTTTTTTGGCAGCTCATGAGGTCTCACCCATTTCTTATCCGCGTTAAATACACACCAACAAAATGACCAAATAGAATTTTTTTGTCCAATACTGTTTATAAAAGCTCCCTAATTTTTCAATTATAAACTTAAAAAAAAAATTAACCTTTACACATTAGCATTGCAATTTACACCAAGAAGAACACAAGCCTTAAAAACATCAGTCTGTCACCAAAAAAATTCTGCTAATAACGAAATTTGACAAACACATTTTAAATATTTTAACTACTTCAGCTCTCATACCTTTTATATCCCTTATGGACCAGAGTAACATTTTACATTTTCACTAGTTATTCAGGAATACATTGTTGTAGGGGACAAACTAGGCTTTCTTTGGGCAATATTGGTTTGCAAAAACAACATTAATTTATTTCGGCTAGGGTTTTGCTTAAACAGCTCCAAAAACACTGCTTAAAGGAAAACTATTACCTGAAGAAAAAAAATTTGCTCAATCCTTGTGGTCCCTGTTGACAAATTTGTCCCCCATTAAAATCCAAGCACTGGAAGTTAAATAAAATAAATTTTTATATTTTCTGTCATTGCTGACTGTAGCTCCACCCATCCTGAAGCCTAAAAATATGGGCGTTCCCATGGGGGCAGTTAGAGCCAAGACTGAGGCCTACATCCCTCTCCGTTCTGCAGTGCCAAGTTTCCTCACCTCTCACCTTTAATACACACAAAGTCTGGAGCTGCAACCTGCTATTCAGGGGACTGAAGAGAGTAAACTGTCAACTTCTGTTGTGAACGATTACAGGCAGGGGATGGGGCTAGCTATCCAACAACGCAGCTCAGCAACCCCTGTACAGATGGGGACAAGTGCTATGTGAATGGATTTCACTGGGGAATGTACCATGCTGAATTTTTTGATAGTTCTTCTTTTAAGCTTTTGGAAATATTTTGCAAAGGTTTGGTTTATGATGGTCTCCAAACTAGCATCTGCAATTTAATGCCTCTGTAAAATAGACTTTACTTTTTTTTCAATTTCAACAAGACTGTTAACAGAGCTTTATGTTAATGTTTAAGCATGGGTCGAGTTTAAGAAAACAGTTTTCACAGTTTGCTATTTTTACATTTATCAGCTCAGTAGGCACTCAAACATTTAATTTATAAATTAGATGCCAGGCAGATCAACCTTTATGGTGCACAAATAAAAATGAAAGAAACAGACTTTTAAAAACTAATTGACAAAATAGACTGTCAGCAAACATTAGACTCAGAACAGGCAAGTTAGAAAAGGTTATGTCACTTTAGAATACATTAAACATTTATTATCTTGGTTTCAGGAAAAAAAAAAAAAAAAAACATTTACAAAGCTTTTCCCAATAAGAAGTCCTGTTTCCAAACATTAACACAATAAACGTCTTGTTACATAAAATTCTGTTTTTGTTACTTAGTAAATTGACTTTCCAGCTGTTATATCAGCAATCAAAACATACATAATAGAGAAAACAGAAATGAAAAGGAGATAAGCATTGTAAATGAAATGTTACATATTCGTATCTCACATCAAAATGAAACGTAATGTCAAATAATAGGGAATAATAGAAACATAAAACAGAATTTGGAAATTTGAAAACCCTGCAACACAAAGGAATTGTGAGGTCGCATGAGTAAAAGTTCACACTGTGATTTTCTAAGGCTACCTTCACACTGTAGCCACTCCGGCATTTTTTTTACTCCTAGTGACCACCGATGCATTTTTTATTTTCCCTGACACTGTGGCATTTATTACTACCACCGAAAAGAGGGCATATTTTACTCCCACTGAGGCAGAGGTATTTTCAACTCACACTGGCCAATGGCTGAGGGGAATTTTTTACTCCCACACACACAGGAAAATGTTTTATTTCCACTGACCACTAGAATAGGGACATTAACCACTGAGCTTAGGGCATTTGTTGATTCCACTGTCCACTGATATGATATTTTTTACTCCTATTGACCATTAATGCAAAGGCATGTTTTGACGCGCACTGACCACTTACTCTAGGTCATGTTTCCCTTACACTGATTACTGATGTAGGGCATATATTACTCCCACTGACCACTGATGCAGTGGCATTTTTAACTCCCACTGACCACAGATGAATGGTTATTTAATACTCCCACTCACAAAAGGGCATTTTTTAATCCTACTTACCACCAACATTATGACTTTTTTTTACTTCCAATTTCTAAAGTCTGGTCCCCAAACAGCGTGACAGACAGTTAACTGGCCTTTTTTCAAAAAGTTTAGGGACCCCTGATTAATAGCCACCACCTTCACCACACAATATATGCAAATAATAAACAAAATATAAATAAAAAAAAAAAGAATATATAGTTACAGTCCATTTTAGTTGTAGTATATAAACACTCTACCTTTTTCTACATTAATTTCACCACCTTCTCGACCGTGGATTCACTCCATAGTTAGGCCTGTAGAAGGGGCTAGAGGTCTTAGCACATAGCCTTGTATTCTCCTCTGGTCCTTCATCCTTCCAGTGACGTCACTTCTGGTGTACATTCCACGCTGGTTAGCTTGGCTTCCCGGGGCTCCTCCAGGCTCCTGAGAGGGCAAACTCCCTCCCCCCAGCACCTGGAACATCCCACAGCGGTCCTGCAGATTGGATTTAGGAGGAATCTACACCCATATACTCTGCACCAGATGAGCCTTTGTATCGTATACCTGTTGTAAATGTTTTTTATTCATGGTATTAACGTTTTTACTGAGTACTAGTTACTACACTTAGCTGGCACTTTCTTGCCTTTGTTCCTTTCTCTCATTGACTACATAGGGTCTGTCACAACTCAGGTGGTACCGCGCATCCCCTCCAGTATATCTCGTTCCACACAGATCAGAGACTGTTTTTTTGATTGTTTCACCATTGTTTTCATAGACTTTTTAATGCTGACTGGTTTTAACAATACCCGTGTGCCGGATTACTTCCTTTCATTGGGTTCATGTGACGTCTAAATAATTGGAAAATATATTGTGTCTTTTCAATATTACTTTCACAACTGGGTATCTGTCCCTTCACCAACTTTTACACCACTTCTAATTATCCTTCAATAAACTCTCCATAACTCCTTTCCTTGTATCTCATGAAGTAAAAACTCTAATGGTGTAGTATTGCAAACACAATATTATAAGAATTTTGAACTCAGGTCTGTATGATTAAAACCTTATTTAACCACTTCAATACAGGGCACTTATTCACCTTCCTGCCCAGACCAATTTTCAGCTTTCAGCGCTGTTGCAGTTTGAATGACAATTGCGCGGTCATACAACACTGTACCCAAACTAAATTTTTATCATTTTGTTCCCACAAATAGAGCTTTCTTTTGGTGGTATTTGATCACCTCTGCGGTTTTTATTTTTTGCCAAACAAATAAAAAAAGACCGAAAATTTTGAAAAAAATAAAAGTTTTGCTTTTGTTTCTGCTAAATTTTTTTGTAAATAAGTAAGTTTTCTCTTTCACTGATGGGCACTGATAAGGCAGCACTGACAGGCACTGATAAGGCAGCACCGATGAGGTGGCACCAATGAGCGGGCACTGACGGGCACTGACGATGGGCACTGATATGCGGCACTGATGGGCACTGGAAGGCGACACTGATGGGTGGCACTGATATGCAGCACTGATGGGCACTGATAGGCGGCACTGATGGGCACTCATGGGTGGCACTGGGTGGCACTGGTGGGCACTGATGGGCACTGATAGGCGACACTGATGGGCACTGAAAGGCTGCAAAGATGGGTTCTTATGGGTGGCACTGATGGGCACTGATAGGCAGCACTGATAGGCTGCACTGCTGGGCACTGATGGGCACTGATACATGGCACTGATGGGCACTGATACGTGGCACTGATATGAGGCACTGATAGGCATCCCTGGTGGCACTGGCAGTGGTGGGCACTGATTGGCAGCTGCCTGGGCACAGATTAGTATTTCTCTGGGGGTCTAGGGGGCATACCTGGTGGTCCAGTGTGGATGTCTTCCCTGGTGGTCCTGGGCGGCTTCCCTGGTGGTCCTGGGTGGGATCCGAGGGGGGGCTGTGCTGATAAACAATCAGCACAGCCCCCCCTGTCAGCAGAGCAGCCGATCGGCTCTCCTCTACTCGCGTCTGTCAGACGCGAGTGAGGAAAAGCCGATCACCGGCTCTTCCTATTTACATCGGGATCAGCCGTGATTGGACACGGCTAATCTTTACCTAGACTCTTTACCTAGATCGGTGTTGCGGGGTGTCAGACTGGCATCCCGCAACAACAATCGCCGCGATGAGCGCCCCCGGGGGTGTGAAGCGGCTCAATATCCCGAGGACGTCATATGACGCCCAATCAGGATATTGAAACCACTTTGCCGCCGTCATTCTGCTATATGGCGGGCGGCAAGTGGTTAAATAAAAAAATGTAGAAACACATGAAAGAGTATTCTATTGCCTATGAAGCAGGTTATGTCTGGAGGCTAGAAGTATTTCAAGTGAAGAGAGCCCCAATTTGATTATTTCCCAGGGCATCATTTTACATAGAACAGGCAATGCCGGGACAAGGTCACCTGGTGCCCAGGCGAAGATGGCAAACTACGCCCCCCCGGTTGTAAAGAAGGAGCAACTTATAGTGGGACTTATAGTGGGACCCAGTGACACTAAGGCTCAGTTCACATCTAGGCATTCTGGATCGCGGGCGGAATCGCTGTATATCTGCCCGCAATTCCCAAATTGATGCACAGACATGCTTGCGATCCCATTACCTTCAATGGCACCCTAATCGCAGTGTGATTTTTTGGGCAATTGTCCCCAAACAAATCGTGACAAAATTGGGGGACGCCTGTTGCCAAAAAGAACCCCTGGAATGCCTAGGTCCGGAATGTAGCCTTATACACCGATCAGTGCTATAATATGCATCGACACTGTACTAATGACAATGGCTGAGAGGGGGTTAATATCTAGGGGCATCCAAGGGGTTAATTATGTGCCTAACAATGTTTGTACTGTGTACTGATGTTTACCATAGACTGATTTGTTTATTTTCCCTGCTTTGCAAGCGAACATTCCCTCTGTACAGAGCCCTGTGTTGATTGTCAACACAGGGCTCTGGGCTGTGATTGGACACATCCAGTCAGTAGGCCCCGGCCATGAATCATTGGCTGGGATCTGCTGACAGACTCCCACTGTGTCAAATCACAGGGAAGTAGGCGGGCAGGGGCATGCATCTGAAACCCTAAGCCTAGGTTCACACTGTAGTGATGCGAGAACCAGTGCGATTCCAGTGCCGGTTCCCGCATCACATCTCCCCTGCAGGCAGTTCACACTGCCCTCTGCGAACCGCTGCGGGTGTCAATACAATGTTAATGACACCTCCAGATTGGTTTGCAGATTGCAGTGCGAACTGTGCGGGAAAGTCCCTGCACCCTTTTTTTGCAAATCCAATGCAAGTTCAGCCATACAACTGTTTTAATCATTTTCTTCACACAAATATAACTTTCTTTTGGTGGTATTAAATCTCTGTTGGGTTTTTTATTTTTTACAAAAAAAAGAAAAAATATTGAAAATTTTGATCAAAAAAAGGTTTTTCTTAGTTTCTGTCAGTAAGTTTTGTAAAAAAGTAATTTTTTTCCTTCGCTGATGTGCGCTGATGAGGTTGCACTGATGGGCACTGATAGGCTGCACTGATGAGGCGGCACCTATGGGCACTAATGAGGTGGCACTGATGAGGGGGCACTAATATGCAGCACTGATGGGCACTGATATGTGGCAATGATGGGCACTGATAGGTGGCATTGGTGGGTACTGATAGGTGGCACTGGTGGGCACTGATAGGCAGTACTGATAGGCTGCACTGATGGGCACTGATGGGTGATGCTGTTGGGCAGCTCTGATGGGCACTAATTGGAGCCATTGATGGGCAGCACTGATGGGGACTGATTGGTGGCACTAATGGGCACTGCTGGGGCTTTCCTGTAATCAGGGCACTGATGAGCAGTGCCCTGATTACCTGCCCTGGTCTTCTCTGCAAGGAGGGATAAAACTCCCCACAATAGGGATAAAACTTTTTCACAGAAGAGAGTTTAATAAGACTCGTGGCCACTCATTACAATTAGAAGAAAAGAGGTTTAACCTTAAACTACGTAGAGGGTTCTTTACTGTAAGAGCGGCAAGGATGTGGAATTCCCTTCCACAGGCGGTGGTCTCAGCGGGGAGCATTGATAGCTTCAAGAAACTATTAGATAATCACCTAAATGACCCCAACATACAGGGATATGTAATGTAATACTGACACATAATCACACACATAGGTTGGACTTGATGGACTTGTGTCTTTTTTCAACCTCACCTACTATGTAACTATGTAACTATATAACTATGAGATACCGCGGATCGGCACTCCTCGCCACACACTCAGTGTGAGGCGAGGAGAGCCAATTAATGGCACTTCCACATTTATATGCGACCGGCCATGATTGGACACAGCCAATTACATGGTTAAAGAGCCGTGTCCTAGGAACATAGCACAGCCACCATCGCCACAACGCCCTCACAGGCGTGTGAGAGCAGCCATTCTGGGGCGCTGTCATATGATGTCCACCCAGAACAGGAGCCACACTGTCCCTCCGTCATTTGATGGGGGGCGGGCAGCAAGTGATTAAGAATGCGTTCAGAAATAGAAGTGTTAATAGTTTATTTTTTTATCAATTAACAAAATGAAAGTAAATGAACAGAAGAGGAATCCAAATCAAATCAATATTTAGTATGACTACCCTTTGCCTTCAAAACAGCCTCAATTCTTAAATTCTTCTAGGTACACTTGCAGTGTTTGAAGGAACTCATCTGGTAGGTTATTCCAAACATCTTGGAGAATTAACCACATATCTTCTGTGGATATAGGTTGCCCCAAATCCTTTTGTCTCTTTATGTAATCCTAGGCAGACTCCATAATGTTGAAATCAGGGCTCTGTTTGGCCAAACCGTCACTTCCAGGACTCAGTGTTCTTCTTTATGCTGAAGACAGTTCATAATGACATTGACTGTATGTATGGGATCATTGTCCCAAACTGCTCTCCAGACCTTCATGAACAAAGTGCCTTTTGCTACAGCCAAATATTTCAAATTTTGGCTCATTAGTCCAGAGCACCTGTTGCCATTTTTCTGCACCCCAGGTCCTATGTGTTCCTGCACAGGACATGGAAACAAGACTAAGCGACTATGCATGAAAATATGGGAACTGGGATGCAGAAAAATGGCAGCGGGTTCTATGGACTAATAAATCTAAATTTGAAATATTTGGCTGTAGCAGGAGGCAGTTTGTCCATGAAGGGCTGGAGAGCGGTACAATAATGAGTGTCTACAGGAAACAGGTGAGGGTTCCCAGCAAGTTTGGGGCTGCATTTTTCAGTTGGAGATTTAGTCAGGATCAATGGTGTCCTTAATGCTTAATGGTGTCCATATACTTATCCATCATGCCATACCATCAGAGAGGTGTGTGATTGGCCTCAAATTTATTCAGCAAGGAAATGACCCCAAACATACAGCTAATGTCATTAAAGGGGGGTTCTGGCCGGGAAAAAAAAATTTAAAGTCAGCAGCTACAAACACTGTAGCTGCTGACTTTAAATAAGCACACTTACCTGTCTTGGGTGCCCGCGATGTCGGCCGCCCGAGGCCGACCCATCCCTCAGCTCTCGGGTCCCGGCGCCGCCATCCTAACTAAGTTAAACAGGCAGTGGAGCCTTACGGCTTCACTGCCCGTTTCCTACTGCGCATGCGCGAGTTGCTCGGAGCTTTGTGAATGGGACGCGATGTGTTGTGGGACACACACAGTCCTCATAACACACCGTGCCTCATTCCCCAGAAGATAACGCAGGGAGGAGAAGACAGAACATCACCGCGGCGTAGGAAAAGGCAGATTAGGAAGACTGCCTAGCAACAGCCATTTCAGGTGAGTTAAAAAAAAAAATGTCCTACAATTTTTTTAGGTATTTTTTGCTGCAATTTATTTTTTGTGGTGAACCTCCACTTTAACCGCTTCAGCTCTGGAATATTTTACCCCCTTCCTGACCAGAGCACTTTTTGCGATTTGGCACTGCGTCGGTTTAACTGACAATTGCGCGGTCATGCGACATGACTCTCAAACAAAATTGACTTCCTTTTTTTCCCACAAATAGAGCTTTCTTTTGGTGGTATTTGATCATCTCTGCGATTTTTATTTTTTGTGCTATAAACAAAATAAGAGCGACAATTTAGAAAAAAATGCATTATTTTTGACATTTTGCTATAATAAATATCCCCCAAAAATATATAAAAAAAAATTTTTTTTCCTCAGTTTAGGCCGATCGTATTCTTCTACATATTTTTGGTAAAAAAATCGCAATAAGCGTTTATTGATTGGTTTGCGCAAAAGTTATAGCGTTTACAAAATAGGGGATAGTTTTATGGCACTCTTATTAATAATTTTTTTTTTACTAGTAATGGCGACGATCATCGATTTTTATTGTGACTGCGACGTTATGGCGGACATGTCGGACATTTTTGACACATTTTTGGGACCATTGTCATTTATACAGCGATCAGTGCGATTAAAAATGCACTGATTACTGTGTAAATGACACTGGCAGGGAAGGGGTTAACCCCTAGGGGGCAGGGACGGGTTAAGTATGTCCTAGGGGAGTGATTCTAACTGTAGGGGGAGGGGCTGTGTGTGTCACTACTAGGGATGAGCTTCGTGTTCGAGTCGAACCCATGTTCGACTCGAACATCGGCTGTTCGACCGTCCGTCGAATTGCGAACGATATGGGCCGTTCGCGCCAAATTCGTGTGGCGCGTCACGGCCCATAATTCACTGCGGCATCGCAGTGCATTGCTGGCTGATGATTGGCCAAGCATGCACTATGACCCGCATGCTTGGCCAATCACAGCGCCGTCAGTAGAGAGAGCTGTAATTGGCCAAAGCCAGGGTGGCTTTGGCCAATTATGGCTCAGGGGATTTAGTACACGCCCCACACTATATAAGGCCGCCTGCACGGCGGCCCTGTGTAGTGTGTGTTCCGGTGTGCTGAGAGATAGAGAGAGAGAGAGACAGTGTCATTTGATTTGAGTTAGATAGATTAGGCAGAACAGTCAGTCAGTTAGCTGCACTTACAGTGTATTGTGTATATATATGCATCCCAGGTGTTGCATATATATATATATATACACTGTATTCAGTTTAGCTAGATCCGTTCCTGTTATCTTCTATCTAGACTATTTACATTTAGTGCAGTGCGTCCTGCTCACAGTGTTCAGCTAGATCCGTTCCTGTTATCTTCTAGACTATTTACATTTAGTGCAGTGCGTCCTGCTCACAGTGTTCAGCTAGATCCGTTCCTGCTATTTACATTTAGTGCAGTGCGTCCTGCTCACAGTGTTCAGCTAGATCCGTTCCTGCTATTTACATTTAGTGCAGTGCGTCCTGCTCACAGTGTTCAGCTAGATCCGTTCCTGCTATTTACATTTAGTGCAGTGCGTCCTGCTCACAGTGTTCAGCTAGATCCGTTCCTGCTATTTACATTTAGTGCAGTGCGTCCTGTTCACAGTGTTCAGCTAGATCCGTTCCTGCTATTTACATTTAGTGCAGTGCGTCCTGCTCACAGTGTTCAGCTAGATCCGTTCCTGTTATTTACATTTAGTGCAGTGCGTCCTGCTCACAGTGTTCAGCTAGATCCGTTCCTGCTATTTACATTTAGTGCAGTGCGTCCTGCTCACAGTGTTCAGCTAGATCCGTTCCTGCTATTTACATTTAGTGCAGTGCGTCCTGCTCACAGTGTTCAGCTAGATCCGTTCCTGTTATCTTCCTACTGACAGGCAGGCTTGTCTGGTTACAGTATATAAAGCTACCTGAAGAAAATTACAGGTGTTCTATTTGATCCTATTAGTACCACGGTCAGGCAGCTAGACTATTTACATTTAGTACAGTGCGTCCTGCTCACAGTGTTCAGCTAGATCCGTTCCTGTTATCTTCCTACTGACAGGCAGGCTTGTCTGGTTACAGTATATAAAGCTACCTGAAGAAAATTACAGGTGTTCTATTTGATCCTATTAGTACCACGGTCAGGCAGCTAGACTATTTACATTTAGTACAGTGCGTCCTGCTCACAGTGTTCAGCTAGATCCGTTCCTGTTGTCTTCCTACTGACAGGCAGGCTTGTCTGGTTACAGTATATAAAGCTACCTGAAGAAAATTACAGGTGTTCTATTTGATCCTATTAGTACCACGGTCAGGCAGCTAGACTATTTACATTTAGTACAGTGCGTCCTGCTCACAGTGTTCAGCTAGATCCGTTCCTGTTATCTTCCTACTGACAGGCAGGCTTGTCTGGTTACAGTATATAAAGCTACCTGAAGAAAATTACAGGTGTTCTATTTGATCCTATTAGTACCACCGTCAGGCAGCTAGACTATTTACATTTAGTACAGTGCGTCCTGCTCACAGTGTTCAGCTAGATCCGTTTCTGTTATCTTCCTACTGACAGGCAGGCTTGTCTGGTTACAGTATATAAAGCTACCTGAAGAAAATTACAGGTGTTCTATCCCAGCTTAGTGCAGCTACAGGCCATTAGTATGTCTGGAAGGCCAAGAAGGAGAGGCAGACAGTCACAAGCCAATAAGAGAGGGCAAGCAGGCTCTGTATCTAGTGCTGGTCGTGGAGACGGTGCATCCTCATCAGCACGTGGCCATGGGACACGCTTGGCCTTTTTTTCGGCAGCTGGCCGTGTTGAGCCGCAACATGCGGAAGACTTGGTCGAGTGGATGACCAAGCCGTCCTCATCCTCCTCATCCTCTCTCACCCATGCCCAGGGTGCTTTGTCTGGCAAAGCAGCGGCCTCTTCCCTCAGCTCAATGTCATCAGTGACTCCTTCCCTAGCTCCACCATGTCCTCCTGAGGATTCCCTCGAACTGTTTGACCACAGTGTTGGGTACATGCTCCAGGAGGATGCCCAGCGTTTGGAAGGCTCTGATGATGATACTGAGCTCGATGAAGGCAGTAACATGAGCACGGACAGAGGGGGTGCCCAAGAAGGACAGCAATCTGGCAGTCATGCTCCCCCTGCTGCAGCATACTGCCAGGTTTGCTCCAGTGATGAGGAGGGAGGGGATGATGAGGTCACTGACTCAACGTGGGTGCCTGATAGGAGAGAGGAGGAGGAGGAGGAGGAGGAGGAGGCGGCACATCACCAACGAGGCAGGATGCCCTCCAGGGGCCAGCCTAAAGGCAGCACATTGACTGCATCACACCCCAAAGCTCCACATGTGCAGGGCGCTGCAGTCTCTGCGCGTTATTCAAAAAGTTCTTTGGTGTGGGCCTTTTTTGAGACGAGTGCATCAGATCGCACCGCTGCTATTTGCAACATATGTCTCAAGCGTATCTCGCGTGGCCAAAACATCTCCCGCTTGGGTACCACATGCTTGACCAGACATATGTTGACCTGCCATGCAGTTCGTTGGCAAGCGTATCTAAAAGACCCACACCAAAGAACAAAGAGGATCTCTCCTTGCTCCTCATCAGGTGAGATTTCCAACCCCACTAGACCTTCAGTCCTCTCTGAGACCTGCAGTGAGAGGAATGAAGGTGTAGAATTAGGTGTGTCACAGCCAAGTACTTGTGGGCAATCTGCTTTTGGTACACCGACGTCAGATTGTACCAGGCAAATTTCCCTGCCCCAGCTGCTGCACCGCCGAAAGAAGTTTGCTCCCAGCCATCCACATGCCCAGCGGTTGAATGCTAGCTTGGCAAAATTGCTAGCACTTCAACTGCTGCCTTTTCAGTTGGTAGACTCTGCCCCCTTCCGTGAGTTTGTGGAATGTGCGGTTCCTCAGTGGCAGGTACCCAAACGCCACTTTTTCTCACGGAAGGCGATTCCGGCTCTCTACCGGCATGTGGAAGGCAAAGTCCATGCCTCGCTGGACAGGGCGGTCAGCGGTAAGGTGCATATTACCGCTGACTCATGGTCCAGCAGGCATGGACAGGGACGTTACCTAAGTTTCACGGCGCATTGGGTGACTCTGCTGGCAGCTGGGAAGGATGCAGGACAAGGTGCAGTAGTGTTGGAGGTTGTTCCGCCACCACGCCTCCAAAATGCTGATTGTGACACACCTCTCTCCTCCACCCCCTCCTCTTCTTCTTCCTCCATGGCCTCTTCCTCGGAACCAGCGGTGCTCCGTAGGCGTTCAAGGGGCTACGCAAGTACGCAGGCCAAAAGATGCCATGCGGTGCTTGAGCTGGTGTGCTTGGGGGACAGGAGCCACACTGGGGCAGAGGTTCTGTCAGCTCTGCAGGGGCAGGTTCAGAGGTGGTTGACGCCACACCAACTTAAGGCAGGAATGGTGGTTTGCGACAATGGCACCAACCTCCTCTCTGCCCTCCGACAGGGACAAATGACCCATGTGCCCTGTTTGGCTCACGTCCTTAACTTGGTGGTGCAGCGGTTCTCGGGCAGGTACCCGGGCTTACAGGATGTCCTGAGGCAGGCCAGGAAAGTCTGTGTGCATTTCCGCCGGTCATATAATGCCAGTGCTCGGCTGACGGACCTCCAAAAGGAGTTTAACCTGCCCAAGAACCGCCTAATCTGTGACATGCCCACCAGGTGGAACTCAACGTTGGCCATGCTGCAGCGGCTGCACACGCAGCAGAGGGCCATCAATGAGTACCTGTGCGACTATGGCACCAGGACAGGGTCAGGGGAGCTTGGTTTTTTTTCCCCACGCCAGTGGGCCATGATCAGGGATGCATGCACTGTCCTGTCACCATTCGAGGAGGCCACGAGGATGGTGAGCACTGACAGTGCATGCATCAGTGACACTGTCCCCCTTGTCCACCTGTTGGAGCACACGCTGCGTGGAATAATGGACAGGGCACTTGAGGCAGAACAGAGGCAGGAAGAGGAGGACTTCCTTAGCTCTCAAGGCCCCCTTTATCCAGACAGTGTTCCTGCGTGCCCGCCGATCACACAGGAAGAGGACGAGGAGGAGGAGGAGGAGGAGGAAGATTGTGTCAGTATGGAGGTGGAGCCTGGCACTCAGCATCAGCAGCAGTCTTTAAGGGATCAGTCCCAAGGAACACATGGACTTGTACGTGGCTGGGAGGAGGTGGCTGCGGACGTTGTCGTCCTTAGTGACCCAGAGGACTCCGGACCGAATGCCTCAGCAAACCTACGCTGCATGGCCTCCCTGATCCTGCAAAGCCTGCGTAAGGATCCTCGTATTCGTGGTATCAAGGAGAAGGACCAATACTGGCTGGCAACCCTCCTTGATCCACGTTACAAGGGTAAGGTTGCGGACCTTATCTTGCCATCGCAGAGGGAGCAGAGGATGAAACATCTTCGGGAGGCCTTGCAGAAAGGTCTGTGCAACGCGTTCCCAGAGACTGGGAGGTTACAAACTCCTGTTTCTGGACAACGTGTTGCTGAGGCTTCGGTCAGTCAAAGAAGGAGCGGTGGAGAAGGTGGCCGTCTGACCGATGCGTTCAGACAATTTTTTGGTCCGCAGCCCCAAGGTATGATCGGTTCCAGCAACCATCGCCAGCGTCTGTTTTACATGGTGCAGGAATACCTAGGGGCAAGATCAGACTTGGACACCTTTCCCACCGAAAATCCTCTGGGTTACTGGGTCTTGAGGATGGATCACTGGCCAGAGCTTGCACAGTATGCAATTGAGCTACTGGCCTGTCCTGCATCCAGCGTTCTTTCGGAACGCACATTCAGTGCTGCTGGAGGCGTGGTAACCGATCACAGGGTGCGTCTGTCCACCGACTCGGTCGATCGGCTGACCTTCATAAAAATGAATCAGTCTTGGATCACCACCAGCTACCAAGCACCTGATGCTGATGTAACCGAATAATTTTTTTTGAAATCTCAGATCCCTTCAAAGACTGCCTATGCTGATGCTGAGTGACTATCCCTGAGTAATTATCCTCTTCCTCCTCAATCATCACGCTGATAGCTTGTAAGAACATTTTTGGTTCTGGGCGCCACCACCAGTGCCTAAGGCACAATTTTTCAGCCCCTGTTTAACAGGGGCGTGTAATTACAATTTTTGATGTAATACTTTGCAGCAGGGCTCGTTCCTGCATTCCAACTAGAGTGTCTGTGAGGGGTTGCAGTGTTGTGGCACCAGCACCAGTGCCTAAGGCCCAATTTTTCTGCCCCTGTCTAACAGGGGCGTGTAATTACAATTTTTGATGCAATACTTTGCAGCAGGGCTTGTTCCTGCGTTCCAACTAGAGTGTCTGTGAGGGGTTGCAGTGTTGTGGCACCAGCACCAGTGCCTAAGGCCCAATTTTTCTGCCCCTGTCTAACAGGGGCGTGTAATTACAATTTTTGAAGCAATACTTTGCAGCAGGGCTCGTTCCTGCGTTCCAACTAGAGTGTCTGTGAGGGGTTGCAGTGTTGTGGCACCAGTACCAGTGCATAAGGCCTAATTTTTCAGCTCCTGTTCAACAGGGGCATGTAATTACAATTCTTGATCTAATATTTCACAGCAGGGCCCTGTGAGGGCTTACAGTGTTGTGACCACAGCAACACCTAAGGCCCAAATTTCTGCTGAGTATATAGGGCAGGACCCTACTTTCAAACATCTAACTTACAAACGACTCCTACTTGCAAACGGAAGGAGACAACAGGAAGTGAGATGAAATCTACCCCTAGGAAGGGAAATTCTCTCCTGTAAGAGTTAATATGGGAAAACAATTTCTCCTTTCCACTGATGCTTTCCAATCCTTGTTCCACAAAAAAACCCAAATTTTCAAAAAACATTTTTCATTGGGACAAAAAAGTGAGGTGAAATCTTCTGAAGAGGAGGAAAGACAGCAAAACAAATGTCACAGGGGTGATAACCCTTCCCTATGTTTTCCAAAAAGCTTAGAAAAGATTTTTTGGCTGGAGCTAAACACGTTAAAAATGTTCAAAATTACAAACAGATTCTACTTAACAACAAACCTACAGTCCCTGTCTTGTTTGCACCGCCTGTATACTGCTGTTCAGAGTATATAGGGCCTGGTGGCCCCACACCTTTCCTTATTTTAATTTGGGTGCGGGGTTCCCCTTAATATCCATACAAGACCCAAAGGGCCTGGTAATGGACTGGGGGGTACCCATGCCGTTTGTCTCACTGATTTTCATCCATATTGCCATGACCCGACATGACATTAAACCCGCAAGCAGTTTTAAATGAGATTTTTTCCTTTAAAAATGACATTTGGTGCAGGGACTGTTCTAAACACGGGAAACACGCGTCACTTTACAGGCATACTATAGACACCCCCCAGGTACGATATTTAAAGGAATATTTCACTTTTTTTTTTTACTTTAAGCATCATTAAAATCACTGCTCCCGAAAAAACGGCCGTTTTTAAAAGTTTTTTTTGCATTGATACATGTCCCCTGGGGTAGGACCCGGGTCCCCAAACCCTTTTTAGGACAATACCATGCAAATTAGCCTTTAAAATGAGCACTTTTGATTTCGAACGTTCGAGTCCCATAGACGTCAATGGGGTTCTAACGTTCGTGCGAACTTTCGGTCCGTTCTAGGGTTCTGGTGCGAACCGAACCGGGGGGTGTTCGGCTCATCCCTAGTCACTACGCTGATCACTGCTCCTGATGACAGGGAGCTGTGATCAGTGACACTTGTCACTAGGCAGAACGGGGAGATGCTGTTTACATCCCCGTTCATCCTCTCCGTGAGGCGATCGTGGGTATCCCCGCGGCGATCGAGTCCGCGCGCACGCAATGGCACGGCGGGGAATTCAAATGGACGTACCTGTAATTCCATTTGCCCAGCCGTGCCATTCTGCCGATGTACATTGGCATGCGCCGGTCGGGAAGTGGTTAAGAACTATCTTCAGCATAAAGAAGAACAAGGAATCTTGGAAGTGATGGTTTGGCCCACACAGGGCCTTGATCTCAATATTATCATGTCTGTCTGGGATTACATGAAGAGACAGAAGGATTTGATGCAGCCTACATCCACAGAAGACCTGTGGTTACTCTTCCAAGCTGTTTGGAACAACCTACCTGCCAAGTTCCTTTAAAAACTGTGTGCAAGTGTATGTAGAAGAATTGAAAAATGTATGCTGTTTTGATGGCAAAGGGTGGTCACAGCACATATTGATTTGATTTGGATTTCTCTTCTGCTTTTTTTCAGCATTGTTTCACACCTGTCTAAAACTTTTGCTCAGTACTGTATATCAGTGGCCTCTCTCCTGTCACCCCCTCTAGCACCAATAGATAGATTCATGCATTGCATGAATCTATCTATGGCTGCCGCTGCCACCCCCTTTTCGGGTTTTTGGGTTTTTTTAAGCACCTGATTGGAGCCATAGGCTCTAAAAGGCATCAAAAAAGGTGACCTGCGAGCGCCATGCTGGGCGCTCGCAGGTCACTCAACTGTGTTAGAAAAGTGAATGAATACACTTTCCTAACACTAAACTGCCTCTCCGACAATCAGGTGTTCGGATCTGTTAATCGTCATCTGATTGGCTGAAACGACAGGCACTGTGGTTGGACACCAGGCTTCCAATCATAGCAGGGGACGGGAAGAGAGGACGGGAGAAGACATTGAGGAGCTGTCCCACCAAGACAGGGTAAGTGCAGACGACAGGCGAGGGGCACCTTGGCAGCATTTGATATGGCACAGTGGCTGTGTTTGATGGGGCACAGTGGGAGCATTTGATATGGCACAGTGGCTGCGTTTGACGGCACAGTGGCTGAGTTTGATGGGCACAGTGGCTGAGTTTGATGTCACAGTGGTATCAATTGATGGGCACAGTGGCTGCGTTTGATGGGCACAGTGGCTGCGTTTCATGGCACAGTGGCTGTGTTTGATGGCACAGTGGCTGCGTTTGATGGCACAGTGGCTGCGTTTGATGGCACAGTGGCTGCGTTTGATGGGCACAGTGGCTGCGTTTGATAGCACAGTGGCTGCATTTGATGGGCACAGTGGCTGCGTTTGAAGGGCACAGTGGCTGCGTTTGTAGGGCACAGTGGCTGCGTTTGATGGCACAGTGGCTGAGTTTGATGGGCACAGTGGCTGCGTTTGATAGCACAGTGGCGGTAATTGATGGGCACAGTGGCTGCATTTGATGGGCACAGTGGCTGCATTTGATGACACAGTGGCTGCGTTTGATGGCGCAGTGGCTGCGTTTGATGGCACAGTGGCTGCGTTTGATGGTGACAGTGGCTGCATTTGATGAGCACAGTGGCGGCAATTGATATGGCACAGTGGCTGCGTTTGACGGCACAGTGGCTGAGTTTGATGGGCACAGTGGCTGCGTTTGATGTCACAGTGGCATCAATTGATGGGCACAGTGGCTGCGTTTGATGGGCACAGTGGCTGCGTTTGATGGCACGGTGGCTGAGTTTGCTAGGCACAGTGGCTGCGTTTGATTGCACAGTGGCGGCAATTGATGAGCACAGTGGCTGTGTTTGATTGTACAGTGGTGGCAATTGATGGGCACAGTGGCTGCGTTTGATGGCACAGAGGCTGCATTTGATGGTACAGTGGCTGCGTTTAATGGGCACAGTGGTGGCAATTGATGGGCTGCCTTTGATGGCACAGTGGCTGCGTTTGATGGGCACAGTGGCTGCGTTTGGCACAGTGGCTGAGTTTTATGGGCACAGTGGCTGCATTTGATAGCACAGTGGCGGTAATTGATGGGCACAGTGGCTGCATTTGATGGGCACAGTGGCTGCATTTGATGACACATTGGCTGCGTTTGATGACACAGTGGCTGCGTTTGATGGCACAGTGGCTGCGTTTGATGGCACAGTGGCTGCGTTTGATGGCACAGTGGCTGCGTTTGATAGTGACAGTGGCTGCATTTGATGAGCACAGTGGCGGCAATTGATGGGCACAGTGGCTGCGTTTGATGGCACAGTGGCTGAGTTTGATAGGCACAGTGGCTGCGTTTGATTGCACAGTGGCGGCAATTGATGGGCACAGTGGCTGCGTTTGATTGTACAGTGGGGGCAATTGATGGGCACAGTGGCTGCGTTTGATGGCACAGTGGCTGCCTTTGATGGCACAGTGGCTGCGTTTGATTGCACAGTGGCGGCAATTGATGGGCACAGTGGCTGCGTTTGATTGTACAGTGGGGGCAATTGATGGGCACAGTGGCTGCGTTTGATGGCACAGTGGCTGCCTTTGATGGGCACAGTGGCTGCGTTTGATGGCACAGTGGCGGCAATTGATGGGCACAGTGGCTGTGTTTGATGGCACAGTGGCTGTGTTTGATGGACACAGTGGCTGCGTTTGATGACACAGTGGCGGCAATTGATGGGAACAGTGGCTGCGTTTGATGGCACAGTGGCTGCAATTGATGGTACAGTGAGGCTGCAATTGATGGGTTTTTTTTCAGAATTTTTCAGTTTGTTTGCGCCCCCCCAAAAAATTTTGAGCACCAGCCACCACTGCTGTATATCTAAAATTTTAAATGTGGTAAACTGCTTAAGGTAATCAACAATACAAACTATTATATATGTAGTGTGTGTATAGCAATGCCAAGGCTATGTCTTCTGTGCCTGTCCATAACTGGCTTCTGTCCTCCTAGTCACAGTCTCCCACAACCACTAGACAGTCCAATATTATCACTTCTTTTATGTGTTTTTTGTGTCATGTACCCTGTTTTATATGTGTACTTGCAAAATAAAGATGTTATACGAATAGATAAAAATATTTAAAACATCAAGAAACCTAAAATAAAATGTACTCAAAGCTATTATAATTTCTCTTTAAATTGTATTTAATTTCCCCTGAGGACAAGGCTTGTTTTAATACACATGCTTGTTACAGAATGCATGCGTAACCATGCATTACACAAACTAATTTTCTATTTAACAATGTGTTTTATAGCAAACAAGCAGTCAAGTAAAATCAGTTTATCAAACGAAGCCCCAGCACAGCTCTAGGCTGTTTAAAACTATTATAGCTAGCTGCTTTAAATAAACGCCTGTGTTATTTCAAAGATGATAGGAATTAGTAACTCTATTTAAAACTTGGTAACACAGTTGGTACAGTATAAGCCATTTTTGTCTTTTTTGGTTGAGTTGTTTTATGTTTCTATAACAGTTGGAGCTGTTTGTTCACAGCTGATAATTTTTCAATGAAAACATGGATTCACATATGGTCTACCATTCAGGAGCTCTATAGTTTTTGCCTGGTTGTCTGCCAGGTAATGTCATTTATAAATACGCCTATTTTATAGGCATAATTACCATGATATTTATGCTTAATGATGCATTGTAATTTTATAGCTAACATGCTAATAAAAACTGCCAATGTGTTCCTAGTTAAATTATACTACATATTAAAAGATAAAATCATTCACATACGTTCAATAAAAAACACACAAACACACATCTATCACTTCTTAATAAGCATTGCACAGAATCCCAATGTCTGTTTAAAGTGTTTAACATTTATGTACAACTGTATGTATTGTTATTGATTTCTAATGATCAGAAGCATCCACCATCCAAAACACTTTAGCAATGGCAGCTCCTATATTTCTTTCCTGACAGGTTTCTTTTAAAGAAATTTGCCAGAATCAATTAACAGAAGCTGCTACAACGGATTTGTCTTTAAAGGTGCAGGCTTCAGTGTTGATCTTATCCTTGCTTCACTACACAGTCAGTCATTGACCCAGAAACATTATGCAATCAGCAAATCCTGCATACTCGTTACAGGTAAGTAAGTAGTTGAGCAAGAATTAGTATGACATTCCCAGAGTTTTCTCTTTCAAAAACAAGTCAGCACTGGAATCTGCCATATTGCAAGCTGTTATTTTGTGACAGCCAGGGCCGATCCAAGGGTCACAGACGCCTGGGTGCAGAAATATTTCTGGGGGTGGTCATCTTACTAATGCCCCGTACACACGATCAGACATTGATCGGACATTCCGACAACAAAATCCATGGATTTTTTCCGACGGATGTTGGCTCGAACTTGTTTTGCATACACATGGTCGCACAAAGTTGTCGGAATTTCCGGTCACCAAGAACGCGGTGACGTAGAACGCGGTGACGTACACCACGTACGATGAGACTAGAAAGGGGCAGGTCTGAACCAAGCGCGGCACCCTTTGGGCTCCTTTTGCTAATCTCATGTTAGTAAAAGTTTGGTGAGAGACGATTCGTGCTTTTTCAGACTGGTGGTTTTCAGATTGTTTTCTGCTGTTCAGTTTGTGCTTGTGGGTTTGTATCTGCTCTTCAGTGCATGCAGCGAGTTTCGCGTGACTCTTGTCATTGTGTTCTTGTTCGTTCGTTACTGTTTTTCAGGTCGCTCTTCACAGGCCTTGCTGTTCTTCAGTGCGTTCTGTTACTTCGTTCTGAGCAGCCGACCGTTTTCTAGCCATGTTGCGTATACAAACTCCTCGTAGAGTTCGTGCTGTGCGGGGGCTTGGTGTTGGGGTCCGGACCTTGACACAAGTCCAGTCCATGAACAGGGTGGGGAGGAGTTCATGGACCAAGAATTGGTTGCTTCAGCGTGACCAGTTCTCTCATATGCCTTTGCTCCGTGAGATCCGTGAGAATAATCCTGATGATTTCAGGAACTTTCTCCAGATGACGGACCCCGTATTTCACAGTTTGTTGGCTTTGCTGACCCCCTATATCAGCAGGCAGGATACCTGCATGAGGCAAGTCATCACTCCGGAGCAGAGGCTAGTCGCCACCCTGCGGTACTTGGCGACGGGGAGAAGCCTGCAGGACTTGAAGTTCTCGACAGGCATCTCCCCCCAGGCTCTGGGTATCATTATCCCAGAGACCTGTTCTGCCATCATCCAGGTCCTGCAGAAGAAGTATATTAAGGTAAGATTTATCCTTTAACATGACATTTTATTTAATGTTTGATAATATATTGTATTTCTTTCCTCATTCCCAAATTACCATGATTGGAATATGCTGTGATCGTCCCCTTTGTCCTCATGCATGCTGGATTTTTATGTAATTATTTTTTTCTCCTTCATACATATTTGCCTTCACTTACCTCCCCAGCATGGTCTCCTGGCCCTATATTCACCTCATGTAGTCACTTAACAATGTATTTTATCAGCTCCATAGTAGTGCTTTACCCTAAAAAAAACCTAAAATGTTTTAAAATGTGATTTGTGCTTTAAATTCAGGCAGAGTGCCAGAGGCTTTTTTTGGGGGGTCCCCAAATCATTTGGAACCCTCCCTTCCCCAACTGCTAAGTCAGCTGATACTAATTCTCTATCTATCCTCAATCATCTATCTGCTGACTTTGCCAAACCCATAGACACTATACCCATCTCTTTAGTGGTCAGATTTATGGATGAATTCCCCAAAGCATGTAGTGCAAGGGCCTGCCTGTATACTTTCAAATGGTACTGTTTAAAGTTTTTTATCTTGATAGGTAATAGTAGAATTTCCAAATGTGCTCAAATGTGTACAATGTGTATTTATATCTTTGTATTATGACACTTCTTACCTGTCCAGTGGGCTGCCAATAGTGTAACTAAGGAGGGTCTGGCCAAAGTAATACCCATTATTTAGGCATTCATCTCTCAATGAAGTGGAGAGGGTTACCTGTCCACGAGCCCCCCCCCTAAAATGTTAAAAATGGCCCATGAGAGGGGGGGAGGGGGAATCTGATAGGTGTACCTTAGACTTTGGTCTTTAAAAACTCCCTCAAATAAATGTTATCTTGATGTTGGCCAAGAATGTTTGTGTCTAATCTGCTTTCCCTGTTTATGTGCAAAATGACAAATTTTTTGTTGTTGTTTGACTCCACAGTTTCCTTCCACGCCACAGGAATGGCAGACTGTGGCCTCCCACTTTGCCCAGCGGTGGGACTTTCCTAACTGCGGAGGGGCAATTGATGGGAAACACGTCCACATCGTCCCACCACCCAACTCAGGGTCATACTATTATAATTATAAGGGGTTCAATAGTATTGTGATGTTAGCGGTGGTGTCGGCTACTTACGAGTTCCTGTATGTGGACGTGGGGAAGAATGGCCGGATGTCCGATGGTGGAGTCATCGCCCAGACGGAGTTCTACAGGCGTCTCCAGAATGGCAGCTTGGACTTTCCACCTTCAGAAGACAATGTGGAAGGGCTCCCATTTGTCTTCGTTGCAGATGAAGCATTTGCACTGGGGGACCATCTTATGCGGCCATTCCCGATGAGGACCCTCACCCCGGACCAGAGGGTTTTTAATTACCGGCTGGCCAGAGCCAGAAGAGTGGTGGAGAACACGTTTGGAATCATGGACAGCCGGTTCCGCCAATTTCTTACACCCATACACAAGGCGGATTATAAACTGAATCATATTATCCTGGCGTGCTGTGTTCTACACAACTTTTTACGGCAACATTCTGCCAACTATGCTGGCTCAGTTGGGCCTGAGGCCGGAATTCTAAATGAAACAACCCTGATGGCGCTTGAAAGTGGCTTTCCTGGCTTGCCCCCCCTGAGTGCCCGTGATGTCCAGCTAAGATACCTTGAATACTTTGTGGGTAGGGGGGCTATCAATATGCCAGACAATGTCTGAAACCTTTTTCAAATAAAAAAAATAACTACTCAAATCTTTGGTGACATTTACTGTTTGTGTTTCTTTTAGCTGACCCTCACAGAAATGTGGTGAGTCCTGAAAATGGCGTGATTGTGTAACCTTACAAAGCACTGTTGGGTGTTATTTACTAAAGGCAAAGACACTTTGCACTACAAGTGCACTTGAAACTGCACTTGTAGTGCAAAGTGGATTTGCCCTTAGGAAATAACACCCATTGTCACAGAAAACACCAATTAGAGCACCACAAAAGTGTTGGAGCGTTGAGACAATAATCCACACATTCTTGATTAACAATCTTTTTAATACCAGCACAATCACATGTGCATTTAGAAAAGGTTTTTAAAACAAACCAACATGTTTGTTGTATAACAATTTTTGGGGTCACATTAGAAAAAGTAGAAATGTCCATTTAAGATAAAACAGGCATGTTTAAAACCAACAAGAAAGACACAAATCTTGAACTTACAAAGTTCACATTTGGTAGAACTTGAAGGCAATATCAGACATGAGTATTTACAAACTGTGTTTGATATTGCATTCAGATGTGGTGAAGTCACCCCAGGAAAAGCCAAATTTTGAAGATGCACACAAATTGCCGAATGTCAATATGTGCTAGCTGCCATCATGAGGGATCAAGGGACATGTTTTTGGGGTGCAACCCCTTCCTCACAGCTACTTTATTATTGAGGAAGGGGTTGCACCCCAAAAACGCGTCCATTGATCTCCTGTGATGGAAGATAGCACATGTTGACACACTGTGTGCATCTTCAAAATTTGGCTTTTCGCAAATATGTCAAAAAATGGTAAAAATTTTTAGCACACAAAAAACCCATGGGATTTGGACGGGTTTTAAACTCTCCCTAAAACATCAATGATGTTCTTCATTTTTTGTTGAACATCATTGATGTTTTTCAGGATGTTTTCCAAGTCCCTATTACACCCCATGATCTCCCCGATCAGGATATGTGCACTTTCCGAGGTGAAATGCCCTGGATCCACAACATCACAATCACCTAAAAAGATAGAAACAAAAACACACCATGTATAATAAATATGCCGCCATCCATCTCTTACCTGAGCCTGTGGTCGCAGACACTCACCTGTTATGGTGACAATTTCCACCACGTCTTCCACCTCCTGCTCTGCTTGGCTTGGGTGGATTTCCCCTTCTTCCAGAGGTGGGGGGTCTGTTGTCTCCTCGGATGAGGGGTGTGCTCCAAGTCTTTTCTCCCCTATGTAAAAACAAATAGGTGTACTTAGCACAGATATTTGATGGCAGAAATAGGAATATGAAACATTGCTTGGAAGTGGGGTACAATTGTCTATTTTGGCAGAGTTCCAAGATGTAGAATTTTTATTGTCCTTTGTCAAGCTTCAATACTTTACCTGTTTTGTACAAACTTCACAGATGGAGACACCCCTATAGTATACACTGGAGCACCTGTGTGGGCCCCCTAATAAAAAGGGTGTTCTCGTGACCTACACTAGTGCTCCACAGTCCAGATGTGAAAACTGCTGAGTGTCCTCTCCTTACACAGAATCTAGTTAGCATTTCATTCTAGTTACAAACCCATCTACGCAACCAAATTATTTTCAGACAAGTAGGCCATAAAAAATGTGGGCAAATGCATATGGCCAAAACAATGGTGTTTTCTAGGCCGAACGAACAATGTTTTCTTCGAACGAATAATGTGCCCATGAACATGAAAGTTGCCATTTTAAACTGGATAACAGTTAAGAAAAGCACATGGAGCAGCACGAACGTAATAAACACAAAGAATAGGAACACAGGACAACTACTTACTTTTTTGCAGCACTCTCCGGATCTTTCTGTACTGCTCGTGCTCTCTTAATTTGAGGTCCGAACACCGTTTCCTGAGCTGATCTTTCGATCGTCGTACCCCGAAATTCCGGTGCAGACTCTTGACCACTTTCGCCATGATCTTGGCCTTTCTGACATTGGGGTTGGGGTAAGGTCCATACTTCCCGTCATAGTCGGCCTTCTTCAGGATGTCGACCATCTCCAACATCTCCCCAAAGGACATATTTGATGCCTTAAATCGTCTCCTTCTTGATCGTGACGTTTCAGGCTCCGGGCTTTCCTCCCCCTCCTCCTCGTTGCTGTAATTAGCACACACCCGCTGTGTCTCCGCCATGTGCTCTTCCCCCACTGCGCCAAACGAGAAGGGGCGGGGAATAGAATAGAAAGAACGTCAGGGGGGGCGGAGTTTCACGCATGCGCAGTGTGTATAAAGCGTAACATGCGTGTGTAGTACGTAGATCTGTGAGCGGAGGAAGGAGTATCGGAGGCGCCGATCATGATAACGAAGGTAAGATCTAAACTTGGGCCTATACTGCTTCTAGATTGAGGCCTATATTGTAACAAGATTAGGAGAGTTTTGCCTGACATTAAGTTTTGTCTTGTGTTGTGTCTTGCAGATAAAATGGATGGCTTCAATGACCACAACTTACTCCCCCTGTTCATAGACAAATACAGGGAGCTGCCCTGTCTGTGGCAGGTCAAACACCCACATTATATTCATAAACAAAAGAGGCAGGCAGCGAAACTGCTGGAGTTGGTGACGCCAGTGGTCCCCACAGCAACCATTCCCTATTTAAAAGCCAAAATTGGTGGCCTAAGGAGCACTTATCTTAGGGAGCGCAAGAAGGTCACGGATTCCCAGAGATCCAGAGCTGCAGCAGATGACATTTATGTCCCCAGGCTGTGGTACTATGAGAGACTGCGATTTCTGTCAGACCAGACTGAAGTCAGGGAATCCCTCTCAACCCTTCCTTCCACTCTTCCTTCCACCCCAGCTGAGGCTTCCGATGTCCAACCTGGGACTTCCAGCCAGGAAGAAGTTGAGGAGCCCAGCTTGAGCCAGGTATAGCATTCTTCGACAGATTTCTGATCAATAAATAAATGATGTTTACTAGATGTTATTATTGATCACTAATTGCTGATTTAATAAAGTGTTTTACATATCAATAGACAGTAGTGGGCAAAAATAATTGGGACAAGAATGAAAAATGTTGGGCTCAGAATGATAGTCTTTTATATTTGTTAACATTCAATTTGCAACAGTCATGGGATGAAAATTGTGTGTGATTGCTGAAGAAAAAACTAAAACTATGTCCCTTTTTCATACACAGGAAGACCTCGGCCAGGACAAGGCTCTGGAATGTGGCACACAGGAGGAGGCTGTGGAATGGGGCAGCCAGGAGGAGGCGGGGGTTAGTGGCGGCCAGGAGGAGGCGGGGCTAAGTGGAAGCCAGGAGAAGCCTGGGACCAGTAGGAGCCTGAACGAATCGCAGGTCCCTCCCCTCCGCCTTCCAACCAGAAGACCCAGGAAGGGGAGTCAAGTGCAGGATTCAGCTCTCAGGCTGCGTCCCTCAGAGCCACCCCCAATCCTGAAGAGGCCTTTGCCTGCATGGCTACCACCAAACTGCAGGGCATGCAGGAGGGCCAAAGCCAGCTGTGTGAGGACCTTCTTTATAAAGTCTTAACTAAGGGGGTGAGGGGCGAAATCACACCCAATACCCACGTGAGTGAGTTAGACCATCCTTCTCCTCCTCCTCCTCCTGCCACAACTCCACCACCACAGCCACAGCGTGGAAGGAAGCGTGGAAGGAAGACCAGAGAGTGATGACCCTGGGTTCAGTCTGGTCTGGCAAAAGATGCAGCCTCTTGTATGAGCACAGCCTGGGGACACAGATGTCATCTGCTGCTTTCAGGATCTCTGGGACTTCTGGACCAGACTGCACTCCCTTATATATGGACTCCTCAGGCCACCAATTTTGCAGTAAAATAATTGATGTGTGCCCCTGAGGGCCAAAGGCTTCACCAATTTCTGCTGTTTCTCCAGCGTTGCCTCCCTCTTTGTTTGGTTATGAGCCCTTAATAAAGGTTTTTTGGTTTCAATTAGACTCGCCTATGTGTGTTTTCCTTCAAAAAGGACAGTTTGTTTGTGAGGAGGCAGGTACATTTCAAAAATACAATGTGAAATGAACAAGAGACACCAACACCAAGCAATCTCCTTGAGATTAAATAATACAAGATAATAATGGTGTTGTGGTAACTTGACACACAAAACACACACAAAAATATTCTGGATGTTAAATAACTAAAAAAAAAAAAAAAAACAAGATCAGCCTTGAAATAAATACAAACCTAAAAAAAATCACATCAGGCTTGAAAAAAACAAAAAAAATTATATAGATTTTTGGTCAGATGTGACAAATCATAATATATTGAGGGAATCACGATAAATAAGAAAGAAAGAAGTTTGTGAGAACTCTGTGTGAATATCAGCAGCAAAACTACTTTGTTCTTCCTGCATGATAAAGAAGAAGAGAGTGCGATGCATTAAACAATTTTAAACATTGCAGCGTGACGAAAGTGCTCTATCTATTCCGAACGCTAATTTTACCAGACCGAGCTGTTCCGTCTCGGAATTTCTTCTGAGCATGTGTGGCACTTTGTGCGTCGAAATTGTCCACACACGGTCGGAATTGACGCAATCAGATTTTGTTGTCGGAAAATTTTATAGCCTGCTCTCAAACTTTGTGTGTCGGAAAATCCAAAGGAAAAAGTCAGATGGAGCCCACATACGGTCGGAATTTCCGACAACACACTCCGATCACACATTTTCCGTCGGAAAATCCAACCGTGTGTACGGGGAATAACTCCTTCCCTTTACAAATTTTTCTATGGCCACAACTCCATCTCTCATACATGTGGCTTTTTATAGTTGTTTTATATTTATATATGGCTAGGAGGCGAAGGACATTCCATGGGTCCCCTTTTTTGACAACAAACAGCAGCATCACTTGGCTCATTAACCCCTTCACGCCAACGTAGCACAAATATGCAGCCTTCAGCTTCAAGGGGCTGTACCGGGGTGATGCCTGAAGCTGCAGGCATCACCCCAGTACCGTTTTTAGAGCTGACGATCGGCTTTCTTGGAATAAACGATGCGGCTAATCAGCTGCTTGGCTGTTATCACAAGCAGCGGGAGGGGGCGTGCTTCCCTCCCGCTGCCGCCTTGGGGTCTTATAGACCCCAGATCCCTCCATAAAGAGAACCTGTCACTGCCTATTACTGTCACAAGAGATGTTTAGATTCCTTGTGACAGCAATAAAAGTGATAAAAAAAAAATGTTAAGGGACAGTGTAAAAAAATTAAATTAAAAATTAAACAAATAATAAAAAAAAAAAATGCCCTATCCCTCCATGCTCCTGCGCAGAAGCGAACACATATGTAAGTCGCCCCCGCAAATGTAAACAGTGTTCAAACCACACATGTGAGGTATCACCATGATCGTTAGAGCAAGAGCAAGAATTCTAGCACAAGATCTCCTCTGTAACTCCAAACATGTAACCATTAAAACATTTTGGAGATTTTTAACCACTTGCTTACTGGCCACTTAAACTCCCTTCCTCCCCAGGTCAATTTTTAGCTTTTAGCACTGTCGTACTTTGAATGACAATCGTGTGGTTATGCTACACTGTAACCATATGACATTTTTCTCTTTTTTTTTTTTTTACACAATAAGAGTTTTGTTTTGGTGGTATTTAATCACCACTGGGTTTTTAATTTTTTGCTAGACAAACAAAAAAAGACTGAAAATTTTGAGAAAAAAAACAAGTATTCATAGTTTGTTATAAAATTTTGCAAACAGGTAATTTTTCTCCTTCATTGATGTGCGCTGATGAGGCTGCACTGATAGGCACTAAAGGCGGCACTGATAGGCACTGGTAGGTGACACTGATAGGTAGCACTGATAAGTGGCATTGGTTGACAGCACTGATGAGCACTGGTAGGTGGCACTGGTGGGCACTGCTTAGCAGCAGTGGGTCTGGTGTGTGTGGGACCGATGTCCCGTTTACACAAGATGATAATCCGTTTTTTATTCTCCTCACGCTGTCAGCATGAGGGGAAAAAAAAGCCAAGTACCTGCTTCTGTTTGTGTTTTCATTGACTGACAGTTGATCACGTGGTAAGGGGCTAGGATCTGCCCCTTACTCCGATCTGTGATCAGGTGAATCTCATGGACTCACTGACCACAGAGAGTGCCGTGCACACCCCGCAGGGAGCATGCAGGCATCACATGCACGAGAGGACATGCATGGATTCCCTCCCGGCAATTTAGGCCCGCACTGCAGCCGTCTTTCGGCTATAGCGCGGGCGACAAAAGGTTAAGTACCATAGTTTGTCGCCATTCCATGTTAGATACATGTTAGGTATCTATTTACTCGGCATAATATAATCTTTCGTCCAAAACAATTGCATTTGAAAAACCGCTGCGCAAATACAGTGTGACATAAAATATTGCAACAATCACCATTTTATTCTCTAAGGTCTCTGCTAAAAAATATATATAGAGTAACTCACAAAAGTGAGTACACCCCTGACATTTTTGTAAATATTTGAATATATCGTTTCATGTGACAACACTAAAGAAATGACACTTTTCTACAATGTAAAGTAGTGAGTGTACAGCTTGTATAACAGTGTAAATTTCCTGTCCCCTCAAAATAACTCAACACACAGCCATGAATGCCTAAACCGCTGGCAACAAAAGTGAGTACACCCCTAAGTGATAATGTTCAAATTGGGCCCAATTAGGCATTTTCCCTCCCCAGTGTCATGTGACTCGTTAGTGTTACAAGGTCTCAGGTGTGAATGGGGAGCAGGTGTGTTAAATTTGGTGTTATCACTCTCACTCTCTCATACTAGTCACTGGAAGTTCAACATGGCACTTCATGGCAACAAACTTTCTGAGGATCTAAAAAAAAGAATTATTGCTCTACATTAAAATGGCCTAGGCTATAAGAAGATTGCCAAGACCCTGAAACTGAGCTGCAGCACAGTGGCCAAGACCAATGGTGGGACAAGGTATTTCAGTGCCCAGGGCGAGGATGCCAAAATGCCCCCCCCCCCCTCCCCCCGCGCAGAGCAGGGGGCAGAGATAGTAGAAGTATTTTCAGCACACAAAAACATATGTGATGGCTGCGGATAGCAGAGAGCTTCAGTATTACTATTTACATTTGTGATTGGTAACTAATGAATAACTTGGCTGCCCAAGGGTGGTTTTTGAAGATTGTAAAAGGTGCTCTAGAACTAATTGAAGCTGATCTTGATCCTGCTTGAAAACCTCCTTCGATCTGCGGGCTGCAGCGCTGATCATTGCATTTTGACAGTGGAGGAGTCCTGCTATCAGAGTACAATAGTACAGAGGGGGGATTCCTCCATCCACCTTGTTTGAGTGGATGCAGGGATATGGTCAGCCTGCTGGAAAAAAAAAAAATAGCGTGTACTAAGGTTGCACAGGATACAGATATTGGTGCTGATACTAAGCATTTGCACGAGTACTTGTACTCATTCAAATGCTCTGATACCTAAAACCAATATTTTGCATTGTGATTTGAGCTCATACAAAATTAATGTGCTCAAATCCCACTGTAAAGAATTGCATGCAATATGGTGTGATTCCTGTCCGAATCGCATGTGATTTCCCACACAGTTGTCATAATCCGACCCCTTCTCTTACGATACCCCATAGAGCCTGGCAGTGGTGTGACAAGGTATTTCAGTGCCCAAGGTGAGGATGCCAAAATGCGCAGGAATCGCACTGCATTCCACAAGATTCTTTGCAGTGTGATATGAGCCCATTCATTTTGTATGGGCTCATATCTTACCACAAAGGTTTCAATAACTGGTATCAGTTAGTACTTGAGCACAAGTATCGGTACTTGCAGAGGCATAACTAGAATCTTTAGGGCCCCAGTGCAAGAAACAATGAAGGGCCCCCACCAGGGGTGTTGCTAGGTCTACCAAAGATCTCGGGCTAGAGCCCATAGCAGCGAAGTAAAGAAAGTCATACACTTGGGCATACACATGTAAATAATATACATGTGTGTGTGTGTGTGTGTGTGTGTATATATATACATAGTGCGGATCCCCCCTTACATTAGGGTCCCCAGAGAGCCTTCCCTAACATCAGGATCCTCAGAGAGCCTCCCTACTTACGTTAGGATCCCCAGAGAGTCACCCCCTTACATCAGGGTCCCCAGAGAGCTCCCCCTTACATCAGGGTCCCCAGAGAGCTCCCCCTTACATCAGGGTCCCCAGAGAGCTCCCCCCATACATCAGGGTCCCCAGAGAGCTCCCCCTTACATCAGAGTCCCCAGAGAGCCTGCCTTTGCATCAGGGTCCCCAGAGAGCTCTCCTCTTACATCTGGGTCCCCAGAGAGCCCCCCTCTTACATCAGGGTCACCAGAGAGACCCTTCTTTACATCAGGGTCCCCAGAGAGCCCCCCTTACATCAGGGTCCCCAGAGGGCCCCCCTTACTCCAGGGTCCCCAGAGTGCCCCCTTACTCAAGGGTCCCCAAAGGCCCCCCTTACCTTAGGGTCCCCAGAGGGCCTTTTACTCCAGGGTCCCCAGAGGCTGCCCTTTAGGGTCCCCAGAGAGCCCCCCTTACATCAGGGTCCCCAGAGAGCCCCCCTTACATCAGGGTCCCCAGAGGGCCCCCCTTTACTTTAGGGTCCCCAGAGTGCCCCCCCCTTAAATCAGGGTCCCCAGAGAGCCCCCCTTACATCAGGGTCCCCAGAGACAGCCCCCTTACATCAAGGTCCCCATAGACAGCCCCCTTACAACGGGGTCCCCAGAGACAGCCCCCTTACAACGGGGTCCCCAGAGACAGCCCCCTTACAACAGGGTCCCCAGAGACAGCCCCCTTACATCAGGGTCCCCAGAGAGCCCCTTTCTTACATCAGGGTCCCCAGAGAGCCCCTTCTTTACATCAGGGTCCTCAGAGGGCTCCTTCCTTACATCAGGGTCCCCAGAGGGCCCCCCTTACATCAGGGTCCCCAGAGAGCCCCTTCCTTACATCAGGGTCTCCAGAGGGCCTCTTCCTTACATCAGGGTCCCCAGAGAGTCCCCTTACATCAGGGTCCCCAGAGAGCCCCACTTACATCAGGGTCCCTAGAGGGCCCCCTTCCAGAGGTTCCCCTGTACCTGGCTGCTCTCTGCTGTGCACCTTGGACCCCCAGCACATCTCTGTACCCCCCTCCACCTGGGGGGAGGTGTGAGTGGCGGCGATCAGCAGCTCTATGGTGTCCACGGGCGGTGGGATCTCCCTGGGGCTTGTAGTTCTCTCTCCGACTGTATCCACCGGAGAGGGGAGGGGCCTCTGACCCGGGCATGTATCATCAAGACTGATGAAGCAGAGCGACTCACTGAACAGTGAAGCCGATACATGCCTGGGTCAGAGGCCCCTCTCCACTGTATACATTCAGAGAGAGAGAACTACAAGCCCCAGGGAGATCCCGTGGCTCGCTGGCACCATAGAGCTGCCGATTGCTGTCTCCCACCCCCCTGCATGTTAAACGAACAGCCAGGGTTGCAGGGGAGATGCCGGGTCTTGGAGCACCCCCCCATAGAGGTAGAATGGCAGGGCCCAGTTGCAAGTGCGACTGCAGCGACCCCTATAGTTCTGCCACTGGGTACTCGTAATTGCCAGTTCAAAACAGGTATTGGCGCAACCCTAGTGTGTACCCAGCTTTATACAATGTGTCAGGGTGTTAACGATATATAGGTGTTATAAAGATAACAGGGAAAACATTTGTCATTGTTAGTACTCATAAACAAGAACACTATGCTGTAGGTAAGCATACACTATACAATCTGATTGTGCAGAGATTGTACAATCTCCTTTAGATTTACCAAAACGTTGTAATATATGGACAAACCTAAACAATTAATTTCAGTAGTATCCAATCAGGCAGGCCTTTGTACTACATAGTTGGTGGTAGATCCAAAAGATATTGTAGCTTATATAGTGTATGAATCAATTTTTGTTTTTTTTTATTTATCAGTCCATGTTCGATAAAAAAAACTGAGCAGACCCATCCATCTATGGCCAGCTCTATTAGCTCCTATGTAAAATCCCTGTTGTTTTCTTATGCCTGGGGAGCCAGGAGCTCACCAAGCATCCATGTACATGAGTTCTTTAGGATCCATTCACATGCAATGCAGACATGTGTGTCATGTGCAGGGCTCTCTTATCAGTACAGTGTGTGCATCCCTGTGCCAGCTTCCTATTTACTTCTTTTGGAACCTGCACCTGTATGTCATATTAGGATACAGCGGCTGTGTCCATGCAGCCTCATGTCCCAGTAGAAATGAATGGGTTGCTGGCATGGGGATACAGCCCTGCATGGGAGACACATTGTTTGCACCCCTTGTGAATGAATGTGCATGTACTAAAAATAGAATTTGAAAGAACAGTTGTCTTCCACAGCAACGAAGAGAGATATGAAGCCTGAAAATGTTACCTGTTAGCTGAGAGACAGAGAGAACACCACTCAGTTTGGCCATGCAGCTAGCAAAGGGGGGGTCCGAGGGAAAGGGCACAGGAGGAGGGATCACTATACAGAGGAGTAATGGGCTCTGAGATGTCCGAAGCAGGGAGAGATAAGAACAGGAGGCTGGGGAGAAGGCAGAGGTGGTCATGTTGTCCCACAGACATCAGGACACTGTGTGAGATAAGGCAGGAGAGATAGAGATGAATGGAGAGGGAGGAGAGAAGCCGCTGTCTAGGCAAGGAGAGGAGCAGAAGAGTTAATCAAGAAAGCATGGACAACTCCTGATGTGCCCGCCTGCTCCACTCTCCTGTCGCTCAGACAGTAGTACAGTGTGCTGTGCAGGCAGGGGGCGGGTGTAGTGCTACGATGTAGCCTACATGCAGGGACAAAGCCGCTCTCTGCCTGTATTACATACCACATATTCTATGCTGGAAGGGTTGTACCCAGCAAACTGCGCCCTCTTCCCACAGGAAATAACTCCGCCCAGGGCAGCTGCCCCTCCCGCCCACCCCTAGTACCGGCCCTGGCCAAGACCATACAGCGGTTTAACAGGACAGGTTCCACTAAGAACAGGCCTCACCATGGTTGACCAAAGAAGTTGAGTGCACATGCTCAGTGTCATATTCAGAGGTTGTCTTTGGGAAATAAACGTGTGAGTGCTGCCAGCAGTGCTGCAGAGGTTGAAGTGGTGGGGGGTCAGCCTGTCAGTGTTCAGACCATATGCCACACACTGCATCAAATTGGTCTACATGGCTGTCATCCCAGAAGGAAGCCTCTTCTAAAGATGATGCTCAAGAAAGCCCGCAAACAGTTTGCTGAAGACAAGCAGACTAAGGACATGGATTACTGGAAGCATGTCCGGTGGTCTGATGAGACCAAGATAAACTTATTTGGTTCACATGGTGTCAAGCGTGTGTGGCGGCAACCAGGTGAGGAGTACAAAGACAAGTGTGTCTTGCCTACAGTCAAGCATGGTGGTGGGAGTGTCATGGTCTGGGGCTGCATGAGTGCTGCCGGCACTGGGGCACTACAATTCATCTAGGGGACCATGAATGCCAACATGTACTGTGACATACTGAAGCAGAGCATGATCACCTCCCTTCAGAGACTGGGCTGCAGGACAGTATTCCAACCTGATAACGACCCTAAACACACCTCCAAGACTACCACTGCCTTGCTAAAGAAGCTGAGGATAAAAGGTGATGGATTGATCAAGCCTGTTTCCAGACATAAACCCTATTGAGCATCTGTGGGGCATCCTTAAACAGAAGACGGAGGAGCGCAAGGTCTCTCACATCCACCAGCTTTGTGATGTCATCATGTAGGAGTGGAAGAGGACTCTAGTGGCAACCTGTAAAGCTCTGGTGAACTCCATGCCCAAGAGGGTTAAGGCAGTGCTGGAAAATAATGGTGGCCACACAAAATATTGACATTTTGGGCCCAATTTGGACATTTTCACTAAGGCGTGTACTCACTTTTGTTGCCAGTGGTTTAGACATTAATGGCTGTGTGCTGAGTTATTTTGAGGGGACAGCAAATGTACACTGTTATACAAGCTGTACACTCACTACTTTACATTGTAGCAAAGTGTAATTTCTTCACTGTTGTCACGTGATACTGTGTATATATATATATATAGTGTATATATATATATATATAGCAAAATGTTGTATGGGGCCCCCTGCAAACAGCCCCCCCCCCACAGCTGCCCTAGTGTCAATGCAGCATGACCTGTGCCACATATAGCGTGACCTGTGCACAATGCAGCATGACCTGTGCCCAATGCAGCGTGACCTGTGCACAATGCAGCGTGACCTGTGCCCCATACAGCATGACCTGTGCCCAATGCAGCGTGACCTGTGCCCCATACAGCGTGACCTGTGCCCCATACAGCGTGACCTGTGCCCAATGCAGCGTGACCTGTGCCCCATACAATGGGACCTGTGCCCCATACAGCGTGACCTGTGCCCCATATAGCGTGACCTGTGCCCCATACAGCGTGACCTGTGCCCCATACAGCGTGACCTGTGCCCAATGCAGCATGACCTGTGCCCCATACAGCGTGACCTGTGCCCAATGCAGCGTGACCTGTGCCCCATACAGCGTGACCTGTGCCCCATACAACGTGACCTGTGCCCCATACAACGTGACCTGTGCCCAATGCAGAGTGACCTGTGCCCCATACAGCGTGATCTATGCCCCATTCAACGTGACCTGTGCCCAATGCAGCGTGACCTGTGCCCAATGCAGCGTGACCTGTGCCCAATGCAGCGTGACCTGTGCCCCATACAGCGTGACCTGTGCCCCATACAGCGTGACCTGTGCCCCATACAGCGTGACCTGTGCCCCATACAGAGTGACCTGTGCCCCATACAGCGTGACCTGTGCCCCATACAGCGTGACCTGTGCCCAATGCAGCGTGACCTGTGCCCAATGCAGCGTGACCTGTGCCCAATACAGCCTGGTCTGCCTGTGCCCCATACAGCCTCACCTGTGCAGAGGAAGAGGCAAGTCACCCGGATCAGCAGAAAGCGGGATTGCCCGCTGTAATAGCTTTCATTAGAATTTTCCGTCTTCCCGGGGCTCATCGTCACATAGCCCCACCTCTTGGCCTGACGCCTTTGATGACGTCACACGTCCTGCATTTGATTGGCGTTCTGTCTATCAAAGGCGCCGGGCCAAGAGGAGGAGCTATGTGACGTGAGCCCCGGGAACACTGGAAGTTCTAATGAAAGCTATTACATCGGGCAATTCAGCTCTCTGCTGATCCGGGTGGCTTGCCTCTTCCTCTGCACAGGTGAGGCTGTATGGGGCACAGGCAGACCAGGCTGTATTGGGCACAGGCAACGCTGTATTGGGCACAGGTCACGCTGCATTGGGCACAGGTCACAGCTTGCCTCTTCCTCTCCTCTCTCTTCCCCTGGCTGGGAGACTGTGCCGGCGGTGCTCTCATCCTCACTGGGCCCCACTTGGCTGCGGGCCCCATAGCGCCCGCATGGGTCGCTATGGTGGTAGTTACGCCCCTGTACATATATGAAACATTGGTGAGCAGAAACAGTCCGGGCCAGTGTGTGTGTGTGTGACACACACAAGGAGAGGAGGTGGGAGGGAGGGGAGTATTCTGGCACTTTGGCACCCCCACCTCTGTGGCACCTGGGTGTGGTGCGCACCCGCCCAGGATCGGCCCTGGTGACAGCATCAGTATACATTCAAACACTGGGGGTTATCCACATTGCTCAACCATAGTTGGAAGTTTTGCAATGCAATGGTTAGACCTGCTAGTCATTGGAGTTGATTTACTAAAGGTAAATAGACTTAAAGGGAGGGATTTTTTTGAGAATTATAGAGGTGCCATAAATACACAAGTACAGATATTTTTAAAAAATATATACATTTTATTACAAAAATACATTTACATGAAGATAAGGTACATAAAAGACACAGCAGAGTTTTTTGCCTGATACCGGTCGTGATATCCCATTTTCATGAGTCACTGGTGCATATTGCGTCCCTACATGTTTCGCCAACATTGGCTTCCTCAGGGAATTGTATGATCACCAGTATAAACAATGGCTCTAGAAATGATAAGTTCATAAACCAAAATAAGTGATCAAATAAACAAACAAAACAGAATACATATTGTAGATCGTGTGTCGTGGTTTAAACTCTTCCCACCCTATAAGTCCCAACCAACTTACCAAGGGGAGCCTGATGGGGTGCACACACCCGGGCCAGTCCAAATTGTGTGGCGGGGGGTTCTCTGTGTGGCCACAGGGGGCATACAAGAACCAGGCTCTATCAAAAAGTTGGAAAACTTTTTTTGAAAATGAATACAATTGGACAAACATTGTCCAATGTGGGGGCTAACATAGCCTCAAAAGTACTTACATAAACTCTGCTTAGGAAAGGTGGGAATACAGGGGTGCCAATAGATCAGTTTGCAATTTGAGAATATGCATCCAGCACAGGGTTATCCACTATGAAAAAGAAAATGCAAGGCAGATCGAGTGAACTGAGGACTGTGGATCAATTGAAAGCCAAAGTAATGTAAATGGAATTGAATTGGGGATAGGTAATGGAAGTGAAGGAAAAAGAGAAGCATGGGAGGGGGAGGGAGGGAAAGGGAAAAATTGGAAAAACAAAAAGTTGTACTTGGGCGCTTAGTTTTGCCTACGTAAAAGCATCCGCATAAACATTTGGCTAAATATACCACACTGATTGTGTGGCAAGTAACTGTGTTTGATCACATTAGTTAGACCATTTGGTAGAATAATTTTGTGACCATTGGAAATAAAGTAACATATATCACATTTTCTGCATGCAAATGTACCAGTTTGGGATGGGTGGTTGCAAGCCTTAATAGAATGATGGCTCTTAACCAGATGATCCCCAAGTGAGGGTGCACGTCGATAGATAATCTTGGGATAGGGTTTAATGAATTTATTAATAGTTACATCCGCTGTCAATAAAGGCCAATATTTTGTAAATAGATGATGCATTTGAATGTGTTGTTTGGAGTATTGAGTAACAATCCTAACTGACTGATCCTGAATCTGAGACTTAGTGGAGAAAATAAGGTCCTTTCGTTCTTGTTTGTAGGCTTTGTTATAGGCTTTTTTTCAAGAGTGCGTGACTATATCCTCTATTCCTTTGCCTAATATACAGATCTCTGGCGGCCCTATGGAAATCTCACGAAATGGTCACGAAATGATTCTACCAAATGGTCTAACTCATGTGATCAAACACAGAGTTACTTGCCACACAATTGGTGTGGTATATTTAGCCAAATGTCTATGCGGATGCTTTTACGTGGGCAAAACTAAGCGCCCATTTTTTAAGCGCATAAAGGATCACGTTATCCCCATCTCCAAGCGTCTTATGACTACTGCTATCAGCAGACATGTTAGGCTTCAACATGATTTTGATCCCAACATGGTTACATTTACCGCCCTTGAACATGTACCTTCAGATGTAAGGGGCGGAGGCATTGATTGCACATTACTACAATTAGAAACTCACTAGATTCATAACTTGGATGCAGCGAGACATCCAGGGTTGAATGAATATATTAGCTTCAAATCATTTCTTTAATACTGTCTTTTTACACTATGCATGTTCAGCCTGAATTGTCTCGGGGTCCTTGGACCTAGTCTTGTTTCTTAATCACTATTCCCTCCCTTGCCTCCTTCCCCACAGTCTACAATCCCCTATGCCACCTACCATTTATGCTCATTTGAGTGATGCTACTACACTTATCTATATTGTGTTCCTTTTGAATTCATATAAATCTTTCTGTATATCAAATTACATATTATATATACTTAAGTCTAAAGTTTTCAAATAATTTCCCAATTTAACCACTTCAATACCCAGCCATAGTCATATGACGTCCACAGATGGGATCTCCCATCCTGGGTGGACGTCATATGACATCCTGGGTGCGTGTGCCCGGCGGCCGCGATGTCCGCCGGGCACCCGCGATTGCCCGTTAACCGGGCCGGCATGTGGATCTGTGTGTGTAAACACACAGATCCACAGCCTGTCAGCTCTGAGGAGAGCAATCTGTGTTCCCAGAACGGAGGAACACTGATCGGTCTCCTCCCCTTGTGCGTCCCCTCCCCCTTCAGTTAGAATCATTCCCTAGGAAACATACTTAACCCCTCCCCGCCCCCTAGTGGTTAACCCCTTCACTGCCTGTCACATTTACACAGTAATCAATGCAATTTATTAGCATTGATCGCTGTATAAATGTGAATGGTACCAAAAATGTGTCAAAAGTGTCCGATGTGTCCGCCATAATGTCGCAGTCACGAAAGAAAACGCTATAACTTTTGCGCAAACCAATCAATATACGCTTATTGCGATTTTTTTTACCAAAAATATGTAGAAGAATACGTATCGGCCGAAACTGAGGAAAAAATTTGTTTTTTAAAAAAAAAATTTGGATATTTATTATAGCAAAAAGTAAAAAATATTGTTTTTTTTTAAATTGTCGCTCTTCTTTTGTTTATAGCGCAAAAAATAAAAAACGCAGAGGCGATCAAATACCACCAAAAGAAAGCTCTATTTGTGGTGAAAAAAGGACGTCAATTTTTTTGGGTACAATGTCGCACGACCGCGCAATTGACGTTTTAAAGTGCGACAGCGCTGAAAACTAAAAATTGGCCTGGGAAGGAAGGGGGTGAAATTGCCCTGTATTGAACCGGTTAAGAAATGTAATATTTTCACGTGTATGTCGCATCATGATTTTGTTGTCAAATAACATTGTATTTACTATCGTGTGTCTTGGTTCTAGATGACGGTATTGGTGCCCACCAGTTGGTACATTGGTTTGCGGTGACTATTCCTTGTCACTGGCTTGCCTCCCAGCCTATTCTTCCCCCTTTCCCTCTGCCTCCGTGACCCTTCCTTGGGTTCCGCCTGGTTCACCCATAGTGGCCTCTGGGGGGGTTTTAGTTTGTGTGGCTGGACAGACACCCTGGACTTCAGTCCCCTTGTGGGACTGATGCCCGCTCATAACTGCTGTGCACTTTGCCGTATGTGATCATCTGGCCAACCTTGACTATCTCTTTTCTTCATTTAACCCCACCCTTTCTGCCGATTGGTTTACACTGTGGAGTGTTGTTTTGTCTACTCCCCACCGGTATCTCCACCTGCGTCATATGATGTGTTATGCGCCATGTGACAGCCTACGCTCACCGCTGGGCATTCTGGTCTTTGTAGGCACACGACATGGCCTCCTCCGGAGCATGTGCAGTGGTTTACACACGTCTGCACTCGGTCTGTGACGTCAGACGCCGACCGAGTGGGGGGGCTTATAAGGCCGGCTAGTCCGCTTTCATCCCAGCTGGACGACAGGGGCGACCTGTATGTGTTCCTTCTTATTGCAAGATAAAGCTGGTTTCTTCCTCTTTTTGTTTGTATGAACCGACCCAAAAAATTGTCATAAATAGATTTAAATACATCCTTATTGGCTGTGTCGGTTTGGGCTTTTCCCAGCTTATTAAGTACAACTTTTTGTTTTTCCAATGTTTCCCTTCCCCTCCTTCCCCCTCCCATGCCTCTTCTTTTCCTTCACCTCCATTACCTATACCCAATTCAATTCCATTTACATTACTTTGGCTTTCAATTGATCCACAGTCCTCAGTTCACTCGATCTGCCTTGCATTTCCTATTTCATAGTGGATAACCCTGTGCTGGATGCATATTCTCAAATTGCAAACTGATCTATTGGCGTCCCCGTATTCACACCTTTTCTAAGCAGAGTTTATGTAAGTACTTTTGAGGCTATGTAAGCCTCCCACATTGTACAATGTTTGTCCAATTGTATTCATTTTCTAAAAAAGGTTTTCCACCTTTTTGATAGAGCCTGGTCCTTGTATGCCCCCTGTGGGCACACAGAGAACCCTCATGCCACACAATTTGGACTGGCCCAGGTGTGTGCACCCCATCAGGCTCCCCTTGGTAAGTTGGTTGGGACTTATAGGCTGGAAGGGCTTTAAACCACGACACACGATCCACAATATGTATTCTGTTTTGTTTGTTTATTTTATCACTGATTTTTGTTTATGTACTTAATATTACTAGAGCCATTGTATATACTGGTGATCATACAATCCCCTGAGGAAGCCAATGTTGGCGAAACATGTAGGGAAGTGATATACACCAGTGACTATCTCATGAAAATGGGATACCACGGCCAGTATCCATCAAAAAAACTTTGCTGTGTCTTTTATGTACCCTATCTTCATGTAATGTATTTTTGTAATAAAATGTATACATTTTTAAAAAATATCTGTACTTGTGTATTTATGGCTCCGCTATAATCACCGAAAAATCCTCTCCCTCAATACAAGGGATGAGGTTTCTGGATCACTTAAGGTTACTCAATCTACACCCCTTTTGAATACTCAATATCAGGTGTTTCAATACACCACTCTCTGTAATTGGGTGATCCTTAGACCTAATCATTTCTTTTTCATTTCTTATTATATTTACCTTATAGCAGTGGCGTCACTAGGGGGTGGCTATTGAGACTAGAGCCCCAAATCTGGGGCCCATAGCCCAGAGTCTAGTGCCAGCCCTACTGTGAGAGTGTAGCAGGCTGCCTGATACAGCGCGGTCCCACACAGCCGCGGCACTCTCGCTGAGTCTTCACTAATAGCCAGAGCCAGGAGATCAGTGTGTGTGAGAGTGAGTGTCCTCCCTTGCTCCGCCCATATCATAGAGTCCAGAGGAACTTTCTCACACAATCTCCAGAGCAGGGGAGTGCAGACAATGGAGGAAGGGGAAAACTCACTACCACTCACTAACTGTACTACCCAGCCTCTCTGTATACACCAGCCTCTCTGTATACACCAGCCTCTCTGTGTATACACCAGACTCTCGGTATACACCAGCCTCTCTGTATATACACCAGCCTCTCTGTATACACCAGCCTCTCTGTATATACACTAACCTCACTGTATATACACAGCCTTTCTGTATACCCAGCATCTCTGTATACACTAGCCTCTCTGTATACACCAGCCTCTCTGTATATACACCAGCCTCTCTGAGTATACCTAGCCTCTCTGTATATACACTAGCCTCTCTGTATACCCCAGCCTCTCTGTATACACTAGCCTCTCTGTATACACTAGCCTCTCTGTATACCCAGCCTCTCTGTATACCCTAGCCTGTCTTCTGTATAGACTAGCCTCTCTGTATACACTAGCCTCTCTTCTATATACCCTAGCCTATCTGTATGTAACAATGCGCATCTGCTGGCAGGTGACATGGCGAGCTCTCTGGGGACCCTGATGTAATGAAACTCTATAATGTTTTATATTTATATATATATATATATATATATATATATATATATATATATATATATATACACACACACACACATATATTATATACATGAGTATGCCCGCCCAAGTGTATGACATCTTTACTTCACTGCTATGGGCTCTAGCCCCAGATCTTTTGTAGACCTAGCAACGCCCCTGCCTTATAGTATCTATATTTATGTACTTATGTATTATTTAATATATTGTAACCTGGGGGACATGTAGCAGGTACAAAGCTCCCTGGGATGAGCAGTCTTTCAGCCACAGATAACAAATCCAGTGAAATAGTGACAAACAGTGCGGTGTTTTTTTGTGATATATACAAGTCTATATACAGGTGCTGTACAGTGTTCCAAAAAAAACAAATAGGAACAAAAATAGCCAAAACAAAACCTAGCCGTGTCTCGGCACTAACTAAACAATATTTACAGATCCTAACTACCAGGCTGAGCAAGCCTACAGCTTGTCAGCTTCCACATACCTTTTTGCTCTCCTACACAGAAGTAGTCTGAGTATCCCAGGCCAAGAGCAAAGGCTGTCTGCTCAGATGAGCTTAAATTAGCCTGGGGGAGAGGCCCAAGACCTGAACTGGACCATGGATCAGAGATCCCTGAACATGTATGAGAGGAGCCTGGGAGATGTATAAACCGCGAACAGGACTTTTCCTGGCTCTCTCTGGGACGCTCTGCTACATATCCTCCCCCTTGTTTCAACCCCAGGGTTGGAACACCTGTAGCCCAACACGAGTGAACACGGGACAGGGCATCTACATTCCCCATCTCAACACCTGGCCTGTGTTTTACAGTGAATGAGTAATCCTGTAGAGCCAAAAACCACCGGTTAACCCGTCTATTAGTCTCCTTCTTTTGGGCCATCCATTTCAGAGGAGCATGGTCAGTTATTAACTCAACCTGGCGCCCTAACAAATAGTACCTGAGTGCGTCCACGGCCCACTTTATGGCTAAACACTCCTTTTCAATGACTGCATACCTTTTCTCATGGTCATTGAGCTTTCTGCTTAGGTACACCACAGGGTGTTCTTCTCCATTGTGTACCTGTGATAGTACTGCCCCGATACCAACATCAGACGCATCCGTCTGAACCAAAAAATGTTTGGAGAAATCGGGGGAGTACAGTACTGGCTGTGCACAAAGAGCCTTCTTCAGGACTTGGAAAGATTCCTCTGCTACTGAGGACCATTTCACCATTACAGAGTCTTTCCCTTTCGTAAGGTCTGTTAGTGGGGCAGCTATAGTTGCAAAATTTGGGATAAATCTTCTATAATACCCCGCAATGCCAAAAAAGGCCCTGACCTGCTTCTTGTTTGCAGGACGTGGCCATTCCTGGATGGCTTCTATTTTATTGACTTGAGGTTTTATGACACCACGGCCAATAGTGTAGCCCAAATACTTGGCTTTCTCTAGACCAAAGGCACATTTTTTTGGATTTGCCGTAAAACCTTCTTTGAAGAGGGAATCAAGGACAGCCTGGACACGGGGCAAGTGAAACTCCCAGTCAGTGCTATGTACCACGATGTCATCTAGATATGCTGCTGCATATTGTCGGTGGGGTCTTAGAGTCCTGTCCATTGCCCTCTGAAATGTCGCGGGGGCATTTTGCAACCCAAAAGGCATTTTTTTGTATTAAAAGGAACCCTCCGGGGTCACAAATGCGGTCTTCTCTTTGGCGCTACCAGTCAGGGGTATTTGCCAATAACCTTTTGTCAAGTCCAAAGTGGTCAGATAGCGAGCCTTGCCAAGTCGGTCTATAAGTTCGTCCACTCTGGGCATTGGGTACGTGTCAAACTTTGTCACTGCATTAAGCTTCCTGAAGTCATTACAGAACCTCCAAGTGCCATCCGGTTTTGGGACTAACACGATGGGGCTAGACCAGTCACTATTGGTTCCTCAATGACATCTAGCTCCAACATTCTTTTAACTTCCTCGCTGATGTCCTTTCTCCTTGCTTCAGGAATTCGGTACAGTTTTAGCTTGACACGGACCCCAGGTTCAGTAACAATATCATGCTGAACTGCTGAAGTCGTGCCAGGTAACTGAAAATTTCTCTTTATTTCTTATCAGGAATTCTCTAGTTTCCTGCTTTTGAGAATATGACAGGGTGTCTGGAATAGTGACCTCGGGGATCAGAAGGGACTCAGCACCCTTAGGCGTTACCGGGAGGGACCTCCCAGTTAACGCCAGTCTATCCTTCCAGGGCTTTAACCGGTTTATATGGTAAATCTGTTTGGGCTTCCTTTTCCCTGGTTGATATACCTTGTAATTGACCTCCCCAACTCTTTCAATTACTTCAAAGGGACCCTGCCACTTAGCCAGGAACTTGCTCTCAACAGTGGGAACTAACACCAGGACCCTGTCACCAGGTGAGAAAACACGGAGTTGGGCCCCTCTGTTGTATATCCTCTGTTGGGCTGCTTGGGCCTGCAGTAAGTGTTCTTTTACTATCGGCATGATTGCTGCAATCCTGTCCTGCATTTATGCGATATGCTCAATGACACTTTTATGGGGTGTCTGCTCCCCCTCCCAAGTTTCTTTGGCTATGTCTAAGAGTCCCCGAGGGTGTCTCCCATAAAGCAACTCAAATGGAGAGTACCCCGTGGAGGACTGGGGAACCTCCCTGATGGCAAACATCAAGTATGGTATCAGGAAGTCCCAGTTTTTCCCATCCTTGTCAACAACCTTTTTTAACATGCTCTTTAATGTCTTATTGAAGCGTTCCACCAAGCCATCCGTTTGAGGATGGTACACCGAGGTTCGCAATTGCGACACCTTAAATAACTTGCACAGCTCTCTAGTTATTCATGACATAAATGGGGTGCCCTGGTCTGTAAGGACTTCTTTAGGGATCCCAACACGACTAAACACCATAAACAGCTCTTTGGCAATGTTTTTAGCAGATGCGGTGCGTAAGGGAATGGCCTCGGGGTAACGGGTAGCATAATCCATGATTAGAAGGATATGCTGATGACTTCAGGCAGACTTGGGGAGTGGACCCACAAGGTCCATGGCAATTCTCTCAAAGGGCACTTCAATAATGGGCAAGGGCACTAAAGGACTTCGGAAGTGTTGTAGTGGGGCTGACATCTGACACACAGGACAGGATTGACAATAATTCTCTATATCCTTCTGTATCAAGGGCCAATAAAACCTGCGCAACACCCTTTCAGTAGTTTTCTCAACCCCTAAATGACCTAGCAAGTGCCCATGGGCAAGTTCCAACACCACCCGTCTGTATGGCTTAGGGACCACCAACTGTTCAACCACTTCATCATTTTTTTTTATATACACGATACAGTAAATCCTCATTGCTGCTAAAATAAGGAAAACAGAGCCTGTCCCCTGATTCGACAGGTACATCATTAATCACCATTACATTTTCCCAGGCCCTGGCAAGGGTTGGGTCTTTTCTCTGCTCGGTACCAAAATTTTCCTTGTGTACATTAAGGTCAGCAAACTCCAACGTCAGCTCAGATTCAGCAGATGGCTGTCCAGCTCCACTGGTTGTGGGGACCTCCTCAGGCTCCTCCAGCTCTCCTGTCATAACTGAGAAAGGAAAACCCAGGGAGCCCTGAGAAGAGTCCCCTGAACCCACATTGTCAGTAGCGCCCAGGAGTTCTGGCTCTGTCGCTGAGTCAGCTACTGCGACCGGGTCGGGACGATCCCACAGTTCCCAAAACTTAGGGAAGTCCCTACCAACGATGGCCTCATGCACCAAGTGGGGCACAAGTCCGACCGGATGGGTCACCGTACCTAAGCCAGTTTTAAACTGAACAGTGGCTATAGGATACTCGCGGGTATCCCCATGTACACAGATCACAGCAACTTTTTTAGCATGCAAATTCACAGTTTCAACCATCTCAGCTATAACCAAAGTCATTAGACTTCCAGAGTCCAGCAAGGTCGTAATAGGCTTATTATTTACAGTCATTTGGCATATGTGTTTTCCCATACTTGGTGCTGCAGCGCATGAAACAGCAGCAAACATAGACTGCCTTCTAATAGATAGATCACACTGCATTGGTTCATCTGTCAATGGACAGTTTGCTGCAACATGTCCCAGTTCTTGGCAACGAAAACACCTGATGTTTCCCCAGTTTGGTTTGCTGACAGGCAGTAGCTTCCCTTGTTTGGGACGCCAAACTTCAGTCCTGGCACCAAAAATCCTTCCCCCTATTTCCTTGCCATGCCTGGGGAGACCGTGGCTTTGGGCGGAAAGTCCGTGCGGCTGTAGGGGTGGTGACCAGGTTCTCTGCAGCAAAGTACCTTTCAACAAGTTCCACGAGGTTGTCCGCCGAGTTGGGGTCTCCTTGACTCACCCACTTCTGCAGGGGAACTGGTAGTGACCTCAGGAACCTGTCCATGACCACACGCTCCACTATTTGTGGCCCAGACAGGGACTCTGGCTGTAGCCATTTTCTCACCAAGTGAATTAGATTGAACATCTGCGATCTTGGGGGCCTCTCATCTTGGAAGAACCAGCTGTGGACCCGCTGTGCTCGAACTGCCAAGGTGACACCAAGTCGCACCAGGATTTCCCGCTTGACCTTTTCATAGTCTCCTGCTTCTGCTGACTCCAAATCATAGTAGGCCTTCTGCGATTCTCCAGACAGCAAGGGGGCGACCAGTCCTGCCCACTGGGTTTTGGGCCAACCTTCCCTCTCAGGGAAAAACGTTAAGAGAAAGGCCTCTGGATCATCATCTGCAGTCATCTTGGAAAGAAAGCAACCCACATGGATGGCTGAGGGCTTGTCTCCAACAACATTAACTTTAGCAGGTGACCACTGTGCTAGCGTCTCCACAACCGCAGCTAGGGTTTTCCTATCCCTTTTGCATCAGTGGCTAGCTGTTCAAACAGCCTCTGCGATAGCTCCTGTACAGCACCAATCTGTTGGCACAGCAACAGTTGTGCGATAGCGTTTGTTTGCTGCTGTGTAGCGTTTGCTTGATGCAGTGCAGCACTTGCTTGTTGCTGTGCAGCATTGGATTGTTGCTGTGCAGCGTTGGATATCACCAATTGTTTTAGGATTTCCTCCATGTTAAGTCACTCTAGGTACTGGCCTTTTAAGTAGTAACTTACTACAGCTGGTCGCAGTCTCCACCATATGTAACCTGGGGGACAGGTAGCAGGTACAAAGCTCCCTGGGATGAGCAGTCTTTCAGGCACAGATACCAAATCCAGTGAAATAGTGACAAACAGTGCGGTGTTTATTTGTGATATATACAAGTCTATATACAGGTGCTGTACAGTGTTCCAAAAAAAACAAATAGGAACAAAAATAGCCAAAACAAAATCTAGCCGTGTCTCGGCACTAACTAAACAATATTTACAGATCCTAACTACCAGGCTGAGCAAGCCTACAGCTTGTCAGCTTCCACATACCTTTTTGCTCTCCTACACAGAAGTAGTCTGAGTATCCCAGGCCAAGAGCAAAGGCTGTCTGCTCAGGTGAGCTTAAATTAGCCTGGGGGAGAGGACCAAGACCTGAACTGGACCATGGATCAGAGATCCCTGAACGTGTATGAGAGGAGCCTGGGAGATGTATAAACCCCGAACAGGACTTTTCCTGGCTCTCTCTGGGACGCTCTGCTACAATATGTATAATTGTCTGATCTATATTCTTTTTTCTTTTTGTATTTAAAATAACTTGTACTTGTAGCATTCACTCAACATGGTGGATTTCTGTGGTAAGGCCAGGGAGGAATTTGTGGCTAAGATTCAACCATCTCAAAATGCATCCAATGTCACTGAGGATGAACTGGATAAAGCCTCTATGAGATTACAACGTCGCCTTGAGAAAAAAGTGTGAGTTCATTGGCACAAACATTATTTTGAAAAATATTCAGAAAATCACATTATTCCCTGGGGTCTGAGGATTCAGATTTTCCCTAATCTTAGGGAGATCAATGATTCCCTGAAACAGGCCTGGGAACACAATCTACAGGCCTGTTCTTTGGAAATGATCACCATTCTTTGTCAGCAATATCAGAATGAGATCACTAACCTTGATGTTCAAATTTCTGTGGTGTGGTTTCTATGTGGTACCAGGATCATGTTTTGATCGTCTCTTCGCCACAATATATCAAACGTGAAAATGACCTACATGATTATCTCGAGAAATACACAGAAGAATTATTAATTCCAAGGAGGGTAATTTCCTCAGAGACAAATCAGCTCATGAAAATGGGTATGCCTATAGGTGGAATCAAACCACCTACAGCAAACCTATGACTAGACCGCCTACCTTTACAGCATTTAAAATGGGTAGTGAGCCACCTAATGTTTCCTCTGCTTCCTCCATTTCTTCTAGCCAATCGACTACTTCCAGGACCTCTCATGATAGACTACTGAAGAAACGGAAGGGAGAATTAAACATGACCTCCACTGAATCACTTCGACAAACCTTTGGGCCTACTACCACTCGACGACCACCCTCAGTTCACTCTAAATCTATCATCACCCTACTATCCACTCCTCCTGCACGCTCACTCAAAACTATATCTACCACACCAACTTTGGCTATAAATTCCTCACAGAGCACTGTCACTTCGGCTGTGTCTTCCTTTCCCACCACTATTCCTACTACCACAAGACGGGTAAGTGAACCCAATTTATCTTCCATGTTTCCGATCAGTACACAGTCAATTGATCCCAAAATAGCTCCTATTTTTTTAGTACAAACCCCGGACCAACTCTCAAGCCCTACTTTGGTCCCTCAAGAATTGAGGGACAATATGGAGATACTCAGCTAGAGTTCATCAATCTTTTGTCGGCCCCTTTGTCAACCATTGAGGTTTATGTATTGAAACTGGGCCTCACCTTTTGCCCTTCCTCTGATGCAGACAAATTCTCAATCATTAAAGACGTACATTTATTCGCTAGGCGATTAATGTACAAGGTTATGTTTGATAGACCTAGTGAAGTGGTACCCACTTGTTCTAATACACAAGACTTTAGCACGGATGAACTTCAAGCTATTACTGATTTGATGTAACTGTGGGAGGAGGGTCACACTGGAGACGACGCGCCCCTGCATGCACCAGCAGGTGGTGTTGTCATTCCCGGTGTTGCCTTCCCCCCACCCATATCCTTTAAACCTAAGTCACAGGCTTTCCCGGTATTAAGCCAGAATCCCATTATTTGGGCCTTTGTTCAGCAAGTCACTAATGAAGTTGATAAGATGGATTTCGATACCTACTCCCTAATAGTATTACTCCCTAATTTTCAAGGCCTACCAAAATGGTCTTATAGACAAGAATACATGTAATTATTTGAACACAAAGGAACCTAGGACTCCCACCTTTTACGCGCTGTCTAAAGTGCACAAGTCACTAAAAAATCCCCCTGGCCGCCCGGTTATGTCGGGCTGTCAGAGTCTTACAGAAAATGCCAGTTCCCTCGTAGATAAATATTTATATCCCCATGTTATCTCATTATCATCTTATATTACAGATACCATTGACCTTCTTCGCACCCTTGAGGGGATGCATATCACCAAAAATTCTTGGCTTGTGACCATTGACATTGAAAGCCTTTACAACACTATCCCACACAATAGAGGCATCGATGTAATTTGGAATCAATTGAAAGGAAGGGGACCGACGGGAGACTCTTACAACCAGTTTGTCCTTGACCTCCTTAAGTTCATCCTCACCCGCAACACATTTATGTTCGGTCCCTCCATTTTCCTCCAGGTGCAGGGGGTTGCAATGGGCACACGTTGTGCCCCTTCTTATGCCAACCTGTACCGGGGGGGTGGGAGAGGGAACTTTTTGCATGAGATGACATGTCCAGTCATCTGCAGCATGTCGTCTCGTGGTACAGTTATATAGATGACATCCTACTTTTTTGGACCGGTACTAGAGATGAACTTTCGCAGTTCATGGACAAAGTGGCTGTTAACACCTTTAACCTTAAATTTACCATGAATTGCAATCAGCATAAAATCTGTTTTTTAGATTTAGAGATCCTTTTCAAAAATAACGGTCTACTATATTCATCATTGTACCGAAAACCCTCTGCAGGAAATACTGTTCTACATGGCGCTAGTGCACACCAGAGGCCACTGTTAAACAGCATTCCCTACAACCAATACATTAGATTAAGAAGGAATTGTACCTTGGAAGGAGACTTCCATAGAGCCGCCAAAGATCTGTATATTAGGCTAAGGAATAGAGCATATTATCACGTACCAAGTGCTGGAGGCCAATGGAGAAAGGGCTTCCTTTGCAGCTAAATTCCAAACTCCCCTGAATGTGAGACAGGAGGAGTCGGGCACAAAGTAGCACAGGTTGCCTGTGAAGTTGCTTGCAGAAAGCTCGGGAATCCTGCTGTTGTGATGAACAGAGTCTGCACCTGTGAGGTGAGACAGGTCTGTAAAGTCACTGAGATAATAGAGTAGTCAACACAAGCCGAGGTCAGAACCAGGTTTAAGGCAGAGCAGACGAAGTCAGGTGGAAGCTGGGTCAAACACGAGAAGCAGGCAGAGGGTATCCGTTAGATGACTGGGGTTAGGAACTGGAGATAAGCAGACAGGTCGGGAACAAACCGGGTCAGAAACTAGGGAACACAGAAGCAAGGAATCACAGGAACACAGGTAACAAGCTGAGACCAGTCAGCGACTTCAAGCACTGATACACTTCCTTATAAAAGCCCATGTGATGTGCTGCTGGGGATGCTTGGTCCTAGAGCCCTTCTCCTGTTGTTGGTGCCCTGACAGATGCTGGGTCCTAAAGACATTCTCCTGCTGTCAGCGCCCTGACAATATATTTTCTCCACTACGTCTCAGATTCAGGATCAGTCATTTAAGATTGTTACTCAATACTCCAGACAACACAAATGCATCTATTGACAAAATATTGGCCTTTATTGACAGCGGATGTAACTATTAACAAATTGATGAAACGATATCCCGAGAATACCAACTTGCCACACAATCGGTGTGGTATATTTAGCCAAATGTCTATGCAGATGCTTTTATGTGGGCAAAACTAAGCGCCCATTTTTTAAGCGCATAAAGGATCACGTTATCCCCATCTCCAAGCATCTTATGACTACTGCTATCAGCAGACATGTTAGGCTTCAACATGATTTTGATACCAACATGGTTACATTTACTGCCCTTGAACATGTACCTTCACATGTAAGGGGGGAGGCATTGATTGCACATTACTACAATTGGAAACTCTGTATATTAAATTACATATATATACTTAAGTCTAAAGTTTTCAAATAATTTCCCAAATTAAGATTTTATATTTTCACTTGTATGTTGTATCATGATTTTGTTGTCAAATAACATTGTATTTACTATCGTGTGTCTTTGTTCTAGATGAAGGGATTGGTGCCCACCAGTTTGTACACTGGTTTGGGGCAACTATTTCTTGTCACTGGCTTGCCTCCCAGCCTCTTTTTCCCCCTTTTCCTCTGCCTCGGTGACCCTTCCTTGGGTTCCGCCCGGGTCGCCCATAGTGGCCTCTTGGGGAGTTTTAGTTTGTGTGGCTGCAGGGACGCCTCTGGCTTCAGTCCCCTTGTGGGACTGATGTTGCTCATAACTAGGGATGAGCTTCGTGTTCGAGTCGAACCCATGTTCGACTCGAACATCGGCTGTTCGGTCGTTCGCCGAATTGCGAACGATATGGGCCGTTCGCGCCAAATTCGTGTGGCGCGTCACGGCCCATAATTCACTGCGGCATCGCAGTGCATTGCTGGCTGATGATTGGCCAAGCATGCACTATGACCCGCATGCTTGGCCAATCACAGCGCCGTCAGTAGAGAGAGCTGTAATTGGCCAAAGCCAGGGTGGCTTTGGCCAATTATGGCTCAGGGAATTTAGTACACACCCCACACTATATAAGGCCGCCTGCACGGCGGCCCTGTGTAGTGTGTGTTCCGGTGTGCTTAGAGAGAGAGAGAGACAGTGTCATTTGATTTGAGTTAGATAGATTAGGCAGAACAGTCAGTCAGTTAGCTGCACTTACAGTGTATTGTGTATATATATGCATCCCAGGTGTTGCATATATATATATACACTGTATTCAGTTTAGCTAGATCCGTTCCTGTTATCTTCTATCTAGACTATTTACATTTAATGCAGTGCGTCCTGCTCACAGTGTTCAGCTAGATCCGTTCCTGCTATTTACATTTAGTGCAGTGCGTCCTGCTCACAGTGTTCAGCTAGATCCGTTCCTGCTATTTACATTCAGTGCAGTGCGTCCTGCTCACAGTGTTCAGCTAGATCCGTTCCTGCTATTTACATTTAGTGCAGTGCGTCCTGCTCACAGTGTTCAGCTAGATCCGTTCCTGCTATTTACATTCAGTGCAGTGCGTCCTGCTCACAGTGTTCAGCTAGATCCGTTCCTGGTATTTACATTTAGTGCAGTGCGTCCTGCTCACAGTGTTCAGCTAGATCCGTTCCTGCTATTTACATTCAGTGCAGTGCGTCCTGCTCACAGTGTTCAGCTAGATCCGTTCCTGGTATTTACATTTAGTGCAGTGCGTCCTGCTCACAGTGTTCAGCTAGATCCGTTCCTGCTATTTACATTCAGTGCAGTGCGTCCTGCTCACAGTGTTCAGCTAGATCCGTTCCTGCTATTTACATTCAGTGCAGTGCGTCCTGCTCACAGTGTTCAGCTAGATCCGTTCCTGCTATATACATTTAGTGCAGTACGTCCTGCTCACAGTGTTCAGCTAGATCCGTTCCTGTTATCTTCCTACTGACAGGCAGGCTTGTCTGGTTACAGTATATAAAGCTACCTGAAGAAAATTACAGGTGTTCTATTTGATCCTATTAGTACCACGGTCAGGCAGCTAGACTATTTACATTTAGTACAGTGTGTCCTGCTCACAGTGTTCAGCTAGATCCGTTCCTGTTATCTTCCTACTGACAGGCAGGCTTGTCTGGTTACAGTATATAAAGCTACCTGAAGAAAATTACAGGTGTTCTATTTGATCCTATTAGTACCACGGTCAGGCAGCTAGACTATTTAGATTTAGTACAGTGTGTCCTGCTCACAGTGTTCAGCTAGATCCGTTCCTGTTATCTTCCTACTGACAGGCAGGCTTGTCTGGTTACAGTATATAAAGCTACCTGAAGAAAATTACAGGTGTTCTATTTGATCCTATTAGTACCACGGTCAGGCAGCTAGACTATTTAGATTTAGTACAGTGTGTCCTGCTCACAGTGTTCAGCTAGATCCGTTCCTGTTATCTTCCTACTGACAGGCAGGCTTGTCTGGTTACAGTATATATAGCTACCTTAAGAAAATTACAGGTGTTCTTTTTGATCCTATTAGTACCACGGTCAGGCAGCTAGACTATTTACATTTAGTACAGTGTGTCCTGCTCACAGTGTTCAGCTAGATCCGTTCCTGTTATCTTCCTACTGACAGGCAGGCTTGTCTGGTTACAGTATATATAGCTACCTTAAGAAAATTACAGGTGTTCTTTTTGATCCTATTAGTACCACGGTCAGGCAGCTAGACTATTTACATTTAGTACAGTGTGTCCTGCTCACAGTGTTCAGCTAGATCCGTTCCTGTTATCTTCCTACTGACAGGCAGGCTTGTCTGGTTACAGTATATAAAGCTACCTGAAGAAAATTACAGGTGTTCTATTTGATCCTATTAGTACCACGGTCAGGCAGCTAGACTATTTAGATTTAGTACAGTGTGTCCTGCTCACAGTGTTCAGCTAGATCCGTTCCTGTTATCTTCCTACTGACAGGCAGGCTTGTCTGGTTACAGTATATAAAGCTACCTGAAGAAAATTACAGGTGTTCTATTTGATCCTATTAGTACCACGGTCAGGCAGCTAGACTATTTAGATTTAGTACAGTGTGTCCTGCTCACAGTGTTCAGCTAGATCCGTTCCTGTTATCTTCCTACTGACAGGCAGGCTTGTCTGGTTACAGTATATATAGCTACCTTAAGAAAATTACAGGTGTTCTTTTTGATCCTATTAGTACCACGGTCAGGCAGCTAGACTATTTACATTTAGTACAGTGTGTCCTGCTCACAGTGTTCAGCTAGATCCGTTCCTGTTATCTTCCTACTGACAGGCAGGCTTGTCTGGTTACAGTATATATAGCTACCTTAAGAAAATTACAGGTGTTCTTTTTGATCCTATTAGTACCACGGTCAGGCAGCTAGACTATTTACATTTAGTACAGTGTGTCCTGCTCACAGTGTTCAGCTAGATCCGTTCCTGTTATCTTCCTACTGACAGGCAGGCTTGTCTGGTTACAGTATATATAGCTACCTTAAGAAAATTACAGGTGTTCTATTTGATCCTATTAGTACCACGGTCAGGCAGCTAGACTATTTACATTTAGTACAGTGTGTCCTGCTCACAGTGTTCAGCTAGATCCGTTCCTGTTATCTTCCTACTGACAGGCAGGCTTGTCTGGTTACAGTATATATAGCTACCTTAAGAAAATTACAGGTGTTCTTTTTGATCCTATTAGTACCACGGTCAGGCAGCTAGACTATTTACATTTAGTACAGTGCGTCCTGCTCACAGTGTTCAGCTAGATCCGTTCCTGTTATCTTCCTACTGACAGGCAGGCTTGTCTGGTTACAGTATATAAAGCTACCTTAAGAAAATTACAGGTGTTCTATTTGATCCTATTAGTACCACGGTCAGGCAGCTAGACTATTTCGATTTAGTACAGTGTGTCCTGCTCACAGTGTTCAGCTAGATCCGTTCCTGTTATCTTCCTACTGACAGGCAGGCTTGTCTGGTTACAGTATATATAGCTACCTTAAGAAAATTACAGGTGTTCTTTTTGATCCTATTAGTACCACGGTCAGGCAGCTAGACTATTTACATTTAGTACAGTGTGTCCTGCTCACAGTGTTCAGCTAGATCCGTTCCTGTTATCTTCCTACTGACAGGCAGGCTTGTCTGGTTACAGTATATAAAGCTACCTTAAGAAAATTACAGGTGTTCTATTTGATCCTATTAGTACCACGGTCAGGCAGCTAGACTATTTACATTTAGTACAGTGTGTCCTGCTCACAGTGTTCAGCTAGATCCGTTCCTGTTATCTTCCTACTGACAGGCAGGCTTGTCTGGTTACAGTATATATAGCTACCTTAAGAAAATTACAGGTGTTCTTTTTGATCCTATTAGTACCACGGTCAGGCAGCTAGACTATTTACATTTAGTACAGTGCGTCCTGCTCACAGTGTTCAGCTAGATCCGTTCCTGTTATCTTCCTACTGACAGGCAGGCTTGTCTGGTTACAGTATATAAAGCTACCTTAAGAAAATTACAGGTGTTCTATTTGATCCTATTAGTACCACGGTCAGGCAGCTAGACTATTTACATTTAGTACAGTGTGTCCTGCTCACAGTGTTCAGCTAGATCCGTTCCTGTTATCTTCCTACTGACAGGCAGGCTTGTCTGGTTACAGTATATAAAGCTACCTGAAGAAAATTACAGGTGTTCTATCCCAGCTTAGTGCAGCTACAGGCCATTAGTATGTCTGGAAGGCCAAGAAGGAGAGGCAGACAGTCACAAGCCAATAAGAGAGGGCAAGCAGGCTCTGTGTCTAGTGCTGGTCGTGGAGACGGTGCATCCTCATCAGCACGTGGCCATGGGACACGCTTGGCCTTTTTTTCGGCAGCTGGCCGTGTTGAGCCGCAACATGCGGAAAACTTGGTCGAGTGGATGACCAAGCCGTCCTCATCCTCCTCATCCTCTCTCACCCATGCCCAGGGTGCTTTGTCTGGCAAAGCAGCGGCCTCTTCCCTCAGCTCAATGTCATCAGTGACTCCTTCCCTAGCTCCACCATGTCCTCATGAGGATTCCCTCGAACTGTTTGACCACAGTGTTGGGTACATGCTCCAGGAGGATGCCCAGCGTTTGGAAGGCTCTGATGATGATACTGAGCTCGATGAAGGCAGTAACATGAGCACGGACAGAGGGGGTGCCCAAGAAGGACAGCAATCTGGCAGTCATGCTCCCCCTGCTGCAGCATACTGCCAGGTTTGCTCCAGTGATGAGGAGGGAGGGGATGATGAGGTCACTGACTCAACGTGGGTGCCTGATAGGAGAGAGGAGGAGGAGGAGGAGGAGGAGGAGGCGGCACATCACCAACGAGGCAGGATGCCCTCCAGGGGCCAGCCTAAGGGCAGCACATTGACTGCATCACACCCCAAAGCTCCACATGTGCAGGGCGCTGCAGTCTCTGCGCGTTATTCAAAAAGTTCTTTGGTGTGGGCCTTTTTTGAGACGAGTGCATCAGATCGCACCGCTGCTATTTGCAACATATGTCTCAAGCGTATCTCGCGTGGCCAAAACATCTCCCGCTTGGGTACCACATGCTTGACCAGACATATGTTGACCTGCCATGCAGTTCGTTGGCAAGCGTATCTAAAAGACCCACACCAAAGAACAAAGAGGATCTCTCCTTGCTCCTCATCATCAGCTGAGATTTCCAACCCCACTAGACCTTCAGTCCTCTCTGAGACCTGCAGTGAGAGGAATGAAGGTGTAGAATTAGGTGTGTCACAGCCAAGTACTTGTGGGCAATCTGCTTTTGGTACACCGACGCCAGATTGTACCAGGCAAATTTCCCTGCCCCAGCTGCTGCACCGCCGAAAGAAGTTTGCTCCCAGCCATCCACATGCCCAGCGGTTGAATGCTAGCTTGGCAAAATTGCTAGCACTTCAACTGCTGCCTTTTCAGTTGGTAGACTCTGCCCCCTTCCGTGAGTTTGTGGAATGTGCGGTTCCTCAGTGGCAGGTACCCAAACGCCACTTTTTCTCACGGAAGGCGATTCCAGCTCTCTACCGGCATGTGGAAGGCAATGTCCATGCCTCGCTGGACAGGGCGGTCAGCGGTAAGGTGCATATTACCGCTGACTCATGGTCCAGCAGGCATGGACAGGGACGTTACTTAAGTTTCACGGCGCATTGGGTGACTCTGCTGGCAGCTGGGAAGGATGCAGGACAAGGTGCAGTAGTGTTGGAGGTTGTTCCGCCACCACGCCTCCAAAATGCTGATTGTGACACACCTCTCTCCTCCACCCCCTCCTCTTCTTCTTCCTCCATGGCCTCTTCCTCGGAACCAGCGGTGCTCCGTAGGCGTTCAAGGGGCTACGCAAGTACGCAGGCCAAAAGATGCCATGCGGTGCTTGAGCTGGTGTGCTTGGGGGACAGGAGCCACACTGGGGCAGAGGTTCTGTCAGCTCTGCAGGGGCAGGTTCAGAGGTGGTTGACGCCACGCCAACTTAAGGCAGGAATGGTGGTTTGCGACAATGGCACCAACCTCCTCTCTGCCCTCCGACAGGGACAACTGACCCATGTGCCCTGTTTGGCTCACGTCCTTAACTTGGTGGTGCAGCGGTTCTTGGGCAGGTACCCGGGCTTACAGGATGTCCTGAGGCAGGCCAGGAAAGTCTGTGTGCATTTCCGCCGGTCATATAATGCCAGTGCTCGGCTGACGGACCTCCAAAAGGAGTTTAACCTGCCCAAGAACCGCCTAATCTGTGACATGCCCACCAGGTGGAACTCGACATTGGCCATGCTGCAGCGGCTGCACACGCAGCAGAGGGCCATAAATGAGTACCTGTGCGACTATGGCACCAGGACAGGGTCAGGGGACCTTGGTTTTTTTTCCCCACGCCAGTGGGCCATGATCAGGGATGCATGCACTGTCCTGTCACCATTCGAGGAGGCCACGAGGATGGTGAGCACTGACAGTGCATGCATCAGTGACACTGTCCCCCTTGTCCACCTGTTGGAGCACACGCTGCGTGGAATAATGGACAGGGCACTTGAGGCAGAACAGAGGCAGGAAGAGGAGGACTTCCTTAGCTCTCAAGGCCCCCTTTATCCAGACAGTGTTCCTGCGTGCCCGCCGATCACACAGGAAGAGGACGAGGAGGAGGAGGAGGAGGAGGAGGAAGATTGTGTCAGTATGGAGGTGGAGCCTGGCACTCAGCATCAGCAGTCTTTAAGGGATCAGTCCCAAGGAACACATGGACTTGTACGTGGCTGGGAGGAGGTGGCTGCGGACGTTGTTGTCCTTAGTGACCCAGAGGACTCCGGACCGAATGCCTCAGCAAACCTACGCTGCATGGCCTCCCTGATCCTGCAAAGCCTGCGTAAGGATCCTCGTATTCGTGGTATCAAGGAGAAGGACCAATACTGGCTGGCAACCCTCCTTGATCCACGTTACAAGGGTAAGGTTGCGGACCTTATCTTGCCATCGCAGAGGGAGCAGAGGATGAAACATCTTCGGGAGGCCTTGCAGAAAGGTCTGTGCAACGCGTTCCCAGAGACTGGGAGGTTACAAACTCCTGTTTCTGGACAACGTGTTGCTGAGGCTTCGGTCAGTCAAAGAAGGAGCGGTGGAGAAGGTGGCCGTCTGACCGATGCGTTCAGACAATTTTTTGGTCCGCAGCCCCAAGGTATGATCGGTTCCAGCAACCATCGCCAGCGTCTGTTTTACATGGTGCAGGAATACCTAGGGGCAAGATCAGACTTGGACACCTTTCCCACCGAAAATCCTCTGGGTTACTGGGTCTTGAGGATGGATCACTGGCCAGAGCTTGCACAGTATGCAATTGAGCTACTGGCCTGTCCTGCATCCAGCGTTCTTTCGGAACGCACATTCAGTGCTGCTGGAGGCGTGGTAACCGATCACAGGGTGCGTCTGTCCACTGACTCGGTCGATCGGCTGACCTTCATAAAAATGAATCAGTCTTGGATCACCACCAGCTACCAAGCACCTGATGCTGATGTAACTGAATAATTTTTTTCAGATCCCTTCAAAGACTGCCTATGCTGATGCTGAGTGACTATCCCTGAGTAGTTATCCTCTTCCTCCTCAATCATCACGCTGATAGCTTGCAAGAACATTTTTGGTTCTGGGCGCCACCACCAGTGCCTAAGGCACAATTTTTCAGCCCCTGTATAACAGGGGCGTGTAATTACAATTTTTGATGTAATACTTTGCAGCACGGCTCGTTCCTGCATTCCAACTAGAGTGTCTGTGAGGGGTTGCAGTGTTGTGGCACCAGTGCCTAAGGCCCAATTTTTCTGCCCCTGTCTAACAGGGGCGTGTAATTACAATTTTTGATGCAATACTTTGCAGCAGGGCTCGTTCCTGCGTTCCAACTAGAGTGTCTGTGAGGGGTTGCAGTGTTGTGGCACCAGCACCAGTGCCTAAGGCCCAATTTTTCTGCCCCTGTCTAACAGGGGCGTGTAATTACAATTTTTGATGCAATACTTTGCAGCAGTGCTCGTTCCTGCGTTCCAACTAGAGTGTCTGTGAGGGGTTGCAGTGTTGTGGCACCAGCACCAGTGCCTAAGGCCCAATTTTTCTGCCCCTGTCTAACAGGGGCGTGTAATTACAATTTTTGATGCAATACTTTGCAGCAGTGCTCGTTCCTGCGTTCCAACTAGAGTGTCTGTGAGGGGTTGCAGTGTTGTGGCACCAGCACCAGTGCCTAAGGCCCAATTTTTCTGCCCCTGTCTAACAGGGGCGTGTAATTACAATTTTTGATGCAATACTTTGCAGCAGTGCTCGTTCCTGCGTTCCAACTAGAGTGTCTGTGAGGGGTTGCAGTGTTGTGGCACCAGCACCAGTGCCTAAGGCCCAATTTTTCTGCCCCTGTCTAACAGGGGCGTGTAATTACAATTTTTGATGCAATACTTTGCAGCAGTGCTCGTTCCTGCGTTCCAACTAGAGTGTCTGTGAGGGGTTGCAGTGTTGTGGCACCAGCACCAGTGCCTAAGGCCCAATTTTTCTGCCCCTGTCTAACAGGGGCGTGTAATTACAATTTTTGATGCAATACTTTGCAGCAGTGCTCGTTCCTGCGTTCCAACTAGAGTGTCTGTGAGGGGTTGCAGTGTTGTGGCACCAGCACCAGTGCCTAAGGCCCAATTTTTCTGCCCCTGTCTAACAGGGGCGTGTAATTACAATTTTTGATGCAATACTTTGCAGCAGGGCTCGTTCCTGCGTTCCAACTAGAGTGTCTGTGAGGGGTTGCAGTGTTGTGGCACCAGCACCAGTGCCTAAGGCCTAATTTTTCAGCTCCTGTTCAACAGGGGCATGTAATTACAATTCTTGATCTAATATTTCACAGCAGGGCCCTGTGAGGGCTTACAGTGTTTTGGCCACAGCAACACCTAAGGCCCAAATTTCTGCTGAGTATATAGGGCAGGACCCTACTTTCAAACATCTAACTTACAAACGACTCCTACTTGCAAACGGAAGGAGACAACAGGAAGTGAGATGAAATCTACCCCTAGGAAGGGAAATTCTCTCATGTAAGAGTTAATATGGGAAAACAATTTCTCCTTTCCACTGATGCTTTCCAATCCTTGTTCCACAAAAAAACCCAAATTTTCAAAAAACATTTTTCATTGGGACAAAAAAGTGAGGTGAAATCTTCTGAAGAGGAGGAAAGACGCAAAACAAATGTCACAGGGGTGATAACCCTTCCCTATGTTTTCCAAAAAGCTTAGAAAAGATTTTTTGGCTGGAGCTAAACAAGTTAAAAATGTTCAAAATTACAAACAGATTCTACTTAACAACAAACCTACAGTCCCTGTCTTGTTTGCACCGCCTGTATACTGCTGTTCAGAGTATATAGGGACCTTTCCTTATTTTAATTTGGGTGCGGGGTTCCCCTTAATATCCATACAAGACCCAAAGGGCCTGGTAATGGACTGGGGGGTACCCATGCCGTTTGTCTCACTGATTTTCATCCATATTGCCAGGACCCGACATGACATTAAACCCGCAAGCAGTTTTAAATGAGATTTTTTCCTTTAAAAATGACATTTGGTGCAGGGACTGTTCTAAACATGGGAAACACGCGTCACTTTACAGGCATACTATAGACACCCCCCAGGTACGATATTTAAAGGAATATTTCACTTTTTTTTTTTTACTTTAAGCATCATTAAAATCACTGCTCCCGAAAAAACGGCCGTTTTTATAAGTTTTTTTTGCATTGATACATGTCCCCTGGGGTAGGACCCGGGTCCCCACACCCTTTTTAGGACAATACCATGCAAATTAGCCTTTAAAATGAGCACTTTTGATTTCGAACGTTCGAGTCCCATAGACGTCAATGGGGTTCTAACGTTCGTGCGAACTTGCGGTCCGTTCGCGGGTTCTGGTGCGAACCGAACCGGGGGGTGTTCGGCTCATCCCTACTCATAACCACTGTGCACTTCGCCGTATGTGATCATCTGGCCAACCTTGACTATCTCTTTTCTTCGTTTAGCCCCATCCTTTCTGCCAATTGGTTTACACTGCGGAGGGTAGTCTTGTCTACTCCCCGCCGGTATCTCCACCTGCGTCATATGACACATTAAGCTCCATGTGACAGCCTACGCTCGCCGCTCGGCATTCTGGTCTTTGTAGGCACACGGCATGGCCTCCTCCGGCGCATGCGCAGTGGTTTATGCACTCTGTCGGTGACGTCAGAAGCCAAACGAGTGGGGGGCTTATAAGGCCGGCTAGTCCGCTTTCATCTCAGCTGCAGGACAGGAGCAACCTGTATGTGTTCGTTTTTATTGCAAGGTAAAGCCGTCTTTTTTCTTCTTTATGTTTGTATTAGGGATGAGCCGAACCCCCCGGTTCGGTTCGCAGCCAAAAATTTGTGCGAATACACACGAACCCCGTTAAAGTCTATGGGACTAGAACATGAAAAATCAAAAGTGCTAATTTTAAAGGCTAATATGCAAGTTATTGTCATAAAAAGTGTTTGGGGACCCGGGTCCTGCCCCAGGGGACATGTATCAATGCAAAAAAAAGTTTTAAAAACGGCCATTTTTTCAGGAGCAGTGATTTTAATAATGCTTAAAGTGAAACAATAAAAGTGTAATATTCCTTTAAATATCGTGTCTGGGGGATGTCTATAGTATGCCTGTAAAGTGGCGCATTTTTCCAGTGTTTAGAACAGTCCCTGCACAAAATGACATTTCTAAAGAAAAAAAGTAATTTAAAACTGCTTGCGGCTTAATGTAATGTTGCCCCCCCCCCCAGCCCATTGCCGGGCCCTTTGGGTCTGGCATTATTATTAAGGGGAACTACGCACCCAAATAAATAAAAAAGGCGTGGGGCCCCCAGGCCCTATATACTCTGAACAGCACTATACAGGCGGTCCCCAGGTTACAAACAAGATAGGGACTGTAGGTTTGTTGTTAAGTTGAATCTGTTTGTAATTTGGAACAGGTACATTTTTTAAGTGTAGCTCCAGCCCAAAAATCTAGTTTTAAGCTTTTTTGGATAATATAGGGCAGGGTTATCACCCATGTAACATTTTTTTTTTTGCTGTCTGTGCCCCTGTTCATACGATTTCACCTCACTTTCTGTCCCAATGACAATTGGATTTAGAAAATTTTGGGTTATTAGGGAAACAAGGATTGGTAATAAAACATCAGTGGAGACACCTTTTTCCCATATTAACTCTTACAGGAGAGAATTTCCCTTCCTAGGGGTAGATTTCCTCTCACTTCCTGTTGTCTCCCCCCGTTTGTAAGTAGGAGTCATTTGTAAGTCTGATGTTTGAAAATAGGGGACTGTATATACTATACGGCCTGTCCTATACACCCTGCGGAAAATTGGGCCTTAGGTGTTGGTGGTACCAGAACAATGTAAGCCCTCACAGTTACTCTTGGTGGGCACTGGAATGGGCCCTGCTGTGAAATATTAGATCAAAAATTGTAATTACGCGCCCCTGTTAAACAGGGGCAGAAAAATTGGGCCTTAGGCGGTGGTGGTTGTGGTGGCACAACACTGTAAAGCCTCACAGATACTCTTGTTGGCCGCAGGAACGGGCCCTGCTGTGAAATATTAGATCAAAAGCCGTAGTGCAGTTGCTACTACTTTTCTGGTGGTGTACACAGTACACAATATAGTGTAGTGCGGTGTTGCAAAACAAAATATACCTCATGTCCAGAAGGCCACCAAGGAGAGGCAGACGCTCACAGGCCACTAAAAGAGGGCAAGCAGGCTCTGTGTCTACAGTCCAACAGTGCTGGTCATGGACATGGTGCATTCTCTGCCGGTGGCCGTGGGGCACACTTGTCCTTTTTTTCTGCTGCTGGCCGTGTTATTGAGCCAGAACATGCAGAAAAGTTGGTGGAGTGGATAACAAAGCCATCCTCCTCATCCTCTGTCACCCAGGCTCAGAGTAGTTTTCCTTCCTATGCAGCTGCCAAAGCAGCCTATTCCACCAGCTCCTTGTTCACAGTCACTCCTTTCGTAGCCCCACCATCATGCACGCAGGAGTCCCCCGAACTATTTGACCACAGTGTTGGGTACATGCTGCTGGAGGATGCGCAGTGATTTGAAGGCTCCGATGTTGGTTTCCAGGTTGAGGAAGGGAGTAACGTGAGCATAGAGAGAGGGGGTGCCCAAGAAGGACAAGAAACTGGCAGTCATGTTCCCCCAGCTAAAGCATAGTGCCAAGTTTGCTCCAGTGACGAGGAGGGAGGGGATGATGAGATCACTGACTCTACTTGGGTGCCTGATAAAATAGAGGAGGAGGAGGAGCCACAACTCCAACGAGGCAGGATGTCCTCTAGGGGGCAGCTTAAGGGCAGCCACCCTACTGCATCACACCGCAGAGCTCCGCAGGTGCAGGGCGCTGCTGACTCCCCGCTGATTTTGAAAAGTTCCTTGGTATGAGCCTTTTTGGACAAGTGTGCAGCAGATTGCACCATTGCTGTTTGCAACCTATGTTTGAAGCGGACCAAGCGTGGCCACAACAGCAGCTGCTTGGGCACCACATGCTTGACCAGACATATGACGACCTCCCATGCAGTCTTTTCCCCGTATACTATATTTGAGATTTAATATCTCTCAGATATGATTTGGGTTAAATGAGAGTGCTTTGACCATGAGTGAAAGCTTTAACACAATAACAACATTTATTGGTGGGTAGTTGAAAGTCTATCTAATACACAACCATCTATCTATAGTCTACACCAAGGAAGAAAATATTAGGTTAAAATAAGAGAATTACATGAAGGAATACAGAGTATATTCCTGAAAACATTAATCTGCAAACATATTTAGATACAAGTATGATGCAGACCTTTCCCATAATTACCCTTTGCACCAAGGTTTCATTCTGATGGTTGCTCTCCCATATAAGTGTGTGTTTCCCTCCCATCTAGTCTGTGTATATCATTACATGCTGATGCCTCATTGATTGGCATAGCGTGGCTCTGATTGATGAGCTTCCCTATTCCTGGTTAAGGACTGGCTACATCTCCAATCCCTATACTTTGCATACGTCAGCCTCCTTTAATGCAAATCCTTGTGACTATTCTGAGCAGGCGCTTGAATTTTCCCGGGAAATTAAGTATTGATTAGGGGTTGGTCTCCCTTCATTGCATATCCCAGCATGGGATCCTTTGAAGTGAGTATGTGTAAAACAATGAGGTTTGGATCCCATTGTTTGTATACACAAGCCTAGGCACCGACTTGTCTGGTCTACCAGAGATTTCAGTGAAAATAATATGTTCCGCCCTACATAGATAAAAGCTAAATTAAATATATTCATTAAATATAAATAAATGAAATATAAATTAAATATAAAATATATAAATAATTAAATATAAATTAAATATATTCATATTTCCAATATTTTACAGCTATTAATGTAGATTTCACATAAACTCATAAGGCAACAAGTCTGTAGACCCACAAAGAAAAAGGCGGACTGAGAGGAATGAAGGTATAGCAATAGGTGTCCCAAGTACTTGCAGCCAATCTGCTAGCAGCACACCACCATCTGATTTTAGCAGGCAAATTTCCCTGCCCCAGTTGCTAAACCGTAAAAAGAAATTCGGTCCCAGCCATCCACATGCTCACAGTCTGAATGGTAGCTTGAATGCCAGCTTGGCCAAATTGCTAGCATTGCAACTACTGCCTTTTCAGCTGGTAGCTGTACCTCATGTTGCAGGTTCCAAAACGCTATTTCTTTTCATGGAAGGCCATTCCAGCTCTCTACCGGCATGTGGAAGGCAATGTTTTTGTCTTGTTGGACAGGGCAGACAGCAGTAAGGTGTATATTACCACAGACTCATGGTCTAGCAGGCATGGGCAGGGATGTTACCTTTCCTTCACGGCGCACTGAGTAACTCTGCTGGCAGCTGGGAGGGATGCAGGACAGGGTTCAGTATTGTTGGAGCTTGTTCCGCCACCACGCCTCCAAAATGCTAGCGGTGATTCTGCTACAGCTCTCTCCTCCACCCTTTCTTCTTCTCCTTCCTCTATGGCAGTGGTTCTCAACTCCAGTCCTCAGGACTAGGGATGAGCTTCGTGTTCGAGTCGAACCCATGTTCGACTCGAACATCGGCTGTTCGACCGTCCGTCGAATTGCGAACGATATGGGCCGTTCGCGCCAAATTCGTGTGGCGCGTCACGGCCCATAATTCACTGCGGCATCGCAGTGCATTGCTGGCTGATGATTGGCCAAGCATGCACTATGACCCGCATGCTTGGCCAATCACAGCGCCGTCAGTAGAGAGAGCTGTAATTGGCCAAAGCCAGGGTGGCTTTGGCCAATTATGGCTCAGGGGATTTAGTACACACCCCACACTATATAAGGCCGCCTGCACGGCGGCCCTGTGTAGTGTGTGTTCCGGTGTGCTGAGAGATAGAGAGAGAGAGAGACAGTGTCATTTGATTTGAGTTAGATAGATTAGGCAGAACAGTCAGTCAGTTAGCTGCACTTACAGTGTATTGTGTATATATATGCATCCCAGGTGTTGCATATATATATATACACTGTATTCAGTTTAGCTAGATCCGTTCCTGTTATCTTCTATCTAGACTATTTAGTGCAGTGTGTCCTGCTCACAGTGTTCAGCTAGATCCGTTCCTGCTATTTACATTCAGTGCAGTGCGTCCTGCTCACAGTGTTCAGCTAGATCCGTTCCTGCTATTTACATTCAGTGCAGTGCGTCCTGCTCACAGTGTTCAGCTAGATCCGTTCCTGCTATTTACATTCAGTGCAGTGCGTCCTGCTCACAGTGTTCAGCTAGATCCGTTCCTGCTATTTACATTCAGTGCAGTGCGTCCTGCTCACAGTGTTCAGCTAGATCCGTTCCTGGTATTTACATTTAGTGCAGTGCGTCCTGCTCACAGTGTTCAGCTAGATCCGTTCCTGCTATTTACATTCAGTGCAGTGCGTCCTGCTCACAGTGTTCAGCTAGATCCGTTCCTGCTATATACATTTAGTGCAGTACGTCCTGCTCACAGTGTTCAGCTAGATCCGTTCCTGCTATTTACATTCAGTGCAGTGCGTCCTGCTCACAGTGTTCAGCTAGATCCGTTCCTGCTATTTACATTCAGTGCAGTGCGTCCTGCTCACAGTGTTCAGCTAGATCCGTTCCTGCTATTTACATTCAGTGCAGTGCGTCCTGCTCACAGTGTTCAGCTAGATCCGTTCCTGCTATTTACATTCAGTGCAGTGCGTCCTGCTCACAGTGTTCAGCTAGATCCGTTCCTGGTATTTACATTTAGTGCAGTGCGTCCTGCTCACAGTGTTCAGCTAGATCCGTTCCTGCTATTTACATTCAGTGCAGTGCGTCCTGCTCACAGTGTTCAGCTAGATCCGTTCCTGCTATATACATTTAGTGCAGTACGTCCTGCTCACAGTGTTCAGCTAGATCCGTTCCTGCTATTTACATTCAGTGCAGTGCGTCCTGCTCACAGTGTTCAGCTAGATCCGTTCCTGCTATTTACATTCAGTGCAGTGCGTCCTGCTCACAGTGTTCAGCTAGATCCGTTCCTGCTATTTACATTCAGTGCAGTGCGTCCTGCTCACAGTGTTCAGCTAGATCCGTTCCTGCTATATACATTTAGTGCAGTACGTCCTGCTCACAGTGTTCAGCTAGATCCGTTCCTGCTATTTACATTCAGTGCAGTGCGTCCTGCTCACAGTGTTCAGCTAGATCCGTTCCTGCTATTTACATTCAGTGCAATGCGTCCTGCTCACAGTGTTCAGCTAGATCCGTTCCTGCTATTTACATTCAGTGCAGTGCGTCCTGCTCACAGTGTTCAGCTAGATCCGTTCCTGCTATTTACATTCAGTGCAGTGCGTCCTGCTCACAGTGTTCAGCTAGATCCGTTCCTGGTATTTACATTTAGTGCAGTGCGTCCTGCTCACAGTGTTCAGCTAGATCCGTTCCTGTTATCTTCCTACTGACAGGCAGGCTTGTCTGGTTACAGTATATAAAGCTACCTGAAGAAAATTACAGGTGTTCTTTTTGATCCTATTAGTACCACGGTCAGGCAGCTAGACTATTTACATTTAGTACAGTGTGTCCTGCTCACAGTGTTCAGCTAGATCCGTTCCTGTTATCTTCCTACTGACAGGCAGGCTTGTCTGGTTACAGTATATAAAGCTACCTGAAGAAAATTACAGGTGTTCTTTTTGATCCTATTAGTACCACGGTCAGGCAGCTAGACTATTTACATTTAGTACAGTGTGTCCTGCTCACAGTGTTCAGCTAGATCCGTTCCTGTTATCTTCCTACTGACAGGCAGGCTTGTCTGGTTACAGTATATAAAGCTACCTTAAGAAAATTACAGGTGTTCTTTTTGATCCTATTAGTACCACGGTCAGGCAGCTAGACTATTTACATTTAGTACAGTGCGTCCTGCTCACAGTGTTCAGCTAGATCCGTTCCTGCTATATACATTTAGTGCAGTACGTCCTGCTCACAGTGTTCAGCTAGATCCGTTCCTGTTATCTTCCTACTGACAGGCAGGCTTGTCTGGTTACAGTATATAAAGCTACCTGAAGAAAATTACAGGTGTTCTATCCCAGCTTAGTGCAGCTACAGGCCATTAGTATGTCTGGAAGGCCAAGAAGGAGAGGCAGACAGTCACAAGCCAATAAGAGAGGGCAAGCAGGCTCTGTGTCTAGTGCTGGTCGTGGAGACGGTGCATCCTCATCAGCACGTGGCCATGGGACACGCTTGGCCTTTTTTTCGGCAGCTGGCCGTGTTGAGCCGCAACATGCGGAAGACTTGGTCGAGTGGATGACCAAGCCGTCCTCATCCTCCTCATCCTCTCTCACCCATGCCCAGGGTGCTTTGTCTGGCAAAGCAGCGGCCTCTTCCCTCAGCTCAATGTCATCAGTGACTCCTTCCCTAGCTCCACCATGTCCTCATGAGGATTCCCTCGAACTGTTTGACCACAGTGTTGGGTACATGCTCCAGGAGGATGCCCAGCGTTTGGAAGGCTCTGATGATGATACTGAGCTCAATGAAGGCAGTAACATGAGCACGGACAGAGGGGGTGCCCAAGAAGGACAGCAATCTGGCAGTCATGCTCCCCCTGCTGCAGCATACTGCCAGGTTTGCTCCAGTGATGAGGAGGGAGGGGATGATGAGGTCACTGACTCAACGTGGGTGCCTGATAGGAGAGAGGAGGAGGAGGAGGAGGAGGAGGTGGCACATCACCAACTAGGCAGGATGCCCTCCAGGGGCCAGCCTAAGGGCAGCACATTGACTGCATCACACCCCAAAGCTCCACATGTGCAGGGCGCTGCAGTCTCTGCGCGTTATTCAAAAAGTTCTTTGGTGTGGGCCTTTTTTGAGACGAGTGCATCAGATCGCACCGCTGCTATTTGCAACATATGTCTCAAGCGTATCTCGCGTGGCCAAAACATCTCCCGCTTGGGTACCACATGCTTGACCAGACATATGTTGACCTGCCATGCAGTTCGTTGGCAAGCGTATCTGAAAGACCCACACCAAAGAACAAAGAGGATCTCTCCTTGCTCCTCATCAGCTGAGATTTCCAACCCCACTAGACCTTCAGTCCTCTCTGAGACCTGCAGTGAGAGGAATGAAGGTGTAGAATTAGGTGTGTCACAGCCAAGTACTTGTGGGCAATCTGCTTTTGGTACACCGACGTCAGATTGTACCAGGCAAATTTCCCTGCCCCAGCTGCTGCACCGCCGAAAGAAGTTTGCTCCCAGCCATCCACATGCCCAGCGGTTGAATGCTAGCTTGGCAAAATTGCTAGCACTTCAACTGCTGCCTTTTCAGTTGGTAGACTCTGCCCCCTTCCGTGAGTTTGTGGAATGTGCGGTTCCTCAGTGGCAGGTACCCAAACGCCACTTTTTCTCACGGAAGGCGATTCCGGCTCTCTACCGGCATGTGGAAGGCAATGTCCATGCCTCGCTGGACAGGGCGGTCAGCGGTAAGGTGCATATTACCGCTGACTCATGGTCCAGCAGGCATGGACAGGGACGTTACTTAAGTTTCACGGCGCATTGGGTGACTCTGCTGGCAGCTGGGAAGGATGCAGGACAAGGTGCAGTAGTGTTGGAGGTTGTTCCGCCACCACGCCTCCAAAATGCTGATTGTGACACACCTCTCTCCTCCACCCCCTCCTCTTCTTCTTCCTCCATGGCCTCTTCCTCGGAACCAGCGGTGCTCCGTAGGCGTTCAAGGGGCTACGCAAGTACGCAGGCCAAAAGATGCCATGCGGTGCTTGAGCTGGTGTGCTTGGGGGACAGGAGCCACACTGGGGCAGAGGTTCTGTCAGCTCTGCAGGGGCAGGTTCAGAGGTGGTTGACGCCACGCCAACTTAAGGCAGGAATGGTGGTTTGCGACAATGGCACCAACCTCCTCTCTGCCCTCCGACAGGGACAACTGACCCATGTGCCCTGTTTGGCTCACGTCCTTAACTTGGTGGTGCAGCGGTTCTTGGGCAGGTACCCGGGCTTACAGGATGTCCTGAGGCAGGCCAGGAAAGTCTCTGTGCATTTCCGCCGGTCATATAATGCCAGTGCTCGGCTGACGGACCTCCAAAAGGAGTTTAACCTGCCCAAGAACCGCCTAATCTGTGACATGCCCACCAGGTGGAACTCGACGTTGGCCTTGCTGCAGCGGCTGCACACGCAGCAGAGGGCCATCAATGAGTACCTGTGCGACTATGGCACCAGGACAGGGTCAGGGGACCTTGGTTTTTTTTCCCCACGCCAGTGGGCCATGATCAGGGATGCATGCACTGTCCTGTCACCATTCGAGGAGGCCACGAGGATGGTGAGCACTGACAGTGCATGCATCAGTGACACTGTCCCCCTTGTCCACCTGTTGGAGCACACGCTGCGTGGAATAATGGACAGGGCACTTGAGGCAGAACAGAGGCAGGAAGAGGAGGACTTCCTTAGCTCTCAAGGCCCCCTTTATCCAGACAGTGTTCCTGCGTGCCCGCCGATCACACAGGAAGAGGACGAGGAGGAGGAGGAGGAGGAGGAGGAGGAAGATTGTGTCAGTATGGAGGTGGAGCCTGGCACTCAGCATCAGCAGTCTTTAAGGGATCAGTCCCAAGGAACACATGGACTTGTACGTGGCTGGGAGGAGGTGGCTGCGGACGTTGTTGTCCTTAGTGACCCAGAGGACTCCGGACCGAATGCCTCAGCAAACCTACGCTGCATGGCCTCCCTGATCCTGCAAAGCCTGCGTAAGGATCCTCGTATTCGTGGTATCAAGGAGAAGGACCAATACTGGCTGGCAACCCTCCTTGATCCACGTTACAAGGGTAAGGTTGCGGACCTTATCTTGCCATCGCAGAGGGAGCAGAGGATGAAACATCTTCGGGAGGCCTTGCAGAAAGGTCTGTGCAACGCGTTCCCAGAGACTGGGAGGTTACAAACTCCTGTTTCTGGACAACGTGTTGCTGAGGCTTCGGTCAGTCAAAGAAGGAGCGGTGGAGAAGGTGGCCGTCTGACCGATGCGTTCAGACAATTTTTTGGTCCGCAGCCCCAAGGTATGATCGGTTCCAGCAACCATCGCCAGCGTCTGTTTTACATGGTGCAGGAATACCTAGGGGCAAGATCAGACTTGGACACCTTTCCCACCGAAAATCCTCTGGGTTACTGGGTCTTGAGGATGGATCACTGGCCAGAGCTTGCACAGTATGCAATTGAGCTACTGGCCTGTCCTGCATCCAGCGTTCTTTCGGAACGTACATTCTGTGCTGCTGGAGGCGTGGTAACCGATCACAGGGTGCGTCTGTCCACTGACTCGGTCGATCGGCTGACCTTCATAAAAATGAATCAGTCTTGGATCACAACCAGCTACCAAGCACCTGATGCTGATGTAACTGAATAATTTTTTTCAGATCCCTTCAAAGACTGCCTATGCTGATGCTGAGTGATTATCCCTGAGTAATTATCCTCTTCCTCCTCAATCATCACGCTGATAGCTTGTAAGAACATTTTTGGTTCTGGGCGCCACCACCAGTGCCTAAGGCACAATTTTTCAGCCCCTGTATAACAGGGGCGTGTAATTACAATTTTTGATGTAATACTTTGCAGCACGGCTCGTTCCTGCATTCCAACTAGAGTGTCTGTGAGGGGTTGCAGTGTTGTGGCACCAGCACCAGTGCCTAAGGCCCAATTTTTCTGCCCCTGTCTAACAGGGGCGTGAAATTACAATTTTTGATGCAATACTTTGCAGCAGGGCTCGTTCCTGCATTCCAACTAGAGTGTCTGTGAGGGGTTGCAGTGTTGTGGCACCAGCACCAGTGCCTAAGGCCCAATTTTTCTGCCCCTGTCTAACAGGGGCGTGTAATTACAATTTTTGATGCAATACTTTGCAGCAGTGCTCGTTCCTGCGTTCCAACTAGAGTGTCTGTGAGGGGTTGCAGTGTTGTGGCACCAGCACCAGTGCCTAAGGCCCAATTTTTCTGCCCCTGTCTAACAGGGGCGTGTAATTACAATTTTTGATGCAATACTTTGCAGCAGGGCTCGTTCCTGCGTTCCAACTAGAGTGTCTGTGAGGGGTTGCAGTGTTGTGGCACCAGCACCAGTGCCTAAGGCCTAATTTTTCAGCTCCTGTTCAACAGGGGCATGTAATTACAATTCTTGATCTAATATTTCACAGCAGGGCCCTGTGAGGGCTTACAGTGTTTTGGCCACAGCAACACCTAAGGCCCAAATTTCTGCTGAGTATATAGGGCAGGACCCTACTTTCAAACATCTAACTTACAAACGACTCCTACTTGCAAACGGAAGGAGACAACAGGAAGTGAGATGAAATCTACCCATAGGAAGGGAAATTCTCTCATGTAAGAGTTAATATGGGAAAACAATTTCTCCTTTCCACTGATGCTTTCCAATCCTTGTTCCACAAAAAAACCCAAATTTTCAAAAAACATTTTTCATTGGGACAAAAAAGTGAGGTGAAATCTTCTGAAGAGGAGGAAAGACGCAAAACAAATGTCACAGGGGTGATAACCCTTCCCTATGTTTTCCAAAAAGCTTAGAAAAGATTTTTTGGCTGGAGCTAAACACATTAAAAATGTTCAAAATTACAAACAGATTCTACTTAACAACAAACCTACAGTCCCTGTCTTGTTTGCACCGCCTGTATACTGCTGTTCAGAGTATATAGGGACCTTTCCTTATTTTAATTTGGGTGCGGGGTTCCCCTTAATATCCATACAAGACCCAAAGGGCCTGGTAATGGACTGGGGGGTACCCATGCCGTTTGTCTCACTGATTTTCATCCATATTGCCAGGACCCGACATGACATTAAACCCGCAAGCAGTTTTAAATGAGATTTTTTCCTTTAAAAATGACATTTGGTGCAGGGACTGTTCTAAACATGGGAAACACGCGTCACTTTACAGGCATACTATAGACACCCCCCAGGTACGATATTTAAAGGAATATTTCACTTTTTTTTTTTTACTTTAAGCATCATTAAAATCACTGCTCCCGAAAAAACGGCCGTTTTTAAAAGTTTTTTTTGCATTGATACATGTCCCCTGGGGTAGGACCCGGGTCCCCAAACCCTTTTTAGGACAATACCATGCAAATTAGCCTTTAAAATGAGCACTTTTGATTTCGAACGTTCGAGTCCCATAGACGTCAATGGGGTTCTAACGTTCGTGCGAACTTGCGGTCCGTTCGCGGGTTCTGGTGCGAACCGAACCGGGGGGTGTTCGGCTCATCCCTACTCAGGACCCACCAACAGGCTAGGTTTGCAAGATAGCTGAAATACATCACAGGTGATATCACTTGCTGCTCAGTGATTGCAGTATTCTAGTCTGCAACTCCCCAAGGTAATACTTAAAATCTGGCCTGTTGGTGGGTCCCGAGGACTGGAGTTGAGAACCACTGCTCTATGGCCTCCTCTGCAGATTTGTTCTCTGAACCAGCGGTGCTCCGTAGCGTTCAAGGCGCTACGCAAGCACTCAGGCAAAAAGATGCCATACGGTGCATGAGTTACATAGTTACATAGTAGGTGAAAAGAGAAAAAAGACACAAGTCCATCAAGTCCAACCTATGTGTGTGATTATATGTCAGTATTACATTGTATATATGTTGCGGTCATTCAGGTGCTTATCTAATAGTTTCTTGAAACTACCGATGCCCCCCACTGAGACCACCGCCTGTGGAAGGGAATTCCACATCCTTGCCACTCTTACAGTAAAGAACCCTCTACGTAGTTTAAGGTTAAAACACTGCTTAGGGGACAGGAGCCACACTAGGGCAGAGATTCTGTCAGCTCTGCAGGGGCAGGCTCAGAGGTGTTTGACACCATGCCAGCTTCAGCCAGGGATGGTTGTATGCGACAATGGCACCAACCTTCTCTCCGCCCTCCGACAGGGACACTTGACCCATGTTCCATGTTTGGCACACATCCTGAATTTGGTGGTGCAGCGGTTATTGAGCAGGTACCCAGGCTTACATGGTCTCCTGAGGCAGGCCAGAAAAGTCTGTGGTCATTTCAAACGGTCATACAATGCCAGTGCTCGGCTGGCTGTCAATCAAAGGGAATGCAACCTGCCCACCAACCACCTTATTTGTGACATGTCCACCAGGTGGAAGTTAACGTTGGCAATGTACACTCAGCAGAGGGTAATCAATGAGTACCTGTGTGAGTATGGCACCAGGACAGGGTCAGGGGAGCTTGGCTCTTTTTCGCCACGCCAGTGGCTACTGATCAAGGATGCATGCACTGTCCTGTGACCATATGATGAGGCCACGAGGATGGTGAGCAGCGACAATGCATGCATCAGTGATACGGTCCCTCTTGTCTTCCTGTTGCAGCACACGCTTCATGGAATAATGGACAGGGCACTTGAGGCAGAACAGTGTGAGGAAGAGGAGGACTTCCTTACCTCTCAAGGCCCCCTTTATCCAGATATTATTATTATTATTATTTTCAACCTTTTGATAGAGCCTGGTCCTTGTATGCCCCCTGTAGCTACACAGAGAACCCCCCTGCCACACAATTTGAACTGGCCCGGGTGTGTGCACCCCATCAGGCTCACCATAGTAAGTTGGTTGGGACTTATAGGCTGGGAGGGCTTTAAACCACCTGCCTACCTGCAGTATATTAGAAACAGTACACCAGGAACGGACTGCAGTCAAATCTAACTAAACTGGATACAGTGGATATATATATATATATATACCAGACTGACTGTATATATATATTGAATACACTGCAGCTAACTGAATAACCTGCCTGCCTGCTCAATCTAAATGACACTCTCTTTCCGTCCAAGCCAGCAACGACACACTACACGAGGCCGACGTGCAGGCAGTTTTATATAGTGTGGGGCGTGGACTTAGTCCCCCTGAGCCACAATTGGCAAAAGGCACCCTGCCTTTGGTCAATTATGGCTCTCTTAGCTGAGGGCGCTGTGATTGGCCAAAGCATGCAGGTCATGGTGCATGCTCGGGCCAATCATCATACAGAAATGCACTGCGCTCCCGCAGTGCATTATGGGCCGTTACGCGCTGCTCGAATTTGGCGCGAACGGCCCATAATGTTCGGTTTTCGACAAACGGGTGAACAGCCAATGTTCGAGTCAAACTCATGTTCGACCCGAATAGAAAGCTCATCCCTAGTTTGTATGAACCGACCCAAAAAATTGTCATAAATAGATTTAAATAAGTCCTTATTGGCTGTGTCTGCTTGGGTTTTTCCCAGATTATTAAGTACAACTTTTTGTTTTTCCAATTTTTCCCTTTCTCCCCCTCCCACGCCTCTCTTTTCCCTTCACTTCCATTACCTATTCCCAATTCAGTTCCATTTACATTACTTTGGCTTTCAATCAATCCACAGTCCTCAGGTCACTCGATCTGCCTTCCTTGTCCTTTTTCATAGTGGATAACCCTGTGCTGGATGCATATTCTCAAATTGCAAACTGATCTATTGGCACCCCTGTATTCACACCTTTCCTAAGCAGAGTTTATGTAAGTACTTTTGAGGCTATGTTAGCCCCCCACATTGGACAATGTTTGTCCAATTGTATTCATTTTCTAAAACATTTTTTTCAACCTTTTGATAGAGCCTGGTCCTTGTATGCACCCTGTAGCTACACAGAGAACCCCCCTGCCACACAATTTGGACTGGCCCGGGTGTGTGCACCCCATCAGGCTCACCTTGGTAAGTTGGTTGGGACTTATAGGCTGGGAGGGCTTTAAACCACGACACATGATCTACAATATGTATTCTGTTTTGTTTGTTTATTTGATCACTGATTTTTGTTTATGTACTTATCATTACTAGAGCCATTGTTTATTCTTGTGATCATACAATCCCCTGAGGAAGCCAATGTTGGTGAAACATGTACGAACACGATATGCACCAGTGATCTCATGAAAACGGGATACTACAGCCAGTATCAGTCAAAAAAACTCTGCTGTGTCTTTTATGTACCCTATATTCATGTAAATGTATTTTTGTAATACAATTTATATATTTTTTTTAAATATCTGTACTTGTGTACATATGGCACTTCTATAATCACCAAAACCCCCCTCCCTTTAATTCTCAATACAAGGGATGTGGTACCGGATCACTTAAGGTCAATCAATCTACACCCCTTTTGAATAAAGGTAAATAGACTTTGCAAGGGAATTTTCTTTTTGTGGGGGAATTTTTTTCTTAGTTGAAAATTTACTTTGCAAAGAAAACTCAATCACGTGAAAGGAAAATAAAAAAAAAAAAACTGTATTTTCGCTTGAACATAATGAATAATAAAAGTCAGCAGAGCTTCATCTAATTCACTGAACCAAGGAAAAATTCCCTTGCAAAGTGAACAGCCTATTTGTCATTAGTAAATAAACCCCATTGTTTAACTGCAGCTCAGCCTAGGTTCACATTGCTGCGGGTTGTAAATCTGATGAACTCGCACGATTTCAATCCGGCAATGCAGTCCGACTTTAGCGGCGATTTGACAGACATCTGTGTGGGTTCCAGCACAGATGTCTATACAAATCACTCCCCGAAGTCACCAATAGTAGGAACTACTTTTGGGAATTGGTGTGGCGCCGCGAAGTTGGCGATGCACCGATTCAGACGATGCTGTTGCTGGGAATAGCCGTCGATTTGGAATGCGATTTGACATGTCAAATTGCATGTCAAATCATACCAATGTGAACTTAAGTTTAAAATGTGAACTTATGCTTAGTGAATATGGCTGTAGGAGGCAGTGAATTCAGATTAATGACTTATGGAATCCCAGTACTGACAAAACAAAATTTTCAGACTCCAGTTTTCATTGAATGAAGGTGAATATTTCCATCGACAAAAAGGCTAGGTTCACAGCTATGCAGGTTGTGATTGATGCGTTTTTCCAGGGTGTTTTGCGTTTTCATACATGTGTTTTTGATGCGTTTTGCAAGGTTTTTTTTGACTAATAGGAAAGTATATCAGTTCTGTTCATGGAGTGCGACTTTGATGCAACTTTGATGCAACTTTACACTCTCTGGCACTCAAGTCCCATAAAGGTAGTGCAGGAACCTTTATGTGTCTGAAGTCGCATGTTAGGGTTAGGGGCTATGGTTAAGGGCTAGGGTTACATGTAAGAGTCAGGGTTAAATGCTAGGGTTAAATGTTAGAGTTAGGGTTAAGGGCTAGGATTATATGTTAGGGTTAGGGTTAAGGACTGGGGTTAAATGTTAGGATTAGAGTTAGAGTAAGGATTAGGGTTAGAGTTAGGGTGAGCAGTAGGGATGGTCCGAATGGACCCCTGTTCGGTTTGGACCAGAACTTCCGAAACACCGCGAACATTCGGGCCCGAACACCGAACCCCATTAAAGGCAATGGGACCCGAACGTTAAATATCAAAAGTGTCCATTTTGAAGGCTTAAATGCAAATAATTATGCATACAATGGTTATAGGGGTCCAGGTCCTGCCCTGGGGGACATGGATCAAAAAAAAAAAAAGTTTGTGAAAAACGTCATTTTTAAATGAGCAGTGATTTTTTTGATTTTTAAAGTGAAAGTCTAAAAATGAAAAATTCCTTCCAATATAGTGCCAGGGGGGTCCCGTTAGTCTAACTGTAAAGTGGCAGATCTGTACCATGTCTAGAATCTGCTGCAGCAATCAGCAATAATTGAATTTATAAAGCCAAAAAAATGTCATTTTTCCTGCAAGTTACCTTTATTTTGCTCAGCAACAGCTGGGGAGCCAATGTGTATGATGAGGCCACAATGTAATGCACTGGGAACAAGATTAGAGATTTATTGGATACATTCTGGTGTTACTTTGACTTTGGATAGAAGTAACGGGTGCGTTAAAATTGGTCTTTGGGTGTTGGTGGCGCCTTCCCACCATAACCCTATAGAAATAATCTTGATGAAAGCAAGAATGTGGGTGGCAGGGACTGTATTTTTTTTTTCCGCTGCAGAAGATGGGGCAGAGAAATTTGCCGGCTACAGTCTACAGCTGGTGGTGTGCTGCCGGTAGATGAGCTGCTAGGACCTTGGACACCCTGTGCTATACCATCATTCCTGTCACAGGACGCTGCTGAAAGGTAATGACTCGGTATCGCAGGGGCAGACTGAAGTGGGTAAGGAGGAGAAGGAGGAGGGACAGATTTGTGCCCCTTTTGTGTGGCTTTTAGGTGCTCTTGCCAACGGGCTGAGTGGTTGGACATTAAATGCCTTGTAAGGCATGTGGTACCCAAATGGTTGGTGTTTTTCCACATTTGATGTGCCTGTGACACAGTTTGCAGATAGCAACAGTGCGATCTGCTGCAGATGTGCTGAAAAAGGTCCAGACAGCTGAGCTGTGGGGAGTGGGCCGGGAGATAGCAGCTGCAGAATGTGATGGAATAGGGTGGCTGCTCTCTACTCTTTCTTGATGCCGACCTCCTTGGGGTTGTGCCGCCTCACCTTCAGTTTCCTCCTCTGCTCTATCTGGCAACCAAGTTGCATAAGTTACCTCATCATCCTTCATCATCTCCATCTCCTCCATCTTCATCATTACCACTGGAGACAACTTGACAATATGCTGCAGCTTGGGGAACATGAATGCCAATTTGTCTACCAGTGTTCCTCCCTCTCTCTAGGCTCATGTTCCGGTCATCCTCAACCTCAGAACCAGCATCTGAATCCAGTAATGGCTGGGCATCATCAAGGAGCAAGTGGCTGACGCTGTGGTCAAATAACTCAGCTGACTCCTCAATGGCTGATGTTAGGGCTATGGCAGGAATAGATGTGGACAAGGAGGCAGGTTTATCCACTCTGGCAACTGCAGGGGACTGCACACTTGTCTCTGGTTGTGTGACAGAGGATAAGGTTTAGTAAGCCAGTCTACCACCTCCTCTGAATGCTGTGGCTGGATAGCATGGGCAAACTCACTAAACAGAGGAAATGATGCCCTGCCTGAGGACTGACCACCATGTCCACCTTTGCCTGTGAACACATTTGTTGCTGGCCCCCTTACAGTGCCAAGGGAACGTCTGCCTCTCCTTGTTGTTCTCCCAGACATTTTTGGGAGGGAGGGGGTGGTGCTTATAAGCAAATGTAAGGGAGAAGTTGAATTATGTACGTAGATGCACTTTAATCGATGTAAAGAGATGTTTGGTGCCCTTTAATTTGAGTATTCACACTACACAGACGCACTCCATGGATACAATATAATATACTGCAATATAATACGCCAAACGTACAGTGATGCACAGAACTATATGGCGTTAAACTGGCAGTAACGCACACAGAAGTAAATGGCGTTAAACTGGCAGTAACACAAAACTATATGGCGTTAAACTGGTAGTAACGCACACAGAACTATATGACGTTAAACTGGCAGTAACACATGCAAAACTATATGGCGTTAAACAGGCAGTCACGCACACAAAACAATATGGTGTTAAACTGGCAGTAACGCACGCAAAACTATATGGCATTAAACTGGCAGTAACGCACGCGAAACGATATGGCGGTAAATTGGCAGTAACGCATGCAAAACTATATGGCGTTAAACAGGCAGTGACGCACACAAAACAATATGGCGTTAAACTGGCAGTAACGCACTCAAAACTATATGGCGTTAAACTGGCAGTAACGCGCGCAAAACGATATGGCATTAAACTGGCAGTAACGCACACAAAACTATATGGCGTTAAACTGGCAGTAACGCACCCAAAACTATATAGCGTTAAACTACAGTAACGCACTCAAATAGACGGTGTTCAATTGTCACGACACTGAAGCTATCTGAACTGTCCCTACTCTAGCTATATACTAATGTCAAGATTACTGACATGGTCTCACTGCACTATACTGAAACTATCTGAGCTGTCCTTACTCTAGCTGCACACTATGAAAAACTGAATGATTGTCCTCCTCACTATACTCACACTATCCCTAGACTGACACTAAACTAATATTCTACACTGACAATTGAAGGAAAATAGCACAGTATAGCACACTAACTAATAGTACTGAACAGAGACCTGTTCTATCTCTCTCCACACCAAAATCACACTGAAAATGGCTGCCCTTGAAAGAATACTTTTATACTGTGGGGCGGGAATGAGCCATGATTGGATAAAGTCATGATGACAGTGTCCAATCATGACTCTGACAGTGCTCTGTACCCTGATTGGCTGAAGCTTTCACTGCTTCAGCCAATCAGGGCTTGCAATGCACTGTTCAACGCCACAATACATTGTGGTCGGTTCGGGGGGCCGAACAAACGGTCAAACATCCCGTTTGTTCAGCTGTTCTCAACGTCTGAACAATGAAAGTTCGGCCCGAAATTATGCTCGGGCCGAACCGTTCGCCCATCCCTAGTGAGCAGTAATTGTTAGGGTTAGTGTTCTAATCCTAACAATTACCGTTACCCTAACCCTAACAACTACCGCTAACCCTAACCCCAACTCTAACCCTAAACCTAACTCTGACACTATCATGCAACCCTAGCCCTTAAAGGGGTTGTAAAGTTAGAAGTTTTTTTATCTCAATGCATTCTATGTATTAAGATAAAAAGCCTTCAGTGTGCAGCAGCCACCCTAATACTTACGGGAGCCCTATCTCTGTCCCAGCAATGTCCACGAGTCTCTCAGCCATCTGAGACTCTCCCTCCTGATTGGCTGAGACACAGCAGTGGCGCCATTGGCTCCCGCTGCTGTCAATTAAAGTCAGTCAGTCAATCAGGAGTTGCTGTCTTCATGATAAACCAGTCAGAAATTACTTACATTTGATATGCTGAAATCATTTGAAAAAAATATTTTACTGAATTTCTGCCCAATTCAGATTTTTAGATTACTGTTCTAGCATAATACTAATTTAGCTGTTTTACTGCACAAGTCATTTTGCAGTAACTTTAACATCTACAGTAGTGGTAATGAAAAACAACTTCAGGCTTGCATAGCTAAAATCTGTACAAATGGTGTATTAGAATAAATCTTGGTAATTAACCACAATGTGTTTATGTTTAAATCACTTGAAATAAACCTGTGGGTTCACTATAAATCTTAGGGTGGCTGCAGGTCCATACAGAGTGCACAAAATCTCTGATCTGCCTATTCAAGCTCATTTACCCCTAAACTGCATCTTCCTATTGCCCAGTGAGGCTGACCATTGCATTGGTTGACCGATAGAAAGGCAATGTAGTCAATTAGGCAAGTAATCAGCTGGGCAGAGGTACGTTACTATGGGCTTTGTTCTCTTATTCACTTGCAGGTGGCACCAAGTAAATGCAGAAGGTAATAGTGGGTATTTTCTTGCAGTATATACACTATCAACCCACTGCTAGAAAGCTTTAGAGTCCTTAACCACTTGCCTACTCGGCACTTTCACCCCTTTCCTGCCCAGATCTATATTTAGCTTTCAGTGATATTGCACTTTGAATGAAAATTGCGCCATCATACAAAGCTGTACCCAAGCAAAATTTGTATTATTTTCTTGAGACAGATAGAGCTTTCTTTTGGTGGTATTTAATCACTATTTTTTGGCTAAACATACGGAAAAAAGACCAAAAATTTAGAAAAATAAAAGTTTTCTCAGTTTCTCCTTCACTGATGTGCGCTGATGAGGCTGCACTTATGGGCACTGATAGGCTGCACTGTTTTTGTGTCCGCAGTTTTGTGTCTTAATGGACACAGGGAGCTGTGACTTGGCTCGGGTGCCCCCATAGCAAGCTGCTTGCTGTGGGGGCACTCAATAGGAGGGAGGGGCCAGGAGCACAGAAGAGGATCCCGAGAAGTGCAGGATCCGGGCTGCTCTGTGCAAAACCACTGCAACAGAGCAGGTAAGTATAACATGTTTGCTATTTTAATTGAAAAAAAGACTTCACAATCACTTTAACTCTAACCCTAACTCTAACTTTATCATTTAACCCTTAACCCTAACCCTAACTATATCATTTTACCCTAGCCTTTAACCATAACCCTAGCCCTTAACATGCGACCTTGGACACACAAAGTTTCCTGCATTACTTTGATGCGACTTTTATGCAACTTGAGTGCCAAACTGTGTAAAGTCGTATCAAAGTCACATTAAACAAAGTCGCATTAAAGTCACACTCCATGAACAGAACAGTCATACTTTCCTATTAGCCCAAAAAAACCCACAAAACACATCAAAGACACAACGCTTGCGTTTTTGGAACGGGTCCTTTGAAATCTATTACATGCAAAAGGCAATCTGCTGCAGGAAAAAAGTCTGACCCTTTCCAAAAAATGCACCGGCTCAAAATGCACAGATGTGAACTAGTTCCATAGGAAACCATGATAAATGGACTGTAGTTTGTTTCTGCAAAACACGCTAAAAAACGCATAGGTGTGAACCAAGAGTAAGTATTGAAAAAATATATTCGATCTTTTTATTTATTGACTTTAATATTGTATATTTTTTATCCAAGATCTTTAATGTAATCTTCTACACAGGTCATTTTCAATAATAAATAACTTAAAAGTTTCAGCAACTGAATTTAGAAAGTGAAATTAAGTTTAATTCAAAAAGAGGATTAAGGAACTAAGGGCACTTCAGGAGCTGTACTGGACATTACAATCCCCAAATTGTTAGAAAAGCATTTATCCGCTGAGCTAATCATATGCTAGTATATGGTGGCTAAAGTTGTTTAACATAGTTAGATATAGTTTTTTGATGCTTAGTTTTATATGCCATTGCCAGAAAAATAAGAAAGGGAAATTACTCTATTAAGTTTGTTCCCATGGCAGCACACACGGGAGAGGTTTCGTTCACATTCAAAGACGGAAAAAAAAGCTACATTTCAAATTCTTCCTCACTGATATGCTCTCTCATGGAGACCTCATGGGAAAAGAATTACCAACAAGTATAATTTCTGTTCTTCCCTGTACTCTGTTACAACACACCTAAAAAGGTATGCCAGAAATGAAAATATGAAACATCTGATGAATCTAGATTTAGAATCACATACAGATAATAATGTTTCTTAACCACTTCAGCCCCGGAAGATTTTACCCCCTTCCTGACCAGAGCACTTTTTACAATTCAGCACTGCGTCGCTTTAACTGCTAATTGCGCGGTCATGCAATGCTGTACCCAAATGAAATTTGCGTCCTTTTCTTCCCACAAATAGAGCTTTCTTTTGATGGTATTTGATCACCTCTGCCGTTTTTATTTTTTGTGCTATAAACGGAAAAAGACCGAAAATTTTGAAAAAAAATGATATTTTCTACTTTTTGTTATAAAAAAATTCCAATAAACTAAATTTTAGTCATACATTTAGGCCAAAATGTATTCGGCCACATGTCTTTGGTAAAAAAAATGTCAATAAGCGTATATTTATTGGTTTGCGCAAAAGTTATAGCGTCTACAAACTAGGGTACATTTTCTGTAATTTACACAGCTTTTAGTTTATGACTGCCTATGTCATTTCTTGAGGTGCTAAAATGGCAGGGCAGTACAAAACCCCCCCAAATGACCCCATTTTGGAAAGTAGACACCCCAAGGAAATTGCCGAGAGGCATGTTGAACCCATTGAATATTTATTTTTTTTGTCCCAAGTGATTGAATAATGACAAAAAAAAAAAAAATTTACAAAAAGTTGTCACTAAATGATATATTGCTCACACAGGCCATGGGCATATGTGGAATTGCACCCCAAAATACATTCAGCTGCTTCTCCTGAGTATGAGGATACCACATGTGTGGGACTTTTTGGGAGCCTAGCCGCGTACGGGGCCCCGAAAACCAAGCACCGCCTTCAGGATTTCTAAGGGCATAAATTTTTGATTTCACGCCTCACTACCTATCACAGTTTTGAAGGCCATAAAATGCCCAGGTGGCACAAAACCCCCCCAAATGACCCCATTTTGGAAAGTAGACACCCCAAGCTATTTGCTGAGAGGCATGGTGAGTATTTTGCAGCTCTCATTTGTTTTTGAAAATGAAGAAAGACCAGAAAAAAAAAAAAATTTTCTTTTTTCAATTTTCAAAACTTTGTGACAAAAAGTGAGGTCTGCAAAATACTCACTATACCTCTCAGCAAATAGCTTGGGGTGTCTACTTTCCAAAATGGGGTCATTTTGGGGGGTTTTGTGCCACCTGGGCATTCCATGGCCTCCGAAACTGTGATAGGCAGTGAAGAGTGAAATCAAAAATGTACGCCCTTAGAAAGCCTGAAGGCGGTGCTTGGTTTTCGGGGTGCCGTGCGCAGCTAGGCTCCCAAAAAGTCCCACACATGTGGTATCCCCGTACTCAGGAGAAGCAGCAGAATGTATTTTGGGGTGTAATTTCACATATCCCCATGGCATGTTTGAGCAATATATCATTTAGTGACAACTTTGTGCAAAAAAAAAAAAAAATTTGTCTCTTTCCCGCAACTTGTGTCGCAATATAAAATATTCCATGGACTCGACATGCCTCTCAGGAAATAGCTTGGGGTGTCTACTTTCCAAAATGGGGTCATTTGGGGGGGTTTGAACTGTCCTGGCATTTTATGCACAACATTTAGAAGCTTATGTCACACATCACCCACTCTTCTAACCACTTGAAGGCAAAACCCTTTCTGACACTTTTTGATTACGTGAAAAAATTATTTTTTTTTGCAAGAAAATTACTTTGAACCCCCAAACATTATATATTTTTTTAAAGCAAATGCCCTACAGATTAAAATGGTGAGTGTTTCATTTTTTTTTTTCACACGGTATTTGCGCAGCGATTTTTCAAACGCATTTTTTGTGGAAAAAACACACTTTTTTAAATTTTAATGCACTAAAACACACTATATTGCCCAAATGTTTGATGGAATAAAAAAGATGATCTTAAGCCGAGTACATGGATACCAAACATGACATGCTTTAAAATTGCGCACAAACGTGCAGTGGCAACAAAATTAATACATTTTTAAAAGCCTTTAAAAGCCTTTACAGGTTACCACTTTAGATTTACAGAGGAGGTCTACTGCTAAAAATACTGCCCTCGATCTGACCTTCGCGGTGATACCTCACATGCATGGTGCAATTGCTGTTTACATTTGACGCCAGACCGACGCTTGCGTTCGCCTTAGCGCGAGAGCAGGGGGGACAGGGGTGCTTTTTTTTTTTTCTTTATTATTTTTTTGCTTTTTTATCTTATTTTTAAACTGTTCCTTTCATTTTTTTTTTTTTAAATCATTTTTATTGTTATCTCAGGGAATGTAAATATCCCCTATGATAGCAATAGGTAGTGA